>JACGCM010001726.1:5470000-6935000 GCA_014058105.1 Kingdonia uniflora
ATCATGAAATTACTAAAGGAGATGTTATTCTTACATTTTGCAATTACTATTTTTATTCCTAACCAATTAACAAAATAATGTCGAGATTTTCATTACCTTTAAATGTGATAATGAATCATCTAACATTAACCTAGTCATTCTTTTTATATTACTACTATTAGGCTTATGTAGGACAACATCATATTACTAAAAAGAAAAACAACTTTGGAGGAAGAATCAAGCATACCAAAGTGGCAGGGCCAACAAGATGATAGTTCTTATTCTATGCCAGAAGACGATTACCGGGGAGGGAGCAGTGAGATTATTTTTCAAGACCGTTGGAGGTATTTCGGGCACCCTTCTTTTATTATTTATGATAGAAATAGCCGCTTTTTAGGACATTTCTGGAGATCAATATGGGGGATGATGGACACTAAGTTGAAGAGAAGCACCATGTTTCATCCGCAGACTGACGGGCAAACAGATGTAGTCAATCACACTTTGGCTTATTTATTATGGGGATTTTAATCAAAGCATCGTAAGACTTGGGATAAGAGTACCGTATCTTAAGTTTTCTTTTAACCGAGATTTACAGTTCCACTTTAAAATCTCTGCTTGAAGTTTGTCTTGGGTACTTGCCTCAAAGCTCCTTTAATATGACCTTTAGTCATGGTGATAAGGCGGTGTTAGGGAAGGAGGAAGAGGAACAAGTTAAAGCTCAGCATTTTTTTGAGATGATAAGTAAGGCTCATGAGATGGTTGAAAAAACAATTGAAGAAGACTTAAGAGAAGTATAAGGCTCATCACGACAAACATCAGGTCGAATGTATTTTTCAAGAGGACGATCTAGTTTGGTTGCATTTGGGTAAGGAACGTCTAAAGGGAGAAGGTAAGAAGCTCAGGCCTATCTGTTATGGTCTGTTTACTATACTCAAGAAAGATTGGTGACAACGCATTCCAATTGGATTTGCTACAATTTATGAACATGTATTTGGTGATTAATGTCGAGCATTTGAAACTCTTTGAGCCATCTCTCTTAGATGAAGACCCTACAATCGACACTCGCCTACCGTCAATTAATGACTTATGGATGGAAAGAGAAAATCCGTTGTAGGAGGATAGTATTCTAGAGAGAAAGGTTACTGCTATAGGACGGGGAAGTATCGAGTCGTTTAGAGTAAGGAAGAAATATCAATTACCCAACAAGTCAAAGTGGTACAACAGGCAAATGGCAGAACCGCTTTCCCTCATCTCCAGTTTTAGCATGAACATGAGCTTAAGGCTCTTAAAGGGGGGAGCCATGATCCAGGAGGATCTAAACACTAAACCTAAGTACTGCACGAGAATAAATTTGACATTAATATCTAAATTAAGAAGAAAATGCATTTTTTTACTCAAATTTGGAAATGATACTCTAGTTTGGACACTTGTTGATAAATGTCTCAGTAATCCTCCATTCTTAATCAAAGTGAAGATTACTTTCTCTCTGTCTCTCTTTCTCTTTTTTACACTCTCTCTCATTCTTTCTCTTTCCTTTGATGTTTTTCTCTCTAGGGTTCTCTTTTTATGTTTCTCTCTCTAGAATTCTCTTTTGTTGTCTCTCTCTCTAGCACTCTATCAAGCATAGTTATTGGGGGTGAAGGTGTTGGGAACTTTTACAAGGTAAAGTAATTTTTGTTTTTCTAATATTGTATACTCTACTATGGTGCTGGGTTGTAAAATTTCATCAATCACCATTAAAGCTTAAATTAAAGAAATATGGACTAAAGACTAATTGCAGGAAAATATGAAGGGGACTATAGGCTAATTTTTTATTTTGTTATTTTTGTTGTCGCTGTTGTTGTAGGATGACGTAGCCTGATGATGTGAAAATGACCTTAAAAAGCCACTTAACTTGTTTAAAATCTCGTGATAATCACATGAGGGCATTTGTGGGAGTTCATGTCAAAAATTAACGTCAAAGGTGGTGACATGTAGTCAGAGCCCAAATGAGGACCATAACTGAATATTTGGACAAAGTGGGGACTAAAGGCTACTTTTAAAAATATATATGGGATCAAAGTTCAAAAATCTCATAAAAAATTGTGGTCGTAAAGACCTAATTTCATAATAGCTCGAATAAGCTCTTACGCCAAATGTACCTGTGACATAGTTAGTATGACCAATAATATAAGATGACACAAGTTATTAGCGTGGAAACCTTTGAATAAATGAAAACCACGACCTCGGCTTGAGGATTTAGTAACTATATCTTTATTGCTTGAGACTGATATTTTGATTTACATGTTATGATCTCTTGAGCTAAATAAACTTGTATTGGTCCCCTTCTTCTTTTGTGTTATGTTCCTTTTATAGACCTTACTCTTAGTTCGTTTTTATGTATCAGCATATTCTCCTAAATTGGGGGAAGAGTGGAGGTTATTTCTGTAACTTCTAATTCATGGGAGGCAGGTATCCCTGATTGTTCTATTTTACTTGGAGTGCTCGAGCCACGTTCTTCTACAGTTTATAGTCTAGGTATTATTATTGATAGCGTATGTTACGTGCATGTTGCGCGAGTCTGGCATGGTATTAGCTCGATGATATCCCTACTCGAGAGATAAGTCCCTACAATTGCCCCTCTCTCAAATGAATGCACGTGTGTCTTAAGTTGAGAAGGTTTAATCGAGCTCAGTCTTGGAATATGAAGAGGTTGTTTGACATTGGCAATGATGGATTTGGTACGCGGAATTTTACCTTCGAAGTGTAATAGGATGTTGGGAATTGGAATGTTGTTAGGATTGTGACTATGTTTAATTGGTTATTAGGTTTCTCATAAGTATTCTTTGAATGATGACTACTTTAAAAATCCTCCCTGCATTGAATGTATGTCTCTTTATAAGTACTATTGTTGCTGTATTGTCAGCTATTCTTCTATAAGTTTAAGTCTTTTTAAATCTTTAAAAGTTTCTCTGTAGTGATAATGATGAGAACTAGATGTCATGTGTATGAATCTAGGGTTCTTGCCAAAGTACAGGAACTCTAGTTTTGTTACTTTAGGATGCAGTCCTTAGATCTCCCTACTCCCATTCCAGTGCATCCTACATATCATGGTATGACATACGAGGAGGTAATAGAGACATATAATGACTACTACCAGATGGCGTAGTTTTATTTTCTAGTGGTAGAAGGGGAGCAGTATAGGATGCGTCTTTGTCTGTGCAGAGGATGCCATAACTGAGGAGGATGAGGATGCTGGCGTCCGTGCCAGGATGTCTCACCACTATGCTATGAGTGATTGGGTTTTGTAGGAGGAGGAGGTGATAGAAGTATACTTCTGTTACAACCATCTTTGTTTTCTTGTAGAAGTGGTGGTTTCAGTGGTGGCAGAGGATGCTGTTGTTTGTACTCGAAAATCTTATTGACACTTGATAGTGATTGTAATCTATAGAATAATTTGTAGGAAGTATTTGTAACTTACAGTTTCCTATAAATATTTTGTAGTGTGCAGTTTCAAGCTAATGAAAAATGTTGTTGTAATATCAAATGTCTTAAACTCTAGATTAGTAGATGAAATGATTATATCAAACTGTAGAATATAGTATGGTTATATTGATATATGAAATGTTTGTCAAACTGTAAATGGCAGACAGTTTAAACTGTGCATGTGCTAAATGTTGCAAATCTGAGTATTGAACTGAGTAATTATGTATGATAAAAATTTAACCAATTAGTATGTATTTTTCGATCAGAGGCAAAAAGATAAGTATCTATTTGTTAGGGTGGATAACTATGATAGTTGTGATATTTAATAGGTAGTATCTGAGAGGCGTACAAGATGGGATTATATGATATTATACTCAATGTTTGTAAATATGGGGTAGATGAAGATGTTAAATTAGTAAAAATGGCTCATAGAGTTCTACATGCGGTTGAGGGGGTGGTTAACCATAATGGTAGCTGAAGAAACTGAAAGGTTATTTGGGCAGCTTAATTATGATGCCAATTTGCCTATTTCTATATTGCTGGTGAATTGGTTGAATGCAAGGGCGAGGGAAAATGAGGTGGATTATCATTTTTGGAGTAAGGTATTACGTGAAATGATCGCCGAGCCTGAATCTTAAAGAACTGTTGTGAAAGAAATTCCAATGGATAAGATAGTTGTTGAAGGCGAAAGGATTGTTGGTGGGGAACTTATCAGATGTGGTGCTACAGAGCACCTTGGTTACTTTAGATGTAACTATCTTTCAGAGGTCGAGCATGTGTTTAGGTCAAAATAATATAACTGTATATAAGTGAATAATATTTATGTTTCAATTATGCTCCTCATTTTTGGTGAAAGTTGCTTAGGATTTATTTGAATTTTGAATGTTGGAGCACTGGGAATGACGGTGAAGTTGTTATAAGTAAGTAGGAGAATATCAAATTAAGAGTACGAGATTTATTTTAGAAGTATAAGTCGATTTCGTGTGAGGGGATTTTGCCATCATGGATGTAGGAAGGTGTGAGAGGGGGGGGGGGGGGGGGGGGGTAGGAGAGAGAGAGATACATTTAATTATAGGGTTTGGGATAATGATGAAAATGCGTTTATACCCAGAACGTATGAGTCGTCTGATAGAACAGTGGAAGAGACGCTCCAGCGACAAAATTGAGGGCGGCTTGCGTAAGTCCCAAAAACTGCCAGCAGTTAGAAAGAAAAATTATAAATAGTCCCTCTATTTCTCCTTCTAAACGTTTACAAAAAATAGAGAGGCAAAAATCTAGAGAGAGAAAATTTGATTGTAGTGATTTTGGAGAGAAAAACCTAGAGAATAAACATTATTTTCGGAGGGAAGAGGAGGTTGCCATTATTGACGTTGAGAAAATAATTATTGTTACTGAGTTCTGTTGTGAAGGAGGAAGCGTTCACAGTGCTGGATTCCTTTTCTGACGTTGAAGGTTAGTATTTTTTCTGAGTGTCGTATATGTGTTTGATATGAATGTTTATGTATGGTTGTGACGATTTCCTCATTTATGTGTTTAAAGATTATTCCCTCTAGTTTTGTGCATTTGAATTTATAAATGCTTACTAGATGGAATTTTTTTGCTTCTGTACGGTTTGTGGAAAAATTGACCTTTTGAAATTTGTCTTCCTTTTTTGAGTGAGAAGTACTGTAGAGATATGAAAATAAGATACTGTATATATGCATATTATTATTTTAATTTTTTTTGAAAAACAACAAAGAAAGATAAATATAGAAATTGATTAAAATACCTGGACCTTTATTAAGTGTAGATTCGTGCAAAAGAACTTAGAAGTAAACGTCATTTTTTGAGCTTATCGTTCGAGATGGAGCCTTCCACCTCAGGTCATTCGAGTGAGAACAAAAATGTAGAATGTGAGGTTGCCAAATCTGTGGAGGGGGTCGTTGGGGCGACCTTATTAAGAATAGCTCGAATGAGGTCGCTCGAGATGTTGAGGGGGAAAGCAACTCAGAGAAGAGGGAAAGGGAGGAACAGCTCAAGTTTCCATACTTCCCTGGTAATCTTTATCGGTATCATGTAGACTCAGATGTGTTTAAGGAGTATAGTAAATATAAAAGTAGCATAGTTGGTGTATGGGGGGATGTAATGGAGTATGATGGAAGATTATTTAGGGGGTGTTTTGATGAAAGGGCAGGGGGGGGGGGGTGAAAGTACGCTTTTCTTGCTGCCTGGCTTGGAGCACAAGAAAACTCATAGGAAGATACCAGAGTCCATTACTCTTGAGTATTTTAATGGAAATATAAGAGGTGATTTGGACGAGGGTTTTCTGTGTTATTTTACCCAGTTCAAATATGGGTTAGTGGTGCCTTTAAGCAACCTTGCGAAAGGCATTATGAACACAATCAAGGCGTGCCCTACTAAGCTGAATGATGACATGTGGGAGGTGATCAATGTTTGTGAGAATTTAAATAGGAGGTAGGCCCATGAGGGGAATGAGAGAAGAGTAACTCCTTCAGTTGTTTTTAAGTATTATACCGTAAAGTACATCACTTCATCTGGGGGTGCATACTTATCTTCCAGCTCGACCCATCCCCAATTTTTGAACCTTAATTATGTTGGAAGAGTATGGAATGATAATTTGATTAGGGTGAAAGCCAAGTGTCTCCAACGACCTGACGAAGATTCCCTGGCTCTCAAATATAAAACTCTTAAGAAATGAAAGTAAATCTTACTAAGTTTGAACTGTGTCTTTTAGTGTTCTATTTGTTTATGACAATATTTTGTGTTGTTTGCAGATCCTCATTCTAAAGTAAAGAGAGGAGAATCTTTGATCGATGTAGTTGCCCGAAAGGGAATTAAGCTAGAACCTGTATTGGGTGAACTTGAGATAAGTAGGCATAAGATGGTGAATAGTAAATCTACTAAAGTTCAAAAGTCAGAGGCCAAGAGAAAGATGACCACTATACGAATAACTCAATTTTATGACGGGCCAAAACCACTGTTAACGCTCCTTTGTGACGGTTTTAGACCGTCATGATTCCCTTCGCTAACAAGCCGTCGTTTATATATTTCAATGGAAAAGTCCCGTGGCAAAGCATAAATTTTGTGACAGTCTCTCCCCATCGATAATTTGCGTCAGTTCAGAACTGTCGCAAACTTACTTTAATGTAGTATCCCAAAATAGCTATTACGATGACTTTGGTTGGTTGGAAAATTTATTATTTATTTGCAACTAATTCTCCTGGAAAGTCTATTTATGAAACAACTCAAATAAATTCGTCGTATTCATTGTTCTTTATTTGCGACAATTGCATTGTATAAAGCTGAATAACATAAAAAGAAACACCATATGAAAGAAAATGAATTCCATTTTATTATAAAAATGATGAAGTACATACAACATATTCATTCAAAATTTTGTATATTGTTCCTCCAAATAGAACTTAAAATTTTGTATATAATTCCAGTTAATCCATGTAACTAATCTCCAACACGAATTTGACAATTTCTGGACCGTAAATACATTTCTGTGATGGTTTATGGGCCATTGAATAGAAGGAAGAAATTTCATGTAATGGCAAGCAACCTCTTCTTGCTGTGGCTAGGGTAGAGTCTGGTTCAAAAACTTTTACTCGCCCGGACTCTAAAGAAGCACTTGGTGTATGCATATATGTAGATCAAGTCAGCAGCAGCAACATCATGCCGACACTTGTATGAGCACTGAAGATTCCGAACCTCATCCCTCAGCCTTAATAGAGGAAGGAAGAAGAAAACAGTAACAATCATACAAGTGCCGCCACTAAGCAGTAAGAATTTGCAAACCTTAATATTTACCTGGACTTCAGCGTTGCTCTTTCAACATCATCAGAAATATCCGAGAAAAATTTGTTCTTCTCTGCCAAGTTAAATCTTAGGATCTCCTTCGGAAGCTTTGCTCTTTCAAAATTTATAAACCTCACCTTCACAGAGATTCTGATCCCAACTACTAGATTTAAAATTAGTCATTGATTTTATTTTGACCCCGTTATTCTGAGAAGTCTTATAGCTCTCTGAATCTTTTGTATAAAACACTTACCCATTAACTCAATATCCTTTATATGATATTGCGTTAAAGCTTGGGCCATCAGCTAACCTTTTCAATGTGGACATTTTATCATTTTCTAACTGATATACAAAAGTAAATATCATAACTATTGTACTTGGCACAAACTACCTTATAATTGTTAAATATATAATAAGTTATATACCTGCTGCCTTATCCATGGTATGAAACCCATTGGTTTTACTTTTGACCTGGCACCCCTTCCTCTAGAAGCTCTTAACTGCTCATCGGGATATTTCTTGTGTTTTCTATAAATAGTTTATAATATTATGCATAGTATGTCACTAATAAATATCTCTTAAAATTTAAATAATAATAGGAAAATATACTTACTCCTCCCATTCCTCAACTCCATCAAAGCAACTTAAAACCCATTTACGAACTTGTTCAAATTTGAGGTTCTCAAGAATTATATTTTTGCCCTTTTTATCCATAGGTTGCTCGTCGTCAGCATCAACATCCATAAACAATGGTTTTCCATGTTTATAACTTCCCCGCCTACTATTAGATATGTACTCCATGCAATACAATATAGCTTCATCTAAAATGTAGTTATTCGCAATACACGCCTCCACGTGTCTTGGACTTCTTATTGACTCTTTGTATGTTCTCATTTTCCTTTAAAAAAATAAAATAAATAAACTACATAGATATATCTATTAAAATTAAGCTTATGTTCAAATATAATACGCACCTCTCAGAGTTATACATCCAACGATATCTAGCAGGTCCACATTTTGTTACCTCCTCAACCAAATGGAGAACAAGGTGAACCATAGAAATAAAAAACAAAGGCGGGAAATATTTCTCAAACATACATAAAGCTTCTACTAGACGATCACCCATAACCTTAAGCTCGTCTCGCTGAATAGTCTTGGATAAAAGGACGTTAAAAAATAAGGAGACTTGTCGCAATGCAATAAGCAATGGCTTCTCTTTTTTGAAAGCGTACATTAAAAGTAATGGTAAAAGATGTTGTATCAGAATGTGATAGTCGTGAGACTTCAGGCCTTTTATCTGTAACTCTTCAATGTTTACATTATGTTTCCAGTTGGAGCAGTAGCCAATTGGAACCTTTAACTCATGCAAGATACGACAAAAGGACTCCTTTTCAGCTCGATCTAAAGTGAAAGGAGTCTTTGGCAAAAAAAACTTTGTCCCATTCTCTTGAGGCCACAACTTTTTTCTTATTTTTAACTCTTTCCGGTCCAAGTGAGCTTTAAAATTATCTTTAGTCTTTTCCTTCCTTTGTGTCCATTATCTCTGCAATGATATTACTAACGAAATTACTTTCAGCATGCATGATGTCTAGGTTGTGAGGAACCAATAGAAACTATTATATTTAAATCATACAAATATTAGATGTAATTAATTATAAGTGAATAAAATAAAGTTCAATTGATACAAATAATAATTACCTCCCAATATGGCAAAATAGAATAAGATTGATCTCTTTAACCAAGGAGTTGGGCCATCATCATTATTTGTATATCTTTTTCTCTTCTTTCCTCGTGTTTTCCCCCATTCAGTATATAAATGTTTTACCCTACTCAATACTTCAGAGCCACTTAAGTGTTTTGGTACACTTTCATGTTCCTCAGAACCATTAAATCGTGATTTTTACTTCCTAAAAGGATGATTTTTTGGTAAGAATCTTATGGTTCCCATGTACACATGCTTCATTCCATGTTGTAACCTCATTGAGCATATGCCTTCACTGCAAACATGGCAAGCATATGTTCCTCCAGTTGTGCAACCCGATACATGACCATAGGCAGGGAAATCATGGATAATCCATAATAAGATTACTTTCAATGTAAACATGGTCTTACTAAATGAGTCATATTTTAATACACCGTTATACCATAAATCTTTTAGCTCTGAGATCAATGGCTGCAAGTATACGTCAATATCTTTTCCAGGACCACTCTTTCCTGGAATAAGTAGTGTAAGCATGGTGAACTCCTTTCGCATGCATAAAGATGGCAAAAGATTGTAAAGGACGGCCTTTACAGGCCAACAAATATATGAATTATTCTTATTCCCAAATGGATTGAACCCATCTGTAGCAAGCCTAAAACGAATATGTCGCGATTCATTTATAAAATTGGGGTACCTAATATCTACTCCTCTCCAATGTTAAGCATCTGCAGGATGACGTATTACGTCATCTTTAGAGGCTCCCTTATGATGCTATGTCATGCTTTCTGCAATCCACGGAATGCTATAAAAAGCCTTTTCAATCTTGGCACTAAAGGGAAGTACCTGAGTACCTTTTTGGGTATCTTTCTTAACTTTTTCCTTGCAAGGTAATTAGATTTCCATCTACTTTCATTGTATTTAGGACATTTATCACGAGTCTAATGTTCTTTCCAATATAATATGCAATTATTGGGGCATGCATGAATGCACTCGTAATCTATACCCAACGATGTGATGATCTTCTTTGCCGCATACACACTCTCTGGCAAAGTGTAACCTTTAGGAAGAATCCTTTTAGGCAAATCGAACATCAATGTAAAACTATTATCAAATCATTGACCATTTGTCTTCAAACTCATCAGCTCAATTGTCACTGATAACTTTGTATCTTGTGGTGAATACATGGGATATATTAATCTTGAAGCATTCTCCCTCAGGTTCTTGTACGTCGTGTCTTCTTCAGGAACTTTACTATTGGATCTAACATTATCGGTGTAATCGTTCAACCTTTCGAGTGATGCATGACCTAATGCATCATTCACTAAATCAAACATTCTTGTCTGCCCAGCATCATTGAGTGAAATACTTGAAGAAATGCCAAAATCCTCAATGTCGGTATTGTCAATCTCATCGTTGACCTCTCCGTGTAAACACCAAGTCATGTATGACTGGTCTATGACATTAAGAAATAAATGGTATTGTATGTCTTTAAGTGATTTAAGCCCATTCACATTGCGACATTTTTTACAATGACAAAATGAGGGGTTTCCATAATTGTTCTTCGCAAATTGAATAAATAAATTAACACCATCGCTATACCCCTTTGATTTCTTATTTTCATCCATCCATTTTTTTACCCGGATGAGTCAAAGACATTATTATCGCAAATCCCCAGCCAATCTGTAGCCCACGATGATTTTAAAGGTTATAAAAAGTACATAAGCAAACATATGATAGGGATTAACCTGTACTTTACCCATCACTAGTGGTTCCAAAAGGTTTTACCTCGTTGGATTAATATTATAATGACTATCCCTAAGGCCTTACATATCCAAGCTCTAGTAGATAATTTTTTTTTGAGGATAACCCTCTATTATAATGACTATCCCTAAGGCCAAATCCGGTTCACCTCATTTTCAAGAAAAGGAGGAAAGTCTTTTACAGAGTTTGCCAGAGACTTTGACATTAACCTCATTTGTTAGTTTCTGCTTTGAAGCTTGTATCTAACCTCTGTCTTGATTCTTTCCCGTATCAATTCTTTAAGGGATTGAACATTATTTGATTCTATTTTAGATTTCATTATGTTTTCAGTGACACAACTCATATTGTCAAACTTATGAAGCAAGGTTTTATTACTTCATTTAATCCATATTCAATCTGCGTAAGCAAGATTGAAAGGAGTAGATGAAAGAGTGGAGCCAATGGAATAGATCAGAGTGAACCCATAGTCCGAGAAGGAGAGACGAGGATCCTAGTCACCTGAAGGCAGATCCAAATTCATCCTATCCACCCTTTTAAAAGGAACGGTCTCATAGTAGTAGAGTCAAGATCATTAACCTATATAACAGACAAGCAAAAGGTTAACTTAGCTCCACTTCGTAACGCTTCGAAACAAAAATGGGTAGGGGAAGGGATTCGTATAGAATTCTGATTAGTTCCTTTATAGTATTGAATGTAATGCTTTTTCTATTAAGGAAAAAACACCGCTCAACACTTCCCTAGCATACTTTTGCTCTTTTTAGACCACGCCTTACCTCTTTTTTTTTTTCTTCCCATTTTAAAGACCGGCGGCGCATATAAGAGTCCCTGATAAGCAGCTCTTTTCTTTGCTAATGAGAAAGGCCTAGCGCATCCTACTACAGAAAGAAAAGAAGTAACTTGGTTGAACGAATCTCTTCTCTAAAAAAAAGGAAGCTAAGCCATCTCCTAGCGCTCAAGGAATAACACTACGTGAAAAAAGTTATTAGCGACGGATATAAGTATTGATTAACGACTTATATTCTGTCGCTAACAACTGTCGCCAAAAATGGAGTTGTTATTGTTATCGATAGTTATAAATGTCGTATTTTGGCGACATATAAATATATCATTATTTATAAAAAAAATATAACAATTATATGTATCGCTCTTTATGTCGTTTCAGTGGGATAAAAGTCATTTAGTTTAAAAATAAATGACAAAAATATATATCGCGTTTTATGAATAAAAACGACAATAATATATATGCTAATTTTTCTGTCGTGATTTTTTTTTTTTAAAACACACATATATATATGTTGTTCTTCAAGAAATCTAACAATTGTATGTGCCGTTTTTCTGTCATTATATGGGAAATAGACATTTAGAATTAAACATACACGACTTACAAACATGTTATTTTTGAGAATAAATACATTTTTTTTAATTGAATGGAATACCATATTTTTCCATTCACCTAGACAATGCTCTTACCAAAATATAGGCATTAAACCAAATTATTCCAAAATAAGCTATATTATTAAAAATCTCCAAAAATGTGTTTTGAAATAGCTTTCAATTCTGTATAAAAGAAATAACATACATTACTAAAATAAACACGATGCAATTTTTCTCCCAAACTATGATCTCACCAGCTACAACATCCTCAAGGGGTCCATCTTCTGTTATATGAACGATCTCATCTATAAATATATTATAGAAATCGAGCAAAGCTCTTCCACCTGTTAAAGAGTTCCATAAGCAACAATAACATCATACCATTCTAATAACTCACATGACCTTGGCAGATACGACATGGATGGACAATATGCTTTTGTAAATAATGAACACTCTACAAATAATGAAAATTGCATATAAGCATTCAAATATAATAACATGATAATTTATGATGAACAATCATAACATAAATAATATATAAGTCAATACCCAAGATGATGTTTCGATGTCAGAAGTACGACATTTTTGTGACTCACGAGGAGAATCTCGAGATTTGAATAATACAAACCTCTCTTCAAGTCACTTTTGTGCATTGGCCTTAAAAACCAATTGTTCCCTCAGAAACTTCAATTGAGATTGTAAATTCGTGTTTGTCGTCTTTTCATTTGCAAGCTTCATTCTGAAAGTACTCTCCAATTCGGCACTGGACATATCACCAAAGCCAATGATGTAACTGTTTTTTTCTTTTCCAAACACTTGTACATCAAAGAGCAACTCAATTGCAAAATACCATTTCAGTAAATAAATATAGGAAAAATTGCAATAAAGTAAAACTAAAAGCTGCAGTAAGTCAATAGAGTTTGAACTCAATTGGACAAATACCATATGTAGTTTAGAATCAAATATGAATAGTTCTTGAATATTTGGGCAACAGTTTACACAACAAGGATCAATTTAAGATCATATCAATATTAAACATCAGTTCAACAAAGACGAAGGTAGCTAAGGACACAAAATATCAGTTCAGATCAACATACCAGAAAAGTAACCCACAATATAAACTTGCATAAAAGCTAGCAATTTTCTCGAAAAATGACAAGTTAGTATATTTTCCATCAACTTCACTCTTCATATAAGATGGTATTCACAGAAGAGAAATAACCAAACTATAAAAATTATGCGATGCACTAAAAAGTACTCTCCTTAATATCATTCCAAAGTTTTTTCTATATCAACTATAAGAAGGAATAACATTATAAAAGGAAACTAAATTAATGAAAATTAGGGATGGTAGAAAATCAAAAAAATGTGGAGATGAAGAAAATAAGAGTGTTAACAAGAAGTAAATTCTTTGAGTAAAAAACTCTACGTATCAATAACTGTCTGAGATATTAAGATGTACAAGAATTATGACCAGGTCCCTCCATAATATAGCTAAATCCAAATCATCCTCTGTCTAAAATAATTACTTTTGTGTAGTTAACTTAATGGCTAGATGTTGTGATACATGCCTCTCAATGTCGTATCCCCAGGTGTTCTTATGTGAATTGTCTTAAAATAAAATAATAGTTCAAATCTTTCAAGGATTGCAAGATTCATTCATTTGGCGGCTGTATCAAGTGTAAGACATTATGGGCATTACCAGACTATCATGCGCGGAGTTGCAAAAGGCTGGAATGCTATGTACCTCGTTGCAAGTGAGTATTACACTTAATGTCATATTGATTTTGCTATTTTTTCACTACACAAACACATATAGGTCAGAATTGTGAACCTACACTAATCGACCTATGTGAAGTACATAGTGTGTTAGAGCTTACATAATTGGGCTGTTTCTAGTGAGATGGTTGATATGATGAAAAAATCATCCTCAAAAGGCAATAATCCATGTTTAGATTTTATCTCCCTAAAATTGATGAAGATCGGGGATAAAATCTGCAAGACTCAAGTGCATCATTTTATTTGGAGATCCATGCAGTATTGATGTTAAACCAAAGAGAATCTAGAAGAAAAATAAAATGAAAACATATACTAAATAAATATTACTTACATTTGAAACTGCATCTTGATCAAAATTTTCATCAACAAGGCCAGGTAGATTCAGAACGACTGTGGTAAGCACCTCCTGGAAAATATAGTAAAATGCAAGATTAAAGTAAATAGATAAATAGATTATTTGTTCTGCAAGTACTTAGTGGATCCATCCTTCATGCAGCATCATCAAATATCTGTAGGTATATTCCTATTGTACTTCCTAAACTTACTTTCTATTTGTTCTTATCCCAGAAATTTGGCTATGACAATGATGTAGGGTATCCCACAAGTACTGGATGGCCTTTTATAATTTAAAGATGTTGGATGAGTTTTATAATCTGGTTGGTCTGTTCCATAATATTGGTGGTGTATTGTTTTTGATGGACTATACATATACTCCTGTAATTAAAATCAAACGGTGTGCGATCAAAAAGAAAGAAACAACTACTGGACTCAAGTTCCGAGTATCCCAAAATTTCACAACTCTAAAATCGTTGGAAATATCAATAAAAGGATAAGAAAAAAAATCATCTTTACCAAATCTATGAAGCAATATGGGTCTCTAATAAGGAAACACAACTTATGTGGAATATTTGACTAAAGTTCATACAAACCTGTCTACTACTCCTGTATTAGCAATTGAGAAATCATCTTTGAGATAATGATTGGACGTAATGCTCATAAAAATAACCTGTCAATGTTTAGATTTCATTAAAATACAAGAAAAATGGAATTTTTTTGGTCTCGATAATGAAGCCTAATTCTAAGAACCATCCTTTAAACGTCTAATCCGCTTTGCTTGAGCTTAAACATGAGCTTCATTGACCACAGAAGTTGGGCTAGAGAAAGAAAAGGATCCATCTCTTAAATTTGATACAACAGGAGGTGATGAACAGAAAATGTAAGCTAAGAAATTAACATTTTTAATCTGCTTGATTACCAGATATTGTTTTCGAAAAGGATTTGGAATACCCAGGATTAGATGGGTGAGAACAAAGTAACTTTACAGTTCTGGTATGGCCTTTCAAGACAATAACAAATTATTTTCTCTATACATGCCAAACATTTATCTGGCAAATCCAATTAAAATAGAGTTTTTAGTTGTACTAGATATGCAAGTCATTAACTAATTTTACACCTCTATTAGCAACAACTGAGTGGGTAGACCCCATTCAACGTAAAATTCTATAATCCAATAACATTTTACACCGTCGATTCAAAATGAGCATGAACAAGAGAATGCCTAATCACCAAATGTCAAATAAGCGAACATAATTTATGTTAAGTTTTATTTTTGTATTTGTGGAAGATTGATGTACTTAACATATGCCTACAATGAAAATCTTAAGCAACTCATCATTTGATTGCCTGAGAATATCAGAATGTCGATCATCTTGCATGAGGCAACATAAAAAAATATTTGAGGACGAAAAAATCTCATAACCAGAACTAGTTAAATGTAGAAAGAGCGGCTATGTGAGGTGGGAATTTTAAATGCAGTATTCAACGTTTTACTCATTAGTGATGTCATCTTCCCTAATATGGGCAAAAAAATTGAAATTGGATTTTCCCAATCAAGATGTCATCTTCCTCTTTGAAAGTAAATAATACAGGGGATTGATGATAACTAATTACCATAATCCAAAATATATCAAAAGATGGCATTTTTATGCGCATCCCAATCACAAAACCAAGCTTTCTCTACAACACAAATAGAATACCAAAATCTCATAAATATGGGATATCATATCCAAGTCACCACAATTAATAAAAAAGGCCCTAAACTCATAAATATCGGATAATATGAGAATTTTTACCAGTCTGCAAAATTAGATTTCCCAAATGTAAGGGGAAAACACTCCAATTCATAATAAATCATAAACATTTGATAAGAAGAAATTTACCTTGCAGAACGAAACGACGAGCGGGGAATTAGAGGTTCCGCTTTGCCAAATCGAGAAATATTTTTATAAGTAAAATGTAAAACATTTATAATGGAGAGAATCCAATCCATGGAGCGCTCTTCTTCGAATAACAATTTGGGGGTTGAATCGGTTGAGGTCACAATATGAGAGAGAGAGAGAGAAAGAGAGTGCAACAGATAGATTTTAATTGAAGGGGTAATGAATTTGGGGTTTCAAAAGGCAAAGCACAAAATCGAAATTTAAAATTGTCGCTACAGTGTTTAACTACGATAGTTTAAACTGTCGAAAATCAAAGAGATAAAATATGACGGTTAATATATATCACGACAGATATATCGGTTGAGAAGTATATTGGATTTCCAACACATATCTGTCATTTATAAATGCACACATAGTGTAACTAGATAAAATGGCAAGAAAGAACTTATAGTTTAGGTAGCCGGTAAACAATGAAAGAAAAGCAAAAATAGCATTAAAGAAAAAATTATTTTTTAACAAAAAGAGTTAAATAAGAGAGGGAAAAGGCAAGAAAGAAAGAACCTAAGTGTAGTTTGGAAGACGCTTTTTTAGGGGATTAGGTAGCAGGCTATGAACCAGGATATAAAGGTCTTGTAAAATGAAGCTGAAGTTATACCAGTTGTTTATTAAAGTTCTTAGCAGTCTTGCAGCTTGAAAGAGGAAGCTAGAGCAGTCCATAAAGCCCTTAGCAGTCATCAAAGCCTTGGAGATTTTAGTGTTTTTGTGTTCTGACAGTATGTTAATTATTGCTTGTCTTTGGAGCAATACATTGTGTCTTACATCTTAAATCTATCTACATCTTTTTATGTATTTAACTTTGACATAAGCGTTAGTTGTACCGTTAGAGGTTAATGGTACCCTTAGTCAGCCTTCGCTCGGGTGTTGTAGGGCAGAGAAGAAGCAAGAGAGCTAAGACCTAGAAGAAGTAAAAAAAAAACTTGCGTATGTTGAGTCCACCCAGACTTGCGTACGGAGAAAAACCACTTCCCTCTTTTTAGCAAAAGTGCACTAAAAGAAAGTAGCAAGTAGTGTCTATAGTGTTTTAAGTAGCTAGAGGTAGTGATTACGTTACTAGCAGTAAAAGTGCGTACTAGACTACTCTCTAGCTTAACAATCGCTCTACCTTTCCACCTTATGGCTGAGAAAAAAACTAGGCACGGGTCTCCGTACGCAAGTAAGCTATTCTTTACTGGCAGGCTTGCATGCTTGCTTCACCCCTTCTCTGAGCCACGCCTAAAGGTTCGGAATTGCTTAAAAGTGGTGGTAGTTTAGGATCCTTGTAAGTATACTATTAATAGTGCTTTAAAAAGATTTTTCTAAAGAAAAGAGTAACCTCTTTCCATTACTCGGGTCCTCTGGCCCATCAAAACGCAAGTAAGAGCCCGGCAAGAGCAAAATGCACTTTCCTCTAAGCTATTGCTATAACTACACTATTTTTTTGTTCTGCGTAATGTATATTTATATAGTTTAAGGCCAAGTTCTAGCATAGAACACTATAGGTTCCAGTCCTATTCTTAAGGTTTTGGTGGTGGCATCTGGGATTGTCCAGCAACACACTGGTGCTTATGTGCGGTTAGGTTCCCTCTATCTATCATGGGTATAGTTGAAAAAACTCGAAGCATCTCCTTTCTGAATACTGACTTCTAGCATCCACGACCTATAGGCTCTGTAGACATGTAGGCTCTGTAGTTTTTTTTTCAAGCCTGGGGAGAATCCTTGGATCCGCATTCCAGCTACAGTCAGTGGTAATGTCTAATCACTTAGCAATGGTAGGCCTTATAGTCAACCGCGGCGAATGCGAGAGAATCTGACTGATCCTAACTCGCACTTCTTCTCCTTTTTTAGAGGCCTACTACAAACACAAACCGAACTTCCACTTCTAATCTACTCTTCTTATTCCGCTCTAGCTCCTCCTCGATAACCTCAACCCAAGGGTACTATATCCAAAGAGTTAACTCATAGATTCCAATAGTACCTAAGGATCTTCCCTTCCCGCCCTACATTCCCTGGAAAAAGAACAACTACTACCTTCTCTTACTTTAGTATGTCTGTAAACTTAAGATAATTGAACTTTACTTTAAGCAACAAATTTCTCTTTAATGGTTTAAATCTGTAATCTATCCAATGCCCGCACACTTGAGTTCTGAAATTGTGTCAGACTCAAACTAACGATCTATCAAAAAGCAAACTTTAAACTAGCTCTAGAAAACATAACTTCAAGAGCATCCGTAGCAAGAGAGTATTCCTTTGCAACCTGATAGACTAGTTTATTTAGGAAGGTAATCCGATACTACTTGTTGGACAAGAAAGTTCCTGTTCCTATTCCTATAACCACAACTCTTCGAGCATACTTTGTAGGTCAGACTAAAGGTTAGTGTTGACATCTTGTTGATTAAGGAGAAGATATTATTTGCCACATACGAGGGGCAATAGGACTTCTTCCAAGAGGAAATCTTGGTCTGTTTCCGAAGAAGAAATTCTAGGGTACTTGACTAAGAAGGACTTCTTACGTCAGTATATAGACCATGTTTTGCAAGCCCATCAAGAAGAATATTAAACGTCACTCGAGTCCCTTCGATACATGACTGTAAGCATAAAGTTACTATCAATACTACAAACATGGATACTCACTATTTTGTAATATCCATTATTTTTTAGCAATTCTATTAATTATTTATAAAATTCGGTTTAGAGATTTTAATCATGGCAGCAACAATTATATTCAGAAAAAGAGATAGAGAAATCAAGTAAATCAAAGGATGCAGACAGTAATTATCATACCGTAATTACTATACATTAAGAATACCAACAATAAATATCAAAATCATTAGGTAATTGCAAGTATAAATAAATCAAGCATACCAAAACAAAATTAAGGTTGAATCAAAACTTTTGAAAGAGAAATCTATGAATTAAAAATTAAGGTTGAATCAAAAAACAAAATCCAAAACAAAGTTTAGATCTTTTACTACAATTTCACACCTACGAATCCAAATCAAAAAATAAATCAAACATACCTACGAATCGAATATAGAAAATTGAAAACCTATGAATCCAAACTTAAAAATCTTTTACAAATTTCAGATTATAGAATAAGATTAACTGGTTAAACCTATGAATCAAAAACCTATAAATCAAGCATACCTACAATTTCAAATTATAGAATATGATTAATTGGTTCAGAGTCTTACTCAAATTTCTCACCGGGTTGGCGGCTCCTCAAGTTCAAAAACCAAACGACTAAGAAGGGTGACAAATTATGGAGAGGGTTTTGTTTCTTTTGGAAGTTGATAGGCAGAAAATTAGGGAAAATCATGTTTTTCAAAAATTAGAGCAAAATTAGAAGATTTTAGAGGGACATTAGGTGATATTAGATGAGGAAATTGGCGGGATACAGAGAAAACCCAAATCTTAGTTTTAGAGAAAGGGAAAATGGTTGTTAAAAATAAAGAGATCGAGCTCTCTTAGTCTATGTATGAAAAATGACCCTATTTTGACACTTTTTGGCCGTCTGACTTAAAAAGTCAACCGTAATTTCTGTCAAAAATTTCATAAATTTACATAGTGGACTGGAGTTAGCCCATCTGCTGGGTTGAAGTTGAATCATCTGTGGATATTGGTGTGCTGCCTGTTTTGGCAAAACCTGCACCAATGGTGTTGAAGTCTAAGGTTGTATCCTCGACCTCTGGTAGAGCAAGCCAAAGGACATCGAAGAGAAGACTTGTGAAGGTTGATAGTTTGAAATCTATGACCACAGAGAGTGGGAAGGTCGAGATGGCCTCTAAAAAAAGAAAAGTGGGCAGTCCCTCGCTGGTGGTAGTGAACGAGGTGAAGGAGGTAGGGGTAGAAATGAGCTTAGAGGTGGAACTGGTTGCTCTTGAGGAGAAGTTTAAGGCTGTTGTGTTGGAGGACTCTGAGGAATTTGGATCCTTGATTCATTTGAAGCTTTCTAAGGTAGGTCAAAATGTAATCGTACTCAGTATAATTCTTTTGATACGTTGTATACTGTGTTAATTTTTGTTTTGTACAGGTATCCCATATGTTGAAAGGGATTACTCTTGGTGTTGAGGAGGGAAGGTCGGCACTGAATCGGACCGTGGAGTTGGAGAAAGAATTGGCAGAGGAACAAGCCAAACTTGTGGAAGAGAAGGCACGTTTGAGCTTGGAAGTTTAGAACCTGAGGAATTTATTCTGGGTAGCTATGGATCAGCTCGAACAGGCAAAAAAGAATGTAGATGATGTGACTGCTGCTCGCGATAATCTTGGTACAAGGCTTTATGAGGATGAATGCTCTGAGGCTGTTATTATTGCTGTAATGGAAGGGAAATTTTTAGACATTTAGGAGCCCAATCTAGGGGATGACCCTGAGGCTGGTAGTACCCCCCAGGAGATTGTTAAGAGTTTGAATACAATTTCAGGTAGTACTGAGTTAGATAATCAAGGAAGGGAGGAGGAAGAGAAGGTAGAGTAAGACTAAAGTGTATTTTGGAAAATGAATATTTGTTGTATTGATTATATTCGAAGTGAAGTTATGGATTGGTCTATGATGTATTGATACGTAAAAATTGTTGTGTATTAACTTAAAGAGTTGCGTTTCACAATTAAGGGTTTAAAGATAGAGCTCGCTAGGGAGAAAAAATCTTCATAGGCATTAGCTCTCCTGATTGCATGTACAAAGGTTCAGGTTATAAAATATAGAGAACTTAGCAAAAAGCATTGGAGTGAGTTATGTGTAGTTAGTTTAGGATGGGTCAAATAGAAAATTTAGAAAGGTGAGTATTTAGAAAAGATAGTAAGTACTTAAAAAGTCGACCTTGTCTATTGGTATTAGATAAAATACACCAAAAGCAACCAAAGACTTAATGCAATTGACCCTCCTGTTAGAAGCTGAGATAGATAGTGAGAGAGGGTTAAAAAAGGCATTGCTTAAAATATTAGAAGATCATGGTATTCATCCTGATCCTGAGATTGTAGAACATATGGCCACCAGAGCAAGAAATCATCATAGCTTGAAGGCTAAGGAAGTAGCAGCTCGTTGTGGTGTATTTATATTATATACAACTGGCTGTAAGAAGCGTGAGTGACGTATGTAAACTGTTGTATGTATGAACTGTTTATATGTGAAACATATATTAAATAGTTTTCATGTAGCTAAATTTATGTGTAGGCCGAGCTTGAAGATGCTCGATCGTATGTGGTGGATGTTATCAAATATAATCCCGAGTTTAGTTCGATTTAGATAGGATCCGTCAAGAACTTAAAGGGACTGTGGATCGTTATGTAAAATTAAAGCCTAAGTAGAGTAAGTCAGAAGCGACTGCTAGTGAGCTAACTAAGAAGATCAAGGATAAGAAAGGTGAATTAGGTAGCACTCAGGGTGAGCGGGTAAGCGCTCAAAGTAAGGTGGAGAGGTTGAATAGCACAATAAATAGGTTAGAAGGAGATATAGAGAAAATAAATGGGAAGAACAGAGATACAGATCATGCTCAGTATCGTATCAGTACCTTAGATGCAGAAAGAAATGAGCTAAAGTGAAATGTTAATAATGTTAGGGAACAATTAAGGAAGAAGGAGGTTGAATTGGTTAACGTACAAGCTAAGTTGGTTCGTGCTTAGGTTCAAATCAAATCATTTGAAGCGGACTTGGTTTGTGTTCGAGCTGCTGTAAGGAAAACAAATGAGCGAGCTAGAGAGAATGGGGATAAGTTAAATATTGCTCAAGTTAAAAAAAAAGATTTGGAGGAAGCTTTAAGGAAAAAGGATGAAACGTTAAATAATGCTTGTTTTAGTAAAAATAACGTGGAGACGGAGTTGCTAGCGTTGCGAAGTGAAGTACGGGAGTTAAACGAGCATAAAGAGAAAAAAGGTCGAACAGAATAAATCTTTGGAATCGTTGATGGTATTGAACGGTCTTGTAGTAGATTTGGAGGGACGCTTGGAGGGAGCCAAGACTCCCTATGCGAAGTTGAATAAAAAATTTCAGATTATACGTAAAATTTTAACTGACCTGACTGTACCGAATCGAGACAGATTTCTTTGGTGAGGTGCATTCGAGGGAGATAATGGTAGTAATTGCTTATTTTGTAGAGGAAGTGAAGAGATTCAAAGA
Source organism: Kingdonia uniflora (assembly GCA_014058105.1). Classification (NCBI taxonomy): domain Eukaryota; kingdom Viridiplantae; phylum Streptophyta; class Magnoliopsida; order Ranunculales; family Circaeasteraceae; genus Kingdonia; species Kingdonia uniflora. Next base: position 5,492,229 of record JACGCM010001726.1, read on the forward strand.
TGAAATGGATGTATTTTGCATGACTGCCTGATTTTGAAGGGTTGCATCTATAAGGTTGACGTAGATCGAAGTAGCTGTTTGAATCTTATGGAAACCGGTACTGGTCCCATTACAGAGGAACAAGTAGAGTTAGATAGATGAAAACTAATTTTACCTTTGCTTTAACACTTGAGTTTCAGAGATAGTAGATATTAGATAGATGAAAGTTAGTTTTTCCATTGTTTTATCATTTAATTTTAAGAGATAGTAGATGTGTATTGATTGAAAGCTAGTTTTACATTTACCTTAATCTTTTGAGATTTAGTAGATATATGTATGATTCTAGAGGGTAATGTGGGAGAAAAGACTTGAAAGTTTTCATTGATAAGAAAAAAATATACTGTTGGAGATTGTAATCTCATTTTTACAATATAAGGAATAATAGTATATGCATTTTATGCTTGGAAAATTAAGGATTTAACAATAATATCGCTTCAATCTCCTAGCATTCCAAGGGCTTGGTATTATGACGTCATCCTTTATCATGAGGTAGTAGGATTCAAGACCAGTTCGTCCCATAACCAAAATTAGACCTTCCCGACATTTAACTCTTTTCTATTTTTGGGAATCTCTCAGAAGACTAGGTCATCGATTTCGAACTCGCGACTCCAAACTCTTCTGTTGTATGAACTGGCTAGCATATGATGATATCGACCCAAGTTGGCAACAGCTTGAGCTCGTATTTTGTCGATCCAGTTCATATTACTAGCTAAGTCGAACTCATTTTCTTCATCAGTGAGCTCATGATCTTTGACGGGATGATAATATTTTGTTGGGATAATGGCTTCTTTTCCATAAGCAAGTAGGAATGGGGAACATTCTGTTGACTATCTTGGTGTTGTGCGGTAAGCCCACAAGACATGTGGCAGTTACCTTATCCAATTTCCCTTCTTCTCTGATTTAAGTCTTCTCTTGATTCTATCTACTATAGTCTTATTTGTGATTTTGGCATACCCATTGCCTTGGGGGTAGTAAGGATTGCAGGGTGAATGAATAATGTTATGTTTGTTTAGAAATGCTACTATCTTCTCTCCAGCAAATTGTGGCCCATTATCGATCTGAATTAGGTAGGGCAACTAAATCGTGTGATGATATGTTCTCAGATATATGAGATGACTTCTTCTTCTCGAGTTCAACAGAGGGGAACTACTTCAACCCACTTCATAAAATAATTCATTGCTATAAGTAAAAATCTTTGGTTATCTGATGCATTTGAGAATTCCCCCACTAGATTGAGTGCCCACCTCTTGAAGAGCCAAAATACTTTATTGGCATGGAGCTCAAGTGCAGGTGCTCGCACCATGTTACCATGTCGTTGGCATGTGTCGCATTTTTATGAATACTCTTCGGCTTGCTTTCTCATTCCGGACCAGAATACTCCTTGTGTAATTGTTTTGTTTGCAAGTGAACGTCCTATGGCATGGGAGCCACAAGTTCCTTAAGATCTTTCAGCATTCTGCCAGCTTCTGTCTTTGAGAAATACTTGAGGTATTATCCTGTGACCGACCTTCTATCTAAGTTATCTTTCTGAAATGTGTAACGCTTCGAGTTTTCAATCAGCTATCGGCACTCTTTTGGATCTTCTGGAAGTGGCTCATCACATTTGTTCATCTGGGATGATATATGCGAGAAAAGGTTTCCTCCCATCGTTTGCCACCTCTTTATCGCCCCCAGTGTTGGTTGCGCATACCATTAGGAGATCAATGATGGGGGTTAAAATTACTTAGATTTGGAAGTACCTTGCTTCTGAACCTAAGACCCTGGCTAGTATAAGGAATCGGTGTGTCGATTTTCTACAAGAGGTAAAAAATTAAGAGTAGCTTTATCAAATCTGCTCATCCTGTCTGCAACTAGGCATAATCAACCAGTTTACCATTCTTCTTGTATTGTTTGGAGTAGTGGTGAACGATCAACAATGAGTCAGTATAGACCAATAGTTTAGGAACTCCGATCTCCAATGCCATGTCTAAGCTATGAACTAATGCTTCATATTTTGTAATGTTGTTCGATGCTTCAAAGTTTAAGCGGATGGACTTCTCGATTATATCATTTGAGGGTGTAATCAGTACGATTCTAATCGCTGACCCTGTGGGTCCCGCTGATCTATCTATAAGAAGTCTCCAACCCTTATGTGTAACCCATTTAGCTCGTTCTTCAAAGGGCTTGGAAGGTGGATCATCATCGAGTTCTTCTGTTAGATCTGGATCGTGCTCTTCCCAATCGGGATCTTCTACTGGGAAGTCTGCTAAGAAATTAACCACTACTTGACTACTTTCTGAGGATCACTGTTTGAACTTGAGATCGTGTTCCCCCAAAGTAATTGGCCATTATTGTACTTTGCATGATTTCTCCTTCTGTGATAGTACTTTTCGAAGGGGATAATTTGTCATGACCTTAACTGAATGTGCTTAAAAATTGTTCTTGAGTTTCCGTGAAGTGTAGACGAGTGTAAGGAATAGTCGCTCGATCTTAGAATATATTATTTCCACCGGTGTGAGGGTCTTGCTTATAAAATATATTGGGTTCTCTAATATTGAGAGGTAGATGATCAATTCCTCATTGTCTATCGGGGTGCTCATTATGGGAGATTTCCCAAGATAGATTTTGAGTTCTTAAAAAGCTACTTCACATTCTATTATCCAATCGATCCCTTTATTTTATCATCTTTTGCCTCTTCTGGTGGATCCACGATGTAACATGAACAACCATCGACAACGATCTAAAGACTTGGAGGCGGATTACTGATAGCTTCAATCTTACAAGCGAGCTTCTGTACATCTTTATTTGTTTGTGGTGATGGCATGGATATTAGATCTTGAATCTGATCTAGATGAACTTTGATTCCTATCTTGCTAATGTGATGTCCCAGGAACTTGCCAGAGTGCACTCCAAATTATCATTTATCTGGATTGAGCTTCATTCTATATGATCATAATATGTTGAAGACTATATCAAGATATGCAATATGATCCTTCTTCTGTAAGCTTTTACAGAGTAGATTGTCAATATATACTTCAATGGTCTTCCCTAAGTGTTCTTTGAACATATTTGTCACTAGCCTTTGATAGGTTTCTCCAGCGTTTTTCAGTCTGAAAGGCATGACTTTGAAACTGTAAAGCCCTCTTTTAGTTATGAAGGTAGTTTTTTCTTGATATTCGTCCAAGAAGGGATCTAGTTTTATCCTGAGGCAGTGTTTATTATAGATAACTGCTTGTGACCTGCTGTAAAATCAAGAATTTGATGAATGATGGGAAGAGAAATTTTTTCTTTCGGTGTGTGTTTGTTTAGATTAGTAAAATCTAGACAAACTCGGACTTTCCAATTCTTCTTTGGAACTGCGACAATGTTCGAGATTTATTCCATGTACTTGACTTCTCGAATGAATCCTACCTCGATCAATTTTTAGATTTCACTGTTAACCTCATCTCTAAGACGAGGTGAGAGTCTTCTCTATTTTCTGTTTGGCTGTCATAGTTTTATCTTTGATGCTCAATGTATGACACGCCTTGGGTGGGTCAACACCTGACATTTCTTTGAAAGTCCAAGTGAAGACATCTCGGTTCATCTGTAGAAATTGTATAAGAGCTTATTTCTCCTGTTAAACCAGCTTGGTACCAATATAAGTACCCCTGCTAGGTCCATCAATCTTAATGTACTCTGTAGGTTTTATTGTGAAAGGCTAAACATTGGTGTGATCAGCTTTCTGTCATTGCTATGCAGTAAATCTGTTGAATGTGTCAAGTATGGCAGATACTGTGTTTACGCAAGGTCAGGAAAGCTTTTGACTTCCTTTGATCTCATAGATGGCATCGTTGTAATTGAAATGAAGTGCTTGATGATATATGAATGGGATCACTTCCATGTTGTGTAACCAGCAACGATCCATTATCCCCAGGTATCAGGATTTTGCATTGATGATATAGAAAGTAGCATCGATAGTGGTGGGTCCAGCAGTGATTGGTAGGATGATCTTTCCTACTCGTTCTTCTTTAGAGCCGTTAAAACCGTTGATATCAATGTCGTTTGGTACAACTTGGTTTGCTAGTTCCATTTGGTCGATTGTGTTCTGAAAAAGGGTCTTAATACCCCTGCCTGTATCTATCATCATGGTATGCATAAAAATTTCTTCATCTTAAGCATAATAACCAGTGCGTCATGATGTGGAAACTTGGCATGACCTATGTCGCAATCTTCAAATAAAATTCTAGTTCATCAATTGCTAGATTCGGGAAGGAGTTTAGCTTCTTTATCCTGAACTGTGGGGTTACACCATTCCGTTAACCTCCTCCTCTTGAATCTGGTTGAATTCTTAATCTTGTGGATCTCGATCATGTGACTGTTGTAGATATGGGTACAAGTCTTTTTCCTCGGACTGATCTTCGACCTGAACTAGTTCGACTTGCATCTTATAGCTTCTATTCTTATATCTCGCTAGATCGATAATGTACTCGTGCATTCTCCTGTCTTTGAAAATGTATTCCAGCAATTTCTGTAAAGCATAATAGTTATCAGTTTCATGATGTGTTACCTTGTGGTGCAAACAATACGGTTTGCCTTCGATTGGCTCCAAAGGCTGAGATACACGGCAAAAGTTTTTTTCTCTAGTATAGGATAGATCGCTGAGATCCTTACATTCATATCTAAAAGGACTAGTTTGGGTAATAAGTTGCATTTTCATAATTTGCCTGTGTTTGCTTTAACTCTCTTTTTATCACCTTGGCCATCCTTTTGCTCACTGTCTCTATCTGGGTTTTGACCTTTTGTGGTTAGGAAGTTTTCAATAGATTTATGCCTTTCGGTCATCATCCTTTCTAGGTCGACATACCCATTTACCTTGGTAATCATGTTTTCCAAAGTTGAGGGTATGTTCAAGAACAGATGCTCCTTAGCTTTACAATCGATTTGTAGTGCATTGATAAATGCTGAAACGACAATCTTTTAATCAAGATTATCAACCTTTCGAGCAAGTTCCAGAAATTTCTTTGCAAAAACCTCAAGCTTCTCCCCCTGAGACTGTTTGAGACTAATAAGAGTGTATAAATTCTTTTCTTTGTCTTTATTGTGAGCGTACGCCTTGACGAAGATCTTCTGTAAGTAGTCGAACGTGAGGATTAAATCTTCAGGTAGAGAATGAAACCATCAGAGTGGTTCTCCCTGTAGGCTTGTAGCGAATAGTCGATACAGATTGTGGCTCAAATTTGAATACAACCCCGAGGAGTCTCGAAATTGTTGGATGTGCTCTTTAGGATTAGTGCCTTTGTACTTACGTATCTTCAGAGTATAGAAACCTATCGGTACTTCCATGTTAAATACCTCTTTGGTGATTGGACTACCTTGTAGTTTGGTTCAATCGTCATTACCGCCAAGAGTTTGAGCTTCTATTAATTCATTGATTCGCTGATCCATGTGTTTCTATGTGACGTACTGATATGGTGCTTGAACGGCTTGGCGTGCAAGTTGAGGGTTATAAGTACCGATTCCCTCGCTCAAATGTTCACAGGCTTACACCCTGGATGGAGGTCGCGGCTCCTTGTCTTGACGCTTGGAGTGCCTGCGTCCTCTGCTAATCTCTGATTGATCTTCCTGTTCCAAATGAATCGAAGCGTCTGATACGTATAGATCATTGCATCGATGCTTGGAAGCTCCTTTGCTAGTTGCTCATTGAGGTCCCAACCTATCTCGTGCTGAAACTGTGGAGTTCGCCGGTATCTGATCATGTTCCCTATGTCTTTGAACTTGTTGATTGTCTTACAGTGCTTGCAATGCAGTCTGTATCATTGTCATATGTTCTTCATGTCGTTTGAACTCTGTTTGTCGAGCTTGGCGTTCATCTTCAAGTTCCTATTCGCGAAGCTCTCGGTCGAGCAACAACTGACGTTCGAGCTCATTTTGCTTCTCTGTATCGCCATGGAGGTTCGCCCTTAATTCAGCGAATTGATCAAGTTTGATCGAGATTTCATGCTAAACTTATGTGGCTGGTCAATTTGAAGTCATCATGATTGAAAATTGATCGTTGAGTAACTGTATGCCTTAGGATTTTGTGAAAATGTCTTATTTCCCATAGACGACACCAAATGTAAGGACCCAATTTCGTAATAACTCGAATAAACTCTTACACCAAATGTATGACACAATTAGTATGACCAATAATATAAGATGACACAGGTGATTAGCATGGAAACTTTTGAATAGGTGAAAACCACGACCTCGGCTTGAGGATTTAGTAACTGTATCTTTATTGTTTAAGACTGATATTTTGATTTACAAGCTATAATCTCTTGAGCTAGATAAACTTTTGTTGGTCCCCTTCTTCTATGTTCTGTTCCTTTTATAGACCTTACTCTCAGTTCGTTTACATGTATCAACACGTTCTCCTGAATTGGGGGAAGAGTGGAGGTTATCTCTGTAATTGTCAGTTCGTGGGAGACAGGTGCCCTTGACTTGTTTTATTTTACTTGGAGTGCTCGAGCCATGCTCTTCTGCAGTTCGTAGTCTAGGTGTCATTGTTGATAGCATATGTCATGTGCATACGGCGTGAGTCTGGCATAGTATTAGCTCGATGATATCCCAGCTCGAGGGATAAGTCCCTACAGTGGTAATTAAGGTAATTGACACATTTAACTAAGTGATAATTTTGTTAAGTGAATCTAATTTAGCACATATGTAAAAGTAAGTGTTATTACATAGGTGAAAGTATATTGTTGGGACTTGGAAAAAATTGCTCATTGGGTAGGAAAATTACTAAATTGTACAGTCTCGACTATGAGACCAACATTTTATGTGTGATGAGGCAGATTGTTCGTTTATAAGGGGTGCATTGAGATAGGTTTCATTGTATATAAGTAAGACTTCTTCTTCTCCTCTATATTAGACTTGTATGATAAGTTTTCATCTTCGAAGACTTCTTTTTCCTGCATCCCTTCTACATGGGTCATATCCTAGTCTCTAATCACTAACTTCAAAACAACATAAATTGGAGATAAAGGGATGTGATTTCTATAGAAAAAATGCATGATGAAGATTACACATGCAAAGGATTGGTAGATTATGTAAGAAGAAAAGACAGGTTTTCACTTTGTCCAAAATTGATCAGTCGCGCAAATTTACATGTTTCTCATTTCTTCAATCTTTCTTTCTTACAGTTATAGTAACAAACTATTGCTTCTTAACAATTTTTTTCCTTTTTACCTTTCATTGGACAAAAGGATAATTTATTTATTTTTTATATATATATTTTTTTGGAGCTGGAGGTATCCGGGCCATCTATCCCACGGACTATCAATTCCCGACTAGATCCTCTAGGGCTCGTGCAATAGCCCACAAATCACACGATCCAGGCATCCCGACACAAGACCGACGGGCTCATGCCAACTTCAAACACCATTCGACGGGCTTATACCAACTTCAAACCCCACCAATGGTGAGATTGAGATTCGAACCCTTGACCACTCATGGCTGTTTCCACACCATCACCACTAGGGCACAAGATAGTTGGCCGCGGTTGTAACTTTGAGAAGGCAACAAGGGAAAGACCGGGACAGATCAGATGCTTTTTTTGATATGGAAATCACAGTTTTGTCTGCGTTAGGTCTGATACTTTATATCTATCCAGTGTTAATTGTTTGAATGGAGACTAATATGTTACACAAATAACAATTTAAACTAATGATTCTTAGAACACCTTCAATTGCCATCCCTACCCAATCAAGCCAGTTGGAATCAATGTATGCTAAGAAATAAATTTGTATTTCTCGAATTTATTGGAAGGAGATGATATTTACACATGCTCCATGTTCTGATTTCCTGAATCGATCCAAGTTGTAGATTTTCAACAAAATCGCCTGATCCAGGTATGGAGTTACAAAAAAGTATATTCTGTTTCTAATTCTCTCCTATGTGTACAAGCTATGTTGCAAAATCTTAGTTCCTCTGTTGCAAAAGATTGGACTGTATGGGGTCAACATTGATTTATGTACCTCAGTATCATTTCAAAGTTAAAGGAGTACAGGTGCCACGGCTTCCTTTGATTGTTGTGAGGGAGATAGACGATGAACTAAGACATCTAGTGCTTCCTTCATCCACCAATTCTGGCAAATATCTCTTGCCTCAGACACAGTCATCTGTTCATATCAATTACATAAAAAGTTAGGCTCGTAGATAATGATTGAGGCACGCTAAAATTGTTTAAGGTGGAGCTCTTCAATGCACAGGAGCACATGAGACTAGTTAACCATACTGAGAATTGGTTTTTTATGTTAACCTAGATCAAGTTGAAAGATGCGCTCATGCTTGTGCCATTTTCACTTAAAAATTGTAACTTCATATGGATAACGATAAAATTTACACGCACCCATCTTCGACTCCGAACATTTTTCTCTGGCCAGGAATCAAGTTGCTCTTTAACAAGTAGAGGAAACATATATCCTTCATAGATTGTGTCATATCTTTTGCTTCTGAAACTCCATTTCCCCAATTTGCACTGTTATAGAAATAAGAAAATTCAATACACTATGTCCATGATCAAGTAATTAAACCCTAATGCTTATAAAGAAATGACACAATAAGGGAATAATTTCATAGAATGTTGGTAGTGGTTACTATCAATTCCAAAATCTTTGCCCAAAGAAAATTGTAAGTTTCTTGGTCTCTACTCCTAACGGCAGAAAACATTGAATCGTTTCTAATAGATTTTAAGACAATGATTTGATAAAACCCCAATTAATAAGATAACATATAATGCCTTAATCCAACGACGTTTCAAAGCCCAGCACTAGCATTTAGATTGTCTCAAAGACTTGGTGTTTCCAAAGTAATGAGTCAGATTTTACTTAGTCTAAGCACTTGTTGTACGTGGGAAGGATAGGCATTTTGGAATTATCACTGACCTCGACATTGCCTCGTACACCAGCTTCCTCTAATGACTCCCTTGAAGCCCCCTCTTCCAACGATTCATCCAACTCCCAACCACCCTGCAGAAAAAAGGCATATAAAAAAATGTCACTCAACAATTCCAAATTACATAAGCACAACACTAATACACGTTCATGATCAACGAATTGCGCACAATCAAGATATCAACAAACAAACTCCTTTTCTTCAAAATCCCATATCCGGATTTCGTTTCTCGAACCCCATTGCAAAGAACTTATCCTTTATACTCGTGCTTATGTACCATTCATGTAACCACATCATAAACACAACTGATTACACATCAAAACATTGACAAATAGTTACCTTTGGAAACAACATGCCATGACCATTTTGTGAACTTATCACAAGCACCTCCAATTCCTTCTCATCATTCTTATATCTATAAGGGATACATCTGTTTCGAGCACAAACAACACCAAATCAGACATGAAACAAAAGCATCAAAATTTCACAAATTAGATCGAAGGTACTAAAATACCAACTTACCCAACAACTTGGCGACACCCTTTGTTATATCTCTGCAAATGTCTTCCAGTACGAGAAACCATTGAAACCATCTTCGTTTTGGAAGAAAAAAAATCTCAAATTGAAATTACAAACTTTGGGAGAATAGGTTTTGGGTAAGAAATTGTGGGGTTAGTTTGTAATGTTTGGGAGAAATCAATCTTATGGTGTAATATATGAGTGGTTGTGGGGATAAGAAGATGCTCTGTTTCGAAAATCTATCTTTGGTTTAAATAGAGAGAGAGATATAACTACTTATCATTGATTGCTGGTTTCTGACTTTGTCTTATAAGAAAGAGAGTTGAGTCGAGAATGCTCACGACGAGAGGAAAGCGTGTGGTGACGTGACTACGTATTGCCGACGCGTCACGTTGCCTTCCAAGACATATCCGTAGTTTTATTTTGTTGTAGTCTTTAGGTAGTTAAGTATCTAGGTCTGCTTGGTATACTGGAAATGTTTAGTTTTAGTGATTCAAATATTTTTGTTAAAGTGTAGGATTTACGTATGAGAAGATAGCTTCGGGAGTAGCTAATCCAGAGAGTAGCAATTGTCCTTTGAACCTTTCTGTTAGTGAGCTGTTGTGGTGTATCAAGCAAAGTTTTATTGTTATTAGAAAGGTAGATATATGAGATCTTTTTTCATTGGGGTGGACAGAGAAAGGAATTTTTAGCATTTCATGTAGATATTTTTATCAATTGAGCATGAACAAATAGTTGAATTAATCTCTTAAGATGCACTGGTGCGAGTTGTGACATGCATGTACGAATTATGCTGCATGGCAAAGAATTACTTGAAGTAGTAGAGATGTATTTCCACATCAGTGGAGATGATTCAGATTCCTATCTTTAAAAAGAGACAACAACATTTCATAAACACACATTTATAGGCTGAATTAAAACTTAAAAACTTGATTTAGTTTTTTTTAAGATGTACTTTGATTTACATTTATTAATAGACAAATGGGCCATTATCACCTTTTTCATGACACTTGTTGATGAACTATTATAATTGTTCCATCGAAACACCAAAATACATAGTACATCAAAGTTGAACTCCCGTGATTTGTATGTCCTTGTTTTATTACAGCCAAAGTGGAAAAAGGTGTGGAACTAATTCAACTTCTGTAGGGTGAGATCATGCTGTATTACTGGCTTACAGCATGCTGATGTAGATTTGAGTGGCTTAATCGGCTTCCACGTTATAATTGAGCCTAGCCTTTTCAAGACGAATGCCTACTTTTTGGGACTTTTTATATCTACTAGAGTGCCTATTAGGTCATGGCGACTTAATAGAACTGTATCACGTGACTATGTTTGTAAGAAATACTTGTTTGTCTTACTTTCCATTACTATGTTTGTAACTTGATTAACTTGTTAAAAAGGTCGACACCTTGGAGATGATGGTATTTTTCTTGTAATCTGAAGAAGAACATGCTCCTTCACAAGAACAAAGGGAGACCGAGCTGTGACTATAACTATTAAGATCCTTGGAGGATCTGTATCTTGGCTAGCACTCTAAGATATTTAGTTTCTTATTTAGGAAATCTCATGTATATATTGTTTCTCCATCAGTTAGGATTCTTTTCCATTACAGTTCTCTTAATATATTGTAATTGTAATTGTGTTCTATATATACAAGGTTACACAAGTCTAAACCTCAATTGAGGAAGACACAAATACCTCCCTTCTTGTTTTATTAATAACACCTATTGCCGCATTTTTTGAACAAGTTCTTGAACTCAAATCACTTGATTGGAATGAATTTCTCATCAACCTTACCAACATTTTTTTTTTTTTTTTTTTTAAAATCCCTATTTAAATAGTACCGTAGTAAAAAAAATCCATCAAGCTAAAAAAACCCTTCCAGCTCCAATTATTTTTGCTCGCCTACTTACCTAGACCGAGTCTTTAGAGGATCAATAAGGTCCATGACCTAGGCTTGTGACCTTCATTGTACTTTGGAGGGGTGCTTGCCTAACATCTCCCCAAGTGGGAGAGTGTACGTCATTATTTGTTATTGAGGGGCACACGTTCGCGCAACCCTGCTTAAAAAAAAGAGAAAAATATTTTTTTTGCGCGCTTGTGATAGTCTCTCAATCCAAGTTTTGCAATATTTTTTTTTGGGGGATTCGAACCCTATAACATCTGTCAAAGGTGATTTCCAGCTCCCATTTTGGCTAATCTAACCAATGTATTGGGCTATACCCCTGCATGTGTCAATTATTTAGGCAAATAGAGTATTTATTTCACTTCCATGACCCTCCAAGGCTATATTTTACTTCTTACTCTCAATTAAAGAACATTAGATATTTATTGTGGTTCACCCGAAGGCTACGTTCACAACCTCGCCACAATCCACTATTGTTAAATCAAATATGTTACAAACAAACTCTCATCTCACCAAGCTTCTACCAAGGTGCTTCAATAGAGCTTTACTCTAATTGGGTTTTTCTCAAGCTTTTTCAAAGCTTCAATGGAGTCACTAATAGAGTCTCTTTCTCACTAGATTTTCACTCACATTCAACCTTTACTTCAAGAGCTAAGTACACCAATGTTTTTATGATATTCTTCAATGTTACATGAGATCCCCAAATTAGAACTTTTTATATATAAAGTGAATAGCTAGATTGGTTTATCCCGTATGTCGAGGCAAGATGAAGGGAAGAGATGCTCTTAACCCCCAAGGAAGAGAAAATGACCAAAATGTCCCAAAACAAAAAACAACCAAAATGTGAAATTCGAATGGAATCCGGATGGAAACTTGCATCCGGGCATCCGGATTGCATCCGAATTTCCCTCGACCAAAAGACTTGAAAATCTCTTATAAGCCGGATTTAGCTTATCATCCAGATTTGCATCCAGATTTGCATCTTCAAATATTTTCTTCTTTAATTCTTCTCAACTCTCTATCTTCATCTTCCTTAATTCTCATTGACATGCTCAAATCAGAAACACCGAATTCACAACCTAACAATCTCCCGCTTGAAATTGAAATTTGAATTTCCTCATAAACCATCTTTGACTTTTCAATCTTGGATTGTGGCGCACCGAACCTTCTCCACAAAGACCCGCCTCACCAGAAATTTTTTGTACTCTTCAACAAACTTCTACTAGAATTTGTAATCCAATATTCCAGTAGGTTTCCCAAAGCAATCACTACCATAACCATGCTTAACCGAGCTCCTTTCATCAAAAGCAAAATGTACCACACATATTGTAGGGATCTGTCCCTCGAGTTGTGACAAACTCGAACTACCTTAATATCAGACTCACGCATTATACACGTGACATACACAATCAACAATGATAGCTGAACCACAAACTGATAAAGAACGTGGATCGAGTACTACAGATAAAATAAGAGCAAGTCAAAAATACCTCTCTCCCACAAACTAGTATTTACAAGTCCAACTGCCATTTGACCACATTCTCAGAAGAACGTGCTGATGTACAATAACGAGCTGAGAGTGAGATCTATTAAAAGGATGAGTTCCAGAGGAGATATGACCAAAAATTTTGTACTTCAAGACCCAAATTTTCTAGCTCAAGAGATCATAAACTTGTAATCAAACATCAGCCTCAAGCAATAAAGTTACAGTTACTAAATCCTCAAGTCGAGGTCGTGATTTTTACCCATTCAAAGGTTTTCACGCTAATCACCTGTGTCATTTCTATATTAAGTTATACTAATTCTTGTCACGGGTACATTTAGTATAAGAGAGAATTTTGAGCTACTATAAAATTAGGCCATTTTATTTGGCGCCGTCTGTTGGATGGAAGACATTTCCACGATATCCTAAGGCATACATTTACTCAACTGTCCATTTCTAATCATGGTCACTTCCAAGCGACCAGCAACAAGAGTCTAACTTGATCTTTTTGCCAAACTAGATCAACTCGTAGAACTAAGGGCAAACCTATACGCCAAAATAGAAAAACGTAATGAGCACCGCAAATAGGAACTAGAGAGCGAGCGTCAATCTCGTCAAACAGAATTCAAGCAGCATGAAGACAGATGACAATAAAGCAGACCGCCTTATAAACTTTGCAAGATAATCAACAGGTTCTCCTTGCTAGAGATCGTGATCAAATTTTAGCAAATTCCTAAGTTTTAATATGAGAATGATTAGGACCTCGAGGTTCAAATAACAAAGTAGCTCCCTAGCGTCTTCATAACGACCCATAAGCTTTAATTCATTTGGGATGCGAGGATCACTTCGACATCAAAAGAGGGTGTCGACCTTTTAAGCATCAACAAGAGGAGCAACGACCTCATTCAAGTGTACTAACTCATGAATGCTTGAGTGAGGGCATCGGTACTCATAATCCCCAACCTGCCCACCAAGTCGCTCAAGCATCACGTCAGTATGTCACACAAGTGCACATGGATCAACGCAACAAGGAGTTAATTGAAGTTCAAGCTCTTAGTAATATGGACGATCTGACCAAGTTTTAGGGTAGCCCAATTGCCAAAGAGTTATTTGATATCGAAGTACCGACAAGATTCCATACTCTAAATATTCATAAATACAAATGCATTAATACAAAGAAGCACATTCAGCAATTCCGCGATTTCCTGGGATAGTATTATAATTTAAACCATATTATATGTCGTCTATTTGCAACCAGCCTACAGGGAGAACCGCTTCGGTTGTTCCATTCTCTACATGAAGATTCCTTCATCACATTTGACTAGCTACAGAAGATCTTTGTCAAAATATATGCTCACAATAATGATAAGGAAGAAAATTTGTACACTCTTATTTGTCTTAAACAGTCTTAAGGAAAGAAACTCGAAGTCTTTACAAAGAAGTTTCTGGATCTTGTACGGAAAGTTGACAATCTCGATCTGAAAATAACAGTTTTTGATAATTACATTCCCAACAATCCTCTCATATTCTTCATCTATTTCCTCCAGGGTAATCTCCTTCACCACAGTTTTTCAAGCTTCAGACTCAATGATCAACTCACGAAATACCTTACACCAAAAGTGACGCCCAACCTCGTTCTTCCTCACCCTCGAAGTAAAACCATCAAACTGTATTATAGATTATGAAAAATTGGCATCATAATCTAGCCACCCAAATATCCTCTCATAAGCTTCAACAACCTTTATCATTAAACGCCCCTCAGATGCATACCAAGCTCTCTGAGAACGGGTTCTCACCATTTTTCCTCATTTAAACATGATTATTTCTAACTTATTTATACAGATAACGATCACATATAATCCCCCACATTCGTCATATAGAATGATAGGTATTAATTCCCCTTATCCATAACTTACTCACCCTCAAATCATGCTAACAACTTATTTGATTCCATCTTCTCATAGCGAGCTCCACATATATGAGCTATTCACCCTTACATTTTTTTGACCTCATTTCAAAATCTATTAAACATGTTTTACCTCAACCACACATTCCTACAGATCAAACTTTTTATTTCATGACATTACCTTATACTGCAAGGCCATATAGTACAACTCGATTAATCGGTTCTTTTCAGTTCGATACAATTAACTATTTTGTACATTCAACATATTTATCTCACATTATCCATCACACATAGGCCGATATATCGTAATTTACCTTGTTATTTTCTAGTTCGATATATCAACACAGAATTGCTGTAAAAATATTTTTTTTTTCTTTCATTAGTTCAAAGATTCCTTACAAAATACTTTACAGAAAGCACAATATTTTTAAAAAAAATTGCAGATCGATCTACTGGCTACAATATATATCAATTGTTGTCACTACTTCCAATTCAAGTATAAATACTTCTTCCATATGAAACTCGTTTACAAGAAAATGAAGATGGTTGTAATAGATAGAAATATACTCCCAATCCAAAGGATAGAAGTATATTTCCAGTCTGAAACCACTACCACCGTCTCTTCCTTCATAACCTTTACCGCCTCATAAAGGCAAAGATAGAAGAAGAGATTACCTCCTACGGAGCCCAATCACTCGCAGGATATCGGCAGTACTTCCTGGGACGTGCACAGGTTTTGTCATCCGCCTCATTGATGACATCATCTGCAAGAAGACGAAGATATACCTGACGCTGCTTACCTGACATAATCAAATGATAGAACTACCACATCTGATAATAATCATTCTCAGCCTCAACTGCTTCCTTATCTATCATTCCATGATACATAAGAAGAATAGGTATGGGAGTGAGCAAGTCCAGACATTGGTACCAAAATATCGCAACTAGAGCTCCTGTACTTCAGTAAAAACCCTAGCTTCGTATACTTGACATTTGGAAGTGACTATTATCAATATAGGAAGACCTCAAAGAATATTTTGAGAGACAAAGTACTTTTATAGGGATAACTGGTAATTTCATATCCACAATATTTATAGAAGAACAACATTCAATGCAAGGAAGGAGTTCTAAGGCAGTCATCATTCTAAACAATAATTCATGAGAACCCAATAGCCAAATACATTAATTCTCTCACAAGCAGTTAATACAAAATTTAGTCTCCAAGACAACATTTATAATACCCAAACCCTTCCCTTTCCAACCAAATCTTTATACATTCCAATACAACAGCGTTCAATGGACGTTTCTCAACTAAAGCCACCTGTGCCTTCAGTTGCAAGGGGACAATTGTAGAGACCTGTCTCTCGAGCTGTGCCAAATTTGAACTACCTCAATACCAGACTCACGCATTATACATATGACATACACAATCAGCAATGACAGCTGGACCACAAACTTATAAAGAACGTGGATCGAGTACTACAAATAAAATAAGAGTAAGTCAAAGACACCTATCTCTCATGAACTAGTAGTTACAAGTCCAACTGCCACTTGACTACATTCTCAGGATAACGTATTGATACACAATAATAAATTGAGAGTGAGATTTATAAAAATGATGAGTTCCAGAGGAGAAATGACCATAAATTTTACACTTCAAGACCAAGTGTTTTTTAGCTTAAGAGATCATAAACTTGTAATCAAACATCAGCCTCAAGCAATAAAGTTACAGTTATTAAATCTTCGAGTCGAGGTCGTGGTTTTTACCTATTCAATAGTTTCTTCACTAATCACCTGTGTCACTTCTATATTGAGTTATACTAATTCTTGTCACAGGTACATTTGGTATAAGAGCTAATTTTGAGCTATTTCAAACTACTGCAAAATTAGGCCATTACACATATCATGTGTCAATGTATTTGATTACTTAAAACAAACCATCATCTTACAAATTTTCAAAGTCGTACCTTACTTCCGCCTTTCCAATCAATGATGCAATAAGCTATTACCATCTCAATACTCAAGTAACTTTAGAATAACAACATAAGTCGTGGTTCTTTCCGTGTCACCAATGTATCCGTCATATCAAGATTACCAACCACGCAAGCCGAACAAGAACAACTCTATAACATTAAGCCATAATCGAATTTTTTTAATACCTATTGTTCATAGCCATTGTCTTGCAACTTCCACTTTATGGGAACTCTCTAATCTCGTACAATCCATGTACTAGTAAACATAATGTCCATAAGCTAAACATACTTAAACTCATACAACATTCATAGTCAACACACAAGCCAAAGGGTTGGTGAATAACTTGCTTCAACCCTTAATTGAAATAGCCATGTTTGCGGCCCTTCAATCCCATCCATGTAATAACTTGCACACGTAACTATCATATCATCCATACTATAAGAATGGATGATCCAGGAGATCTTAAAACTCATAAAATCAATAATGGCCTCCGTGGTGTTACTTAAACCCACCAATGATATAAACATATAAAATATCGAGCCCCATTGTTTCGGTGTATGTCTCAAGCAAGCATATGAGCTCTCATGTATGAGTTTCCTGTAGTAGCGTGTTTTTTGGAAGGAGAATCTTTGCCAATACTTATTCGTAAAGAGAATGCAATAAGACTAGATAAACAAGATTTTACGTAGAAAACTCAATAAAAGTTGAGAAAAACTACGATCTCGAGGAGGATTTTGATGTAAAATCTAATATATTACTAGTTATTATAGAATTCGGAATGATTGTAGGATTAAAGTAACGAAATGGTAAGGTTTGCAGATTGTCCATCCTTTCTCATCTATTCTCTGCCTGTATTTGTTGTAGGCACAGGAAGTTTTCAAACAGAAAGAAATAGTCTCCTATTCCGGGGGGAGACTATTTCTTTTTGAAGGTCGAGGACTTGAAATAGCTTCTCGAGGACTTGAGGTATCTTCGATCATGTATGGCTGTCTTCAACTATACTTTGTTGGCTTACTCTTGTCGAATTTGGGGAATATACTACTACAATCGCCCCATTTTTGATATAAGCACTTGTGGCTGTGTCGAGAAGAAGTTGGAAGCTGAAGAGGTTGCTGAATTAGAAGATGAGTCGTCTTTATTATTTCTGAGGTAAAAGTAAATTGTATCTGGTCAAATCATTCCCGAGGTACAATTAATGCGGTACAATAAATCTGCCATAGTGAAGTTGGTTATAAATTGAGAGGTTAAGGAGGGTATAATGGTAGTGGTATTGGAAGGATGCCACCTTAAGTGTGGCGGAATATGATGCTGGAGGATAAAGATGGTGAGGAATTGGAGGTAAAGTATTTTCCCAGTGTAAGTTTTGGTGATTGTTCAGTGAATTATGTCACGGTATGGAGGGTGGGAGAAGGAATTGTCAGAGGATAGTAGTATCTGTTGGAAATAATTGTATCATCATGCAGTGGTAAAGGTAATGGAGTCAATTAGTTTGAGGGAGAAAGGATAACTATTCGTGTTGATGATGATGAAGTCAATCAGTCTGTAAATATTCGAAGGTCAAATGTCGAATATGAATACACATAAAATGAGATGGGTTATCATAATATCTCGAATGTATTTGACTGAGTGGGTCCCAGAATGGATTTCATGGTTGATTGACTGGACTTTAAAATATTAGAGTTCCAAGGCAGAGTAAATATAGTTGAGTTGGACCATAACTGGAAGGGGTATAAATAGTTCTTGTTTCTGCAGATGTGATGCATTCAAGAAAGATGGTAAAGATGAGATCTCAGGCCCAAAATAGGGTGTTCAGACGTGTTTAGGCGATGTACTGGGTACTGTACACTCGATACTTTAGATCTTAGAATTATGATATGCATATGGAAGATCCTGAGGAGCCTGATTACGAAAGGATGAGTGAAGCAGAAGCGAAGGAAGCTGAGGAGGACTTTGAGTTTCGTGTCAAATTGTAGTTTTGGAATCCTCCTAAACGCTGTGGTAGCATGATTAACAGTCACGTGGGGTCTATAAATAGTTCTGATGTGGGCAACTGTTCTCACTTTTCAAACACATAATTTTTTTTCTCTAGTACAAATTTCTTTTACTCGTCGTTAGATTTGTTGTCTACAATTGTGAAGGAGGAGATTAGCATTCTAATTGCAAGAGCCAAGTGAGCAAAGGAAAGGGATACAAAAGCAGTGCGTAAACAAGGTCAGTGATTCTTGTTTTGGTTGTTTTTTGGTTTTTATTGATTAAGAATGATAAACGAATAAGATTAAGTAAAGAGTAATATTATTGTAGAATAAATTTGATCGAAAGTGAATGGTTTGTAAGTAGGAGATAATAAAACAGTGTTAGGGTTTGACAGAGGGTTTATGAAATTTTGATTTAATTGTAACTCTTATTGGTGTGATGGTGGAAGAAAAGGAATTGTAGGGGGTTATAGATGGGTTCTGGTGTGGGTGGTGTGATGAATGGGTATAAATGAGTGGAGAGAGTGATCGGTTGGTAGCACTGTGGTTACGACGCGATTGTAGAAAAGTTGCTTTGATACGGCGAGATTGTTGGGGACTTTATTTTTTGTTGGGATTTGGCCAAATTTTGTTCCAAAGAAGGGGAAATCTCAATTTTTGAATAATGGTGTTTTAGGCGGGAGACAGGTAAAGTATCTTCGAGAAGCTCTTGAGTTTCTTGAAATTCGACCAAAAGTAAGCCAAATTAACAAGTTATCGATGTTTATTATTAAAATAAAAAAGGCATCAAGAATTGAGCATATTTGTTACTAATTGAAGATAGGAATATGAATTAAATCATATTAATTGTATCGAGAACTGTAGTATTAAGTATAAATGTAAAATGATAGTAGCTGATAGTAAAGTGAATGGCGTATTGTAGAGTAATCTAGACAACGATATGATTATGAATATATGAACTTACGAACATATATATCTATCACATATGATAGATTCTAACTGTGTAAAAAATATGGAATCTGATGTACAAGTTCTTTTTAAAATGTCTGAACCAATTCAAAATGATGAGAAAGATATATACACGAATCTCGAAGACGTAGTGCCCCTGATGATTGATGTGAGGACTTGTGTACAGTAATTGGGAGGGAGATATAGGGTAGGGTCGAGTAGTGTAGATCTAGATAGCGTAGAATAGTTTAGGGTGATACCTAGTGTTGTCGAACAGGCTAATGAGGAGGACACGAAGGCGAATGTAGATCACGAGCCTTAAGCGAGTGACCAAGAAGGTAGTGGGGATGGGGTAGAAGATGTGGAGGAAGGCAAGGAGGCATGTAGTAGAGAGGGTCCAGAGACCAAAGAGATTTTAAGCTTCATTAAGAAGTACGGTATTCCTGGTGATATAAGGTTAGGGGAGTACCAGTATGAAATGATTGAGCAAAAATTACCCTTGAATGGTATTCTGGTGCATTGGAAACAAATAAAGAAGGGGTTGAAGCTTCCCCTCAGAGCGGACCAGAAAAAGTTAATGAAATTTTTTGATGTAGCCCCTGGTCAGTTCAATCCGAATGTATATGACCTGTCTAGGGTATGTGAGGCAATAAACATTTAACATAGGTCCAGGGGGGAGAAGTTGATAACCGTTGATAATCTATGTGTGTACTACACGCTCAAGATGAACCCACAAAAGTTAGGTTATCAATATTTGGCGAGGTTTCTGAAAAGACCATTGGTTTATGATATGGTGTCAACGGGGGGGGGGGGGGATACATAGATGAACGCTTACTTGTCTCTAGGAATTATGAGTTCGGCAAGGAAGTTCCTGGAGAACCCCTAAAGAGAAAGACTTTTCGCTTAGGTTTGTGGTTAAGTAATTGTAATTGTTGATGTTAGAAGTGTTTGAATGGGATGTGAAGTGTTTTTAACTATTTTATGTTGTTTACAACATTGAAAGAGGTCGACAAGAAGTCACAAGTAATAGAAGAGCTGTATAAGGTGAGGAAAGATTTCTTTGGTAGGATCGATAACCTGGTCATCGACAAAGATCTTGTGAGCACGCTATTCCAAGAGGCCGGTCTAAAGTGGTCGAGGGTAAAAGATTATGAATTGCCTGTTATTAATGAAAAAATGTCGGTGAGGAATAAGAGAGCCACTTATGCTAGCTTGCCACTGTAAAATCATTCCTTGGCTGGGTACAATACTGATACAGAGATTGATGCCATGCTAGGAGAGTCTCTGGGAAGGAATAAAAAGAAAAGAGCAACAAGTTCTAATTTTCCTCCATTGCTTCCTCATAAGAGGCTTACTCAACAATCGACAACGGAGGAGGTGGCTGTACCACTAAATCAGTAGTTGTGGCAGAAGGGCGTACCCCACGGGGTTTTGTTAGTGTGGTCCCAAAAAAGACTAGTGGCGAGACGTTGAATAATCTGAGACGGAAATTTAGATGATCATGGATTCTTATACGTCTAGGATGGATGAGCTTAAAAAGGAGCTGGAGGATTGCTTGGTGGGGATTGAGAGCTTGAATACGTTTTTTAGCGAGGGTCAGAGGAACATGTCGAAGGTGAGAAATTTTAATGCTTTACTACGAATGAAAAAATTGGTAGGTCACTCGAATATTCATTATATGACTTTGATGCAGATTAAGAAGTTGGTAACTGAAGCTATGGGTCGCGTTGTGGGCAGTGGTGAGCTGGCAAATCAGATTGTTGCCTATAATAACATAGAGAAGGATTTGATCGCTGAGAAGGCTGAGTTGAATGCAACATTAAATAGGTATAATCTAAATGCAAAAAAGGCAAGAGAAGTTGCGCTTGGTGAAGCAAATAAAGTGGCAGAGAAAGTGAAAAAGGAGGCTTTGGCGTTGTAGATGACCAGCTTTGAAAAAGATGTAAGGGAGCAAGTTGCTGATGTTCGGAAAGTAATAGAGCAAGAGCAGGGTAAACTTTTCGATGAGATAAGGGATCAGATGAATGATGAGAAACTATAAAAATGTCGGGAAGTGAGGGCACATTTTTAAGGACAATATGAGGAGTTGGAAGAAAGGAAAAAATTCTACAAAGGACTTGCAAAATCTGGTGGTACTATTTTTGATGATAGTTCAGAAGACGAAGTACCCCAGACTCCCAATGTACGCGGGGCAATTGAAGTTATCGAAGATGATGTGATGATGGAGGCTGATGGTACTCGTCATAGTGAGGTAGCAAATGTTCAGGTACCCGAAGGTGCCCTAAATGTGAATAAAGAAAAATTTCCTTCTGAAATGTTAAACATTGTGTAAACAGTGTTATGATGGTAAAAGTATGTAAAAATGGTCAGTGGGACCAAAATAATTTAATTTGTAGTTTTTGGTGATTATTTGTCTTGCGGAAAAATTTTATTTATGAAATAATTTTGTGCATTTGTTTTGTAAATAATTCTATGTAGCAGATTGATCAAGTGATTTTATCGAATGTGACTATAGATTTGAGCAGATAGGTGAGGAATGCTTGTTTGCATGATATGTGAAAGATGACCATGAAATAGCAAGTAATGAGAATGAGTACTAGATGTATATCCTTAGATGGGTATCTGGATTTAGATTTAAGAAAAACAAGAGCTCTCTTAGAGGTTGTTTGATAAGTAAAGAATGCGAAGTAGAATATCCTATAGTTGGATATTATTTGCGTAAAATTGAATGATAGTCTTTAGGTATACTTGTTATGTAGTGACCAAGAACAAATCAAGATAGTAAGGATTTTGTTTGTCTGATGCATACTTATCAAGTATGGGTTGAGATCAAATTGTAATTGTAAGGATATTGTTTATCCAATGTATACTTGACAAGTATAGACCGAAATCAAATCAAATAGTAAGGATATTGTTTATCTGATGTATACTTGACAAGTATAGATTGAGATCAAATCAAATAGTAAGGATATTATTTCTCTGATGTATACTTGACAAGTATAAATCGAGATCAAATCAAATAGTAAGGATATTGTTTGTCTAATGTATACTTAACAAGTATAGATTAAATCAAATCAAATAGTAAGGATATTGTTTGTCTGATATATACTTGACAAGTATAGATCGAGATCAAATAGAAATAGTAAGAAGATAATTGATAACAAAATTTGTTTATTTGAATCGATGAAAATGGTTACAGTGTCTCATTTGTAAAACAGTTTCAGTTAAGCTGTATTCCATGGATATTCAAGCTGTATTTTGTCTTCAGTCATAAGACAATAAGCTCCACTATCTGTTTTGTTGCTGACAATGTATGGCCCTGCCTAATTTTTTGATAATTTTCTAGAATTTTTGGGCCAGGAACTATCTTGGATCCGTCATAAGGCAAGGTCTCCAATACCAAATTTTCATTTTTAAACTTTCTTGTTGTATGTTTTTTTCAATATATCATGGTATCGTCCCAAATTCGTAATGACTTTGTTTCTGGTTTCTTCTATCCAATTGAGGTTGCAAAAGAGACCAAGTTCATTATCTTCATCTGGAATTTTTTGTCGAGTACTTGGTAGATCGAGGTCTGAAGGTATGACCGCTTCGGTACCAAAAGCCATTATGAATGGAGTGCAGCCTATTGAGACTCGAGGAGTGGTTTGGTAGGCCCAAAGAACACTGAGCAATTCATCTACCCATCGCCCCTTCTTGTCGTCAAGATGCTTGCATAATCCCGATTTGATGCTTTTGTTTATGGCTTCGGCTTGTCCATTGCCTTGAGGATAATATGGTATGGATGTTGTAAGTTAGATTTTGTATTTATGGAGGAAAACAAGTACTTTGGCGCTGATGAACTGTTTGCCATTATCAGAGCGTTTCATATGTGGACAGCCAAATCTGGTGATGATATACTCCCAAAGGAACTTGATGACTTCATTTTCATCAGTATGGCAGAGAGAAACTACTTCAGCCTATTTTGTGAAGTAATCAGTAGTGACTAGGATGAACCTTCGGCTTCCCGATGCTAGATGGAAAGGTTTAATGATGCCGATTCCCCATCGTTTGAATAGCTAGAGGGCATTGCTGATATGCAAGTCTAAGGCAGGAAATTTGATATCTTGGGCGTAGATTTGGCCTTTGTAGCATTTTCGAACGAAGTCTTCACAGTCTTGTCTCATCTTGGGCCAGTACAACCCGCGTGTGAAAGCGCGTTGGGCTAATGATCTTCCTGAAACATGTGCCCCACAGATACCTTCATGAAGTTCTCTAATTTTGATAAGAGTTTGTTTCTGAGAGATGCATTCGATAAGTGGTCCCCCTCCTAGGATACGATATAAAATGTTATTTTGGACGGTAAATCTGGGATACTTGGCCAAAAGTGATCGAGCTTCTTCTTTGTTACTGGGGAGGATGTTTGAGTTGAGGTACGCAGAGAATGGTCTTCTCCAGTCTTCAGGGTCTTCATTTTCAGCAATGGTGATCTGGAGTGTTGAGAGTATATCAAGGCTGGAATGCTCAATGATTTTGATTTCGAAAGATATTATTTTAATGTCTCCCAACATGGCTACGATGTAAGCTAACGCATCGGCATGTCAATTTTCTTGTTGAGGTAAGTAAGAAATTATTGCATGTTTGAATTTTTGTATCTTTTCTTTGACGAGAGCTGCATAATCAGTCATTTTTCCTGCTATTTTGAAAGTTTTGTCGTAATGATTTTCCACGAGTAAAGAGTCGACGTATATTGCTAATTCTTCTGCTTCGAGAGTAAGTACGAGATCGAGACCGTGTAAGATTCCTTCATATTCGGTCTCATTACTGGTAACATAGAAGTTTATCTTGATAGCTTTCTCGATTCGATGATTAGAAGGCATAACGAGGACGATGCCAATCCCTGATTCTTGTGGTCTTGCTGATCCGTCTGTAAAAAGTTGCCAACCTGAGCTTTTAGACCATGCGTTTGGTTCTTCTATTGAGTCATCTGTAAATATTTCTTCAAGTTCTTCCCAATCGGGGTCCTCAACGGGAAAGTCTGCCAAAAAGTCGGCCACTGCTTATCCATTGATTGATATTTAGGGTTCAAAGGAAATGTCGTATTCTCCAAGAAAAATAGACCATTGCGGGATTCTTTGAGATTTTTCATTTTTGGAGAGTACTAGTTTGAGGGGGTATTTGGTGATGACTTTGATAGGATGAGCTTGAAAGTAGGGATGAAGTTTTTGAGAACTGTAGACCAGGGCGAGTAGCTATTTTTATGTTGTTGTGTATCATTTTTCCGCAGGCATATGTATTTTGGTGATGGGAAATCGGTTTTCTGCTATCTTCTCGAATAAGGACGGAATTGATTGAATCTTCAATTGTAGATAAGTACATTGTAAGTGATTCGCCATCAATTGGAGTACTCATTATAGGAGGATGCCCCAAGTATCGTTTAAGATCTTGGAAAGCCATCTCACAGTCAGGAGTCCAAATGACTTTCTTCTGCTATTTGTTTAAAAAAGGAGTGAGGTTGCCACGAAAAAGGAGGTAAAGGAGTTTGCATCGATCAGATGACTTTGAGATGAATCTGTGAAGATCGGCTATCTTGCTTGCAAATTTTTGAACATCTTTTTTTGTTCGAGGAGATGGCATCAAGATAAGGGCTTTAATTTTGGCTGGTTCAATTTCTATCCCTCTCTTACTGACAAGATGTCCCTAAAATTTACCAGATGAGACTCTGAATTGACATTTCTCTGGGTTAAGTTTCATCTGGTACTTGCGAAAGATATCGAAAATGGTTTAGAGGTTACTGGAGTGGTCTTCTCATTTTTAGGTTTTGCAGATCATATCATCGATGAAGACTTCCATAATTGTACTGAGATGATCTTTGAATATTGTAATTACAAGTCTTTGGTAAGTAGCGCCTGTATTCTTTAAACTGAAAGGCATTACCGTGTAATAGTAGAGACTTATGTCAGTGATGAAGGTTATTTTTTCCTGATCTTCTTCGGCTAGTAAATCCCAGTTTTAACTAGAGGTTGCATGCATCATAGAAAGAAGTTTGTGCCCTGCAATTGAGTCGAGAAGTTGCGGAATTAGCGGTAACAAAAAACTGTCTTTGGGTGTGAACTTGTTGGGTTCTGTGTTGTCAACACAAACCCTGATTTTACCATTTTTCTTTGGTACCGTTACGATATTAAAAACCCATTTCAGATATCCAGCTTCCCGAATAAATTCTACCCGAAGGAGTTTATTAATTTCTTCATTTACTGTATCGTAGAGTCAGGGAACATGATTTTATCATTTTTGAATGATAGCTTTCCTGTCTGGAAGGAGGCTGAGTTGGTGATAAGCAATGGAGGGATCGATGCCAGACATTTCTTGGAATGTCCAGGCAAAGATGTTGATATTCTTCTTAAGTAGCTTTATCATGGCCTCTTTTTTGTCTGTTGATAATTTGGAGCCGATGAAGGTTGTGCGCCTTGGGCCATCGAGTTCAACAGATTCGACTATCTCGGTGTCATGTTATTTGAATGTTGGTGGCTCATCTTACTGTAGTTGCTATGCTTTGAGAAATTTGATTGTATGAGGGTTGGTTATGAAATTTTTGTACATTCGTGCAACTGCTTGGCTGCCTTTGATTTCATATATTTTGTGATTTATTGGAAAATGCCGTACTAGAAAATAAGTAGAAGACACTGCTTTGATTGAATGTAACCAGCTGCGTCCCGAAATTCCCAAATTCTTGGACTCTGTATCGATAACAAGAAATTTTACAAATGTAGTCTCTGAATCTGCTTAAACTGGTAGAGTGATCTCTCCTATGGCTAATTCTATCGAGCCATTGAAGCCTGTGATTGTTGTTGTTGATGCTTTTACCAAATCTGTAAGGCCTAGGACTTAAATTGCTCTTTTGAACAATACATCTGTGACACTTTCGGTATTGATAAGAAGTGTATATAGGTAGTCTTGTCTGACTTTAAGTATAATAACGAGAGGATCGTTATGAGGGTATTTCACGTGGCTGGTGTCACAGTCTTCGAAGGTGATTTGGTAAGGACATTTCGATTTACTTGTGCTTGGAAGAAGTTTTGCTGATTTGTCTAAGGAGGTCATTTTAGAGTAAGATGTAATCTGATCGTCTTGTTTTCTTTTCTTCCCTTTCTCAATCTCGATCTTATACAGGTGGTGAGCTTGCACTTAGACCTGATTTTGCTCCACTTCTTTATTTTTTGCTTCATTCTCGAGAAACTTTTGGATGTCGATGACATAATTGTGGTGTTTTCCAGCTAATCGGATACGATAAAAGATTCGTATGAGGGAGTAGCAAGTGTTAGTCTCGTGGCTACACATATTGTGATACAGACATAATGGTCTGTTGGGAAGATCAGGAATAGTTTGTGGTACGCGTTAACACTCCTCTCCCTTTATCGTTGGTAAGATAGCGGAGGGAGTTGTGGTCATTGACAGCAGAACTGGGACAGGCTTATCGGATATCTATCCCTTCTCCTATTATTATCGATGTTTCTGTCATGCTGTTTGGGCACTTCAGTAGTGGCTGTTCGTTAGGATGGGGTCGAAGATGTTTCTCGAGAATGGATGACAGACGAGCTCTTCATCTTATCTTTCTTTGATCGCTCTAGTTTGATGTAGTAATTAACTACATCAATAATTTTTGCGACTGTTCGTGGCTTGTGCAGAGTAAGCTCATCTCGAGCTTTTGAGTCTATGTGCAGGGCGGAGGTGAATGCTGGAACTGCGATTTTAGGGTATAAGTTCCTAATTTTCCTTGTTTCTTGTAGAAAGTGTTTATAAAAGCTTGTCGGGGTCTCTTTTGCACCTTGCTCGAAGTAAAACAAGGAATCGACAGTGATATCTTGCTCTCTAGCATGAGCATAATTGGATTCAAAAGGATGTTACAACTGGCTGAACGTGGTGATAGAGGCCTCTTGAATAGTATGGAAACAATGGAGCAGTTCTTCCTTCAGGCTCATGTTCAATAGTCTACATAGCATGCGGTCGAGTTTGGAATATAACCCAACTGCGGCTTTGAAATGTCGAACATGTGTAAGTGGGTCAGTCAGGCCTGCATACTGAATAAATATAGGCGTATGGGAAATTTCTGAGATAGGCATAATTTTGAGATGAGAGGAGATGGGGTTTGTCTCGATTCTATCAAGCGCGGATCTTCTAGGATAGGCATAATTTTGATCTATGCTAGCTACGAGCAAGTGAAGGGGACGCCTGTCGACCGGTGAGTCGATCTTGTGTTCTCCTTAGTCATTTTATTTCTTTTTGATGTATTTGACTCTGTTGATCTAAGGCTTTCCTTTGTCCGTCTCTCTCTGTTTGAAGAGCTTGAACGTGGACACGCTGATCTTCCAATCTTTAGGCTTTTTCTGTAGCCATTTATTTATGAAGCTCGAGTATCGCATCATGTAGATCAATAGCTCCTGGTATTTCTTGATCTTTGATAGTACTAGAATGGCTTTTTAGGTTCATGTTTGTCATCGGATGGTGTTTAGATCAGTGATGGTAAAAAAAGTATGGTAATTCTCACAGACGGTGCCAATTGTAGTGGCATGTTTTCTAGAAGGAGAATCTTTGCCAATACTTATTCATAAAGAGGCAATAAGACTAGATAAATAAGATTTTACGTGGAAAATTCATTAAAAGCTGAGAACAGCCATTACCTCGAGGAGGATTTTGATGTAAAATCCAATTTATTGCTAGTTATTACAGAATTTGGAATGATTGTAGGATTAAAGTAACGAAATGCTAAGGTTTGCATACTGTCCGTCCTTTCTCATCTATTTTCTGCCTATATTTAAAGTAGACACATGCAATTTACAAACAAAAAGAAATAGTCTCCTATTCCGAGGGGAGTGGGCGAACTTCGCAGATCTCTAACAACTCTTTTCTTGACTAGGCACAACGGCTACTTTTGGAAGGTCGATGACTTGAAGTAGCTTCTCGAGGACTTGAGGTATCTTCGATCATGTATGGCTGTCTTCGACTATGCTTTGCTGGCCTCCTCTTGTCAAATCTGGGGAATTTGCTGCTACACCTCCATAGTGTATCTCCACCCGGTAACTTTGTATCCATGTAATCGACTTACATACCAATATTTAACAAGGCCAATCATGAATGATCATCTATTCCAAATCAAAAATCACTCGATTGGAAAACTAAAAACCGCCACAATACAAACTCGCTTCACAGCCGGTGAACAAACATCGTGACATAAACACCCATATTTTCTTAAGAGAAAATTACCACAAATTCCATCTTGAACAAACTTTTTCTCCATTAACTTTTAAATCAACTTGTATAGTAATGCTTCCGACCATCGTGAATAGGACAACCTCTTCTACCCGATAAGATGATTGCGATCCCATCTCACCATCATCCATGGCAAGCTACCACTTGCCCATGACCTCACTTTGCAAAGCCATCTTGTAGTTATCATCAATACCGGCTAACCACAAACAATGTCGGGGATAACGATAACGGGCCATAGGCTTTAATACCAATTGCTTCTTCTTCTCAAAACAATCGGAAGAGTATACAGTTCCCGTTGGACCTTGAACCCATGGTTCTAATACCATCCTCGCAAGGAAATTTTCATACTCACATGACCCCGATTCATCCGCTTTTTCGATCCTCTTATCCATGTCTTGGCACAAGACATCATCATTGGATATTGCATCAATAACTCAGATAATTTTCCAGTTCTACGTATCACAAAATCGACTACCAAAATCATCACAAACATATCCAATGAATATGCATAAACTAGATACAACATCTAGTTTCGATCTACTAATGGAATAGACAAAAGAAGCATAATCAATTGCCTCATTTTTAGTCCAAGTGATCTCATCTAATAGTCTAAGATCCAATGCATAACAAGGATTTACATCAATCATTGAAAATGCTATATCCACCCAAAACCTCTTCGGCAACTCGAAGATACATCTTGTACTTTACGCCTTTTTATTTTTATATGGATCATATTTTCAGCCATACCATACTCTCGTGGTATCACTGGGATCTTCCCAAGCCTTTCAATCCCAATAAATACATCAACTATAACAAACCCATTACCATAAAATTGATTATTACCGCTAGTAGACCCAAGACGCTTCAACATCGAACCCGCCTCAATCTTAACCCAAACTCTCCATCTCATGAAGACATCATACCAAATTGTTTCATTCTTCAAGAAATGTACACCAAGCTCTCGTGTGAAATCACCATTGAAAGTAGCAAAATAATGAAATCCCCATTCGAAACTAACTATTATCGGCTTCCATACGTCATCGTATAACTGGTTTGACCTCATCTTTCATTTTCTTCTCTTTCTAAAGTGCCCGATGCTTCTTCTCTTCACAAAGATATTGACCTCACAAAGAAATAAGTTCACGGACTTTAATCCACCCAGTATACCCGTCAAGAACATTACTTTCATACAATCTTTACTTACGTGACCAAGTTTCCAGTACCATGATCTAGAACTCAATAACCGTGTATATACAATAATAATATCATCATTAATTAATGTTTAACGTTTTCAAGAACACTTCTAGCCTCTTGTCCCAAGCTACACCTATAACTTCCTTTGTGATCTCATCTTCATTAAAAGGTTCCACAAGACCAAAACCCGATAGTTGGCTCGAAGTTACATTTCTAGCCAAACTAGACAATGTCGCATTATGTTAGAACTTAACGACATCTCGTTCGTTAATCCCATCCGAACATCTTCATCATCTACTATGGGATAATACTCCACATAGCTCGGTAGTTCACAATCAACCAATGTAGTCATCCATGAATCACACGAGTCAAAACGTGACTCAACACATGCATTACCGAGCACTACCAATGACTCATCTCGACTAATACGAGTCAATTGATCATTATAATTAGGAAGTGAAGCATTCACAGAATGTATACATTCTTCAACGATGGTCACCGAATGCCTCTTCCTCAATCTTCGCAATCTACATTCCTTCTTCTAATAAATCTTTTTCAATACAATTCTAACAACTTGCTTGTTGATTGCAATTGTGTGCCCTTGAATACTTAACGTCTTCGCTCTTAATCTTTAAAGCTCTACACCCTCTAACTTCTACATCTGAGAGTTTACTCAATGTTAACAACGAATCTACAAGAGGTTTAACCGGAGTTCATTGAAAGTAACCTGCTTACGAGACTTTAAACCACTAGGAGCCACTAAGTCATATTGGTGGGATACCATACTCATCATATCTATCGCTGTGTTAACTTTCAAAAATTGTTAGTGTCGACTGAACTATACCTGGAACATCTCGATCTAAAAGTTTCCACTCCAATATACCCATATTGGATGGCTTCATCGAAATCCCTCTAAGAAGAAAAATATTATCTTCGCATATAGATAATCTTCTACTTGCATCTTCCAAATCCCAAAAAAATTACCGTTGAAAGTATTGATACCCAAATCTTCTACAATACCCATTGCTTTGATCTCACAAGCCTAGTATTTGATACTAATTATTGGGGCTTTTTGGTGGAGTTACACTAGAACCCACCGGGCCGCGACTCCAATATGATTCCACTTTGCCTCATGCAATTGTGAAATAATCGTGTCTAAGAAATATATAGTCGTATACTCTACAAACACATACACACAAACATAAAGATAAAGAATACTAGATATTTACCGTGGTTCACTCGAATGCTACGTCGACACCCCGCCACAATTCACTATTATTAAATCACAGATATTATAGACAAACTTTCATCTGACCAAACTTCCACAAAAGAACTTCAATGGAGCTTAACTATAATTGGGTTTCTCTTAAGCATTCTTAAAGCTTCAATGTAGTCACTAATGAAGTCTCTCTCTCTCTCACTAGATTTTCACTTACATTCCACCCTATCTTTAAGAGCTAAGTACATCAATATTTTTATGATATTCTTCAATATTATATGAGATCCCTAAATTAGAGCTTGTTATACAAGAGGAATAGCTAGATTGGTTTATCCCGCATACCGAGGCAAGATGATGGGAAAATATGCTCTTAAACCCCCCTCCCCTTCCCCACCTTTCCAGGAAGAGAGAATGACCAAATTGGCCCAAAACAGGACTTAATCATGGCATGAAATCTGGATGGAATCTTGCATCCGGATTGCATCCAAATTTCTCTAGACCTAAAGACTTGAAAATCTCTTATAAGCCAGATTTGGCTTATCATCCAGATTTTGTTCTTCAAAGATTTTGTTTTTTAATTCTTCTTAACTCTCAATCTTCATCTTCCTTGATTCTCATTGATTTACTCAAATCAAAAACACCGATTGCACAACCTAACAATTTCAATTACATCACCTTTAAGAGATTGATATGTAAAACATAGCGCAAAGAGACTTGAAATGAACCTTCTTGTTATACATAGTAATGCAACTTTTAAAGTACTGTCAGAATACCAAAGTGTTGCAAATGACAAAAATTGTAGAAAACAATATACTGATATTACATAATAGAGGAATTTTAACGTCTACATATATGATATACTCCACCACCGTTTTGCTGTACACTAGTGATAGTATCTTTCTATCTACGTTTTGATCTTTTAAAATATGTGATGGAAATAGAAAAATGAATTGGGGGTATAGGGATCCGAGCCCTATAAATGTACTGGACTACTGTCCTAGGCGATTTCTATCCGTAACTACATGTAATCAACGCGTCATGCAGCCTTCCAAGGCCTATTTGTTGAGTTTGGGCATTTTATTTTACTACAGTGTTCAGGTAGTTAAGTGCCTAGGGTTTGTTTGGTACACTGGAAATGTTTGTGATCGGAAAGATTTTTTAGTGGTCCAAATGTTTTTGGTTAAAATGTAAGATTTATGTAAGAGAAGGGAGCTTTGCTAATAGTTGATCCAAGGAGTAGTAATTGTCTAAATTACTGTGTGCCTTTCTCATCGTGAACTGTTGTGGTATAACTGAGGACCAGGGGTAGCCATGGACATAACCTGAGTAAGCGACTACTTAGGGTCCCCAAAATTTAGGGCCCCCAAAATCGTAGGGCCAACTCTGTTCTGATGAGGATATATTTGAAGAAAGAAAATTTTTCACTGGGGTGGATAGTGGAAAAAATGACTACTTCATGAAGGTTTCTACTAAATGAGCATGAACATTGTAGGGACTTGTCCCTCGAGCTACTATACCAGCGAACTATTAAAATACAAGGCTCACGCAAAACCTGGAGGATTTGTACCCTCTTGATATTGAGACATGGACTACATACTAGGAGATGACGTGGCTCAAACTCTCCAAGAATATAAAGGACAAGATTTTGGAGATAAACAAAAAAAACTCAGTGACAAATATTCCAGAGCACCAACTTTTTATAACATGTAATACTCGAGGAATAAAGTTTTTTCTCTAAATCCTCGAGCTGAGGTTGTGGTTTTTACCTATTCAAAGGTTTCCACACTAAACACAAACCACTTTCTGTTATTGGTTTACAATTCTTTATGCTACAGGTACATTTAGTGTAGGGAACTATTCGAGGTTCAAATTTAGGTCCTTACATTTGGCGTTATCTGTGGGTAGAAGATACTTACCACAAAATCCTAAGACCAATAATTACTCATATATCTTCAATAGCAGTCATGGTGAGCACCAAGAGAACAACCTTAATAGTTCAACACGACATCACCTCAGTAGAACTAGACTAGTTAGTGGAATTACGGGCGAACCTTAATGCAAAAACAATGAAACGAAATGATCTCGAGCGCCAATTAGTTCAAGATCGAGACCTCCACAAAAAGGAGTTGGAAGAGGAGCAGAGAGCTCGACAATTGCAGTCCAATCGACTTGAAGAACAGATGACCACTTTAAAGACCATTTGAAAGCCCTACAAGGCAATCAACATGGACAGGCTCCCAGGGACAACGAGGCCATGCCCGCTCATTCCTGAATATCAACACTTGGCAGACTGGGACCCCGAGGTGCTTTGAGTGGAGGAGCTACAAAACAACACCACAACATTCTACAGAAACTAGAAGCCCCGATTCATATGGGACAAGAAGATCAACCTGAAATCAGTAGACGACTCCGACACTAAAATGCTAAGAAGGGGAGACGCGACCTTCATCTAGGGTACCATTTAGAGAAAGATTAATTGAGGGAAGTAGAAATCATAATCCAAGACCTACACAATAATCAATTTCAGCACCATGATGATATGTAAAACAGGAGCACAGGACCAATGAATCAGAGAGTTGATAAAAGCCCAAACTCTTTGCAATAAAGATGAATTGTGCAAATTATAAGGAATTTTGATTGGTAAAGAGTTATTCAAAATGGATGTTCCAGCGGGGTTCAATCCGAAGATTCGCAAGTACAAAGGTACCGATCTAGATGAATACGTCCAACAGTATTAAGATTTGTTAGGATTATATTCACACTTAAATTACATCTTTGTTGATTATTAGCTACAAGCCTTCATAGAGAGCCACTCTAATGGTTCCACTCTTTACCTGAAGATTCTATCTTTACATTCGACCAGTTGCAAAAACTTTTCATAAAGGCTTATGCTCACAACAAAGATAAGGAGGAGAATTTATACATTCTAATAAGCCTAATATAGGCTCAGGGTGAGAAGCTCAAAGTTTTCACTAAGAAGTTTCTTGAACTTGCCCAAAAAGTTGATAATTTAGATAAGAAGACTATTATATTGGCCTTCACCAACGCTCTACAGATGGAATGTAAAGCCAACAAAAATTTATTCTTAAATAAACCCGCTACCTTGAAGGAAATGATTGAAAAGGTAAATATGTATATCGACCTGGAGAGGATGATGTCCAAAATATATAAATCTACTTAAAACATCCTAGTCACGAAAGGTCCAAACACATATATAAGCAGTGATCGAAAAAATAGATATAAACAGTGAACAAAAATAGATGAAGGTATGACCCGAAAGGTAAACCTTTTGCCAAAACCCGTTCTCCTAAAGTTAAATGTTAAGCTCCCAAAAATCTACCCGATGTTGACAAATGACAAATTCTTCTGTAACGCTCAACCTCTAGAATTAATTTAAGGAAATCCTTACTGTAAATACCCTAAGGTTACTTATCACGGCACTGATAGATGCTATGCCATGCAAAGACAAATGTAGTACATCTTAAAAGATGGAAGGATGCTAACCTAGAAGGATACAAGAATGGTAGTTACTGGAAGTAGGTCGACGTCATTTAAATCGAAGGAGATTTCGAGGAAAGATACTTGTATCACCTTTACATTAACCACATGATCGTGATATATTAGAACAATAATTTGACTAGATTTAAGAGAAGACGATTGAAACAGTGTCATGACTTCACAGTAATAGAAAAAGAAGCCAATCTGCTACCTGAATCAAGCCTGAGACAAACTGGAATTTTGTTTGACGATTACAACGTAGGGCACTTAAAATTCCGACATCATGACGCCCTAGTCATCATATTGAAAATGAAGAACTTTGTTATGTTCATAATGATGGTGGATGCAGCTGGATGTAAGCGAACTGGATATCAGTGGGTTCAACGGATCCAACGACGAAAGGGTTAGAAGAATCGTTTTATCAATAGCAACTAGACCTACAACTTTTGAAGTTACATTTTATGAAATTAATGCAAAGTCCTGATACTTGGATATCATGGGGCATTCCTGGTTTCACAATATGTAAGAAATGCCTTCCACGTACCACCAAGTACTTTACTTTAAATGGAATAATGGAATCTATGAGATCAAAGGAAGCCAGGAGCTCACTCATTCTTGTGAGAATGTAATATCAAGCATAGTTTATAGGTCTGGTAAATTTCCATTATAGTAATTACAGAAAGCTGATCATGTCGAGGATCAGCATCCTACATTCGAACCTACAAAATACATTGAGATTGATGGAAAAAATAGAGGAACATTCGTGGGTACCACACTCGATCAGAAAGAGAAAGACATTTTAATATAGTTCCTTCAAACTAATAAGGATGTATTCGCATGGACATTCAAGAAAATGCCAGGAGTCAAACCATAGTTAGCTTGCCATAAGCTAAGTATGAAGGATAAAGCCGCAGTAGTCAAATAAAAGCAAAAGAGGCTATCACCTCGACTTAGAAAGGAAGTCAACAAGAAGGTCGACAAGCTAATCGAAATAGGTTTTATTAGAGAAGCCAAGTATTTGGACTGTATTTCAAACATTGTTGTAGTCTCAATGAAGAATGGAAAAGTTTAAGTCTGTGTAGATTTCACAGATCTTAACAAACACACACCAAAGGACAACTTCCCTCTTCTAATAATCCATCAAATTTTAGACTTAATAGTATGACACAAACTACTTTCTATGATGGATGCTGCTTTGGGCTATAATCATATACCCATTTTTTGATAAAGACTAGGAGAAAATAACATTCATTACTGAGAGAGGCCTCTATTATTGCAGAGATCACTTGTAAAATGCTAGAGTAACTTATCAATGACTAGTAACAAATATGTTCAAAAATTACTTGGGGAAAACCGTGGAAGTACGTATTGATGACATGTTTTGCAAAATCTTAATGAAAGAATATCATGGCGAAGATCTCGGAATAATTTTTAATAATTTACGGACATACAGAATGAAGCTCAATCCAGACAAATGTCAATTCATAGATCACCACGATAAGTTTCTTGGTCATCTGATTAGCAAGAAAGGAATAGAGGTAGACCAATAATAAATTTAAGCTCTCATATTCATGCCTTTACCCAAGATGAAGAAAGACATGCAAAAGCTAGCTGGCAAGATTATAGCTATCAACAAACTTGTGTCAAAGTCATCAGATCGTTGTCGATGGTTGTTCCTATTACTTTTCGGATCTACTAGAGGAGGAAAAGGAAAATAGATTGAAGATATTAATTAGACTGAAGAATGTGAAGCTGCCTTCCAGGACTTGAAAAAATACCTTGGAAACCCTCCCGTGATGAGCATGCTAATAGATAATGAAGAATTATCAATTTTTCTTACGGTAATAGAGAACTCTATAAGTTCTGTCCTAATTTGACTAGAAGAAATAATTAAGAAACTAGTATACTTCATAAGCAAAATGCTTACTTCAGCAGAGACAAGGTATTCTAAAATCGAGAAGCTCCTCCTAAAATTTTTTTACACATCGCAAAAACTGAAACACTACTTCCAAGGTCATTAAGTAAAAGTCATGACAAACTATCCACTTCGAGAGGTTCTCTCCATAAAAGGGAAATCATGCCGGGTACAATAATGATCGATGAGCTTGGGGGAGCACAACATTGTATTCAAATGGAGAACATTAGATGATCCTGGAGGATCTGGGTCATTTTTAGGCTTTTTGGACAGTCTATTCGAACAAACTTTTGGTGTGTTCGAATTCATCCCTTTGTATTCGAATAGACTTATTTTCTATTCGAATAGAAATAGTTATGAGTGTTCTGCTTGAATAGACTTTTGGTATGTTCGAATACACTTCTTTATATTTGAATATACTTTGATTTCTATTCGATTAAGCACTTGTCTGAGGTATTTTATTCGAATACATGAATTGTCTATTCGAATACACTTTCTGTTTGAACAAAGACTTGTTTTATTCAAATAGATGTACGATTCAACCTATTTCTTTAGGCGTTTATGGGCATATTTGTCCTATATTGTAACTAGGACTTGTAACCCTTATAAAAGGGGCAAGGCTAGGCAAGATTATGTTTGGTTAGATCAATCAAAGTTCTAAGAGAGAGACTTAGGGCTTAAGAGTAATTCAATTATAATTAACTTTGATTAAGAAACTGAAGATCTTAATGGGATTTTCCCAACTAATTGGTGTATTCTTCATACAATTATTCATTTTAGGGTTTCTCTATTTGTATTGTGGATTAAGTGGTATCAATTTTCTAGTTGCGATTCTCGGGGGTAATTGTGGTTTATGGTCTCTACACGTGACCGTCTTAAGACACCGAAGATGAAGCTAGTGAGTTTGTTGGAGATTCACCAAAAACCTAATTTAAAGGAGAAGGCCAATTTGGAGATGGGCAATTCTGACGATCGACTCACAACTTTGGAAATGACAGTTTCTGACCTAACTACTACGGTAGGGGAGTTGGTAGAACAATTACATCTCACGAACCTCGCGAAGTCTTCCGCTTTGATGAAATAGTGAGGCCGCTCAAAAATGAAAGGGGTTATAGAGGTGGATAGAGACGAAAATAATGCAAAGAGGGATAGTGATTCTAGTGATGTCGAATTCGTCAAGGAGCAATCGACTATTGGTAAGTCATCGAATCCTATGCGTAATCTTCAAATTAATTTTAAGATTGAAATTCAGGTATTCGATGGTTCAATCGATGCCGAGATATTAGATAATTGGTTAGATAGGTTAAAAACTTATTTTCCGTTTACGAATACTTCAATGCTCATAAAATATGTTTTTTTACGTTGAAATTCGCAAGTCATTCACTTATATCGTATAAATCTTATCAGAAATACCACGTTGTAGGAAGTTTAAGTTAGAAATAATTCAAGGTATTAGTGCGAAAGCAATTTTATCCGATTGGGTATGAGTAAGAGAAATGGTATAAACGGCATTTCATAACCAAGCTTTGGTTTTAGACATTGATGTGGACGAGTTTGAGGTATTCATGATGTACACGGGGGGATTTTTGGAGTCCATTAGAAGATAGTTGAAGCTCTTTACTTTGCCCAATAACGAGGATGCTACCGTGAAGGCAATTTCTATTGAAGGTAAGTACTTGAAGAGTGACAGAGAAGACGATAAGAACAAGTTACGGTATTGGTCTAGTTAGAAATATGAGCATAAGGGAGAACCAAAGGAGAGGGGTGAGAATTATTGCAATCATTGTAAGACGAATGGGCATATTTCAGATAGATGCTGGAAACTTTACCCGGAGCTTAGGCTGAAGGGGGAGAAGAGAAAGAAAGAGAGATATGCACTAGCCGTAGAGGTTGTTGACCTCCTGGATTTAGATAAACAAAATCCTAAGCTTGCACTTATGTTTCAGTAGACTTTGGCTACCAAGGAGGAGAGTCGGGAATAACTTTTTCATGTCAGTATTCAGGTAAAACAAAGCTTAGTCAAGGCCATTGTTGATCCGGGCAGTCAGAAAAATTTGATTTCTGAGGCATTGGTGAAGAAGATGAGTTTGACTACTACAACTCATACTAAGCCGTATAGTTTGGGGAGGATTCAGAAAGATACAGATTTGATGATCATGAAGCAGTGTACATTCAAGTTTGCGATTGCTGAAAGGTTTATTGACGAGGTGACGTGTGAGGTGGTTCCTTTTGATTTCTGAGGCATTGGTGAAGAAGATGAGTTTGACTACTACAACTCATACTAAGCCGTATGGTTTGGGGAGGATTAAGAAAGATACAGATTTGATGATCACGAAGCAATGTACATTTAAGTTTGTGATTGCTGAAAGGTTTATTGACGAGGTAACGTGTGAGATGGTTCCTTTGGATGTGTGTCAGGTCATCTTGGGTAGCCCTTATCTTTGGGACCGAGATGCAATTCATTACCGTAGAGTTCGCAAGTATCATCTTGTAAAGAAGGGAAAAAGTTCCATATCAATGCTTATAAGGAGCATGTCACTACGTCTAATTTAGTAATGGCGACTCAGGTGAAGAGGTTGGCTAATGTGAGCGATAAGTTTGTGTTATTGGTGTGACCGGTTCAAGAGGGTTCGTCGGCTAGCGTGTTGTCTCCAATGACAACATCTTATAAGCAACAAACCGATATGGGGAAGTTACAAGTGGAGGTTGTGGTACATTTTGATCACAAACCGTTCTAGTTTTTAGCTACATAGTCTAAGCTACAGATAGCTCACCAGATAAAGGAGATATCGTATCTCCAACAATTTCCCTTGATTATCAAGTATAAGAAGGAAGTGGATAACAAAATGGTTGATAGGACTCCCATTACCAATTACTTTCGCTATATTGGTAGCCATGTAGATACAACCTATTATCTGCTAAAGTACGTTGTAGGATATGATGATCCCAAGGGGGGCAGTGTGTTTCGCTGAAAGTTGCTGCAAGACACGACATATGAGTATGAATTGGATTTGTCACCTTTGATGAAGATGTATTCGATGATTAATGCCGAGCATTTGAAGCTGTTTGGGCCATCTCTTTTATACGAAGGCTTACAATCGACACTCACCTACCGTCAGTTGATGACTTATGGATGGAAAGAGAAGATCCATTCCAGGAGTATGGTATTCTAGAGAAGAAAGTTAATGCCACAGGACGGGGTAGTGTTGAGTCGTTCCGAGTTGGGAAGAAGGGTCAGCTACCTAGTAAGTCGAAGTGGTACAGTAGGGAAATGGGCATAGCCGCATTCCCACATCTCTAGTTCTAGCTTGAGCAGGAGGTCAAGGCTCCTCAAGGGGGGAACCATGATCCAGGAGAATCTGGGTCATTTTTAGGCTTTTTGACAAGTCTATTCGAACAAGCTTTTTGTCTGTTCAAATACACACCTTCGTATTCGAATAGACTTGTTTTCTATTCGAATAGAAATAGTTCTGAGTGTTCTGTTCGAATATTCTGTTTGAACATACTTTTGGTCTGTTCAAATATACTTCTTTATATTCGAATACACTTTGATTTCTATTCGAATAAATACCCGTCTGAGGTATTTTATTAGAATACATGAATTGTCTATTCGAATACACTTTCTATTATATTTTCTATTTGAACAGAGGTGTGATTCAGCCTATTTCTTTAGGCGTTTAAGTGCATATTTGTCCTATTTTGTAACTAGGACTTAAAATCCTTATAAAAGGAGCAAGGCTAAGCAAAATTATGTTTGGTTAGATCAATCAGAGTTCTAAGAGAGAGACTTAGGGCTTGAGCGTAATTTTATTGCAATGAACTTCGATTAAGCAATTAAAGCTCTTAAAGAGATTTTTCCAACCAATTGGTGTATTTTTTGTACAATTACTCATTTTACGGATTGTGGATTGTTAGATAAGGTGTAGGCCATAACCAATTTTTTAGCTGACTTCCCTGTAGAGGATTCAGATTGGGATGAACATTACCTCGAAATAACATAAGATAGAACATGATTTTGATCCACCACATAAATTCTTTGATGAAATGGTTGAGTGGGTAGCAAATGAAGGCTGAAGATTACTTAAAGATGGGTCAGCAGGACCCGCTGGATCTGAAGTGCAAATTTTTCTAACCACAAAATCCAAAAGTCGATAAGACTCTATTTCAAAGCCTCAAATAATGTTATAGAATGCGAGGCCAGAATCCATGGGCTGGATATGGCATTAGCTATCGGCGTACCAAAAATCTTAGTATACACAAATTCACTGTTGATAGTTCGCCACTATTCTTAGCATTACAAGAAAAATGGAAAGATGGTCGATTATTCAGCACTGATAGTTGAAAGAATGAGAAAATTCAGTAAATTGACGTACAAATATCTGTCTCATGGTAAAAATTGAAATACCGACTCTCTAGCTTACCTAGCTAGTATTTTGGGTATAGAAGCTAGATATCTCAAAATTGAAGTCTTATCAACTCCAATATCGATCATGCCTCAATCTATGTAATTAATACTAGGGGCAATGAAGAAGAGGAAGACGATTGGAAAATTCCCTCCCTCATATACATAGGGTCAAAAAACAAGTATGATCCTCATAAATGATCCAAAAGAGAGAAGATTGAAATTTCAAAGTGTTACATAGTATAGAAGAAACAAATATAAATGAGGTTGGCTACTAGGCCCTATTTGAAATGGCTCTCACAGAAAGACATCGATAGAATGCTTAAAGAGATACATAAAGGAACGTGTGGTTCTCATGCTGCACGACGCTCACTTGCAAACAGAGCTACCATACAAGGAGTGTTCTGGCAAAAATTGAGAAAATAGGCCAAAAAATATTCACGAAAGTGTTATGCTTGTCAACGACATGGGCATAAGATCCGAGTCCCTGCACTTTAATTTCATGCAACTAAGGAATTCTAACCATTCAAGTTAGGGGCTCTCGATCTGGTACGATAATTTCCAAGCACAAATTCTTGCTTATATCAATATATTACTTTACTAAATGGTTTGAAGCGGTTCCACTCTATCAAACTAGAAAAGAAGAGGTTATTAAGTTCATATGGGAAAATAATATTACAAGATTTTGTTACCCCCACCTAATTCAGATCAATAATGGACCCCAATTCATTGGAGAAAAAGTGGTCAATTTCTTGAAAAAATATAACATCATACATTTGCCATCCAATCCGTAATACCCCCAAGGGAACGATCAGGCAAAAATTACAAACAAAACCATAGTCGATGGTCTCAAGAAGCGGCTGGAAACAGAAAGGAAAGGGAAGGGGATAAGGGAATAACATAAGTCTTATGGGCTTACAGGACAACTCCAAGACAATCAACAAGATGTTCCCCAATTTTAATGGCATACGACACTGAGGTCGTAACTCTAGCAGAGAATCACCACCCAATTAGAGATCACGAACTAACTGACGAATAAAATGAATTTGAGTTGGCAGATTGGGTTGTGACAAATCTTGACAGGTACCACAATATACTGGCAAACTTATACAACAAAAGAGTTTGACATTACAAATTTGAAATCAATGACTTAGTTCTCAGGGAAATCCCTCAGAGCAGAAAAAGCTAAATACTGGGAAGCTCGCAGAGAACTGTAAATGACCATTAATAATAGTAGGATGAACTGGATTGGGTTCATACTAATTGATGATAGAAGAATAAGTCCGGATTCGAAATCCTTGGACGTTCAATTTATTTCTTAACAGAATACCATTTAAATCTACAATTTATCAATCAATTTACTTCCAAAAGTGAGATTTAATCTCCAAATTGTGTATACATTCTCATCTCATCAATCAAATCTATTCAAGTTTTTTCCCACATTATTGTCTACTATTATAATTCTAACAAATATAATTAATTAAGCGAAGGTCAAACAAGCTTTAATCCTTTGATAAATCTATCATACATTTGCAGTAATCGATCTACTTCATTTCATTTTTCTTCATATTCTTATTACTCATACCAGAATATCTTTTAGCAGTTGTTAGGCCTCTGGAACCAACTATTTTTCCACCATATTCAGCTTCACATTCACTTATAGGTACAATATTGAATTAGACTAGATTCAAATACTCAGCACGAAGGATATCTACATTACAGATAATCTCGTCTTCGGCCATGAAGTCATGCATCTTATCCCTTTCTTCTTCAATTCTCCATATTTCTCCCCCAAGAAATGTTATTACTGCCGCCAACTGCTTCTCTTGAAAGTAACCTAATGTAAGTCTGTCCCTATTCGGTATCGATAGTTTTATTACCCATGCATAACTGTCCTTTAAAAGATCTTTTTGTCTTCTCCAGCGAGCTTCTGCAATTTCCTTTAAAACTTTCTTATTCATCACATCGACCTTAAGTTTCATTTTTAGGTTGGTCAGATTTTTTACAGCAGTTTGAGCTGTGATCAAATCAAGCTCAAATTTCATATTGAGAACAGTAAGATTTTCTAGTCTAGTATGCGTCGCTTTCAAATCAATCTCAAATCTAAGATTGTGATCAAAAATGGCTTGTAAAGCAGTTCGATCAGTTTTAAAAGCGTCCTTCACCACAAAT
Organism: Kingdonia uniflora; assembly: GCA_014058105.1. NCBI lineage: Eukaryota > Viridiplantae > Streptophyta > Magnoliopsida > Ranunculales > Circaeasteraceae > Kingdonia > Kingdonia uniflora. The sequence goes on from JACGCM010001726.1 coordinate 5,535,521, forward strand.
CGATCCCTCATAATATTCTTCATGAAATTGTAAAATACATTCCGCATAGATCACAGTTCCTGCACAAAACCATTTTACATAAATACATATACAGTATCATAATTACTTACTCATAAATAAATCATTGAAATACCAACACGGGCACAAACATTTTTAGCTTTCAAGTTGTGCGGGTTTCTTGCTCTGATCACCAAGCGCTCGATGGTAGCAGGGTTTTGATGGATTACATTCTCTTCTAAAACTTTAAAGTAATCCTCCTTTAGACCCCTCTCACTATCTATCTCGACCTCGAGAAATATAGTTAACATCATAAGGTCTTTAGTTACTTATGGAGTATTCTCCCTAATACCATCGGGCAGGAAAGGTCAAATTTTAATATACCTACTCCTGCGTTTTCTAACTACTTTCTACTCTGTATTACTACGAGCTTTATATTTTCTCACCTGACCTTCAGGGTATGAAGAGAAATGAGTTGCTGCAGTAAGTGAGTTTTTTGCCCTTGATAGCTCTTTCCTTAGAGTCTCAATAATAATTCTTAATTCGGTAACATGCTAGATTTGGGAACTGTATATCAATTCAAAAGCAACATATAAAGAGTTTTTAGATAATATAAAGAGATTAATCTACCTTTTCATGATCATGCACCTTACGAGCTTGGGTTTGCTTAAGAGGACCGTCAATATCCAGGCCAGAAATAGTCTCACAACTGGAAAAAGAACTACGACTGCATCATCTTCCTCAACAAGCCCGACGATATCAGCAGATCAACCTTCTACTTTGACCATGATGTCGAATTCAGAGTAACCATCCTCCTGTAGATGTCGAGCTAGATTGTCACAAGCAAAGCTTACTTCGTTAATATTGGCAGTGAATTCTTGCTTAAGATTATACATAATCACCTAGGAAAGCCTTTAATTAACTTTCTCCGAGATTGATCTCGCCTCCTCCACAGCCTGCTCGACTCATTCCTCTTCTACTTGTTTTTCAATTTTAGCTACCCTTATTTTCAAGGAATCCTCCCTCTTAGCAAACTGGGATAGATGCAGCCTCAAATCGAAGACTGTGACATTTGATCTTTACCGTCCTCGATTCTCAAAATGAGGCCTTTCAGCACGTGAGAAACCTCCATCGACAAGTTATTGGCATACAAATAGAAAATTATTACACAGGGAAAAATAAAGGTATTTTGAATTATTCTTTGAAGCTCGGCCTCGATCGTGGACTCCACATCAGCGCTTGGGGAAACAACAAGATTCCTAGAGCTTCTTTCAAGAGCTTTAAAATCATCCCTCAACCTAAATTCCATGGAAACGAGCTTCGCCGCGACCACAACTGGTACTGAAGGTTTGTCAGCTAGCCTCTTCTTCTTCTAGGAGTTGCCCACCTCCTTTCCTACACCTATAGTAGGATCAGATAGGGTATTCTCCAAGGGACAGGTCCATAGAGGTATCCAATACAGGACGAGAAGCTGTAGAGGATAACCTAACTTTTTCAATATGAGCCATTTCCTTTTTCACTTGGGCTTTCTGAACTTTGAGTGATTTACTGTTCACCCTCTTGTGTCTACTAATACCGAGTTCATCCAAGACACCTTGCAGTTCAGTACCATTTCAAGCAACAACGTTGATAAAAGATGCTTCTTTAGTAACGTTACATTGGGGATTTGTAAAAGTAATTTCATTTATGTTAAAAAATAGAGCAAGTAATCAAAATACAGTTCTAGAAAGTATATCTACTTACGTTCCTTAAACGGTCTATATGATAGAACCTGGTAGTCCTCATCAGCTTGTTGCATACATTCGCCTTTCACCAAAACAGGGTTATCATTCCACACTTGGATAAGCAGTTGAAAAATAGGAACCCCCAGTGGTGCTGTAATACTTAACGTTATTGAATTTCAAAACATCTTCAGAGGTCAATCTCCTTTCCCTCCCCTCATCAACCCAACTCGAGTTTAGTGTTTCACATACACTTATTACCTCGTATAAATTCCTATTTAACTCCGCAGGACAAGCTTTGATCCCATTCATTATACCATTGGAAAAATTATTCAGAGGTAGAATCAGTCCATAGTCGAACTGAGACAGATAGCAAAGAAATTCTTCTTCCAAGTCATCTGATTTGTCCCCATCAAAATATTCTAAAGAAATTCATCAGGAATTCTTCTGGTGATCTTCCCCTCCTCTAAGTCAGAGATTGGGTAGTATGAACTCTTACCTTCCTCATCGAAGTACTCCATATACATTTTACCCCATACTCCAATAAACCTCCCCAAACACCCTTCAAACTACCCTTATACTTACAAAACTCCTTCCTGGTATCAGCCCCATCAGAATAGCTATGAAAAATATTAAGTAAATTGACATTATCGCCCCAATCAGAAATAGAATCATTATCCACAATTCTATTGCTAATGGATTTGACCTCATATCCAACAGAGGTTGCCTCTTCTGTATCTATCTTATCTTCACCTATAGTTTGGCCAGATGTAGTTAGGTCCATCTCGAAAGATGAGTTCAAAGCAGAAGATTCCCAACTTATTAAAACTTTATCATGCATCTACAACAAAATCGAGATCCAGGTATTTTATCAATTTTAGTTCTTGATTTTCTATTTATTGTAATTAAATATCGATTATACATAACTAATGATTTATTACACCTGTTTACTAAGAAATAAATAATTATGATAAAATAAACAGGTGTTTTTATTTTCCCCCAAATTTCAGATAAAAAAATTTACTAAATGAGGAATTTATATTTCAAAATTCAAACTAAAATAGGAGGGAAAATCACCAAACAAAACTTCTCTATATTTAAGTCAAGTACAAGAATAGTAGCAAATAACTAGATACACAGTTTAGTAACCTTGAATAGTAAAAGAAGAGTCGGGAGCAAGGTATGATTCCTTAACATAAATCTCCAATTAAAGTTTTAGTAGATTAAAGGACAACCCCTTTGAACCTGTCACGTTCTTCCCTCTGTTTCTCAACAAAGAAATATCCCCTTCTCTGCCTCTACTTCTAGAGTCTGAAACTTTACTTTCTCTTTCTCTAGAAGTTCTTGGGTCTGGTTTGGAATAAATTTTGGAAAGAAGAAGAGTAAAGTTATTTATACTATATAAAAATAATTGCCGACGGTTATTAAAAACTGTGTAAGCCGCCCGCAATTTTTTCAACCGAGGCATCTTTTCTACTTCTCATGTCAGAAAACTCATAACTTTTGGAACTCGTACCCATGTCATCATTACCCCCATTAAAATATTTTGTATAAGACAAATCTCTCTCTCTCTCTCTCCTACTCATCTCTTCTTTAAACTTTATCACCTCGATGGCAATCCTCACTAACGTGTTCTCCCAATTACACAGATAATTGTACTACTTCGATTTCCCCATTCCCACTTTAATTTATTCCTACGTTCTTTTGATTTCATTTATAAAAGTCAACTCACGTCCTCACATATTCAAACTCGTATAAAAGCAATTAAACAACTGATCAATATTTTTATCCTAAATTCCTCAATTCAAATCAAATACAAATTCTTGACATAACTCTAAAACCTCTCAATTCTCAACCCTCTAAAAACATCCCCATTGAAATCCTTCTCTGATACTCTCAAATATTCTACACATCTAGCCATCCTAACAAACAAAAAGAAAACTACTTATAAAAGTAAGATGGAGATAACGATAACAACTGAATTTTGAAATTCAAGATATTTTAACAGGATACACGAGATTTGAAGAATTGATTAAGGAAATCAAACCTAAAATTTATTCCATTATTTTAAAAAATTCAACCTACATCGAGCTTCCAGGGAATTGAACTTCTAAAAGTAATTACATTTAAAATAACCAAGGTGCCCAACAACACCACATCTAATATCTTCGCCACCAGCAATTTTCTCATCCTCCTCAACTATCACATCAAGAACAATCTCCCTAACAACAATCTTTTGAGCTTCGGGCTCGACAATCATATCTCAAAATATATCACACCAAAAATTCCAATCAACCTCCAGTTCCCTTTCAGCCGAGTTTGAACCTTCTACTTGCAAAATAGATATAGGAATCTCAGCGTCATAAAGAAGCATACCAAAAATCCATTCACGAATCTCAGCAATTTTTACCGCCAAACGACCTTCAACCGCATGACGAATTCACTGATAGCGAGTTCTCACCATAATTAATACAAAAATTAAAGACAACAATCCACTATTAATAGATAAATATAACATTAGATGTTATCAAATCACATATATCAAGGGCTGCATATTCTCTATGATAGATTTTGACAACTGTCACAATTATCCATCACAAATATAATACACATGGTTCAACAACAGAAAATATGCTACTTCGCAGAGTGTTATATCAAGCAGTACGAAAACGAATCGAACACAAATATATAAACAATATAAAAGATGTTTGACAACAGAATATGTGAAGACACAACAGTTCTAAAATATATTTGATTAATGCAAGAAAAAACTACCGAATACTAATTGCAGCCATGACAACCACATCAATGCGGTCACTTATAAACAACACCAGTAGCTTCGTCCTCCTCCATAATTTCCTACTTCGCGATACGCCGCAGACCATCCCTACATTGCTGAGCTGTCTTGATAATGTAGTAAATACGAAACATGTGAAAGAAATCATCGTCCGCTTCCTCTACCTCATCTTCTGTCTTACCATGATAAGTAGGTGGAATAAAAATGGGAGTCTCCTCCGAGAGCGATTTGTTACCAAAGTAATGACGTCGAAGCTCTTTAATCTTAGCCAATACTCGCGCCTCCAGGGTCCTCTGGTAGTCACCATTTCTTTTTACACAGAGAATTTTCAGAACAACTGTATATGTTTGGAAGGAAGAATGATAGACTGAGAAGATGAAAGAACACATAATTATAGCCATTATTACATTCATTACCAGTAATCAATTCTAAAGTAATCAGTATTAAAGACTACACTTCTTGGAAACTTTAGTAACCACAACAATTCCAAAGGTCCTGTCTTCAATAGTTAGCAACGAATTCCAATGTTCCATGTTGCTACAGATAGATTCAAATTAAAGAAAAAGATCGATTTGAACCTCTTAACTTAGGCTACTCGTACTTTTATTTGAGAGGGGGCGATTATAGGGACCTGTCCCTCAAGCCACTATACCAGCAAACTATTAAAATACAATGCTCACATAAAGCCTGGAGGACGTACACCCTCTTGATATTGACACCTGGACCACAAACTAGGAGATGGCATTTCTTAGAATCCTAAAGAATACAGATGAATGAGTCAAAGGCACACGAACTGACAGTTACAAGAATGACCTCCAGAAGCTCCGCTACTCTTCCCACCAATCCAAGAGAACGTATTGCCCCTATAAGCTAAAGATGAGATCTATATATAGGATAGGGGTGATAAGAAATAAAGGACAATATTTTTTAGATAAAAAAAATACTCAGTGAGAAATATTCCAGAGCACCAACTTTTTGTAACTTGTAATACCTGAGCAATAAAGTTATTCTTTTAAATCCTTGAGTTGAGGTCGTGGTTTTTACCTATTCAAAGGTTTCCACGCTAAACTCGAGCCACTTCCTGTTATTTGTTTACAATTGTTTGTGCAGCATGTACATTTGGTGTTATAGACTATTCGAGCTCTGAATTTAGGTCCTTATAAACATGTCATAGAATTAATCTCTTAAGATGTACGGGTACAAGTAGTGACATGCACGTGTGAATTATACAGTATGGCATAAATTTACTTCAAGGAGTAGAAATGTCTTTCCACATCGGTGGATTTGATCCAGTCGTCCAGACTCCTCTATTGTTAAATCGAATCACAACATTTCAGAAAATAGTACATAACGCGATTTGCCTCTCCTTTAGAAAAGATAGACTTTGATCAGACAAATTAAAACACCAATATATATGGTACATCAACTTAAACTTCTATGATTTATTTGTATACCTTTGTTTTATGGGAGAGGATTTAGAGACACTCACAAACCAAACACTAAAGTCTCACTCAATACAAACCACTCATCTCTATTAGATGAGTGACTCTTAAAATAGGTGATTTACTATATAGGGAAATGAGGTGGAAAACTTATTTTTGCAGGTCGCTAGGTAAAAATTTTTCTCTCTCCTCTCTTGATTTTTAAATTTGGATAAATTTGAAATCATATCACTATCCCCGTCTCATATCACACACTCTCTCTCTCCCATACCATTTTCTTTTTATCTCCCTCCCACATACCATTCTCTCACTCTTTCTTGCGATTTCTGTCATTAGAGTTGAAATTGTTCTTCCCAGAAAATTTTGACACCCAGAGTATTAGAAGAAAGTAGCGAAGATACTTATTTCCTCTCAGCCAGATGCCATACTTACAAATTTGTTGGGTTTTTGTTGTTTGGGGTTGTTATTTTTGGTCTTCCACATGTATTTCCTCACTCGTATTTCTCTCAAACTTAGAGACAATTTTTCTTCTTTTAATGGAATTTTATAAAAAAAATCAGGGTTAGGAAACTCTAAAATTTATAGTCAGGAGATTACTAGGATTTTAAGCTTTGGGACATACAGCTACGGCGAGTAATCCTTAGTATAATCTAATTTTGGTCAGTACTAGAAGCTGTACGTGGCAATTTCTCTTTCATTGATTACTTGTAGATGGTTTATGACTGCATATAAATTATTGAGTAATTCAGAAGTCGACAATGTAATATGCTTAAGTCCTAACATAGACAAACATAATTGTCGAATACCGACAATATTAACTCTTAAAAATTATCAATACTGACAATATTACACTTGCTTTAAAATGGAAGAGCTGAACTTGAAATGTCAAACAATAGAAATTATAAAAAATGTAGGCATAATTGATAATATGGTAGTCGAAGAACTAAGTGGTCTACAATGTATTGTCAATTATGTGTAGGGTCAACAATTTTATATACCTTTACTTCTGTGAGTGAGCTTGTTTTTCGTTACCCCGTACATTGTAAGCATGTTTTGTTAAGGCATGCCAATTTCATAGGATTTTTTACTTTTATTATTTCAGAGGCTTGACAATGGGAGGGTTAGTTTTTTGAATTTGGTCCATAAATTAATTTATGCGTATTTTGCCTTGGATGAGGCAGAGAGTTTCGATAGTGTCCACATCCTAGTTTCTTTGTCAACTCATGAAGAAATCTATTTAGCACTGTAACAAGTTGAAGCAGAAGAGAGAGGCAAGGCAAGCTAAAATTGAGTGAGGATTAGAATTTGGAGGGCTAGAAAATTAGTTTTGGGTAGAGCAAGATTTGACATATTTCAATTTACTGCATAACAGGCCTGATTAGGATACTTTTTATGGGTGGCAAAAGGGTCATTATAGTTGGGAAAAATATGAATGTAACTTGATTTTTGATTAGGACAGTTAAGGTGTTTAAAGCTTTTATTGTGCAAGGATGGTTAATGTTTGCTCTTTACTAAAACAATGATTTTTGTGGGGTGATTATTTATATTTTGTATTCCCTCTTTTGTAGCATGTGATGTAATGAAGGTTTTTGAAATGAAATAAACAGGCATTGGCCTTGAATCGTTCAAGTTTGTGATATTTGGTTAAATTGCTTGTAACTCATAATCTCTTCTTTTATCTCAAATTGTCAGTGAGATCAACATCTACAATGAAAGACTCCGTAGATGAGAATTGGATAAAAGTTATTCGTGATGAGTCCCTAGAAAGGTTTGAAAATGAACTTATTGTATACCCACTGTTGGCAAAAGCTCCATATGAGGGCTCAATATTTTGATACTATTGAGAGCACACATTTGTGGTACGAACGATATGGAAGAGGGTAGGGTTTCTCCACCAAGATACGCAATTCTGCAAAGCTTTCAAGATCCGAGGATATGGGCAGAGCCCACTTCTGTTATATGAGTAATGGCTTTTCAAAAAAATCCTTGGGATTGATCCAAAGACTAACGACAGAGATGGAAACAGAAGATCATCTGAAAAGTATGGGTTTAAAGCAATAATGAACATTAATTAGAATACCAAAATATGTACATATGTTGTCACAAGTTTAACAGATATCCATAACTATAAACATATATCTCCACGAAATCTTCATCATATGATGGTTAACATATTCTTTCCAGAAGCAACAAAAAACTTTATAACGACTTATGAGTTTCATAATATTTTGGTAAGCAAGGTGCCAGTATTATTCCTAGATAAAACATTCAACAAACGGAATTGTTACAACCCCAATGCCAAAGTAAATAAGGAATGACTAGATAGAGGAGATGCACAAGCCGCGTTGGAGTTGTTTAGGAAGAAATAAAATAAAAATTTGATACTTTATTTCAATATAGAATTAGATGAGGATGACCGAGCACTCTTTTTTTTTGGATCGATGGACGTTCAGGGCACGCATACGAGGCATTTGGAGATGTCGTCACCTTCAATACTGCGTACCGGACCAATGTCTACAATATGTACTTTGCTCCGTTTGTATCAACAACCACTATCAAACGATTCAATACTGATGTGCTCTACTAAGAAATCTGCAAGAAAACACATTTGTATTGTTGTTATATACTTGGCTCAAGGCAATGAACTACAAATATACCATATTTCAATTATCACTGATCAAGATGCAGCTATGGCCGCTGCTGTTCCCAAGGTAAAGAAGTTGTTTGAATTTGACATGCTATGATATTGTCGATTTAATATTTAGGTCGATAATATATGGCCGAGTAGGAGTAGGTATCAACATTTTATTGTCGACCTCGAGTTGTGATCAACAATATCATATATTACTCACTTTTGCCGTTTATTATAAGTTGTGGTTTATTTTTAGGTCTTCCCCAACACTAGACATCGATTGTGTCTATGGAACATCACAAACAAATTCCCCAAGAAAATTGGCCATGCTTATCAGGACCCATCTACATTCAAAGAATATATTGATTCGATAATACGCAACACATATGAGACCGTAAATTTTAAGACCAGGTGGATGGAACTAATGAAGAAACATAAATTGGATGATAATCTTTGGATGTAAGGCATCTTCAATATTAAACATAGATGGATACCGTTATGGAATAGGTCAACCTTCATTGCAGGCATGAACATTACAGGACAGAGTGACTCCACAAACAACTTCTTTAATGGTTGGTTGCCAATAACAACTGGATTGTACAGTTTTGTGACCAAGTACGAGGATGCCCTTTTAGATGTATATGACTAAAAAAATGGAGAAGACTTTTTGTCTATACACAGATATTGTCAAGTTGGTCCTCATCAAGTACTATCAAAGATGCTACAATGATTTACACAAGAAAAATGTGCCACAAACTTCAGGGTCAGTTGACTAAGTAGTTCACTTCGTTACAATAGAAAGAAACGTAGAAGGTAACTTCCGACAACTTACGGTGAAGTCCCATAGTAGTCGTGCAGAGTCATTTGAGTTAAATATAGACATAGAGAAGCTAACTGGTAATTATGGGTGTAAGTTGTTTGAGTATGTTGGACTCCCATATTCTCACCTCCTGAAGGTTTTCTCGAAATTCAACATTCTTAAAATACCTTATACTTTCATTATGACAAGGTGGAAGATTGGTGCAAACAAGTTCTTAAGGTCATATGATAAAAGTTACTTGGTAGGAGAGAACTTATGACATCCCTTACGCGATAGCCAGCTATCCCTTCGTGCATCAAAGTTATTCGAAAGGGCCTCTGAGATTAAAGAAAGTTTTTAATTCGCAGTTTTAAAGATAGAAGAGATAGAGTCTTGCCTTGACCACTACGATGAGTCTTTAATACAGACAGATGTATCGCAACTAAACATCTTAACTTCTTTAGCAGATTCTATGATGTCTGGAACAATCATTTTAAACCCTCTCATTGTTCAAACCAGAGGATGAGCGAAGACTGATCACAAGGAAGGGGCAAGATGGAAGTGGGGATGGAAGAGGCTATTATGAAGAAGAAGAGAATATGCAAAAGTTGTGGAGTACTCGGCAACCATGACAAATGGACATGCCCACTTCTCAAAACAAAGATAGTGGAATCAAGTAAGTTCATATTCGATACTATGTATAAACGCCATATTCTCCTTGATTACTCTATAATGTGTTTCCCATGTATTTATCTCGTATTTATAATCAGAATGAATTTCATGTTGAAGACAGTAATAGGGATTCTGTTCCGGCGTTGCAAGAGAATCATGACGACCACAACATCAAGGAAAATAAAAAAAGTTGACTTGTATTGTGAATTTCCTATTTTAATGAATAAATCTGTATTTCATTACTATTGTCGATGAATTTGAAAATAGGACCGTAGCAATGCATTGCACTTTTTGTTGCCTCTCAAAATTTGTAGACTCCTCAACATTGCTGACAATGTAAGACATGCATTATTTGAATATGCAGGGTAAATTGTCGATGGACATATAGTAGTAAATTGTCGGTCAATCCATTACGCCTATTTTGTCGATCGTCGACAATATCTTTCTCCAAATTGGTCCATTATTCGAAAAAAAGTACATTACATTGTCGATCATCGACAATTTCTTAGTAAGAAGTAATCATTCAATCACAGGTAAAATATCTTAGTAATTGTAAATTGTCGGGTTATCCATTTGGTCGATAATAATTTAACTATAATATCGATCATCGATAATTAAACTCTTCGATGAAGATAACAACATGCAGATAATCATTGAAACACTGCTAAAATATTCTAGAGAGGCAATATTAATGAAATTCAACAGTCAGAAGCAAGATTCATATACAATAGTACGCCAATACAACTGTGTATGCTACAAAAAAGTTGGATATACAAACACTTGTCGACAAAAAATGAATCAACAAGGGCCACTTGAGAAATATATATCATAAGAAGTTATAACCTTATATATACAGGGGCATACAATGGTTATCCAAAAATGAAAGGATAAGAGTACTGTTACAAACCAATAACGATCAAGTCATTCAATTAATAGCCCTTTACTTTGTGTTCTCTCAGTAATGCCTTAAAAGTCCTGGTCCTCACATCAAAATACCTCATCATCTATTCTTTTGAATCCCGGTAGAATATCCAATTTTAAATAACGGAAGAAAATAGTTGAAACTGGAGGAATTTGTGAATCAAACCTTAGAAACAAATGAACATAGCATTTGTCTACCCCCAAACCAAACCACTAGTATTTACTACTATCCATAAGAGGGTTCTAGAACCTCTCCTCATTCGACAATGAGTTTTTCTTTCATGCCCAAAATAGGGGTAAGAATGTATATACTTCAGTGTGGCTAATGAAGACCACAATCTTCTCATAACAAGTGGATAGTAAGTGCTCCATATGCCTATACTCCACATGTTGATGACCAAACAAAAATGCATGCAACAAGGATTCATACATTTTCCCGTCGGCTAGACGGAATCGTATACACAATGTTTGACTGAAAACACTCTTCCAAAATGCAGGGTCTTTGATGGTAAATGACTTCAACATTTTTATTACATCCTGGAATCTATACTGACTCTAATGCTGAGTCATTTCCGGAGCCCAAAAATAAGAATTGTTATCATACACGTCGATGCCATAAACATCTAGAAGATACTTCAACCACGGTTGGAATAAAACTTCTTCTAACTTCTTCTTCTTAGACATATTCTACCTCATAGCCATGATGACATTTTCAAGAGTTAGCCCCATGGAGACCAAGTCTTCTTAATAATCTTCCTTGGGTCCCTGCAATGCTATCGTGAAGAATTTTTCATTTTGATCAAAATGTTCTATAAAGGTTGGGTCCCCTATGTCCCCCATCCCTTCACTCACGAGTGCCTTCTTCAATGATTAACGCTAAACCTCATGCAAAATCAACTAGATATTAGAGTAGATACTAATAAGTGCAGAAAAAAGTTTAATAATAATGACATGCGGTGGCATAGGTACAAGAGTTAGGAATAGGTCATACCCATTCATTGTTATCTACTTCCAAACTCTTCTTCATCTCTTCAACATTAAGTAACTTGTTATGCTGAAAAAACTTTAACATTAATATAAACAATTGTCGAATTGTAAGAGGTTTTTATGGCTTCTAGCAAAATACCTACTCAAAGTACGGTTGTCGAATTGTAGTACAAATGAGTAGGATCGAATCCACAAGGAGATTTGGGAAAAACAAATACTTTCTAGGCTGAATTATAGTTTTATAAAAGATAAATTTAAGAAGAAGAAATAGACTAAATATAAAACTTAATGAAAGAGAGCTAAGGTTTGGACTTGGCCTTTACCTTTCAAAGTACTAATCGATATACAACTAGATCCTAATATCTCCACCCACTATATGTTCGTGTTAAGATACATACGATGTTGTAAAATAAACCACTAAATCTATGGTCAAGAATTTAGTGGTTATACTTTTAAGTGATGGTGAAGAGTGTCTTAGAGAACTATCAACCCAACCATGGCTAGGCTTAGGTAAGTTCTCTAGTGTTTCCTCTTGTTATTATAATATATTCTTTGATATTATTCTCCAAGAATATTTGTGTATATATTTCTTCAATCTTGAGACCAAATATATTGTGTCTTTGACCTTTTGTGCTATGAACTGCTAGAGACACTTTTACTTGACTTTAATAGATTGGTTTCAAATATCCATCTCCAATAGCTACAATCAAGCAAACACACATAAGTACCCAAAATTAAATATAATGGATAACTAAAATGCATGTTCGGGTATATTAAAAATGTCATAATTACACGCTCATCATATACCCCCAAACTTGTCTTTTTTCTCGTCCCAAGTAAAATAAAATAATAGCCACTTTTGCAGGGAATGCAATTACATTTAGCATATGTAACCAACCATTAAACCTTTAGGTTTAGCCTGGTGGATGAGTGCTGTCTCGTGAGGGTTTGCAGTGACTGTTCCCACAAAAGTCAATAATGGCATTTTAAATAATTCTAGAATATACATGACTCATTTCCTGTGAACTTATCCTTACTTAGTTGTGACAAAATATATCAATGAAAAAATCATTTAACTTACTATTATCCCAAGTATACCAAAGATAATTTTAAGCTTATCCAAAACTAGGTGTACTACCTCAAGATTAGAAATAGATTCAAGTATTTTGCTTTAGCTACATTTGAGTGTACAGTGAAAATAGTTTTATTGCCTAATATGTTGTTATAAATAGTTTACTCAATTTTTGGCAGTCTAGTTCTAACTGGAATAAATTTAGTGGTCAGTTCGGCAAGTGCCTTAGACAATTCATCTTCATAGAATTTTACTTTACTTTTCTTTTAAGCCTTTTCTTTTGAGTATAATGTTTCTTAGTGAAGGCTCCGTAATAAAGAGTTTTCGATCAACAATCCCCGCCAGTTGGCTAAGGTTGCTGGGGTGTAGTGCCCCATCATGACATAGACTCAAGATTCTCACAAGTAACATTTTCTTGTGCTCCTTTCACATAGTTCATGGTCAAACTCAAGATTGGTGATAATTTTTCCTCTTTCAGTTCTTAATCATGCGAATAGCCTTACAGCGTGAAAGTTTTTATAGCACATTTGGCTTCTTTTTATCTTAGGAATAAACTTATTCTTAGACAGCTTTCTCCCTTGTAGCAAACTATTCCTAATATAAATGTTAAATTTCTCTTATACTGAACAAAAATCTATTGAAGGTATTAATTGTAAAACTACAATGAAGTACACATTTTCAAAATATGCCAAGTTAACTTGAATTAATCACTAATAAAAAGATAGTACATCTAGCTTAAGATGGTCCAAAATATTCTAGTGTATACCTGGTGCAATTTAAAAATTTATTCCTTTCCCTAATATTTATGTCAAGGTAAAATCAGTTTAAGTGTTTGGAAATTCTTCAAAAATATATTCCTAAATTGTCAAAGTGCCATTATTTCACTTTTCTTCAAAAAATATTTAAAGAAATAGTTTCCTACCCCCAAACTTAAATCAAGCATTGCCCTTAATGTTCGAGAACAAGAAAATAAATAGAAGAAGAGAACTAAAATTTTTCACCTGAATGTGTCATGGGTTGCCTCCCAAGAAGAGCTAAGTTTACCATCTTCAGCGAGACTAATATACGCCCATATCTAAAATAATATTGCAATGGTACTATATGGTACACAATATCAGCTCTCTTATATACTGGATCATTTAGAAATGTTATCTCTTCATCATAAGTGTAGGACTACGGTTTTAATCGTTGGCCATTGACCTTAAAAATATTTCCGTTCTTAGGATCTTCCACTTCCACGGCCCCATGAGGAAAAATAGTTTAACCGTAAAGGGGCCATGCCAACGGGTTCGTAGTTTCCTAGGAAATAGATAAAACTTGATTGGGCTCGAAGGTTTTACGAATAATTGATTTATTTTGAAAATCTTTTGTACGTTCCTTGTAAATTTTTGAACTTTCATAAGCCTCATGATGAAGTTCAACCAACTCAGAATGTTGAAGTTTTCTCTTAGACCCAGCTTGGTCCATCTCAAAGTTAATGACATTTGTGGCCCAAAGAGCTTTATGTTATAGTTCTATAAGCAAGTGGCAAGCCCTCTCAAAGATAATTCTATAAGGTGACATTCCAATCGGGGTTTTATAAGTTGATCGATAGGCCCAAAGAGCATCATCAGGATGATCTAGACATTCTTTTCGATCAGTTCGAACAACTTTTTCTAAAATTCTTTTAATCTCCCGATTGAAAACTTATACTTGACCACTTGTTTGTGAATGGTAAGGTGTGACAACTTCATGAGTGATAAAATAATTTTTTAATAAAGTTTTAAAACACGATTGCAAAAATATTTCCCACCATTATTAATAACTGCTCGGGGAGTGCCAAAATGATTAAAAATGGTTTTTATAAATTTGACCACAGGCTTATGGTCATTTGTCAGACATGCTACCGCTTCGTCCCATTTGGGGACATAGTCTACTGCGACTAGAATATAAAAGTTTCCGCGAGATGAAGGAAACAAGCATATAAAATCTATTCCCTAAACATCAAAAAGTTCAACAATAAGAATGTTGTTTAGGGGTATTATGTTGCGGTAAAAAATATTGTCGGTCCTCTGACTTCTATCACAAGTAGATCAAAAGGTCTGTGTATCACAGAAAAGGGTAGGCCAATAAAGACCAGATTGAAGAATTTTGGCAGCCATTTTCTTGGCACTAAAATGCCCTCCACAAGCATAGCTATGGAAAAACATGAGTATGCTCTGGAACTCATTATTTGGAATGCATCTCCTAATAACTTGGTTATAACAAAACTTATAAAGATAAGGATTGTCCCAACTGAAATGTCTAACCTCGTATAGGAATTTGGTTTTATCTTGCTTAGACCAGTGGTCAGGTAATCGCTCAGTTGCAAGATAATTAACAATGTCGGCATACTACGGTAGTTGTATAATAGCCATGAGCTGCTTATCAGGAAATGTCTCTAAGATAGGTAAGAGATCTTCACCACCTTCGACCAGAAGTCGGGATAAATGGTCTGCTATAACATTTTCAACATCTTTCTTATCTTGAATTTCGATGTTATATTATTGTAATAAGAGGATCCATCGGATTAACCGAGGCTTAGCGTCATTTTTGGATAACAAATATTTTAAGACTGCGTGATCGGTGTAGACAATAATTTTAGACCAACAAGATATGACCAAATTTTTTCTAATGCAAACATAATGGTTAATAACTCCTTCTCAGTCGTGGAGTAATTCATTTGTGCATCATTGAGCGCACGACTGGCATAGTAAATATCATGAGGTTTTTTATCTACTCTTTGCCCTAAAACTGCTCCAATAGTGTAGTCAGATGTATTGCACATCAATTCAAATGGAAGATCCCAGTTGGGCAGTTGGGTTATTAGAGCAGAAGTTAAATAGAAATTTGAGCTTCTCAAAAGCTCTAGAACATTCATTATCAAAGTGGAAATTAGTGTCATTAGCAAGAAAATTGCACAAGGGTTGGGAAATTTTGCTAAGATCTTTGATGAACCGACGATAAAACCCCGCATAGCCTAGAAATGACTGAATGGCCTTAACTGTCCGAGGAGGAGGTAAGGAAGAAATAATATCGATTTTGGCCATATTTACTTCTATCCCTTTGTTGGATATGATATGCCCAAGAACTATCCCTTGTGTCACCATGAAGTGATACTTTTCCTAATACCAAATTGGTTTGTGTGCATCGCTCTAGCATGAGCTCCAAATGGTGCAAACATTCATCAAAAGAGGAACCAAACACTAAAAAATCATCCATGAAGATTTTGATAAATTTATCAACCATATCAGAGAAAATACTCATCATACAACGTTGAAATGTAGCGGGTGCATTAAACAAACCAAATGGCATACGTCAATAAGCATAAGTCCCATAGGGATATGTGAATGTGGTTTTCTCCTAATCTTCTGAAGCGATGGGGATCTGATTATATCTAGAATAACCGTCAAGAAAATAATAATGACTTTTTTCTGCTAATCGCTCAAGCATTTGATCAATGAATGAAAGAGGAAAATGTTCTTTCCTAGTGATCGTGTTCAACATTCTGTAATCGATACAAACACGCTACCCGGTGGTCATACAAGTAATGATTAATTCATTATTCTCATTTTTAACTACAGTAATCCCTGATTTTTTGGGTACAACTTGAATAGGGTTGGCCCACTTACTATCCAAAATGGGGTATATGATACCCGAGTCTAATAGCTTGAGAACTTCCTTCTTAATCGTCTCCATCATCGTTGAATTTAAACACCATTGCATCTCGCACAAATTTTTAGCACCTTCCTCGAGATTGATGCGATGCATGCATACGGCCGAGCTAATTCCCTTCAAGTCTGTTATAGACCACCCTATGGTTGATTTATGTTTTCTAAGGACACTCAGCAATCTACCTTCCTGGTTAGCATTTAAATTGGAAACTATTATTACAAGTAGAGTTTAGAATCACCTAGAAAGGCATACTTAAGAGTATTGGGTAATGGCTTGAGGTCCAGCTAGGGTGGTTTAACAATGGATAAAATAGGTAAAGTAGTTGATGGTTCAAGAGGTTCTAGTCTAGGTCTCCATTTGGACATGTTGAAAATAGAAGTTGAGTCGTGTAAGTCATTAAATTCGCCAATGATTGTGTCTTCATCCAAGTCCTCACCAAAGTTGACAAGACATGATTCTAAGGGGTCCTCATAAAATGATTTAGGGAACGAGTTGTAAACTAGGGAGTTAATCATATTCATCTCAGCCATGTCATCAGAATAAGGGATTTGAATATTATTGTTATAAACATTGAGTTTGATCTTTATGTCCCTTATTGATAATTATAAGACCCCATTAAAGCAATTAATAATGGTATGAGCAGTCACAAGGAAAGGGCTGCCCAATATGACAGGGATCTCATAGCTAGGATTCGTGACATCTTCAGTGTCCAAAACAACAATGTCTACCCGAAAAATAAAAGTATCAACCTTGATAAGAATATCCTCAAGGATTCCATGTGGGTATCGCATTGACCTATCAGCCAATTGAAGTGTCATTCGGGTAGGTTTGAGTTCTCCTAGTCTTAATTCCTGATAGACCGAGTAAGGTAAGACATTCACACTACCCCCAAGTCGAGTAATGCCCTATCCACTTTGTGATCTCCAATTTTACAAGGTATGGTTGGGCTTCCAGGATCTCGAAGCTTAGGAGGGGTTAGTGTCTCAGTTAAGAAGAGTTTCTTGTGCACATTGATTTTCCTTTTCCTAGTACACGTATCCTTAAGAAATTTGGCATATGCAGAAATAAGCATGATGACATCGAGTACTAGAATATTTATATAAACTTGCTTAAATGTATTTAATATCTCGTAAAATTAAATTTCTTTATTCGCCGGATGAAGGTGTTGTGGATAAGACAGCTTAGGCTCAATACATGCCTTTGGTACGGAAATGGATGAGTTAGATAACTCCTTAGATTTCTTAAAAGGTTCATGGTTGCTTACTACAACTGGTTCACTCGTACCTACCTCAACCTTAATAGCAACTGGTGTTGGCTCAACCCTAGGTATTTCAACTCGGTTATCAATTTGTCTACCACTTCAAAGAGTGGTAATGGCATTAAGCTATTTTGGGATTGAGCTAGAATCAAAACCTAGTGGCCCTTTTGGATTAAATATAGGTTTGGATAGGTAGCTTACCTGGTGGTCTCTCATGTAATGCATTTGCCAATTGTCCTATCTCAGTCTCTAAACTATAGATAGATTGGGATGTAGAATTTTGATTCACCAAAGTCAGTAGTTGGAATTGCATCATTTGTTGCTAAAATTGCAATACTTGTTTTTGACTTTCCATTGATTGTTGCATGAAGAAAGCAAGGGTGTCTTCCAAAGATGGTTTTGGTAGAGCCGGTGGAAACTGCTTGGATGACTGAAAGGATTGCTGAGGATAAGATTGAGAAAGGGGATTCCTAGGCAAATTATATCCTGAGTTTTGTGGCTCTCCAAAACCCAAACTGGGTTGGTTGTTCTTCCACAAAAAATTTAGGTGGTTTTGCCAAGTTGGCTTGTAAGGTCAAAAGGCTTCTTGTAGGTATTATTCAAAGCATTCACTTGCTCTTAATTGTCATTCATTTCATTGAACATGGGACACATTTAAGTCACATGGGTTACATCATAACAAACGGTACAAACCTGTTGATAAACTTGGTTCACACTGCCCTTAGATTGATTCATAGTCATAGCCTCGATTATTTGGGTAAGAGTATCTAATTGGGCTTTGATGGTTGTTCCCTCACTCACTTCATATAAGCCACCTTTTTTGGCTGTACGGACATTTATATGAGGATCAAAATCCTACTGTTGAGAGTTCTTAGCCATTGTCTTAAACTTTTCATAAGCTCTATCGGGTTCAGGGTCCTAGAATTTGCCACTATGCATAGATTCTAGCCTATAACGATTCTCAGAGGTTATTCCATGATAGAAGATCTGGGTAAAATGTTGCTTTTCAAAACCATGATGGGAACATTGTGAAAGAAGATCCTTATATCTCTCCCATGCCTCGTAAAACGTTTCACTTTTATTTTGAGCAAATTCAACAATTGTATTTCTAAGAGCGAGGGTTTTTCCCATTGAAAACCATTTGGTTTTGAACTTGGTCTCCATTTCGTCCCATGAATTGATGGATATTGGTGCTAATGAATCAAGCTAATGACTCGCCTTATATTTTGGTGAGAATGGGAATAAACGAAGGCAGACAGAATCCTCAGTAAAATGTTGATATTTTGAGAGCGCACATATTTTTATAAATTCGTGAACGTGCTTATAAGGGCTCTCATAATCAAGCCCAATAGTCCCTAAGAGATTTGGCGGCAGCCATGATTGGGGGTTCGACTTCTAGCTTAACAATAAGCTCGGTTGGGTCAGCTGTAGATAGATTACCCTTCTCCGAAATTGGGGGTCCTAAGTTCTCTATTGTGTTGATTGGGCAAGGTAGCCGCCCTCTCAACTTAGGCTAAGGTGGTGGGCCATAAATAGCCAAAGGTTCTGGTAAACTTCCTAAACATTTTTCTTCACGTGTCCAATTAATCATGCACAAACGAATATGCGATAAATTCGGCACCCAATGCAGTAAACAATCAATCAAACCTATAATCTAACATTTTAACATTTTTTAAGAAGTAATAACTAGGTCTCCCCTATATTCTTCTATGTTCATAAAAGGGTAGGATGGTCAAAGGTTTTGGTTATGTAATAGCTTATTCCGTATCTCAAGCTCTTGCCTCATCTTCAAACTATAGACAAACTTTCGACCCCAACAGAGTACGTGACACAATTAGAAACATATACAACATGAATTTCTCAACCAACACCACTCATCCCTAACGACACTTACGTTATTGGTTGAGAGCCGTCTTGTAATAGTTTATTTTGTATCTCAAACTTAAGCTTCGTCCTCGATCTTATCAACATACAGGAAGCACTACTAAAGATGTAACCAAACTTTCTTTAGTTCGAGACATCACTTTTGACCTCTCCATCAACAGTTCGACCTGTATAAAGCACACAGTCAATAATAGAGCCGTTGTATAGCAGCAATGGTCGGAACATTACACAATTTGGTCAAAGGATATCTCACACACACTTTGTAATGTCCATCATTAAGGGACTTTATGGTTGTCAAGCAGATATATTAGAGGACCTATAAAGAGACCTGGAGAAAAGGAGATGAGGGACGAAACATTTACCATAAAAAAGCTCCTACTCTATCATCCTATATTCTCAGAATGCTCATTATAATAAACTAGCAATCTCAATAAGATCATCACTTTCTCGAAATTCTCAGGAGATGTCGTGGTTTTTAACTTATTCAAATATTTTCCACGTTAAATCATCTTGCTGCTTATTATCTATTGTACTTAAACGTTTTGAATACATTTCGTGTAAAGGTTAAGTATGGATCCCGGAACTAGGCTATTGCATTTGGCACCGTCTGTGAGAGCCAAAATTCTCAAAACCCTTGTCTCAAACGCCGCTGATCATTTTTTCTCAGAATGTTGCCTCCAGGTTAGAGCACGGCGATCATCCAGGTGGAAGAAAATACAACTTTAGCAGACCTTAGGGCCACTCTGAACTCAAAAATAGAAAGGCGTGCAGCCCTGGAATAACAACTCATGAGTATATAGGACGCGCTGAGGTTTTATAGGGTCAGCAGGTCGCTGCCCAGAAGAATAAAGCCATAC
Source organism: Kingdonia uniflora (assembly GCA_014058105.1). Taxonomy (NCBI): domain Eukaryota; kingdom Viridiplantae; phylum Streptophyta; class Magnoliopsida; order Ranunculales; family Circaeasteraceae; genus Kingdonia; species Kingdonia uniflora. The sequence goes on from JACGCM010001726.1 coordinate 5,556,253, forward strand.
AACTTGAGGCCTCACTGATTTATGTTCATGACAGAATATGACTTCCTCTGAAGGCTGCTCATGTGGGAGGTACACTTCGATCTAACCATCAATAACAGGACATGTAGCCCATCCCAATCCTGGAGATCCAATAAGAAGTAGATGGCGGCCGGGAAGGAGTCAGACAAACCAAAAATCTGCCTCGAAGAGTTCGAGTCCTAGCAAAAGAACGTCTAAGTGAAGGAAGTGGTAACCATAACCCTGGAGATGGGCATGTCACACGACCAACCATCGCAGCTCGACAATATGTTACTCAGGAACATATTGAAAAGTAAATCAAAGAATTGCTCGAAGCCCATACGCTGACTAAAGGGATCCACAACAGATTATAAAAGAGCCTGATCGCCCAGGAGCTATTAGATGGTGAGGTCCCCACCAGTTTTTATACTCCAAAAATCCAAAAGTACAAAGGAATTGATCTAGTGGAACATATTCAAGAGTTCCAGGATGCTCTAGGCCTGTATTCCACGCATGCTGGCTCTTTCCTACCAGCTTGTCAGGCAAACCCCTACGATGGTTTCACATACTGCCTGAAGGATCTGTCACAACTTTCGAACAGCTGCATGAACTCTTTATCAAGAATTACTCGCACAACAGAGATAAATAAGAGAACTTATATTCTCTTTTCAGCCTCAAATATATGCCAGGAGAGAAACTTGAAATATTTACCAAAAATCTCTTAGAGTTAACCAAAAAAGTATATCGACTCGGCCAGAAAATCACTATTTCTGCTTTTACCAATGCTTTACTCGTCGATGGATGGGCGAAGGAGTACCTCGTCCTCAACAAACCAGCAACATTGGAAGACATGATTGAAAAGGTCAACAAATATATCAACCAGGAGCGGATGATATCTGACAGGCAGAAACCACATAAATCAACACTGACAACTTGAGATCAGTCAAACCATTCCAATTTTAATTGGACACCAGACCAACGAGGAGATAGGAAATGAGCCAAATCCAACAATGAGCAACCTCGAAAAGGGAGTAACTTTTCGAGACCTTATCTTCCAAAGATGAATGTGACTATAGCCAACATCTACCCTATATTGCAGAACGACAGATTCTTCCCCAATGCACAGTACCTTCAATCGATCGTGAACAAACCATATTGTATCCACCATAAGGTCCGACATCATGATACAAAATAATGCTTTGCCTTACAATAGTTATTGGAATACATCTTCGCAGATTTACGAATGCACGAATATATAGGGGACATGGAGAGTTATAAGAGCGGGAGTTACGAAATATCTGTGCAATGTTACGAATGTCAAAGAATCAAACAGGAGCAAACGAAAGTGTGTCGCCCAATGTCACGACTTATCTATGCAAGATAAAGAAACTTGTTTCATTCCAATATCCAGCTCTCAGCAAACTGGGATTTCTTTCAATGATTGCGACGTTCGGCATGTCAACTATCCTCACCATGATTCCTTGGTGATCATGCTGAAAATGTGGAATATGGTGCTTCATACGATGATGGTAGACACCGGCAACACTATCGAACTCCTTTTTCAGAGCACGATCGATCAGATGGGTCTGGCCGATAAAGTCCAACCCAACGATGTTGATATTTATAGTTTTAATGGATCTAAGGAAGAACATATTGGAAAGATTATACCTTCCATCACCGTAGAATCGATAATACTCGACGTTGTCTTTTACGTTGTCAATACAAAATCCCATTATCTAGGGATAATGGGACGTTGCTGGTTACACAATATGCACGTTATTCTATCAACCTATCACTTGGCATTACGCTTTGAATGGGAAAGTAGAGTTTACGAGATAAAAGGAACTCAGAAATTGGCGCGAGCGTGCAAAATTTTTGTCGTCATTGGACCAGTACCTTCTGAACATCAACTCACATAGCAATTATAGAAGACAGCAGGAAACATTATAGAGAACTATACAGTCAACTCTGCAGGGAAACATCTACCCAACGTAGAAACTACAGAGTATATTGAAATCAGTAGACCCAAGCGTGGGATATATATTGGCACTCATCTGCCCTCAGCAGAGTGAAATTATCATCCAGTTTCTTAAGGAAAATAGTTATGTCTTCTCTTGGACATTTCACGTGATGCCAAGTATCGATGCGAACATGGCTTGTCACAAACTCAACTTGAAGGAAAAAGTTCTAGCTATCAAACAAAGATAGAGAACTTTATCACCAAGACTTCGAGACGAAGTTATTAAGGAGATCAAAAAATTCATTGAAGTTGGTTTTATCCGAAAGGCCAATTATCCAGAATGTATATCGAATATTGTAGCAGTACCAAAAAAGAATGGGAAGATCAGGGAGTGCGTAGATTTTACTGACTTGAACATAAATACTCCAAAAGATAGTTTTTTGCTCCCTGTCATAAATAACCTGCCCGATTCTACATCAGGACACGAGCTCCTGTCTATGATGGATACCGTATCAGGATACAACCAAATGCCTATGCTATCTAGCGATCAAGAGAAAATAGCTTTCATTAAAGAGCACGGCCTATACTGCTACAATGTTCTGCCATTCGGTCTCAAAAATGTTGGAGCTACTTATAAGCGATTGATGACCCAGATGTTTAAAAATCACCTTGGGAAAACAATGGAGGCCTATATAGACGATATGTTGTATAAAAGTCTTAAGAAGGAAGACCATATAAGAGATTTGCACACGGCTTTCGATATTCTTCGTCTCTACAAGATACGGCTCAACTCTGACAAATGTCAGTTCGGGGTCCAGTCAGGGAAATTTTTGGCCCACTTAATCATCAAGTGCGATATTGATGTTGATCCAGATTCTATTCGCGTATTATTATTTATGCCTTCTCCGAAAACGAAGAAGGACATCCAGTAGTTAGCAGGCAAGATTGTCGTAATAAAACATTTTGTTTCAAAATCGTCTGCTCGCTGTCACTGGCTGTTCAACTTATTATGTGAGGGGATAACAAAATAGAAACCTAAGAAGGACCCTGAGATCGAATGGGCAGCAGAGTGCAAAGCAGCATTTCAGGAACTTAAACTTTACTTGGGTTCACCGCCAGTGATGAGTATACCTATTGAAGGGGAAGAGCTCATCATTTACCTTATAGTTACTAAAGATTCATTGAGTTTAGTTCTCATTCGACTTGATGAGAAGACCGAGAAGCCTGTCTACTTCATCAGTAAAACTCTAACTCCAGCAGAATCCCGATGCAGCAAGGTCAAGAAATTGCTTTTAGCTCTCGTCTACACCTCGTAAAAATTGTGATTGTATTTTCAAGCCTACTCAGTACGAGTAGTGACCAACTACCCTCTGCGTGAAATCATATCCAAACGAGAAAAATCTAGACGAGTCCAATAATGTTCAGTCACTCTTGGCGAGCATGACATCCATTTTGAACTCTGACATTTTGAAAAGGGTAAGGCCATAGCAAATTTCCTTGCGAGCTTCCCCGTAGAAGATCTTGATTGGGAAGAAGACAGCACAAAAATTTATGAAGAACAGGACAAAAAAAAGTAGACTGGATAACTCAAAAGGGATGACGTCTTTTGACTGATGGATCCTCTGGACCCATAGGATAAGGCATCGGAATTGTGCTAATCATACCTTCTAATGATAAAATTGAAAAAGCAATTCAATTGAATTTTGAAGCTTCCAACAATGCAGCCGAGTACGATGAAATCATTCACGGTCTAGATATGGCTCTAGAGATTGGAGTATCTAAATTGTCTGTATATACTGACTCTTTGCTCATCTTAAACCATTGCACAAAAAAATTGTAAAAGAATTGGAAAATGATCAATTACGCAGCCACAGTGGTCGACAGAATGAGTAGATTCAAGAAATTTTCTATCGAACATTTTCGGCGTAAAGAAAATAGACATTCTGATTCCCTCACATATCTCGTATGAGTCTTTGGCTCAGAAGCTTGATATCTCAAGATTGAAGTATTATCAACCCCCAGCATTAACATCATAAGCTCAAATTCAATTAATACTGGGAGCGTTGAAGAGGATGAGGACGATTGGAGACGACATTTCTTCAAGTATATTGTGACCAAAAACAAATTCGATTGCGAACTCCCTCAGGATCCCGCCGAAAGAAAATGCATACTCGATAATGCAAAATGCTACATTGTGGAAAATGGCCTTTTATACAAAATTTCAATCACATGACCATATCTCGAATGCTTATCCCACAAAGAAGCTCAAAAATTCCTATACGAACTAAATGACGGTACTTGTGGTTCCCATGCAGCAGGAAGATATCTAGCAAACTGAGCTCTTACCCGAGACATCTTCTGGCCTAAAATAAAAGCTCAAGCAATCAAACTCGTAAGCAAATGTGATACCTGTCAACGTTATGGTCCCCAAATTTGAGTTCCAGCTTTAGAGCTCCATTCCAGCAGCGTTGTATGGCCATTTAAACGGTGGGCCCTCGACCTTGTCGGCGAATTTCCTACTACACGAGGAAAACATAAACATCTTTGAATCGCAATAGATTACTTCACTAAGTAGGCAGAAGCAGTTCCTCTGTGTTACACACGAGAAGAGGAAGTTATCAAGTTCATATGGGAAAACATCATCATCTGTTTCGGTTGCCCCCATCTCATCAGGATTGATAATGGACCTCAGTTCGTTGTTTCCAAAGACGTTGAATTCCACAATCAACACAATATCATAAATTCTCCTTCAAATCCATATTACCCGCAAGGGAATGGTCAGGCCAAAATCATTAATTACACTATCGTAGATGGGATCAAAAAGCGCCTAATAGAAAAGAAGGAAATTGGGTCATAGAGTTACCACATGTGTTATGGGCTTATCGAACTACACCCCGAGTTTCAACTGGATGCACGCCGTTCTTCTTGGCTTATGGTACAAATGCAATCATCCCTACTCAGTACCATTACCCTATTCGTGACCATACCATGACCGATGAAGAAAACGAATTCCAGTTGACATGTAATATAAATTAGATTGAGGAAACTCGGGACAGAGCAATCATAAAATTGAGAAGGTATCACCAAGCTTTAGCTCGATCTTATAACAAATGCGTTCATTACAAAAAGTTCAAAAATCAAGGATCTTGTTACCCGAGAGATTCCCAAACATCGCAAAGAGTTCAACGCAGGGAAATTATCCAAAAACTAGGAAGGTCCTTTTGTCGTTATCAGAAAAAGCGGCCTCAGTTCCTATAACCTCGTCACCGAGCATGGCGAGCACATACCTAATCCTTGGAATACAAGGAGACTGAAGTTGCATCATAGATAACAAATTAGTCATAGTGTACTTTCCTTCAATCAATCTATCATTTCGTATGATGATCTCATATCAATGAAAGACTTATGTTTGATCCGCATACATCTGAACACATTCGCGGTACGTTAATCTTACACCAATGAAATACTTATGTTAGATTGCCCTACCTTATAGTACTTTTTCTAATATATCCAACAACTACTTCTATACACAGATTACATATCATTTGTTGCTTCGGCCAAATAAATCATCTACATACATTGCAGATGATTTGTTACTTCGGCCAAATCGATCATCTACATATATTACAGATCATTTGTTGCTTCGGCCAAATCGGTCATCTACATACATTACAGATTGTTTATTGCTTCGACCAAACCGATCATCTAAATACATTACAGATCATTTGTTGTTTCGGCCAAATCGATCATCAAAACTACATTACAGATCATTTATTGCTTCGGCCAAACTGATCATCTTATACATCGCAGATCGTTTACCACTTTGGCCGAACCGATCACATATCGCGCTGCTTTCCATACATTATCGTTGGTACTTCACACAGTTTGTACAGTTAACTATTTTGTCCCTAACTATTGCATCATACATCTATATTATTATTCTTGTTGCGTATACATACAACATAATCACATTCCTCACTCCTCGCTAGAGCTATTACTTAAAATGCTACCTACATTAGAAGGACTTGCCGTATCCCATAAAATATTTCCAGCTAAACGCCGACTCATGAATTCTGCCAGCCTCCCCACAACAATCTTCATTCTCTCTCTAACCATTCTCTGTTTAAGCAATCCGATTCTGGAAATCATGGGTTTTAAATATTTAGATCGGATTACCTCCATCTCGCATTCTACACCTTGGGCCATCGAACAATCACATATCCTCTTACTCTCAGCTTCCAATCTCTTTAATTTAGCCGCAAAAAATTATGTTACTGCAACCATCTCTCTCTCGTGACTATCACCTGCCTTATTTTTTACCTACTTACTGAGAAGGAGTTCGCTCAGTTTATGTTGCGCTTTCTTCAATGCGCTTTCCAGTTGCGTATAACGATCGTCTACTCGTCTCTTTGCCCGACACACATCCGAATTCCGAGCTTCCAACATTGTTATAAATTCGTCCATATGATAAATCAGAGATATCGACGATTCATAACCTGCACATTCTACCCTCTTGAAGTCGTAACCTATCTCCAACTATACCAGATCCTTGTCTAGCTTCATATTCGCACTTCGAAGTCTATCATTTTTAGACTGGTATTCCAATATGCCCAGATGCTGCGACTGCATAGTCCACTCTAGCTCACATATTTTATTCCGATCCTTTTTTATAACTTCATTTTGGTTCGACAACCTTACCTCATACTTACGAGCATGAACTCAAACATCGCTTATCTCCGCCTCGAGCTTATTAACATGGAACTGCAAATCTTTCACATTATTTCCTTCCCCCTCTAACGCGACCAGTAGTTCTATAATTTGTATTCGTGCAGATAGCAATTCAGCATCTTGTTGACTAGCTCGTCCTGAGCTACTTCCATCTTCAGCACCTTTTTGTCTTATCTCTTCTTCTTAACTCTCTATCTTTCTCAAACTGACAGCCAGTATTGCCTCTAACTCTCGAAAAGTATCAGTCAAGAGGGTTACATTATTTCGTTCTTCCGACATCTCCGCCCTTAATTTTTCTTCTGTTTCAGTAGCACTATCTCGGGTACCCTGACTTGATCTTAGTTCAGTGCTCATTTATTCATTCTTGGCACGTAACGCGTCGCACTGACTTTTTATAGCAGCCAGATCAGCCTATCACAACATATCACATTTATAATAGTTCTTCATAACAACAAAGTACATATAACAGTTCAAAAGGTTACATCAAGAATGTGGTATCTGAGTATGTCAGATACATCATTCTGTTCTAACAGCAAATAAATTACATTTCTCATCAAATAGTACAAAAGACTGGTTACAATATGACAAGAGTACTCTATTTGTGACTCTTCCGGACAAGAGATGACGACCGCTTGTCTTTTGCTATCTTCCTATTCTGCATCTGCACATCTACAGGCATAGCAAAGATCACAACCTCTGGTTGGCGTTGTTTACCCCGCATTTGGGGTATCAGATTTTTGACCTCCTTCTCTTCTGATGACTCCTCCCACAACCCAAGAATGGGTTGTTCACCAATAATTCCTCCTTCACCTCAGGTAAACCACAGCCTTTCTGGCTTGGCATTTTCGAGTTCAAAATCTTTCCCATATCCCATCACGAACTTCTAAAATTTGTTCTCTACTCTAGCTAGTTCCCCCCATAAAACTCGACGACACTGTCTATGTGACGTTCATGCTTTGTTCGAGCAGTGACTTTTACTCGCGAGGGATAAAGGTGCTCTTTCAGTGTCATTTGCGCTTTGTGCAACCACTGACGCATAGTTTTTAGTAACACATCTAAAGCCCTCACATCTGCCTCTGCCTTCATCCGAACAGACACTTCTTTTGGCAGCCGTGTTGCTAAAGATATTTTTTTCTCCTCGTACTGCAATAGCTCATCTTGTAATCCCCTTAATTCACCCTCTAATTGCTTTTGGACCTCTATTTACTCTTTCCTTATCTTAAAAAAAAATAATTCTCATGGCCCTCTAATCCTACATAAATCCAAATACATCAGATAAAGGTTCTACATCACCCCATACAACAAACACATATACTCGAGCTGAACATTTTTTTGTTTCTAAACTATGACGATTGCGTGCTTCTTGAACAAAAAACATAACCCGAGCTAGGTCCAGAACTACACCTCTCTCCCTCAAAAGATCTATAAAGCCTCTTTTAACCCTCGCTCACTATCTACTTTGACCTCAAATTATAAAGTCAGAGCTAATGACATACTCTGACATCTCGCCTTATTACTTAAGTCGTTAAAACAAGTCAGTTCTTTTGGCTTTCGAACTAATATTCCTCTTTCCTCTTCCTTTCTTAAAACCTCATCTCTATCTACTTTTATCTTAGCATATCTATATTATAGATCATATAACTCTTTAAATGTTTTCTCTGAATTCAACTTAAATTGCCTTATCTCATATTCAGTTTTGTTAAGTACATGTTGAATACGGGCAACGGAGTCCCTCGCTCTACTCAACGACTTATCCAATTCAGAGTTTGTTTTTCTAAAACACTTTATCTTCTACACAGATTACAGATATCTTGTTTCAATACAACCATTCACGAAAACATATTTCAAAACATTACTCAAAATGAAAACAGTGTATGATTTATATAGAGTATTATCTCTTCCAAATTAAATTAGCTGAAAAATAGAAGACAGGATACCACAAAATGTTTAAAGGGGATTGCTAATATCTACCTCAAAAGGAGATTTCAGCGCCTTCCCCAGAGAGAGAACTATTTCAGTACGTTCCAATAGAGGGTTTAATGTTTGCTCCATAGTATGGACTGTCTCAGCACTGCCTCAAGGAAGGTCTGACGCTTTCTCAGGCATACTAAAAGCATCACTAGCCATCTCTTCCTCCTCAGTAGGGAGCTTAATCTCTGTATATCTACCATTCTGTATCAGTTCCACATTATCAACACTCAATCCAAAACAATAGTACAATTTTATAAAGTGGTATCTTTCCACTAAGGCTGCTGCAACCGCATAAGACATGAGTTTGTCATGCTTTGACAGATCACTGAACTTTTCTACAGCTATGATAGCATCTACAGCCCTCCTCTCCCTCTCCAACTGAAGGTCACCCTTGAGCTCTTTCACACGAGCTGACTGAGCCTTGAATTTTACCGTCAGAGCATCAAATTCTTGGCACCTCTTGTCTAGGAATTGTCTTGCCCCTTTCATCAGCATTGAGAGCTACCAATACAAAAAGGAAGGAAGAGTCAGTTCAAAAGTTTCACTTAGTTCGAAGGTCACATCAAGTAACAGTTTTTAACCACATACCACAAACGTATGCTCGAGATACTCAGCCTCGAGCTGCTGCGAGTTCGTCCTGGCCATATGACAGTATCTCCTCTCCAACTCTTTCATCTTGGCCGTAACATAAGGGTTAGTTCAGTGACTATCCTCCTCCAAAATCCATTTTCTCTTCAATAAACCCTTCTCAGCGTCCCCAAGCGCAGACACGCCCACTTCAGGTTTGCGATCTCTTATTCTGTATGCACAACCACAACAGCTGAGGTACTCTGCTACACTGGCTTTCGAACCTTACAAGTAACCCATTTGGTCATCTGAGGTACAAAAGATGAAGGACTAAGCAAGTCAGTAATGGTCTCTGCAGCTCTCACTTCGGCCATAGCTCATTTTTCATGAGCTCGCTGAACTTTTAGGGTTACCGAATCTACTCTTTTGTATCTTTGGATACCTAATTCACTGAGTACCTCCGTTAGCTCATCCTGATCGTGAGCAACCCAATCAAATAGACTAGTCTTATCCAGAGTGGCCAACGGTTTAGGCTCTGCCAATAAAAAGGAATAAAACATCAGTTGAACAGCATGTGGACATAATTATAATTATTTGAAGGATGGTCAACATTACTTACTCAGATTATAATATCTATGGTTCAGCTTGAGCGCTGGTTTATCTGAAACCTGTAAATAGTTACCCTCAACCTACACCAGGTGGTCATTCCATGGTCTACCTGTAGATTCAAAATCAAAGAACTTCGGCCTAGCCGAATCACTATACCAGTAACCACTACTCCGACTCTCCATATACTTTAAAACATTTTAAAACTTGTAAAACTTTAAAATATTTTCAGCTGCAAACTGCTTCGCAGTCCCTTCCTTCCTCTATTTTTTGTTCAGTACCTCACATACCCTCATCATCTCATGCACATTTCCATTCAACTGGGCAGGGCAGTACTGTAACGCATTCATAACCCCTTTCTGAAAATAGTTCAGCGGAATTCTAAGGCCGTATACGGCCTGATTCAAGAAACATAAAAACCCCCCACTTGGGCCTGATAATCCAAGCCCATTGTAATACGAGAGGTCAACCCCCTTACTAATACCTCTATCCTTCTTACACTTTTCCAAACATGGAACTCTTTATTACATTCCTTCCTCCCCTTTTTTGGAGACAGGCTCTGAACCTGAGACCTTGGTCCTCAACGTAATTCTCCCAGTCTCCTTGACATTTCTTTTTATTTTTCAAGTACTCTTTCCCTACATCTACCCCCTCTGGGTATACAATAAGGACTCTCTATTTCTCCCTTTCGTCCTCCCTTTCCTTTATGCCCTCAGATCTATTGGGCCCCACCACCTCTATCATCGTCTCCATACTATTAGCAGTTTCCTCCATTATACTACACTCGTTCCCCCTTCCTAAAGACGATGTTTCCTCAGAACTGGACGACATTACAAATTTACTAGTAGGAATACTAGGTTTTAAACGCACACTGAACCTACAGATACAGAGACATATTTTATCATTATCGCTACATTACAAACATCGTCTTCCTACTAGTAAAACCTAATTCCCTAATTCCCAAAACAAAAAAGCCAAAATCAAATCATTTCAAATTTTCCTTTTCTTCTCCAACACACATATTTTTTCTCTCTAATAGGATCAAAACATATGCCACAACTCCTACATTATAGGCCTTCTCTCATATTTATTTTCAAAATCCCCTAAAACCCCCGATTTCAAAACCAACAATACAAATTACTAAAGTTTACAGATTACTACATAACACAAATTACTCAAGAAATCAAATAAACAAAAGTTTTCCATCACTAACCTGTACTTGCCAAACAATAATCTTCTGCTTCATCCGGACGTCTCTTCGAATACGAGCGTTCCCGTCGCCTCTCCGACAATCTCCTATCACTCGATGAAGATTTATTTCTCAAATTACAATCAGCACTCAAATGCCTCTTCTCCATGGAAATAATATTTGTACCACTTTTTTTTCTCTGAAACTATAGATAATTTATGAGGGAGAGAGAAACGAGTTTTTATACTCTCCCTTAGTTTATAAAACGACGGATCCTTCTGATACGTGTCAGTCATCCTTCACAACATCATCATGACTTCTATGATAATGTTTACCATCATCACGTTTATCTCTATTATCTACCATTACCAATCCTACATCTCTTCTCAGTCTAGTACCAAAACTACCAATCATCTTACTTATACTCTACCAAGATCGTAAAAACATTCCTAAAATAGCTCAATTTTCAAAAATACAAAGATATCCATACAGTTGTTAAAATCTTACAGCTGTCATACACAGCATTAGTACAAAATCAATATAAAAGAATACTTTATTCAACCAGATCGAAACATCACATACTTTATTCTCTCACGATCTCTCGCTTTATATTTATTCAAACTCAACCACAAAATACTCCCACAACAGATTACTTTCAGTAAGTTTTAAGACATCGAGCTTACCGAGCTCCCCATTTACATCTAAAGCAACCCCGATGGTTTGGTTCCCCGCACATAATTAACTCCCCATTTGCTGCCCTTACATCGTCTTCCACGATCTTATCGCATGCGAGCTATCGAGCTGCTAGTTCTCGCACCCAGAGATCCAACAGAGACATATAGAAAATGTTGTACCAAACAAAGCGATCATGTTCGACATGCTTTCCTTCATCATCCAATCTGACCAGATTCAATAACCATTCCGAAAGAACAGCATCATAAGGTAAGTAATAAAAATAGTGCTCACGAAGTTTAGTAACTTTGATATGAAACCGTCCATCTGCCGCCTGCTACGTACACTGAGAACGAGTCCTCACCATGCTCGAACACAACAACTCTTGAACAATGCAAATAACAACAACAAGGAATCCCTACTTATAACCAAAGGAAGATCTCCACAGAATCAGTCACCCCACAGATTTTCCTCAGAGAAATATTTTTGTAAACATTTTTGGAGCTGCAGATTATTTATACAGAATATTGTAATAGATCATTATTCCCATAACACAAAATATCCCCTCAGACGTTGTACATGGAAATAGATAAGAGGGTAGCTAGCTCAGCAGCTGCATGCACAGCTTCACATCAGCCCTGTTCCTCAGTTCGCATAAAAGCGATACCAAGTTCGCATCTACAGCTTGACTTTCTGTAAATTTTACCTTAATTCTCACTACCATTTTTCCCTTCATTCCCATAATACCTAAACATATATGTTACCAATGCCTATGTTACAAACAGAATGTGACACAAACAAGCTCGAGACGAAGTATCATCATAACAGAATATAAATATTTCATTCAGTCCAAAAGTTTCTCTTGCAAAATACTTTATAATAGATTACAGAGATTTTACATATTACTTCAATTAACATCAAGTATCAGCTCGAAATCCTTTTCTTGGCACAAACAGTCTACAGGAGAAGCAGATTCCAAACTTTGACCCCATACTGTAATACACAAGGATGTCCAAAATAGGCATTACAAATGAAAAATCTTCTTCATGGCCAAAGAGCTATGGTCCATGGAAGAAAATGATCCTCTGCATCCTCATCACCTCCCCGCATGCTAGAGACAGACGGAAGGCCTCATTTCTTCAACAAGACCCACTCATTAGTAGGATAATAATGAGACTCCCTCGGCTGACTGCCTGCCACTTTATATTCAGTTGTAGCAGCTTCCTCCGCCAGTAGCCGAAGAACGTTACGACGTTCCACCATAGATGTCAATAGGTAATGGAAATGTACCATTTGGTAGTAATCATCCTCTGCCTCCATCACTTCTTCATAAGATATACGATGAAAAGTGGGAGAAACAGGAATTGGAATAGGAAGATACAACAGTTTATACCCACAATACCTGATACGCAATTCCTCCATCTTCCTCCGGATCCTAGACTCTCGGGCTTGAGTCTTAGCCGTCACCATATTTACCACAGTAAACAAAGGGGGCAGAGATCAGAGATGAAGGGTTTGCTCCTACAACTTAACTCATAGTGCCTTTTATACGCGAATCAGCATTTAAAGTAAACTCTCTAAATTCCTAACGTCAAAAGGATTCCCCATGCAATGATATTGGACTACAGTCATTGGTTCAAGGAAACCCCACAGACACCAACAGAGATTCATAAATATACATTAGAAATGAACCTCAGATATAACTACAATATTTAATAATATTGTTGGCTGAGAGAGGGCGGTTGTAGTGGCCTATTCTGTATCACAAGCTCATGCCTCATCTTTAAACTACATACAAACTTTCAACCTCAACAGAGCACGTGACACCATCATAAACATTTACAGTACGAGTTTCTCAACCAATACAACTCATCCCTAACGACACTTATGCTATTGGTTGAGAGCCATCTTGTAATAGCTCATTTCGTATCTCAGACTCAAGATTCGTCCTCGATCTCATCAGCATACAAAAAGTACTACTAAAGAGGTAACCAAACTTTCCTCAGTTTTAGATATAACCAATAGTTTGACCTGTGCAAAGTACACAGTCAGCAATAGAGCCGTTGTATAGTAGCAAAGGTTAGAACGTTACATAATCTAGTCAAAGGATATCTCAGGCACACTTTGTAACATCTATCACTAAGGGACTTTATGGTCGTCAAACGATCATATTAGAGGACCTATAAAGAGACCTGGCGAACTGGAGGTGAGGGACGAAAAACTCATCATAGAAAAGTTCCTACTATATCATCCTATATTCTCATAACACACATTGTAATAAAATAGCAATCTCAATAAGATCATCACTTTCTCGAAATCCTCAAGAGAGGTCGTGGTTTTTAACCTATTCAAAGGTTTTCCTCGCTAAATCATCTTGTTGCTTATTATCTATTATTCTTAAATGTTCTGAATACATTTAGTGCAAAGGCTAAGTCCGGATCCCAGAACTAGGCTATTACAGGTTCCTACACTTCCCTGCGTCACTGTGCTAGTACTAGCTTAGAGTAGATGTTCAGTCCTCATGCCCGAGCGAGTCATCTTATCGTATGTTAGTACTCAGAACGGTGACGTCGCAAACCTAAAACCAGTATTTCGCGGCGCTAGGCTGGGGCCGTATCCTACGAACCCGTGTTTGTACCCTGGTCTGGTACACCTATCCTTTGGGTGATGAAATCCCGTAGGAATTTTGCTACTCTTTTTTATTATCAGTTATTTTCAGGTCTGGGACATTCAAGTTTCGTATGATACAAATTTCTTCGCATCCCTGATGGGTGGTCCCACTTGTTAGAGAGTTTTTTGGGTGATGAAATCCCGTAAGTCTCTAATAGTTTTTACCTTTACTAATGTTGGAATGAAAAGAAATTTAAACACGTCAATAGGTCAATCCAACCATAACAAATATTTTATTAGAGTAACGTGTATTTGCACAGTCCACACAACTTTATGTTCCTAATAGCGGGGCGGAACAGATATGAACCTCTTCTAGATCTCAAGTTTAGAGAAATTCTAACCTACGGGAAGTTATTCCCGGTGAAGCTGTGGCCGCCCCTTCACTTAGTGGGCGAAAGAAGGAAGTACCACTTCACTTAGGGGGCACAAGAAGTATTAGATAGAAGCTGGTCAATGTACTTTGTAAATTTCTCATAATCTCTAAGTACCAATTTTGTGACTATCATGTAAAACAAGAGAAAAAAGGATTAGTAAACTTGCGACAACAATATTAATCTAATTTCCAGGTTTATTGTAGTCTATGATGTCCTGTTTTTCAAATGCGTATATCGTTCAGCTTGGTTGAGAGAGAGCATTAAATAATATCAATTTCGTAAGATAATTTAAAAAGGAAAAACATTTAAGAAGGAAGTTTTCTAGAATTTAGCTTCCCTAATGCTCAAAACAAGTAATTAATGAACAGCGGCGTCCTTTACTAAGACTAGTTTTTACTATTTTTTCAAAAGGATGTAACTCATAAACAACTAAACAGAAAAATATGATCTATAGATATTCGGAAAGGGTTTTAAATTATCTTAAACTTTTGTAGCAAACGTGTTTCCCAATTGTGAAGTATAGGTGATCAAAAACTGTGAACATTCAAAAACAAACTTCATAGTTATAAAAAATAAGGAGATGAGCTTGTGATAATCATCTGTCCCAACTTTTAAATCAAGCACAAATAAATGTCGGGTAACAAATGCAGAGTAGAAGAAGCTATAGTGCCAAACCTCGTGCAAACAATTTTCAATAATAATGTCCACTGTTGCGACAACAATGAATACTCACCTGCTCAATTTTTGGACAAAGAAAAGCTCACCTCTTGTCCCGAATGAAACTGCTATATCAAAGTACCAAAAATCTAAAGATCAACTTTGATCAAGCCAATCTCTGTGACTAAAATAACAAAGCACCACAACAAAGTATTGCACAAAGTTAATTCAACAAATAATTAAATCATCTTACTATTATACTCAAATCACCAATCAACAAGTTTACCAAAGTACCTTGTTGTTATACTTAAGTCAAAGCTTGCACAGTGCATCGGCTAAACAGGGTCTCGGCTAAGTATAAGCAACATCATGGAACACATAATAAGCAACTTCGTTACTGTAGCACAGTAAAACCCCTTGATAACATAAAGGAAGTCCAAGTCCACAATAGAGCAAGTAAATTTATTTTATTTATTTATTTATTTTTCTAGAGCAAACTAATCCTAAAAAAAAAAAAAGACAAATAAAATAAAATTAGAAACACTTAAAATATTATTACCGGCCCACTATACTTTTCAACGAATATTAGAAATAAAGAATTTAGAAATTATTGGCACGGTATTAGAAAAAATTAACAAAAAAAATCAGTATTAGAAAAAATAGTTTTCAATGATGCCTCCCCGGCAACGGAACCATTTGATAAAAGGTTTTTATCGCCTCTAGCAAAATACCCGCTCAAAGTACGGTTGTCGAATTGTAGTATGGATGAGTGGGATCGAATCCATAAGGTGGTTTGGAAAAAAAACAAATACTTTCTAGGACGAATTACAGTTTTATAATAGATAAATCTAAGAAGAAGAAACAAACTAAATATAAAACTTAATGAGAGAGGGCTAAGGCTCGGACTTGGCCTCTACCTTTCAAAGCATTAATTGATATACAACTAGATCCTAATATCTCCACCCACCATATGTTCGTGCTAAGAAACATACGATGTTGTAAAATAAACCACTAAATCTATGGTCAAGCATTTAGTGGTTATGCTTTTAAGTGATGGTGAAGAGTATCTTAGAGAATTATCAACTCAACCATGGCTAGGCTTAAGTGAGTTATCTAGTGTTTTCTCTTTTTAGATCTCCAAATCAAGTCTACGATTAGTAGCACTTGTTTGTATCTGAAGTTATCGTATACCAAACCGAAGCTATGGTCATGCCTTCGATATGATGTACTAACTTATCAATCATAAAGTACTAAGAGAAAACTAATTAGAACCTAATTATTATTAACTATTGTTCATCCAAGAAGAGGCCTCATTCTAGCCTTAGCTAGGAAATTAGCCGCTCATCTCGGACTTCATCGCATTAACAACTAAAGAAGACATTAACAAAAATTAAACTAAAAGAGAAGAATAAACAATTAAATAAAACTTATAACTTTATTTCTTATAAACTTTCCCTAATATGAGATGCACAATTACAATGGGGGGAGGGTTCCTTTTATAGGAGAAGGAACCTAAATTTAGAAGCTATACATTAAATTATAAAGAATATTTTCACAATAATATCTTCTAATTTTATAACCAATCACCAAAGATTCTTGCATATAATTCCCTTAAGTGATGTAAATATTTTTCTTCATGGAAACTCTTGCATATATCTTCAATATAAAATATCTTCAAAGATCTTGGATGTAATATATTCTTTGATCTTATTCTTCAAGAATATTTGTGTATATATTTCTTTAATCTTGAGACCAAATATATTGTGTCTTTGACTTTTTGTGTAATGAACTGCTGGAGACACTTTTACTCTACTTTAAGAGCTTGGTTTCAAATATCCATCTCCAAGAACTGCAATCAAACAAACGTACATAAGTACCCATAATAAAATATAATGGATGACTAAAATACATGTTCGAGTATATTTAAAATGTCATAATTATGCGCTCATCAAGGTAGTTTCTCTTTTATTGTGTTACCTGTAGATGAAAACATACCATTGTCAAGTAGGTAAATGTTTATCGATAGGATTATCTATATAATCATTGTTGGGTAATACATTATTCGATAATTTATATTAATCTAAATCCCAGCATGCACTAACATAATTATTGATCTTGACAATATTATATGTGTATAACTCCACATACACTGACATAATTATCAAAATCGACAATATTATATATGCAAGTCTTCATATATACTAACATAATTGTCGAACTCAACAATATTATATATGCCACAATTCTTCATATACATAATCCATAACTGTTGATCACGACAATATTATATATACAAGTCTTCATATACATTATCATAATTTTTTATCTTGACAATATTATCTATACAAGTCTTCACATAAACAAGCATAATTGTTGATCTCGGCAATATTATCTCAGGAAAATTGTCGACTACAACAATTTTGAATTGTTACCATGCATTATACAAGGGGACATGAACTAAGGGAGATAAACTAACATTTGGATTAGTGTAAACATGCATTACACAAAGGGGGAGACAACCATTTGGATTATTTGGTGGTAGTGGTAGCATACAGAAGAAGAAGAAAAATGCACAAACCATTTACGCGGGAAAAGAACCAATATTTGTTTTTTTTCAAATCATAATTGTTTTATCAAACAAAGCCTAACTGAATATAAAGGGGTAGGGATTGGCCAGCACAAGCATACCTTCAAATAGACAACAATCTTCAACACTCTAATAAATCGTTCTCAAATATCCAACGACAAACCCTAGATTCTTCTTTGAAACCCCTAAATTAAAGTAAGCTCCAAATAAAAAACTCAACCAACGAATTTCAAGTACAGTTCTCCTATAAACCAACAACCAATTAGAGAGCGCTCAAACACTAATTTTACTTCTAATCACAGTGTGACTGATTAGCTACAAAATAGAGACAAAAACTGCTCGAGATATATACAAGGACAAAGAGGAGTGATTTAAGGGAATTTAATTCAAAAAACCCCAATTTTGCCTCTAATGGAGAGAGAGAGTGTGTGTATAAGAGAGAGAGTGAGACATGAGGATAAGTGATCTAATAGATTTTGAATTCTTTATTTGTTAAAAGAGGGGGAAATACGACGTGGTGCCACTTAGAGGCGAAGAGAGAGGAAGAGTGATAGCTAGAATAAGTTTTTTCACCACATTTCCTATATAGAAAATCACCTATTTTATGAGCAACTCGTCTAATTGAGATGAGTGGCTGGTATTGAGTGAGATTTTAGTGTTTGGTTTGTGAGTGTCTCTAAATCATTCCCCTTGTATTATTACATATTTACAGCCAAAGTGGAAAAAAAAATGTGGAACTAGTTAAACTTCTTTAGGGTGATATCATGTTATAGATTTGAGTGGCGTAATCCACTTTCACGTACTTTTTGATACTACTAGTGATAATGCCTACTTTTTTTTGGGATTTTGGACTTATCAATAAGACAATAACCATTAAAATGCCTACTTTTTGGGAATTTTTATTAGGGAAAAAATTAGGTCATAACGATTGACAATGGCGATATATTAAAACTGTATCATGTGCCTATGTCTGAGAAATGCTATAGTTTGTCTTACTTTGTATTACTATGCTTGTAACTTGATTAACATGTTAAAAACGTTAATACTTCGAGATGGTGATATTTTTCTTGTAATCTGATGAAGAACATAGTCCTTCACAAGTCCAAGGGAGACCGGGCTGTGACTATAACACCTATTAGCGCATGTTTTGAATAAGTTTTTCTTGAACTCAAATCTCTTGATTGGAGTGATTTTCTTGTCAACCTTACCAACGTAATTCTTTTTTCAAAATCACTATTTAAATACAGTAATAGAAGAAAAAAAATCCATCAAGCTAAAAAGCCCCACCATAAGCTTTCCAATTATTTTTGGCTCGCCAGTGATAAGGTCTCTTTATCGGAATTTTGCAATAAAAAAGTATTTGAGGATGCAGGGATTCAAACCCTGTAACATCCATCAAAGGTGATTTCCAGCCCCATTTTGGCTAATCAAACCAATATATTCGGCTACACCCCGGCCTGTGTCAATTCATTAGATAAATAGAGTATTTATTTCACTTTCATGACTCCCTAAGGCTATATTGTACTTCTTATTGTTTTTAAGAAAATAGTTACCAACTACCTTATGCTTTAGTGAAAATGGTGTGCCATCAGGAGGTCAAAGGCTCCACTTCCATTCTTACCTCCATGTGGGCTTCGAGGTTGGTATGAGCCTGTCGGCCTTGTGTCAGCTTGCCCGGTTTGTGTGGTTTGTGTGCAAGTCAGGAATTGACGGTCCACGGTCCAGATACCTTTAACATAAATAAAAAAATAAAAATCAAACCCTCCATATAAGTTATATTGAGTGAGACTTCAGTATTCCATTTTTGAGTGTCCATGAATCCACTCCCAAACAATAAATCTAGTGGAAGATATATGTTGACTTCGTTGGAAAGCCCATTGTTAGGACTGTTTTGTGCTCAAAATTTATTGAGATTGAATATGTTATTTCTCCTCAAAACTCTATTAGTGTGCTTGAATACTTTAGGTAGATGGAATTATAAAGGTGGGCTTTTATGATTGTTGATGTTTTGATCAACTTTATGTTGATTGATAAACCACAAAACTAAATACAGTTTATGGGCTTTGCAATTTTATGTTTCACCTGTTATATAAAGTTTTGATATGTTTAGATTTTATTCACAATCATTTTGGCGTCTTCATATAGGGTCGGGATAATAGCCACACTCGTAAGGCAACGCCAATCGCAAGTCTGACGTCAAACCAAGTGACCTCTAAGAATTTAAACTTTGACCTACAATCTAATTGTAAAGTATCTTGAGGAGAGGTTAAAGAAAATCAAAACAAAAAAAATAGAGTTAAAGACACCCCTACCGGCCACAAGCTCTCTCTCTCTTTCTCTCTTTCTTCTTCGAATTGTTGTCTTACTCCCTTTTTTCATCGCCAAAAATCTCTTTCACCGAGAATGTGTCTCTATCTCTCTTACCTGTTTCCCTCACACTCTCTTTCTATATATATACCTCTTCCGACTACTACTATTGATGATCAAAAAGTTATCTCTCTCTCCCAAATCATTTTTTCCTCCTCTGTAGTTCGGCAGGCAAGAGAGAGCAAGTCTAACTTTCAGTGAAACAAGTCAAACTTACAGCGAGCAAAAATCAGAGTTACAACAAGTGTAAGTCGGAGTTACGACAAGCACAAGTCGAGGTTACGGAGAACATAAGTAGAGTTACGGCAAGCACAAGTCAGGGTTACGGCGAACGTAAGTAGAGTTACGGCAAGCACAAGTCGAAGTTTCAGTGATGTAATATTTTTTCCCTACAACTACTGGTGTAGGGACTTATCCCTCAAGCTAGTATAATATCAAACTAATCCAAGACCAGACTCATGCAAGATACACGTGACACACACTATCAACAATGATACCTCGACTAAGAACTGTAGAAGAACGTGGCTTGAGAACTCCAAATGAAATATAACAAGTCAAGGACACTTGTCTCCCATGAACTAGCAATTACAGAGATAACCTCCACTCTTCCCCCAATTCAGGAAAACGTGTTAATACATGTAAATGAACTAAGAGTAAGGTCTATAAAAGGAATAGAACACAGAAGAAGTGGAGGTTATCAAAAGATCATAACTTGTAATCAAAGTTTCAATATCAAGTAATAAAGTTATAGTTACTAAAATCCTCAAACCGAGGTCGTGGTTTTTACCTATTTAGAGGTTTCCATGCTAAAATCCATGTTAATTCATAATCTCTATTATAATTGTTGTCATAGGTACATTTGGTATAAGAGCCTTTCGAGCTATTATGAAATTTGGCCCTTACATTTGGCACCGTCTGTGGGAAAGAAGACATTTCCACAAAATCATAAGGCAAACAGTTACTCAACAATCAATTTTTATTCATGGTAACTACTAAGCGACTAGCCACAGAAGTTCAGCATGAATTCTCCATCAAACCAGATCAGCTCGGAGAATTAAGGGCGAACCTCAACGCCGAATCTGAGAAACGGAACAAGCTCGGACGACAGTTACTAAACAACTACGAGCTTCGCAAATTTACGAATAGGAACTTGAAGATGAACAAAGAGTTTTTAGGGGCTTATCCCTCGATCTAACCCAATTCGAGCTATTTCTAATTTGAACTACGTCCATATCAGACTCACGCATTCCACATGTGACATAAATAGTCAGCATTGACAACTACGTCACGAACTGATGAAGAACGTAGGTTGAGCTCAACAGAAAAGCATAAATAAGTCAAAGATACTTGTCTCTCACGAACTCAATAGTTGCTCAGTCAACTGCCACTTATCACATTGTTCGGAGAACGTGCTTCACCACAATAAAGAACTACGGAGAGGGCCTATATAAATAAAAAATTCTAGAAGAGAAAGGGACCAAGAAAAATATATGTGAAATCACCAAGGAAACTACATTTTCAAGATTCTCAAAACATCAAACTTCTTATTTACAAGATCCTGTATCTTTAGTTTGAGAGATCACTTGTAATAAGATATCGACCTCAAATAATAAAATTTACTATTACAAAAGCCTTCAACTCGAGGTCGTGGTTTTTTACCTATTCAAATGTTTTCCACGCTAAATCACCTTTGTTATTTCTTATTTCACATTAGCTTTTATTACAGGAACATTGATGTAAGAGCTAATTTTAAGCCATTTCGAGCTTACGAAATTAAGCCATTACATTTGGCGCTGTCTGTGGGAAAGAAAACATTTTTATGATATCCTAAGGCCTACATTCACATTACTACAAATTTCAATCATGGTTACTTCCAGACGACCAACAACCAGAATCCAGCTCCATCTTTCAGTTGAGCCGGAATAACTTACAGAGCTACGGGCGAATCTCCATGCCGAAATAGTGAAATAAAATGAGCTCGAATGTTAGTTAACTCTTGACCGACAGCTCTGTGAGAAGGAACTCGAAGCCGAGCGACAAGCTCATTTGACAGCGTTCAAACGACATGAAGACCAGATGACAACCATACAGACTACCTTACAAGCTCTGCAAGATACTTAATAGGCACCTCGAGCAAGAGATCGTGATCAATTGCATGAAACCTCCTGGGCGTCTACGCGGGAAAGGTTGGGACCTCGAGGAGCCCCCAACAAAGTAATTTCCATAAATATTCAGTACGAACATCAACCTTCCATTCATTTGGGTGGTGAAGTTCAATCCAAATTTAGCCGAGGTCACTAATTTTCCAAACGTCAGGAGGAAGAACAATAACCTCAACCTTTAATTCCTGTACGTGATCGTTTGAGTGAAGGTATCGGTACTCACAATTCTCAACCTCCTCGTCAAGCCACTCAACCGACATGTCAATATGCCACACAAGAGCATATGGATCAACGTATCAAGGAATTGATTGAAGCACAAGTTTTGGTCATTACAGATGACCTTACCACATTACAAGGAAGTCCAATTGCCAAAGAACTATTCGATATGGAAATACTGAAAGGTTTCCATACTCCAAAAAATTACAAATACAAGGGTACCGATCCAAATGAGCACTTTCAACAATACCGAGATTTATTAGGGTTATACTCCAATCTCAACCACATCCTCTGTCGCTTATTCGTAACAAGTCTACAAGAAAAGCCGCTCTGGTGGTTCCACTCTTTACCTTAATATTCCATACACACATTCGATCAGCTGCACAAATAATTCATCAAGACGTATGCTCACAACATAAACAAAGATGAGAATTTATATTCTCTTATTAGTCTTAAACAGTCATACGGAGAGAAGCTTGAGGTTTTTGCAAAGAAGTTTTTGGACCTCACGCGTAAAGTAGACAACCTCGATTTGAAAATTGTTGTTACTGCTTTCACCAACGCGCTCCAACTCGACTGCAGGGCCAAGAATACCACTTCCTCAACAGACCTGTAACCTTGAGGATATGATCACCAAGGTCAATGGTTATGTCGACCTGGAAAGGTTGATGTCCGAAAGGCATAAATCTATTAAATTCGTCCTAACCACAAAATGTCCATCCATCAATCAAAGTACTGAACCAAAGGAGGATTAGGGTGAACAAAAGCGCTCCAATGGAAATACTGGCAACCATCGGAAAGGCGGTTTACTACCCAAACTGGTCCTCCCTTGGATGAATGTTCGAATTTCCACAATTTTTCCAATCCTCTCCAAGGATAAGCTATACTGTCCCTCTCAACCATTGGAACCAGTCAAGAACTGCATGTACTGCATGCATCACAAGGTATTTCATCATTCTACTGATAACTGCTATGCTTTACAGAGATTGCAGGAATTCATTTTCAAGGAGGTATGGATGTTTGAATACATTATCGACCTAGAATCATACAAGGATGGCAATTATAAGATGTAGCTCGAAGTCGTTCAGGTCGAATATCAAGCTAAGAAGAAATATCTCTACCACATGTACTACAGCAATATGATCGAAATCCATCGGATCACCAACACTTGCCAATTCAAGCGCATGAGACTATCAGAATGCTAAGATCTCACACCTCAAGACAAAGAAGCCAAGCTTCTACCTGAGTCGAGCAATTGCCGGCTTGGGATCTCATTCAAAGATTGCGACATTAGTCATGTAAAATTTCTACATCATGATTCATTAGTCATAATACTCAAGATAAAGAAATTTTCCATGCACACAATGATGATCGATACTGGAAGCGGTATCGAGATTCTCTTTCAATGCACAAATCAAATAGGACTGGCAGATCAAGTTATTTTGAGCGATACCGATATCAGTGGATTCAAAGGTTCTAAAGAAGAGCGAGTAGGAAAGATCATCTTACCTATCACCGCAGGACCAGCCACCATCGACGTCTTTTTCTACGTCATCAATGTCAAATCTCGTTATCTCTTGATTATGGGTTGTTGTTGGATTCACAACATGGAGGCAATCGTTTATATCTATTATCATGAACTCTGCTTCAAATACAACGATGTTATCTATGAAATCAAGGGTAGTCAAAAGCTTTCTCAAACTTATGAAAATAATTTCTCGGCCATTCTAGATACCTCTGACAGATACGTTGCATAGCAATTACAGAGTGTTGACCACCTTGATGATTAGCCTTCAACAGAAGAGCCTACAGAATACGTCAACATAGATGGACCTAGCAGAGATACTTTTATTGGTACCAAGCATGTCCACCATGATAAGGATGCTCTAATTCAGTTCTTACGACGAAATCAATACATTTTTTTGTTGACTTTCGAAGATATGCCTAGGGTCGATCCAACTAAGGCATGTCACAAATTGGCCATCAACATCAACGTCACAGCGGTCAAACAGAAATAGCGATGACAATCACCTCGCCTTCGAAATAAAGTTAACATGGAGATTAAGAAATTGATCAAAGTGGGATTCATTCGAAAAGCCAATATCCAAACTGGATATCCAACATCGTCGTTGTCCCAAAGAAGAATGGAAAAGTACGAGTTTGCGTAAATTTCACAGATCTAAACAAATATACTCCAAATGACAGTTTCCCTCTTCTTCACATCCATCAAATCCTTGATTCCGCAATAGGTCACAAACTTCTATCTATGATGGACGCTGCTTCTGGATACAATCAGATTCCACTCTTGGAAGAAGAACAAGAAAAGACCACTTTTATCATTAAAAGATGACTTTACTGCTACAAAAATTTAGGCGCAACTTATCAGCGGTTGATGACTACTATGTTCAAAGCACATCTTGGGAAAGTCATGGAAGTCTACATTGACGATCTCTTGTGCAAGAGCATACAGTCAGTCAACCACATTACAGATCTCAACATAATATTCAACTTTCTTCGATCTTACAGGATGCAACTCAATCCTAATAAATGTTAATTCGAAGTACATTCAAGCCGATTCCTCGGCCATCTCATTAGCAAGAAAGGGATTGAGGCTGATCCATATCAAATTCGGGCTCTCCTCAACATGCCATCTCCAAAGACGAGGAAAGACGTATACAAACTTGCCGACAAGATTACCGTTATCAACCGATTTGTTTCAAAATCTTCAGACCGCTGTTGTTGGCTGTTCCTACCACTCCGCGATCGTATCAAACGATAAAAAGTTCAGCCGAATGTAGAGATCCAATGGACATCAGAATGCGAGGTAACTTTTTAGGATCTAAAAACCTATTTAGGGAAGTCTCCTATAATAGGCACCCATGTAGGTAATGAGGAACTGATCATCTACCAAGAAGTTACAGATACTTCAATCAGCTTGGTTCTTATTTGACTGGAAGGAAAAATTAAGAAGCCGGTCTACTTCATCAGCAAAACCCTCACTCCGGCGGAAATAAGGTAATCTAAAACTGAGAGGCATCTTCTAACACTTGTTTACACTTCGCAGAAGCTTAAGTACTACTTCCAAGCTCACTCAGTCAAAGTCATGACGAGCTACCCACTCCGAGAAGTTTTGTCCAAAAAAGAAAAATCTAGGAGAGTGTAATAATGGTCAGTCAGTTTGGGAGAACACGATATCAAGTTTGAACAACATCATTCCAAAAAGGGTCAGGCCATTGCCAATTTTCTCGTAGATTTTTCAGTGGAAGATCCCAAGTGGGAGGAGCACGATCTTGACCTTACAGAAGATCCACCAGCCAAAGTATTTGACAAACGAGCTGAATGGATTACAAGGAAAGGGTTGAGACTCCTTACAGATGGATCAGCAAAACCCGCAGGGTCAGGAATTAGAATCATATTGATTGCCCCTTCCAACGACGCAATTGAAAAATCAATCTGCTTGGATTTTGAAGCCTCCAACAATGTCACCGAATACGAAGCTCTTATTCATGGACTTGACCTTACACTTGAGCTCGGCATCCCAGAACTCTCTGTCTACATAGATTTACTACTCATCATCCACCATTACTTTGAGAAATACAAGAATAATGCCAAGATGATCAAATACGCAACCCTCATCATAGATAGGATGAACAAGTTCGCGTAAGCAACTCTCGATTATCTTCCTCAAGGCAAAAATAGATATGCTAATTCTGTATCTTATCTTGTCAGGGTCTTAGGAACAGAAGCTCGATATCTCCAAATTGAAGTTGTATTAACCACCAGTATTGATCGTATTTCTACAAGCACGATAAATACTGGGGGCAATAAAGGGGAAGACGACGATTGGTGAAAGACCTTCTTTACCTACCTTGGTGCCGACAACGAATGCAAAGGACCCTTCAAGCAGATCCAAAGGAGCGCCGACAGCTGATCGACAACTAAAAGTACTATATAAATTAAAATGGTTTTTTATATTGCCTTCAGTTACGAGGCCTTACCTCAAGTACCTCTCCAGAAAGAAAGCAGGCGAGATGTTCAAAGATTTTCATGAAAGAACTTGTGGCTCCCATACCGCAGGTCAAGCACTCGCAAATAGAGTTATTTCACAAGGAGTATTCTAGTTAGGCATACACAAGCAAGTAGAGGAGTACTCACGCAAATGCGATACATGCCAACGACATAGAAAAATGATCCGCGTTCCCACACTCGAATTGCATGCAAACAAGGTGTTCTAGCCATTCAAAAGATGGGCGATCGATCTAGTAGGCAAATTTACTAATTCTCCAGGTAATTGCAAATACCTACGCGTAGCTCCAGATTATTTTACAAAATGGGTAAAAGCAGTTCTACTCTGTCAAACCCGAGAAGAAGAGATCATCTTTTTTATCTTGGAACACATCATTACTCGGTTCAGATGCCCCCACCTAATTCGTATCGATAATGGGCCACAATTTGTTGGAGAAAAATTCATAGCTTTCCTCAACAAACACAATATCATCCACTCACCATCCAACCCCTACTACCCTCAAAGCAATGGCCAAGCCAAAATTACCAACAGAACCATCGTGGATGGACTTAAGAAGACGCTTCACTCACAGAAAAAAAGAAACTGGGTACGAGAGCTTCCTCATGTCTTATGTGCATTCCGTACCACTCCACATCAATCAACCAGTTGTACCCCATTCCTCCATACCTAAGGGACTGAAGCCTTCATTCTAGCAGAATGCTATCATCTAATTAGAGATCACGAGCAAACTGACAAAGAAAATGAGTTCAAATTGGCATACAGCCTCAATTGGATCAATGAGACTAGGGATCGCGCTATCGCTAACCTAGGTCGATATGACCATATGTTGGCTAGTTCGTACAATAAACGGGTCAGAAGTCGTACTTTCCAAATCGACAATCTTATCTTCTGCGAAATCCTTCAACACAAAAAAGAGCCACATACCGGGAACCTAGCAGAAAATTTGGAGGGTTCATTCCTTATTACTGGTCTCACTGGCCTGGGATCATATTACCTCATGACCGAAGAGGGAGTTCATATCTCAAATCCTTAGAACACTAGGCGACTGAAATGGTACTATCGTTAAGTCCCTAACTACTTCATCTTAAATTCTCATTTTTTTCCATTCCAAAAGTGAGATTTTCATCTCCATACAATGTACATCCTTTTTTATTCAATAAAAACTTCCAAATTTTTTCCCACTTGACTCTCTACTTACGTAGACAATACATAGATTAAAACAAAGGTAATACTAGCTTTCAATCGACATCTATTCCAATTAAAGTAAAGGTAAAACTAGCTTTGATCGACTCAATTATACTCCGTAATTAAAACAATGGTAATACTAGTTTTCAATCAAGGAACTCTACCAGACATAAGATAAAGCAAAGGTAAAACTAGCTTTCATCTCTCAATATGGCTATGATATTTATACTCCGCGATTAAAGCAAAGGTAATACTAGTTTTTAATCAAAGAACTCTACCAGACATAAGATAAAGCAAAGGTAAAACTAGCTTTCATCTGCCAATATGGCTGCAACATTTATACTCTATGATTAAAATAATGGTAATACTAGTTTTCAATCAAGGAACTCAACCAGACATAAGATAAAGTAAAAGTAAAACTAGCTTTCATATCTCAATATGGCTGCAATATTTATACTTCGCAATTTAAACAAAGATAATACTAGATTTCAATCAAGAAACTCTACCAGACATAAGATAAAGCAAAGGTAAAACTAGCTTTCATCTCACAATATGGCTGCGACATTTATACTCTATGATTAAAATGAAGATAATACTAGTTTTCAATTAAATAACTCTACCAGAAATAAGATAAGGCAAAGGTAAAGCTAGCTTTTATCTATCAATATGTCTGCGACAGATACATTTTTAGGTTACATATATGGATACTATAAAGGATCCTTTTTTGTTGTTTGGAGGTCAGCTATGCTTTCCCCTACAACAGGAGAACGATCAGCCATAAATTCTCAAGCTCGAGCAGTCACAACGATCCTACCTTGCTATATCAATTCAGCAGGTTAAGAACCTAAATACATTTCCATGGAGTTCATACAGTTTCCTCAATCTACTTCAGCTCTACAAATGCATCATCTACCCGACAAATAATCGTGCAAGGTATTCCTCTCTAACTTGAGCCTTCTAATCTCTTCAAACAAATAGGTGATTGTTGCCAATAGCATCTCTGAGTGCGATGCCTCTGGCATAATCATTTTAGAAAAATTCTCTCTGGTTGCTTGAAGGCGCCCTTTCAACCTTTTATTCCGTGCTTCTTGCCATTCCATATGACTATCTTTGCAGAACATAAATTCGATATTCTCTTTCGCCTTCTTATCAGCTTTAGCTTATTCGGCCTGATTCATCACCCTTAATTCTGCCACTTGAACATAAAATTGCTTAAGCTCCCTGTCTTTATTTGCACTTAGCCCAGCGGAAAAATTCTTTAATAACTCATCCTTTATCTTTATCAAAATATCTTTACCTCAGATAATACGCTC
The DNA here is from genome assembly GCA_014058105.1 of Kingdonia uniflora. NCBI lineage: Eukaryota > Viridiplantae > Streptophyta > Magnoliopsida > Ranunculales > Circaeasteraceae > Kingdonia > Kingdonia uniflora. Next base: position 5,585,501 of record JACGCM010001726.1, read on the forward strand.
TAACTCTTGTTCCCTAGCAAGAGCGGTGTCCAACTTACTTTGGCACTACCTTAACCGTTCATTCCCTTTTTACACGCAACCTTAAGTTCGAGCTACTTTTCCCTCCAGCTCTCTAATTCGAGCTGATTGGCTAACTATATCCCCTTGAACAAGGGAAACCCTAACATCACCTTTATTCTTCCTCGCGAATTGGCCTGAACCAAATTGATCTTTAATTGTGCCACCCTCTCATTCAATTCATCACATTTCCTTTGCACCAACCGAAACTCTATATCTTTAATAGGCAAAGCAGTAGTCAACTGCTCAACCACAACTATAGAGTTAGATAGGTCATCTCAATCTCTCTTCAGCTCGCTATCTTTCTCAACTATTCTCATCTTCAATCGCTTCAGCTCATTTTTGGTACTAACTAGATTAGCTCGAGTCTGCTCCTGTTCATTTGTATTACTGATCATTTGGTCCTTCAAACTGGCCCAAAATGACATAACTCTTTCTCTAACATTTATAACGCCTGTATACAGTATTGAGCCATGTCAGCATCCCTACTCTTTGCCATTAGCGCCTTATTCCAACTTTTGAGTTTAGCTACCTTTTCCTTCGTCTATGCGAGCTCTTTTTACCCTTTACTAGTTTTGACATCCTTCTCCCCGATCTTCTGGGTGAGGTCATCAGTAGTTAGAGTTGCCTCAACAAACTTGAAATGTACATTTACATGTTGATCTTCCCTATCTTCATTTGTCTCTTTCATTCTATCAAACTCCACCACAAATTCTTGGTTACATTGGGGTACCACTTCTTCGCTCTAGCGAGCTTACTCCAATTCGACCTACATATCACAAATACAATCTATCAAGTTTGATTCAGAACACTTACTCAATGCATGCAACTTATTTCTAACGAAATTTCTATTTTTTGACATCTACTGTGTGAAACTACTTCTAAACTTAAGGTCGAAGTATAATCTAAAGTTGATGAACAATAACATATACTCCCAATTTCAAGGTATACATTCTCTATATTCTAAATTTTTCAATACTTTAATATTTTCTGCACACAATTGAGTGTTATTGCCCCAAAACTGTTAATTTTTTGGTCTATCTCTATACTCTAAATTTTACTTTGTAGCTCTAAAGCAATAAAGCATACAAGTTAAATATTTCTTGCACTTTCTAACCTGTAGCTCAACTTGCGAAGACAACAGGGATGCTGAGGCGTCTTTCTCCTTAGCGAGCTCATTCTCTAAATCTTTTATTCTGAGGCGCAATTCCTTAACTTCCTACAACAAGGTTTACAAGAACATTTTAGCCTACATAAGTTTATCCAGCAAAAAATATTCCATCAGATTAGAACATTCTAAACCATTCATGCAATCATAGAGTCAATACTCTACTTTACCTTCTCGTTCTCTTCCTCTGGATGTTCATTGTCATCCCCTTGGTTATCTCACACCGTCTGGGGAGAGACACCATCTAAAGATACCATCTAACCCTTCCATAACTCTAAACAGCAACATTTTCCGCCTTATTATCTTCTGCCTCCTCAACATAGGTATCCGTCATAATGTCGCTCACCTCAGTTTTGGAATACCCTATTTTAAAGAAGGTGGCACCCAAGTCTATTATGCTAGATTACCACCTTCCTCACATTCTTTCTTGCCTCCACTGTCAGCTCGTTGATCTCTACCTCTTGAGAAGCCTTTAGGGCCTCCAATTGCTTTCCCTCCTTAGCCAAGATAGCTTTCTGATGAGCTACCTTCTTCTCGAGCTTGGCCTTCCCCTTCAGAAGCTCAGCTTTCTCCTCCTCCACTCCGAAACGGATCCCCTTCATCAGACGAGTAGCCTACAAAAGCACAACAATTACCAGCTACATAGTTAGCTCGAATTATCATACATGATTCAACATATATTAAAATTATCAAACTTACCATTTTACTCATCTCCTCCTCGCCATTGCAAACTGTAGGCTTCGCCTTATCCTCTACCACTTTCAACTCATCCTCTTCACTAAGTCAATCCTTTGAGGCCTTCACCCCAGTCAGTAGGGATGGTTGGTCAAACCTTCTCCTTTTCGCCCCTCCTTCGACCTCACCACCTCCTGTGGTTCCAGAGGTCGAACCACACTTCAGCATCCTCATTTTTGGAAATGCCTGAGCTAACTTGCTCGACGTAGTAGACTCTGGCATATCCGCAAAGTCCACTCTAGAGGCCTTGGGCAAAACTACTCGGCTCTCCCCATCAGCTCCCATCTTCATGTTGATACCAATACCAGTCATTTTCTTCGTTGCTTAAGACTTATAAACTTTCTCAGACGTGTTGTTAGCTCGCTTCTTTTTGCTAATGTTGTGTTCTTTCAGCACAACCTCGAGCTCAGTCCCTTCTTGAGCAACAACGTTAAGTAGGGACTATTTCCTCTTCACCTTCGATGAGGGACCTATTAATTAATAACACATTATCATAAATAGCGCAACATTCCATTTCAAATGTTATTCTTTATACATTGTTATACTTACTTTGTTTCACAGCTCTACAAAGAAGTTTTATGGGTTCTTCATCATCTCTCTGAAAGCAATCGCCCATCACCCATATCACATTATCGTTCCACATTCGACCCGCTGAGTTCAGATCGAAGAAAAGAGGTCGAGTCGAACTCACAAAAAAGTATGCCCCTCCACTTGCAAAAAAGTTATTTACCCCATAAAGCAGTAAGACATCTTCAGGAGATATCCTCCCCTACACCTCATCCTCCTCCCATAACTTATTCAAAAATTCTCAGACATTTATTACCTCCCACATGTTTTTGTTAAGGTGAACAGGACATGCCCCACTGATTGTTCATAATCCCATTCACAAGATTGTTTTGAGAAAAACTCAAATCGTACATCGACTGAAACAGGTAACATAAACAACCCTATCCCAAGTTGCCTTGGACATTTCCATCATAATACTCTAGTGAGATCGATTCATCTAAACCAATAACTAGTTTCTCCTTCACCAAATTAGCTAACAGAAAGAAGTGCTCCTCCCTAGATCCTACAATACAACTTCTAAAATGCCTGCCGGCATATTCTATAAAATTACCCCGTCTTCCCCCTACAGAAGCTTTGGCTTTACAAAACTCTCTAAACACATTAGAATTTAGAGGATTGGATAACAATTTTCCAGAAAAATCTAGAAATTGAATATCTCCTACTTCATCCCTCCTATCATGTATTACACTCTCAGACTCTGCCGATCGACTAGAGGTCGATGCCTCATTAACAGATGAAGTCTACATATCAACAACAACTTAACATATAAGGTTTTATCCTACACAACACTCCTCATGATTCAACCTACATACAGGTCCAAATATTCAGTCATTATCTTTATATATACATCACCCATATACATATATCACCCATATACATATATCTTTCATATCTCATATTTACAAATATATCAAGCAGATTTTTATAGGTTGCTTTAAATAGTAATTTTTTAGATTTGCATACCACAAAAAATGATTTTTAACAAAAACACATTCAAAGTATCACAAATCATCAACTAACCTTCTGTGTCGGAATATGAATCTGACGCATCGCCAAATCCTTCCCCCACAACGTTGCTGTATAACCACCTTCATGACTAAGTCTTTGCAACTCTTTTTCGCTTTGATTATTGATCACTCTCGATTAATTTCTCATAAAATTTTCTGCTATTTTTTCTCTTTCCTCTCTGGCTGATCTTCAAGTTTTCAGAAGTTGAGAAACTTTTGAATGAGGAAGATGAAAAATTATTTATATTTTTTCTCTCCAACTGTTGGCAGTTATTGGACTTCATACAAGCTGCTCTTAGTTTTAGAACTGAGACATCCCTTCCACAATTAATGTCAGACGCCTTACGCCTTTTTGGTGAAGACGTCTTCCCATCATTGCCCCCTGCCCTATATTTTAATATATTTTCATCTTTCTTTTCTAAATCTTCCTCTGATCTCCCCATACCCACGATAACTCCTTACACGCAATCGAACTTTTCCTGCTTTTTCACAATAGACAAAATTAAAGCTGCCTATTTTTTCTATTTTTTCTACTTCTAGTTAATGAAATACTGACGTCATTTCCAAAGCTTTGAAAATTTCAAAAATATTCAAATTCATTTTTTACAACAATCACAAGCAGCATTCGCAACAATAGAGGATAGATTCAAACTTCTCCCATATTACAATTCTTTAACAATTATTCAAACTTTTATAATTATATTTAAGTGTACCACCCCTCACTGCATTCACTTCATTCTCATTACAATTTACTCCCTCACATATAATTATACCTGAAATATCCCAAATGTCCCAGAGAGCTACACCTAATCAGTTCGCCTCCAGCAATCCTCACATCTTCCAACTTGATCTCTTCTTCAACCATTAATCTCATAGCCTCCTTTCGTGCTGAAAAGTCCATAATCACTTCATGGAATAGCTTCTCATAGAAGCAATGTTTGTACTCAAGTTCCCTACCCATCCAGTCTAAACCTTCAAACTGATACTCGATCACTGGCAGATCAGCATCATAGTCTAGCAAGCCAAAAATCCGCTCCTACACTTCAACTATTCTTATCTCCAACTACCCCTCAGCGGCATAACGAATTCTCTCAGATCGAATCCACACCATTTTTATTATCTTCCAACTGTTTAATGTTAATTTCCCCTTATTTATACAGTTTTCTAAATTGCTACAGATCCCCCACAATTCGTAATTATAATCTATTCTTTTACAGCAGAAACCCTAATATCTTGAGAACAATTACTTGAGCTTATCTCTCTACATTGACCTCAATGAATTCGGCCTAGTCCATCTCAACCTTACTTTTATCACTCCACATCGACCTCCAATAATTTAGAGCGACCTCTATTAGCTCGAATTCTCAATTCTTGTATATCCTAAAACTTTTATAGTTCTTTCTCCCCCTAAAAAAATATTAAGTCATATAGTTCAAAAACAAATTTTGACACATCTGTTGAACATCAGCATATTTTTACAGCTCGATTACTATAATTTATAATGCAGTTCCAATCTCATACATTAGATCCTCAATTCGTAAATCTTTAAATTATTTATAGTTCAATTTCAAGAGTTATTATATATATCAACACAGAGTTTGAATAACCAAATTTTATTAAGCTCGAATATAAATTACAGGTACTTTACATATATTAATCGTTCAGGTACTTTATAGATAACAAGTTTTTCTGGTACTTTACAGATAACAAGTCTTTCAGGTACTCCAAAACAACAAATCTTTCAGTTTATCTGACATCAGTGATGTTTCACTCAAAGAATCTTCTAGAGCAAAGCAGGCATTAGAAGTCACCAGATGCCCTTCTCCCTTCACACCATCTTACTCTGACCAGAAATAGGGTTTTGAAAGAAGTCTGGAAATGAAAACAGAAGACTCAGTGCTTGAACCAACTCTTCAAACATAAGGTTTTCTTAAAGCCAAGACACGATGATGGTGCAGAAGCAAACTTCCATTCTCCATCTTCCTTCTCCACTACCACAGTTGCCTCCTCTATAACCACTACCATCGCAGTGTTGGTAGAGATGAAGAGGACCCGACCATAGAAACCAATCCTATGTAAGACGTCGGCGCAATTGACCCGCAGTTACACCAACTCCCATACCTGCCTCCTCAACCTTGTCTTCTGTAAGGATGCGGAGACAACTCTAACATTGTTCTCCTGCTAAGACAATGCAATGAAATCTCTACATGCAGTAAAAAATTTCCTCAGCTTCAACCGCTTCTTCTTCTTACATACCCTGATACATCGGTAGAATAGGAACTGGGGTGGGCATCTCCAAGGATTGATATCCAAAATATCTCAACTTCAACATCTGTATCTCAACAGAAACTCTCTCTTCGTAAACCATTCTCTGAGTCTTCACCATCGTTAATAAAACTTCCAGAGAATTTTGGAACAAATAGCGTACTTTGCCACAATCCTCGGTACAGGTACTATTTATATAACCCTCATATTTATTGTACAGGTACGTTTTCCAAGCATCATCATTCAAAATAGATGAGACCCTCAAAATCTCAGGCATTGCGAACATCAATATTCCTATTATTATTCAATGCACAAACACCCCCCCCCCCCCCATTAAAAATATACATTTTCCATACAGTCAAATCCACATCAATACTTCCTTCATTTTCGAACTTCCAAAACCCGTATACCTATATACCCAAAAATTCGTTCTCAACCAAAGCCACTCGGGACTTCGGTTGCAAGGGGGCGATTATAGGGGCATATCTCTCGATCTAACCCAATTCGAGCTATTTTTAGTTTGAACAACCTCCATATCAGACTCACGCATTCCATATATGCAATAAACAGTCAGCATTGACACCTATGCCATGAACTGATGAAGAACGTGGGTTGAGATCAGCATAAAAACATGAACAAGTCAAAGATACATGTCTCTCACGAACACGAGAGCTGCTCAGTCAACCGCCACTTACCACATTGTTCGGAGAACGTACTTCAACACAATAAAGAATTATAGAGAGGGCCTATATAAAGAAAAAGTTCCAGAAGAGACAGGGACCAAGAAAAAGATACAAGAAATCACCAAGGAAACTATATTTTCTAGATTCTCAAAACATCAAACTTCTTATTTACAAGATTTAGTATTTCTAGTTTAAGAGATCACTTGTAATAAGATATCAGCCTCAAACAATAAAAGTTACTATTACAAAAACCATCAACTCGAGGTCATGGTTTTTTACCTATTCAAAGGTTTTCCATGCTAAATCACCTGTGTTATTTCTTATTTCACATTAGCTTTTATCACAGAAACATTGGTATAAGAACTAATTCTGAGCCATTTCGAGCTTACGAAATTAGGCAATTACAGAGCTTGACAAATAGAGTTTAAACGATATGAAGAACAGATGACAATGATGCAGACTACCTTACAAACACTGCAAGATAATCAACAAGTTTAACCTCCCAAGGAATGTGATTAGGTTCCGACGAACTCTAGAGTTTCAACACGAGATAGGTTGGGGCCTCGAGGAGCCACTAGCAGAGGAGCTTTCAGGCATCAATGCAATGATCCACACATACCAGAAGCTTTAATTGGGATAGAAAGATTAATCAGAGATTAGTAGAGGACATAGGCCCTCCTAACATCAAGAAGAAGAGCCACGAATTCTATCCAGGATGGCAGTTCATGAACGTTTGAATGAGGAAAATGGTACTCATAACCCCTGATCTGCACGCCAAGCCATTCCAGCGCTACGTTAGTACATCATACATGAACATATGGATCAGCGCATCAAAGAATTAATAGAAGCTCAAGTTCTTAGCAGTAAGGATGATTTGACTAAATTGCAAGGTAGTCCAACCGTCAAAGAGTTATTTTATATGGAAGTACCAACATGTTTCCATACTCCGAAGATACGTAAGTACAAAGGCACCGATCCCAAAGAACATATCCAACAATTTTGAAATTTATTGGGGTTGCATTCAAATTTAAACCACATTCTGTATTGAATATTTGTTATAAACCTACAGGGAGAACCGCTTTGATGGTTCAATTCTCTTCCTGAAGATTCAATCCTCACGTTCGACCAAGTATTTAAAATCTTTGTCAAGACATATGCTCATAACAAAGACATGGAAGAGAATTTATACACTCTTATTAGTTTCAAATAGTCTCAGGGGGAGAAGCTCGAGATCTTTGCAAAAAAAATTCTAAACTTGCCCAGAAGGCTGATAATCTCGATCAAAAGACAGTCGTTTCAGTGTTTACCAATGCACTACAAATTGATTACCTAGAAAGGATAATAACTGAAAGGCATAAATCTACTAAAAATGTCCTAACCACGAAAGGTCAAACACATAAAGAGACAGTGAACACAAGGATGGCTGGGATGAAAAGATGAGTCCTAAAAAAGACAAGGGCAAATCATCAAAAGGAAATTTATTACCTAAACCTGTCCTTCCAAAGATGAATGTCAAAATCTCAGCGATCTATCCCATACTGGAGAAAGATAAGTTCTTCCGTGTAGCTCAGCCTCTAAAGTCAATCCAAGGTAAACCATATTGTATGCACTATAAGGTAACACATCATGAAACTGACAACTGTTCATCGTCCCATAATTTATCAAATTCTTGACTATACAGCAGGTCATGAGCTACTTTCTATGATGGACGCTACTTCAGGATACAACCAGATACTCTCTTAGACGAATATTAAGAAAAAACCACCTTCATCACTGAAAGAGGGCTCCATTGTTACAAAGTCATGCCTGTCAGACTGAAGAATGCTAGAGCAACCTATCAAAGGCTAGTGACAAGTTTGTTCAAGGAACACTTGGGGATGACCATGGAAGTATATATTGACGATATGCTCTTCAAAAGCTTAAAGAAGAATGATCATATTGCACATCTCGCTACAGTCTTCTATATACTGCGATCATACAGAATAAAACTTAATCCAGATAAATGTCAATTTGAAGTATACTCAGACGGGTTCTTAGAACATCTCATCAGTAATAAAGGAATCGAAGCTGATCAAGATCAAATTCGAGATCTAATCAACATGCCATCTCCACAAACAAAGAAATATGTATAGAAGCTCACTGGAAAGAATGCAACTATCAAAAGATTCATCTCCAAGTCTTCAGATCGATGTTGATGGTCGTTCATGTTACTTCGTGGATCTAGCAAAATAGGCAAAGGTCAACCAAATGAAGAGATTAAATGGATAGAAGAATATGAAGAAGTTTTCCAAGAACCTAAAATGTATCTCGGGAAGTCTCTCACAATAAGTACTCTGATCGAGAACGAGGAATTAAACGTTTACCTCGCAATTTCTAAAAAGTCTCTAAGCTTAGTCCTCTTATGGCTAGAAGGAAAAATTGAGAACCCAGTGTATTTATAAGCAAAACTCCTTACACTAGTAGAAACAAGATATTATAAGATCGAACGACTCCTCACACTAGTCAGTAGTTCCCAGAAGCTCAAATACAATTTTCAAGCTCATTCAGTCAGAGTCATGACCAACTATCCCCTTGGGGAAGTACTATCTAAAAAGGAGAAATCGCGCAGAGTGTACAATGGTCAGTAAGCTTGAGGAGTACGATATCAAATTTGAATAAAGAACTTCAGAGAAAGGTCAATCAGTGGCTGGTTTTTTTAGCAGACTTCCCAGTAGAAGATCCAGGAAGAGCATGATCCAGATCTAACAAAAGAAGTAGAAGGTGGTCCACTTTTAAAGCCTTTCAAAGAACGAGCTGAGTGGGTTACGCAAAAGAGTTGGAGACTTCTCACATATGGATCACCAGGACTCGTAGAGTCTGGAATTTGAATCGCACTAATTACACCCTCAAATGATATGATTGAGAAGTCAATCCGATTAAACTTTGAAGCATCGAACAATATCACATAGTACGAAGCATTAATTTATGGTTTAGACATGGCATTTGGAGATTGGAGTTCATGAACTATTGGTCTATACAGACTCATTGCTGATAGTCCATCACTACTCTATATGATACAAGAAGAATGGAAAAAATGGTTGACTATGCAGCCCTAATAGTTGATAGGATGAGTAAATTCAAAAAAGCTGCTCTCGATTATTTACCTCGAAGAGAGAACTGGCATGCCAATTCCTTATCTTACCTAGCCGGGGCCTTAGGTACAAAAGAAAGGTACCTCCAAATCGAAGTGACTTCAAACCCTATCATTGATCTCCCAATGGTATACGTGATCAACACTGGGGGATATGAAGAGGATGATGACAATTGAATGAAGCCTTTCCTCACATATATCGGCCCAGAGAACAAGTATGATGGGCCACTTCCAGAAGATCCAAAAGAGAGCAGACAGTTGATTAAAAATTCAAAGCATTACCCAGTTCAAAAAGGCAGTTTATATAGAAGATCGATTACTGGACCATACCTCAAGTACCTCTTAAAAAAAGAAGCTTATGGAATGCTAAAAGATTTATGCAAAGGAACTTGTGGATACCATGCTACAAGACAATCACTCACCAACATAGCAATTACACAAGGAATTTTTTGGCCTAGAATGAGAAAATAACCGAGAAGTATTCAAATACGAGCTCCTGCTCTGGAACTCTACGCAAGTAAGGTGTTCTGGCCTTCCAAGCGTTGGGCACTTGATCTCGCGAGAGAATTCCCAAACATATCGGGTAACCGCAAATTCTAACTTGTAGCCACAAATTATTTTACGAAATGGGTGGAAGCAGTTCCTCTTTGTCGAACTCGAGAAAAGGAAATCATCTCATTTCTCTGGGAGCATATCATCACACGATTTGGTTTCCCCCACTTGATTCAGATTGATAATGGCCCACATTTTGTTGGAGAGAAGGTAGTGGCATTTCTAAATAAATACAAAATCATTCATTCACCCTTAAATCCATACTACCCCCAGGGAAATGGGCAGGCCGAAATCACGAACAAAACCGTAGTAGATGGACTCAAAAAGTGGATCCAATCAGAAAATAAGGGTAATTGAATAAGAGAACTACCATATGTCTTATGGGCTTACCCCACAACCCCAAGAAGATCAACAGGGTATTCCCCATTCCTACTTGCTTATAAAACCGAAGCCGTGTCATCCCAACAAAATGTCACCTTTCCGTCAAAGATCATGATCTTACTGATGAAGAAAATGAGTTCAATCTAGCCTATAATATGAACTGGATCGACGAAACAAGTGCCCAAGTTGTTATGAACATGGGTCGATATCATAATATGCTAGCCAATTCATGCAATAGAAGAGTTCAGAACCGACAGTTCGAAATTGATGAATTAGTACTTCGAGAAATCCCTAAAAATAGAAAGGAGTTAAATGCTGGAAAGCTCGTAAAAAATTGTGGGGGTTCATTTCTTGTAGTAGGTCGAAATTGCTTAGGATTCTACTGCCTTATGACAGAAGAAGACATTCGGATACCAAACCTTTAGAATTCTAGGAGATTGAAACGATACTATCGTTAAATCACTATTTTTTCTAAGCACATGATACATTTACTATTGTTCCTCACATTCCAAAAGAGAGATTAAAATCTCCAACAGTATGTCCATTCCTTTCTCATCAATAAAAACTTTAAACTTTTTTCCCACATTACTCTCTACTATCATACATATATATTTTTCTACTAAATCTCAAAAGATAAAGAAAATGGTAAAACTAGCTTTACTCTACCCAAATATCTACTATAACAAAAACAAAGCATAGTTCACAAATTCTTTTACATAAATCAATTTTTTTTAAATGTTAAATAAGCTTCCCCCAACTTCAGAAGTTCTAAATTTTGATACTTTAGCAACAACAATGTCTCTACCATGATCTACCAGTCCTCGGGTAAGAGCTCCAAGTTTAAATAGGAAGAACTCTAAATATTCAGAGCGTGCTAAACCCATTTCACACGTTACCCCCTTTACAATCATCTTATCATGCAAGGTATCTTTTCCTTCTCAAATTCTAGTAATCTTATTTACAAAGTATGCGAGCACTACTGCCGTCACCTTCTCATGCACCACCTTGGTTGTAAGTTTATCTCTGTTAGGTATAACAAGCTCAATAAACCTTACATGGGCATCCTTTAGCAGTTTTTTTAATTTCTTGCAACGATTTCTTTCTTTCGTATTTTTGAAAGATAAGTCAGCTTTACGTTCTTCTATCACTTTCATAAACTCATCCATCTGACCCAGCATAATGATCGATCCTACCATTCTCCCCTGATTATGCATTCTCTGAACGACCTCTTCATCAAGTACCCGCTCTGTTGTTGAAAGATCTGCCTCTAATTTTTTAGTCTTCATAATCAAGTCCACATCCCTAGTCCGTACATCCGCCAGCTCGGCGTCCATATTTCTTATTTTTTTCATTTGAATTCCTTACTACAGCTCGAACATATATCAGATCAACCTCTAGCATTGTTATCTATTTCATATGAGATTTTACTTCGAGATTTTCTTTCCCAGTTGTTCCCTCAAATCGTTCACCTCTCTATGTTTCTTCTTCAATCTCTCCATCACCTCTGTCTTACTGCCATGAGCACTTGATATTTCATCCTTCAATTTCTCTACTTGTTCAACAAGTTTATCATAATAACTCTACATACTCTCAATACTATCCTCATTTATCTTTATAGTGTCACTCAACTTCTCCACCTTATTTTCATTGCTTGTCAACTCGGCTTGTACGGTAACCAATTCGACATCCATCTTCTTCAATTGCTCCTTAATATTATTAAGATTCCCTTTTAATTCTATTGCTTCCTTCTCTAACCCTCTGATATGAAAGTGAGCGTGATCCGCATCTCTGCTCTTCCCCTTCAACTTCCCTACCACTTCTGTCCAACTCCCACGAGCTGTCAATACATCTCCTTCCAATCTCTTTACCATGCTCTTCAAATTCTCCACCTTACTTTGAGAGGTCACTAATTCACCCTGAATGCTGCCCAATTCAGCTTCCTTATTCTCGATCTGCTTATTCAGCTCATTAACTGTTACTTCTTACTTAATCAACATAAGCTTCAATTATACATACTAATTTGCAGTCTCTTCAAGTTCCTGGTGGGTCCTATCTAATTCGAGCTTAAACACATGATTATATTTGATGACATCTTCCTCACATGATCGTACAACTTCTAGGACAGCCTGCACAATAGTTTGATTTCACGTTCAACACATTAAAAACTGCCCAATATATATTTCTCATATAAATAGTTCGTACATACACCAGTTTGTATACATTACTCACATCTCTTACAGTCAGTTATTTATATCATAGACACACCACAATGAGTTAATACTTCCTTAGCCTTCAAGTTATGAAGATTTCTCGCAGTGGTGGCCTGACGCTCTACAATCTCAGGATTAGGATGAATACCACAATCTTCTAATATTTTAAGGTACGCCTTTTTTAACCCTCTTCCACTATCTATCTCAGCTTTTAAAAAGATGGTCAATTGCATTAAGTCTTGGGTTGCTTCGAGTGTATTTTCTCTTAGACCACCAGGCAGAAAAGGTCAAATTTTCAAGTACATACTCCATCTTTTCTAGCTACCTCATCTTTATTTATTTTCTCTTTGGCCCATCGAAAATGAGCTGCAGATAAATCACTCCAATGTTTTTTTGCTAAGTTCCTTATATTTTCTAACCTGAATCTCTGTACGTCCAGTCAGAAGTGTTGCTGCATATATAAAGTTTTTCTCCGTAGCGAGCTCTTTCTTTAAGCCCTCAATTGTGCGACACAAATCTTTAAGTTCCTACACATAGTAATTTTTATGTATCAATACATCATAATCCAATCCATAAATTTACTTTGGATATAGTCAATACTTTTTTCTTCTTCTTTTTTTGAACAAATTTAGGATTTATTAAAGAGAAGAGTCATATTTACAAGTGGAGGACTTAAAGCCGAGCCACTAAATTTATTGCCTAATAGTTGCCAGTCCTAGTTTATCCATGAAGTAAGAAGCGCAGATACGTCGTGGAAGAATAACCACCGTCCAGAAGAGGGTGGACTGCTGGGAGCTGCCAAGCTTTAAGAGCCCATCAGCTATGATATTTCCTTCCCTATAGGTATGTGTCATGCGAATATGAAGTCCCCGTCCTAGTTGGGTAGCAATATTCCAAGTTTCTTTATGCTTTGCATGGCATATGTGCTTGCATCTATAAAAGTTTAAAAGGATTTCCGCGTCGACCTAAACGATAAGTGGAAGCCAACCTTGTTGTTTATAGTGCAAAAGACCGTGAAGTATTGCGTACATTTCAGCTATTGTATTTGTGCCTTGACCTAGTGCAATGTTGTATCCTAGTAACATATCACCGTGGTGGTTACGAATAATCCCCCCTGTACCACTCATGCCAGAAGGGAGTGAAGAACCGTCACTATTCAGTTTGAAAAAACCCAGAGAAGGGAGAGTCCAGCGAACCAAGATAGGCCATTTGGTGCGCACTGGGTGCCTGACCAATCTTAGCACCTGGAGATAGATGAGATCGTCGTAGTTGCAATGTTACTTTACTTTAGCTTTGGACATACTCTCGAGTAAATCGTTGGTGCTAGTACGAATGATGTTTGAGGTAGACATGTGTCTCTCCTTGTATCTTTGAGCACATCGTGCCTTCCATATTTCCCATGCCATAAGAGCAGGTATCACTACTCTAACGATACCCATCTGAGTATTGAAGTCTGCCGCCTGAAACCACAGCCCTTGCCGAGTCCACCAACTATCACTTACCCCTTGCCGAACACCACACACGTTGCCAAAGTGCGCCCAAACCTCTGCAGCAGTTTCTCCCTAGACGAGCAGATGGTTTAGCGTTTCTATTTCGCTATGATTACAACAACAACACCGTGATGCGAGAGGGATTCTACATTGAATGAATGCATCTATGGTGATGATATCCTTCCATGCTTTCCAGCTGAAGATTTGAATTTTGGTTAGTAAGGTGTGATGCCAAATCCGCTTCATACGACTGTGGTTATTTTCCTCGCGGCGCCAAAAATTCCAGGCAGATTTTACAGTGAAGTTTCCATTATCAGACGGCCCCTAAAGTGGTGCGTCTTCCTTCTCGCTTAGGAAGAACATGAGGGGTAATGTTTGCTTCAATTGGTTCGGTATTTCATGTTCTAACAGCGGCCAGTTCCAGCTGTTGTTGTTCACTATAATCTCTTTCACTTTAATATGTTACGTACATTCAAGGTTGAGCACATCAGCTAACCGGCCCTCCCCTATCTAGTTGTCGAACCAGAAACTCTTATCCCTTTGTCCAAGAGACCAGTTTGTGTTGGCATTCACCGTAGAGAGAAGAACCTTAATCTGTTTTAAAAGTGTGGAGTCCCCTTGTTGCAGGCGATGTATTTTCTCATTAACGGTGTACTTGTTTTGGAAGAAGGATGCCCACATGGAGGTTCTATGAAGGAAATTCCAGCAATTTTTGAGCAAGAGACTATCCTTAATGTCCCCTAGTCGGCGAATCCTAAGTCCGCCTTCAGTTTTGGGAAGGCAAATGTCATCCCATACTACCCAATGTTTCTTGTTGCGACCATCAAAGCTGCCCTAAAAGAAGTTAGAAAACATCGACTCGATCTTGCTAATGACACCATTAGGAACTGAAATGTATGAAAGCAAGTATATGGACATCGAGTTTAAAATGTGGTTGAGGAGAACAAGCTTACCACCTTGTGAAAGAAACTTTCCTTGCCAACCTTCTATGCGTCACTGGATTTTTGTGAGTAATTGTTCAAAGTGAATTAACCGCACTCTTCCATAGCTAATGGGAGCTCCTGTCTTACTCTACCTTATCATTCTCCTCCCCTCCTTGGTTCTCTAACTCAGTACTAATAGAGACTGTATTCAAACCATTAATAGTTTCTAAGGGAGGAGTACTACAAGCTTCAGGGTCATCCTCTAGATCGGACTCCCCAACATCTGTAGATCGCCCTTCCATTATAGCAACAATATCGGCCTAGAGTATCCGTTCTCATGAAGCCTTTAACCAATATTATCGCGAGCAACAGTCAAGTCATCTACATTCTTTTTCTCCTCTTATTTGAGCTAGTCCATAGCTACCAAGAATGAAGCCTCAGGTTCTCAACTTCCAGGCTCAAACGCGCCTTTTCTTCCATAAGTTTGGCTCATTCCTCTGCCAATTCTTTCTCCAACTCCACAGTCCGCTTTATTGCCAACCTCCCCTCCTCTACACTAAAGGTAATCCCCCTCAGAATATGGGATGCCTGAAAAAAATATTAGTATACGAAGTACATTCATAATATATAATAATGCGATTACTTCTCTACTTACCCTGCTCAGCTCCGCATGAATTGAAGAGGAGAATTTATCGGCGTCCTTCAAAACCACAGCCTTAAACTTCTCTTCCAGAGCAACCAGCTACACCTCAAAGCTCGGTTTAACTACCATTCCTTCACCTCGTTTACTACAACAGGAAGGGGACTGTTCACTTTTTTTCTTTTTTGAGGCCATCTCGACCTCCCCACTCTCTGCGGTCCTAATCTTCGAACAGTCAGCCTTTGTAATTCTCCTCTTAGATTACCTTTGGCTCGCTTTGCCAGATATGGAACCTGCAGGACTCAGCTTCAGAGACATGAGTACAGCTTTTGCTAAAGTTGGCACCATGCCAATATCCACTGATGATTTCACTCCAACCCTAGCAGATTGGCCAACTCCAGTCATTTTTCTATTGGTCTGAGACTTCTGGACTTTAACAGATTTACTGTTAATCCTCTTGTGCCTACTTATCTCAAGTTTTCCCAACATAGCTTCTAGTTTGACTCCCTCTCGGGCTACTGTATCGATAAAAAATTCTTTTATCTTTACTTTAGAATGAGGGTCTGCATACAGCACCAAATATTGCCATAAATAAGCAATGCACAAACAACAAATACAGTTCGAAGTTAGCAAGATTTACTTACTTTTCTTAAAAGTTTCATATATAATAGCCAGGGAGTCCTTGTCAGCTCGCTGGAGACACTCGCCTTTTGCCCAAATTAAATTATCATTCTATACTCTTTCAACATAATTAAGGTCAAAAAATTGGGGTTGGGTCGAGCTGGAAGAGAAGTACGCCCCCCGGTAGAAGCGAAGTATTTCACAGTATAGTACTACAAAATATCTAAACGAGTTAATATTATCGTATTCCCCTCGTGGACCCACCTCCAATTAAAATTCTCACAAACGTTTATAGCCTTCCATATGTTATCGTTAAGCTAGGCTGGGCATGCCTTGATCATATTCATGATGCCTTAAGCAAGGTTGTTTCAAGGCACCACTAACCCATATTCGAACTGAGCAAGATAAAACAGAAAACCCTCATCCAAATCACCTCCTATGTTCCCATTAAAATACTCAAGGGAAACAATCTCTGGAATTTTCATACGAGTTTTTTCATGCTCCAAGTCAGGCAGTAAGAAAAACGTACTATCACCATGTTGGGTATGAACACAAATAGAAGGATTGTTGAAGATTGGGAAATTATCGAAGTCGTTAGAACGAGCATCAAAGTCGTTCGAACGAACTTTTTTGTACTCACTAGAATTTTGGCCCAGGAGTCAATCTCGTTCGAATGAGCTTGGATGTCATTCGAACGAGATCTTATGTTTCTAGGGTTGGAGACTAACTATCGCAAAGTCATTCAAACGAGCTAGGATTCATTCGAACGAGCTTGGCGTAGGTTTGCCTTAGATTATATGTTTTTGCCTCGAGATCTGTTCCATTTTTGTTTTAAGTTCCCTACTATATAAAGGGGACTTAGGTTATTATGTTAACCTATCTTTTGGTGAGTTTAATCTTAGAGAGGCTAGGATTTGAAGAGACTCTATTAAAGCTTGAGAAGCTTGAGAGATCATTGTAACCTATTTGATATCATAGTGAATTATTCGTGGGGAGTGGTTTTTCATCCACAAGGGATTTCCACTTCCCTCCTCTGGAAAACCTTTCTTGTGTTATTTATTATTCTTAATAGGTTAATTCTTCTGTTAGGGCTTATTCTACGCATTGCTCTTATCAGAGAGGAGAGAGTAACTACCTTAATTCTCAACAATTGGTGTTAGAGCGAGTGTTAGGGCCTGTGTGGTAAAGAGCAATGGCCGATTAGGAGAAGTTGAAGATCAGAAAGTTCAATAGATCAAACTTTGGGGTGTGGAAGATGCAGATAGAAGATTACCTCTATCAGAAGGATCTTGATTTACCACTAGGTGGAGTTGAGATGAAGCCAGTAGATTTTGATGAGGCTAAGTAGGCGCGATTGGATCGCAAAGCGCTTGGAACCGTTAGGTTAGCGCTATCAACTCAGATTCTACACATGATCTCCAAAGTTACGACTACGAAGGGTTTAATGGAGACGTTGTCCGCTATGTACTCGGAACCGTCTGGGGAAAATAAGGTATACCTTTTACGGTACTTGTTTACTATAAAGATGAAGGATAATGGTAATGTGCAAGCTCACATCAGTGAGTTCAATACCATACATGCTTAACTAAAATCTGTTAAAATCACTTTACCGAGGAGATGAAAGCGTGAACTCTTCTAGGGTAAATGCTAGAAAGCTGGGAAGGATTTATTATAGCTGTGAGCATCTCATCTGGGAAGGAAGACATCAAATTTGACACTATAGTCTCATTGATTATGAGTGAAGAGAATAGGCATAAAATATCTAAACCCTCTTCGAGTTCAAACGGCAGTATGTTGAATGTCGAGGAAAGAGGGAGGTCTTACAGAAAAAGGCCGAATATTGTAGTAACAAATTTGAAGACTTTTGCGCATCAAAAAAGATTAGGAGAAAAAAGACTATTCCCGGAATACCGCAACAAAATAGTGTTGCAGAACGCATGAACCGAATAATAAACAAAAGAGCGAGGAGTATGAGACTCAACACTTGATTGTCAAAGTACTTTTGGGCAGATGCAGTTAGTATGGCGGTGTACTTAATTAACAGAGGGCCTTCGACGACTTTGGACTTTGGAATTCCTGAAGAAGCATGGATTAGTAAAGAGGTAAACCTTAATCACTTGTGTATTTTTGGTTGTACCTCATATGTGCTTGATAATTCAGATACAAGGACCAAGTTAGATGCAAAGTCGATGAAGTGTACTTTCATTGGATACAGTGGTGATGAGTTTGGGTACCGATTTTGGGATGCGATGAATCAAAATTTATCTGGAGCAGTAATATTGCATGCAATGAGGAAGTCTTATATAAAGACTTCAAAGTACCTGCGGAAAGGATTCAAGGTAAAGTGGCAGAAAGTATTGACATTAAAGATGATGAACCCTCTCAAAAAAGTCGTTATTGAGTCCGATGCACCGGATCAAAATGAGGAACCTAATGATTAAGACATTCCAATAGCACTTCGAAAGGAGCCGAGAGTTGCAAGAGTTTCGGCAAGGTACGTAAATTCTTTAAATCACTTGTTACTTACAGATGGTGGTGAACCTGAAAGTTATAAGAAGGCTTTAGATGTGGAAGCCAAGAGCAAGTGGGAGCTTGTCATGGATGATGAGATGCAGTCATTGTCATTTAATCAAACTTGGGATTTAGTTTGGTTACCGAAGGGGAAGAGAACATTGCACAACAAGTGGGTATACAAACTAAAGCATTTTCTGACGGTTCAAGGAGATTCAAGGCTAAACTTGTGGTGAATGGCTTTCAGCAGAAAGAAAATGCTGATTTCAGCGAGATTTTTGCACTTGTTGTAAAGATGTCAACTATTCGGGTTGTGATGAATATAGTTATTGTTGAAGATTTGCATCTTGAACAACTTGATATCAAGACCGCATTTCTTCACGGTAACCTTGATGAAGAAATTTATATGAAGTAGCCAGAAGGGTATTCGGTTAAAGGGAAAGAAGATCTTGTGTATAGGCTCATAAAGAGTTTATACGGTTTAAAACAAGTATCGAGACAGTGGTATTTGAAGTTTGAACAGTTTATGTCTAGAAATAACTATTCGAAGAGCAATGCAAATCACTGTTGTTTTATCAAAAATACAGGGAACTCGTATATTATTCTACTTCTATATGTAGATGATATGTTGGTAGTAAGTGCCGACATGGGAGAGATAGTTAAATTGAAGGAACTGTTATCCCGGGAGTTTTCTATGAAGAACTTGGGTGCTACAAAACAAGTTCTTGGTATGCATGTTACTAGGGACAGAAAGAGGTGAGAATTGAAGTTATCTCAAGCTGAGTACATCGGCAAAGTACTGAAGCGGTTCAATATGGATGGTTCTAAAGTTGTTAGTACACCATTGGGAGGTCGCTTCTAATTATCAAAGGATTGTTGTCCGAAGATGCAGAAGGATTCCGATAAGATGCGAAAAGTTCCTTATCAATCTGCGGTTAGTAGCCTAATGTACACTATGATTTGTACAAGGCCAGATACTACCCAAGCAATAAGAGTTGTTAGTAGGTATATGGGAAATCCATGAAAGGAGTATTGGAGAGCTCTAAAATGGATACAAAGGTATCTAAAGGGATTCTAGATAAGGCATTATGTTATGGGGGTTCTCAGATATGCTTACAGGGTTTTGTTGATTCAGATATGGTGGGTGACATGGATAGGTGGAAGAGCACAAGTGGTTTCATTTTTACATTGGGAAACGGCACAGTTACATGAGTTTCTAGGCTATTGAAGATTGTAGCTTTGTCTTCGACGAAGGCGGAATATGTTGCAGCTACAGAAGCGTGCAAAGATATAGTTTGGCTCAAAGGGTTGATGAAAGAGCTTGGTAGAGAACAAATTTCTCCTAAGTTGTATAGTGATAGTCAAAGCGATATACACTTAACGAAGAATTTGGTATTTCACTCTAGGACCAAGCACATTTATATTTGGTATCATTATATTCGCTCGCTCCTCGAGGACGGTGTGTTGAAGCTTGTGAAAATTTACACTGATATGAATCTGGCCAATATGTTTACGAAGGTGGTGACTTTTCAGAAGTTGACGACATGTACAACTTATGTGGGTCTTCAAGATTGAAGGTCTAGGTAGTACGAGCAATTCATTGGGAGATCTGGAGATGGGTTATGGGATTTGATTTCAAGTGGGAGATTGTTAGGTATGAACTCAAATAGAAG
The DNA here is from genome assembly GCA_014058105.1 of Kingdonia uniflora. Lineage (NCBI taxonomy): Eukaryota > Viridiplantae > Streptophyta > Magnoliopsida > Ranunculales > Circaeasteraceae > Kingdonia > Kingdonia uniflora. Next base: position 5,606,114 of record JACGCM010001726.1, read on the forward strand.
GATTGTCAAAGATTGGGAAATTATCGAAGTCGTTTGAACGGGCTTCAAAGTCGTTCGAACAAACTTTTTTGTACTCACTAGAATTTTGGCCCAGGAGTCAATTACGTTCAAACGAACTTGGATGTCGTTCGAACGAGATGTTATGTTTCTAGGGCAGGAGACCAACTATCGCAAAGTCGTTCGATCGAGCTAGGAGCCGTTCGAGCGAGCTTGGCGTAGGTTTGCCTTAGATGTTATGTTTTTGCCTCGAGATCTGTTTTATTTAGGTTTTAAGTTCCCTACTATATAAAGGGGACTTAGGTTATTATGTTAACCTATCTTTTGGTGAGTTTAATCTTAGAGAGGCTAGGGTTTGAATAGACTCCATTAAAGCCTTAGAAGCTTGAGAGATCATTGTAACCTATTTGATATCATAGTGAATTGTTTGCGGGGAGTGATTTTTCATCCGTAAGGGCTTTCCACTTACCTCCTCTGGGAAACCATTCTTGTATTTTTTATTGTTCTTGCTTGGTTAATTCTTTTGTTAGGGCTTATTCTGCTTATCATTCTTGTTAAAGAAGAGAGAGTAGCTACCTCAATTCTCAACATACACCCTTTCCCTCTGAACACCACCTAAAATCTTCTACCATACTCCATCACATCCCTCGTACACCAACTATAGTACTTTTATACTTACAAAGCTCCTTAAACACATCTGACCCTACAAAATAGCGATAGAGATTACCAAGGAAGTTTAGAAACTCGAGATGTTCCTCCCCATCATACTCCTACGAGTTGATATCCCCATATACATCTAGAACAACATTATTCGAGCTATTTTTAATAAGCTCGCCCCTCACAGAGTTGGCAGCCTCATATCCTACATTTTCATCAACTTTTAAACGACCCGAGGTGAAATGCCCCATTCTTTTCCTCGTATCTGCACCTATATAAAGGTCCAAGTATTTCAATCAATTTCTATATTTATCTTTGATTGTTATTTTCCGTATAAGCAATAAAATATCCATTATATTATTTTCATATCTCTACAGTACTTTGCACTAAAACAAGAAAAAAAATTCAAAAACTACATTTTCCACAAACAATACAGAAGAAAAAATTTCCCCATATAGTAAACTTTTCAAAATTCAAATTAAGAAAAACTTTGTAAGAGGAAATCATACACAAACATAAATATCAATCAGATCACAGAAAAAGAAGAAGATGAAATTCATGCCAAAATACTAAGCTTCTACGACAGATGATGAATCAGGAACACCAAATGTTTCCTCCGTTACCATAGAAACAGAAAACAAATTATTCTTCTCCTCCTTACAGAACATAATCTCCTCACCCCTCTAATAATAATGATTCAACTCTGGGTTTTTCTCAATAATGCCTTTGCAATCAAAAATTATTTCCTCTCAAGACGTTAGTCTTTCAATTTTCTGTAAGCATTTTAAAAAAAGAGGGAAAGGTTATTTATAGATTTCTTTTCAAGCTGCTGGCAGTTATAGGGACTCGTGTTAGCTGTCCTCAATTTTTTAACCAAGATGTCCCTTCCACTGCTCCTGTCAGTCCTATCACGCCTTTTGGAGAATTATACTATTTCACCATTGCAACCACGCCTTTCATTAAATACATTTTTTTCTCACCTCTACACATCCATAACTCCTTACTACAAATAATTCAAACTCAAACTCCACTTTTTATCACATCCTCATGATTTTTAATTTATTTTTGCTGTAGAAGATCCAAAGTACTTATAATCATTTCAAAGATAATTCCAGAGTAAGCAGATTCAAAAATTCAAAATCTAAACCGAATCACATAATAAGGAGAAAAGTATGCAAAGTTTAACAATATTTCTATTTTTATCCCATTACAATATTTTGAACTATCATACAAGCGATATCTTATAAGTAATTACATCTAAAATATCCCAAATGACCTATAACTCCACATCTAATCACCTCACCACCATCAATTAACCCATCTTCATCAACTATCTCGTCTAGAACAATCTCTTTCACAGTAATCTTTCAAACTTTAGGGTTAGTTATCATATCACAAAGAACATCACACCAAAAATGTTGATTCAGTTTGATATCATTTTCTCATGCAGTTAAACCTTTGAGTTATAATACAAAAACTAGCAGATCGTCCTCATATCTTAGAAGCCTGAATATTTGTTCATGCACTTCTGCGACCTTTATTGCCAAACGCCCCTCTCTTGCATGACGAACTCTCTAAGAGCGCGTCCTTACCATATTTGTTGTTGATATATCTTAATAAGATCCTATATTTATAGGTCCCAAGGTAATAAACCCAAATCCCATTTACCATATTCAGACTTATATTTCATAACCCTAACAGCTGTCACACTTATCCATCAGTTACACATCCTCAGATCAAGCAAAATATATATTTGATTACAACCTCTTTACTTCAACTGTTTACTATCAATGACATTTTCCACATATTCTATCGAGCAGGCATCACAAGTACTTAAATTATTCACATATAAAGCACACACAGTTCGACACATATTTCTTTCTATCTAACATAATATATTCTACAGTTCGATATAATAAATTTACATATACTAATTCAGAGTTTAAGACGTTCGATTGAAGAAAAATATTCATTATCTCGAAAATATACACTACATAGTACTTTACAAGAAATAGTACGTTATAGATACTTCCTATAGAGTTTTACAGATTACAATCACTATCAGATATCGGTAATACTTCCAAGTACGAGTACCAGAAGCTTCTCCCACCTTTGAAACCACCACCATTACAGGAAAATGAAGACGGTTATAACAGAGATCTTCTTCCATCTCTTAAACCCCCACCTCTATAAGAAAACAAAGATGGTTGCAACAGAGATCTTCTACCACCTCCTCTACCTACAGAATCCACTCACTCGTAGGATAGCGGTGAGACTTCCAGGCACGGACGTCGGCTGCCTCATCCTCCTCTGAGACCATCTCCTAAGCAAGAAGACGTAGACCAATCCTACGTTGCATTGTTGCCTAACTATCACTAGATAATGGAACGGCGCCATCTGATAGTAGTCATTATCTGCCTCCAATACCTTCTCATATATCATACCATGATAGGTAAGTTGAACATGTATGGGAGTAGAGACATCTAGGAACTGCATCCCAAAGTAACAAAACTAGAGTACCTGCACTTTGGAAAAAACTCTAACTTTAAACACTTGGCGTCTAGTACTCACCACTGAGAAACTACAAAAGATTTGAAAAGACAAAAACTTGCAAAAGAATAACCGACAATATAATAACAACAATATTTATAGAGACGTAACATTTAATGTAGGGAAGGATTTCCAAAGTAGTCATCATTTAAAGTATACTTATGGGAAACCCAAATGCCAACTGAAATTTGGAGTTGTGACTTGTGACTTGTGACTTGTGACTTGTGACTTGTGACATACAATAGAAATCTGGAATGCCTGACAAAGGAACATTTCAAGAAGAAACTCATATAATGCAACTCTAAAGCAAGTAGATCTAAATGTTTAGTGTTTTTGGTAACAAAAGAAATCAAACTAGCCCATCTCCAGATAAGTTATATATCCTGAAAATCTCTCTCTTAACACTACAATGTGAACACAGTCACTTCTGTAGAATCCCAACTCTAGCACTATTACATTCTGCCATAGGTTTCCCCACTTACACTTTACATCTCCACAGCCACTTCCCATATACATCTTGATACATTCACTAAGTTCTACCTACACTTGTTGTCTAGATGGAGCCATTCTCTTCAAAGGTACTCTTGACATCCAACGCTTACTATTTTGAAGAAATAGGCAGAAACTGATACATTTTCCAACATGCTCACAAAAAGAAATTATCCTATCTTGATTAAACTCCCTTTCCACGGGGTAATCTTCAAGGACATCATAACCATCCAAGGATTCATAGTTCCATGGCTTTATCTATTTACTCAGGAACCAAAATGACCAAAAATTACATTTATGTCCAAGTACTATCTAGGACGTAGAGATCATAAAAAATATTTGAAGAAAAACTATAATGATATTCTCGTTAAATTTCCATACATAGACCTTTGCGCGCCAAAGCAAAGGTATGAAACTTGTCTGCCGTATTTGTTGTCCCATAGTACATTTCTATCTGGGTAATCCTCAAAGACACCATAAGTTAAAACAAATGCAGGATTCAAAGTTCCTTGGTCTTATATATATACTCTCAAAGACACCTATTATGTGATGTATATCACCTCCTGGGACCTCTTTAAAGACGAACCCAAATTCCCGCAGGCCGACTTAAAAGGTTCATCATAGGAAGCAAAATGTTCCAACTTACCATTTGCATGACTAATTCAAGGGAAAGTGAGATCCCCGCATATATAAATGCCGCGTAAGTCATAATAAATCATGTCGAGTGGCCCCTACTGTTGATAAGCTGATCTTAGGACCTCTCTTTTTCAAGGCATCCCAGACCGTTACACCAACCCCCTCTTGTTTAGCTCAATCTCATTCTTTCTTCATGAGAAGGTAAACTTGTATAGCAAGACACTAATTACACATTGCAGACTGTACATAAAACCAATTAAAATCTTGTATTGGGGACACTGACTCGAGACGTACAACACAAACCTGAAAGAAGGCCTACCAAAAAAAATAGGAGTTGTTCATCGATATTTTCCTCTTTCAAGAAGAAAACCATATAACAGAACTTTGAAACAAGAGGAATTCCAACGTAAAACTAAGCACTTGCCTCCTAAGAAAATATAGGTTCTACCATAAAAAAACATAAAATAATGTGACTAACCATGAGAATCTAACCAGCCTATCTCTAACCCAGTTTTACTAACCATGAGAATCTCTCTTCACATGCTACTCTTCTATGAACATCTCACCTCTGTGGACTCCGAACACCAGAACCTCTCCTCAAATCACGCGACCATGAATCCCAATGTTTGTTATAAACGAAGGGGGATTTGGAACGTGGTGCACGTTCACTGAAGGTACAACATTTCACTTCCTGGCAATAAATATGTGTATTACAGACTATACATATTTGTCCATTATAATTAACTCGTAATGTCCTAATGGGGAGTGGGACTTGTGACTTACAACACAGCACTACAAAAGTGCATGTTAAGGAACATTTCAAGGAGAAGAGCAATTACTACAACTCTGAAACAAGTAGATGTCAACCAAACGCTAGACATTTGCCTCCTATAAGACTGATTAATCTTTGAGAGATGGCAGAATTACAACAAGGGTATAGGTATCAAGATAATCAAACTAACCCATCTCTAAATCATAAGAAAACAGAAATCCTAAGAATCTTTCTCCCCCGATTTATTCCTCTACGAACACGTTAACTCCATGAAATCCCAATACATAAACTCCTTCCCAAATCTTGCTACAATTACCTTGTGCCATAGGTCCCCTAGAATATCTACTTCCACACCACATCTCTACAACCACTTCCCTTTAACAACTTTGTCTATATTCACAAAATATCTACCTACACTAATAGTCCATAAGGATACCTTTTCTTTTTTCGGGACTGATCCAGTTGTCGATGTAGCGACATGACCTTAATAAGCAGTATCGCATCATGATTGAACTTTCTTTTCCACTGGGTAATCCTCAAAACCCCATAGCCATCTCAGATCCATAATTTCTTAGCCTTATCAATTTAACCCGAGCAATCAAAATGATCAGAAATTTCTCCTCTATTGAACTTAAGTACTATCTTGAACGTATAGATCAAAAATACAAATCAAAGAAAAACTAGAATGATATACTAACGAAATTTCCTACAAGACCTTTGTTCTCCAAAACAAAGGTGCGCAACTTCTATATCATGTTTTTTTATGTCCTAGTACTTTAATGCTCCAGTAAATAGGTTTTATTCAAACCCAAAGATGTTACCTCAATCTAGCTCGTCTACACTAATTTTGGAATCATAGCAACCTCGTGGAGTCAAATTTGAACATCAAAATACCAATCTAACATCAGAAACTCACACCATCAAATCAGACATTTAAACTATAATATTTCATACATAAAACCAACTACTAATATCTTCAAATCATCATAATCTTAGATAGGTAAACACCAACACATGCTAACGAGAGATTTAAAGCATAATCTCGCAATTAGTTTTCCACTTAAATCAATCTCACTATCTTAGAACATTGGGTCCATCACAATACGCCTACATCAACAAAACCCACAAGTTCAAAAGATCAACCTATAGGGGCCTAGTTTCGCGGGAGGGGAAGCTGACTCTTACACTATAAGTTTTATCTTTGACCAGGGGGTTTCAAGTATACAACCAATAATAATACTTACTATAGAGATTATACACTTGCGCAGAGGCCTAGAATGAATCACTCCATGACCTCGGGTAAGGATTTTTAAAAGTTATGTTATATATGTAGAGTAGTCAAAGTATCGAGAGTGGGGTAGTTACAGGATATTTGAAGGTTAACTTGTAAGGTCTGTTGGAGAGATTTTCAAACCCCCCCCCCCCCCCCCCCCCAATAGTTCATCCTCCCTCAAATTTATAGAACATAGGATGGGTTGAGTCACCATGGGAAGTCAACTTACATATGTATCCTCCGGGGACAATTGACATATACCCAGAGTCGGTTCTGACGCTGCAATTGTCGAGTCTGACACTATAGTTGTTGTTCCTGACACTGTAGCTATTGGTTCTGATACTGTAGTTGCTAGATTTGGTACCACAGTTGTCTAGCGACGTGATCCACTATTCTGTCTAGCAAGCTGGCTGCCTGACATGTTTCCCTTTGACCATTTACGACCATGGTCGAAGTATTTCTAGTTTTGATGTGTAGTTTATGCGCTACTCATCTATCTTTGCCTACAGTGGCTGGCTTCGATGGTTCCTTCAAGTGTTTGATTAGTCTCGGAAGGCTTCGTGGACATAGTTATCGCCTTACTGGGCTTCAAAACTCTAGGTAAGCTTTGATAAAGCCTTCAAGTGCTTGATTGGAGCTAAAAGGCTACGAGTAGGTTACTACATTCGCCCCCTTTCAGTAGGTTCATCAAAAATTGGTGTAGAGGATGCGTGCTGAGAAAAGTAATTAGGCGTTGGAAGTTGAAGGGTTAATTGTTGAATGTGGCAGTTCCGAGGGAGGTAATTAAGTTTGATTGGTGATTATGGGGTAATAAATACGCTTAATAGTGGTATATAATAGGGGTTATCATGAGGCAATGCACCATAGTCTTCTTCTGCTTCTGCTTCTTTCTCGTTAAGTAACACACAGCATGGAGACTACACCAAACATCCGATACCAAAGGAAGATGGATGAATGGGACTGTCGAATTGGGAAAAAATGGCGAAGCTGAAGGTGAAATTTTTTGGTGACGAAGGGCTGGACTGGGTCATGCCAGACCTGGACGAGCTAGAGCCTGAGGAGCCGATTAACGGGCAGCCATACGCATACTAGTGGGGGGTGCAGTGGATGAACCCAATGGTCAGCAACCAGTACTACTTCCTACAGAGCTTGGCCGAGCGGATAGTGGAAAAGGAGGACCAGTTACTGGAGGATGAACCAAGTTTGTACAAGAAGAACTGCCCTATCTGTAAATAGAGGGTTATTAGCAGGGTGGTGGTATGTGAGTGCAGTATTTTTCTGTTTTGCCATTTTTGTTGGTTTTTGTATGTTTCACTCTTTTTTGTATCATCAAACTATCGAAATGAAATAGTAGTTCAATGGAACATTGTGTTGTGTATCTGACAAGTGTTATAGACGAATAGTATGTAGGCGTGGATTCGAAACTCCACCTTCGAACGAAGAGTAAAGAGTAGAGATAGTAACATACTTGGGAAAAGTTACTTTAAACGATAATGCAATGATCGAAGACATAGGTTAACATTTCGACTTTGAATGAATAAGTAACCCTGAATTCTTGAAACACTATGTATATGTAGAAAATGTTGTAATAGAATATAGAGAGGTGTCGATGGTTTGAGAAAAAAGGGGGTCGAGGATATAGATGCGTCGACTGCAAGACCTCAAAAATTAGTGTAGAGTGTGTGTGCTGAGAAAATGGTTGAGTCTGGGAAGTTAAAAAGTTTGACTGTTGTAATTCCGAGGAAGGTAATTAAAGACTGTGATTAATGCGGGTTGTGATTAAGGAGGGAATAAATGCATCTGCCTTCAAGTATAAGTAGGGGGTGTTAGGAGAGCTTCAAACATCTGCACCATCTTCCCTGAGTAAAATATCTATATCTTCTTCCCCAAGTAGTCGAACTATGGACACCATTCCTAATACAAGATATCAGAAGAGAATGGAAGCCAAAGAGTATCGAATAGAGGAGAAGACGCATGAGCTGATTGAGAAATTCTTCAGGAACCATGAGTTAGACTGGGTTATGCCTAACTTGGTCAAACTTGAGCCAGAAGAGCCGATCTTTGGGATGTCGTATGCTCACTGGTGGAGGGTACTACAATGGATAAATCACCATTAATCAGTTTTACTTCTTGCAATGTATGGCCAAAGATTTGATAAATGAAGAAGACCGAGTTGATGACGAGGAGGCTAGGCTCTCCAAGAATGTCCCTGTCTGCAAATAGGGGCTTCTTGGTTATGGTAAAAGTGCAAGTGTAGGATGGTGGTGGTCAAGAAGATTTGTAGTTTTTTGATAATGTTTTTTTTTAATTGGTATAAGGACAGTCGCTCGAATAAAATGGAATGTATTGAAATAATTATCGAGGTGTGATATTGAACTGTTTATGTGTAAGTATGGCAAACACAGCAGACGATGGTAATTTAGGCACGATAACAATTTCTCGAATGTTGAGCTTATAGGAATGATTATTAGAAAACTGTAAGCAACTGAGATAAAATTGAATAACCGAAAAATTTAGACCAACGTATCAAATATGATGTATGTGTGGATGGATGTTTGGCATAAAGTGTAGATGATGGTTCGTAGGCGGGATCAGGAACGATTTGGAAATTTTATTATGTCGAAGGTAGATGGGCTTCGACTGCAAAACCTGATAGCCAAAATAGCTGGCATGTCATAAGCGGTACTGTTCCTAGGGCAGAGTACCCTGTAGGTCATCATAATGTTTCCTTGGGTTATAGGATAAAGGTTGACATGACATATAAGTTTAACTTAACAACTTCGGGCAGGGTACCAGAAGGTTCGACTCGGTTAATATAAAATTTTGAAATGTGGGCGTGGAATGCGCGCGTGGGAGTTATTGAGGGTAAAGGCGTCAAAACACAACTCAGCCAAAAAGTAGGGGAAGTGGCAGAGTAGTAATGATGGCGGTTTTGGAAATCGAGGTAGTTTTTTATTATTTTAAGGTGGCATTTATAAAGGGAGAAAGAAATTATTGTTCCTAATTATCCAATCACAAAGAAAAATAGAGAGGCAGAGAGGAAAACATACTCCATTGTTGAGGTAGGGCTTGTTGGAGATGAGATAAAGAATCGTCGTTGTTGCTGTCTTAATCAGTCATACAGGTACTCTTCTGACTTTCTTGGTAGATAGGTTATTTGTAGCTCACCTTTATAGTTTTGTCTGCTATAAATATATTAAGGGGTAGGTTTTGTTAGGGTTTATGCTGGCGAAGACCTGGCCAAGGGAGAGGGTAATCTAAGTGGTTGGAGGTTCGGTCCATTAGGAGATTAGAGATATTTAGGTGGTTACCAGAGCCGTAATTAAACATTCGACTATGGGTTGGGTGAGTTGGAGAGGGTAGATCAAAATAAGTTATTGAAACGTAATAGTCAAATATATCGATCTAATTGCGTGCCTCTTCTTATGTAGGGTATAATGCGTACCCGTTAATATTCGAGGCTGAAGCTGATAGATGAGGAAATCGAGGTAAATGAGACGAGTGTGTCTGGCCATGGCTTAAGGGATGAGAGTAGTGATGTAGAGGTATTAGATGTTACAATAGATATCCCTCTGGCTGTAGTAGTACCCGAAGGTGGGACTTCGAGTAACCGGGGAGAGGGATGGAGGGAGAAGAGAGAAGGGGACATAAAGGTGGTGCTGAACCTTCGGGGGATGAAAGAGAAGAAGGGGAGCAGAGTAATAGTAGTGAGAGTTCAGTTGGTTCGAGGGGAGCTGCAGGGTCAGTCTCGGCTCACGAGAAAGTGAGACTTGATCGATTTATGGCTAAGCTGGAATTGTCAAAGGTAGGAGTGGAATTAATTACAGTAGGGCCTGAGTATACCTTCAAAGCTATCCCTCGAGAGGGTTTCATGGCATTTAGAGGCCAGATTCGGCTAGGGATGCGACTACCCCTTCAAAGGTTGGTGAATGAGGTATTGAACTTTTGGGAAGTAGTCCCGTGCCAGATGAATGGTAACTTCTATGAAATGATGAGGGTGGTTGAGGGTTTGAATGTAAAACTGAGATGTGAGAAGAGGGGTTTGATCAAGTGGTTTGATATTGTATCATTCTACTCTAGGAAATTGAACAAGAAGGTGAATACGTGCCACATCCAATGTCATGCAGATAAACCGTGGCTATTTGATTTGTGCTCGACGGGTCGAGGGTGGGATAAAGACTTGGTTGTGGTACGAGGTAATTATGAGAATGCCGAAGGGGAGGTTATTTATAGGCTATAACATAGGGTTTATAATCCAAGTAAGTTGACGATCGAAGGTTGTTTTTTGACATATTGATCCAATAGACTAATAAACATGATTTTGATTGTTTTACAGAAACTGGTAACTGAACTTTGACGAATCCGAGGAAATATATTGACGAGTTGATCGACCAGGATGAGGAGTGAGTGAACTGAGTATTCAGGAAGCTAAAAATCAAAAAGAAAAGGCGGAAGAGGACATATTCATTACTTTAAAATGTTTATGTCGCTTCTAGGCCAGCAAAGAAGAGGAGAGAAGAAGGTGCTTCAGGGGTTGAAGAAATGGAAAAAGTGAGATTGACTCAAAAAGTGAATTATAGTCCAAGAGGGCAGCAAGCAGTGCCAGTGTCCAAACTAGTTCCTGAGGCATCGAAGCAAGCTGACAAAGGTAAGGGCCAGGTCATGTCTGAACCTTCGAAGGTATATCTGCCAAAGGTTACTCAACGAAAGAGGGCTTAGGAATTGGGCGCTGATGATGGATGATGTCGACGAAGTACGTTATGTCACCGAACTGGAGGAACATGCACAAGCCACAGCCACGTAGATGGCTACTCTTTGCGTAAATGACCCAGACGAAGCTGCGAGGAAAATGAGTAAGGCTCTCCATCAGGTAACTATTTTCTGAGACCCTGAGCTTTTGTAATATTCGATATGCTTTAAGAAGTACTAACGGTTCAAGTATTCTAGCAGGCGCATGCTTGGGCCCTAGCTTATGCCAAGGCTAAGAAGGTAATAATAAGGAAACTGAAATAGGCGCTGGACAGTCTGGAGCTTGCTTGAGGTACCGAGATGTCGCTAGAGTCTGAGGATAATGTACTAAAGCGACTGCAGTTGACTATTAGAGCTGACTATGCAAGGGAACTCGAAGCTCAGCGTGACAACCATTCTCAAATGCGGAAGATATTGGAGTGTAAGACATCCATACATTTAAAGATCTTCATCGAGAGTCTGGGGCATGATCCTATAACTCTGAAGCGCTTTCCTGTGCCCAAAGGGCCTCTTGTCGAAGGTGTTATGTAGGCAGAAAGGATGGAGATGGATCCTACTAGTGGAGGTACGGGAGAGGGCGTGGAAGCTCCTGTGTCTGAAGATGTTGCTGCTGGTATGGTAGTTGATGAGGTGGCCGACGCTTTGGGGCCGAATCATACTGTCGAAGGTGCTGGAAATATTGTTGTAGAAGAGCCTGTGGGGGGAGGTGATATGGCCACTCCTGTATGAGGTACTATTGCTGTCATCTTGCTATAACAAAGCATTTTTCTCTTACCTTGTTGTGGCGTTGGAATATTTGGAGTAATGGTTGGCATTCGAATACTTTGTAACTTATTTGAGCTTGAACTGTTTGTTTATGATTGATTTAAATTTCTTTAGTGTAATGAACTTGAGTTACAGATATATATTGTACTAGGGTGCCATACTTGTAGTTGAATTACTGATATTCTTGTATACTTGTATTCGTGTATGTTGGAAGTATAGAATGTTTGTAATAGGGTTTGAACTAGAACCTTGAAGAGCTTCGAGGTCATCCTCGAGTATCAGTCTAGTCGAGGGATAGACATGATACTAAGGTTAGGCCAAGAATTCACTGGACTTCAAAGGTCGCCCCCGGGTCTGTGCGCGGGATTGAGCCTAAGCGAAGCATTATGTGTTCACCCCCAATGCATTCCTGAGGGTCCGGTCTGTCGACCATTCATGCCCCTTGAGTTTACTCGAATTAGAGACTTGAAAAACCTCGAGGTCGCCCCCGAGTATTAGTCTGGCCGAAGAGTTGATATGATACTTAGGTTAGGCCAAGAAATTCACTGAACTTCAAAGGTTTCCCCCGGGTCTGGCCGTGGGATTGAGCCTAAGTGAAGCATAACGTGGTCGCCCCCAATACATTCCCGAGGGTCTGGTCTATCGATAATTTATGCCCCTCGAGTTTGCTCGAATTTGGAGACTTGAAAAACTTAGAGGTTGCCCCCAAGTATCAGTCTGGTCGAAGGGTTGACATGATACTTAGGTTTGGCCCAAAAATTTACTGGACTTCGAAGGCCTGAGCCAAAATGAAGCATAACATGGTCGCCCCAAATGTATTCCTGAGGGTTTGGTCTGTCGACCATTCATGCCTCTCGAGTTTACTCAAATTTGGGGACTTGAAAAACTTTGAGGTCGCCCCCAAGTATTAGTCTAGTCGGAGGGTTGACATGATACTAAGGTTAGGCCAAGAAATTTACTGGAAGAGAGGATACGAAGTTCAGAGGAAAAAATATGTTTATTAATTATACTGTATTTACATCTGTTGAACAAGGTGGAGGTCGTAGCTTGTTATTTGAGACTAACTGTATGGTGTTCCAAGGATTGTGTAGAGGTCCTTCCATTTCTATCATCAGATAATCGGAACCTTTATCGATTTTGTCATACACGACAAAAGGTCCTTCCCAAGATTCGGCTAGCTTACTGGCATTACAAGGCTTTAAAGAGGGTGTGACTCGCTGAAGTACCAAATCTCCAATATTGAAACTGCGTGGTCAAACTCTTTTGTTGTAAGACTTCTAGATAGAAAGATGGTAACGGCCGAGGTTTGCGATGGCTCGGTCTCTAGTTTTGTCGATTCATAACATATTGCATCCGAGTTCAAACTCATTATCTTCGTCTGCGAGGTTGGGGTCGCGTGTTGGCACTTAAATTAAGAAGGTAGAATCACTTCAGTACCATAGGAAAGAAGGAAAGGTGTGCAGCCCATCACCTTTCGTAGTGTTGTTCGGTAAGCCCAGAGTACATGTTGTAGTTCTTGAACCCATCGTCATTTCTTCTCATCGAACCGCCTCTTAAGACCGTCAACTATAGTTTTATTGATTACTTCGACCTAAACATTCCCCTGGGGGTAGTAAGGTGTTGAGGGGGAGAGGATTATGTTGTACTTTTTGAGGAAATTGCAGATTTTGTTCCCGACGAACTGTGGACAATTGTCACATCGAATCTTGTAAGGACAGCCGAAGCGTGTAATGATATTCTCCCATAAGAACTTGATAACTTCTTCTCTGGTTCGACATAATGGCAAGGCTTTGACCCATTTAGTAAAGTAATTAGTTGCCACAAGAATATTTTCTCGGCTACCCGATGCTTTGGGAAAAGGACCCACGAGATCGATGGCCCACCACTTGAATGGCCAAGGGACTTGACTGTAATAAAGATCCTGTAAAGGGTTATGGATGTCGTGAGCGTAATGTTGGCATTTGTCACAGTGTTTGGCGTACTCTTCAGCTTGCTTCTCCATATTGGGCCATAATGATATGGCTCGTAGGGCCATAGATCGGCCAGCAGTGTGGGTACCGCAGGTACCTTCGTGGAGTTTGGCAAGAATTGCAGTGGCTTCGTTTTGAGAGATACACCGGAGGTAGATGCCGTTTGGGAATTTGTGGCGTAACTCGCCTTTGAGGATGGTATATCTACGATAATTTTTTAGTAACAAATGTTTAGCTTTGGGGTCATCTAGAAGGGTAGAACTATTAAAGTAAGCAAGAAATGGTCTTTATCAGTCATCTGGATTGAGACTCTCACCCCTAGTATTAATGGCATTGACTTCCATCTGGTCGATACTTGGGCGTTCGAGTATCTTGATATGGAGTGTTTGAGATTTGGACTGACCTAACATGGCTGTTATGTAGACGAGGGCATCGGTATGTCTATTTTCGCCTCAGGGGTAATGAGTAATAGAAGTCTTTTTAGGAAAATAATTTATGCGGTGGCAGACGAGAGTAGCATACTCAGCCATGCGACTGTTGGCTTGATTTTTACCGGTGTATTGTCTTTGAACAAGTTGGGAGTCAGTAACTACTGTAAGTTTAGGGATGCCAAGTTTGAGTGTAAGGTCGAGGTCATGGATCAAGGCTTCATACTCAGCCTCGTTGTTGGAGCACTCGAAGTTTAACATGAAAGCTTTTTCAATTCGATCATTGGAGGGGGTAACCAGGACCATACTGATCCCCGAACCGTTAGGTTCAGTGGATCCATCTGTAAAGAGATGCCAGCCTGTATTAGGGTTCCATGGGTCAGTTTGTACGGGCTGGTCTTCTGATAAATTATCTTCATGTTCCTCTCAGTCGATGTCCTTGACCGAGAAGTCAGCGAGAAAATCTGTGACTGCCTGGCCCATTGGGATATATGTTTCTTAAATGTGATGTCATGTTCGCCCAGATAAATAGACCACTGCTATACCCGTCTAGATATTTATTTCTTGTTGAGTACTTCTTGAAGGGGGTAACTTGAGATAGCATGTATGGGGTGAGCTTGAAAGTATGGTTTGAGTTTTCGAGCCGTATAAACGAGTGCAAGACGCAGTCGCTCGAGACTGGTATATCGAGTCCCTGCAGGTGTCAGAGTTTTACTGATAAAGTATACAGGCTTCTCGATGCTGGATTCAAGTCGAATGAGGACTGAACTGATAGAAGTATCGATAACAGTGAGGTATAAAGAAAGTATTTTGCCTTCGATGGGGGTACTGATGATGGGTGGTTGACCAAGGTATTCTTTGAGTTTGAGAAAGGCATGTTCTCAATTGGATGTCCAATTGATTTTAGGGTTGTTTTTCTTTTTGGCCTTATGGACGCCTTGGCCACGTAAGAGGGAGAAAAGTCAAGCACAACGGTCAGAGGATTTCAAAATGAAATGGTTGAGGGCAGCTATCTTGCCAGGAATATTTTGGACGTCTTTTTTGATTCGAGGGGAAGGCATGTCGATGAGGGCTCGGATATGAGTGGGGTTGATCTCGATACCCCGTTTACTGATGAGGTGGCTTAAAAATTTACAGGACAAAGCACCAATTTAGCATTTGTCTAGGTTTAATTTCATGTTGTAAGTACAAAGTATGGCAAAGACCTCTGTGAGGTCCTGGATATGGGTCTGTTTTTGGAGGCTCTTGCATAACATGTCATCGATATAGACTTCGACTAAATTGGCAAGCAAGGATTTAAACATGGTGGTAACAATACTAATAAATTTAGCTCTTGCTTCTGGTTCATAAATTTTGTCCATAATAGATAAAATTTTACTTTGATTAGTTGTTAGAGTATTAATGTTTAAGCCATTCATTTCAAAAATGGTTTTCCAGTAATCCTGAGGATTAGATTCTGAACACTCGTTAAAAGGAGTTCCTTCTCCAGCAGAGGAGGGGTCACTTTGGTCAATTTCATTGACTTCCTCGTTGCTGTCAGAAGAACTTTCTTTAGAAGTGGTGTTAAGTAATAGTTTACTTAATTAAACTTTTAGTCCTTCATCCAGTTGGGGTTCTTGCAGCTTCCTCTTAGTGGAACACTTGTTTGCCAAGTGCCCCTTTTTGCCACACTTGTAGCAGGTGCGGGTTTCATATTTTTTGGAAGAGCTGGTATGAGATTTATCTCTCATATGTCTCTTTCTTTTTCTATGTTGATAATAAGAATCATCTGAATCCTTATATATCTTTTTACTTCTTTTTCGCAAGTGAGAAGAATGTTTTGCACTCTTCTTATGCTTTTAAGGATAAGTGATAGGATGGTAGTAAGCAAACTGGTGACAAATCTCACCAATCTCCTTTTTGCTTGTTAAATTATGTTTTTGAAGTTGGTACTGTAATTTGATATCATTACAGATACTAAGACCAACCTGAGTACAAATACTGATAAGATGGCTATATGTATGCTCATGGTAGGGTATAAAATTGCCATCATGCTAGTCTTTAAGCTTTTGATGAACCTTTTCGGCAAATAAAGGTGGAAGATCATAAATGAATTTGGCTTTCCAATGTTCTGCATTGGCGTCACTCATCTGCATCACTTTGTAAATATAAACATCCTTGTACCATCTAAAATGGGTTAGAGAAGGACATCTAAGATTCTGTTAAAGTTCTCTATTTCTCTCTTGTCTCTGGGGTGAGAATCCCTCAAAGTATATAATTATGGTTTGAACAAGAGTGTAGACAACATCCTTAATAGGAGTATTACTAGTTCCTTCAATTTTAACTGCCGCAAGGATCTTTTAATTTTGATATGAAGTGATAACATTATCCCACCAGCCTTTAAGACTTCCTGTGAAACCGTTGGCAATAAATTTTGCTACGTTGTCATCATCATTACCAGTAGCCTTACAGATAGAGACATACATAAGCATTTTATGAATAACTTCATAGTTTTGACATTCAGATAATCCATCTATATTCCATTCATAGATGGTGCTTCCGTTATAGGAATTTTGATTATGGAAAGAATCTTCTTCAAATAAAAGATCCTGAGGGGTAGGTCTTTTGTAATAAGTTTTTAATTAGGATAGTTCATATTCAATCTTATGAAGGGTAGCCTTAATGGCTTGGATTTAATTTTTTGATTCGCTATCAGAGAACTCAGAGGTATTTTATGATGTGGAGTTCTTATCCAGAGTGTTGACACTAAGAGTTTTGAGACGTTCAACAAGAAGGTCAACAAATTTAAAATCCTAAGAATCAGAAAGCTTAAAGTCATGGACAAGAAGGGTTGGTTGAATATCAGCTTTGTACATGCTAGAGGATGTACTTGCGATATTGTCAGAAGAATTTTAACTACTATTTTTTTGAACCTGGTCTTCGATACGATTTAACTGATTACCAATCGTTTGAAGACTCAAATTTGTCAAATTATTCTGCTTGATAACTGGATTAACATCACTTATCTGGTTGCTAGGATGACTAAAGGCGTTGGCCTTCAAAGCCTTGGACCCAGGGCTCCCTTTGCCTAAATGGAGAGATTCAGGAGGAGGGTAAACTGATTGGACTTCTATATCATCTTCTTTTACCTATTTCTTAGTGAAATCTTCCATATTACTGATAAGGTATTGTTGGTGAGGGTACCATCCTGTGAACCATTTAGAAAATAATATTGCCTTTTGGTTTTTCTCAATCTCAAGGTAGTATAATTCCTTGATTAAAGCCAATTTTTCCCTGCTAAAAGTTTGGAAATACCATATCCTAAACTCTTCATGACTGGAAGACATGAATTCCCTACTGATAAGCTGGCAAATAAATGAATTAGGGCTTAAATCCATATTTGCATAAACATAAAAGTTCGCCTCAAATTTAGGAAAAGTAGGTTTTTCTCTTTGTACTTTTGGCCTGGTACTGGTAGAGTGATCAATATAGGCTCCATGGGGAATCTGTTAATCAAATACCATAATTCCTTTAAGGATAGGTTCAGATGTGGAGTTCCTATACATAGAGGGCCGAGAAGAAGGGCAATTAACCTAGTAAGGAATATTTTATTCTCTTGCTATTCAGCAAGACATACTCCTATCAAGAGAGAGTTTGATTAGAGTAGAAGCAAATGTTACTTTAACATCTTCATCAGGAGTTTGGGTAATTTGACTAATCTGGTTGTTAAACCTAGGTCGTGGAACCACTGCCTAAGATAATGTCCATTGTGTTAGGATAATAAGCTTATCCCAATTTATAAGCCTGTTCACAGCAATATTAGTCGCTAAATAGTTATTGTGTACAACTACAGTTTTACCTGGTTCACTTTTGAGGATAGCCCTAGAGCATAAAGTATTTATAACCGTATAGTGAATCCGGTAAATAATTGCTATAACTTCTGCTCCAGGGATAAAATTGTATCCCTGTGTTTGAATTCGTTGACTCACAACATCAAACATAGACTTATCTGTGAAGGATAAAGTTAAATTGGGTAAACATCAAAATAAACTGGTTCATGACATAGACTAGTTTAAACAATTCCTATAAAAGATGATTTAAACTCTCTACTTCTCTCATCCCTGAGGTGTGCAAGAATACTAGAATTAATTCCTAGGAGAGTTAAAGGTTTGAATGTAACTTGGATACATCCAATATGCAGGTAATTATATTTTTTAATATACCTTTCTACAACTGTAAGGTTAAGTAATTTCAAGGTATGACATTCACTGTCAAGAGCTATTGACTGCTCCATAATTTTGATATTATCTTGACTGATAAAGTCAAACGTTCCTATTTTTTAAATTAATTTGGAGTTGATAGATGGTATAGTCCATTTATTCAGTTGTTGAGTTTGTTCAAACCTAACTAATTCTGAGTTTTTTTACATATGATTGGCCTTTATGAGACCTATTCATTTCTTCCATATGTGAAAGAAGGATCACATAGATATTGAAATATCATATGAGGACGTCGGTATGGTTATTGTTTATCATCTTCCTTGATAAATATGCTTAAGCAGTATAATCTGATTCAAAGTGTCAGGTACACGTCTGTCAATGATTTACCGGTAAAAAAATCTACTTTCAGGACAACCATACCATACGTGACTCGGGTGACGTCCCATACCTTCACCTCTAGATTAGATATACTGTGAAGCATGTTTGTCGAAAGAAAATAAGATAAGCAGTATGCTTACTTAGTTCTTATATAAAATTAAACATACCTATGTGACCTAAATGTTTAGCCACACATGGCTCTAATACCAATGATATATATATATATATATATATATATATATATATATATATATATATATATTTGTGATGGTGGAATACCCAAACTCTAGTTTCTTTTTATTTTTTTGAAACTAGTTACCAAAATTTCTTGTTAAGTCGACACAGTGAAAACGATTTTGAGTTACCATCAGAAAGTGAATGACAAACCCCTATATTTTACAACCCGATTTGATACGGTTTTCTCAGAAGGTTCCGTTAATAATTCATTTTCCTGGCCTAAGAGCATCTCCTAAAGTACCTCACCACACTTAGTTAGGAAAAAAAAACCTAAATCCAACTAAGTGAGGTCCAATTTTATCCAATAGTACCTCATGTGGTTTTTTGAACAGGCGCCTAAATGTTGGGCTCCCGTTTAATTTCAAAAAAATAAAATAATAATAAATAAATAAAATCAAATTAGGCTCGAAAGTATTAGGGGCTCGATTTAAGTTTTTTTGGAAAAAAAACAATTGGGCAAGCTTAGGCTTCCGATTAGAAAACAAACATACACCCCAATACTTGGGAGCCCGATTGTGATTTATAAAAAACAAAGTTGTGCTTTGGAAAGTAAGGCTCAACCATGCCTTTTGAGGATGAAAACCAAGTGAGTGAGGTATTGCTGGATTGAAAAAATCCTACGTGGCACCTCAAAAACCAAGTGAGTAAGGTACTTTAGGAGATGCTCTAAGAATATAAATATATGCCCTGTGAATTAATATCGAGTGTTTGAAAATTTCTCAAAAATGGTGAGAAGTGCAATATAGCATTTGGGGGTTATCGAAGAGAAATAAATACTATATTTGTTTAATAAACTAGTTTAATATTCACGTGCTTCACACGATTTAATTCAAAAATATATCAAAGGGTGTCTCTAAATACAAACCAAAATCTCTTGTACAATATAACCACAACCAATAAAATGTGGAAAACCCCCCATAAAATACACATGAGATGTTCCTTCAATAGTTACTAACCCAAAAAACTCATAAAGATTCTTCGAAACTTCAAATCTAATCTTCCACATTATTCTATAATCTTAGGCCATCCAAATGCGAAAGTGCACAAACTGAATAATGAAATCGAGCATGGAGTATCTACTATTGTCATTGTGGAAATCGCCATGATACATGCAATTAGAAAGAACAATGTGTTAATATGATATAATATTCGAATTAGAAAGAAATAGATTTTATGGCATGATGAGGTATGAGAAAAATAGTGAGGTTGCATGGTTTATATAAAGATTGAGTTAGAGCAGTTACATGTAGGAGGAGATGAAGAGATCAATATTGTAATTATGTAATAATTGGGTGTTTCAAAATTAATTAGCCTACTACCCTCAACTTTATTGACATAAATAATTACATAAGTAATAAATAGATGAGGCATTAATAACCCCAAATAATATTAATAATTTCAAAAAAAGACATTAATAATCATTAAGTCTGGTAAACTAAAATACCCTTCAAAATCTTAAAATTAACTTCATGCTCTAAATGCCACGTGGCACTCTACATGATAAGTAAATTGTGAGGAGAGTTTTCCATCCTCTAAATTCCTAACATTTCATATAGAAGTATTTATTAACACAGGCAGGGGTGTAGTTCAATAGTTTGGTTTGATTTAACCAAAACTAGGGCCGGAAATCACCTTGAACATGTGTTATAGTGTTCGAATCCCTACATCCCCAAATGCCTTTTTATTGCAGATTTAAATAGATCAAACTGCTGATAGCGATACACTATCACAAACGAGCATAACCAACCTTTTGAATACACAATTCGAGCTTATCGTGGTGGTGGTTTTTCCCCGTTAGTTTGACACACTTTTTTTTATCACATTTATTTAGTGATTTTGTACAAGATTACAATGATTGAGAAATTCACTCCATAAATCAAGAGATTCCAGTTTAAGATGAATTTAATACAAATGGACTAACGTAAAAATTTAACATATGTAGGAATAGACCATCCTAGTGTTCCCAGCTAACGTTTAAAGGTTCTTTAATACAAATGGTCTACATTTGGGTCGTAATATTATTACAACTAAAGATTCCATCTCAAAAAAATTATATTTTGAGGTGTAAGGTTTTATGTATCTGATGTGGAACTATATATCTCAATACTCCCCTTTGAGGTACAAGGCTTTATGTATCCGATGTGGGACTATATATCTCAACACGCCCCCTCACGTATTGGTAATTTTTGAGCTAAACACATAAACAAACAAATATTTGGGTGACACAGAGTAGAACGTGGACCATTGGGCTGGACACATAGAACAAATCTCGTTATGATACCAAATTAGAACTATAGATTGCATCTCAAAACCAATTGGTAATGAGAGAAGTATCCATCGGATTTTATATTTTAAGGTGCAAGGCTTTACGTATATGATGTGGGACTATATATCTCAACAGATATTTTCAAATGGAGCCTTCCACTGGGTCACCGACAAAAAGATTCACAAATTTAGCCTGGAAGAAATCGTTGTGCTTGACATTTCTACTGAGAAGTTTTGTACTATAGATTTCTCAATCACAATTAATTATAATAGAGTATCTCTGTTAAGAATTGAGGTAGCTAGTCTCTTTTCTACGACAAGAACGAATTTTGGAAATCGCCGAACAAGCAATAAACCAAGCGAAGAACAAAACAAAGAACAAATGATTTACCCGGAGGATGGAAGTGAAAAACCCGGATAAAAAACAACTCCCCGCGAACAATCCACTATAAATTAATAGGTTATAATACGATCTCTCGAGTTTCCTTGAAGCTTTAATGGAGTCTCTTAAACCCTATTCTCTCTAGAATTAAATTTACTAAAAATAACCTAAGAAATATACTAAGTATCCCTTATATAGTTGAGAGGTTATTACATCAATTAGGACTCAAAGTACGGATCACGAGGCAATCCAACATCTTCACTCCAACCTTCTAAAACTGTGTTTACGAAGTCTATTTAAACATAATGTATTTTGAGACATCTATTCGAATAGACTTTGAGTTTATTCAAACAAACTATTTTCTATTCGAACAGACTCGTAAGTCTATTCAAATAAAGCATGTTCTGCCTCTTCTGTTTGAACATACCAAAACCTATTCAAACAAAACACTGAAAATCTATATTTTCCTTCCATCTTCGATCCTTGTTCATCCCATGATCTCCAATGAGCATCCACAAACATAATTTGAGTTCATTCCTTAGCAATGATCTCTTGTTAATTATATAGAGTCTTTGGCACTTGCTGAACAAGGGAGATGAGATCGAATTCGTACTTGTAAAGTATTTGGTAACAGCACTGATGGTTGCAGGATTCTTAAAAAGTCTCACAAATTGTCAGACTCATATTTGGATCGTAAGGGTCATATTTGGAGCGTAAGGATATTGGGGTTTTGGTACAATGACAACTGTCTTCTTCAGGTAAGACACTACGCAAATAGAAGTATTTTTTTAAGCATTTGTCTTATCTCAAGATTTTATAGTTCATCTTTGTGCTAAATAAAGTTTGCTTCCAATTTCAGTTCGTGTACATGAAAGATTCTGCGAAGAAAAGTATAAATGACGAGCTAGTTCTCAATTTCCCCAAGAAGGAAGAGCTGCGCACTATTGAGGTTTATTAGATTATAAGTTTATCCAGATCAAAATTCATTATTCCAAGCCTCTTCTCTCCTGGTGCTATTATTTTTGGGAATCTCGACGTAGAAACTTAAAGAAGAGCGTACCTTATAACACCGGCTGGTTTTATTCTCATATCTGATGTTTTTCCCTTGATTCAGATCAGTTTTCTTTTACTTATTTGCCTTCTTAGAATAATATTGAACATAATACTAGAGTTTTTAAATAGTAGATATTGCATGTATTAACAATAATGGAATAGATTCATGGACACTAGAAAATGAAATACTCAAGTCTCTCTCAATAAGAACCACTCATCTCTATTAGATGAGTGGCTCTTAAAATAAGGAGTTCCTTTATAGGAAATGAGTTATCTCTATATCTCTCTCTCTTTCTCCCTATTATTATTGATTTATTTTGAATTAAAGATAACAAAACACTTTTTTGCCTACCTGTCTCGCTCCTCAGACTCACTCTCTCACCATCAATGTCTTTATCTATCTATCTCTCTCTCTTTGAGGAACACAATATCTCTTACATATGCCATTAATACTCACCCAAATCCATTAGGTTTTCTTATAGAAACCTATACTCTATCTCTTTCTCTAGAGGAAACTTATTCTCTTAGTTCCGTTGGATCTTACTCAAGAAGCAGCAATTTTTAGTTTAAACGGGTTGGGTTTGTCGCTAATTTTCCCCCCTATCAAGTTAGATAGGTCCCTCTGCTCTATCTATACCTCTCTCATCGAAGATCGATTGCTAGTTTTAAATTCTCTTGAATTTTAGTGGTGAAATCGGATTTATAAATTTAGTATTTTCGAACTATTGTCTTCTTCGATCAGTCTTCGATTTGTTGTTGGTCCCTTCCAATTAATTGTGCTAGATTGTTGTTGGACGAATAATTAGATTGTTGTTGTTGGCCCCATCTCTTCAATGTTTTTCTGGTACCAAAATGATTGTCGATCAATCACTATTTCAACAATTTTTTTTGTCGAAATTATCGAATGCATATATAACGAGAATATGGTACAATCAAAGAGGGATGATTATTGTCGATTAACTGGATGATTATTGTTGAGTACCTTATCTTTTCGACAAAAAGGTTGTCATCCAGAACATCTAAAAATTCTAAACATGCATTGTTCCAGGATGTTGCATATGTATTTCTTGAAATTGAAGTTTGAGATTAGGATCCTCAACAGAGTTTTTAAACTTTGGGGTACAAATTGTAATATTAAACTTACTTTGGTCCTATATAACAATTCCTTCTTTATAATTTCAAAATTTCCCGCTCGTTCCCCCATATTTGGTTAGGCAAGCTCGGGTTTTATAGTTGGACCCCAAGAACCATTGTATTGAAAAATGATAGGAAGTATTACAATCTAAGATATTTTCCCCCATGGCATCCCCTACAATCATAACGCACAAAGCATGAGGCAAGGATCCAGGGTGCAAAATAGTCTCACAAGAAAACAAATAAAAGAAGGGCACTTAAAATGGTAGCCCAACTGGTACAGTTGGACTCCTCCACCACTTGACCTACCCTATCAATGCTTGCTACTAGTGAGAGCATCTCCTAAAGTGCCTCTCTGACTTGGTTGAAAAAAGGCCAAATCCAAGTCAGTGAGGCTTTATTTCCTCTAACAATACCTAATTTGGATTTTTTAACAGGCGCCCAACCCAACACTTAGGCGCCCAATCACGAGGTAAAAGGGTAAGGTTGAGTATGGGATTCTAATACTCAACCCTACTTTTTGAGATTCAAATCCAAGTCAGTGAGACACTGTTGGAGGTCGAAAATCTTATGTGGCACCTTGAATTCCAAGGTAGTGAGGCACTTTGGGAGATGCTCTGAGTATTAGTGCCCTCTACATTCTCATTTGTGACTGAGTCCACCTCTTCCACTTTCTCTTTGAAGTTGTGGGCATAATTGGAAAAAAATCCCCAATCCTCCCTCGAGATAAGAGTTGAGGGACGATCAGAAAGATAAGAACAAAAATATTGCAGAATAAATCAAAATACCCCTCTTCTTCCCTTTTATTTTCAAGAGCGGTTCATAAAGTTTGTCTAAGAGAGAGAAATTTTAGGGTTTTGAGAGCAACAATGCCTTCCCGTGGTCCCCGTCGTATCTGAACAATACCAACAGGAACAAATGCAATAACAACAAACGCAATACCAAACGCAAGAGCAACAACAAACGCAAGATCAACAACAATGGTAGACATGCCGAGGTTTCTTTGTATTCAAGGTCTTTCTCCATTAACTGAGGTCGCCTTGTTGAAAGCTACGTTAAGGAGATATGGGGTTGTTACCAGTACCTACATCATTATTAGCACCAAGGACGATGACACAGTCAACAAGTTTGCAGTTTCTTCGTTTGCTAGTGAGGAGTCGAGTCTGAGAGCCATATCTGAGATAAACGGTCAGGAACTCCATGGGAGCATCATCAAATTTGGGTGGATGCTTGACATAAGATAGAGTGATGGGTGGTGATGTTTCAAGCACTGGGTATGATTTTATTTTAACTACATCGATATAGACGTTCTAATTAGTCTATTTTAGTAACTGGGTATCGGTTGTGTAGTAGCCTACTCGTAGCCTTCTAGCTCCATTCGAACACTCAAAGGCCATATCGAAGCGTACCTAGGGATCCGAAGCCCAATAAGACGATAACTATGTCAACAAAGCCTTCCAAGACTAATCGAACACTCGAAGGAACCATCGAAGCCAGCCACTATAGGTGAAGATTGATGAGCAGCGCATGAACTACGCATCAGAACCAGAAATGCTTCTACCATGGTCGTAAATGGTCGAAGGGAAACATGTCAGGCGGCCAACTTTCCAGACAGAATAGTGGAGCACGCCGCTTGACAACTGCGGTGCCAGATCCAACAACTATAGTGTCTGAACCAACAGTTACAATGTCAGGAACAACAGCTATAATGTCAGACTCGAGAATTACAATGTCAGATTCGACTCCGGGTACAAGTCAGTTGTCCCTAGGGGATACTCATGTAACTTGACCTCCCATGGTGACTTAGCCCTTCCTATGTTCTATAAATAGGAAGGAGGAGGAACTATGAGGGGGGGGGGGGGGTTAGAAAATATTTCCCAGCAGACCTTACAAGTTAGCCTTCAAATACTCTGTAACTACCCCACTCTCGATACTTCGACTACTCTACATATATAACATAACTCTTAAAAATCCTCACCATATGTAATGGAGTGACCCATTCTAGGCCTCCACGCAAGTGTATAATTTATATAGTAAGTCTTATTATTATTGATTGTATACTTAAAACCCCCTGGTCAAAGATAAAACTCATAGTGTAAGAGTCAGCTTCCCCTCCCGCGAAGCTAGGCCCCTACATTTGGCACCGTCTGTGCTATCCCACCCTATCAGCCTCCCTCTATATTTTTTGTTTTTTCCTTCTCTACTCCTACAAGCCACCTTCAATGGATCCCCACCCTCTACTCTACTTCCACCCTTGCCAGCAACTCCCCCGATGGGGTGGCCGCTCAGCTCTACCTTCTTACCCAACAATTCACTCAAGCTGAGGAGCAACATAGAAATCAGTTACACCAAAAGCGTGAGAAGCACCGACAAAAGTTTAAGGCTGAACGGCAACGCCGTTTAGATGATACACCCAGACAAATATTGTTTCCTCGATGATCTATGCAATACGGTTTGCGAGTTACAACGACTTCAAACTCAAGAAATCCCTCCGCTGTCTCGAGCACCCGCCCCGTCGTGCGCTTCTGTCCATGCTCGGCTTGAGCCCCAACCACAACTTGAAGTACTCCCGAGCCATCTTGGCGCCGAGGGTGCTCCCCCACCATTCTACTTACTGGTTCAATCCGCCTTGGCATACACCCCACAGAGGATTCGTCCGATTCTACTCTTCGTACTACCAGATACCCCAAATGCCACCCTGCTCGAGAACGTCTCGGGGAGCACAGCGCTGAGCACACGCCAAACATTCAGCCTCTTCCCCTTTGACCACAAAGATCCCCGCTTATCCTGCCTATCTTACACAGCAGGAACTCGACCAAAAACTTCATACTGCCATCCGCATTAGTGCGAGCCATATACTGAATAATTGGAGTCGGTTAAACAGCCCCCTCTGCCCCAAAATCCATGCTATCGTAGTGCCTTCAAATTTCCATGCCCCAAAAATCAGCAAATACCACAATACCGACTCTCAATCCCACATCCTCGAATTCTAAAATACCTTAAGCCTATACTCCACGATCGACCACCTATTGTGTCGATTATTTCCTACGAGATGCTCTGAGTTGTAGCTTAGATAAATGTTCTTCTCCAATATTTATAACTTTGGCTCTCAAAATCAGTTTTTTGTATACTCTTATCTAACATAACCTGAAACATTAATAAATCAATAATTAATCTTTTTTAGCAATAAAATGAGGTCTAGAACCCTTAAATAATTAGGGTAAAATATGCATTTTTACATGCCTATCACCTTCCTCTAATATCTTGGGCTGAATATAGTTTGATACCGTACTATAATTTATAAACAAACCAAACTAGAATTTTATCATCTAAAACCAACAGTGGCAAAATAGCATTCCAATTAGATTAATTTTAAAAGATTGATCTTCGAAACATGACGCGAATAAACTTGTAATGCAACTTCTTGTTTCACTACCAGAATACCAAAGTGTAGCAAATTTCTAACAACATCAGATAATGCTTTAAAGATTAAATATGCAATCGAAAGAAAAGAAGAAGGATTTTGGGGTGCAGGTATTTGAACCCTGTAATTGTACTGGATAACTGTCCTAGGCGATTTATGTTAGGGAAATTAACTATGTTACCTCTACAGCAGTTATCGAGAGCAGAGATTAATAGAAATATAGCAACTGTGGCAAGATGAACTGGAGATGCTGAGTCAAGGACTAGGTCTCTACCTTTAAGGCATTTTACTGTAATGCCCTTTGCAAATAGTTGATTACTGCATTGCCGCCAGGATAAAACAGCAAAGTGGGAACTTCTCTTGCAAGGAAGAAGTACCTTCGAATGACTTGAACTTTCAACAACTTTACTCAGACTCTAGACTCATGATTCGAAAAGAAGAGAAGAACTGTGTATTCGATAGATTTATAAAACTGAGGCACAATTTCTCTTTATATAGAGCAAGTTTGAAACGGTAACAAGAGTTAATAGTGGGATACGTCATTAAAAACGTTCGAACGGAAATGAAACGTTTAAGACTTAATTTTGAAACAATTACGTTTGAGAAAATCAAAACTAACAAAGTTCAGTTCGAAATAGACTTGGTTCGAATTTGGTTTCCTGGGAACTCCAGATCGAAATAGACTCAGTTCGAATTTGGTCTCCTTGTAACTCCAGGTCGAAAGGACTTGATTCAAAATAATCAAAGTCGAGATCGATTGGACTTAGTTCGAATTGGTCTAGGTCGAATATAATTGGTTTTGACAAAATCAATTATTTCATAGAAGCCCAAGTTCGAGGCCCAAGCTCATGAGCCAAACAGAGTTTTAAACCCATTTGTTCAGCCCGCCCCCGCCCACGCCCAACATATAGAATAAAAGATATAGGTTATATCAAGGAAACAAACTACTCTTCCAAGCAATGTGGGACTAACAAGCCACATAGAGTTTTGGAGATATAAAACCCAACAATTTCCAGTTGCAACTTTGGTTAATCACACCCAAGTATTGAGCCCCACCCCCATTTGTGCTAATTTATTAAGAAAATAGTGCATTTATTCCCTCTTAAGGTTCTTATGAAATACATAAGATTGCTCTCTACTTTTGCAAGGTAACGGTGAATGATCGAAGTGGTAATAAACTTCATCTGATAGTAAGCAAAATCCTTCCCTAAGCAATCCCTTGGTGCACCATTGAATGTTGTAAACTTGTATGTAGGTTCACTTGTGAATTTCCCATCTCTAAATCACCTTTTTTGCTTAAACTTTGTACACTCGTCTCCCCTCATGCTAAACTCTTAATTCACCCCATGGCATGGATTGAGTAAATCACCTTTGTCCCTTTATTTAACATTGTACCATCCGGGAATACATCATCTTCAGCGACCTTTACAAGAACAACACAGTGCTCAGTGGTCTTAGAGGTCATTTTTTTTGCTGATTCTAAAGCATGAATGCTGAATCTAAACCATAATAATACCGTCTGTTTTTTTTTTCTCTTCTGAATATGAAGTCTAAACTATCAAATTCTCAAAATTAACCTAATCCATATTTTTTTTTGACTTTTCGCAAGTACGTTTAGGATTGAACTTAACCATTTAATTCCTCCAAAAAATGGTTTTACAAATTACATTAACATCAACTCTTCTTTGCTAGAAGTAGCTAATACCAACCTCAATCAGATCCCCAAATTAACAGAGTAGTAGAAAATCAATGAGCCAAATATGGGATTTGGGTAAAAACTTAAATACTAATCATCAGTCGATACCAAAATAAACTTGTGTAGAAGAACATGGATACTACCAATATTAATAAATGGATTCGACATACAAATAATTTCAGACTTTTGAGATTCAAGACACTTAAATTTTCATCTTCATCTCTTCCTTGATTATAATCAATAATTAAAGTTGAATTTCTGAATCTCTTCCTTTTGGTTAATGCCAACCTATCCAAATCATTTCCTCCTATTTCAAACAATAAACCCTGAATCACCCAAATATGACATGACTTGATTTTTTCCCCAAACTATAAAAGTAAAGATACTTACAACAAATCCACAAACACAAAAGCTTAATTTTTTATTTTTTTTAACAAACAAGAAACCATAAAGTTATGAAGATGCGGTAAGATGGAGTAAAGTGTTTTGAAGAGGAAGGTTTTCTAGAGATATAAGAATAAATGTATCTCATGTTAATTCAAGGAATGGTAGTTTCAGAATATTTAAATATTACTTATGCAAACCACAAGTTCTGTCAACTTTAGCAAAATGGTTGTGAATAAGCTAAAAATTCTAACTTATTCAAAGTCTTGAAAAAGTGGTTGCAAAAACTGAAAAGGGGGTTGCCAAAACTAATAAGTTCTTATTTTGGAACAAAAAACAAATACAACTTATTTGGATATTTGACTAAATTTGGCACAATTAGGCAAATAAGTAGAATAAGTTAAGAAAAACAACAACATTTAGTAAGCTTTAATATTTTGCTCTTATGTGATGTGATGTGATGTGATGTGTTATGTTGTGTTGTATGAACTTTCAAGTGAAACCACCATGCACGCTCTTTTATTTTGTAAAAATGTTAAGGAGTACTGGTATGCTTCTGACCTTTCTTTAAATTTTAACAACTGGGTTTACTCTGACTCCCTGTTTAAAGTCTTGCAAACTTTCTCCCAACAAAATGTTTCTAAAACTGACACTATCTCCCTATGGGGGAAAATTAACACCATCTTACACGTTATTTGGACAAGCAAAAACGAGCTTATCTTCAATAATAAAAAGCCTAACCCAAAAGAGTCAATAACAAATGCAAAAAAAATACTTAATT
Source organism: Kingdonia uniflora (assembly GCA_014058105.1). Lineage (NCBI taxonomy): Eukaryota > Viridiplantae > Streptophyta > Magnoliopsida > Ranunculales > Circaeasteraceae > Kingdonia > Kingdonia uniflora. Next base: position 5,636,333 of record JACGCM010001726.1, read on the forward strand.
GATTTCACCCCCACTCCCATTTACACCAACAGATCAACCTGTGCAGTCCTCCTATAGCCGGGGAAGGTTGACACATCATCTCAGTGGATGCTTCTTGGTCCAACAAAGACTCTCCTAGTGGCTCCGGTTTTGTTATTAAAACTCACCGCTTTTTATCATTGGTGCAGGTTTCGATTCCTCAAGGGCGACGGATCCAGAAGAAGTACAGGCGATCGCCGTGATCAGAGGAATGAAGGCAACACTCCAAATTGGCCTGGAGAGAGTTTTGGTTCTCACGGATTTTGTCGTCTTGTCACAGCTTTTGAGGCAAATTCTGTTGATCTCTCTTGGGGCGCTCTCACCCTGACACCGAATATGCTTTCTTTAGCATCTCGATTTTTAGATTTTCGTTTTGAGTACCTAGATCGTCTCTGTAATTTTGAGGCACATGCTTTAGCCGCAAAGGGTGCCTATTTCCCCTCTTTTGTTTGTTTTGAGCCCTTAGTGGCAACAAATTTGGCGAACCCTGTAAACTCTTTTTCGCCCCATGGGGGCTAACTTTATTTCAGTTTATTGCTTAAAAAAAAGAAAAAAAAGAAAAGGATATAACCTTATTGTAAAATTGTTTGCCTAAGTCGGCGCACCGGTCGGTATCCCCGAAACCTACTCGTGTGAACGGTACATGGTTTATAACAAATCATTGTTTTCATGGTGCTACATTTATTTCGATATTGTAAAGAATTTGAAACACAACAAACCTAAAGTCGTTCAAAAAGATTATTATACGCCTCTTCAATTTATCCAACAATAACATTTACCTCCTCTTATTTACCTTCTTTACACCCGTTTTATCACTTAGAGCATATGCAACAACTAGATGCACCATGACAAAACCCACCTTGAGGGTGGTATGACCACCCTAAATGTGGATTTTTAATTTATTGATGTCTCTCACTTCTAAACTGCGAGTTACCAAAAGCCAATTATATTACGACACTTGTCAAAATTTTAGTAGTTTTCATGCCCCTCACTTCAGTGAAAAGGCATATATAAGCCCTAAATTAATTAATTCAAAACATCTACGTGACATTATTTAATTGGTTCTCATGCCCTTCACTTTTTGAAATGTGCGACATATTTAGACGTTGGATTTGTGGCATGTGGACATATCTCGGCCATCCTTTGTGCCGCGTAGTTCAGAACAAAGGGGCATAAAACTCACATTGTTTTAGTCTTGAACTGTTGTGGGGTAGATTGTGTTTCGGGGTGAGGCGAGTGAATTCTCCGTCCCTAATGCTGCATATGCTCTTAGAGGCAGCAATGTGGCCCATGAGTCTTTTGCAGCACACTCCGTCCTGCCACGAGTAGAAGCTAGACTGTCCAGCACACATATCGCTCAAACATTGACTGAACCAGTCCCGTTTGAAGGTAAACTTGGGTATCGAAACCCACTCACCCGACCCGATATTTTGCTCCATAGTCTTTACTATAACTGAAGTTCCAACTTCTAACCAACACTTTCGAACCCAGATTGAGAGAGAGAGAGAGAGATATATAGATGATTTCACTTAGCAACCCCTTGTTTGCGCCATCACCATCTTTTCATATACCTCCCAAAATACCTCGAGATACACACAATTCCTCATCCAACTCTCAATCCAACGCACCAAAATCTCCCTCTATCTCATCGTCTCAATTCAACAAAACCACCAAACGAAGATCTCCAAAACCCAAAGCCACTAAAAATAACAAACAAGAAGAAAAAGAAGAAGAAGAAGAAGAGTTTAAAGTGGTTACAGCTTTGAGAAGCAGATGCAATGAAATAGTAATCCTCGACACACCCAACACTCGAATGCTCCTCCTTGATTCTACCCGTAAGTCCTTATTTACGGTGTTTTTTTTTTTTTGAATTTTTACTGTGTTTAGTTGGTGGTAAATAACTGAGTCTAGATTTTAGGTATAAAAAAAATAAAGTTATAGATAGAAAATTTTGGTTGAGGCGAAAATGTTGAAAAGATAAAATGTAGATTGAATTTTTTTTAGGGATATACATTTAGGTTGAGATAACTTGGGGAATTTAAAGCAAGAAAATCAGAGAGTGAATATTTGAGGCGAGGATTTGGATTGAGATAATCTAGAGAGAAGACCTTGCTGCAAAACGTAGCCGATACGAACTTCAGTTTGCTACAGAAATAAACTACAATTTATTTGGAAATACAATTCATTCATACCATTATCTCCCTTGCATCATCATTATATAAAATTGCAGAGAGAAACTACCCATTACTAATAACTACCCATGATCTTTAACTACATAACCACCCTTAGAAAAAGGAGAAAAGTCTCCAGAACTAACCACCTATAACTTCATAACTAGTTAACTAACCAAACAATGTTGCCTTCGCGAAACACGACTTGTCCTCAAGTTGTAAAAGAAGGAAACCAAGCAATGAAATCGTAGTACTCCTCCCATGTAGCATCTTCTTCAGTTTGACCATCCCATTGGACTAATATTTTGGTAATAGCTTAGTTGTTGTGCTTCAAAATGCCACGGTCCAAGATTTTGCTCGGTGTCCAATTTGTAGAACCCAAATAAAAAATTAGCGTGGAGTAGGGCTCGCAATCGCTAATTCGCTTCTTAGAAGAGATACATGAAAAAATGGATGCAACTTAGAAGATGGAGGAAGTGCAAGCTTGTAGGCCACCTGCTCTATGCGACTTAATAATTCAAAAGGCCCATAAAAGCGTGACCCCAACTTATGAGAACCTCGAGCTCCCAAAGATTTTTGGCGATGCCGTTGCAACTTCAGAAATACCAATCACCAACATCAAAGGAACGTTCGGTACGATGCTTATCCGCTTGAAACTTCTTACGCGATTGAGCTGAATGGAGGTTATCTTTGAGAAACCTAAGGAGTTTGTCCCGGTCACAAAGTGCTGAATCTGGAATGTAAGCATCAATACGAGTAGGTGCCCGACCATATACAACCTAGAAAGGGAACATTTTGAGAGAGTGAGAGGTGTTATACCAAAATTCTGCCCATGAGATCCATTTTGTCCACTGACGATGATGGTAACATGCAAAACATCGAAGATATTGTTCGAGCGATCGATTAACGATTTTAGCCTTTCTATCAGATTGGGGATGATAACATAGATCTACTTGTATTAGATCTAAATTATGGATCTTTGCACATGAAAAATTGCAATTGTAGTAGCCTACTCGCAGTCTTCCAGCACCAGTTAAATACTCGAAGGCTATATCGAAGCCTACCTAGAAACTCGAAGCCTAGCAAGACTAGCAACAAATTCTACGAAGCTTTATGAGATTAATCGAACACTCGGAGGTATAATCGAAGCTAACTACCATAGTCGAAGCCAAAGACAGACAGTCAGCACTAGCACCAGATAGACTTCGACCATAGTAGTACACGGTCGAAGGCAGACACACCTGACAGCCAGTTCACCAGACAAAATAGTGAAAACAAGCCGCCAGACAACTACAATGTCAGAACCGACTCCACGTACAGAACAGCTGTCCCAAAGGATATACATGTAATCTAACCCCCCATATTGACTCACCCCTTTCCTATCTCCTATAAATAGGAGGGAGGAAGCATTATGAAAGGGTTAGAAGAACTTTGCCTAAAAACCCTCTCGAAGATTACCTTCGAATACCTTGTAATCACCCCCCTACTCGAACTGTCATCTCAATCAATATATATTTATATATATAGCAATCTATCTTCAAATCCTCGCTAGAGGTCGTGGAATACCTAATTCATGAACTCCACACAAGTATGTTAGTACAGTAATCTAGTTCATTATTGTCTTATATGCTTGCCAACACCCCTAGCCGAAGATAACTTCTGTGGTGTAAGAGCTAGTTTCCCTTCTACGAAACTTGCCCCCTACAACAATAACGATAAATCCAATGCAAATACCTTAAGAACGAATTTAATTTTTTAGAAATCCGTTCTCCGCTATACCGTAAATAACTGAGGGCTCTACACTCTAGAAAAACGTGGCTAGCGATAGCCGTTCGGAAGCTTAACTCTCTAGAGTGGACGGCTTATCTTTATATAGATGTAGGTCTTGAAGTTTCCTATAATTACTAGGATTCATAGTCTTAATCCATCAAGGAATATGAATCCACGGGCTTCACACTAATCCGTCCAGGATATCCACCTCTTTTAAACTAAACCCACATATCACCTATGAGCCCACACTCTCACTACGAATCCTCATGTGCAAGCAACCCAAACCCAGGTTTTGTTAATAGTGTATATTGCATGGCCAAACAAGTTATTTTTAAAATTTCCCACTTAGAATATGCAACTTTACATTTTTTTTAAAAATTACTCTTCTGGGCTTTAACCTTTTTGAAAAGCAACGGCCAATTATTTGTTTTTGAAAACATAGTTGTCGCAACAATAGATCTATGTGGTGACTTTCAATCCAACTTTAAGTACCACTCACGAGAAGCTTGTTTCAAACCATAAATCAATTTTTGCAGAAGGCAAAATTTATCCGTTGAACTTGGAACCTCAAAAGCCAGGCGCCTGCTTTATGTAAATCTCCTCCTCAAGATAGCCGCTGGGAATGAGAAACACAGTCTTGACATCCATTTAATTCCAGGTCAAAATGCGTAACAAGTGCCAAAATGATTCTCATGCACATGTTTTGGAATGTCACTTTGCATACCAGGCGAGGTTCCTATGGTGAAAGGGAATGTCTTCTCGAAATCACAGTGTCCCAAGAATGATTTAGAGAAGAACGCAATCAATATTATGCAATATGCTTTTGCGGATGACAGTCTTATGTACTTTATGACTTGTATGAGGCCTGACATCAGTTTTGTAGTCGGGATGTTGGGAAGATATCAGCAGAATCCAGGAAGACCACATGAACAGGGGTTGAAGAAAGTCTTGCGGTATTTGCAAAGGATTGAAGATTCCATGTTGGTTTATAATAGGTTCGATACTTTGGAGGTTGTGGGATATTCAGACTTGGATTTTGCAGGTTGCAAAGATAGTTTGAAATCCACATCGGGGTACATTATTTTATTAGTCGGATATGCCAATTCATGGGGGACCATTAAGTAGACAACTATTGCTACTTCGACCATGGAGGCTGAGTATTATGCATCTTGTGAGGCAGTCATGCAAGCTATATGGTTAAATAACTTCATCTCTGAGCTTCGAGTCGTGGATTCTATTCAGCATCCTTTACGGATGCATTGCGACAATTCAGTAGCAGTGTAATTTCTCAAGCATTTTCAGGTGACAGAAAAGAACAAACACTTGAATTTGAAACCCCTCTACATTAAAGATTGTATTGAGAAAGGTGTTGCTGAGGTACCGCATATTTCTACCTTGCTCATGGTTGCTGATCCATTGACTTAGGCCTTAGCTCCAACCCTTTTCAAGTAGCATGTTATCCGGATGGGTGTTTTGGAGTCCCTTGATTAATCTTGTGTCTGGGAGATATCTATAGAACTATGTGCTTGCTTATTTTTCCAGTTATATAATTTTTTAGCTAGATATATCTTTCAGTTATCCAGTTTCAGATATTCAGATAATAAAGTTTTATTCTACATTTATTTAATTATTGTCGAATATTGATGCATCTTTTATCACACACTATATATATATATACTATTTTGTATGTGCATAAGGAACATAAGGTGATGGATATCACATGGCAGAAGCCGTAAAATGTTATGTCTAAGAGTATGCACAATACTCTAAAAATTGCTTGGGCTAAACTCGATTAGACACCGAGCTCATTCGCCTCTATTATAACTAAAAGACGATGGATATTGTATGACGGAAGTCAGTAAAAAGTTGAATAACACACATTTGCTTAAAATCTGTGAAGCGGACGATTAATGGAAATAAAATCATGTAACACATGATCCTGTATTGTCCATTTCACACGAAAGAAGCCACCAAATAAGTATACATTCAATTTTATTAGTTGTACTAATGGTTGAACCATGAAATTGCCTTGTAATATCGGAAACACAAGTGTGTTCATGATTAATCTAAGTGGTAATGTTAAAGTTGAATGTAAAGTCACTACACTGATCTATTGTTGCAACAACTATGTTTTCAAAAAACAAATGACTAGCTAGTCGCTTTTCAAAAAGGTTCAAGCCCGAAAGAGTCATTTTCTCAAAAATGTATAGTTGTATGTTCCAAGTGGGAGATTGTAAAAATATCTTATTTGGCCATGCAATATACCCTATTAACAAAATCCGGGCTTGGGTTCGAACATGAGGATTCGTAGTGAGAGTGTGGGAGCATAGGTGATATATGAGTTTAGTCCAAAGGAGGTGGTTATCCTGAACGGATTAGTGTGAAGCTTGTGGATTCATATTTCTTGATGGATTAGGACTATGAATCCTAGTAGTTCTAGGAAACTTCAAGACCTACATCTATATAAATGGGAGCCGTCCACTCTAGAGAGCTAAGCTTCCGAGCCGCCATCGCTAGCCACGCTTTTCTAGAGTGTTGAGTACTTGGTTATTTGCGGTAAAGCGGAGCATGGATTTCTAAAGGATTAAGCTCGTTCTTAAGGTATGTGTATTGGATTTATCGTTTTTGCAGTTTTTCATGTGCATAAATCTAGTACAAGTAAATCTAACAAGTGGTATTAGTTGTCTGGGGTTTGCTATCCTTATCGTTGATAACGATATATTCTTTGATTAAGAAATAAGGAGTGTGCTGTTATACAGTATGATTTTGAAGTTTGCCATGATTATTATTAATTAAAAATAAATTGATCTATCTAAACTTTTGATGATATAGACGTCTGATATTGGTGGGATAATCATGAGTTGATGAATCTGGTACTGTTCATTACTATTATAATCATGGAGTTATTCTGTTTTGAGTTGATTTTTTATGAATTATATTTAAGCAATCAATAGTAGTTGTCATATCATGTGATATGGCTGTATAGTGATGTATGATGTAATTAGTTAAAATATTATGTTAATTAATCATGTGGTATAGCTGTATAATGATGAATAATGTATATCATCATTGTGATACTATATCACAATCATGTGTATATGTGTATTTTAATAGTGTTTGATTATTATAATCCACAATTAAAATACTCTAGAAAAGCGTGGCTAGTGATGGCGGCTCGGAAGCTTAGCTCTCTAGAGTGGACAACTCCCCTTTATATAGATGTAGGTCTTGAAGTTTCCTAGAACTGTTAGGATTCATAGTCCTAATTCATCAAGGAATATAAATCCACAGGCTTCACACTAATCCGCCTAGGATATCCACCTCGTTTGGACTAAACCTGCATATCACCTATGGGCCTACACTTTCACTACGAATCCTCCTGTGCGACCAACCCAAGCCCGGGTTTTGTTAATAGTGTATATTGCATGGCTAAATAAGATTTTTTTACAGACAGTACTTTGATACAACTTTGTTTCTTGAAGGTCAAAATATAAAACGAATAACTCAGCAACATTAAAAGCAGTGTAAGGATGACCAAGAGGAGAAAAGTGGGCATACTTGTTAAATCTATCAACAACCATCATCGCGGATGTCTTTCGATCTAAAGAAGGAAGCCCATTTATGAAGTCCATGGACAAGTCAGCCCAAACTTCCCAAGGAATGCGCAGCACTTGTAACAATCCCGGAGGTGCAACGGTCTCGAACTTGGTTCGTTGGCATATTTCACATTCAACTACAAATTTTTGATTTGCACCTTTCATGCCACGCCAATAAAATTTTGTAGAAACCCGCATGAAACTCCTCAAGGATTCTTGAACACCAAGCTGAAGAAGATGGGACCACAATCTTTCCTTTGTATTTAAGAACACCATCCTTTACATGTAAGATGGAAGAGATGATGAATCATCTTGATTTTTTTGATGATGAGAGAAAGATCTGGGTCAAGAACACATTCTTTGGATATGTCTTTAATGGCTCCAAATATTAGAGTAGAGATAACATGAAGTTCCCTATTCTCCATCTGTCGAGATAGAGCATCAGTTGTAACATTCTCTTCTCCTTGGCTGTACACAATCTCGTAGTCGTACCCTAAAAGCTCCGTGAGCCATTTTTGTTGATACATGGTATTCAGTTGTTGCTCTAGGAAGTATTTAAGTGCCTTGTGATCAGTTAATATTTTGAAATAATGCTCCAATAGATATGGTCTCCATTTTGAAACAGTGAAGATGACAGCCAACATTTTTTTATCATAGATAGAGAGACGAGAGACTGAGATGGAGTGACGATAAGGCTTTGCTTAGGTAGGCTAAATACTTTCATTATGGACTAAAACAACCCCTACTCCACATCTAGATGCGTTGCATTCCAACGTGAACTCCTTTGAAACATCTGGTAAAGCCAACACCGGTGTTGAACTTAACGCTTTTTTGAGGTCGTTGAAGGCAGATTCAGCTTCAAGAGACCATTGAAAAGAGTCCTTTCGAAGCATGTGGGTTAAAGGAGAAGCCATTTTACCATAGTTTTTGACGAACTTACGGTAATACCCGGTAAGGCCAAGGAAGGCACGCAACGCTTTTAGAGAAGAGGGTTTTGGCCAATTATCCAATTTTAGAGGGATCAACTTCGACACCATTTGATGAAATAACGTGACCCAAATACTTAACAGAAACACTAGCAAAAACACATTTAGTTTTTTTTTTTTTTTTTTGCTTAAAGCTTGTGTTAGAAGTTTTGAAAACTAAACTGAGATATTGTAAGTGATCAACAAGGTTCAAACTATAAATAGGATTGTCATCGAAAAATACCAAAACAAAGCGGCGAAGGAAAGGGCGAAACCTCATTCATGAGACTCTAAAATGTTGCTGGGGCATTGGAAAGCCCGATGGCATGATGATAAACTCATAATGACCTTCATGATTGCGGAATCCAGTTTTGGGTATGTCACTTTCGGCAACTCGAATTTGGTGATATCCGAAACGGAGGTTTAACTTTGAGAAGATAGTGACGCCATGAAGTTCATCGATAATGGGTATTGGATAGCGATCCTTGATCGTAATACTATTAAGGGACCTGTAATCACCACAGGCGCCATGTGCCCTCTTTTTTCGTGACCAACAAAGCAGGAGAAAAAAATGGACTGATGCTAGGCCGAATAATGCTCGAATCTCTCATTTCTCAAGCTAACTTTTTCAATTTTAGTTTTTTGGAAGTGGGGATTGTTAGAGTTAGCTTGTATAGCCTAAGGGCTTTAATGTCTTTTTACTTGTCTTTACTCTGTTCCCTTTTGCAAAGGTTGTTGCCTTAACCCTAACTTTCAACATACATTCTACTTATTATAGAATGTTTTTCTCCTTCTGTTATCATGGTATCAAAAGCAAGATTTTTTCTCGATCCTCATTGAAAATGTCATTCTTTCTCTCTAAGCGCCTGCTTATATTGGTAGTGATTAGAAAAATATTAGAGGAATTCATTTTAATCTAATTTGGGTTTGTTTGATTGGAGAATAATATGGTTTTGATGCTGATTCAACTACGAATTACTCTAGGGTTTTCAATTTCAGGCTCCATCGTAGCATATATTTCCAATTGAACCTTGTGGGTTTATCAATTCATGATTTGGGGTTTGTTGTTTGTGGAGAGCTGGTGATTGGATTACTGGTGTGTTGGTGATTGGCTCTTTGGTTATGGTGATTTGACATTCTTCTGTGATTGAGTTGTTGCTGTTGTGCTTAAGGTTGGCATTAGTTACGATAATCTGTGTTCTTCAATTACTTTCCAACTCTTAATCTCTTGCAATAGTGTTTTGGCATTGGAGATAAGCTCTGCTGCAATAAATTGGGTTTGAGTTGGTATAATCTGTTTATGTAGCTTTGTGGGATTGAATTTTTGTAGTTGAATTTGTATTTTGTATTAATGATGACTGATGAAAAATCAAATTTCCAAAGGATTGGTTTAAAATTGAGGGGACCTAATTATGGGTATTGGGCTGATACAATGACCCACTTCATGATAGGTCGAGGGTTATGGGATTATGTTGATAGAACAACCACAAAGCCATTGGATCCTGAAAAATTGACATATGCAGCTTATTTAAAAAAATGGCAAATGAATAACTTAAAGATCATTACGTGGATCGACAATTCAGTTGAAATCTCAATTGGTATTCTGTTAGCCAAATTCCAAACAGCGATGGAGAGGTGGGATCACTTGAAGAAGTTATTTACTAAATTGAATTTCGCTCGGCAATATCAGTTGGAAGTTGACATTAGAAGGGTTCAAAAAAATGATCGTAGTGTTTAAGAATTTTATAACGTGATGACTGGTTTGTGGGATCAGCTAGCCTTGACTGAGCCATCAGGACTTACTGCTTATGCTGATTGGATCAAATATTGAGAGCAACAATATGATTAATGTAGTTTCTAGTTGCATTACGTGATGATTTTGAGTCTCTTCAAGGTTCAATTCTTCATAGAGATCGTCTTCCTAGTGTTGATTATGTAGTTAGTGAGATTCTTGCAGAGGAGGATTGTTTGAAGGCGCAAATAGGAAAAGGGGCTCTTACTATACCTACTCAGTCAGTTTTAGCAGTTTGGCCAATGCATCAGTCTCCGGCTTCTTATCCACGACCTCGTGATGAATGTGCATTTTGTCATCAAAAAGACCATTGAAAGAATCAGTGCCCAAAAAGGTCATTACAGCAATACCGAGGGTCAACACCGTTACCACCCTCACAACAGTACAGAGGTCCTTCACAGTTTCAGTCCTATGGATGAGCACCTCCACAACAGTACTTTAGACCCCATCACAAAATCCACAACGCCCACCTACACCTCTACCTCATTATGCTCATCCTACTCAGTCTGTAGCATTACCATACAATGATGCATCTTTTTTTGATGTTGTAGCTCAGATAGAGTATATTTTGCTTCAGCGTCCTGATATTATTCCACATGTTGGTTCTACCTCATCTGGTGCAACTTCATGTAGTTGTCATACAACTTAGATTTTTGATTATGGTGCCACACATCATATGACCCGTGATCGGTTTATCTTTTCGAGTCCTACACGTTCTTCGTCCATCATTAGTGTTACTGCAGCTAATTGATCATCTATGCCCTTAGTTGGAGTTGGACCTGTCTCCACACCACACTTGTCCCTCACTGATGTTTATTTTCTTCCTCATCTCACTTTGAGTTTGATTTATGTTAGTCAGTTGTGTATTTATGGATATTTTGTTTACTTTTCTGATTCTCATTGTTTTGTGCAGGAACGTCATACTCAGAAGCTGATTGGGACCGGGCGTAGAGATAGCGGCCTGTACATTTTAGAAAAATTTTAGCCATCTGCTAGAACAGTTTTGGTTATTTCTTCTGTTGATTTGTCTTCTTTTCGTTTAGGATCTAGTCTAGCATATTTTATTTATGGCATGCTAGATTAGGTCATGTATCAGGATCTCGGTTAAAGTATTTAGTTTCGACTGGTATTTTAGGAAATGTTCATTGTCATGATATTTTAGAGTGTTATAGTTGTAAACTCATAAAATTTTCTGCTTTACCCTTTTCTGTTAGTACACCTGTCACTTCTGCACCTTTTGGTCTAGTTCACTCTGACGTATAGGGCCCTGCTCCCCATCCCACTAAAGGGGGGTCTCGCTATTATGTTTCATTTGTTGATGATTATTCTCGTTATTGTTGGGTGTTTTTGATGAAACGACGATCTGAGTTTCTTTTAATTTTCAAAGCATTTAAAGTTTTGGTTCAAACACAATTTTCTACTGTTATCAAATGCTTTCGAGGTGACTTGGGAGAAGAGTATACCTCTAGAAATTTTGCAGATTTACTTGCCTCGGATGGGACTATTCACCAGTCTTCTTCTACTAAAACTCCTCAACAAAATGGTGTTCCTGAAGGAAAACGTCATCATATAATAGAGACTGTACGATCTATGCTTCTTTCTGCATCTGTTCCTAGTATCTTTTGGGGCGAGGCAGTCCTTACAGCTGTTCATCTAATCAATAGGATTCCAATACTTCTGGCATTACTCCTTATGAGCGTTTGTTCGGCAAACCTCCAGATTATTCGTCCTTGAGGGTTTTTGGCTGCACATACTTTGTTATGTGCCATAATGTCGACCGTAACAAGATTTCTCGTCGATCTATTATGTGTGTTTTTCTTGGTGACAATGATACTCAGATAGGTTACAGATGTTATGATCCCATTGGTCAAAAGTTATGTCTCCCGTCATGTAGTCTTTTTGGAGGGATAAGCGTATCCCTCTATATTTGATTCCTGACCGATCACGAGAGATTCACGAATCGGAGTTGCTATATGTCGATCTTTTTCCCGTTAATGATACTAATTTTAATACATCTGATATGCTAGCTACACTGCCAATTCCTGAGCATGTCCCAATGACCCCTATTTTTGTTGGACCAGCTCCTCGACGTTATTCGGTGCGTGATCGTTGTCCTCCTGATAAATTGGGTTTTTCCAACTCTTGTTATTCCACTGAGTTTGTTTCTTTTTTAGCAACTATTCATGGTCATTCTGAGCCATCTTCTTACAAAGAGGCATGCGTTGATCTTCTTTGGCGCCAGTCCATAGATGAGGAACTATCTGTTTTACACCAAACAGGGACATGGGATTTGATGCCGTTACCTTTGGGGAAGCATGTTGTTAGTAGTTGTTGGATTTACAAAATAAAGACAAAATCTGATGGATCAGTTGAGCGATACATGGCCCATCTTGTTACTCGTGGTTTCATGCAAGAGTATTGGATTGATTGTGACAACAAAAGTGCCATCCAGATTGCTCACAATTCAGTATTTCATGGGGGAGCAAAGCATATTGAAATTGTTTGTCACTTTACTCGCCATCATGCGTAGAAGGGGACCTTATCTTTACCTTACATTCAGTCTCAGTTGAACTTGACTGATTTCTTCACGAAGTCTAAGACTGTGCAACGCTTCCATTTTTTACGTAGCAAACTCTTGATGTTACTTACTATACCATCAGGAGTTTGATGGGGGGTGTTAGAGTTAGCTTGTATAGCCCATGGGCTTTTATGTCTTTTTACATGTCTTTACTCTTTTCCCTTTTGTAAAAGCTGTTGCCTTAACCCTAACTTTCAACATACATTCTAATTATCAGAGAGTGTTCTTCTCCTTCTGTTATCAGAGATAACGATAAGGATAAACATTAGTTGGTTCGCTTCCAGGTAACAAGGGAATACAATGGTCATGAGAACGAGAAGGAGGCAGTCCTCGTGGTTCGTCGAAGATATCAACAAATTGCTCCAACAAAGAATCAACGGAAGGATTTGGAATATTAACATCATTGTCCATCGAGTGCATAAGACAAATATAGAGCCCTTGTTTTTTAAGTAGTAATAACCGGTGAATCTCGTTGGTGTCGTTATCACGTGGAACCGAGAGACTGAGCCTTGTAGTGTGATAGTGGAAGCACCTTGAGTAAATTGCATGGTTAACTCATTGAAGTTCCTTTATTGTGCCAAGAGATCTGAGCCATTCAGCACCCAAAACCATGTTATAACCGCGCATGCAGGTAGAAGGAAGAAATTGGAGGTAAAAGTGTAGCCCAGTAAAGTTAAAGCCACATTAGTGCAACAATGTGTACTTCGCAAAATACATCTATCTTACCAAAAATCCACAATGTTTAGCAATAGTTGGATGGAGAATATTATGGGTCGGTCTGGAATCAACAAAGATCGTGACTTGTTTTTTTTTAATCATTCCCGACAACCGCATAGTTTTTGGCCTTTAAGTACCAATCATGGCATGTAAAGAAATTTCCATTGTCGTTGTGGATTCTTCTGCAATCATAGGTAGGCTTGTTGTTTCAATGGCATTATTGAATTCTAGCAAAAGAAGTTGAGGAGGTTGGCACCTATTGCTCATCACAATTGAAGTATAGACTCTTTTGTCGTTGTTCTTGTTGTTCGGTTATACTTAATCGGCATAGGGTAGTAGGTAAAGTATGATCTGAAGATGTGGAAGCAAATCAGATGATGGAGTTATCAACTTGGATGATGGCATTGGCAACGCGGGCTTTAGTGAAGATGATGATGAAGCAAGAGAACGGAAATGAGTTGATTGTAAGGATCGTAGGCTGGACAACGGTTTGTGCGTATAAGATTTGGACACCTGGGCGTATATCTTCATTCATACCTGACAAAAGACAGCGAGCAAGAAATGTTTGTGGTAAGACCATTCACCGATTTGTTAGACGCTCGAACTTAGCCTGATAATCACGGACGGAGGAAGTTTGGTGAAGTTTTGTCAATGAACCTTCTGAATCCTTATCTTCATCCGTCCCAAACGAATGCATAGAATTCCAGTGAAATCGAGCCAAGGTATGTGCCTCATGGTTTTTGCAATCCCTTGATGCCACTGGAATTCATCTTTTTGCAAATGTACCATTGATAAATCCACCATTAATTCATCTGGAATGCCATTGAGAAATTGATATTGTTGGGCACGAAATACCCAACCTTCTAGATCAATCCCATCAAAGAGAGGGAAGTCCAACCGAACAGATCGACCTTGGAAATCTGCAAACTGCCCAGGAAGATTTTGGAGATGATACTCCTGGTGTTACCTTATCTCCGGAGGTTGAGGTAATTGGGGATGAATGACATGGGGTGGGGAATTTGAGGGGGAAAATTTTGAGGATTGGGAATGCATTGTCTATTATCGAGAGGGAAAATAGGGAAAATATTGGGCGGTGGGGGATAAGGTGGTGGAGGGTTAGACGGTGGAAGCAATCTTGCTTCGAGAGTTGGTTGTATGGCAAGAATCGTGGTGGATAGTTCGGTAACTCTGCCATCCTAATTACCTAATTTAGTGCTAAGACTAGTAATCCTATCGCGATTAGTAATGATATCTTACCGAATCTCGTCAATATCATCGCGAACTTGTACATCACTCCGAGTGGAAGGACCCATGATTAGGAGAAGAGAACGTGCTCCGATACCAAAATGATACGAACTTCAGTTTGCTACAGAAATAAACTATAATTCACTAGGAAATACAATTCATTCATACCATAATCTTCCTTTCTTACATCATTATATAAAATTGCAGAGAGAAACTACTCATTACTAATAACTAACCGTGATCTCTAACTACATAACCACCCTTAGAAATAGGAGAAAAGTCTCTAGAACTTGCCACCTATAACTCCATAACTAGTTAACTTACTAAAGCATAAAGAAGTTGTAACAGTAGCATTCTCTTATTTAATCATAAACTTCTTATTTGTTGCGAATAAGCAAACGTTGGATAATTTCCTTCATTTTTCATGAAGGAGGTTTTTGATGAACCAAATACAGCTTTTATGAGAATGCAAAGTTATTAAATATTTTTTCTTCTAAACCTTGTAATAACAATATATTTGGTGGCAGATAATATTCACAGCGTCTTTAACGAGGAGGAAAAATGGACTGGTTCATATTGGGTACGTAAAGCTTTTTATTCTCTTCATTATTCCATTCGAATGTGCAGTTTAGCTACTAAACAATGTGGTTAGTGGTTTATCCATGAAAAACTGAATAGTCATTGAAAAAAGCCTTTTTCTCGTTTTTTTCTTCTTTTTTTCTTTTTTCCAAACACAACATAGCATTACTAGACAAACTACAAATAGAACATGTTCTTCACTGGGTTATACTGACCAGTACCCAAAGAAACTAAAGAGGCAAGTTCGTGTGCCACAAAGTTAAAACATCTAGGGATAAACATAAAAGACACAGACTGATAAAGGCAATCAAGAAGGCAGGAGTCCAAAAATACAGCAGCTCTCCAGGAAATCCCAGAATAAGTTTTCTGATTGAGGAGATAAGAAATGACTCTTTGACAATCAGCTGCCACCAAAAGTTCCTGCCCCTCCATCAGATTTTTCACTTTTTAGAGTGCCCAGGAGATAGTGTCCCTTAGCTTCTTCTGCACTAGAAGCAGTTGTAGTGTGGTGTCCTGCGTAAATAGGAGTATTATTAGGGTTAAATAAAATAAAACCCAGCCCAGCTTGATTAGTTTTTGCTCTCCAAGATGCATCTGTCATTTGTAAAAAGGTTTCCCTGCATTGAAGCTTATGTCTAATTGTAGAATAGTTTTTTGTGAGCAGTGCCTGTATCAGAACTAGTAGAAGCCACAGACTGTACAATTGAAGTTGCATTGTGCAGAATTGAGAATTGGTCAGGATGGGAAGCTGTGTTTCTTGCTTCCCAAACACCATTAGCAATGGCAAAAGAATGGGAGTAGTTTATATCCTTTGAAGTGGCAGTCTCATTCTGTATGTGTTTGATGATGTTGATGAAACTCAAGTTTTCCTGAAGTGTATGCAAAGTGAAAGGAAAAAAGAATTAAACTTGTGCTGCCCATTGACATTGAAAAAGAACATCTTGAGTAGTTTCCGGAGCTGGCTTGCAGATAGGGCAAAGGTTGTCTTGTACAATTTGATTTTTGTGCAGTCTATCCTTGAGAGGAAGAAAATCTTTTACCAATTTCCATACAAGCATCTGAGACCTATATGGAAGTTTAAGTTTCCATATAATCTTATCCCAATTCATTGATGTAGCTGGATGCCATTGTTGTGGCGGAGGGTGTCCTTGAGCGGTGGCCATGAGATGTTCATATGCTGATTTAACTGTGTACTTTCTATTGGTCTCAGGAATCTACTTAATCTGATCTTCCTGTGTGGCATTAGAGAGGGTAATTGATCAAATGTGATGAGCTTCTTCTTGAGAGAAAATTTGTATGATTAAGTCCCTATTCCATCTTCTATGTTCAGTGTCAATAAGCTCAACTACCCATTCAACACATTGCCCTTCTCGGTTTAACATAGGCAATGTAGGTACCCATTTGTCTTGCCAAATGTTGAGATTACACCCATTGCCAACTGTCCACCCCAAAAAAGGTTTAAGAAGATCTCTATCTGCAAGTACATCTTTCCAAAACATGGATTGCAGTGATCTCGTTTGTCAATGAAGGAAAGTAGTAGAGGGATAATATTTGGCCTTGAAATTTTTTAAAATAAAAGCTTGGGGTTAAGCTAGAAACCAAGTGTATTTCTCTGACATAGCCACATTTTGAAAGTAAGAGTGTCTAATATTGAGTCCTCCTTGGTTTCTAGGTAGAGTAATCTTTCTCCAAGTGGTAAGATGTGCCTTTGGTTTCTCCTCCTTAGTAAAGCCCCACCAAAATTTTCAGATCATCCAGTTTATGAAGTATAGACTGTGGTAATAGGGCACTTGACATCTGGTAGACATGTAAGGAAAAAGAAACACGTTTAATTAGAGTTTTTCTAGCTGCCTGGCTTAAGCATTGAGCTTTCCAATTTTGGAGTTTAGTTTTAACTCTAGATAACACATAGTGATAATCACGTATTTTATACCTTAAAATTATAATTGGGGTACCAAGATACTTAGAGGTGATTTGTGCTTTTTGAATTCCTTAAACCCTTCTAACAATATGTGCTAATCTACCAGGAATATTTGAACTTATAAAAGCCTCAGTACATAAAATAAAATTGTATGGGGACAGTTAGCCCACTAGTGGGTCGTAAAAAGCCCATAAGGTGAACCATGGAACCCAAAATTTTGAAGCACCATTTGCATAAAATCCCACTTTATTTATGTCATATGCCTTGCTCATATCCAACTTTATAGCCATACAACCATGCTTTCCCTTCTTTTTCTTTTTAAGAGTATGCAGTGTTTCATAAACAATTGTAATAATATCCTCTATATATCTACCTCTGATAAAACATTTTGGTATGATTTAATCATGAATGTAACAAAGATTTTATTCTATTGGCCAAAATCTTAGGGGAAATCCTCATGGATGTATTGCAGTTTGCAGAGGCTAATGGGCCTATATTCAGGCACAGTGATAGCATTTTCACCTTATAGGGATAAGAGTGATGTTTGTATGGTTAATGGATTTGAGAAAATGAATAGCATGGTAGAGATGGTTGTTGAAAATGAGAAGTTCATCCTTAATGAAATCCCAACATTGTTAGTAGAAGTGTGGTGTTAAAGCCATAAGGTCCTGGTGCATTGTATGGATGCATGGCAAATAAAGCACTCGTAAGTTCTTCTTCAATGATGTCTTGATTCAGAGAGTGAAGAGTATCATTTGTAATGGTAGGGTTGATAATGTGTTGAATTGTAGATAACTTGAAAGAAGTAGATGAATTTCTTTTAGAGGAAAATAGATTAATAAAAGAAGAGAGAAATTCATCTCCAATACCTTCTCTTTGATTAAGCCACTATCCTTAGGTTGTCTTAAGAAACTCAACTTTATTGAAGCTCCTTATATTTTTAGTTGCCCTATGAAAGAATGCAGTGTTCCTATTCTTGAAATTTTTGAGTCAGATTAATTGATTTTGATAAAATTAGGTCAAATAACTTAGGTCCGATAAATCATTGAAACTAATTGTCTAATTCTAACCTAGCTCAAGTTGATATGATAATCTAGTGATAACAATAAGTAATCAAAAGAATAATGACAAACAATTTTAACCCTGTAGAAAGCCTTTCTCAGGACAGGTCGCTGCCGAATCGCCGAATAACTAAAAATCCACTATTGAAAAGAAATTACAAGAATTCAATCACTTACAGACTCGATAAGCACATCCCGTGGTTACCTCTCTTCTAATTGAGCTCCTTGCAACTGAGCCCTTCGTTCTCACAACGCCTCGCTTCGGATCATGCACCAAAGCTTCAAAGCTTGAATCCCTCAAACTCTCAAAATCTAAAATTGGAATTAGGTTTTCAAAATTCTAGATCGACTCAACTTGAAGGTTAATTCTCGTTGAATTCCCTCCTCTCAAAATATCTCAAGCCCTAAAATTGGTTTTGAAAGAGGTGAAGTTCAAAATAAATAAGAAGTCTTTCATAAAAAAATTGAGAATCTCGTGCTCTGTTCGAACAGAGCAAAAGTTTGTTCGAACAACGAGAGTTCTGACTGTTCTGTTCGAATAAAACAAAAGTCTAGTCGAATAGAGATTGTTCTGCCATGTCTATTCGAACATAACAAAAGTCTGTTCGAACATAAACCTATTTTCATCAAAAAAACACTCTTCTTTTGTTCATTTTGTAAAATACTAATGAGTTAAAGTATTTAAGCGAAGAGGTACAAAACCAACGTACATGTTCGGTGTCAATCCAGCTCTAGTCGTTCAACGTGCACTCTTTGACGATGAATTACCACGAGATAGTGCTGACACTTAACGCGAAATGAAACCAATACCAAATATATATGTTTTAATCTCCCCCTTTTGTTCATTTCGTGACAAAACTACAACTATAAGAAAGAAAAAATTACAACTCGATGGACTGATTCAATCAGTAAACATCCATACTCGAAGCAACTCTTTCATCCTATAACATCTGCTCTGGAATCCCTGCACACTAAACAAGATACATCACGTAACCGTTCAAAAAAATAAGGCATCCAGAGGAAAACCAGAAAACCAAAAATACCAAAAAACTTACTTAGCTTACCTGTCATGATCATTTCTCCCCCTTTTTGTCACAGATGATCAAAAGGGTAAAAGGAAAGAAATAGAACCAAAACAATATCACATTGAAAAAGTACTAGTTATTTCCCCTCAAAATAAGATGCATCTCCTCCTCACCCCCTCAAAACAATGGTGACTACGGTTAGAACACAAATACACAAAAATCTAAGAAAAAATAGCATAAATAGACATTGGCAAACACTCCCCCTAAGACAATGCATGATCAAAAGCAAACGAAGCTAGAATATCTTAGAGATTAGGATATTGCCCATATGTTATAAAAAAATCACTAAAATGAATTACTTGGTGAGTGTGCGTGTGCATAGTCAGATAGACACCTATTTTCAACGTATTACTTAGCCATAGTTAGAACACTATGTTAGAAATTTTCTTTGACTGGGACCTCGCTTGGGTATCACTGAAATTTTACTAGTAAACACTATGAAAATATGAATATGAGTATGTGAAAAGAAAAGAAAAAAATTCATATTTCATCAAATAAATTGCGCACTGTGAACTGAAAGATCTCATGGACAAGAAATCAATTGTCATTAATGGTGTTAAGTTAACTAATATAAAATCCCTATTTCTCATCTTCCCTAAACTGACTGTGCTAAACTCAAGATCAAACAGGTTTTGGAGATGTTATATTGCAGGCTAGGGTAGACACATAATGGAGTACATGTTTTGCTGGCATTCTGAGACTAACAGTTACACTTAGTCCCCATCTTTCCTTTTATTGTGTACATATATATTGTTGTTTTTTTATCTTTCCCTTTATTGAGTATATATTAAATAGATTGTTTCTTCCTATATTTCTCCCTTTTTTATTTTTAATATTCTAGATAGAATCTTATAGATGTACTATCAAAACAAAACATTGGGGATACTCTCCTCTTATATTCATCTTCACTACTAAAACCACATAGTTTCACTCCTTTATTTTTTACTGAAAAGTCTCAAAACAAACGGATCAAAATGAGAAGTCTTAAAACAAACGGGTCAAAGGAGTTGGGTATAAAACCAATAGCATATTTTAAGGCACAAGGGGCTCCAAACGGATAAAACTGAAGGTAAGCATAACGAAGGCCAAAAAAGGGTAACAAGAAAATTTTCTATTATCATATCTTCGGTCTTACACAGTCTCTTTTTCATCTCAAATCAAGTATAAAAAATGTTTTACTAGAATAACTTGAATTTGATGTTACCATCGACAATTGAGTAATACAAATGAAATGAGATCGTAAAATTAGATGAGATTTGCTGGAAAGATTTAAATTCATAACACCCAAAGCTTATAATAAATGTCAGATCCTCACATATCGTTGGATACGAAATCTCCACAGTTATCCTCACGTGGTTCTAATCACGATGAGTTTTTAGTTTAAACAAGGGGGTAATTGACTATTGTGAATTTTGATTTTACCAAATAATTATTCCATGAATTAATATAACACAGAAGCGCTATCCTAGTATAGTATAAAATATTCCACACACAAAAGCTTCTAAAATGCAAAGTGCAAATAAAATCAAAGCACTACCCTATCGTCCTAAAAATAAAGTAAAAAAAGAACTGTACAGAGGGTTAAAAATGTACCTTATCAATGGAGCATTCGATTGTAAGAAACCTTCTTGACCTGACCATGAGTGGCTAATAATGTACTATGTTTGGGCAATAAGGTTGCTTTAAAAAAAATTGTGACTTGAGGAGTTTTTCTAAGTTAAAAGTCAAATTTTCATATCCAAGTCCTCTTTTGTCACTTTTTGATTTGCCAAAACTTAGCATTTTATCAATATTTATCGCTCCATTACAAAACATTTAAAATTTTTGCTGAGTTGTAACTAAGTTAAGCTTAGACTTTTTATGTTCATCAAGAGATGACTTAACATTCTCCTCAATATCATGAACTTCCTTTTTCTAGCAGCTCAAGTTTGTCAAGAAGATCGAGTTTCTCACTTTCAAGCTTTTTAATCTGAAGGTTTGTATCCCTCGGCTTTTTTTTTAAGTTCCAGTATGAGTGTTAACTTGATCTTTCAAGGTTTTGTTAACTTTTTCAAGTTTAACACACTTCAAAATTGTCCAAGTCTGCAACTCTTCAAGATTAGAGTCCCCAAACTCGTAATTTTTATTATCACTCTGACTTTCAACAGGGTTTTCTAGCTCAAATGGGTCAGAATAATCATTACTAGAGTTTATTCTAGCGGGATATGCACAATAGTTACCATTTTCATTTTCTTGGGAATGATCATTATTATCATCCCAAGTAACAGTAATATTCATGGCCTTATTATTACTACCAGATTTTTTATTGGGGCAACTATGTGCATAGTGACCAAACTTATGACACTTATAGCATTCAATTTGACTTAGGTAAGTGTCATTGTTGGTCTGCCAGTTATTTGAGTTAATTTGATTAAGAGTTTGCGACTTATAATTCACCGATTGCCTTTGTCTTTGAAATTGACGATTTTTCACAAGTTTGTTAAGCTGGTGACTTATGGAGACAATCTGTGAATCAATATCCGGCCCCTCATTATCATCTGAAACATATGAGTGATCAGCCTTTTTGATACCCTTAGAAGACGGAGAGGAAGTTGGGGAATTAAAAGCTACACTCTTATTCTTTACAGGGTTTTCCATTTTCATCTCTAGTTCAAATTTTCGCAAAAAAATGATGTAAAGATTATTACCATCACTCTATTTAATCAGTAAAAGCTCTTCATTTATCAAAATTACTTGTAGGATAAAAGCTGTCGAAATAAGTCCTAAGTTATTTGAGATTTACCTGTAGGAAATGCTTCAAGATACTAGACTACTAGGCGTGTCAGTCCCTCCAACTAATTTGAAATAGAGCATATCTTGAATGGTTTCGGAGTTCGAGAAAGAGAGGGGGAGAAGGTGAGGATTTTCTGGAAGTGTCAATGTCTCATTTTCTGAAGTATCATTATTCCTTTTGTGCTACCAACATCATGCTCATGCCTCTCTTTATAGCAACAGCTTTTTGAACTGGGCCATACTGGAATTTGTATCCTCCTCTACAGTTCCTTGGGGTGTCTGAATATCTTGTATAATATGCTAGCTTCACCTACTCCCTTGTTGTGTTATCAATTTATCTAGCTGCCAGCCATGAACTTCAGATGGCTCATTCTGCTATGTTGGATCTGACATGATTAAGCATCAGGAATTGCATATAATGTCTATGGTGGAAGCTTGTTGTATCTGAGGGAAGCTTTGGGTGTACTCATATTGGTTTAATGTGGTTGTTCAAGTGAGCCTATCTAGAGTTTGCCCGATCTGTATCCAATGCATTGACCGGAAAATGAGTGTTACTTTGGGCGGACAAGTAGATGTAAATTTGAGTGGATGTTTATGATGTAAGGGGGAGGGTGTCTTCAACCTGACTCAGATCTTGGTTCTATAGTTATTACTAGTAGCATCTTAAGTACACTTACTATATCTATTCTTTCTAGAGAACAAGCTGATTGCTATTGTTGGGAGGGCATCATTTAGGAGAAGTGTTAGAGAAACTTATGTTTTAGTTATGATGCATTTTTATTTTGGAAATTATTTGGTTGATTATAGTCATAGGAAATCAACGTGATTTCGTGGTGATTAATAAGAACAAGGGAGTATTAAATCTTTTTCGATAATCCTAGCAAAATTGTTCAATATTTTCTCACATGCCTGCTGCGTCTTAAAATTCTCAATTCGATGACCACTTTTTTTCCCTCAGTTTTAATTTAGCCATTTTATTAAGCTATTTATTTGTGTGTGATTCTTCTAAATGGTTTGTGAAGTTTGCATGCCATCTGATCAGTCTTCTAAAATGAAAAAACTTATTCTGCAGGACGAGTTTGCGAGTCTTCCAGCTATTGTTCCACAGGGCCCTATTGCGATCTTAGGTTTGGTAATCTACATCTTTTCCCTTCTTTCTGTACCTCTCTCTTCTTGAGTTCATGGTGATTTTTCAGGCCTGAACTGGAAATCACCTATTTGTGATATGCCATACTAATGTATGCATGTTCAGGGTGGTGGAACATGTGCTCGTTTAATGCTTGATTTATGGCCTTCGCTGAAGCTTGAGGGCTGGGAGCTGGATGAGATTGTAAGAGATATCGCAATACACTGCTTCCTTTTTCCCCTTAATCCTTACATTTATTTGGAAAGCTTCACCCTCATTTGTATTTTATATAATTAAATCAGTTGTTCTTTCAGCGTATATGGTTAGTGATGGTTAATGAGAGAACTCCTAAAAATAAAACTAATAAGAGGACATCTAGGAGATAAAAAAATTTTAGTTCAGGCCCCAACGAAGTTGACCTTTAAGTTTAACTGAGCTATTTAAGTTTGTAGTTTATTAGCACTGTCATATATTTTTATGCACATTGCGTGGTTTCTTCTATCTATAAATGAGATTTTTTTTATCAATACTGTATGGCAGTTAATTGATAAAGCAAGGGAATATCTTGGGCTGGCTGATCTTGAAAAGAGTACCCAAAATGGTGGCTTTCTTCGTGTTCATATTGGTGATGCACTTTCTCCATCGGCTATTGTTCCTGGAGGATTTTCTGGTAAGTCCACTTGAATTTCAGGGGTTTTTTCTTCTCAAATTAATTCCCATCTAGACATTTCTTGCAGTAATTTTTGTTTTATTACTGTTTTTCTATGTTACTACATCTTTTTTGTAGATCACATTTTCATTATTGCTTAATGTACTTGGAGATGTATTTCAATCAGTTCATTTTTGTGGCACTTCTGCTTAGTTTGTCTTGTATGGATCATTCAGGCATTGTGGTGGACTTGTTTTCTAGTGGAAAGGTTTTGCCGCAGCTGCAAGAAGTATGCCTCTTCTTTCACCATGATTTTATTTCACTATAAAATCCAATTTCTAAGGAATGCTAGTTAATTACTTAATTTGATTATTTGCATGCGACTCCGCCATAGGATACGCTATATAAGGCCAGGGTCTTCATTTGATTTGTGCACCTTAGATGTTCATGTTGAATATGATTCAAATTTTTGGAGGTGTCCTTTACCCCTTGGGTCAGGAGGGGGAATTTACACCAACGGTGGAAGTCCTAGTACTTGCTCCTGGTACACACACTACAATAACAAACAATACATACCCACTAATTCATCTTATAGAAATGCTACACATAGTAAGTAACACGCTACACTAACATTAAAATCCTCTAGGGTGATTGAATCATACCCGAGCCCATCCGAACCTGTTCTCAAAGTGATGGATGTGAGTGTTGGTGTAGCGAACGGAAATGCCTTGCGAATATTTTTGGAGATCAATTGAACTTCAATTTATGGCACGGCAGCTTACTTTATTATTTTATTTTTTAAAAAATAGCTTACTTTATGTTAATATCTATAGAAAGAGAATAGCATTTTCAATCCTGTTCTCAGTTATACATTTTGTATGAAGAGGACATAAAAAGGAATGTTGATTATTTAGAAAACACACTTCCTGGGGGAAAGATTAGAAAAGGAATCATAATCCTTCGGAAAATCCCTTCCTAGAGGAAATTTATATAAAAAGGAGATTAAAACTTTCTAGGACGGAATTACCATAGGAAATTGCTAATGAAGATGATAATTGTAGTACCTTATTTTGATTCAAACACAAGTCAAGCCTAGTAGTACAAGTGATATTGAAGACCTGGAATAAAGCATTTCAGCAAGTCAATATATATTCAACCCAAAGTTTAGGCAAAGATTGTAGAACGGTTACAAGCTTTACTTCAAATCAAACTCATTGCCGTCGCTATCGCTATCGCTGCTATCTCGCTGCCTGCTCATCAACAACTAACCCTCATAGTGTATAAATATTAGACTCAACCTCCATTCAAAAGAAAATATGGACCCACTCTAGAATTCTATTGTATCCACCATCCACAAATTTTTGTACTCAAACGAGACTTATCAATAAAGATTATCTTTCAAAATCTTCTACGAAGGTCGTGGTTTTTTACATATTCAAAGGTTTTATACGTTATTTGATCTCTCTCTACTTATCCTTAATCAATTCCTTATCTCAATTTTACATATTTGGCGTGAGGATTTATTCAAATACGAAGTAGGCCTTACATTTGGCGTTGTCTACTGATTCGAAAGAAATAGTCACAAATTTTACAAATTGAGCCGAGAAGAGGAGAAATAAAATTTCTATTGGGTGATTGTTGAAGTTTTTGAGGGATTTCTCCAATCGAAAATTGGTTATGGTCGGGCTCACCAATCGCTCCTAAAGGAAAAACCTTGACTATATCTCTATCTCTTTCTTTTTCTCTCCCTCGTTTGAGATCCCTCGTCATTCTTCTACTTCACCTTCCGCACAGATGGTGGTGGGGGTGGTGTTGGTGGTCTTTCTTCTCAATCTGGTTTTCAAATCTCCTGTTTTTGTTTGATCTGAGATATTTCTTAATTCGGGTATCCTTAAATCTGGATGATCTCTTCGTTCAGATATTGTTGAGAAATTTCATGGAATTTCCAATCGATGTTAAATAATAGATCTCAATAACAAACCTCTTTCTATCTCTCTCAAAGGACCTACCACAATTTCACTATTGTTGTTTATTGAAACAAAGTTGAAATCTCTATTTCTCTAAAAGAGATTTGGGTCGGAGATGCGGACTTGCTTCGCTTGTTCTTTGCAAAGTGGGGGTGGGTTAGAATTATTCCTGGACCAGATTATGGTAACATTACTAGCCATCAAAACTCTCACTTCTCAGATCAAGGATATGGCGTTGAAAGCATCAGGGGCATGTCGGCATTACAAACCATGTTTGGATCATCAGCCCATCACGATCATCATCAACATCATAACTATGCAGACTCATAAGTCAAGTTGGTGACTATTATAAAAAATGATTGCGAGATTGAAGCGGGTTTCAAGCGGAGAAGGCACACCACCATCAATTACCGCTCGAATTCAGGAGTTAATTATCCATGTCCAGAAAGCATGGGGGGACTACGTGGCACACAAAGCATCATGCTTAAGATTGCCTTGAGTTCCACTTTATTTAATGGCGATTTTTCGCTTTGAAACTATTTGACGGAACCCCGAAGAAGATAAATTTCCTTTTCTCCATTTTCGCTTTCTAATTTTTACGTTTTATGCAAGGAACTATTCCCTTATGATCTTATTTGTTTTCTGTTCATAAATGATTTGATATGTGGTGGATATTTGCTTATTATGGGGTTATATCCTCTAACCTGATATTCTCATTTAATTTGTATGTTTCTAACCCAGAAATAAACTTGTGTTTTCCACTAGTTCTTCTAGCCAAAGTCATACTCATTGGACCCTCACATTCTTTTCTTCAACTCTAAATATAAGGGCATATTTTGTATTCGAATAAACTCTCACACCAATATGTAGAACTAAGATGAGGAATTAAGTAAAGATAAGTAGAGAGAGATCGAATAGCGTGGAAAACCTTTGAATAGATAAAAACCACGACCTCCGTTGCGGATTTTGAATATCATCTTTATTGATGAGTCTCATTTGAGCTCAAAAAGTGGTTGATACAATGAAATTATAGATTAGCTTCTTCTTTCTTTTGAATGGTGGTTCAGTCTAATATTTATAGCAAACCTTAGTAGGGTTAGTTGTTGACGAGTTGGCAGAGAGCTAGATTTGAGTTGGCAATAAGCCTGATTTGAAGTAAAGCTAGTAATTGTTTCACAATCTTTGCCTTGACTTCGGATTGAATATATACTTGCTGAAATCTTGCATGTGATCTTACGTTTTTGACTTGTGTTAGTCGAGCTTGACAAGTTCTGGTGGGCTCTATACCAGGTCTTCGATATCACATGTACTACTTGGTGTAACTTGTATTGGTTCGGTCTGGCTGAACTCGAATATGCAAAATAGGGTACTATACTAATTGATTTAGAAAAGAAACATAGTTAGAAAGCATATCAAAGTATAAGAAAGATCTTCCTGATCTCGTGGCTGTTGAATATCGTCCAAGGACATCAACCCTTGACCATGTATCTCTTGTTGAGTAATGAATTCGAATTTGGTGTTCGTGGAAGTTTATTATGCTCGTGGGACGAACGAGGGCAAAGATGAAGGTGAAAAAGTTATTTCGGTGATTTTTCAGTGTTTCTGTTCGAACAGGACTTTAGTCTGTTCGAACTGAAGAGGCATAGACCTCTCTATTCGAATAGACTTTGTCTCTGTTCGAACAAAAGTCTCAGACACAGATCTATTCGAATAGACTTTAGTCTCTGTTCGAATAGACTTCGTATTTCAGCTTTTTCAAGTTGTTTTGGTGATCGTTTGCTTGCCTCGTTATTCATACTTTGTGCCCTAACTCATGTAATATCCTCCCAAGTATATAAGGGATATTGGGAGTGTTTCTTAGGTGTTGTTGAGAACCTAATGTGAGTTTAATCTTAAAGTGAAAGTTAGGGTTTAAGAGACTCCATTAAAACTTCGAGGAAGCTGGAGTGATTGTAACCTATTTGATTAATAGTGGATTATTCGTCAGGGAGGGGTTTTTTACCCGTTAGGGTTTTCCACTTCCTTCCTTCGGGTAAATCGTTGTGTGTGTTTGATTTCGTTATTGCTTAATTTCTCAATTGGCGTTTCCGTGTATCATTCTTGGGCGAGGGATTGGGATTAGCTACTAT
This sequence comes from Kingdonia uniflora, assembly GCA_014058105.1. Lineage (NCBI taxonomy): Eukaryota > Viridiplantae > Streptophyta > Magnoliopsida > Ranunculales > Circaeasteraceae > Kingdonia > Kingdonia uniflora. The sequence goes on from JACGCM010001726.1 coordinate 5,664,474, forward strand.
AATTCCTAACAATTGGTAGCAGAGCCCAAGGTTAGGGCTTGTATGATTAGAGCAATGGCCGAAGGAAAAAATTGAATATCGAGAAATTCAATGGATTGAACTTTGGGATTTGGAAGATGCAAGTAGAGGATTTTTTCTATGCGGGGGATTTTGATTTTTTTTTAGGAGGGATTTTGATGAAGCCGTCTGATATGGGTGTATTGGAGTGAAAACTTCTATATTGAGATGTTCTAGGTAAAGTTCGATCGACACTCGCAACTTTTATTTCTTCGCAATTTTTGTAAGTTAACTCAATGGTAGAGATGATGAGTATGCTATCCCTTCGATATGAGTTAGTGGCTTCGAGTGATTTAAAGGCTCGTAAGCAGGTTACTTTCAGCGACGTAGTAGAAGTATTTGGTAAAGATTCTCGCGTAATACCTCTTGGAACTTCGTTGTTACCATCGGGTGATTACTCGGATGTTGAAGTTAGAGGAAAAAGAGTTTCACATATTGAGAATGGAAGCAAAAGGCATGGAATTGTGATAAACAAATATCTTGTTGGAATTGCGGTAAATTTGGCCATAAGAAGGTAGATTGTTGATTGACGAAGAAGAGAAGATCTATAAAGAGATGTTCGGTAAAAATTTCTTTGAAGATGGTAAAAATTTCGAAAACGTTTCCAATCTTATTTCTTATGATTTGTGTGATTTGACTTGCAAAACTTGGGATAAACCATGTAATGCGATTCATGGTACCCGTGATGAGTTATGTTGGTTGCCTTATGGTGTTTGTAAAAACTCGAGGTTAGACTTGGACGCTTCATTGGAAATTACGTCGGGTAAATACGAATTGTTTAGCTATAAAGAGTGATATCACATAGTTGATGATGGAGATGTTCGGATTGCATTAGCGATATCATTCGTTAAGTTCGGACACGGTGCAACATGTGTCTAGTATGGCTAAAAATGTGATTTCGAGCCAACTATCGAGTTTAAGCCTTTTGAAACCTTTTGGTGATGTTGAGATCACGAAGGAAGCTATGGTTATTATAGCTTGGTATAAAAGACAAAATGTCATCTTAGAGATGTGTAACGTTAATGATGAGATTGTTGATGTTGCTACTTCGATGGTAGAATCTAGAGCATGGCTTGAAAAACTTGGTCACGTGAGCAAATATTGGATGAAACCATTATTCTCGAGGAGAAGACTTGGCAAGTTAAAATCGATAGATTATTCTTTTGTGAAGACATTGTCTTCGTGAAGCAAAGGAAAGTTGGGTTTCCTAGAAATAGAAGAAAATGGAATATGAGATCGAACCACTTATACGATGATGTATGGGAACCGACTAGAGTTAGTTCCAACGGGGGATTTCATGGTTTAATTTTTTTCATTGGTGATTCCACACGAGAACTTGGTTTACATTTCTCGAAGAATGAAACAGATCGGTTTGATGTCTTCGCTAGATGGAAAGCTTGGGTTGAGATTGAAACGAGTTCAATGTTGAAGCGTCTTGGGTCCAACGGTGATGGTGATCGATTTTGCAGTGATGACTTTGATTTGTTTGTTGCATCTATTAGGATTAAAAGGCTTGAGAAAATCCCAATAACACCACGATGAGTTGGTGTGACTGAAAGTGTGGTCCGTCAGATTACTGAATGGGCGCAGAGTATAAAATGTTTTATCGAGTTGTCAAAGTTGTTTTGGGCGGATTCGGTAGTTTTTAACGGTTGATATAGAGCTTTGGTATGCATTGAATCTTGGACTATTAGAAGAGATCACTCGGACGAAAAAGAAGGTAATCATTCATACTTCTTTTGTCTATTCTAGTAGTAGATTATTACTAGATAATATGTCTAGTTTGTGCATGTTCATTAGATATGTTTGTAATGATTTTGGTAACCAATCTTGTGATGCGAATAATCAGAAAATTATTCAAATTATTAATGTGATATCCAATGGTGATGTCTTTTTGCAAAGACATGGATAGGCAGACCGAAAAAGTGGATGAATCGGGGTCAATGCAAGAAAAAATCTTTGCAAAGATAGTGTTGGAACCATTGGTTCAAAAGGTCTAACGAGAACCGTATACTTCTCCGATTGTTATGAAAAGGAGAACCAATGTCGAAACCTACGTCTCGTTATCGTTACTCCTGACATTGTTTGTGGTTAGCCGATATTGGTGATGACTACAAGGTGACTTTACAAGGTGAGTTCATGGGTAAGTAGGAGCTTGACATGGATGATGATGAGATGGGATCTCAATCGTCATATCGGGTATGAGATGTAATCTTATTTACCTACCGATGGTAAAAAAATTTACTTTATAAGTTGGTTTACAAGTTAAACGAGAATAAGTTTGTTCAAGGCGGTTTAAGATGGAATTTGTGGTAAAGTGTTTTCAAGAAGAAATGGGTGTTTATGTCAAGATGTTTTGGTTCACCAGTTGTGAAGCTAGTTGTATTGTGGTGGCTTTGGTTTTTGGATTGAGTAATTTTTGATACGAAATGACTTTTTTTTCATGATTTGATCTTAGTGAAGATAGGTATGTAAGTCGGCTATTTGGATACATAGTTACCGGGTGAAGTTACATTATAAAGGCTCATACATGAGATCCCATGTGTGTTCGAGACATACACCAAAACGATGGGGCTCGATGTTGGATATTTTTATATCATTGGTGGGTTTAGGAAACACCACGGAGACCATTGTTGATGTTATGAGTTTTGAGAACTCATGGACCATCCGTTCTTAGAATATGGATGATATGTTAGTTGCTTATGCAAGTTCTAGCATGGGTGAGATTGAAAAGCCGTGGGAATGGTTATCTCAATAAAGGGTTGGACCGATGGATTGGCTAATCCTTGGCATAAACAGGAAGAACGTAAAGCTGAAGTTGTTATTGACATGGTACATTAAGACTGGTTGGAGTGTTATTTGGTAGTAGACCATTTGTGGTTTACTTCGGGCTTGAAACACGTGTTTGTTTGGCTATGGAATGCGATATGAGTTTAAATCAAGGTATGTCTAACTCATTGATGATTTGTTTGCTAATGTATGTCATGGTTTACATGAGACCGGAGTTTTCCCATGAAGTGGGAGCTGCGAGATGTTGATCATGAATATTATGTATTCGAAGAAAACTCGGTTGTAGCTCATAGCTATGGAGTGATTCTTGTTCGGCTTGCAGGATTATGTACACTTGTGATGGCGGAGTACGTTAGTGACATGGAAATGGCTACAGTTTTGTGGTGTGATACCGATGCTACTTGGGTATCAAGATGACAATGGTTAATTGCATCATTGATTGCAAAGGCATAAGTACGGCGCGGCTTTGAAAGTCTTCAAGGGGATGTTCTTGATTTTTTTTGGTTGAAAAATATTCAAAAACATTATCACATGGTTTATGTAGTACAATAGCTTTTGGCGCGAAGAGTTTGGTTTGACACGGTTATAAATGTGGTTACTTTGAAGATGGGTGAAGTTATGGGAACCTCACTATTTAAATTTAAAGTGGGAGATTTGTTGAAGATTGTGAAATTTCGTAAGGGGGTCTTCATGGTTAAAGGTCCGGGTAACGCGAACAATTCATTATTGATATCTGGATATGAGTTACAGTAAATTCGATTTCAAGTGGGAGATTGTTGAGTAATGAATTCAAATTTGGTGTTCGTGGAAGTTCATTATGTTCGTGGGACGAACGACAGCAAAAATAGAAGGTGAAAAAGTAATTCCGGTGATTTTTCAGTATTTCTGTTCGAATAGGACTTTAGTCTGTTCGAACAGAAGAGGCAGAGACCTCTCTATTCGAATAGACTTTGTCTATATTCGAATAGAAGTCTCAGACACAAACACAAGTCTGTTAGAATAGACTTTAGTCTCTATTCGAATAGACCTCGTATTTAAGCTTTTTAAAATTGTTTTGGTGATCGTTTGCTTACCTCGTGATTCATACTTTGAGCCTAACTCATATAATGTCCTCCCAAGTATATAAGAGATATTGAGAGTGTTTCTCAGGTGTTGTTGAGAACCTAATGTCAGTTTAATCCTAGAGTGAAAGTTAGGGTTTGAGAGACTCCATTAAAGCTTCGGGGAATCTTGAGCGATTTTGACATATTTGATTCATAGTGGATTGTTTGGTAGGGAGTGGTTTTTTACCCATTATGGTTTTCCACTTCCTTTCTTCGGGTAAATCGTTGTTTGTGTTTGATTTCATTATTGCTTAATTTCTCAATTGGCGTTTTCTTCTTGGGTGAGAGATTGGGATTAGCTACCCTAATTCCTAACATCTCTCGCGTGCGTCAGTCTACGTGAAACATGGCGAACAATCAGCTTTATCAAGTAGAATTCAGAACTCCACTGCACGATGATGAATCACTTGCTTGTAGTCTGACCGTGTGATGTTCTTTCATTGAGCAACTTTATTTGGCATTTTTCCTTTTATAGGTAAATTATTCTAAATTTGTCTAGAAACTACGGTGGAAAATAATAACTGAATGTTAGATATTTGAACACTAATTGAATTTTGAGTCTGGAGGAAGATTACAGACAAAAGATTAAGTATACGGCTTCCTAAAGCTTTTCTAGATTCTAGAGTGAGAAAGGCTCATATCTTCACTTCACATTTGTGAGTCATTTATGTGATTTATCCTCGCTTTATTTTCTTGTTTATTTGCAATCCTACATAGTTTGTGGTTGCAATCCATGTTGTATATCTCAAGGATGTTGTACAATGGGAAAACATGGAAGACGTAAAACGTTTATAAATTCCTACTATGTATTGACTATTTAATAGTGTAGAATGGTCTTCTTATTTGTTTTGTGATATTGTTTGACAGGTTGCCACATGGGTGGAACTAAGTAGTAGGTTAATGCAGCATGGTCGTATAATGGTTAATTGTGGAGGAACTCATTCTGAAACAAATGATGGTGGAGATGGAATGAGCCAGCTATTATCACTAAATGACGGCTTGTGGGTGCAAAACTCTACGATTAAGGCATTATGCAAAGCATTTCCTGGGAATGTATACTACTGCCTTCAAATCTTTTTTTTTTTCTATGAAAATGTTTATTTGTACGAATCACATTTGTTAATATCTGGTCTAGAGACAGAAATTAGCCAACATGGAGTCTCATATATAAAGACGGGTTATCTATTTGCGAAATGAACTAAAACCCTCATTCTATAAAGTCAAGAGGAACGCAATGAACTTAAACTCATAACTAGCTCTATTAGATTCATTTTTCATTTCTTGGTAAGTATTTGTTTTTAAATTTAGGAGAAAAAAATCTGCTTGTACTGAATCTATAACTTTACGTTATTTATATCTCTCAACTCGTTATTTTACATGATGTATATTTTTATATTTTATAATTATTTATTTTGAAATTTGACGTTCGTTTAGTTCATCAATTTTCACCATTCTCCAACTAGTCTCCCGGGGCTCGCCACGGTACCCCCGCAATCAGCACGCTCCATTTTAAGTCAGGATCAATCCTAGCGGATATCCCCCGATGTTGAGTTTCAAACTCATGACATTGGATTGATGGAATTGCTATAGTAGTTTAATACTTGATAATGGTGATAAACTGTTGGGGCTATATGGACTTCTCTTTGCTTCTTCATTAACTTTTTGCATTCAATGAAAATTCCATTGGCTTTCTTTCTTAAGAATTAGATAGTGGTTAGTACCATAAAAAGGGTGACACTGTTAAGCTATATGACTGTCCCATAAGATTGGTAACAGAACTGGGCATAAAGCTTCTTTAGAGAATTAAAGAAATCACGATCTCAAATATTTGGCTATTCTAGGAGTCTTTGTGAAGCAGCAAGGATACTTTATGAAGCAACATAAATTTCATAGGGGTTCTTATGCCAAATGAATTCCAGAAAGCTTATATGGTAAGCTTTGATGGGATTTCATGGATTATATTTGAGGCACATAGGTCTAGCCACCTGAGTGTATAGTAAGGAGCAAGTACATAGTCACCAAAATGTTTTTTTCTTTGTCTAGTTAATGGTTCTTCGTCCTGAGTTTAAGAGGTTTATATTAGGCCGTCTGACAATGCCATTCCTTTATTTGATACAAAATTTTCTTAATCACCTCGCAAAAAGGCAATAGATAGTAATTACTGATTGCACTGTTAGGAGAGTGGTTTATTTAGATCTTACTTGCAAAATGTTTTTTTTTTTGTTTTTTTTTTTTCTGTATGGCTCATATAGTGACTATATCCACACGTTTGGTGAGAGAACCATCTGTTTTTTTTTTTTCCTCTTTATTCCGAGGTGTTATCAGGTTTTTCGTATGAAATTTGTAATGAATACTTCTTGCATCTGTAAAAATTGCTAGCATTGAAGATTAGTTTCACCAATCTGAAAGGTATGGAACAATTACAAAATTAGATTTTCTGAATGGCATCTGGTTGATTGCAGTTGAGCTGGAAGAGAGTGGAAGGAGAGGGTGAAAACTACCTTGCACTTACAGGACCTTTACCTGACTTGGATGTGTGGTCTGCAAGTGTCCCTGAGAAATTAAGCTGGAACGTTAAGCAATGGAGACAATGTAGATCTTTTCCATCATGATTTACCTTTGGGTTAGTGATCTTATTTCCATTGTATTGCAATCTCTATTTCATTTTAAAAGCTACTATATATATTTGTACATAAATCTAAGACAGAAGCTATACCAAAGGTGGATGGTTCTGAAGGAGCATCATTCGTTTATGCTTCGACAACCCTTGACTTCATGAGTTGTTTCAGTGCTTGATCTCACTAAATTCTCCTCGTTTTACAAGTAGGCCTTATCCTAATTTTCTGTCTGCAGAATCATACTGTACATTTATTATCATTGTGAATCTTGTTTATTTTTTGTTGTCTTAACTCTTTGACGTGTAGCTCTTAAATGTGGAGTTTGTTGTGAAAAGTGTGGCTAATCTTAAATTCGTAATTAATCTGAACTAGAAGAAGCTGGGTCTACACGTCACTGATTCGCACAGGAACCAGTAGCTTGCAAAAATATTATTCTGCTGAAACTTTTAACCAAATTAAACATCCATAATTTTCAACATTAATACCATATTTGATAACTTCTATTTTTGTGTGTGGCGCATTAGCTACGCCAACATGATTAATACTTCTTTTTTTGTCTATTATGTAGTTCATTTTGTGCCTCACATTTGCATGAGTTATAGTCAAGTAAAATTTTTTTATTTCTTTTCTTTTTTCAGGTAAACCATTTCTTCTTCAGAGATACTTTGCCCTAAGGAGATCATCTGAGGAGATCACAAGGATGCTATCAACTAGGGACAGAACACCAAGTCCAAGCTCAGCAGTATAGAGGCATGACACCCCTAGCGGTGCATCAACTATGTCTGGCTCGCTTCATGTAGATGGCTCCTTCTTTTGCTAGCTTTTACTCTGGAAAGAATATTCAGTCTCTAGACTCTCTACTCTTGGTTAGCACTGGGCATCTGACTTAATAGTAATCTCACATTCACAGGTTGTTTTGCTGGATTGGCAAGCAATTGCGGGTAGTTAGATGGATGTTTTTGCGTGGTCATAGGTGTTAAACAATAACTATGCAATACTCCATGTATATTGTTGATTTTGGGACGTAAACTAAGAGTATTCAATGTAAACATTCTCAAACCCCGGTGTCTATGTGAAGCAATGATTTCCCTGTACCATAAGTAAATGTTTCTCTCCAGAAAATACTCCATGTAGTAGTAAGCAGTGATAAAAAAAAAACCAGGTGAATCTTTGATCTAGTCAGTAATATTAGAATGTTAAAACTTAAAAGTATCATTCAGTTCGGTAAGCCAACCATCTCTTGAATCATAGGCAGGAAAAGGAGTTAAGCTTGAGTCCTTGCCATGGAACTCCACTAACTAATGCTCCATAAACTAGACTGTACTTGGTTTGCTAGAGCTTGCCTTTTTAACTTGAGTTTGAAGCTTTAGGTTTCGAGGAGTCTGATACAAAATTGTTAGGAAAGTTTAACGCACATCTTGTAGACGTTTGAATAATTTTGTCGATTTCTTGTGTAATTAACTTATGCTATTAAAATGGGCATCTTTATCATTTTTTCCCTTCTTTTGGCTTAGTTAAAATAAAATCTTTATCATTTCACTGCAACTCTACTTTCTTTCTTTCTTTCAAATCTTAATCTCTCCTCAAATCGGATCTCGTCATTTCGGTGACTGGTGTCTTCATGTAGAAACTAATCACCAAAGATTTTTCATCTCCATCACTCTTTATTTTGATTAAAAATTTGTAAGTTGTTTAACGAAAAATTTTCAACTACTTTTCCAATGGTGTTGTCTAAAATAAACTCATTTTCATCTGATAAAACTTAAAAGGAGCATCAATATGTTTAAAAGGATTTGAGAACCCATAAGATGTCAAGCCTCGTAATACATTTACTCACTCAGGGTCATGAGGTTTAATCTTGTCCACAATGGAAACTGTTTATTTGAAGAAGTTCAATTCATAAGGTACTTTTATCATTGGTAAATAATGTATATCTGCTTGGGACTCTTAATATTTACTTTTTAAAATGCCCGCAACCCAACTTGTGACCAAATCCTATGCTCTGAATTTGTAATAATCGTAAGAACATCGATTCAGAAAGAGCTAGATATCCCCCTTGGTCATGTTATGAATTTGCTATGCACATCCTTGCTATCAAACCATATAATGCAATTATCAGCCTAATACATCGACATGATCTTACTAGGTGCATCCGAGATATCTATTATTTATCTTTATGATGCTAAATTATTAAGGGACCCAAAGTGCTACACACCCACTACACTCTCTCTTGACTACATACCTCTCTCAAGAATCTTATATTTTAAAAGGGAAAAATTGGTGACGTGGCATTGGGAGAGGACAAATTTGAAAAAAAAATCAACTCACACCACTCACTCACTTACAACTCACTCTCACTCACTTTAAAATCATAGCATGAAGTGGTAAATTGCAGACTCTCCATCTCTCTCTCTCTTTCAAAACGAAACAAATTGAAGAACGTATTTATAGGTTTGATCGATAGAGATTGTGTGACTTGGTGTTGAAGAACGATTTTAGGGTTTTGATCTGCGCGATTCTTCGATTACTTCGTCATTAACATCACATCTCTTTTCCTTGCAACACATATGTATCGACATGCATTGATCGACACTTTTGAATTGCCAAAATTGTCGAATTACACATTGATTATCGACAATTTTGAAGTGCCAAGATTGTCGATTTATGCATTAATCGACAATTTTGGGAATGTAAAGATTGTCGAATCATATATTGATTAACAAACTTTTTAAGTGAAATTTTATAAAATGCCAAAATTGTCGATTTATGCATTAATCAACAATTTTGACACTCAACAAAGCACTCCACAAAATTCTCGATCACTGCATAAATCGACAATTTTGGACATTCACGAAAAAAATCATTTCACAAAATTGTCGATTAATGCATAATTCGACAATTTTGACACTCAACAAAATTGTTGATGGATGCATAAATTGCCAATTTTGGCACAATAAAATTGTCGATCAATGCATAAATCGACAATTTTGACACTCAACAAAATTGTTGATGGATGCATAAATTGCCAATTTTGGTTATTCGCAAAAATTGTCGATTTATGCATTAATCGACAATTTTGTGAAATGATTTTTTCGTGAATTGCCAAAATTGTTGATTTATACAGTGATCGACAATTTTGTAGAGTGCTTTGTTGAGTCTACAAAATTGTCAATTTATGTATTGATCTACAATTTTATTAAGTGCCAAAATTGTCAAATTATGCATTGATTAACAATTTTGTGAAATAATTTTATCGTTTTTCGCGAATGGCCAAAATTATCAATTTATGCAGTGATCGACAATTTTGTAAAGTGCTTTGTTGAGTGTCAAAATTATCGATTTATGCATTGATCGACAATTTTATTAAGGGAAGAGGATTCCCCTACACCCTCAACGGCGCTACACACCCGCTACACTCTCCTCAAGCCACTCAAAACGCCAACTCAACATCTCTCTCTCTCTCCCACTCAGCGTTGACGTGGCGAGAAAAAAAAACAATGCAATACAAAAAAAAAACTCTCTCTCTGCACTCAACTCACTCTCTCTCTCTCTCTCTCACTCGCTCTGTACGCCCAAATTTAAATTCAAATTTCACTTTATCTCTCTCTCTCCCGCCGTTTCCCGCCACTCAATCTCCCACTCAATCACTCTCTCTCAGCCTCCGACTTTAAATTTTTGTGTCTCTGGTTAAGGTACAAACCTTTCTCAGTGTCTCTCATTATTTTCATTACCATGTCAAAACTGTATTTCGTGAACCGAATGTTGGAATTGTGTTACGGATGTAACTTGGTTCTTGATCTTGCTTAAATAACAGGTGGTCAGTGGACGGCATCCGAACATCTACCAATATCTACTCCAAAAATTGAAGAGGTTAGTGGTGTATGTGGCATAATTTGTTCCCTCTACATTTGGCTATGCGACAATTTAAGAGTGGCGTACACCAAAACAATCTGGATTCGACATTTATTTGTCGAATCCAGATGTCTTCGAGAAAAAAATGTCGACCTTATCTGGATTCGACAAAATTGTCGAATCCATATTTCCTCGACAAATAATTGTCGACTTCACATGAATTCGACAATTAAGTGTCGAAATCCATATTTACTCAACACTTAATTGTCGACTTCACAAGGATTCGACAATTAAGTGTCGAATTCATGTGAAGTCGACAATTATTTGTCGAGGAAATCTGGATTCGACAATTAATTGTCAATGAAATATGGATTCGACAAATTTTTAGTCGGCAATAGTATTTTTTGGTTGTACGTATAAATGACCGTTGTGGTTGCTTGAGGGTCCCTTATTTCGACAATTAATTGTTATAAAAAACGGAAGTGACTTTTAATTCGTATGTAATCAGAGTTTTTGTTATGAAAAACAATGTTTTCTTCCTTCTGCATTTGTGGTTGCTTGTCTGTGAGTTTTCATTCCGTTTGTTCATCTGGCTGTATGGATGTCTTTGATTAATTGTATCCAATAATTCCTCTTATATGACAGGATAATAAGATGGAAGATTCATGTGAACCAGATCGGTCAAAGGTAATTGGAGATGAATCACCACCAAGGGCTGCCAATGAATGTACGACAGGTGTGGGTTCCAGAACACCTGATTGCGCCGCTGATTCCTTGTTTGTGGAGATGCCATACGAAGGGCAAACTTTTGATACAGTGGATGAGGCAAGTTCCTTCTATGAAAAATATGGAAGGAGGAAAGGGTTTTCCACAAAGAAGCGCAACTCCAAAAAATGACCAAAATCGGAGGAGATAGCACAAGCAACATTTTGTTGTTTGAGCAACGGTTTGTCGAAGAAAAACCAAACTTCAGGTACAAGTGAACAAGATGGAAAGAAGCATTCTTCTTACCAATGCGGGTATAAAGCGACTTTGAACATCAATTGGAGAGAAAATCTTGGGAAATATGTTGTTACGAGTTTCTCAGATGTTCATAACCATAACCTTGTCTCCCCACGAAACCACCATCATATGAAGATCAATCGCTTTTTCCCTGATGCTGCAAAAAACCTAACAGAGACTTTTGAGCTTCACAATATCTCAGTGAGCAAGGTGCCTGCTTTATTCCCAGACAAGACCTTCAACAAACGTGATTGTTACAACCACGGAGCCAAAGTTAACAAGGAACGTATATCGAGTGGCGATGCGCAGGCTGCATTGGATTGATTCAAGAAAAAACAAGTCGATGATCCTATGTTCTACTTTGACATTCAGCTCGATGATGATGACAGAGCACTTAATTTTTTTTGGATAGATGGGCGATCCCGAATGGCATATGAGGCTTTTGGGGATGTGGTGACTTTTGACACCACGTATAGGATGAACGTTTATAAGATGTCATTTGCTCCATTTGCGGGAATAAACAACCATTACCAAACAATCCAACTTGGATGTGCTTTGTTGAAGAGTGAGCAAGAGACCACCTTTACTTGGTTATTCCATACATGGCTAAAGGTGATGTGCAATAAACACCCGACGGCTATTATCACTGACCAAGATACTGCAATGGGTACCGCCATCCCCAATGTTAGTCTTAGTCTTATGTTTACAGGAATTGTTATAACTGTCGACAAGTCCCTATGTCGACAATTATAGCTAAAATAATTGTCGAAATGGACAAACTCGACAATGTTTTTTGTCGAAGATCATGAATTCGACAATTTATTTTGTCGAAGATCATGAAGTCGACAATATTCCGTCGAAGATCATGAAGTCAACAATTTTTTTGTCGAAGATCATGAAGTCGACAATCTATTTGTGTTATCTAGTATCTGCATTTTTTCGAAATGGACAAACTCGACAATTTATTTTGTCAAAGATCATGAAGTCGACAATATTTTGTCGAATTTCATGAAATCGACAATATATTTTGTCAAAAATCATAAACTCGACAATCCATCTGTGTTATCTAATATCTGTATTTTGTCGAAGGTCTTCCCAAACACCAGACATCGGCTCTGCCTATGGCACATCATACACAAGTTCCCTAAAAAAATTGGTCATGTCTATCGAGATCCATCTATATTCAAGAGTGATAGAGATTGAATTATCCACAACACATACGATCATGTAGACTTTGATAAAAGGTGGGTGGAGCTTATGAAGAAACATAATCTTGATGACAACAACTGGATGCAAGACTTATTTAATATCAGAGAAAGATGGATACTTTTGTAGAATATAAGTACTTTCTATGCTGGTATGAGTACTCCTGGTAGAAGTGAGCCAATAAACAATTTCTTTAATGGTTGGCTGCTTCCTTCAACTGGTCTGTACAGTTTCGTGACAAAATATGTAACAGCTCTATTGGAGACATTTGAAAGAGAGAAGGAAGAGGACTTCCAATCTGAACATAGATATCGGCAAGTCAGACCTCATCAGGCTCTACTAAAACATACAACAAAGATTTATACGAGGAAGATTTTCCATAAAGTTGAAGACCAATTCAATCAAATTGTGCGGTTCATAGCAATAGAAACGAGCGTAGACGGAAATGTTCGAGAAATACTTGTGAAGTCACATAGTGGACCGTCTGAAAGTTTTGAGTTGAAGATAGACTTGGCTAGCCTGACAGGACATTGTGAATGTAAGTTGTTCGAGTATGTAGGTCTGCCATGTTGTCATCTCTTCAAGGTTTCTCCAAATATGATGTTCTCCAAATTCCAGATGCATTCATTCTACCAAGGTGGAAGATTGGTGCAAACAAATATTCCCGATCGTATGACGAGAGTTTCTTAGATGGAGATAACTTGAGGAAACCGTTACGTCATAGCCACCTTTCACTTCGTGCAGCAAACCTATTTGAGAGGGCATCAAAAAATAAAGTAAACTTCGAATATGCCATTTCAAGGCTGGACGAGCTTGAGACACATCTAGATGCGTCAATGCATCTCTGACTTAACTCTCAGGGGCGGATCCTTCAATGTTAACTCCATTAACTGAGACAGTGATGTCTTCAACTCCTATTTTGGATCCTCTTGTGGCACAAACAAAAGGCCGTGCGAATGATGATCATAAGAAAAATGGCAGATGGAAGGGCAGAATGGAGATGGTTGTGGAGAAGAGGAAGAGGACATGCAAAGCCCGTGGAGTCTTTGGCAGCCACGACAAACGCACTTGCCCAAAATTGAAATTATTGTTTAAAAAAGCAGAAGCTGGTGAGTATCGTAAAATTATAAATAAGTACTTCCCAACAACTTCTAGGATAACATATGCTGAATATTACTAATTTATTTTCCTTGTTTCATAAGTAGGTGCTTCAAATCAGGATGGACTCGAGCCACAGTCAGGCGACAATGGTGTTGGAAGTTGCTGAAGATGTTCATGTGATTTAGGATTAGAGACATCATTGGAAGAGGATGTTGGTGAACCACATTTTTTTTTACTAATCAAAGACTGTGCGTTTGTAACTATTTCTGATGTAATGCTCCCCTGTTTGAAATTGAATCTTTCTTTTCTGAGTTGTTATTGTATCTATTGTTGTGGAATTGTCGGATTATTGTCGAATTACTATAAACTCGGCAATTAATTGTCGAAAACCTATGAACTCGACAATTAATTGGCAAAAAACTATGAAATCAACAATTAATTCTCAAAAAACTATAAACTCGATAATTAAGTGTTCTCATTTTATCTACAACTCGACAATTACAAGTGTCTGACATGTTATTGTCAATTGAACGTTCAACTCCCCTCCACTATTGTATATTTTTTTTACTTCTCTCCACAAGGTATATAAAATACATAGATGGAATCAAAAACTGTACATCATCAAAGAATATACAAATATGTACAACATTGAAGAAAACAAATCATTTATGCTGTAATCCCGTAGGTTAACATTGTTGTCTCTCAACAACTTCATCCAAGCTTCGTTTGGCGCGTCAAAGTAGTTCATCACACATAGCTTCACAAAAGCATCTGGAATATCCAATTGCACATGCGCCCACCACAGTGTAGAAACCAGAGGAATAGGTGATTGGTACTTGGTCTTCAATTTTACAAAGTTTTCATCGGATGTCATTCAAACCCACCAATACTTCGTACTATCAGCAATAATGTTTTTAAACTTCTTCTCTTTGGTAATCTTGTTGTTTGCTTTCGGCTAAAACATCGGTAGGAACGTTAGGGCCTCCTTATTGCTAATGAAGATGACCACCTTCTCGTAATATGTTGCCAACAAATGGCCCATATACAAATATTCCACGAACACATCATTGAACTTAAAGGCCCGTAGCAAAGTCTCGTACCCTTTCTCTCCCAAATCACTGTAAGCTACATCTAACCTCTGACTGAAAATGCTCTTCCAATAAGAAGGTTTCTTCATCATCAAGGTACACAAGGAATCCTTCACATTCAAGAACTTCATTTGGCTCTGATACGCATATGATGCAGCAACCCTAAACGCTGTGTTACCATCCCTTTCAACATTGCGTATATCCAGTTGGAACCAATTAAATGGTTGAAACAAAGTATGTCTTAGATTAGTTTTATGATCAATCTTCTTCAACCTTGAATCGATCCTTTCTTGATATTCCCCCCTTCCCAATAAGATTATGTCATCTTCGTATTCCCCCTTTGGACCTTCTTGAGCAATTTTTAAGAGTTTAGTAAACTGCCTACTTAGTTCCTCGTATGTCGGGTCTTCAGTATCTTTAAAATTCCCTCCTTCAATAGCGCCTTTCAGTGCCAGCCGTCACGCTCCCTACAACGCAAACGCGACCACAATAGCGTAGTCAGAAATTATAACAAAGTAATTTAAAGTAAAAATACTTTGACGGAGGTGGATGACAAAGGTGGACACACCCATTCATTATTGTCAGTTTCAAGGATAAATCTCATATCTTCGGATATCGTCAGTTTGGCTTGCTGGGCCCATTTAGATCCACATGATTAGTATTTTATGAAAAATAAAATAGAAGTCGCAGTATAACTTACCAGCCTTTCAGTTTCGTGGATGTATTTGGCGTACCACCTGTCATGAGTAACCTTCACCTATAAATCATGGGTTTATACATAAACGCACAAAATCAGCATAGGCTGGTTCGTGGAAATAATTTGTCGAATCCAATAAATTTTGACAATTTATTGTAGAAAAACAAGCCATTCGACAAATTATTGTCGAAAAAACTATTCATTCGACAAATTATTGTCGAATAAAAATTCATGCGACAATAAATTGTCGAATGAATATAAATTCGACAATTACGTGATTCGGATTTCGTCAAATAAATGGAGAATCGACACATTATTGTCGACTTCGACAATTAAGTTTCGACACTACCAATTTCACAATTTACAACTACGAGACTAGGTGTTAAATAGGACAACTTTTGCTTGAGCAAGATTCCAAAGGGCATATATATAATGGGATCCCATATATAATTTATATAAACAATTTAGTATCAATGTACATGGGATTACTTCAATGTTTCATTGCAAGTCTCCTCAAGCATAAAATTAAACAACCGCATCAATGTACATTACTACAAAATGTCTTGTCAATGACCTTCGTCTAAATCAACTTATATTCTTATCTCCCTCACTCAATCTCCTTTAGGCTTCTTCAAATTTTGTGTTTAACTCATCGTACTTCTGTTTTAACTTTTTGGCTTCTAAGTGGTCATTTTCCTCTGAGTGTGGAACCAAGTTGAGCTGCATAAATACCATAGAAAGATATTCATAAAACAACTCATAAAGGACGTATAGCTCTAGGGGATTACCTGTACTATATTTCTATATATAAGATTTCATACTCACAGGTAAGGGTTGTGCTTCTTGGTTTACATAAACTTCTTCCATCAACTTGTCATTGATACTGCTCAACGTTTCACACTTTTTCACCTGTTATCAATCATAAATGAGTAATTCCAAAAGAAAGAATAACTGTTAAAGAAATTGTTTCTTCTTGGGAGTAATAGTACTTACTTTGTCTGCTAGTTGCATTTGCAGATCTTCTACAATTTTCTTCTTTGATTCGCACTACAATATCTGATAACAACCTTGTATTTAAGAAATGACTAGGAATACCTATGACATCTACGAAAACCGCGTAAGGAAGGGAATGCTAAAACATGTACGAATACCTTCTCATTCAATTTTTTCTCACAGATGGAGTTGGCAACATCCTTCGCTTGAATGTCTGCTTGCATTCTTAGGTTTGCCTCCATCAAAAATGTGCATTCACCTGTCTGTAATAGTAACAAGCGAGTAACAAAGTTATTACAAGGCAATTCCCTTCCCAATATATGTATTTCAAGGCAACTATAACTTAAAATTTTTGTTAGAGTGCATACCTTCGCTGCCAACGCCTCCACTAAAATTGACCACGCCGGGTCCTTCACCACCTCGACCGGTCCTTCACCACCTTTCTTTTGGCTATGCGGGACTTCAACCTATAAAAGAGTAGAGCCGAATATTAGAAGAATGAAGAAAGATACCTAAAATACTATAAGTACAATCAAATACTCACATTCTCCCTCTGGGAAACATCACCCCTATCCCCCAATACCCTCCCATCGTCGTAATCGTCATCTTCGGCAAAATTAACAACATCTGGGCAAAGTTTGGTGAAAGAAACTGAATTGAACCATTCAAAGTATCCTTCAGTACAAACGGGGATCCCAACGTGAACTTTCCTACCCCTCATCAAAATGATAGAGTCTCTCCATTTCCCTTTGGAGAATAAATCCACCCAATTATACTTTAGCTTGTATGCGCATGGTTCATCACCAAGACGCAAGCCGCTTTGTTCAACACAAGTAGGAGCCCAAGGCACAGGTTGCCTTCGGTTGAACTGTCTCTGTACTCGGTCAGGATAATATGGTTCATTATGTTAAGGACTACATAGGAGACCTGTGAAGCTAGCCACTTCTTTGAAGTTATGTTTGTCCTCCCTCTTCTCTAAGTACGGGTCCCAAATGACCTGCAACAGAAATTACAGATAAATTAGTTAGGTAAATAAAGTGAAACAATGTTTAACATATTGTCGAATTCTAACAATTCGACAATAAAGAATGTTTTATTGTCGAATTGTATGAATTCGACAATAAGTACAGCTTTGTTTTTTGTCGAATTAGATAAAAAAATCTCTCTTTTTGTCAATTTTTGTGAATTCGACAAAAACTATGCTTTCTTTATTGTCGAATTCTATGATTTCGACAAAAAGTAAACATTGTTTTTTTTGTCGAATTCACTTAATTCGATAAAAAATAGCCTTTTCTGTCGACTTCATACAATTCGACAAAACACAAAGCTTTCTTCATTATCAAATTCATACAATTCAACAATAAAGAAAGCTTTATTTCTTGTCGAATTCACATAACTCGACACTTATTCAAAAAGTTAAAAAAAACTACAAATAAAGGTTTCAACTTACATCTTGAAGCTTATAACTGTCCAAAGCTTCTCTAAACATGTTCAAAGCAGCTAAACCACTTTGCGCGCTTGTCGTCTTAGTCCAAGACCACCTCGTACAGAACTCAGGAGCACCGGATTGATTGGGTGTTGGAATACCAGGCAGCTTCGAGAAATGTTCAAATATCCAGGAATGTCAAAATAAATAAACTTCAATCACAAGTAAAGAAAACAACAATCCAACAACAAAACCAAATAATGTATGCTGCAAAAACTCACCTCTAGCAATGTAGTACAACATGCAAGTCCTTTTGCATTCACTCTCGATGAAGCACCTAATCTATAGTACATGTGTGCCAGTGTCGCAGCTCCCCATGACCATGGTTTATTTACGTCCTTGTCCTGAAAGAAGCTAAGGTACTTGACTGATGCATCTGTCCCTTTCTTGGTAGGGAAGAGAAAAGATCCAAGAACGTATAACATGTACGCTTTCCCAACCATACGGGAAGACAATTTGACAGGGGAAGAGGAAGAAGATGCCGCTTGGGGGGCATTTGTTCCAACCTTCCCAGCGAAGAAATCTACTATCTTCTTCAGAGAAAGAGATATTTCCTCGCCCCCCACTTTCAAATCAGGGTAAACCCTGTCAAGCAGATACATAGATTTCCTAAAGATTTCTTTAACAACTGTTGTTCCCCATTTCCCCTCCACAACAGTGAGATCACCATCAACCCTCAAGCCAATCAGCCTGGACACATCCTCCAAGGTGATAGTCATCTCGCCCCACTTGAAATGAAAAGTGTTGGTCTCTGGATGCCATCGCTCACAGAAGGCTGTAATCAATGCAGCATTGTAGTGCTTGTAAGAGATGGCTCCAATCCTGCCGAGACCCCAAAGATTCACAATGTTTTGAACCCTTTCAATCTCTTCCCCAAGCTCCCACGTAGGACTGTGGCGATAGTCACGTAGACAGCCTAGGTTCTGTAAATACAATATAAAGCCATGTGTCATTCCCACGAAGAAAAAGTGTCGAATTTATAGCAATACGACAATAAATTATCGAAATCATAGAAATTTGACAATTAATTGTCAAAAAACTATGAATTCGAAAATTAATTGTCGAATGTCTTGAATTCCATAATTTCTTGTCAAATTCATAGAAGGGAAACACTTGATGAGATTGGTTTGTTCTGTGTACCTGTCCAAGAACTAGAACTTTGGCTCGGTGGGTCGCAAAACTCATCAACAGAGAAGGGTCCCTTGGGCAATATTCGCCAGCTCCTTGTTCAGAGTTTCTGTCCCCAGGGAAAACTTCTTCTTCTATGGTTGTAGTTCTTTGTTGTTCAAGGGTGGCGTTATAAAAATTTTCAGGTTGTGGAACTTCTGCAGATGGAAATTTTTTGTGTTCTAGGAAGAAATCCTTACTAGATTGGGTTGTTAGTGTACCTTGGGAATCAGAGCTACTAGACTCGACGGCTGAAGAGTCTTGGGAAGAGTCTTCTTTAGGTGTGACCGACACACGTGGGACACTGCCACTTATCGCGAAATTCCTTACTAATACCCTAGTGGAACATGTTTTAACTCTTTTCATAGGAATACGGGGCGGGTTGTTATAATTCGGATGCGACGGATCTTCTCGCTCATCATTTAGCTTCTTTCTTAAGGAGGTCGTTGGTACAATCTTCCCTCTTGTTGGGGGTTTCTTGCGTGCGACCTTTGGTGCCATCCTGCACAAAATTCAATAGAACTGTCATCTCAGAAATTGTCGAATGTACTAAAATTATGCAATTAATTGTCGAAATCATAGAAATTCGACAATTAATTGTCGTCTTTCTATAAATTCGATAATTAATTGTCGAATGTATTGAAATTTGACAATTAATTGTCGATTTCATAGTTTTTCGACAATGTATTATCGACTTCATACTGAATCGACAATTAATTATCGAATGTATTGAAATTGGACAAATACTTGTCGAATTTCTATGATTTCGACAATTAATTTTCGAATAAAGACAGATATTCGACAGATTTCTGTCGAATACTTCAAAAATCGATAATTGTTCGTATGTATATACCACATTTTGTGGTATATTTGTCTATGTTGTGTTTACATATAAGATTTGGGAGAATTTCGTGGGCAATTTGGTCAAAAAAACAATAAAAAAGGCGCATTGGGCAGGAAAATGGTTCAATTTTTTTTTTCCTTCAGAATCTTCATAGATCACAAATGGGGGAGAGTAGTTCCAATTTAAATTACATTTCATACCTGATTCTGATGGAGAGAGAGAGAGTGAGTTCTTGAGCTTAGTGGAGAGAGAAAAAAAAAAGATAGTCAGTGAGTGCGAGACTGAGAGAGAGAGAGAGAGAGAGAGAGAGAGAGAGAGAGAGAGAGAGAGAGAGAGAGAACGGGGAGTTGTCGCAGGAGATGATCTCTGCAAGTGAGAGAAACTGAGTTGGGTGAGACTGAGAGTGACAGTGACACCACTGAGTGAGGCGAGTGAGTTGTTGAGTGAGGTGAGTGAGAGAGTGAGTGAGTTGAGTGGAGAGAGGGAGTTTTTTTTTACTCACCACATAGAGAGCTGAGTGGGAGAGAGAAAGAGTTGAGTGGGCAACTGAGCTGGAGAGATGAGTGGCTTGAGAAGAGTGTAGCGGGGTGTGTAGCGTTTTTGTTGTGTAGGGGAATCCTCTCCCTTTATTAAGTGCCAAAATCGAATTATGCATTGATCGACAATTTTGTGAAATGATTTTATCGTGAATGACCAAAATTGTCGATGCAACGTATATTCAATAATATTTTATGCGTCAAAGTTGTCGATTGTGTACCAAATTGTCGATGTACAAAATATTTGACAATGTTTCATGCGCAAAAGAAATCGAATTCGACAATACTTCAGTCCATATTGTCGATCTAGAGAATGTTTGACAATATTTTGTTGCACAAAATCAATGTTTATCTTGGTATTCGAAATCATCAATCAAAACTAAATTGATACACATAATGAGTGGAGAATCCACATCCTAAAATTTCCCAGAAATTTCAAAAACCCTCAAAAAAAAAGAAAAAAAATTTATGTACATAAGATCACAACCGAACCCAAGAGTACCGCATTAAACCCAAAATTGAATGGACACAAATTGTATTGTTTCCAGGGAGAGTAGAATCGAGCCGCTTTTAGAACCAAAGAAAGATCATCTTCTTGAACAACCACAATAGATAAATCTTAGGAGAACGAGAGTTCCGGCCACAACAACCACAATAAAGAAATCTTAGGAGAACGAGAGTTCCGGTCACAACAACCACAATGAAGAAATCTTAGGAGAACGAGAGTTCCGGTCACAACAACCACAATGAATAAATCTTAAGAGAACGAGAGTTCCGATCACAACAGCCGCTTATAGAGAGAGAGATAAGTAGAGAGAGATGAGGAGAGAAAGAGAGAGTTGTTGAGATAGATTTGTATTTGATTTCAAATTAAAGGTTCTCTCACCTAATAGTAATACAGCCATGTGTCACATGAGGGAGAAAGACTCACAGTTATATATCACCTCCTCTTAAGGTCTATGGTGTGAGTTGAGTGTAGGGTGAGCGTAGCTAAAAGGGAGTGTAGGGGAATCTTCTCCCAATTATCAAATCACTAACCGATCGATCTTAGCCTTCAAGAACATTTCCCTAGATTGCAGGAAAGCAAGCATCCTCTGTAGGTTCAATTCTCACTTGCATCTAACATTTTCACGGAGCGATCGATGATGAAAGACAGTTCTCACCGGCATTTATATTTTCACAAATCGAATCTGGCAAAATATAGCTAAAACAAGAAAGAAAGAAAGAAAAAAGTCTAGTCTAATAATAAAAATTACTTTTTATTTAAATTTTTACTATCACACTCCATTCTCAACACCCAAACCATACAATACACCTGCATATTTCTCAGTAGACCCATTAAAGAAACACTCTTTCAGCTTCATGAAAGCAGACGAAGTAAGCAAACTATCAGACCCAGCTTGATGACAAACCCCAATCCTCTCGACATCCAAAAGCTCTGCGAGTTTGTTCAATCCACCATGAAGACTGTTACAAAATTTCATCAAATGCTTGATGTCATAAACTGTCGGAAAATACATCTTTATCAATTCAAAGAACCCTGTCTGTGTCTCCGGAAGACTACGACAAGTTAACACCTTCAACAAATATCCAAAATCATACCCACTATGAAATGTTACCCAATGCACATCATCATTCAACACAACCCCAGACGACATTAAAAGTTCTCCAAATCGATATGCGTCAACCCCCTCTTCATTGAATCTATCAAACTCAATACCACTCTGTCGCAAAAGCTCAATCGAATCATTAGCAGAAATATCCGTCTTGACGTTAAATTCACGGAAATTAAATTGCCAAACCACAAACTTATTCGTCCCGCAAGTTGGGAGATTCCCATCTTCATCAGAGAATGTTAACCCTAATTGAATAAGTTTCAGCATGTTTACATTTTCTTTTAGGGTTTGATAATGAAAATCTGAGCTCGATTTGAAGTTTCCAACAGGTCGAAGAACGACACCGGGAAACTCCGTATCCATGGCAATATAAGGATAATCATCAACAATCTCACGAATCACATCAAACTCATCTTCAAGATTATCTCCCCAAACTTCCCTAATTTCAATCGAATCGTTTTTAGGCAAAATCGACATCTCTACCCCCAACATACAAAAACCAAATCAACCCCAGATTTACATACACAAACCCCACCAAAACAAACCCTAAAGATTCGAAATATAACCAGATCTGCAGAAACCCCCAAATTGATACAATTAGGTCAAACCAAATCAAATGAAAGAAACGATGATTTGAGTGAAATTAAAGGGGGAATCGAGTACTTACGTACGGTGTATGAGAATCTGGAGATGATTTAACGGATCATGATGAGAGATTGGGATTAGGGTTAGATCTTTGTTGAGAGAGAATGATTGATTGAAAGACGAAAGAGAGATAACGAGATTTCTAGGGCTCGTATTTAACTTTTTTTAAGAGAGAGAAAATAAAAAGAAAAGAAAAATAATGTAAAGTCAAAACGGGTGTTCGGCCGATAATGGGATATTATTCGTGGAGGCCCACCAAATAATGAGTGGCGGTGGCTATTGGGCTTTGGCTGAAAAACTCCAAATCAAACTTCTTGCGGCATTGCTCGAACATAAAATCCTCATGGGAGCTACCAAGTACTCGGAGGGCGGAGTGTAGTAGCATATTTGTCAAATTCGATAAGATAAGCTAATAAAGGCATATTGAAGGTGTAATAGTCTAATTTCGTATCTCGAATTTAGCCTTTACACCAAAGATATTCAGAGCGTCTAGATGAATAATGAACGAATGCTAGCACAAAGTTTAGCGTGGAAATTTTTTTAATAAGTTAAAAACCATGACCTCTTTTGAGAATTTAGAAAGAGAAATATTATTGATCGTTGCTAGTTATTACAAGAGATACTCTGAGTATTTTAGTAGAGTGTTGAGTAAGTATTCATCCGTCTCTCATCTGGAATTCTCTGGTTCTATTTATATGTCTTATAATTTGACCGTTTGACAACCATTATTATCCTTAATGATGGACGTTACAATATATATATTTGATAATCTTTTAACTGATTGTGTAACGGTCTGATCTTACTATTTTGTAACGGCTTTATTGATGACGGTACGTTTGTTAACTCGAACTGTTGACGTAGAGGTCAAAATTAATGAATAAAACTTTATAACAGTAATGTATCATACATTGTACCATGTGTATGTTGATGAGGTCGAGTGGTCGTATGATAGTCGAAGATGGAGCTTGAGTCCGAGATGCGGAATAAGCTACTACAACCGCCCCATCTCAACTAATAGTACGAGAAATATTGTGAGCGAGTGGTGTTGGTTGAGAAGCTTTATTAATACTATAATTAATACCTAATAATCATTTCCAATGCGTCTTCATGAATATCTGTTTGTGGCTGTTGAATTTCCTAGAACCAATGGTTCGGGTCAATATTGTGGCATGGGGATTTCTTCTGACGTTGGGAATTTGGAGAGTCGTCTTTAATGCTGGTTGTAGTATAAAATACACTCTGACTTGTGGGTTGCAGTTGTAATTAACCAAGTATTTCTCCTGAATTTTTCTTCTGTATCTTTCTTTCTTTAACTGTCTTTTTGTAATCTCAAAATTTTCCTTTGTTGAGAATATGGTAACGACGAGGCAACAATCTCGGGAGGCTAGGATTCGAGCGAAGGTGGAAGAATTTTACATCAGATACTTTGGGAGCCAACTCTTGAACCTGCCGACATCAATTCTGGTGTCTCCTACATTTTATAGGATGACATATGAGGAGATGGTGGAGGCGGAGGATGACCATTTCCAAATAGTGTGTTTCCATTATCTACTGATATCGAAGGGGGAGCGCCGAAATGGGCTGCAGCTGTTGGCAGAGGTAGCTATTACAGCTAAAGATGAAGCGGCAGACGTTCATTCAAGAGAGTCTCGTCGGTACCCTCTTTCCTTCTCTATCGCATGGGGTGGTGGGGGTTATGGTGAAAGAGACGGTGATGGAGGATGTTTTTCTTCCATGGACCATCGCCTTTGGCCATGAAGAAGATCCTTCCGCCGGTGTCGTAACTCCTTAAGTGATTTTCCATTCTTGGATTTCTTGGCCTATTCGTCCAGGGGATCAGTGTTTGGAAGCATGCTTCAATTTTGCATCTTCTTCCTCGGTAGTTGTTGAGAAGTATTTTGAACTGTGAACTGATGTAATGTAATATGTAAAGTAATATATGAAATTGTCTGGAGGACTTGTTATCTGTAAAATACTATGAGTTGTAAGAAATATTTGAGCTAATGAAATATCTTCGTTTTGTCATTCATATGTTGTGTCTCAAACTTCCAAATTTATATGTATAGTTTTCTATGCGAACTGATTTGTTGGGTATTTAAGAAATAATAACTCGAACTGCGGATAAAGCAAAATGTGAGAAGGAATAAAAGTTTGGAAATATGTTGGTGTAAGAAATATCAAGTTGTGATGGAGTATTTTTGAATGAATCGAACTGTAGTAAATTTTATATGCATATTAGTAAAGGTAGTGTAAACGTTTGTTGAAGAGTAGAGGAGTCCAAACATGTAATGAGGTCCTTTAGTGAATGTGAGTAAGCAGGTGGCTATGATGATTATATGGTTATAAGGGTATCTGTATGTTCACGAGCTGGTGTTTCAGAATGATTAAAAGATGTCTTGTTGCAGGTAAGTAAATGGTATCTATTTTTAGGGGCTACTGCTGTAGGAACTTGACTGATTGTTGTGAACTCCATCTGCGCGAATGAGATCTGAGGAGATATTTCATAAAATGGAATGTATAATCTGTCACAATATTCTCTGGCTACTACTCATATTCTTGTTTCCAAAAATTTGTCTTTGTAAAATATATTCTTCCTCAAAATTTGTTTGGGGGGGGGGGGGGGGGGCGATTTAGATTTCCAAGGATCGCCATGTTGTCTGTATAAAGTTGTGATCCTTAGCTGTTATGTCTTGTATCTTCTACAGGGAAAATTTACTATTGAATACTGGTAAGTGACCATGGTGAGGACGCGTTCTCAGCTGGTTCGTCATGTAGTAGAAGGTAGGTTCTATATCAAGGTCGCTAAACTTCGTGAGTGATATTTTTGTCAATTGCCTTATGATGCCGTATTACCAGAATGGTCGTTGAGGCTGGGCGGCTTAGATGATGAGGGTAGGCGGGCAGAATATGATCGATTTTTCTAGTGTGATGTTTTCTGTGAATTGTTGCTAGATGCAACTTTGTGCGAAGAAGCTGTGCGAGAGATTGCATGGGACAAACTTGCTGTAGAAGATGAGAGAACAGTAAGAGGGGAGATAATACCATGTGGTGTGGTAGATCATCCAGGCTGCTTTAAATGTAACTATATGTGACTGTAAACTCGAACTTTGAGAGCTCGAAATAAGTAATCTATTTGCAGTATTTTGTTATGGTTATCTGCTGAATGTAGAATGAGGCAGATTGAATATGTGAACTGAAATAAATAAGATCAATGTGTTCGTCAAGTGTTTGCGTAACAGATATTATGGAATACAATTGTCTGATTTTAACAACTATGTAGATAATTTTGAATTTAAATATTGAGTTATTTTAGGAGTGACGTATATTATGGTACGATCTTAGTGAGTATAAAAGCAAGGTGATTGATCGTGTAAGTTACTTTGGGAAAAAGGTACATAATTTTTTAATGCCAAAAAGTATGGATAGACGTGATGACAGTAGACGTTATCACAGAAGTCATGATGATGTTGTGAGACGAAGAGATGTGCCTGTAGAAAAAGGAGGGGTGACTGACACATGTCTAAAAGAGTTATCGTTTCATAAATCAAGGAAGAGTATAAGAACTCGTCTCTCTCTCCCTCTCATAAATTATCTACAGTGATAAAGAGAAAAATAGTGGTGTAACCCATATCTCCAAAGAGAAGAAACGTTTAAATTATGAGTGTGATTTGGTAGGGAAGGCTTCATCTGGTGATAGAAAATTATTGGAGAAACGACAGGAGCGATCAATCTCTGTGAAACATTTGGGTAAAGCAGAAGATTGTGGTTCTTCTAGTACTGGTTAGTTTCTTCTTCCTTTGTGTTTGATTATGTTTTTTGGTAATTTGTACATGATGTTGCATGGTCATCGCCTTTGTATTAGATTGATTTGGGGATATTATAGTTGAGAATGTAAGGGTTAAGAACTAAGTAATTGTCTAGATTTTATTGTTTTACAAAAGTTTTGGGTATGGGAACAGACTATAGAGAGAGAAAAATGTTTTTTTTGAGAAGAAGAGGGAAAGTTGAAAATAATTTTTTGTTGTTTTGGAAAGTTAGAAAATAAATGCTTTGATTGGGTAAAATAATGAATGATTGTATGTATCTGTAGGTCCAATATGCGTTCAAAAAATATAAAGCCCATGACTAAATTTGTAGTATCATCTAGTTCAGAAGAAACATCATCGTCAGGGAGGGAGGACGAGCATAGTAGTATAGAAGAGACTGTAGATAGGGTTGAAGTGACTGTAGGTAAAGAATTTGGTGGACCCAGTAAAGTAAATAGAGTTATAGAGGAAGACAATACAAAGGTGAAAGATAAATTGTTTTTTGTATACCTTGAAGGAGTAGATGTAGGTAAAAAATTTCTGAAGTATAAGAAGAAGTTAAAAGGAGAGTGGGGAAACTATGTGATGGAAGATAGTCGATGGTTTAAGACCTATGTACCAGGGAAAGGGGAGGAAGCGGTATACTACCAAGTCCCCTGCCTGGAAAAGTGGAAAAGAGAAAAAGGTATTACTGAGGATGCTAAAATTTTATACTATAATGGTGTGGGATGGCAGGCCCAAATGATGGGCTTTTGTGCTATCTAAATCAGGTCATTTATGGCTTTAAGATTTCTCTAACCCTCTTTTAAAAGGGGTTATGAATTTATTGTGATGCTACCCTGCCCAATTAAATAGGAATGTATATAAAATGATGAGGGTGTGTGAAGCACTGAATAATAAGTGGAAAAGAAAAGGGACTGCCAAGCAGTTCAAAGTGGATAACGTTCTAAAATTTAATAAACTGAAGTTTGTCAAAGGTCGTAATAGTGGTTACTTGTATAGTAATTCTTCTAGGCCGAAGTTCTTTGACTTTGAGTCTGTTGGTAAACCATGGAATGACCACCTTATATGGGTGGGGGCAGCTGTATGTAGGTTCCAGATGAACCAGTGCTCGACCTGAACCATAAGTATTATAATCCGAGTAAGTAACATTTGTCAATTTTGACCAACCATCAGTTTGTCTTCAAAATGCTAACCATGTTCTTATTTTTTGTTTGTCAGGTTCCAACCCCAAATATCTACCTGATAAGACCAGCTTGTTCGACTGTGCAGCTCTTGAGAAGGTCGAGCTAAAGCAAGTACTAGGTGAATTAGGTATCCGTAGGGATAAGAGAGTAAACTCTAGAGTACCCAAAGTTCAACGTGCTCACGAGAATCGAACTATGGCTGAGAAGAAGAAGGCATGTCTGTCTGTAAGTGACTTCACTAGTCTTCCTCTGCCTAAGTCAGAGAGTACAAATATGAAGTGATCGCCTCGGAGGTTGAAAAAGCCAACTTTGGAAACTACGCCTTCTATTGTGGCGGTGGCCCAAGAGAAAGAGGTTGGTAAACTTACTGCTAGAGATGTAGTGGAGGAGCAGGTGGTGAGTGAGGTGGCTCCTTTATATGTGGACAAAGGTTCGTTGAAAAGGAAACAACATGAGGGTGAAGGCAGTGACCGCACTAGTGCCAAGGCTGTGGCCAAGATGAGAGAAATGGAGCAAAAATATTGTACGATGGCGAGGGCTAATCCGCATCAGCTGTTTGATATGTTTCAAGAGAAAATTTTTGGAGTATGTATTGATATCCTTCCTTTGTTGTAGTTATGTTGTGATATATATTGTATTAAACTCGTGTGTTTGTATTAACAGCTCTCGCTGCTGATGAAGGGGGCTACAAAGTTTATTGAGAAGATGAGCCATAAGCCCATAGAGCTTACATGTAGGCTGGATGCTCAAATGACTCGAATGAAGGAGATCAAAGGGGAGCTCAAGGTAGAGAAAAAGAATAGGGCTGAAGACTCAAAGGCTCCTGAAGAGCAGTATGTAGAGCTGTCCGAGCGTTAGGAGATTATTTTACAAGCATGCACTGAGTTACAGGCAGAAAAAGACTATTTTATCCAATCTTATTACTGTTTTGGGTTGACTGCTACTGATGTAGAGCTGGGCCAAACTAAAAAATACCAGGAGATAGTCTTTTGCTTTAGATGTAGAAGACGAAGTGGTAGAATATGTTATCGTTCCAGCCAATGCATCTCCTTCACCAACTAAACCAATTTTAGCTGCTGATAATAAAGTGGATCCTCCATCTGAGGTAGAGATTGACAAGAATATTTAATCAATTTGTGGTATTCTTTTGTGAACTATACTATTCGGTCCTGACTGTGAGGAGATTAAATTCTGTGTGGTCTACAACTTTTAAGTTTGATAGACACTTTTTATTATGCTCTGTTTGAATGTTTATATGATAATAAGAAATTTGTAATCTGTATAGGAGGTAAAGCGGTTGAGAAAAACTATTTTTGACCTGAAGAGATTGTTGGGTAGAGCGAGGGATTCTGTGGCTCATATTCAATAGGTGCTTAATAAAATTGAATATGAGAGAAGGCAATTTAAGTCAAATTTGGAGAAAAACTTTAAAGAATTATATGACCTTCAGTGTAGATATGCTAAGATAAAAATAGAAAGGGATGAAGTTCTTAGAAAGAGGAGATGGGCGCATTAGTATGTAGATTGAAAGACCTGGTGGTTTTACTGACTCAAACGACAAAACTATGTGTCAAAAGCTTTTGGTAGTGCTGATACTGTATTTTAAGGCCAAAGTAGATAGTGAGCGGGGTTTTAAAGAAGCTTATATAGAGCTTTTGAAGGAAAGAGGTATAGTATCGGACCCAGCTCCAGTAATGTTTCTAGCTCAAGAAGTACGTAATCATCATAGTGTAGAGGCAAAAAAATGCTCAGCTCAAGCTGGGGTATCCATTATATGGGGTGTTGTAGGATCTTTACCTGATGCTTTTAGCTTTATATATGACCAGAGGGCAATAAGGATTTTGTTTTTCAGGATAAGGAAATAGCAAATAGAGGTTCAATAGAAGTTGGAGGGTGAGATAAAGGAGTTGCAAGATATATTGATGCAATATATGGAGCAAAAAATGTCTTTAGCGACTCAATTATCGAAAGAAATAACTGTTCGAAAGAAGGTAGAAGGTGATGCGAGGGTGTTAAGTGTATTTCAAAATGAAATGCGCAAGCGCATACATAAGGAGCATATGCAGTTGAAGGAGGCATCTGTATCCGTCACGAGAAAAAGTTGCAGCTCGAATTGACCATGAACGTTACCTATAAAGTGTGATTGAGTTTTATGGAGTGGAGCTGGCGAGGGTAGAGAACGAATTTAGGAAGTATGTAATGGATTGTGGGAAGGATTTTGATGTGGAGAATGCAAAGGCTAAAAATATGTGGTTTACAAAATATGAGGAGGAAAAGATTATTGAAAAACCTATCCCTGAATTAAGAGAAATTCTGTCAGAAGAAGACGAGTAGGAGGTCGAGAGTCTGTTACCTCGGGCATGGCGAAAGCAATGTCAATAGGAGGTGGTGACCTTTATAGCTCCTTTAGACGTTCATGTAGATAAATCAAAGAAGTCGAGATACAGGGGGCAGTCCTCTCGTAGCTCGAA
Source organism: Kingdonia uniflora (assembly GCA_014058105.1). Classification (NCBI taxonomy): domain Eukaryota; kingdom Viridiplantae; phylum Streptophyta; class Magnoliopsida; order Ranunculales; family Circaeasteraceae; genus Kingdonia; species Kingdonia uniflora. The sequence goes on from JACGCM010001726.1 coordinate 5,694,739, forward strand.
GAAGCAAAAGTATTGTAGTTTAGTGTATTACCAAACCTGCATATGCATTAGATCTTTGTACACTGTTTTGATGATAAATTAAATTTATTCTCTGTGATGATCATATAGTTAGAACTATGTATCGATATTACTTAAATATTATGTTCTTGAGGAAATTTGTTAATTGTGACATGTAATCTGCTTGAATACGCGAACTAGTATGTATGTGAAAGTTGACTGTTGTTGTAGGTTGAACTGACAGAAGTACAAAACTTGTGTGAAGTGTTACATGTTTTAAATAAAAAAACTTAACGCTGATCTAAATCGTCAGCAGGAAGCACTAAAAAGTATTATTGATTTAAAGGATAAAATTGAGGTGATAGTAACGGAAGAGCGAATCATAGTAGCTCGTTTGACCGAACAACTGGAAGATAAGGAGGCTCAACTAGCCATTGAACTGAGAAAAATGGAGGGGCTAAAAGAAGTTATAAGAAAAAAGGTGTTGGACATTTCGGAATTAAGTACCCAACAGGAGGCGGAGCCAACACCGGTGTAACTTAAAGTGATAGAGTTGTTGGCATTGTTAAAGAAAGAAGAAGATAATGTTAATGATTTGTAATTACAAATAAATACGCTTGAGGTGAAAATAGCAGATGTGCGAGCTACTGTAAGAGAGGCAGGCAGGCGTGCCTGCACATATGAAGGATTGTGGTACACCACTAGTATGAGAGTAAAAGAGTTAGAAGAGTCGCATAGTGAACAAAATGAATTAATAAAAAGGCAGTGGTTCAAAATAGGGATTCTAGAGGTTTCAGTTCAAACTTTTGAGTTAAATACTTTGGAGTTCTAGAAAAAAATTGGGGAACTGCTTAGCGCGAAGACCAAGTTGGAGGCTGATCTTTTTAAAGCAGAAATTTTTTTGATGAAGAGGTTGTGGAGAGAAGTCATAATGAGTCTGCAATAAAGGGATCGATGGCTTTGATTTCCCATATGGACGAATTCATGACAATGATAGAAACTCGAAATAATGCGACGTTGGATTAAAAATGGGTGCTAGAAGAATACTGCAAAAGTTTGGAAGCTATATTGAAGAAGGCTAACCTGGTAAGGTAAAATGTAAGGCAAGCGATGTACATAAGAGAGAGATGACGGCAGTGCTCTAAATCTTTATGTTCGAGTTTAAAAGACTGGAAGCGAAAAGTAAAACTGTGTATGACAACTTGGCTGTCAATGGTGTGCAGTGTGACATGCGGTTAGTGCGAGCTAAATATCTGGATCGCATGATGTCCAGAATTGGAGCTCTTACGAAGAGTAAGGTTAAAGAAGGAAAACATATTATTGCTAGGAGAATGCCAGAGTTGATGCGTCTGTGACTTCGTGGGGAAAGTTCGTATGGGGTTGTGTTGCTTGATAGCTCAAGTTATAGCTCGAGTGATAGCTCGACTAATTGAGGAGGCGTTATGACTGTAAGAAGGAATTTGGCATACAATACCAATGAAAGTATAGTAGATAGAGTGTAATAAAGATGAACTGATAATAAAATTAGTGATTTGTCTATATTTATACTAACCTTTTGATGAATCAATTGTGATGTAGAAGTTTGGTAGTCGTTTTGTAGAGCTACTAGTCATCTTGTCATATAATAGAGGGTTGGTTTGGCTGAAACAACAAACGACCGATTGTGTAAAAGAAGATCAGATTGGCTGAAGCAGCAATCGACCTGTAATGTAGTAAAAGATCATCATGGCTAAAACAACACACGATCTGAAATATAATAGAAGATCAGTTCAGTGGAAGAAACAAACGATCTATAATGTAATAGAAGATCAGTTCGGCTGAAACAATAAACAATCTGTAATGTAATAAAAGATAAGTTCAGCTGAAGCAACAAATGATCTATAATGCAATAGAAGATTAGTTTGGCTGAAGCAACAAGCGATCTATAATATAATAGAAGATTAGTTCTGTTGAAGCAACAAATGATATGTAATGTAATAGAATAGGGTGAACCCACTGGTAATCTGTGGCTCTTAGAAATGTAATTTGAATATATAAGTACTTGCATGATATATTATAAAAGTACTGTAATGTAGGGCAACCAAACACAAATATTTTATTGTTGTAAGATTGATGTACAGAGAATGGTAGATAGAGTACTGTATAAAATAATAGAAAGTACTCTGATGTAGAATGATTAAACATAAGTATTTCATTAATGTAAGACCGACGTATAAGATGACAGATTTAATAGAAAAGTATACTATGATAAATTATCTTCGATATAACTTCAATCTCCTTGTGTTCCAAGGGTTCTGTACTCAATTTCCATGTTCTGTGGCAAGGTCGTAAGAGCCAAGTCTATTTTTTCCAACAATGATAAAAGGACCTTCCCAATTTTTTGTGAGTTTTCCAGCATTAACTTCTTTTCTGTGCTTTGGTACCTTTCGAGGGACAAAATCTTTGATTTCAAACTCTCTATGACGTACATGTTTATTATATGATATGGCTAAAACTTGATAGTATCTTCCTAAGTTCATGATGGCTCTGTCTCTTATTTCTTCGATCCAATTAATGTTACATGCCAATTGGAATTCGTTTTCTTCATCTGTCATGATATGGTCACGTAACGAGTGATGATATTAAGTGGGATGATTACTTCGGTACCGTATGCCAACAAGAATGGCATACATCCGGCCGATACTCGAGGTGTTATTCGATACGCCCATAATACATGTGGTAACTCTTACACCCAATTACCCTTCTTCTCTGTTAAGCGCTTCTTGATTCCGTCGATGATAGTTTGATTGGTTATACCAGCCTATCCATTTCCTTGTGGGTATTATGGATTGGAGGGTGAGTGGATGATGTTGTGGCGGTTGAGGAACTCCACAACTTTGGAGTCAACGAACTGTGGTCCATTGTCAATTCTGATGAGGTGAGGGCAGCCAAACTATATTATACTAGTTTTCCATATAAACTTGATGACTTCATCTTTATGTGTTCGACACAAAGGAAATGCATCTACCCATTTGATGAAGTAGTCCATTTCTACGAGAAGGTGCTTCCTTTTTCTTGGTGTAGTTGGGAACTCTCCCACAAGGTCAAGGGCTCATCTTTTAAATGGCCAGACAACTTTGCTAGAATGGAGTTCTAAAGTTGGAGCTCGAATTTATGGTCCATATCGTTGGCATGCATCACACTTGCTCGCATATTCAATGGCTTGAGCTTTTTTTTAGGCCAAACGACTCCTTGAGTAAGAGCTCTGTTTACTAAAGATTGTACTACTGCATGGGATTCACAAGTGCCTTCGTGTAGTTCGTGCAGGAAGTCTTGAGCCTCTTTATCAGATAAACATTAGAGATAAAGTTATGTCACCAACTTTTTATAAAGGAAGTTATTGACAACGACGTAGCGCTTAGCATTGTTAAACACACGTCTCCTTTTAGTAGGATATTTTGGGAGTTCTCCATCAAACTATTTTTTAGGCCCGATATATATGAGAAAAGGTCGTCTCCAATCGTCATCATCCTCTTTACTGCCCCAAGTATTAATAAAATTTGAGCTGATGATGTTAATGCTGGGGGTGGATATTACTTTGATCTTGAGATATCGAGCTTATGTTCTGAGAACTCCCGCAAGATAGGTAAGGGAATCAGAATGTTGATTTTCTCTGTGAGGTAAATGTTCGATAGTAGCCCTTTTGTATCTGGTCATTCCGTCGGCTACTACTGCGGCGTAATCAATAATTTTTCTATTTTTCTGAAACTTGTCTGTATAATGGTTTACTATGTGTAAAGAATCCGTGTACATAGATAATTTGGGAACCCTAATCTCCATAGCCATATCTAGACAGTGGATTAGTGCCTCATATTCGGTCTTATTATTGGTGGCTTCAGAGTTGAATCTGATTGCCTTTTTAATTATGTCATTGGAAGGTGTGATAAGGACGATACCGATGCCTAACCCAGTAGGTCCGGGAAAACCGTCAGTTAGAAGGTGCCAACCTTTCTTGGATATCTAATCAGACTTTTCCTCGAACCGTTCCTCATTGATGTCGGTACAATATTCTTCTTAATCAGGATCATCTACTGGAAAGTCTACAAGAAAATCTGCTACTGCTTGCCCTTTTTAGAATGTTGTGGTTTAAAGCGTATATTGTGCTCACCAAGAGTTACTGACCATTGTTGGACTCGTCTGGATTTCTCTTGTTTGGACAAGATTTCGCGCAAATGATAATTTATCATTACTCTAACTGAGCGAGCTTGGAAATATTGTCTTAATTTCTGCGATGTATAAACGAGAGCTAATAGTAGCTTCTTAATTTTAGTATACCGTGTTTCTGCCAGAGTGAGTCTTGCTGATGAAGTAGACATGTTTTTCTTTCTTCTCAGCAAGTCGAATGAGGACTGAGCTCAATAATTTATCAGTAATGGTAAGATATATGGTGAGCTCTTTTCCTTCCTTGGGTGTACTCATTACTAGTAGCTTTCCCAAATAGCATTTTAGTTCCTTAAAAGCTACTTCATATTCTACAGTCTACTCGATCTCAGGATCTTTTTTAGGTTTCTTTTTCTTTGTCCCATCACGCAGTAGGTCGAATAACCATCGACACCGATCTGAAGACTTGGAGACAAAATGATTGATTGCTGCTATCTTGCCAGCTAGCTTCTGTACGTCTATCTTTTATTTTTGGAGAAGGCATAGATAATTGTGCACGAATATGATTTGGGTTAGCTTCTATGCCTTGTTTGCTGATCAAATGTTCTAAGAATTTGCCTGATTGGACTCTGAACTGACACTTGCCATGATTGAGTCTTATTTTGTAAAATCAAAGAATTTTGAATGTCGTGTATAAATCTGCGAGATGGTTCTTCTTCTTGAGATTTTTACATAACATATCATCAATGTACACTTCCATTATTTTTCCGAGATGGTCTTTGAACATCTTTGTCATCAATCTTTGGTAAGTGGCTCCTGCATTCTTGAGTCTGAAAGGTATGACTTTGTAGCAACAAACCACGTTTTTTAATAAAAACTATTTTTTTATTCTCGGGTAACAGAGGTATCTAGTTGTACTCTGAGACGGCGTCCATCATGGATAAGAGTTTGTGCCTTGCGGTAGAATCGAGCAGATGATTGATGATAGGAAGTGGAAAACTATCTTTTGGAGTATGTTTATTGAGGTCTGTAAAATCCACGCAGACTCTGATTTTTCCATTTTTCTTCAGTACTGCGACAATGCTCGAGATCCATTCTGGGTAGTTGGCACTTCAGATAAAGCCAACTTCAATGAGTTTATCAATCGATTTGTTTACTTTTTCTTGGAGTCTTGGTGCCAAAGTTTTTTATTTCTATTTGACTGTCTCTGCTTTATCTTTCAAACTAAGCTTGTGGCAGGCCAAATTCGGATCAATGCCTGACATTTTGTGGAACGTCAATGCAAAGATATTACTGTTATCTTTAAGAAAATGAATAAGAGCATTATACTCTGTCGTGGGCAAAAGAGTTCTGATGTAGGTGCCCCTTTTATCTCCACTGATCTCGACGTATTCTGTAATTTCTGCACTTGGCAATTCATTTCCTGTAAAGTTCTCGGTAATATTTTCTGTAATGTTCTCTGTGGTTTTTTGTAATTGCTATGCGAGTTGTGGATTTGATGGTTCTGTCACGGTGGTAATCAAATTTTCACAAGCTTGGGCTAGCTTATGACTACCTTTGATCTCATAAATGTCGTCATTCCAATCAAACTGTAGTGCTAAATGATAGGTCGATGGATAGTTCGCATGTTATGCAGCCAGCAGCATCCCATGATCCCAAGATAGCGTGATCTCACATTGATAATGTAGAATACTATGTCAACTGTTGTCGGTCCAATTATAATAGGAAGTATGATATTTCCTACACGTTCTTCCCTAGAGCCATTGAAACCGCCGATATCAATGCCGCCAGGTTGTACTTTGTCGGCATATCCCATTTGATCAATTGTGCTTTGGAAAAACAGTTTGATGCTACTGCCGGTATCTACCATCATTGTATGTAGTATGATATTTTTCATTTTTAGCATGATCACGAGCGCATCATGATGAGAAAAATTAACTTGGCGAAAGTCGCAATCTTAAAAAAAAATCCCTATACGTTGGGAATTGGATGTGGGGAGTAACCGAGTTTCTTTATCGACCATTGATAAATTGTGGCATTGGCCGAGATGTCGCCTTTTACATCTTATCGACTTGTAAATAGTATGAGTTTTAATTAAGTGGCAGAGGGAGATATGGTACAAATGTTTCTCTTTTGCCGCTCCTTCGACCTGTACGATCTCCGTAGTAAGCTTGTAATTCCTATTCTTATAACTTTCAACATCCATGATGTACTCATGCATTCGTCCATTCGCAAAAATATACTCCAACAGTCGCTGTAAAGTGAAACAATTTTCTGTCTCATGATGTCGGACTTTATGGTGTATGCAATATGGCTTGTTCTCGATGAGTTAAAGATATTGGGCATTGCAAAAAAACTTATACTTTTGAAGTATATAATATATACTGGCTATGGTAACTGTTATCTTAGGAAGACAAGGTTTTGGCATATTACTGCCTTTCTGTGTTCGATCATCATTAGATTTGGTCATCTTCCTGTTTCCTCTGTAATCAGCAACGCGATTACAATCTTTGCCTATGAATTGATTTTGTGCTGTCAAGGTTGATTTTTGAGTTTTGTGTTTTTCGGATACAATCTTTTCGAGATCGATATATCTATTAACCTTCTCGATCATGTCTTCCAAAGTTGTAGGTTTGTTTAGAATCAGGTACTCCTTCACTCTACCATCCACGAGCAAAGTATTGGTGAAGGCCAAAATAGTAATCTTCTGATCGAGTCGGTCTACCTTTCTAGCCAATTCCAAGAATTTCTTAGTAAATGTTTTGAGCTTCTCCCCTGGTACCTGCTTAAGGCTGAACAAAAAATACAGATTCTCCTCTTTATCTCTGTTGTGCAAATAATTCTTGACAAAAAGTTCCCATAACTGTTTAAAAGTTATAGTGGACCCTTCTGGTTGTGAGTGGAACCATCGCAAAGGCTCGCCTTGTAAATTGGTAGGAAAAAGCCGACACAAAATATGGCTGGATGTAGAATGCAAGCTTAGTGCGTCCTTGAATTCTTAAACGTGCTCTACTGGATCATTTTCCTTGTATTTTTAGATTTTTGGTGTCTGGAAACCGGTGGGAACTTCGCCATCTAATAATTTCTTAGCAATCAAGCTCTTCTGTAACCTGTTGTGAATGACTTTTGTGGTTTGAGCCTGGGAATCGAATATTTCTTTGATGCGCTTTTCAACATGTTCCTGAGTCATGTATTGACAAGCTGTAGTGGTTGGTCGTGGGATGCGTCCTTCATGAAGGTTGTAGTCGCCACTCCCTTTACTTAGCCAATCATGTGCCGGAATACGAACTCTTCCCCGGGGTGGATCTTCTGCTTGTCGGACTCCTCCATCAACTTCTTGGTGGACTTCCTGTATTAGAGCTAGCTCTCCCCCAGGCTGCTTATGGTTAGTTCAAATTTTACCTCCCAGATTGTTGACGAGAGGTCTTATTCTGTCAAGAACATAAACCCACGAAGCAGCTGGTAGTACACCTTTGTTCATCTGGGCTACGATCTATTGACCCTACAGAACCTTTAACGCGTCTTGTACACCTGCCAACTATTGCTCCAGAGTAGCTCTCCTTTCAGTTTCGAAGTTTAGATTAGCTTGCAATTCTACTAATATAACATTTCATTCTCGTGGAGAAATTGGTGTACTCTGGTCTAGGAGTGTCATTATATAAAAAGATAATCTACTGCTTCTGAGATAATGAGTTTGAGAACTTCGTTCCCACAGATGGCGCCAAATGTAATAGCCTAATTTCATATCTCAAACTTAGCCTTTACACCAAGGATATTCAGAGCGTCTAGATGAATAATGAATGAATGCTAGTACAAAATTCAGCGTGGAAAACCTTTGAATAGGTTAAAAACCATGACCTCTCTTGAGGATTTAGAAAGAGAAATGGTATTGATCGTTGCTAGTTATTACAAGAGATACTCTGAGTATTTTAGTAGAGTGTTGAGTGAGTATTCATCTATCCCTCATATGGAATTCTATGGTCCTATTTATAGGTTTTATAATATGGCCGTTTGATGACCATTATTATCCTTAATGATGGACGTTACAATATATATATATATATATATTTGATAATCTTTGAACTGATTATGTAATGGTCTGATCTTGCTATTTTGTAATTGTTTCATTGATGACAGTGCGTTTGTTAACTTGAACTGTTGACGTAGAGGTCGAAATTGATGAATAGAACTCTATAACTGTAATGTGTCATACATTATGCCACATGTATGTTGATGAGATCGAGTGGTCGTATGATGGTCGAAGATGAAGCTTGAGTCTGAGATGCAGAAAAAGCCACTACAGAAGGTATATAATCGTGTACACGTCTATAAGTCAGGAATACTTCAACTTGCAACTATAGATCTTGACTGTCGACAACAGCCGTTATATTTGTTCAAATATAACCGTTGCACATGCTCCGTAGAGTTCACCACCTTCCTGAGCAATAACACTATAAATATAGGCAGAGCATAAACAGAGGGGGGGGGCAATTCCTAGGCACACTATTTATATTATTCTTCTCTACTAGTATAATAAGATTAGCAACATACTAAATATTTCATCAAAATTGTCATCGAGGTCATGGTTTTTTAGCTTTCGTCTGGGTTTTCTATGTAGCATCTGTTGTGCTCTCTTCTTATTATACTCATCCTTACCGTTAACTATCATGACCAATATGAACCTCCGAAGCACCTCCAGTAGACAGAGGAACAACTAGGATACCCCTGCCAGAGTATTGCCATAAACCATCAACTTACAGAATGTTGTCATCAAACTTCAAAAAGCAGATGGAATCTGACAGATTATGAAGTGGGACTGCGATACCAGTCATGTGAAGTACCCCCCAACCCCCCTATAACCCGTTAATAATAATGTTCAAAGTGGGATAGGACTACCTCCATACACTTCTCGTCGACGCAGGTAGTGCAATAAAGGTCTCTTCAAAAGAGATGTAGAACTTCTTGGACTCTGAGATTATATCAAAACTTCGACAACAATGATCACATGCTTTAACGGTTTCAAAGAACCTACACTAGGAGAAATCATATTATCCATTCAAGAAGGACCGGAAACAACTTTCGTCAAATTCATAGTATTCAATAACGAGTCTAAATACATGGGAATCTTGGGCAGAAATAGCTTCATTTACTCAAAGTACTACCTTCGACTTACCATCTGGCTCTGAATTTTCTGACAGATCACAGAGTTTATGAAATTTTAGGAAGCCAAGCCATCGAAAGGATATGCAAAAACACCACCACTATCGCTCATCCATCAAAACTCCTAAAAGCATAACTACAGAAATAATCACTCCCAATGTTCAAGCAACATGATATCAAAACTGTGGAATCAATAAAACTCGATGAACCTGAGAGGGGTACTTTCATCGGCTCCAAACTTTTTCCAGAACAAAAAGAAACACTCCTGCAACTTTTGAAAAGAAATGTCAATGTATTCGCATGGTCTTTTCAAAACATGCAAGATATTGATCCTTCCGTCGCCTGCCATATGTTAAACCTAGTACTTGACAATAAGTTATTGTACAGAAGTGGCATAATTTTTTACCCATACTCCAAGAAGCAGTTAATGAGGAAATTTATAAGCTACGTCGAGTCAGATTCACCCGGGAAGCAAAATATCCAAAATGGGTATCGAATATTGAAGTTGTCCCAAAGAAGAGCGAAAGATTAGAGTCTGCATAAATTTTATAGAACCCAACAAATTGACATGCAAAGATAACTCCCTACTACCGTTGATCCCTCAACTCCTCGACTCGGTGGCTGGGCACGAATTCTTGTCTATGATGGATACAGCTTCAGGGTACAACCAAGATCCACTTGCCGAAGAAGATTAAGAAAAAATAACATTTATAATAGAAAGAGGCCTCTACGGTTATGCAATTATACTTTCTGAACTAAAGAATGCATGAGCAACATATCAGCGGCTAGTGACAAAAATGTTCAAAGACCAATTGGAAAAACCATGGAAGTATACATCAATGACATAATTTGTAAAAGCCAGAAAAGGGAAGACCATTTCGATAATTTGTAAGCCATCTTCGACATCCTTTGTACTTATCGAATGAAGTTAAATCCAAAAACCACCAATTCGGGGTGGCTTCCAGAAAATACTTAGGCCATTCCGTAAGTAAACGTGGGATAAAAATCGACCCAGAATAGATCAAGGCACTAATGGCCATGCCCTCACCTCGAAAAAAGAAGGACGTCCAGAAGCTCGCGGAGAAAGTAGCAGCTCTTCACAGATTTTTCACAAAATCATCTAACCGATGCAAACATCTTTGCCTCCTCCTTCGTGGAAACCTAACTCCGATCTCCAGGAAACAACCCAAAGAAATTGAATGGACTCCAAAATGTGAATTAGCTTTTCAAGATCTCAAACGGTACTAGGGAAGTCCTCCAATAATGAGCACTCCGGTTGATCATGAAGTTTAAGGAATGTACTTATCAACAACTGGAGACTCAATCAGTTTAGTCCTCATTCGAGAAAATAATGGAGTGGAGAAGCCAATTAACTTAATCAGAAAAATCCTAATATTTGCAGAGACAAGGTTCACAACTATCAAAAAATAGGTACTCGCTTTGGTCTATAGTTCCCAAAAATGTTGACCCTAATTTCTGGCACATAAGATCAAACTCATTTCAAAATTCCCTCTCAAGCTAGTCCTCTCCAAAAAAGAGAAATTTAAAAGGGTACAACAATGGTCTGTATTCCTAGGATAATATGACATCTCTTTTGACCCTAAATCTCAGCTAAAGGACAAGTTGCTCCAGACTTTCAGGTAAATTTTCTTGTCTAAGACCCTGAATGGGAGGAGCTCAAAATTAGCTGATGATACGTTCGCAAAACTAGATGTATGGTCTAAAAGTATAGGATGAAAACTCTTTACGGATGGATCTACAGGACCTCGAGGATCAGGGATTGGAATTGTTCTAGTAACACCTTCCAACCATCAAATCGAGAAAGCCATTAAACTCAAATTCTATTCAACTAATAACTAAACTGAGTACGAGGCGATCTTGCATGGTTTAGATCTCACATTAGATTTTGGGGCAGAAGACATAACAGTATATGCAGATTAATTATTAGTGGCCAACCACTACAATAAGATATTCAAAACATCAGGGAAGATGGTTGATTATGATGTGAAAGTCGAAGAAAAGATGATTCTTTTTAAAGAGCCACTATCTCTTATTTACCAAGGGCTTAAAAACAGACATGCTGATGCTTTGGCCTGCATTGCAACAATATTAGAAGATAGTGAATGAAGGATATTGGACATCGAAGTTATCCAACATTTTGGCCTTGACAACACGAATATGATGCAAGTCCAATTAACAAAAGATGATGATCCCGAAGACTGGAAAAAACTGTTTCTTACGTACTTTAACTCAAATACTATCCCACAAAACAAGGAAGAAGCTTGATATTTCTTAACAAAATGTCCATGATTTGAAGTCCAGGGCAGAGTGCTATACAAAATTATTAATAGAGGTCCCCTCATCAAATGTATATCGCAAAGACAAGCTCAAATCATAATTAAGGAGTTACACGAAGGAGTCTGTGTAGCGTACATTTCAAGTTGATCATTGACTTAAAGACCATTCAGTCAAGAATTATACTGGCCGAAGATGTAATAAGATTGCAAAGATTTTTTTCAAAAATATTATAAATGCTAAATCCATTTTGAAGACATCAAAAGTCCAGCTCTCGATTTACATGTCAGTAATGTGCTATGCCCATTCAAAAGATGGGCAATTGACATCATTAGTCATTTCCACCCTATATCAGGGAACATAAGATTTGCTCTAGCAGCTAAAAATTATTTTATAAAATGGGCCGAAGTTGTTCCACTCTACCACACTGACGAGAATGAAGTAATCAAGTTTTTATGGGAAAACATCATCATAAGGTTCAAATGTTTGCAAATGATAAGATCAGACAATGGAAAATAATTCATTAGCAAAAAAGTCATCAAGTTGCTCCACAAATACAAAATACAACTAACTACCTTGACACCCTACTACCCACAAGGCAATGGCCAAGCAGAGGCTATCAATAAAAGCATTAAGTATGGGTTAAGAAGAGGCTGGATGAAAAGAAAGGTCGACGGGTCGAGGAGTTACTTAGTGTCCTATGGGCATATTGGACCGTACCTCGAACATCTACCGGTTGTATAATGAAAGGGCCTACCCTTTGACCTAACCCTATTCGAACTACTTTCAATTCAAACTACCTCCATATCCGGCTCACTTATTTTACATGTGACATGAATAGTTACCAGTGCCTCCTAGCACACAAACTGATAATGAACCTGGATCAAGCACAATAGAAAAATATGAGCAACTCAAAGATACCTGTCACCCGCGAACTCGACAGTTACTCAGTCAAACACTACTTATCTCGCTGTTCGGAGAATATATTTCAACACGATAATGAGCTGCGGGTAAAGCCTATATAAAGAAAAAGTTCCAGAAGAGACAGGGACCAGAAAAATATATGAGAAATTACCAAGAAAACTAGATTTTCTATTCTCAAAACACCAAATTTCATATTTACAAGATCAAGTATTTCTAGTTTGAAAGATCACTTGTAATAATATATCAACCTCAAGCAATAAAAGTTATTGTTACTAAAACCTTTAACTCGAGGTCGTGGTTTCTTACCTATTCAAAGGTTTTCTATGCTAAATTACTTGTGTCATTTCTTGCTCTACATTAGTTTTTGGCACAAAAACATTGGTGCAAGAGCTAATTTTGAGCAATCTCGAGCTTACAAAATTAAACCATTATATTTGGCACCATATGTGGGAAAGAAGACATTTTTACGATATCCTAAGGCATACATTCACTCTACTATCAATCTCCAATTATGGTCACTTCCAGACGACTAGCAACCAAAATCTAGCTTGATCTTTCAGTTGAACCGGAACAGTTTAAAAAACTACGGGCGAATCTCTATGCCAAAATAGAGAAACGTAATGAACTCAAACTTTAGTTAACTCTTGACCGAGGTCTCTGCATGAAGAAGCTCGAAGACGAGCGTCAAACTCGTTTGTCAGAGTTCAAACAACATGAAGACCAGATGACAACCATGCAGACTACGTTATAAGCTCTGCAGGATACTCAAGAGGCTCCTAAAACTAGAGATCGCGATCAAGTACCTGAGACCTCTCAGGTTTCTGCGTGGGATAGATTTATACCACAAGGAGCCACCAACAAAGCTATATCCAGAAATATTCAGCACGAACATCAACCTTCAATTTATTTGAGTGGTAAAGTTTAGTCTTAAATTAGTAGAGGCCACCGATTTTTTAAAATTTAGGAGTAGGAACAGTAACCTTTGCCTTGAATTCCAGCACGTGATTTCTTGAGTGAAAACACTGGTACTCCTAATCCTCAACCACCTCGCCAAACTACTCAAGTAACACGCCAATACGCCATACAAAAACATATGGATCAGCATATCAAGGAGTTGATTAAAGCGCAAGTTTTAGGCACTGCAGATGATCTTACCAAGATACAAGGAAGTTTGATTGCCAAATAACTATTTGATATGGAAGTACCGAAGGGTTTCCATATTCCAAAAATTTGCAAATACAAGGGCACCGATCCAAAGGAGAACATTCAACAATACCGTGATTCATTGGAATTGTAATCAAATCTCAACCACATCCTCTACCGTTTGTTCGTAACAAGTCTATAGGAAGAACTGCTCTGGTGGTTCTACTCTTTATCTGAAGCTTCCATACTCACATTTGATCAGTTGTATAAATAATTCATTAAGACATATGGTCACAACAAAGACAAAGATGAGAATTTATTTTCTTATTAGTCTTAAGAAGTCACAAGGAGAAAAGATCGAGGCTTTTGCAAAGAAGTTTTTGGAGCTTGCGCAAAAAGTAGATAATCTGGATTATAAAACAACTGTTACTGATTTCACCAACGTGTTCCAGCTCGACAACAAGGCCAAAAAGTACCTCTTCCTCAACAAACCTGCGACCTTGAAGGATATGATCACCAAGGTCAATGGATATGTCGACCAGGAAAGGATGATATCCGGAAGACATAAATCTACTAAATCTATACTAACCACTAAAGGTCCAGCTACAAATTAAAGTAATGAACCGAAGGAGGATTTGGGTGATCAAAAGCGCTCCAAGGGCAACGCTGGCAATCCTCGGAAAGGCGGTACATTACCTAAATCGGTCCTCCCAAAGAGGAATGTTTGAATCTTTGTAATATTTCCAATTCTATCCAAGGATAAGCTATACCATGTATCTCAACCATTGAAACCAATCGAAAGCCGTCCGTACTGCATGCATAAGAAGGTAAATCATTATTCTACTGATAGCTGCTATACTTTACAGAGGTTGCTAGAATTCATTTTCAAGGAAGGGCGGATGTATAAATATATTATCGACCTGGAGTCTTATAAAGATTGTAGTTATAAGAAGCAGCTCGAGATAGTCCAGGTCAAAAATCAAGTTAAGGAGAAATATCTCTACCATATGTAGCACAGCAACATGATCAAAATTCATCAGATCAACAACTCTTCCAGATTCAAGTGTAGGAGACTATCAGAATGTTGTAATTTCACACCTCAAGATAAAGAAGCCAAGCTTCTACCTGAGTCAAGCAATCGCCAGCTTGGGATCTCATTCGAAGATTGCGACATTAGTAATGTAAAATTTTCATATCATGATGCATTAGTCGCAATGTTCAAGATGAAGAGGTTTGTCATACATACAATGATGATTGATACAGGAAATGGTATTGAGATTCTCTTTCAGAGCACATGATCTGATAGGATTGGTCGATGAAGTTATTCTGAGTGATACCGATATAAGAGGATTCAATGGTTTTAAAGAGGAGTGAGTAGGCAGGATTATCTTACCTATTACCACTAGACCAGCCACAATCAACGTCGCCTTCTACGCCATCAATGCCAAATTCCGTTATCTCAGGATTATGGGCCGCTGTTGGATTCACAATATAAAAGCAATCGCTTCCACCTATTTTTCAGCACTCTGCTACAAACAAAATGATGGTATCCATGAAATCAAAGGTAGTCAAAAGCTTTCTCGAGCTTGCGAGAATACCGTCTCTGCTATTCTAGATGCCTCAGACATACGCTGCATAACAATTATAGAAAGCTGATCACCTTGATGATCAACCTTCCAGAGAATACTTCATCTGCAAAACCCTCACTCTAACAGAAATGAGGTATTCTAAAATTAAGAGACTCTTTCTAACTCTTGTTTACACTTCACAAAAGCTTAAACACTACTTCCAAGCTCACTCAGTTAAAGTCATGACGAACTACCCACCGTGGGAAGTTTTGTCCAAAAAAGAGAAATCCAGGAGAGTGCAACAATGGTCAGTCAGTTTAGGAGAACATGATATCAAGTTCGAGCAATAACATTCAAAAAAGGGTCAGGCCATTTTTGATTTTCTCGTAGATTTTCTAATGCAAGATCGCGAGTGGAAGGAGCACAATCCTGACCTTATAGAGGAAATTGCAGAAGATCCACCCACTAAAGTATTTGACAAAAGAGCTGAATGGGTTACAAGGAAATGTTGGAGACTTCTTACAGATGGTTCAGCAGGACTTGCAGGGTCAGGAATAAGAATTGTATTGATTACCCCTTCTAAATATAAAATTAAGAAATTAATCTGCCTAGATTTTGAAGTCTCCAGCAATATCACAGAATACAAAGCTCTCATTCATGGACTCGACCTTATACTCGAGCTCAGCATCCCAGAGCTCTTAGTTTACATAGATTTTCTACTCTTCGTCTACCATTATACTGAGCAATACCAGCAGAATGTCAAGAAAATCGATTATGCAGCCCTTATTACAGATAGGGTAAGCCAGTTTGCGAAATAAACTCTCAATTATCTTCCTCGAGGTAAAAATAGACACGCCGATTCCTTGGCTTATCTAGCCGGGGTCATGGGTACAGAAGTTTGATATCTCTAGATCGAAGTGATATCGACCCCCAACATTAATCGTCATTCTGTATGCACGATCAATACTGGGGGTGATGAAGAGGAGGACGGCAATTGGCAAAAGCTATTCATTGCCAACCTTGGCACCGACAACGAATGCAAATGACCCCTTCATCATATCCGAAAGAGTACCGACAGTTGATCGAGAGCTCAAAGTACTATACAGCTTAAAATAATTTTTTATATCACCGTTTAGTCATGGGGACTTATCTCAAGTGCCTCTCCAAGAAGAAAGTAGACAAATTTCTCTGAGAATTATATGAAAGAACTTGTGGCTCACATGCCGCAGGTCGATCATTCGCTAACAGAGTAATTATACATGGAGTATTCTGGTCAGGCATGCGCAAGCAAGCAGAAGAGCACTCATGTAAATGAGACATATGTCAACGACATAGATACATGATCCGCGCCCCTGCGCCCGAACTACATGCAAGTAAAGTATTCTGGCAATTCAAGCAGTTGTCCCTCGATCTCTTTAGGAAATTTATTAATACTTTAGGTAACCGACGATACCTACTCATTGGAATGGTCAAATTCTGTAAGCTCGAAATGATTTGGAATTAGCTATCACACCAATGATCCTGTAACAATATTCTAATGGAAAATAAGAAAGGGAAATATGTGATTTTAGCGTGGAAAACCTCTGAATAGGTAAAAACCCACGACCTCGAATGTAGGATTTTTGTAAAAGTATTTTTATTGCTTGAGGCAGATATCTTTATTACAAGTGATCTCTAAATATAGAAATACTTTTGATCTCGTAAATAAGAAGTTTGTATAATTTTTTTGGTCCCTGTCTCTTTTAGAACTTTCTTTTATATAGGCTTTTTCCACAACTCTTCATCGTGCTGGAGCACATTTTCTGAATAATATGGTTAGTAGTGGTTGATTGAATAACTAACGAGTTTGCGGGAGACAGGTATTTTTAACTGGATAACATTTTCTGGGTTTAGCTTGATCCACGTTCTTGAGTAGTTCGTAGGGCTTGTTGGAATATTGTCTGGAATGTTAAGTGTTAAAAATGCGTGATCCTGAGATGGAGGTAAATCTAGCTTCGTGAGCTCGATTTTGAGTAAGATAGAGGGATAAGTCCTTATAATCACCTCCTCACAACTGAAGTCATGAGTGACTTTGGTTGAGAAAGAATGTGTTAAAAGTTGGAAATTCGAAATGGAGTAATGATGGCATTTCACTGGATGGAAGTTACGTGATATTGGGAAGTGATGGGTATTAAATGATGATACATATGCGGATGTATGTGACGGTTGCGTTTGAATAGTCACGTTTGTAATGAATGATGACGCTTGGGAAAGTGTACCTGCATAATAAATGAAGGGTTATATAAATAGTACCTGTAGTAAATCTTTGAAACAGTTCCTGCTTGGGTAACTTTTTTGAGATGGTAAAAACTTGGAGGATGGTTCTTGATGAGATGATTACGTCTGAAATGCAGAGGTTGAAGTTGAAGTGCTTTCGTAACCAATCCTTGGAAATGTCGATTACCACTCCTATTCCTCCGACATACCAATGCTTGTCGAAAGAGGAAGCGGTTGAAGCAGATGAAGATTTATACTATAAGTTGATATTTCATGTCTTCGTCTTGGCAGGCGAGGAACGGTGGGACTGTCTCCACACTCTTGTGGAAGACCGGGTTAGGGCTTCATATGCAAGGTTAGGTGTATCTGCGGGGCAAATATGTTGATTTCTTGTGTCACCACGGATTTTAAGGTTGAGCTCTCTTCATCTCTACCAACACTTCGATGGTGGTAGTTATAAGAGAGGCGATGATGGTAGTGGAGGAGGAAGATTAGAAGTAAGAGTCTGCTGATGCATTTCAATCATGTTTTGGCGCTCAGAAGACCTTCATATTGCTTTGCGGGGGCTAGCACTGAGTTTACTGCTTGCATAGTTTCCATTTGAAGTTCGACTAGGCTTTGGCCAAACTCATGTGAGGGAAACTTTTTGTTGTGTCCAATGTTTTCATTGTATCAGGGTAAAAAATCACTGAATCAAGAAGAACTGGAAGACATGATGCCTCGGCGTACCTGACTGACCTATGACTTTTAACAAATAGGGAAAACTTGTTATCTGTAAAGTACATGTAGTTTGGTGCTGGACGGATAACATTTTGTTGTATTCTTGAGGTCGATGTGGTAAAAACAAGTTATATATAAATCGTATGTAATGTTTTTGACATGAATAAAAATTGATATTCAATAAACTGTATATAGAAAAAAAATTAGAATTGAACTGAATTGTGTTGGGTATTAGGGTGAATAACTGTTTATTAGTGATGAAGCAATGTTGTAATGCTGCTTGAACTGAGATGAGTACGTACTAACAATGTCATGTCGATGTAAAAATAATTTATGTTTTTAATAGGTAAGGGAGATAAATTGTAGAAAATATGTAATCGTAAAAATTCGAGTTTTATATGTCGATAGAGATACTACTCGAGGTAGCCTAAGGTTGAGTACTGTAATAAATGTGTGTACTGGTGAGGGGATAAGTTCAAATAATTTATTTTAAGATTTTGGGTTTTGCTATTACGAGATATAAGGTAAAAAATTACGTATTTAAGGGGATAGTGTGTGAGAAACATTAAAATTCGGGTAGGATGATCTATAAGAAATGGGGAATGGATTAGGATGGTACAAACTCGATCTTAGAGGATTCGTTATGCCTCGGAAGGGAAATTGGCTATACAAATTGCTGAAGTATGTGAGAGTATCTTTAGCTCATTTGGTTATGATGCTGAGCTATTAGTGAGGGAATGTGAGCTCAAAGGTTTAGATGTAAGGAGTAGAAAACTGGAATATGCTCATTATTTTTATGAGGCGTTCTTCCATGAATTGATTAGGGATGCGGTAGAACGTGAAAGGTTGGTGGGTTTGATATCTAAAGTTGAGATCGAATTCGAAGATCTGAGGACTGACGATTAACATGACAGGATGCATCGTTTAGTTTACTAAGGCTGTGATAGATGTTGTATAAAGAGTTGCTCATAAATAATATATTTGTTTTGAATGAAGCAGAAATGATATAAGTCAATCGTATTCTCTATAGGTGCAAATCTATTTTGAGACTGTTTTAGCAAATAATTTGAATAATTTTAAAATTTTGCACAATTTAGAAAATGACATCAATCATTCGAAGTATGATAAGCAAGGACAGAGAAACAAAAATATGAAAATGTAGAAGCTTCTCGATTTGTTTTGTATATAAAAGGAAATATGACTCTGACATCTTACAGAGTGAGTCATCATGAGTGTGGGAAGGTCAGGAAAAGATATATAAATAGGGAGAAAAAATATGTTAAAAAATAAGGGGAGTTGCAATGATGGAAATGTGGTTTTATTGAAAAGGTACAAGGCGTCTAGCATGGGGAGTGGAAAGGATGCCTCGGTTCTGGAATCGATAACGTTTCGTACGAGGAGCAATAAATGCCAGCCGCTTGAGAGAGAAAGGATAAATAGTGCTTCTTCGTTTCCAATCAAATGTTTTACAACTTCTAAAAATTTAGAGGGCACTCAGAGAGAGGTGAAAGATCAGGGGATTTGATAAAGAGTTATCCGAATGTGATAAACAGTTGAAGAGGGCAAAAGATTCTAGATCTCGTATGAGGCTATACATCTACGTTGTGAGGGAAAGGCTTGACGTAACTATCAATTCTCATTCAGATACTGAAGGTTAATAGAGACGTATGCAATATATGTTGACGTATATGCATGTTAAAGATATATGTTATACGTAAACGACTGATCAGAGATATATGTTGAATATATATATATATATATATATATATATATATATATATATATATAAATATATACATAGATGGAAGAATGATAAATACCTTAACCTGTATTTAGGTCGAGCGTGAGAGGCATCTTTGTAGATCGAAAATGTGCCTGCAGAAATTGTTATTAAGATGGATAGTTTGTCTGCTAATGAGGTATCAACCTCTGGCCGGATGAATGAGTCTGATAATAAAGGGAAAGTAGGATTGGATCAATTCCCGAGTTTCTTTGGTCAATTGATATCTTATACTCCTGGTTGTGATGCCTTTAGAGTGTTTTGTAAAGCCAAGACGCCTGTAGGAGGGAAATAGGACAATTGTGTAGAATTTTTTGGTAGGCAGTTTAGGGGCTGTACGGTAGCGGTGGGGGAAGAGTATTTTTACCTGTTGACTGATTTGGAAGTGGAAAAACAAGGTAGGTGTATAGATGAATCGATATCGTTAGAATATTTTGATGGGGATGTCCGAAGTAACCTTTCAGAGGGTTTTTTGTGTTACCTACCTCAATTAGAGTATGGGTTGAGCCTTCCCCACACCAATTTGGCAAAGGGAATTATAAATACAATTGGGGCATATCCTGTTCAATTGAACGGGAATATGTGGGAGGTAATAACCGTGTGTGACCATCTGAATGATAAATGGGAAAGGGAGGGAAAAGTGAGGAGGATAACCCTCAAAGACGTTTTGCAGTTTTATGGGGTGAAGAATTATAAGGCCAGTAGGGAGTCATATTTCTATGTGAGCGCAACTCGGTGTTGTTTCTTCAATCTAAATTTAGCAGGTCGAACCTGGAATGAAAACATCATATGCGTGAAGGGTAATTATCATCAAAGAGATGATGAAGAACCTTTAGACCTTTGGTTTAGAATTGTAAAGAAAAGTAAGTATAGACATGCATAGATAGAATTATTGTTACGTTTCGCAGACAACTATAGTTGATAGCAAAAATGTTGTTATTGCAGGTGTGAAGTCTAAAGTAGAGATGAAGGAATCTCTGCTGAACGAAGTTGTAGAGGAGGAGACTAAACTCGAACTTGTGTTGGAGGGACTCGGCTTGAGTAGAAAGAAGAGGGTTGATAGTCTGTCGAAAAAGGTTTGAAAAGCTCAGTCTACCAGGTCGATGGCGGGTGTTGATGAAGAGAAAAGACAAGTAAGTGGTGAGGAGGCTCGACCTAATTTTTTCAAGACTCCTGTAACTGGCAGTTTAGCTTAGCTGAATCTTGTTAAGCTAAGAAAAATAACTCTAAATTATCTAAAGAAACAAATGTTAAAGGTTATGCCAGCTTCTGGTACCACTGGTAGTGGTGAGGTCACGAAAGATAAGAGGAGGAAGGTCGAACCCTCGAGGGAGTCAAGAGAAAAGGTTGTCGAAGGGCAATCTGCTGTGGTGGACGACCTCAAAGAGGTCGTGGAAAGGGCCAGGTTGGCGGTTCTCCACGGAGAGGAAGACACGAGCAAGATGGTAAGTTTATATTATCGGAAAGAACTGCTTAATATGTTTCAAGCTAATCGCTGAGATCGATGTAATTTTTGCAGGTTGCTCGTCTTGTTAAGGGGATTTGGCTCGGTATTGAGGAAGAAAAAAGTGAGCTGAAAAAGGTAAATATCGAGCTGGAAAAAGAATTAGCTCTATCATGGACTTACGCTTTGAAGGAAGTTAGGCAGTTGAGGCTTCTCATGACATGGCGATTGGCCAGCTATAGGTGGAGACAAAGGCCAATCTTGGCGAGATGGTTGAGGAGCGTGACAGACTAGGGCATCATTTGATGCTGAAAGGCTATTCTGAGGAGGGGGTGGATGCCATTAAGGTGAACACCTATGTTGAGGAGGAAAATGAGGAGGAAACGGAAGCGGTGGGGATCGTGGATGGTTTGGATGGTGTTTCCTACCAGACGGTGCTCGACAATCAAAGGGATGACGTCGACCTCCCAAAAGGTGGCAGTGAGAAGGTAGCGTAGACACCTGTGTTTGTATAAATATTTATAAGTTGTTTGAACTGTGTGTGGGAAAGAAACTTTTGTAGATTGACTTTGTTTTATAAATCTTTTGTAGGCAATTAGAGAGATGAGTCTCAGAATAAAAGATCTAGAGTCAGGACTTACCAGGGAAAGAAAGACCTTTAAAGCCTTGCTGTCTACGCAAGCGGAGCTGCAGGTTAGATCGGGAAAGGTTTTTTGACTTGTATGTTATTCCAACGTTAGGTTATCAAGTAAATAGGACATAAATGCATGGCAAAAATCCAACGATGTTAATATAGAGTAGCATATTGAAAGTATGTACCTTGTACGCTGAAAAAAGACTCATGAAGCTTTCATCTGAGAATGAACTCCAAACTTTAAGTCTAAAAGTATTTGGACTGCAGATGTTTAGAAATTATATAGTCTTTGTAGAAATGTTGTATGTTATATTTAAAGGCTTTCCTGAATCGAACTGTACTAAAAATTATTATATTTCCCAAGTCGAATTAGATTCATCTCGCTCACGTGAGGACGACGTACTCATGTTTAATCAGGAATTTGCAGAGCAGTTCGATAAGATGAAGGAGGCAAACGAGAATAGAGAAGATCAATACGTAAAGGCACATTTTAAACTTGTGGAGGTGACCCAGGCCATTTCCGACCTGACTCTTCAGGTCGAAGAGAAAGATGCCGAGATAAATAAGGGATTAAAAGAGCTAGCAGAGGTAACAGAACCCGCCAAAAAGCTTTAAAATTGAGTTGACGCGTTGGCTGTGAAGGGTAAGTAGGCCGACACGACTCAATACCGTGTTCAAGCGTTGGAATAATCGGAGGAACGATTTTGATCTGATCTCCAAAAATGTATGAACGAGCTGGAGCGAATGAGACAAAAATTGGTCGAAAAAGACGACGAGCTGAGGGTAGCTCGAGAAAATCTATCGGCTTCGGAAGCCGCAGCTGAACATTTGCAAATAGCCCTACCCGCCAAGGATATGGAATTTCGCGAAATACAGCGAAGGTGAAACGATTTAAACGAATGGGTTACGCGACTTAAGGCCGAACTGGCGCAGGTCATTGAGAGTACCAAGAAAGTCGAGGCTAGGGAACATTCAGGGGGAAGTAGAACTGAGGCTAAGATTCCTTTAGTTCGAGGGGATGTAGTTAGTCTCTCAGGTCGAATTAAAGAACTAAAGAGTGATGCATCTTGTATTCAAAGGCATGTCCAGAAGGGAAATGCGAACTTGAGGGAATGTCATCTTAAGTTGGATGCAACTCTTATCAGGGAGAAAGTTCTGGAAGGGGAGATCAAAGCAAAGGAATCGCAGGTGGAGAGGAAAGAAGAATTATTAAAAGATATTCTGGTTAGGGAAGAGTTGAACACAGAAATTCAGAGACTTTATGCTCGGGTAGCAGACTTAGAAGCCATTTACCTTGCTGAATCAGCTAAGTATATAAAAAAGTTGGAGGAGAATGTAATGTATCATGCTAAGGTCGATGCAGAAATGACTAAATAGAAAAATGAGTATGCCAGGATAGAGTCACGCCTCGAGAAGGTGAGAGTAAAATTTGCAGTAATGGTCATACCTGATACGTCACGCTTCGACCTACTAAAGGCGATTGTTGCATACTTTGTAAAAGAAGTAAAAAGACTTGAGTAAAAATGAGATACCATGTTCAAAACACTGTCGGATAAGGGATACATTTGTGGAGCTAAGATATTGTTAAAAAAATACTCTTATTGATAAGTTCAGAATTTACATTGGATAGAGATGAGAATCTCACTTTTGGAATTGAAAAACAAAAGGTGAACAATGGAAATAGAGTAGTAAGATGCCTAACGATAGTACCGTTTTAGTCGCCTAGTGTTCTAAGGATTTGAAATTGGGACTCCCTCTTCTGTCATGAGATAGTATAATCCCAGGCCTGAGAGACCTGTGATAATGAATGGACCCTCCCAATTGTTGGCTAATTTTCTAGCGCGAGGCTCTTTGCGATGTCGATGAATTTTTCTAAGGATGAGATCTTTGATTTGGAATGTACGACTCCTTACTCGGTTACTATACGATCTGGTAAGCATATGATGATATCGACCTAGGTTAGCGATGGCGCATTCCCTGGTCTCATCTATCATATTGAGGTTACAAGTCAATTTGCACTCATTTTCCTTATCAGTCATCTCGTGATCGTGAACTAGATGATGATATTCAGAAGGAATGACAACCTCAGTGCCATAAGCAAGGAGGAATAGTGTACACCCAGTAGATTGTCGGGGAGTGGTTCGATACATCTACAAGACGTGAGGTAGTTCGCGAACCCAATTTTTTTTTCTGTGAGCGAAGCTATTTTTTGAGTCCATCCACGATGGTTTTGTTGGTGATTTCGGCTTAGCCATTGCCTTGAGGGTAGTATGGATTTGATGACGAGTAGATGATATTGTTGTGGTTTAGGAAAGTTTCGACCTTATCTCCCACAAATTAGGGCCGTTATTGATTCAAATTAGGTAGGGACACCCGAACTGAGTGATTATGTGGTTCCAGATAAATGAGATGACCTCTTCTTCTCTGGTTCGACATAGTGGAATTGCTTTTACCCATTTTGTAAAGTAATCGATAGTTACGAGTAGGTGACGACGATTACCTGGAAAGTTTGGGAATTCGCCGATGAGGTCTGCCACGCATCTTTTAAATGGCCAGAAAAGCTTGCTTGCATGGAGTTTGAGCACCGGGGGGTGTATCATATGTTTATGTCTCTGGCTGGTATCGTACCTACGGGAATACTCTTTTGCTTACTTGCGCATGCCGGGCCAGAATACTCCATGAGTTATAGCTCTGTTCAATAATGATCTACCTGCGGCGTGGGATCCACAAGTTCCTTCATGCAATTCGTAGAGCAGTTCATCTGCTTTTAACTTGGAGAGGCACTTGAGATAATGCCCTGTAATGGAAAGGCGGTAAAACACACCATTTTAAGTAATGTAACGCTTCGAGCTGTTGATCAGCTGTCGGCACTCATTTGAATCTGCTGGGAGTGGTCCGCTACAATTGTTGTCGACACCGAGGTAGGCTAAGAAAGGCTTTCGCCAATCATCATCTCCCCCTTTATCGCCTCCAGTGTTAATCGTGCATACAGATATGTGATCAATACTGGGGGTTGAACTGATTTTGATCTGGAGATACCGAGCTTTTGTACCCAAGACTCTGGATAGATATGCCAATGAATCGGCGTGTCTGTTTTCACCTCGAGGAAGATATTCGAGAGTTGCTTTCATAAACTTACTCATCTTATCTGCAACGAGGGCTGCGTATTCGAACGTCTTCTCGTTCTTCTTGTATTACTCGGAATAATAATGAACGATGAGTAAAGAATCTGTGTAAACTAAGAGTTCAGGGACATCGAACTCAAGTGCAAGGTCGAGTCTGTGAATGAGAGCTTCATACTCGGTGATATTATTTGAGGCCTCAAAATCCTAGCGGATTGATTTTTCAATTCTGTCATTAAAAGGGGTAATCAAAACGATCCCAATCCCTGACCCTACGGGTCCTGCTAATCCATATGTGAGAAGCCTCCACCCTGACGTGGTAATCTAGTCAACTCATTCATCGAATGGCTTGAGGGTCAGAATCTCCGACTTGTCTTCGGTAAGGTCCGGGTCGTGCTCCTCCTACTTAGGATCCTCCACTGGAAAATCTGCGAGAAAATTGGTAATGGCCTGACCTTTTTCAGAATGACGCTCTTCAAACTTGATGTCATGTTCTCCTAAACTGACTGACCACTATTGTACTCTATGTGACTTCTCTTTTTTGGATAGAACTTCCCGAAATGTGTAGTTCGTCATAACATTGGCGGAATGTGCTTGAAAGTAGTGCTTAAGTTTCTGTGAAGTGTAAACAAGGGTAAGAAGAAGTTTCTCAATTTCAGAGTACTTGTTTCCGCTGGTATGAGTGTTTTGCTGATGAAATAGATTGGTTTTTCTATTTTCCCTTCCAGGCGAATGAGAACAGAGCTAAGAGAAGTATCGGTGACTGCCAGGTAGATTATCAGTTCCTCATTACCTACTGGGGTACTCATTATGGGAGACCTCCCCAAATAGATTTTGAGATCCTAAAAAGCTGGTTCGCATTCTGGTGTCCATGTGACTTCTGCAGTTGGCAAAACCGTTCCTTGTTTGGTTCATCTGTAGAGTAATAGGAGTAGCCAACGGTAGCGTTCTGGTGATTTAGAGAAGAAACGATTGATCGCGGCAATCTTGCCGGCGAGTTTTTGAACGCCTTTTGTTGTCTTTGGAGAATACATGTCAAGGAGAGCCCGAATTTGATTCGGATCAACCTCAATCCCATTCTTGCTGATGAGGTGGCCTAGAAAGCGACCAGAATATACTCTGAATTGACATTTATCAGGGTTGAGACGTATTCTGTAAGATCGAAGGATGTTGAATATTGTGTTGAGATCTGAGATGTAATTATCTAACTATACACTTTTGCACAAGAGATCATCGATGTAAACTTCAACGATTTTCCCTTGGTGTGCTTTGAACATAGCATCCATCAATCTTTGATATGTGGCACCTGCGTTCTTGAGCCCGAAGGGCATATCTTTGTAACACTAAAGGCCACTTTCGGTGATGAATATTGTCTTCTTCTTTTTTTTCCAAAAGTAGAATTTGATTATACCCTGAAGCAGCATCCATCATAGATAGGAGATCATGGCCTACTGTAGAATCGAGGATCTGATTAATGTTGGGAAGAAGGAAACTGTCATTTAGAGTATATTTGTTCAGATCTATGAAATCTACGCAAATTTAAACTTTTTCGTTCTTCTTTGGGACAAGGACAATGTTGGATATCCAGTCTGGATATTTGTCTTCTTGAATGAATCTCACTATGATCAATTTCTTGATCTCGATGTTAACTTCATCTCGAAGGTGAGGTAAAAGTCATCGTTGTTTCTGTTTAACCGTTATGGCATTGATATTGATGGCTAACTTGTGGCAAGCCATGGCCGGATCGACTCCGGGCATTTCTTAGAAAAACCATGCAAAAATGTCTCGATTGAGTTATAAGAATTGAATGAGAGCATATTTCACTTTCTGAACCAGCTTGGCTCTGATGAACGTACCTCTGTTAGGTCCATCAATTTTGACATATTCTGTGGGCTCCTCTGTAGGTGATTGATCGTCGAGGTGATCAATTTTTTGTAATTTCTATGCGGCCAATCTATCTGAAGTATCTAGGATGGCATGGACAATATTTTTACAAGCTCAAAAGAGTTTCTGACTGCCTTTGAATCGGAGTGCTTGATGATAGGTGGAAGTAATTGCTTCCATATTGTGTATCCAGCTGCGGTCCAAAATCCCAAGATAGCGAGATTTGGCATTGATGACATAGAAAACGATATCGATAGTGACTGGTCCTGCTGTAATAGGAAAGATAATCTTGCTTACTCGTTCCTCCCTGGAGCCATTGAACCCACTGATGTCTGTGTTGCTCTAAATTACTTGGTTGGCCAAACCCATCTGGTCCATCGTACTCTGAAATAGAATTTCAATACTGCTTTCAGTATCGATCATTATTGTGTACATGATAAACTATTTTATCTTAAGTATTATGACTAACGCATCATGATGTAGAAATTTGACATGGCTAGTATCGCAATCCTCGAAGGAGATTCTGAGTCGGCGATTGCTCGGCTCAGGAAGAAGTTTGGCTTCTTTGTCTTGAGGTATAAGATCATAATATTCTGAAAGCCTCTGGCGCTTTGATTGGCTGGAATTGGTGATATGGTTGATTTCGATCATATTGCTGAGGTATATATTATAGAGATGCTTCTCCTAAGCTTTATCATTGACCTGAACGACATCGGGCTGCTTCTTATAGTTGCCATCTTGGTATGACTTTAGGTCAACAATGTATTCGAGCATCCGTCCCTCCTTAAAAATGTGCTCGAGTAACTACTGTAGAGCATAGCAATTGTTAGTAGTATGATAATTTATCTTATGATGCAGGCAAAATGGACAATTCTCGATGGGCTCCAGTGGTTAAGAGATGCGGTAGAGCTGGTCTTCCAATAGCAGTAGAAAAATCGTGGAGATTCGGACGTTCAGCTTTGGGAGGGCGGGTTTATTTTGCAGACTGCTTTTTCGAGGGTATCCAGTAATCCCCTTGGTGCGTTTCAAATCTCCCTGTTTCTCCATAGGTTCCCTAGTTCGATCTGTAGGTAGGGTTTTGGTGGAGAGGACAGACTTAGTAGACTGTCGCTCAGACATCATCCTCTCCAAGTCGACGTAACCATTGACTTTGGTTATCATCTCCTCTAATGTCGTAGGCTTGTTAAGGAAGTGTAGTGGCATATTTTACAGGAAGAAAACCTTCGCCAATACTTGTTTATAAGGATTGTGTAATGAAAAGCTAACAACCAAGATTTAACATGGAAAACTCAACAGAATCTAAGAAAAACTACGACCTCGAGGAGGATTTGATGTAAAATCTAGTAGATGCCAGTTATTACAAGTTTTTAGAGTGTTGCAAGTATTTAGGATAAAGAAATGTCAAATTTTGTGGTCTTTTAGAACCTATTCTCTGCCTATATTTATAGTATATACATGCAGTTTACAAAAAAGAAAGAAAGAATCTCCTATTCTGGGGGTAATGGGCAAACTTTACGGATCTCTAACAATTCCTTCTTGACCGGGTTGCAACGACTACTTTTGGTAAGTCGTGGACTCACAGAATCTTCTAGAATGTTGACCTGTCTTCGACTACAGAATGTTGAGCTATCTTTGACTACAGAGTGTTGGCTTTATTCTTGTCGAATCTGGGGAATATGATACTATAATCGCCCCATTCTCGATAGAAGTACTTGAAGTTGTGTAAATATGAAAACTAAAATCCGAAGAGGTTGCCGAGCAACCTCAGAGGTCAACATATGTCATTATTGAGGTCAAGGTAAACTGTATCTGGTCAAGTTGGCTTTGAGGTGTAATTAATGTTGTTCATTGAATGTAGTGTAAGGATGCTAGGTATAAATAGGAGGTTTATGGAAGGTGAATGGTGGTGTTTGGTGGAATGAGGTCGCCCCAAGTATGGTTTATTACTGGGTCGGGGGTTGAAGACGGTGAGCATTTTGATGAAATCTTGCGTAGATCGAGAGACGAGAAATTGTTATGTGGTCGGAGCAGAGCATTGAGGTGAGAACAATGATCAAACATAGATATGATGTGTTAGCTAGAAATAGTGGTAGCATCATGCGGTTGTGAAGGTAATGTATGGAGTCAGTTTGGGGGTGAAGGGGTAACTATCATTACTGGTGATGAAGATATGAAGCTGTGATGGGCGTCCAGAGATCTTGCCTAACGTGTGGGTGTTCTTACAATTTTTTGTTGCCGTTTTCCTGCTGAAGCGTCTCTTTAGAAGTTCAGTGACTTGAGAGTTATTGAGCTTCGAGGATTGGAAAGAGGCTTTAATGTCTGATTCTAGTGAAAAGCAAACAACGAAAATATTGGCATGTCGAAGGATGTTAGGAACAACAGATAATTTGCAATGGAAGAAAATTTAAGTATTTAAAAATAAATGTACTCGAAAGAGATAGATGTCGAATATGATTTTTGAAAATGTAATCGAATGAAAGAGATATCGAATATAAGAAGAAAAAAAATTATGAAATAAATAAGTATGTGTTTATTGAATTGTTTTTTGTTTTTTTTTTGTATGTTATCGAATATTAAATATGATTAAAAAATTGTGATACAATTTTGTCGAATATTGCCTTGTGTGTAAGTAAAATGTAGTTGAATGTGTAGGACCAATGATGAAATTCGAGATTGATTGATTGACTCTGACTATGTAGTGACTGGAAGTTGTATAAATAGATGTTGTTATTTACAGTTGGATGCATTACTTAAAATGGTGCAGACGAGAGCTCAGGCCCGTGATGGGGTGTTCCGACGTATGCAAGCAATGTACTGGGTATTGTTCAACCAGTATTTTTGTTCGCGGGGCATGGAATTACATTTTGATGATCCTGAGGAACCGGATTATGAAGGGATGAGTGAGGCAGAGGCGAAGGTGGCTGAGGAGGAATTTGAGTTTCGTGTGAAACTTCAGTTTTGGCGTCCTTCTGAACGTTATGGTGGCATGTGGACTCGAGCAAAGTTGTTGGTGAAGAGGGAAGATGAAGCGGCTGCGAGGGGTTTATGAAGAATAAATATTCGAGATGTAGGCGCGTTGTACTGAGAAATGTTATGTAAGGGAAAAATTTAGTATGTTGGAAGGAATGTTCAATTGTCCAATGTAAAATGTATGTGTCAAACTTTGGGAAATAAAGGTTGTGTTTAAACGATGGTTGTTGAATAAAATGATAGGCAACTGATGTCGAATATAATCCCATAAGTATAGGAATTGGTAGGACAGTATAAATAGGGGAACTTATATGCAAAATGAATATGGTGAGATGTGTTCCATTAGGTGATGGTATGAAGTATAAGGAAAATAATGTAAATCAGCTATTGGAAAAGATGGATCGTGCACTGATAGATATGAATGTGTCTGCAGAAATTCATTGAGAATTTGAAGGATTGAAGTATGAATGTAGAATTTTATTAATGGGGAGAAGATTATGAGTCAAGGAAGTCGAGAAAAAACACATGAGGCGTTTTATTCGAGGAACTGGACGGTCGTTAAGTGGTGCGATGAACAGTCACGTGGGGTCTATAAATATAACAGAGGTAGGCGATTGTTCAGATCTTTTACAAATTGAATTTTTTTTTTGAGGGAGATAACTACTGTTGTTCGCTGCTAAAGTGGTTAGATACGATTGCTAAGGAGGAGATTTGTGTGTTGATCGAAAGAGGGAAATGAGCAAAAGAGAGGGATACAGAAGCTGTACGAAAACAAGGTTAGTGATTCTTACAAATTGTTTCGTAAGTTGATGCATTGGTTATAGATTAATAGATAATGTGTAATGAATTGGAAATGAATAAGATACGGCCATGGAGAAGAAACTAAAGCTATTTGTAGGTCTGTGAATTCAATATTTGAAATTTTGGGAAGCGGTGATTCTGAGTTATATTCTGGTTATCAAAAGGAGAGAATTGGGTAAGAGGTAAAGTAAAAGGGATTGGGGAAGGGCGTTGTAATTACAGTGCAGTTGGAGGAGATGGTTGCGAGATATGTGGAGAGAGTTAGGATTTTGCTGTTATCGCTGGATTTTGTGCCGGAGAAAGGGAATTTGTAAAATGGAAATAAATATTTTTGGCGGGAAAAGTTAAAATGTCTTTGAGAAGCTATTGAAATTCCTGTAATTTTGACAAGAGGATTAAAATTAAATAGTTTATCGAGGTTACTTATTAAACATAGAAAAAACATCGAGAAATAAACAGATGGCTTTTGAATGATAAAATACTAAGATGAATTAATTGATATGAATTAGATCGAGAACTGTGTATAAGGATAAATGTAAATGATAGTACTAGATGGTAAAGTGAATGAGGTGTTTGAGAGTGATCTCAATAACGATATCTTTATGAATATATGAACTTAGGAATATATATATATGTATCATATATGAAAGATTCTAACTGTGTTAAAATATTAAATATGATGTACAAGTTCTAATAATGGCTGAACCTAATTTAAATGATGATAAAGATATATTTGCGAGTCTCGAATATATGTGCAACAATTGGGGGGGAGATACTGGGTAGGTTCGAGCAATACAGACACAGGGGGTGGGGAACAGTTTAGGGTAGTGCCTAGTGTGCATGAAGTATCTGAGGAAGAAGTGATTGAGACTGGTCTAGATCATGAGCCTTAGGTGAGTGATCGAGAAGGGAGTGGGGATGGGGAAGAATATGTGGAAGAGGACAAAGAAGCATGTTATGGGGAGGGTTTAGAGACCAAAGAAATTATATGTTTAAAGGAAGAATATGGTATTCCTGGGGATGTGAGACTAGAGAAGTATCAATACAAAATGACCAACCAGGACATACCCTTAAATGGCGTTTTGGTACATCGGGAACAGATAAAGAAAGGGCTAAAGCTGCCCCTTAGGGCGGATCAGAAAAAATTAATGAATTTTTTTGATGTATCCCCAGGTCAATTCAATCTGAATGTATATGACCTGTTTAGGGTATGTGGTGCAATAAATGGTAGACTCAAAGCCATTGGGGAGGAGGCAATAATTGTAAATGATTTGTATGTGTGTTACACGATGAAAATAAACCCGAAGTTAAAAGGGTATCGTTATTTGGAAAAATTCTTGAAGAGGCCGATGTTTTACGATATGGTGTCAACTGGAGGTCGATATACCAAAGAATGTTTACTAGTGTCTGGAAATTATGAGTTTGATCCAAAAGACCCAAGGGAACCACTTGAAAGAAAAGCGTTTCATATAGGTCCATGGTTAGGTAACTTAAATGTTTAAGTTTGATGTATTTTAAGGTTATATGCATGCTTTGCAAAGATATGTTTTTTCTCAGTATTGCAGCATTGAAGGAGATCAGGAAGATAATGGAAGTAAACGAAAAATTGTATAAGATAAGAGAAGGACTCTTTGGAAGGATCAATAACTTAGCTATTGATCAAGATCGTCTAAGTACAATCTTTCAAGAAGCAGGGCTGAAAAGGTCGAGAACTAAAGGTTTTGAAGTGTCAATTATTAGGGGGAAAATGTCGGCTAAGAACAGAAGAGCTGCAGATACAAGTTTGCCCCTAAATAAACCTTCGTTGACAGTGTACAACACAGATACGGAGATTGATGCTATGCTGGGGGAGTCATTTATGAAAAACATGAGGAAAAGGAAGGTAAATGCTAAAATACCGCCGTTGCTGAACCTGAAGAGGACTACTCGACAATCATCTTTTGAGGGAGTTGAAGGTACTGGCAAACCCGCTGTTGTGGTAAGTGGGTTACCTCCACAAAGTTTGAGCAATGTGGTTCCCAAGAAGATGACTGGTGGGACTGCGAAGAAGAAATTAGGGGAGGAGTTTGATACGG
Source organism: Kingdonia uniflora (assembly GCA_014058105.1). NCBI lineage: Eukaryota > Viridiplantae > Streptophyta > Magnoliopsida > Ranunculales > Circaeasteraceae > Kingdonia > Kingdonia uniflora. The sequence goes on from JACGCM010001726.1 coordinate 5,727,652, forward strand.
AGATGTTGAAGACTATGGAGTCTTTTTCTGTCGGGGCAGATGTGCTGAAGAAAGATATGGCGGAGTGCATGGTGGGGAATGATAGTTAGGATACCTTTTAGGCGAGGCACAAAGTAACTTGGCGAAGGTGAGAAATCTTAAAGCTTATGCTCGAATGAAAAGTTTGGTAAGTCAAACAAATACTCAAAATATTATTTTCATGCAAATTAAGATAATGATGAGTGAAGAAATGGGTCGTGTGGAGGGTAGTGGTGATTTGGCGAACCGGTTGGTTGTGTATAAAAATATTGAAAAAGAATTAGCTGCGGAGAATGCCAAGCTGAATGCGACGCTGAATAGGTATAAATTGGGAGAAAACAAGGCGAAGGAGGCTGCATTGGCTAAGGCGAAAAAAGTGCTAGAGAAAGAAAAAAAAGAAGCCTTGGCAGTGCAGAAAGCTGAGTTCGAGAAAGATCTTGCCGATGCTCGAAGATCGATGGAGCTAGAGTAGAAGAAACTGCTCGATGAGATGAAAGATCGGATGAATGAAGAAAAGCTACAAAAATGCCATGATGTGAAGTTGCATTTTAAGGAGCAGTTCGATGAGTCTGAAGAAAGAAAGAAATATTACAAAGGAGTTGTGAAGGCTGGTGGGCTGCCATGTGATGACAGTTCAGATGATGATGTACCCCAGAGGTCAGATGTTCATGGAGGAACTGAAGTGGTCGACAATAAAATGATGATGGAGGGCGAAGGTCATCTTCCTGGGGAAGTAGCAGATGTGTAGGTGCCCGAAGGTGCCTTAAATGAAGAAAAATCCCTGTCTGAAATGTTAAATATTGACTTGAAAATGTTGGTTTAATGAAAGTTTGTAACAAATGGGCAGTGGGACCGAAAACATTTAAATTTTGCGTGTGCCAAGGATGTTGGTGTATGTTGAATATTTTGTTTAAATAACTATTTTTCATATGAAAATAAGTTTTAAGTAGTAGATGTGATAAAGTGATATTAGATTTGAGCAGATAAGTAAAGATTGCTTGTGTGCTTGAAATGTGAAAAGGGGTTAATATATGGCAAGTAAGGATCATAGACGTTTATCCAGAGATAGGTTTCTGGATTTAGATTTGGATAAGAACAAGAACTCATTAGAGATTGGTCGACAAGTAAAGAGCGCGAAGAAAACTATCCTATATTTGGATAGTGGTCGCGTGAAGTCTAGATAGGTTGTAGAATACTTGTGGATGCAAGGACCTTAAAATAAGTCAGGATAGTAAGGAATTATTTTGCCTCTGGCATACTTGGTAAGTATTGATTGAGAGAAACTGAAGTAGTAAAAAGATCGTTTGTCAGATATATACTTGAGAAGTATAGATCGAGAACAAATCGAAGTAGAAAGAGATCGATTATTAGATATATATACTTAAAAAGTATAGATCGAGGACAATTTGAAATAGTAAAGAAATCGATTGTCAGATAGATAATTGAAAAGTATAGATTGAGGACAAATCGAAGTAGAAAGAGATCGATTATCATATAGATACTTGAAAAGTATAGATCGAGGACAATTCGAAATAATAAAGAGATCAATTTTTAGATAGATACATGAGAAATATAGATCGAGGAAAAATTAAAGTAAAAAAAGATCGATTGCCAGATAGATACTTAAAAAGTATAAATCGAGGAAAAATCGAAATAGTAAAGAAGATCGATTATCAGATAGATACTTGAGAAGTATAGATCGATGATAAATTAAAGTAGAAAGAGATTGATTGTCAAATAGATACTTGAAAAGTATAGAACGAGGACAAATTGAAATAGTAAAGAAGATAATGATAAAACAAAGTGTTTATTTGATTTGAAGAAAACGATTACAGGGTATCATCTGTAAAATAGTTTTAGCTGAGCAGTATTCCATGTGTACTCAAGCTGAACTTCTTCTTTAGTCATGAGCCAATAAGTTCCGCCATCTGTTTTGCAACACACAATGTATGGTCCCTCCCAGTTTTTTGATAACTTTCTAGAATTCTTAGATCGAGTATGTTCTTGTATTCGTCGTAGGACAAGGTCTCCAATACCAAATTTTCATTCTCGAACTTTCTTGTTGTATGCTTTTTTTAATGTATCATGGTAATGTCCAAAATTTGTAATGGCCTTATCCCTAGTTTCCTCGATCCAATTGAGGTTGGAAAGGAGGCCGAGTTCATTGTCTTTATCTGAAATTTTGCGTCGAGTACTTGGGAGATTGAGGTCTTAGGGTATAACTGCTTCAATACCGAAAGCAATTATGAATGATGTACACCCTGTTGAGACCCAAGGAGTAGTGTGTTAAGCCTATAGTACACTGAGTAGATCATCGACCCATCTTCCTTTCTTGTCGTCAAAGCGCTTGCACAAGCCAGATTTAATGCTTTTGTTGATGGCTTCAGCTTGTCAATTTCCTTGAGGGTAATATGGGGTGGAAGTTGTCAACTGAATATTGTATTTATGAAGGAAAGCAAGGACTTTAGCGCTGATGAACTGTTTACCATTATCAGAACGTATCATTTATGGACAACCAAACCGGGTAATGATGTTCTCCCAAAAGAACTTGATGACCTCATTTTTGTCTGTATGGCAAAGAGGAATTGCTTCGACCCAGTTGGTGAAGTAATCGGTGAAAACTAAGACGAACCTTCTATTTCCTAATGCTGGATGGAAAGGGCCAATGATATTGATTCCCTATTGTTTAAATGGCCAAAGGACATTGCTAACATGTAAGTCGAGGGTCGGGCTCTTGATGTTATGAGCATGGATTTGGAATTTGTAGCATTTACGAACAAAGTCTTCGCAGTCTTGTCTCATCTTGGGCCAATAGAGTCCTTGTGTGAATGCACGTTGAGCTAGTGATCTTCCAGAAACATGTGCACCACAGATACCTTCATGAAGTTCTCTTATCTTGATCTGAGCCTGTTTCTACAGTATACATTCGATATGTGGCCCTCCTCTAGTGAGTCGATATAATATACCATTTTGGACTGTGAATTGGGGGCACTTAGCTAACAGGGATCGAGCTTCTTCTTTGTTACTAGGGAGAATGTTAGAGTTGAGGTAAGCAGAAAATGGTTTTCTCCAGTCTTCAGGGTCGTCACCTTCAGTAACGGTTAAGTGGAGTATGGGCAAGATATCGAGGCTAGAGTATTCCAGGATCTCGATTTCTAAAGATCTTTTTTCACTATCTCCCAGCATGGCAGTAATATAAGCTAAGGCATCGGCATAGTAATTTTATTGTCGAGGTAAATACAAAATGGTGCTATAATGGCCAAATTCCGTAGCCTGATATGATTAGGAATTAGCTATCATACCAATGAACCTATAACAATACTCTAATATAAAGTTAGAATTGGAGACATATGTTTTTAGCGTAGAAAACCTCTAAACTGGTAAAAAACCACGACCTCGTATGGAAGATTTTTGAAAAAATATCTTTATTGCTTGGAGAGGATATTTTTATTACAAGTGATTTCTAGAATATAGAAATGCTTTTGATCTCGTAAATAAGAAGTTTGAGTAATTTTTCTGGTCCCTGTCTATTCTGGAATTTTTCCTTTATATAAGCTTCTCCACAGTTCTTCATCGTGCTAGAACACATTTTCTGAATAATGCGGTTAGTGGCGGTTGACTAAATAACTGATGAGTTCGTGGGAGATAGGTGTCTTTGACTGGATAACATTTTCCAGGTTTAGCTCGACCAGCGTTCTTGAGTAGTTCGTGGGGCTGGTTGGAATGTTGATTAGAATGTTAAGTGTTAAAAAATGTGTGAGCCTGAGATAGAAGTAAATCGAACTGTGTGAGCTAGATTATGAGTGAGATCGAAGGATAAGTCCCTACAATCGCCCCCTCGCAACCGAAGTCACGAGTGGCTTTGGTTGAGAAATAATGTGTTAAAATTTGAATTTTGAAACGGAGCAATGATGGCATTTAACTGGGTGGAAGTTACGTGATATTAGGAAGTGATGGGTATTTAATGATGGTGCAGATGTATGTGACGGTTACGTTTGAATAGTTACGTTTGTAATGAATGATGAGGCTTGGGAAAATGTACCTGTACAATAAATTTAGGGTTATATAAAGAGTACATGTAGCAAATTTTTGGAACAATTCCTGCATACGTAACTTTTTCTGAGATGGTAAAAAATTAGAGTATGGTTCTTGAAGAGAGGATTGCGTCTGAAACGCAGAGGTTAAAGTTGAAATACTTTGGTGACCGCTCTTTGGAAATGGTGATCCCCGCCGTTATTCCTCGACTTATCAAGGCTTGTCGGGAAAGGAAGCGGTTGAAGCTGATGAAGATTTCTACTATAAGTGGAGATTTCATGTCTTCGTCTTGACATGTGAGGAACGTTGGGCCTGTCTCCTCTTCCTTGCGAAAGACAAGGTTTGGGCTTCATATGCAGGGAAAGGTGTATCCGTGGGGAAGATATGCTAATTTCTTGTGCTGCCATGGATTCTAAGGTTGGGCCCTCTTCATCTCTACCAACTCTTTGGTGGTGGTGGTTATAGAAGATGCGATGATGGTAGTGGAGGAGGAGGACGAGAAGTGGGAGTCTGCTAATGTATTTCCATCGCATTTTTGCGCTTAGAAGACCTTCATCTTGTTTTGTGGGGGTCGCACTGAGTCCACTTCTTGCATAGTTTTTTCTTGGAGTTCGTCAGGGCTTCAATCGAGCAATGTGAGGGAAGATCTTTGTTGGTTCCAATGTCTTCTTTGCATCTGGGTGAGGAATCGTTGAATTAAGAAGAACTGGAAGACATGATTCCTCGGCGTGCCTAAATGGCTTGTGACTTTTAATAAACAGAGAAACTTGTTATCTATAAAGTACCTAGAATTTAGTGCTAGATGGATAATATTCTGTTATACCCCTAAGGTCGATATGGTAAAAACTTGTTATCTGTAAATCATATGTAATACCTTTGACATGAATAAAAGTCGATATTCAATAAACTTTATATAAAAAAATTTCTTTGAATCGAACTGAATTGTGTTAGGTTTAGGTTAAATAACTGTTGAAAAGTGATGAAATGACATTATAATATTGCTCAAACTGAGATGATTATGTGCTGACAATGTTGTTGTACTGATATAAATCATTTATGTTTACCAGGTGAGGAATATAATTTGTAGGAAATATGTAAACTCGAGCTGTTACAGGTCGATAGGGATACTACTCATAGTGGCGAAAGGTCGAGTATAGTAACTAATGTGTGTACTAGTGAGGGGAGAAGTTTAAATAATTTATTCCAATATTTTGGGCTTCTGTTACGAGATACAAGATGAAAATCACGTATTTTGAGGGGAAAGTGAGTAAGAAACGTATAAATACGGGTAGGATGAAAGAAAAAGGGAGGAGAGATTAGGATGGTATGGCTCAATCTCAGGGGATTCGTCTTTCTGGTGAAGGACAATCGGCTATAAAGGTTGCTTAAGTACGTGAGTGGATCTTTGAGTTTATTTAATTATAATGCCGAACTATTGGGGAGAGAATGTGAGCTCGAAGGTTAGATGCAAGGAGACCTCGTGAGTATGCTCGTTATTTCAATGAGGTGTGCTTCTATAAATTGGCGAGGGATTAAGTAGATCGAGAGAAGTTGGTTGGTTTGATTACTGAAGTTGAGATCAAATTTGAAGATCTGAGGATCGATGAATAATGTGATTAGATGATGCTTGTTTAAGTTAAGGCTGTGATTGATGTTGCGTAAAGTATGTCTTATGAATAATATAATTATTTTGAATGCAGCATAAATAATATAAGTCAATCGGATCCTCTATAGGGGCGAATCTGTTTTGAGACTGTTTTTGCAAACATTTTAAATAATTTTAAACATGTGTAGAGTTTAGAAAATGACGTCAATCACTATAAGTATGATAAACAAGGATAGAGAAATAAAAATATGAAAATGCAGAATGTTTCCAAAAAAAATTTGTATGCAAAAGGAAATATAACTCTGACATTGTACAGAATGAGTCATCATGAGTATGGAGAGGTCAGAAAAAGATAAGGAAATAGGAAGAAAAAATATGTTAAAAAATGAGGGGAGTTGTAATGATGGAAAAGTTATTTTATCGAAAATGTACAAAGCGTCTGATATGAAGAGTGAAAAGGACGCCTCAGTTCTGAAATCGAGGACGGTTAGTGCGAGGAGTAATAAATGCCAGCCGCATGAGAGAGAAAGGATAAATAGTTCTTCTTTGTCTCCAAACAAACGTTTTACCACTTCAATAAATTTGGAGAGCATTCAGAGAGAGAGAGACGAAAGATCAAGGGATTCGATAAAGAGTTATTCGAAGGTGAAAAACGGTTGAAGAGGGCAAAAGATTCTGGATCACTTAGGTGGCAATACAGCATCGTTGTGAGGGGAAAACTTGACTCTACTACCGATTCTCATTCGCATATTGAAGGTTAGTAGAGATGTATATGTTGAATATATATATATATATATGCATAGATAGAAGAATGATAAATACCTTAACATGTATGTAGGTCAAGCGTGAGAGCCATTTGTGTAGGTCAAAAATGTGCTTGTAGAATCTATTTTTAAGATGGGCAGTTTGTCTGTTAATGAGGTATCGACCTCTGGTCGGACGAATGAGTCTGATAATGAAGGGGAAGTAGAATTGGAACAATTCTCGGGTTTCCTTGGTTAATTGGTATCTTATCCTTCGGGTTTGGATGCCTTTAGAGAGTTTTGTACAGCCAAAGTGGCTGAAGGAGGAAAGTGGGGCAATTGTATAAAGTTTGTCGGTAGGAAGTTTAGGGGTTGTATGGTAGCGGATGGGGAAGAGTATTTTTATCTGCTGGCAAATTTGGAAGTAGAAAGTTGAGATAAGGGTATAGATGAATCGATCTCGTTAGAATATTTTTATGGGGATGTCCAGAGTAATCTTTCAGATGGTTTTCTGTGTTACCTATCTCAATTAGAGTATGGGTTGAGCCTTCCCCTCACCAATTTGGCGAAGGGGATTATGAATGCAATTGGGAAATGTTATGTTCAATTGAACGGGATTATGCGGCAGGTAATAATCGTGTGTGACCATCTAAATGAAAGATGGGAAATGGAAGAAAAAGTGAGGAGGATAACCCCTGAGGACATTTTGCAGTTTTATGGGGTGAAGAATTTTAAAGCCAGTGGGTGATCATATTTCTGTACGAGTACAACTCGGCCTCGTTTTTTCGATTTGAATTTGGTAGGTCATACCTGGAATGATAATGTCATATGGGTGAAGGGTAATTGCCTTCAGAGAGATAACAAAGAACCTTTGGATCTTCTGTTTAGAACAGTAAAACAAAGAACGAATAGACATGCATAAATAGAATTATTGTTATGTTTTGCTGACAACTGTAGTTGATAGTAAAAATGTTGGTATTGCAGGTGTGAAGTTTACAGTGGAAATGAAGGAATCCCTGCTGGACGAAGTTGCTGAGGAGGAAACTGAACTCGAAATTGTGTTGGAGGGACTCGGCCTGAGTAGAAAAAAGAGTTGATAGCAAGTCGGACATGGTTAGGAAGGCTCAGTCTACCAGGTCGATGGTGGGGGTTGATGAAGGAAAAAAGCAAGTAAGTGGTGAGGAGGTTCAATCTAATTTTTCTATGACTCCTGGATCGGGCAGTTCGGCACAGCCGAATCTTACGACGAGCAAGATAGCCCTAAAATATCCGAAAAAATGGATGTTAAAGTCTTAGCCGGCTTCTGGCGCCACGGAAAGTGGTGAACTCACAAAAGAGAAGAGGAAGAGGGTCGAATCCTCTGGGGAGAAGGTTGCTAAGGTACGACCTGCTACGGTGGATTACCTGAGGGAGGTCAAGGAAAGGGCCAGGTTGGCGGCTCTCCATGGATAAGAAGATACGAGCAAAATGGTAAGTTCTATTGATTGGGAAAGAGTTTCTTTATGTGTTTCAAGCTAATCACTAAGATTGATTTGTTTTATTCAGGTTTCTCGTCTCGTATATGGGATTTGGCTCGGTATTGAAGAAGAAAAATCCGAGCTGAAGAAGGGGAAGAGCGAACTGGAGAAAGAACTAGCTCGAGCCAAGACTAAAGCCATGAAGGAAGTTCGACAGCTGAAGGCCTCTCATGCCGTGGCGATCGGCCAACTACAGGTCGAGGCAAAGACCAATCTAGATGGGATGGTTGAGGAGCGTGACAGACTGGGTCGCCATTTGATGCTGAAGGGTTATTCCGAGGAGGAGGTGGATGCCATTAAGGCTGATACCTGCGTTGAGGAAGAAGATAAGGATAAAACAGAAGCGGTGGGGATCGTGGACGGTCTGGATGGTGTTTCCCGCCAGATGGTACTCGATAATCAAGGGGATAATGTGGAGCACCCAGAAGGTGGTAGTGAGAAGATAGGGTATACACGTGTTTTGTATAAATATTTGTAAGTTGTTTAAATTGTGTGTGGGGAAGAAACATTTTGTGATTGACTTTGTTTATAAACCTCGTGTAGGTAGTTTGAGAGATGAGTCTCAGAATAAATGACCTAGAGTCTGGACTTGCCAGGGAAATAGAGACCTCTAAAGCCTTGTTGTTTGTGCAAGCGGAGCTACAGGTTAAATTGAATAGGTTTTTCAACTTTGGTGTTATACCAACGTGAAGTTATCTTTTAAATAGGATAGAAATGCATGGCAAAAATCTAACTCTATTAATACAAAATAATATATCGAAAGTATGTACCTTGTACGCTGAAAGCAGATTCATGGAGTATTCATCTGAGAATGGATTCCAAAATTTTAGTTTAACAGTATTTGGAAGCAGATGTTTAGAAACCACATAGTCCCATTAGAAACGTAGTATGTATATATTCAAAGGCTTTTCCTGAATCAAACTGTACTAAAACTTGTTAAATTTCTCAGGTCGAATTGGATTCATCTCATGCACGTGAGGACAACGTACTTATGTATAATCGGGAATTTGCGGAGCAGTTTGATAGGATGAAGGAAGCTAATGAGAACAAAGAGGATCAATACGTAAAAACACATTTCAGACTTGTGAAGTTGACCCAGGTCATTTCTGACCTGACTCTTCAGGTCGAAGAGAAAGATGTCTAGGTAAATAAGGGATTAAAAGAGCAAGGTGAGGTAACAAAATGTGCAGAGAAGCTACAACGTCAAGTTAGCACGTTGGATATGAAGGGTAAGTAAGCCGACACGGCTCAATACCGTATTCGGACGCTAGAAGAATCAGAGGAATGATTTCCATCAGATCTTCATAGATGTCAAAATGAGCTGGAGTGAATGAGACAAAAATTTGTCGAAAAGGACGATGAGTTGAGGGTAACTCAAGAAAATCTATCGGCTTTGGAAGCTGCAGCTGAACATTTGTAAACAGCCCTCCCCGCCAAGGATATGGAATTCTGAGAAATGCAACGAAGGTGCGACGACTTAAACGAGAGAGTTGCTCGACTTAAAGATGAACTAGCGCAAGCGGTTGCTCGTGCCAAGAAAGCTGAGGCTAGAGAGCGCTTAGGGGGAAGTATAACTGAGGTTAAGGCGCCTTTAGTTCGAGGGGATATAGTTTGTCTCTCAGGTCGAATTAGAGAGTTAGAGAGTGACGTATCTCGTATTCAAGGGCATGTCCAGAAGGGAAATACAAATTTGAGAGAATGCTAGCATAAGTTGGATGTTGCTCTTATTAGAGAGAAAGTTCTGGAATGGGATATCAAAGTAAAGGAATCGCTGGTGAAGAGAAAAGAAGAATTATTGAAAGATATGCCGGCCAGGGAAGAGTTGAACACAAAAACAGGGAGACTTCGTGCTCGTGCAGTAGACTTAGAAGCCAAGAGCCTAGCTGAGTCAGTGAAGTATATTGCCAAGTTGGAAGAAGATGTAATCTATCATGATAAGGAGAATACAAAAATAATTGAATGGAAGAATGATTACGCCAGGTTAAAGTCACGCCTCGAGAGGTTGAAGGCAAGATTTGCAACAATGGTAGTACCTGATGCGTCTCGATCCGACCTGTTAGGGTATCGTTACATATTTTGTAAAGGAAGTATAAAGACTTGAGTCAAAACGAGATACCTTATTCAAAACTCTGTCGGATAAGGGATACATTTGTGGAGCTAAGATAGAACGAGGGGACTGTTTGGGCGTCATAGACACCCAACTGGGCCCTCGAACTGCTGAATTAATATAACAAGGTAGAGCTGTTGTGGCTCACAAACTGAAAGAGAGACCTCTTGACGTGTGGGGAATCGCTGCTGACACTCCCTCAGTAGAAAAAATCCTTTGTAATATGAATTTCACCTAAAAATAAATAGTATCTGTCGCAGACACATTGAAATAGATGAAAACTAGTATGACCATTGCCTTATCTTGTGTCTGGTGGGGTCTTTGATATAAAGAAAAAAAATTTACATTCGTTTTAATCGCAGAAATGGGTTTAGCTAAACCAAGTTGAAACTTGATTTGAACTATAGAAATGTCACAGACATATTGAAAGAGATGAAAGCTAGTATGACCTTTGCTTTATCTTATGCCTGGCTGAGTCTTTGATATGAAATAAGTTTTTACACTTGCTACAATTACATAGATGTAAAGATTTAGCTAAACCAGGTGTTATCCTTGATCCAGCCTACTAAAATGATCCAAACAAGTTGAAAAAGATGAAAACTAGTATTATCTTTACCTTATCTCTTATTTGGTTGAGTCTTTGATGTGAAACAAATTTTTACACTTGCTACAATCACAGAGATGTAAAGATTCAGCTGAACCAAGTGTTATCATTGATCCAGCCTACTGAAATGATCCAAACAAGTTGAAAAAGATGAAGACTAATATTATCTTTGCCTTATCTCTTGTTTGGTAGAGTCTTTAATATGAAACAAGTTTCTACACTTGCTGCAATTGTAGAGATGTTGTAAAAGAAGCCAAATCAAGTGATATCCTTGATCTAACTTGGATAAGATTGATTGAAAGCTAGTATTATCTATGCTTTAATCTGTAGAATGTGGTCGAATGTTCGTAAAGAGAATGATATTGCTCAAATAAAAACTCTCATTGATAAGTTCAAAATTTACATTCGATGGAGATGAGAATCTCACTTTTGAAATTGAAAAACAAAAAGCGAACAATAGAAATGGAGTAGTAAGATGCCTAACGATAGTACCGTTTTAGTCCCTTAGTGTTCCAAGGATTTGAAATGGGGACTCCCTCTTCTGTCATGAGATAGTATGATCCCAGGCCTGAGAGACCTGCGATAATGAATAGACCCTCCCAATTGTCAGCTAATTTTCCAGCGTGAGGCTCTTTGCAATGTTGAGGAATTTCACTGAGGACGAGATCTCTAATTTGGAAAGTACGGCTACTGACTCAATTATTAAGGTTGGCGATGGCGCGTTCCCTGGTCTCATCTATAATATTGAGGTTACAAGACAATTCAAACTCATTTTCCTCGTCAGTTAGCTCGTGATCGTGATCTGGATAATAATATTCAATAGAAATGATAGCCTCAGTGCCATAAGCAAGGAGGAATGGGGTACACCCAGTGGATTGTCAGGGAGTGGTTCGATACGCCCACAGGACGTGAGGTAGTTCGCGAACCCAATTTCCTTTTTCTGTAAATGAAGCTATTTTTTGAGTCTATCCACGATAGTTTTGTTGGTGATTTCGGCTTGGCCATTGCCTTGAGGATAGTATGGATTTGATGGTGAGTAGATGATATTATGGTGATTTAGGAAGGTTACGACCTTATCTTCCAAAAATTAAGGGCCGTTATAGATACGAATTAAGTGAGGGCACCCGAATCAAGTGATTATGTGGTTCCAGATAAAAGAGATGACCTCTTCTTCTCTAGTTCGACATAGTAGAATTGCTTCTGCCCATTTTGTAAAGTAATCGGTAGCTATGAGTAGGTGACGGCGATTACCTGAAGAGTTAGGGAATACGCCTACGAGGTCTAGTGCCCATCTTTTGAATGGCCAAAAAACCTTGCTTGTATGGAGTTCGAACGCAGAGGCGTGTATCATATGTCCATGCCTCTGGCAGATGTCGCACCTACGTGAATACTCCTCTGCTTGCCTGCGCATGCCGGGCTAGAATATTCCTTAAGTTATTGCGTGGTTCGCTAATAACCTACCTACAGCGTGGAAGCCACAAGTTCCTTTATGTAGTTTGCAGAGAAGTTCGTCTACTTTTGACATCGAGAGGCACTAGAGGTAAGGCCCTGAAACAGAGAGGCAGTAAAGCATACCATTTTAAGTAATGTAACGCTTCGAGTTGTTGATCTGTTGTCGGCGCTCCTTTAGATCTGCTGGGAGTGGTCCTTTACACTTATTATCGACACCGAGGTAAGCTAAAAAGGGCTCTTGCCAATCGTCATCTCGCTCTTTATCGCCCCCAGTGTTGATCGTGCATACAGATATGCGATCAATACTAGGGGTAAAAATGATTTTGATCTGGAGATATCGAGCTTCTGTTCCCAAGACCCCGGCTAGATATGCCAAGGAATCTGCATGTTTGTTTTTACCTCGAGGAAGATATTCGAGAGTTACTTTCGCGAACTTACTCATCCTATCAACAATGAGGGATGAGTATTCGATCATCAGTCCGTTCTTCTTTAATTGATCATAATATTGATGAACGATGAGTAATGAATCTGTGTAAACTGAGAGTTTGGGGACATCAAGTTCAAGTACGAGGTCGAGTCCGTGAATGAGAGCTTCATACTCGGTAACATTATTTGAGGCCTTAAACTCCAAGCGGATTGATTTTTAAATTCTGTTATTAAACGGGTAATCAAAACGATCCCGATCCCTGACTCTGCGGGTCCTGTTGATCTATCTGTGGGAAGCCTCCACCCTGATGTAGTGATCCAGTTAGCTCTTTCGTCGAATTGCTTATGGGTTGGATTCTCTGGTATGTTTTCGTTAAGATTCGGGTTGTCCTCCTCCCACCTGGGATCCTCCACTAGATGATCCGCGAGATAATCGGCAAAGGCCTGACCTTTTTCAGAATGATACTGTTCAAACTTGATATCATGTTTTCTCAAACTGACTGACCATTGTTGCACTCTTTGTGACTTCCCTTTTTTAGACAGAACTTCTCGAAGTGGGTAGTTTGTCATAACTTTGACAAAATGTTCTTGGAAGTAGTTCATGAGTTTCTGCGAAGTGTAAACAAAGGTAAGAAGAAGTTTTTCAATTTTAGAGTACCTTATTTCTGTTGGTGTGAGTGTTTTGCAGATAAAGAAGACTGGTTTCTCTATTTTCCTTTCCAGGCGAATGAAAATCGAGCTGAGTGAAGTATCGGTGACTGTTAGGTAGATTATCAGTTCATCATTACCTACTGGGGTGCTCATTATGGGAGACCTCCCTGAATAGATTTTGCGATTCTAAAAAGTTGTTTCGCATTCGGGTGTCCACGTGACTTCATCAGTTGGTTGAACCTTTCCTAGTTTGGTACATCCACGGAGTAATAGGAATAGCCAACAGTAGCAGTCTGAAGATTTAGAGACAAAACGGTTGATCGCGGAAATCTTGTCGATGAGTTTTTGAACGCCTATTGTTGTCTCTGGAGAAGGCATGTCGAGGAGAGCTCGAATTTCATCTGGATTGGCCTCAATCCCTTTCTTGCTGACGAGGTGGTCTGGAAAGTTGTCAGAATGTACCATGAATTAACATTTATCAGGGTTGAGATATATTCTACAAGATCTAAGGATGTTAAATATTGTGTTGAGATCTGAGATGTGATTATCTAACTGTACGCTTTTGTACAAGAGATCGTCGATGTAGACTTCAATAATTTATCTTGGGTGTGATTTGAACATAGCAGTCATCAATCATTGATAGGTGGCACTTGCGCTCTTGAGCCCGAAGGGCATGACTTTGTAACAGTAAAAAGGCTACTTTCGGTGATGAACGTTGTCATCTCTTGATCTTATTCTAAAAGTGCAATTTGATAATACCCAGAAGTAGCGTCCATCATAGATAAGAGATTATGGCCTGCAGTGGAATTGAGGACCTGATGAATGCTGGGAAGAGGGAAACTATCCTTTGGAGTATGTTTGTTCAGATCTGTAAAATCTATGCAAATGCGAACTTTTTCGTTCTTCTTTGGGACAACGACAATATTGGATATCCTGTCCGGGTACTTGGCCTCTCGAATGAATCCCACTTTGATCAATTTCACGATCTCGGTGTTAACTTCATCTTGAAGATGAGGTGAAAGTCGTCGCTATTTTTGTTTGACCGCTGTGGCATTGATGTAGATGGCTAACTTGTGGCAAGCCATAACTGGATTAACTCTGGGCATTTCTTTGAAAGACCATGCAAAAACATCTTGATTAAGTTGCAAGAACTGAATGAGAGCATCTTTCTCTTGCTGAACCAACTTGTTTTCGATGAACGTACCTCTGCTAGGTCCATCAATGTTGACATATTCTGTGGGTTCCTCTGTAAGTGATTAATCGCCGAGGTGATCAATTTTCTGTAATTGCTATGCGACCAATCTGTCTGAAGTATATAAGATGGTAGAGACAATATTTTCACAAGCTCGAGAGAGTTTCTGACTACCTCTAATCTCATAAATACCGTTGTCGTGTTTGAATTAGAGTGCTTGGTGATAGGTAGAGGCGATTGCTTCCATATTGTGTATCCAGCTGCGGTCCAAAATCCCAAGATAGCGAGATTTGGCATTGATGACATAGAAAACGACGTCAATAGTGGCTGGTCCTGCTGTAATAGGAAAGATAATCTTGCTTACTCGTTTCTCCCAGGATCCATTGAACCCACTGATGTCTTTGTCTCTCAAAATCACTTGGTCGGCCAAGCCCAGCTGGTCGATCGTACTCTGAAAAAGAATTTCAATACCGATTCCAGTATCGATCATCTTTGTGTGCATGACAAACTATTTCATCTTAAGCATTATGACTAACGTATCATGATGTGGAAATTTGACATGGCTAGTATCGTAATCCTCGAAAGAGATTCTGAGTCGGTGATTGCTCGACTCGGGAAGAAGTTTGGCTTTTTTGTCTTGAGGTGTGAGATCACAGCATTTTGAGAGCCTCCGGTGCTTTGATCGGTTGGAATTGGTAATCTTGTTGATTTTGATCATGTTACTGACGTGCATATAGTAGAGATGCATCTCCTCAGCTCTTTCGTTAACTTGAACAACTTCGAGTTGTTTCTTATAGTTGCCATCTTGGTATGACTTCAGGTCAGCAATGTATTCGGGCATCTATCCTTCCCTAAAAATGTGTTCGTACAATCGCTATAGAGAATAGCAATTGTCAGTAGAATGATGATTTACCTTATGGTATAGGCAAAATGGCCAACTCACGATGGGCTCCAATGGCTGAGATGCACGGTAGAGCGTGTCTTTCAATAGCAGTAAAAAAATTGTAGAGATTTGAACGTTTAACTTTGGGAGGACGGGATTGTTTTGTGGGCCACTTCTCCAGGATTGTTTTGCGGGCCACTTTTCTGATCTCACTGTTCCTCTTTGGGCTTGCTGGTTTGTTCTCCAGGTGGGGATTTGGTGAAGAGGACAGACTTAGTAGACTTTCGTCGCCTAGGCATCATCCCCTCCAAGTCAATGTAACCATTGACTTTGGTGATCATCTCCTTTAACATCACAGGCTTGTTAAGGAAGAGGTATTCTTTGGCCTTGCAATTGAGCCGGAGTGCAATGGTGAAAGTGGTCACAACCATTTTTTGGTCGAGGTTATCCACCTGTTTTGTGAGCTCTAGGAATTTCTTTGCGCAGTCTTCAAGCTTTTCTCCATATGATTGCTTAAGACCGATAAGAGAATACAAGCTCTCCTCTTTGTCCCTATTATAAGAATAGGTCTTGATGAACTATTTCTGCAGCTGATCAAACGTGTAGATAGATTCCTCAGGAAGAGAATGGAACCATCGGAGTGGCTCCTCTGGTAAACTTGTGGGCAAACTGGTAGTAGAAGATGCGGTTGAGATTGGAGCACCTTCAGGTCAGTACCTTTGTATTTGTGAATTTTGGGAGTATGGAAACTTTTCGGTACTTCCATATCGAATAGTTCTTAGGTAATCGAACTTCCTTGTAACATTGTGGTATCGCCGGTAGTACCCAGAACTTGTGCCTCGATAAACTCGTTAATTCGCTGGTCTATGTGTTATTATGTGACGTAATAATGTGTTGGTTGAATCACTAGACGTACTGGCAGGGGATGATGAGTCCCCGTAACTTCACTCAAGCGATCTCGCGCTTGAATTTGATGTAGAGGTCGCTGGTCTTCCTCCTGATGGATGGGAATCTGGTGACCTCGACTGACTTCTGATTATACTTTTCCCCCCAAATAGATGGAGGGTCGCGGTCTGTGTGGTAGATTTTTGGAAATGGCTTTACTAGCAACTCCCCGAGGTCCCAATCTGCCCATTGCTAAAATGCGGGAGGTCTCTGGAAGTTGATCCCGACCCCTGGCTGGAGGAGCCTGTTGAGAATTTTGCAAAGCCTCGAGTGCAGTCTGCATCCTCGTCATCTGATCTTCGTGTCATTCGAACGTTGTCAAACGAGCTTATCGTTCTACATCGAGCTCTTTCTCTCCGAGCTCGCGATCTTTATCAATTGAAGTTTGAGCTCAGCGCATTTCTCTGCCTTTGCATAGAGATTCGCCTGTAATTCGGTGAGTTATCCCGGATCCATAGAAATTTTGGGCTGAGTTCTTGTGGCCAGTCGTTTCGAAGAAACCATAATTAAAAATTATAATGAAAGACTGCCTTAGGGTATTGTGGAAATGCAATCTTTCCCACAAACGGTGCCAAATATAATGGCCAAATTTTGTAGCTCGATATGATTAGGAATTAGCTATCACACCAATGCACCTGTAACAATACTCTAACATAAAGCAAGAATTGGAGACAGGTGTTTTTACCGTAGAAAACCACTGAGCAGGTAAAAAACCATGACCTCGTATGGAAGATTTTTGTAAAAATATCTTTATTGCTTGGAGTGGATATCTTTATTACAAGTGATCTCTAGAATATAGAAATGCTTTTGATATCATAAATAAGAAGTTTGAGTAATTTTTTTGGTCCTTGTCTCTTTTGGAACTTTTCAATAATATAGGTTTCTCCACAGTTCTTTATCGTGCTAAAAAACGTTTTTCGAATAATGTGGTTAGTGGCGGTTCACTGAATAATTGACAAATTCGTGGGAGACAGGTATCTTTGACAGGATAACATTTTTCGGGCTTAGCTCGACCCACGTTCTTGAGTAGTTTGTGGGGCTTGTTGGAATGTTGACTGGAGTGTTAAGTGTTAAAAAATGTGTGAGCCTGAGATAAAAGTAAATCGAACTATGTGAACTCGATTATAAGTGAGATCGAAGGATAAGTCCCTACAGCTGGCATATTTGATTTTTTTCATTTTTTCATCAACCAGGGCAGCGTAATTAACAATTTTGCCTGTTGTCTTGAAAGTTTTGTTATAATGATTGGCGACGAGTAAGGAGTCGACATAGACTACTAATTCCTCAGCTCCGTGAGTAAAGAGTCGTACTCAATTTCATTATTGGTAGCATAGAATTTGAGTTTGAGAGCTTTTTCTATGCGATTATTGGAAGGCGTGACGAGGAATATGCCAATTTTGAAACCTTGTGGTCCTGCTGATCCGTCCGTAAAAAGTCGCTAACCAGAACTCTTGGACCATGCGTCTGGATCTGTAATTGAGTCGTTAGTAAAAATTTCTTCAAGTTTTTCCCAATCTAGCTCTTCAACGGGAAAATTTACCAAAAAGTCAGCCACTGCTTGTCCCTTGATGGATATTTGGGGTTCAAAAGAGATGTGATATTCCCCAAGGAAAATAGACCATTGTTGAACTCGTTGAGATTTTTCCTTTTTAGAGAGTACGAGTTTGAGAGGGTATTTTGCAATGACTTTGATGGGGTGAGCTTGGAAGTATGGATAGAGTTTTTGAGAGCTATAAACCAAGGCGGGCAATTGCTTCTCTGTGGTAGTATATCGCTTTATATCAGGCATAAGAGTTTTACTGATAAAGTAAATAGGTTTCTCGATGCCTGTATCTTCTCGAATAAGGTCAAAGCTAATGGAGTCTTCAATTGTGGATAAGTACATGGTGAGTAATTCGCCATCAATGGCAGTACTCATTATAGGAGGATGCCCCAAGTACCGTTTAAGATCTTGGAATGCCATTTCACAGTCAGGAGTTCATATAACTTCTTTTTGCTATTTTTTCGAAAGAGGAGTGAGGTTGCCACAAAGAAGAAGGTAAAGAAGTTTGCATCGATCAGATGACTTTGAGATGAATCTGTGAAGAGCGGCTATCTTGCCAGAAAATTTTTGAACATTTTTTTTTTGCTCGAGGTGAGGGCATTGCCATGAGTGCTTTGATTTGAGTTAAATTGATTTCGATTCCTCTTTTGCTTACTAGATGGCCTAGGAATTTTACAGATGCGACGTCGAATTGATATTTCTCTGGGTTGAGTTTCATCTGGCATTGGCGAAGGATATCGAAGATAGTTTGGAGGTTTTTGTGATGATCTGCTCTTTTCAGGCTTTTGCAGATCATATCATCGATATATACTTCCATGATGTTGCCGAATTGATCCTTGAACATTTGAGTGACCAATTGTTGGTAAGTAGCTCCAGTATTTTATAACCTAAAAAGCATTACTGTGAAACAGTAGAGTCCTCGTTCGGTTATAAAAGTAGTTTTTTCCTGATCTTCTTCGGCGAGTGAAACTTGGTTGTATCCCGAGGTGGCATCCATCATAGAAAGAAGTTCGTGCCCTGCGACTGAGTCGATAAGTTGAGGAATCAATGGTAGCGGAAAACTATCTTCGGATGTGAATTTGTTGGGTTTGGTGAAATCGACACAAGCCCGTATTTTACCATTTTTCTTGGGCACGGTGACGATATTGGAAACCCACTTTAGATATTTAGCCTCCCGAATAAAGCCGACACGAAGGAGTTTATCAATTTCAACGTTGACTGCATCTAAAAATCAGGGAGCTAAATTTTATCATTTTTGGATGACTGATTTGCTGTCTAAAAGGAGGTTGAGGTGGTGGCAAGCGATAGATGGATCGATTCTGGCATTTTTTGAAAAGTCCAGGCGAAGAAGTTGATGTTTATCTTAAGTAGCGGTATCATGGCTTCTTTTTTGTCAATTGATAGCTTGGATCCAATGAAGGTTGTGCTCCCGGGGCCATCGAGTTCAGCAGTTACAACTATTTTAGCATCATCTGTTAAAATGTGGGTGATGTGTCATGCTGTAGTTGTTATGCTTTAAGAAGTTTTGTTGTATGAGGGTTGATAGTGATATTTTCGCACATTCGTACGACTGCTTGGCTGCCCTTGATTTCAGAGACTCCGTGATCCGTAGGAAACCGTAGTGTTAAATGGTAAGTCAAGGGTACTGCTTTGATTGAATGTAACCAACTGCATCCCATAATGCCCAAATATTTGGATTTTGCATTAATGACAAGAAATTTAATGAATGCAGTTTCTGAACCTGCTTGAGCTGGCAGAGTGATTTCTCCTGTGGCTGATTCTTTTGAATCATTGAAGCCTGTGATTGTTGTTGTCGAAGCTTTTACTGAATCTGTGAGGCCTAAGACTTCGAAATCTCTTTGGAATAAGACATCTATGGCACTTCCTGTGTCGATTAGAAGCGTATGTAAGTAATCCTATCCCACTTTAAGCATAATAACAAGAGGGTCCTCATGAGGGTATTGTATATGACTGGTGTCACAGTCCTCGAACTTTATCTGGTTAGGACGTTTGGATTTGCTGGTGCTTGGAAGAAGTTTTGCCAATTTGTCTGAGGAAGTCATTTTGCAGTAAGACGTAATGCGATCGTCTTATTTTCTTTTCTTCTCTTTTTCGATCTCGATCATATACAAATGGCGAGCTGGGCCCTGCATATGATCCTGCTCGACATCAGTAGTTTTTGCTTGTTCGTCGAGAAATTTTTTAATGTCGACGACATAATTATGGAGTCTTCCCGCTAAAAGGATACGATGAAAGATATGAATGAGGGAGTAACAGCTATCAGTTTCATGTTGCGCACATTATAATACTGACATAAGGGTCTGTTCGGAAGATCTGCAATAACATGTGGTGCGCGATAACACTTATCTCCCATTATCGTGGGCAAGATAGCAGAGAGGGTTGTTGTCATTGGTGGCAGAATTGGGACAGGTCCGTTAGGTTTTCCCTCTTTTTTTGAATATTATCAGTGTTTTTGGCAGGCGGCTTCGGTGTTGCTGTAGTGACTGCTCTTTGAGACGGGGTCGAAGATGCTTATGGAGAATGTATGGCAGAGAAGCTTTTATCTTATCTTTCCTCGAGCGCCCCAGCTCAATGTAATTGTTAACCACGTCAACCATTTCAGTGATCGTACGTGGTTTGTATAGAGTAAGCTCTTCGCAAACTTTAGAGTCGATGTGCAAGGCGGAAGTAAACACTAGAGCCACGATTTTGGGGTCTGAATTTCTAATCTTCTGTGTTTCCTGTAGGAAACGTTTATACAAACTTGCCAAGATTTCGTTCGTGCCTTGCTCAAAATAAAACAAAGAGTCTATTCTGATTTTACGCTCCCTAGCATAAGCGCAATTCGATTCGAAAAGATATTGTAATTAGATGAAAGAGGTGATGGAGGCTTCCTGTAGAGTGTGGAACCATTGGAGTGGTTCTTCTTTTAGACTCATGTTAAATAATCGATAAAGCATATGGTCGAGTTTGGAGTATAACCCAATAGCAGCCTTGAAATGTCAAACATGTGTAAGTAGATCAGTGAGGCCTGCATACAGGATAAATTTGGGCATATGGAAATTTTGTAGAATAGGCATATTTTTGAGATATGGGGAGATGGGGTTTGTTTCAATCTTATCGAGCGTAGATTATTGGGGGATGTCAGAGTTGATGGCTTGAATTCTATTGTTAAGGTCATCCAGAGTGATAAATTGCTGTGGGAGAAAAGGTAAGGCTGCAACCTGAGGAACAAAGTTGCCCTGTCCCTCTGGTCCTAATTAATCTCTGATGGGCCTTCTATCTGCCAGAGAGGTTGGTTGACGTATACGTCAACTTCCTTGGGTTGCTGAGGCCAAAGAAGTTAAACCAAAATGTTGAGAGGGTCTATTAAGATTTCCATATCTGGATCGAGATACTCGTGGATCGTCCTCTCTTGGTTGATCATCGCGTTGAACTGCTCGTGATCGATATTCACTTCGAGCCAGTGGCGGTGATACTTGGCGAGCTGTGATTTGATCTTGTATTCTTCACAATCTTTCCGTCTCCTTTTGATGTGTTTGACTCCGCTGATCCAGTTCTTTTATGCATTTATCCCTTTCTATTTGTAAAGCTTAAGCGTGGACACGCTAATCTTCTAGTCCAAGATTTTTTCTGCGGTCATTTGTTTTTGAAGTTCAAGAACCGCACCGTACAAATCAAGAGCTCCTGGAATGTCCTGATCTCTTACGGTACTAGAATGACTTCTCAAGTTCATGTTTGTCATTGGATGGTGTTCAGAGTGGAAATGGTAGAAAAAATATGGTTTTCCCACAGACGGCGCCAATTGTAGTGGTGTATTTTCCAGGAGGAAGATATTCGCCAATACTTATTCGTAAGGATTGTGTAATAAGGAGCTAACAACCAAGATTTTACGTGATAAACTCAGCAGAAACTGAGAAAAACCATGACCTCGAGGAGGATTTGATGTAAAATCTAGTATATGCTAGTTATTATATGTTTTCAGAGTGTTGCTAGTATTTAGGATAAAGAAATGTCAAATTTTACAGTCTTTTAGAACTTATTTTCTGCCTTTATTTACAGTATATATAGGTAGTTTACAAAAAGAAAGAAATAGTCTCCTATTCCAGGGGTAGTGGGCAAACTTTACGAATCTCTAACAGTTCCTTCTTGACCGGGTTGTAACGGCTACTTTTGATAAGTCGAGGACTCACAGAATCTTCTAAAATGCTGAGTTGTCTTCTACTACAAAATGTTGAGTTATCTTCGCTTACAAAGTTCTGGCTTTATTCTTGTCAAATCTGGGGAATATGATACTACAAGAAGAGGTACTTTTTGGCCCTGCAGTCGAGCCGGAGAGCATTGGTGAAAGTGGTAAGGGCTATTTTTTGGTCAAGGTTATCCATTTTTCTTACGATTTCAAAGAAATTCTATGAGAATTTTTTGAGTTTTTCTCCCTGTGACTGCTTAAGACCGATAAAAGAATACAAGTTCTCTTCTTTGTCTCTGTTGTGAGCATATGTCTTGATGAACTGCTTATGTAGTTGATCGAATGTGTAGATGGATTCCTCAGGAAGAGAATAGAACCATCGGAGTAGCTCCTCCTATAAGCTTGCGGCGAACAGACGGCAGAGAATGTGATTGAGATTGGAGTACAACCCCAATGAATCACGGTATTGCCGAATATGCTCCTTCAGGTCAGTACCTTTGTGTTTGTCAATTTTGGGAGTATGAAAACCTTTTGATATTTCCATATCGAATAGTTCTTTGGAAATCAGACTTCCTTATAACTTTGTGGTATCGTCGATAGTAACCAGAACCTGTGCCTCGATCAACTCCTTAATTTGTTAGTCTATATGTTCTTTTGTAACATAATAATGTGTTGGTTGAATCGTTGGATGTGCTGGCAGCGGGAACTTGATGTAGAAGTCTCTGGTCTTTCTCCTGATGGATGGAAATCTGGTGACCTTGACTGACTTCTGATTGAACTTCTCCCCCTAAATGGATGGAGGGCTGCAGTCTGTGTGGTAGATTTCTTGAAATGGCTTTACTGGCAACTCCCCGAGGTCCCAATCTTTCCCTTGCTAAAATGCGGGAGGTCTCTGGAAGTTGATCGCGACCCCTGGCTGGAGGAGCCTGTTAAGTATTTTGCAGGGCCTCGAGTGCAATATGCATCATCTTCATGTTGTTTGAGCGTTGTCAAACGATCTTGTCCTTCTGCATCGAGCTCTTTCTCTCGGTGCCCGCGATCCATTATCAACTGAAGTTCGTGTTCGGTACGTTTCTCTGTCTCGGCATGGCGATTCGCCTGGAACTCGGTGAGCTATCCCGAATCTATAGAAATTTTAAGCTGAGTTCCTGCGGCCGGTCATCTGGAAGAAACCATAATTGAAAATTATAGTGAAAGACTGCCTTAAGGTATCGTGGAAATATAATCTTTCCCACAGACAACACCAAATGTAATGGCCAAATTCGGTAAGCTTGAAATGATTAGGAATTAGCTATCACACCAATAAACCTTTGACAATTTTCTAATAGAAAGTAAGAAATGGAAA
Organism: Kingdonia uniflora; assembly: GCA_014058105.1. NCBI lineage: Eukaryota > Viridiplantae > Streptophyta > Magnoliopsida > Ranunculales > Circaeasteraceae > Kingdonia > Kingdonia uniflora. Next base: position 5,750,908 of record JACGCM010001726.1, read on the forward strand.
CATGTGTTTTTAGCGTGGAAAACCTCTGAATAGGTAAAAAACTACGACCTCGTATGGAGGATTTTTGTAAAAGTATATTTATTGCTTGAAGCGGATATCTTTATTACAAGTGATCTCTAAATATAAAAATACTTTTGATCTCGTAAATAAGAAGTTTATATAATTTTTCTGGTCCCTGTCTCTTCTAGAACTTTTCCTTTATATAGGCTTTTCCCACAGCTCTTCATCGTACTGGAGCACATTTTCCAAATAATGTGGTTAGTGATGGTTGACTGAATAACTAACGAGTTCGTGGGAGACACGTGTCTTTGATTGGATAACTTTTTCCAGGTTTAGCTCGATCCACATTCTTGAGTAGTTCGTGGGGCTGGTTGGAAAGTTGACTGGAGTGTTAAGTGTTAAAATTGCGTGAGCCTGAGATGGAGGTAAATTGAGCTTCGTGAGATCAATTTTGAGTGAGATCGAGGGATAAGTCCCTGCACTCATAGTTTTAGATTATTTTACAAAATGGGTAAAAGCAGTTCTACACTGTTCTTTTACCTGGGAGCACATCATCACTCGGTTTAGATGTCCCCACCTGATTCAGATCGATAATGGGCCACAATTCGTTGGAGAAAAAGTCATAGTTTTCCTCAACAAATATAACATCATCCACTCGCCATCCAATCCCTACTAACCTTAAGGCAATGGCCAAGCCGAAATCATCAAAAAAATCATCGTGGATGGACTTTATAAAAGGCTTCACTCACAGAAAAAAAAAAACTGGATATGCAAACTTCCTCGTGTCTTTTGGGAATACCATACCACTCCACGTTAATCAACCAGTTGTACCCCATTCCTCCTCGCCTTTGGCACAGAAGCCGTCATTCTAACAAAATACCATCATCCAGTCAAAGATCACGAGCTTACCGACGAAGAAAATGAGTTTGAATTGGCCTGCAACATGGATTGGATTGATGAAACTAGGGAATAGTTATTGCCAACCTAGGTTGATATCGCCATATGTTGGCTAGCTCGTACAATAAAAGAGTCTAAAGCCATACTTTCTAAATCAACGATCTCGTCCTCAGAGAAATCCCTCAACACCGAAATTGGCAGAAAATTGGGAGGGTCCATTCCTAATCATTGGTCTCACTGGTTGGGATCATATTATCTTACGATAGAGCAAGGAGTTTGAATCCCAAATCCATGGAGCACTAGGCAAATAAAATGGTACTATCGTTAAGTCCCTCACTTCTCTACTTCAAAATTCTTGTTCTTTCCATTCTAAAAGTAAGATTTCATCTCCATACAATGTGCATTCTATTCTATTCAATGAATGCTTCCAAGTTTTTTCCCATATTACTCTTTACGTATGTAGACAATACATAGATTAAAACAAAGGTAATACTAGCTTTCAATTGACCTCTATACCAATTAAAGCAAAGGTAAAACTAGTTTTCAATCAAACTCTATACATACTCTGCGATTAAAACAAAAGTAATACTAGTTTTTAATCAAAGAACTCTACCAGACATAAGATAAAGTAAAGGTAAAACTTGATTTCATCTCTCAATATGGCTGCGACAAATATACCGATTAAAGTAAAGGTAAAACTAGCTTTCAATCATAATATATACATACTTTGCGATTAAAATAAATGTAATACTAGTTTTCAATCAAAGAACTCTACCAGACATAAGATAAAGCAAAGGTAAAACCAGCTTTCATCTCTCAATATGTCTTTGACAGATACATTTACAGGTTACATATACAGCCACTACAAAGGATTCTTCTCTTCTGATGGGAGGTCAGCTACGCTTTCCCCTTCAACAGGAGGACAATCAGCCATAAAATCACAAGCTCGAGCAGCTATAGTAATCCTGCATTACTCTACCAATTCAGCAGAGTGACAACCTAACTCTATTTCCATGGTATTCATACAGTTTCCTCGGTCTATATCTGCTCTGCAAATACATCTTGTATCCGATAAACAGTCGTGCAATGTATTCTTCTCAAACTCGAGCCTTCTCACTTCCTCTACAAAATAGGCGATAATAGCAGCTAGTATCTGCGAGCGCGGCACCTCGGGCATAACTACTTTGGCAAAATTCTCTTTAACTTTTTTATGACGCTCTTGCAACTTCTTGTACTGTGCTTCATGCCATTTCATTCGATTATCTGCGCAGGACATAAGATCGATATGCTCCTTCATCTTCTCATCTGCTTTAGTTGACTCAGCCTGGTTCACCATCTTTAATCCTGCTACCTGGGCATGAAGTTCCTTGAGATCCCTGTCTTTACCTGTACCTCCCCCGGCAGGAGATTTCTTTAACAATTTGTCCTTTTTCCTTATCAAGAGGTCCTTACCCCTGATTACCCACTCTAATTCATGTTCCTTAATATAAGCCGCATCCAACTTACATTGGCACTCCCTTAACCACTCATTTCCATTTTATACATGAGCTTGAGTAAAAGCTACATCTCCCTCCAGCTCATTAATTCGAGATGATAGGCAAACCACATCCCCTTGAATAATGGAGACCCAGGCATTACCTTTATTCTTCCTCAAGTGCTCTCCAGCCTCGGCATTTTTGACGCGTGACTTGGCCAAAGCAGAATTGGCCTTTAATTGTGCCACCCTCTCATTCAACTCATCACAACGTCTTTGCACTAACCAGAACTCCATATCTTTATCAGGTAAAGCTACAGTCAACTACTCAACCACAATTTCGAAATTAGATAGGTCATCTCGAGCTCTCTTCAGCTCGCAATCTTTCTCAATCATTTTTCTCTTCAATCGCTCCAGTTCGCTTTTGGAACTCACTAAATCAGCTCGAATCAGCTCTTATTCATTCGTTTTGCTGATCATTTAGTTCCTCAGACTGGCCACAAAATGATGCAACTCTTTCTCTGTCATTTCTAACGCCTGGATACGGTATCAAGCATTCCCACCTCCTTAGTGTTTACCATCAAGGTGTCATTTTGGCTTTTGAGCTTCGTTGTCTCTTCCTTCGCCTTCGCGAGCTCTTTTTGCCCCTTATTAATTTTGACATCTTTCCCCTCAATCTTTTGGGTAAGGTCATTAACAGCTTGTGTTGCCTCGACAAACTTGAAATGTGCATTTACGTGTTGATCCTCCCTATCTTCATTTGCCTCTCTCATCTTATCAAACTCTGTCGCAAACTCATGGTTATACTGGCGCGTCTCTTTTTCACTCAAGCGAGCTGACTCCAGTTCGACCTACATCACACATGCAATACATCGAGCTCAATTCAAGAACATTCAAACAATGCATTCAGTCATGATATAGGAATCTTATTTCTAACAAATTTCTATCCTTTTACATCTACTATGTGAAACTGGTTCTAAATTTAAGGTCGAAGTTTGATCCCAATTCGATGATAATAACATGTACATCCAATTGCAAGGTACACATTCTCAATGTTCTAACTTTTTCAAAACTTTGATATTATCTATACACAGTTAAGCACCAGTGCCCCTAAACTATTAGCGCATTTTTGGCCTATCTATATACTCTAATTTTTACTTTCTAGCTCTAAAGTAATGCAACATACAAGTCAAATATTTCTTGCTTCTCTCTAACCTGTAGCTCCGCTTGCGAAGTTAATAGGGACACTAAGGCATTTTTCTCCTTAGCGAGCTCATTCTCTAATTTTTTTATTCAGAGGCGCATATCCTTAAGTTCTTACAAACAAGGTTTGCAATCATCTCTTAACATACGAAAAATTATCCTACAAACAATGATCCATACAGTTACAGTTCTCAAACCCCTCATAATCAGACACCAAAGAGTCAACAATTTTACTCAACCTTCTCATTCTCATTCTCATTCTCTGGGTTCACATTGCCATCCCCTTGGTTCTCTCGCTCTGTCTGGAAAAAGATACCATCCAACCCTCCTACAACTCCAGGCCCATCATATTTATCCTCCTCCTTTTCGACATTGGTAACCCTCATAATGTTATTCACCTCAGCTTTAGAGTACCCCATTTTGGGGAGGTGGCGCCCAAGTCTATCACGCTGGACTACCACCTCATTCAGATTCTTTTGCACTTCCCGTGGTTCCAGAGGCTGAGCAACGCTTCACCATCCTCTTCTTTGGAAATGTCTGAACTAGCTTGCTAGACGTGGTAGATCCGACGCATCCGCAAAATCTACTGCAAAGGCCTTTGGCAATACCACTCGTCTCTCTTTATCAGCTCCCCTATTCTTGTTGCCACCAACTCCCGTCATTAGTCTCATTACTTGAGAACTTTAAACTTTCTCAGACCTGTTGTTAGCTCATTTATTTTTACTAATGCAAAGTTCTTTCAGCACAGTCTCAAGCTCGATCCCTTCCTGAGCAACAGTATCTAATAGGGACTCCTTCTTCACCTTCGATTGAGGACCTGTCAAAACAATAACACATTATTAAAAACATAATAGCATTCAATTTCAGCAGTTCGATATTATACATTATTAGACTTACTTTTCTTTAATTCTATACATAAGTTCCTTGGCTTCTTCATCATTATCACTCAGTTGGAGTACGGGTTGAGTCTGCACCTGCTAAATTCTGATCAAAGAAAAGAGGTTGAGTCGAGCTCGCAAAGAAGTATACCCCTCCACTTGCAGAATAGTTTTTCACACTATAAAACTACAAAACATCTTCAGGAGATATTCACCTCTCCATCTTATTCTCCTCCTACAACATATTCAAACTCTCACAAACATTGATCACCTTCCACATGTTTCCGTTTAACTGAGCAGGACATGCCCCTATATTAATGTTCATTATCCATTTCGCAAGATTGCTAAGGTGTAGACTCAACCCGTACTCCAACTGAGACAGATAACACAAAAAACTCTTCCAGGTCGCCCTAAACATTTCCATCAAAATACTCCAAGGAGATCGATTCATCTACCCCCCTATCCGATTTTTCCTTCTCTAAATCAGGTAACAAAAAAAATGGTTCTCCCCAGATTCCAAATTCTAAACTGCCTACCGACATGTTCTACAAAGTTGCCCCATCTTTTCTCTATAAGAGTTTTGGATTTACAAAACTCTCTAAGCACATCAGAGTTCGGAGGATATGATACCAATTTTCCAGGAAAATCTAGAAATTGAACAACTCCTACTTCATCCTCCCTATCAAATATTATGTTTTCAGACTCAGCCGAACGGCCAGAGGTCAAGGCCTCCATAACAAGTGAAGTCTCCATATCAATTATATCTCTAAAGATAAGGTGTGAGTCTACACAAATACTCCTTACGCTCAACCTAGATACAGGTCCAAATATTCTATTATTATCTTTTGCACATACATCATACATATATCATTCGTATATCTTTTTACGCATATATCCAACAAATTTTTATAGGTTACTATAAATAGTAATTTTTTGAAATTTGAAAACCAACAAAAATCTTTTAAAAAACACATTCACAATATCACGATTCATCTACTAACCTTCAACGTTTGAAAATGAATATGAACTAGTGCCAAATCCTTCCTTAACAACGCCGCTATAAAACTACCTTCGTGACTCAATCTCCATAACCTTCTCTCGCCTTGATTGATGATCACTATGGTCTAATCTATCACAAGAATCTTTGCTATTATTTATCTTTCCACTTTCACTGTTCTTCAATTTTTTAGAAGTTGACAAACGTTTTAATGAAGAAGATGAAGCATTATTTATAGTTTTTCTCTCTAACTTCTGGCAGTTATTGGTCCTCGCACAAGCCGCCCTCAGTTTTGGAGCCAAGGCGTCCCTTCCACAATTAATGTAAGATGTTTTGTACCTTTTCGGTGAAAACACCATCCCATCATTACCCCCAGCCCTATATTTTAATATATTCTCATCTCTCTAACCCAAATCTCTGTTTGACCTCCCCACACTCATTATGATTCAAAACTCACACACAATCGAGCTTTCCCTATAATTACACAAGAGACAAAAATCAAAGCTACCTGTTTTTTCTATTCCTACTTCTATTACTTATAGAATGAAGTTTGAATTTGTCCTCTTTTGTTGAGCTTTGGAAATTACACTAGAGACAAAAACAGTCACAAAATAACATTTACAACTAAAGAAGACAGATTCAAACTTCATTCTAATTATATTTCCTTGACAGTTATTCGACCTCATATAATTCACTCTCTCACAAATAATTATACATAAAACATCCTAAATATCCTGGGGAGCCACACCTGATCAGTTTTCCCCTAGCAATTCTTACATCATCTAGCTCGATCTATTCTTCAGCTACAACCTCTTTTCGAGCTGAAGGCCCCATAATTACTTCTGTGAATAGCTCCTTGCAGAAGCGATGTCCTAACTGAAGTTCCCTACCCATCTAATCTAAACCTTCAAATTGATATTCGGTCTCTGGTAAGTCAGCATTATAATCCAGTAACCCAAAAATCCTCTTTTGAACTTCAGCTAGCTTTATCGTCAATCGTCCCTCAGTAGCATAACGAATTCTCTCATATCGAGTCCACGCCATCTTCTATGTCTTCCTCCTGTCCAAAACTCATTTCCTCTTATTATGAATTTTCTAGATCACTTCAAATCCCCCAAAATTCGTATATATATTCTATTTTTCCATAATAGTAAACCCTAATATCTTAATTAAAAATGATTTGAACTTATCTATCCACATCGACCTCCGTGGATTCGTCCTACCTCATTTTGAACTTATTTTCCCCAAATCCAATAATTCAAAAGAGATCTCCCTGAGCTCGAATTTCTAGTTCATAAAAATTATAAATCTTCTACAGTTATCTTCCCCAATAATTCTAAGTTACTCAGTTCGAACATATTTTTACACATTTTTTATTTCACAAATACATTTTTACAACTCAATTGCTCAAATGTACTTTTTAGCCCCATCATATATATTATATTTCGTCCTCTATTCATGCATCTCCAAATTACTCATAGCTCGATTTCAATCATTAAAGTTCATTATATCTATCAACACAGAGTTTGAATAAGCACTTTTATTAAGCTCGAATATAAATTACATTTACTTTACAGATAACAAGTTTTTCATGTACTTTACTGATAACGAGTTTTTCAGGTACTTTATAGATAATAAGTCTCCCAGGTACTTTACAGATAACAAGGCTTCAGAAAACACAGAACATCCTCCCTTCCCCAAGTTTGATCGAAGTTTAGACATAGAGCCGAACTTCAAATGGAAACTATGGAAGAAAGAAAATCAGTACTTGAACAACCTCTTTAACCATAAAGACTTCTTAGAGCTAAGAAACGATAATTGTGCAGGGGCAAACTTCCAATCTCTGTCTCCCTTCTCCACTTCTACCATTGCCTCCTCTATAACTACCACCACAGATAGTTGGTAGAGATAAAGAAGGCCCTACCTTTGAATCCAACCCTGCGTAAGATACCGATGATACTGCCTAGCAATTACACTGGTCCCCACATCTGTATCCTCAAGCTTATCCTCCGCAAGGATGTGGAAACACCTCTAACGTTGTTCGCCTGTCAAGACCATGTAGTGAAATCACCACATACATTAAAAATCTTCTTTAGCTTCAGCCGGCTCTTCTTTTAACATACCCTGATATGTCGGTGGAATAAGAATGGAGGTGAGCATCTCTATAGACTAATCGTCAAAGTATTTCAGTTTGAATTTTTATATTTCAACAGCAACCCTCTCTTCATAGACCATCCTCCAGGTTTTTACCATTATCACTCAAGGATTACAAAGAAGTTTTCAAACAACAACATACTTTGCTATAATCCTCAGTACAGGTACTATTTATGCAACCCTCGTATTTAATGCACAGGTATATTTCCTAAGCAGTCATAATTCAAAACAGAGCCACTCTCAGAACACCAAGCGTCGCGCACATCAATACTTTCCATCATCATTCAATGCAGATACATCCCTCCATAAAAAATACCCATTTTCCATACCAGTCAAATCAACATTAAATACATCATATCTTTTTAACTTCTAACACCACATAGCCATATATTCTTTCTCAACCAAAGCCACTCGTGATTTCAGTTGTGAGGGGGTGATTAGAAGGGCCTACCCTTCGACCTAACCCTATTCGAACTGCTTTCAATTAGAACTGCCTCCATATCAGACTTACGCATTTTATACGTGACATGAACAGTCAACAGTGCCTCCTAGCCTATAAACTGGTGAAGATCATGGATCGAGCACAACAGAAAAACATAAACAAATCAAAGACACCTGCCTTCTACGAACTTAACAGTTACTTAGTCAAATACCACTTACCTCACTGATCGGAGAACGTGTTTCAGCACGATAATGAGCTGCGGGTAAAACCTATATAAAAAACAGTTCTAGAAGAGGCAAGGGTCAGAAAAATATACGAAAAGTCACTAAGAAAACCAAATTTTCTATTCTCAAAACACCAAATTTCTTATGTATAAGGTCAAGTATTTCTAGTTCGAGAGATCACTTGTAATAAGATATCAGCCTCAAGCAATAAAAGTTATTATTACTAAAACCCTCAACTCGAGGTCGTGGTTTTTTCCCTATTTAAAAGTTTTCCACGCTAAATCACTTTTGTCATTTCTTGTTCTATAATAGTTTTTGACACATAAAATTAGTGCAAGAGCTAATTCTGAGTAATCTCGAGCTTACTAAATTAGGCCATTACACACACCATTCATGATGGCTTTTAGAACTAAAGCAATCAGTCTTTCAAGTCTCAACCTTCCAACTCTTAGAAAATAGTTGACTGATGAAGAAAATAAACTTGGACTTCTTTGTAACCTAAATTGGATAGAAAAAACTCAAGACCGTGCCATCGCACACCTGAGGCGATACTACGATACCCTTATAAAGTCATACAACAAGAAGGTAAAGAAGTAGATATTAGACATTGAAGATCTAGTACTTCATCATATACAAGACAGTACTCGACCAAAAAAATACAGGAAAGTTATCAGAAAATTAGGAAGGTCCTTACATCATAAGTGACAAAACCGATAATGGCACACACTAGCTAATGACAGAAGAGGAAGTACAACTAAATACCCATAGAATACATCTCATTTGAAGATGTTCTACAGATAAGAGTTGAAATCAATTATCTACCAAGAAATATTTCTTATTATTTAACAATAAAGAATCTATTCTCATAATTTTCTGCCTTGACAAAACTTTCTCAGTTATGTCAAATCAAAATCATAATCATTCGACAAATAAATATCCCATCAATGGGCAACATATCTAGACATCTATACATAGTAGTCATATCGACAAAACCATAACTGGTCATATCAAACATCACGATATAATCCATCAAAATAGATATCCACCAATGGGCAATATATCAAGATATCTATACATAGTGATCATATCGACAAATAAAGCCATAACTAGTCATGTCATACATCATGATACAATCCATCAAAATGGTTATCCCATCAACGGGCAACATATCCCGACATTGTATACATTGTGATAGTTATTTCTCAACCCATAAGAGACATCAATATAACATCAAAATATTATCACAATAAAAATTCCACGTCATCAATGTTAACATGTCCCATCGACCACTTGTACAACTTCAAAACAAAATTCAAATTCCCAATGAAATATTTGAAAAACAAAAGAAGAAAACTTATCTACTTCTCCATCGACTCCACCGGATCAACATTCTTTACTGGCAGATCATGAGTAAGATTATAAAGAACTTCTTCTTTATCCTTCTCCTCAACTTTAGGTAACTCTGGAGTGGGAGCAACATTTTTTGAAGGAGCTTCTTCGTCATCAGAGTCTATATACTCGATACCAATAACAATAGCAAGACCCTTGTAAAAATTTATCATTTCTTCCATCAAATCAAACTCCCTTGAGAAGTTCGACTTCATATGTCTTAGAGATTCGAGGCCAACCAAATCCGCCTTCGTGACAGTCACATTCTTTTCCCTTTCAGCATGAGTAAGAGCTTTTCCTTTTCATCATACATTGAGGCCCGCACAACCAGTATATGTTATCTCACGTCATCCTCAAAACATACATTTTGTAACTTTAACTCCTCCTTCCTCTCCTGAGTACTATCCACCTTGAGCTTCTCCAACTCTTTTCCCTTTCCCATCTCCCATATTTCCACTCTTCATGAATAGACGCTTCCCGCGTGACCGCACTAGATTTAACTCATACAAGCTCGACCTTGATGTCATCATTTTCCTTCAACAACTCTTTCTCGATATTTTTCAATACCAAAACATCATTGGCTAGATTATGCCCACCAAAAAACAAAGGCTTCCCATTGACAAGAAGCTTTTTAATTTGTATTATAGTCAGAGCATGAGTTCTTGAGAATGGAACCAAATCTACTAATCAAAATAACGTGTTAAGATTCCTCACCTGATTCATTATTCTATGACCTTCTACAAAGAAGGTTGATGTGCTTTCTACTCCAGCTAAGTAGGCATCAAAACCTTGTTCCATCGACATAGAGCTAACAACAAAGGCCTCGATGGTTCAAATCATCTCTTCTCCTCTGAGTTAACCAAGTTCCAAGAATGCTTCATCTTAAAAAAAATAAAGGCTACTCTTTCTCGACCCCACAACCTTCTATTGGGGCATGGGAGAAGGCCTCCCTGATGGAGCACCGACCATAACACCCTCAGGAATAGAAGTACCCACCTCTTCCCTTCCGTGTTTTTCTTAAGGGTTTTATCGAGTAACCCACTTCACAGTAGGAAGAGGCACAAGTGGGAGAGTATCAGCTCTTTTCTTCTTGCCCGCTTTACCAAATCTACCACTCAGTAATGCCTCTCTCTTAGCAGCTACAGAGTCAGTTGTATACCCACTCAAGTCAAGGTTCTCAAAGGGAATACTTGTATCAGCAGCTTTCTTTATTTTTGTAGATATTTTACCGTCGATTAAACACACTATGTCCCCCATAGTTTGACCTCTTTTTAACCTGGCCTCTTTGAAAAGCATTCCAACGACTTCTGACCCTCGACAAGAGAATCAATTAGACCAAAGTAATCTTTCCAATGATTAAATATATTTTCCTTCACCTTTGAATTCTTGTCGACCTCCTTAAGAGCTGCACAAAAGTTAACACTCATTACAAAAAAAATTAAGTAAAAAATTTGACAAAAAATCAATAAAAGCAAACACTAACCTAAGTGAAATTTATTCTACTTCAAAGATTCACTCGATTCTTTAAATACATATTCAAAGTTACCTGACACTAGCATTCAATCAGCAAAATATTTCCTACTAGTACATAAATCAAATTCCTTTTCAAAAAGTTGTCCAAGTACCTATACTCTGACTTATATTCTTCTTCAATGTATAATACACAAGAAAGTCATCCACACACATCATTTACTCCCCCCTCTCTCTTAATCGAGCATTCAATACAACAACAACATGAAAATGGTCATATACATTTCAATTAAATTAACTAGGAGCAACCTCAAAGAATTTTTTTTTTCCCTAATCTGCTTGAAGAAGAAACGTCAATCATTTTTTAATTTGTTCACAACGAACAAAAATACCATCCATAGGCATTTCTTGATCTATCATATCCCCATAATAGTACTCCAATCTAACATCCAAAGGAATATCATACTTTTGTTTAAAATTTAAAATCTCATTGGTTTCCTCCCCATCATTATAACATTTATCTCCATCTTTGAGGTCTAGCTCTGTATTGTCTCCTACTCGAACTCCATCAGAACATTTCCCTAGATTACTATTTTGAGGATCATGTTCGATATCTAATTCCGTTCTCACCTCGTCTACCTTCACCATCACAACATCTGAATAAGATACAACTTCATTCACTACTCTAGTTCCTATAAATTCGTCAATCTAAGGATCACTTTTACTACTAACCCAACAATTCTTACCCCACTCTTGTATACAGGTGCTTACATCTATAATAATAGGTTCTACGTCAACAATGTTAAAAATATTTTTTTCTGCATCAGCATCAGGAAGATTAGTGTTTTCAACTGGTCGATCCATTTGAACCTGAAAATCATATCATCTTTACTAAATCTACATCATTTTATTTCATAATTCATTTAAAATCTCAATGTGCCATAATGACGCTCCATTTTCTCGAGCATCCTGTTTTGAGATATAAAGCTTTTCCAAGCTTCTACTTGAATATGCATAACATTTAATCTCATTCTTGATCATTTCAGTAAAAACTTTATCAAGTACTATCATCGAATAAATTTAATTATTACACTATATATACTAATAAGTTCAAGATCTATATAGATTTCCTAACTACTTCTTATCGAGGTTTATACAGGGAACCAGCCGCCCATTTTCCCACCAAAAATATTCCAAAATCACTGACAAAGATTATGGTATTTTACGACATACATTACGGTGAATACAAATTTACCTCCGACCAAGCAATATTCCCTTACCAAATTACCATAACCCCTCCAAATATTTCTCCAAACTCAACACCATAACCCTTAAACTCAATAATCCAAATCCCATTTCATTATCCAACAATAATCTTTCATAACAACAAGGCCCTTAGTCAGACAACCACTTTGGAACACCACCCTCACTCAGAATATTTCGAATCCACCAAAAGCCAAACCTGCTGAAACCCTAATTTCACTTTCTTGGAAGTTACTACATGTTCTTCTAATCCAATCGCAAGACACTTTCATAAGGTCATAATCTACATTGGGTTTGAACCAAATAAAGAATAAACAAGAAGAGTGCAAGACATCATAAAAGGGGTACTGACCTTGACCACGAACAGCTTTGGAATTTCTTTCTTTTGCAACTTTAGCGTTCTCTACTAGCACAGAGATCTCATAGTTACCAATGATTGATGAGTTACAGACAAAAGGGAAATAAGAATCAAAAGTTTTAATTTTACTCCACTCGATATACAATAGATGAGAAAACTTCGCAAGTAGAGGGGTATTTATAGCCCTAAGGTGACTGTTAGACACACCTCTTCGCGAACATTTACCTAACCGTTTGGCCATTTTCCTCTTCAGCCATTTTTCAAGCTTTTTCTGGAATGCCTTAATCCTTTTCCATCTTAAAACCAACAAACTTTTACAGTGTTGTTCAAGACCATCCAAATACATCCCAATCCTCATGCATGGTACTCCTCATATTGTCAATTATAGATCTCAAACTTCCAAAGAGAGATTGAATATCATACTCCTTATAACTTAATACATCACCTATGGCTACACACCTAGCCATAGTTCATTAGAAACCCTAACCATGTTCCTCTTTTATTTACCTCCTATAATCTAGGGGTAGTTACAACAAATATTTAAAATTTGAAAATTTGTATTTTAAATGCTCGATAATAATACTTGTACAATTTCATAACTCCAAACATCGGCAAGAAGTTAAGAAGCAAGAAGTAGCATTTTATTTATTCGAGAACTAGTATCATTACATGATCCAAACCATCACATATAACTACACTTAAAGCAAGGAACATGGTTAGGCTGACCACATGGGATCAGAACACCGCCAGCAGCAAGGATGTCTCCCTGCCTTATTTCATCTTCTACAATATACCTCAACACTACAAAAGTTAGCTTCCACCAATATCAACTCCGATGTCATCCCGCCAACGTCCAAAGGGCCCCGTGGAGGAAGAACGTCAGAAATAGCAAAACAACCAAAATAGCATTCTTCCAACTCTACAACTTTGATAGCAAGGCAACCATCCTTTGTATCATGTTGGCGCTGAGACCTAGTTTTTACCATTGTAGAAGCTATTTGCATAATCTCCAGAAAAGATGGTGGATATTTATAAGAGAAACAAAAAATATATGTAAAAATATACAGTCAAAGATCACAGATACTTAGCGTGAATTCCCACCGTCGTCATGGGATTTCTTCTCCTAAAAAATCTTTTCCAAAAAAGAAATCAGCATCACAAGTTTCAAAGTCTTTTTCTCAACAAAACCACAAGTTCTTGTATCGAGAATGGGAAAATTGTAGTAGTATATTTCTCATATTCGATAAGATAAGCTAATAAAGGCATGTCGATGGCATATAATCGTGTACACATCTATAAGTCGAGAACACTTCAACTTGCAACTACAAATCTTGACAATCTATAGCAGCCGTTATACTTGGTCAAATATAGTCGTTGTACATTCTCCGCAAAGTTCGTCCACCTTCCTAAGTAATAAGAGAAATGTTTTGACTTTGTAACTACCTGGATGCAACTAAAAATACAGGCAAATCATACAACAGAAAAGGGGCAATTTCTGGGTATACTATCTATATTATTCTTCTCTACTGGTGCAATAAGATTAGCAACATAGTGAACCTTTCATCAAAATCCTCATCAAGGTCGTGGTTTTTTTAAGCTTTTTTTGGGGTTTCCACGTAACATCTACTGTACTCTCTTCTTCTTGCACTCAAATTACATATTATTACTTAAAAGTATTGGCGAAGTTTACCTACCGAAAAACTAGCCATTACATGGAGCTAATGCTCAATAACAAAAATTCAAGTTGCACGAAGTTTACCACAAATTACATATCATTACCTAAGACTGTAAAGTTTGAACGTTATGGACTTAGTTCCAAGATTAATGGTTAACTTTAGAGCATAAAGCTTAAAACTAAAGTACAAAAATGTATCAGTTGAAGTGCATAGTTGTTATGAGCACTAAGGCACGCACTAACGCGCGTACTAGCCTGAGGTTTGGAATAATGTTACTAGCATATACCCCTCCCCCTCATTTTGATAAAAACTAAATAGGAGATGATATGGATGTTTTGCTACAAAAATAGCCAAAGGATGTGAATGTTTTCAAAAGGAATCGATGACAAAAATTTTAACCGCATTCTGATGATTGGGATTTAATTTTACAAAAAAAATAACCTTAGCCATCAAATTAATCTTTGATGAAAGAGAATTAGGAAATGAACGACCCTAATTAATTATTTGCGGATCGATTATGTACGTGGTATAGATGAAATTCATTTAAAATTCGGAGATGTGCATACCATTTATGCGTTTCTCACCCTTATATGTGACGTTTTCATGTAGTTTTTGCATGAAGTTTAAAATAAAGGTTATTTCGACGGCTCCCATAATGAGATTGTAATATTCCACCAAGCATTGTTGGAACATTTGTGCTTGAGCTTGAAATATTGTGTAGAGTTCCAGAGATAGGAACTATGAAGTGAATAAGAAGATATTGAACCCCTTCGCAACCGTTCGAGTACACGAGCGAGCGTAACGCCTTAATCACCTCTTCTTAAAGTCTTTGATCCTTTGCCTCCTGAATGCCAACAAGCCCATGCACTGTTGCTCCAACCCTTCCAAATCTCCTTTTATATCCATCCTCGCCAAAGCAACTCTTATGTTATCAAACAGAGATTGTACATCAAATTCCTTGTACCTCAAAATATCACCTACAGGATAACACCTAGCCATTTTTCTCCAATAACCTAAACACATCTTTCCTTATTTAAATCCTATCATATATTCTCGGGCCAGTTATAACAATAATTCAAATTTAAATATTATTCGACTAAAAAAAAGTACCCGACCATCGAGATATCATAAATTCACACACCCAGGATCATAATTTTATATAAATATAAATTCATAAGTTCAACATAACACATCATATTCGAGAAACATTTATCGTCACAAGAATCGACAACAACATCTGACATAAATAAATTTATTTATTTATTGACCAACACCGTACAACTTTTTCATTTGTTACAAACCAAACATGCACTCAGTCTACTCTTCTACCGTTTTGACCGGCTACAACATCTTCTTTCTTCACCAATGCCTTGGCTCGATTCCTTATCTTGTCGACGCACTCAGAATGACTCAATAGTTGCAATTGTAATTGATAATGAAATACATACTCCTCTTTTGCCTCCTTCACCTCCAGTTTACTCATCTCCTCATACTTGGGCTTTACTGACACCAATGGTTGCCCGTTTACACAGCTCTTGTTGAAGTACCAATTTAACAACTCCCAATACTTGGCATACACCCGGTTGGAACGCTCACCTCCCAAACCTAAGTTCTCGTCCTCACCATCTCCAATTATACAAATAACTTTTACAGATTACCAGGGTATTTATATACACAAATCAGATTACCTAACTACCAGAAGTCCAATCCAACTTTACTTTACATTGGAACTCTAAACATCCCAGTCAAATATATCCCTCTAGGGAACCGTTTACGGGCCCTACACAGTCAACATACTCCAATTCGAGATCTTATTACCTTGACACAGATACCTCGATATCTCCCTACAGTTCGACACAACTATGTCAACATAACTCGACAAATTATCTTCGGATAATAGATTTTTATTTCATTCGAGATCATCATATATTTATTCGATGTAAATTTAAAAACAAAAGTTTATTTCATAAATTAACTGTTAGATTTTACATTCGGCAATTTTTTCCTTCGATTATATTACAATAAGCTACCAGTTACATATTGTCCTTCGACATGAATTACTAGAAACTACATGCTTTATTTTACCAGAATCTGGCTTATCCTCTGGTGAAGGAAAGATAGCCACCCTCCTCCTCTGAAACCACCACCATCTCCTAACCCCAGGGGGTTACAGAGATGACATCGACCTTAGAAACTACCACAAGAAGCCCTGTCTGCCTTAGCATCATCATCTTCAATATGGGCAGTGGCCACATCTTTAAACATTCGATGAGCTCTGAGGCCGTCAGTAATACACAATAAAATTGGGTCTGAAAGAAATACTCTGCCTCAGTATTCTCTGCCTCCAACTCTGTCACTCCCTTAAATATTTGTTCTACCGGCTTCGGATAATACGAAGAAAGCGACATCCAGCCGAAGTAAAATTCCTTCAACTCCCCATATTTAACGTCCACACGACTAAGGAAATCGTTGTGCAATGTCTGCAACCACGTCGTCACCATCACGACCTACTCTACCTTCACAAAACTGCCAAATAACAACTCCTTTCTCCCTCTATTTATAACCTCACCTTCAAAATTACACAGTTTAATGTTCTGCCATAAATGCCCCTCGGGAAAACAACATGACCATATTTATTTGACTTTCACCTCAGAAATGATAGAACACAAACTTCTACGACATTCGACAAACTGTTCACATGCCAATGTTCATCTCAATACAATAACAAGTAAATATGTCGTAAATGGGGCGATTATAGTAGCATATTTTCCAGATTCGACAAAGTGAAGCTAGCAAAACTTAGTTGAAGACATTCCATCATTCGATAAGATGTCCTGTCTGTGACCAAAGTTCTCGACCCACCAAAGTAGCTGTTATGCTTGGTTAAATAGAGTCATTGGGAGATCTGCGAAGTTCACCCACTACCCACCAAGATAGGAAACTATTTTTCTTTTTGTAAATTGTATGTATTTAATATAAATAGAGGCAGAGAATATGTTAATCAGATCTGCAACTCTAATATACATGAATTCCTACTTTTTTATCAAACAGCTATTGTAATAACTAGCAACTTATTGGATTTTTCATCAAAACCCTCTTCGAGGTCATGGTTTTTCTCAGACTTTACTGAGTTTTCATGTAAAATCCTATGTGTTAAAGCTTATTATTGCATAATACTTACAAGAAGTATTGGCGAAGATTATCCTCCCGGAAAATACATTATTACACAGAGAAACACCAAGGAAGATGTAGTAGCCTGCCGTGGAGCGCACGTTGAAGGGCAATTGGCCCAATCAGAGTCATAATAAACTTGGAGATTCAAGTTGCTGCAAGAAGATTGAAAAATACCATGGCTTGGAGAATGTTTGAGATAACGAAGGACTCGTAGAGCTGCTTCAAGGTGTGGTTTTCTTGGTTGACTTATGAGTTTACTAATGTAGGCTCACCAAGAAGATAATATATGGATAGGTTACTTTAAGGTTGATGAGTTACCCGACAAGTCTTTGATATGTTATGGGGTCAAAAAGAATATCACCCTCACTCGATCTAAGCTGAAAGGAAGTAGATTTGGCTCTAATTAGAACTACGTCATGTAAGATTTACAGTGTATATTTTCGTTGTGATAAACAAATATCTTCGAATGAACGTGCAGCTTCAATACCTAGAAATACTTCAAGGGGCCAAGGTCTTTCATAAGAAATTGTTTTTGGAGGAATGACTTCATATTCATGATAGCCTGAGTGTTGTCCCCGACGATGATGATGTTTTCAACATATATAAGAATGTAAGTATACCGTGAGGAGATCGTTTAGTGAACATGGATTAATCTGCTTTAGAATGGTGAAATCCGACTTCTTTGGGGCTTGCTGAAGTTTTGGTGAACCATTGTCTATTTGCTTGCTTCATGTTATAGTAACCTACTCGCAGTCATTGAGAATAGGAATTCTACTCGAAGACTTTTAAGCAACTCGAAGCCTACCATACTTGCCAATTAATCAAATCCATAGCAAAATGCACCTTCGAATAGCCATTACGGCATAACTCAGCCCCATATTGATGGTAGATAGCTCAGCAGATAAAGACCAGTGGAAAACAACTGTATTTAAGGTTACTTTTGTAATCTGACTTCTCTATGATGACCTCACCTTTCTTATCCTCAATAAATAAGAGGGGAAGCCCGTATAGAAAGGTTGAAAATTTTCCCCCACACCCCCTTAAGAAGCTTTGATAACCATCTAGCACATTTTAAAGCTTGAAGACTCAGTTCTACTCAAGCCTAATTTGTAATCTCGACCATTAATAACATCTCAACTTAAAAATCCTCACTTCATCTCATGGAGAAATCCCATTCAATGACTCTATGCAAGTATGTCTACTAGAAGCTTCCTATATATCTAATGCATGTACTTGTTGGAATCCCTAGGTGAGTATTAACTTAGTGGTGTAAGGAGTTTAATCTCCCCTCTATGAGATTGGTCCCCTACATTTGGCATTGTCTGTGCTACTACCTTCTATTTTCAAAACTTTCTATCATATTAAGCAGACTTTTAATGGCTCCTAATCTTTGTTCGACCTATACCATAGTAGGAGGATCTAAAATAGACGACATAACCGCATAACTCACCCATATGCAAGAGCAATTCACCCAGGCCAAAGACAGACATTCGAACCAACTTCAACATGAGCAAGAAGCCATGTGGAAAGAACTCGAAACCAAGCGACAACACTACGTTGAAGACACAGATAGACATAACTGCGACATGGAAGATCTTCACAACTCTGTGCGCGACCTACAACAAGCACGTCCACAAGAAGCCCATGTTCGGTCGAAGGACCCCGGCCTCTCGAAGATTTATGTTCGCTCACGTTTAGGTCCTAACCCATGAATATAAACACCTCCAATCCATCTCGGTATTAATGGTGCTACCCACCCTGTACCCGAAGACTCAGTCTACTTAGGAGTATGTGCTTCAGAAGATTCAAGTAATTTAACAATCCAAACCACCAGCCCTCACCACCGAAGGCCAATTAGAAAGCGTTTGGGGAAACAAATAGAAGAACATATTCCCATACAAAGACCACAAAAAAGTTGTACAAAGCATTCTCCCCCTTGAGCAATTTATGTAATTCCAACAGAGCTCAACCAACACAAAAGGAGCTCAACAAACAAATAAAAGTTATCATGCGATCCAGCTCAAGCCCAACTCTCGATGCTTGAAGCATCCATAACAGCCCCATTTGTAAAGAACAATTAGCCATCAAGGTCCCGTAAAAATTTCATATCCCTAAGATTCGAAAGTACAAAAACACAGACCCACAGTTTCACATCCTCGAGTTCCATAACTCATTAAGTTTTATGCCTCTTCAAACCATATCCCTTGTTGAATGTTCCCAACATGCCTGATCAATGGTACCCTCAAGTGGTATCGCAGTCTCCTGAATGAATCAAATCAAAGTTTTGAAGACTTGCCCAGACTGTTTGTCTCCAACTTTTCTTTCAAAAAAATTGAGAGATCAGAGTTAATGCCTTATTCAACATTCAGAAGAAAAAAAATGAAATACTCGAGACGTTTGCTAAACAATTCTTAAACGAGTCATGAAAGATATATTGAGTAAAGGAATATATTTGAATGCCCTACCCGATAATAGTCGAGTGAAGGAATATATCATCATCCAGAAGTCAGTAACATTCAAGGAAATGTTGTCAAAGGTGAACGGCTACATAGACCTCGAGCGAATCTGAGATAACAATCGCCAAGGGCCAACCTAAATGAGCAATTAACACAACCTGAAGTCACCCAATACAACCATGGTCATTCCCGTTAACAATGGAGTCGGTACTTGGAAACACAACACTCAGGAAGATCAAATAGAAAGGTCGCAAAAGAAAAGTTGATACCAATACTGCCTAAGCTTAATGTTGTTATAGGAGCCATCTACTACATCATCCAGGTCGATCGCATATGAAGAGCCCCTTATCTAATCAAAGCTAAAAAAAGACAAACTTTATTGCCAAAACTACAAATGCAATTATCACTCGGCAGACAAGCATTGTGCTTTATAACGATCTTTGGAAATGATACTGAAGACAGGTCGATTGCACGAATACATTGAAGATGTTTTGGGCTACCTAGATGGCTCGTACCTCCCAAACTAGATAACTTAAGGAAATAAAAAAGGTTCACAACTTCCAACCAAGTATGAAAGAAGTCAATAACATCGACAGCGGTCACACCCGAAGCAAAAGAAAGTGAGTCGAAGATTGCTTCAAACTCACATACGAACATAAATTACTAGTACTCCTACCCGAAACCAGCCAATAGTTTCAACCCGATGGCATTTCATTCATCGGCTGTGATGTTTTTAACATGCAGTTTCTACACTCAGACTCATTGGTTATAACAGCAAGAATCATGTGGTTCCCACACTGAGACCTATTGGTTCTAACGGCAAGGATCAGTTATAACGGACTCAAGCTACAATCAAGTAGCACTTATTCCGAAAGATTAAAGCAACACTTCCTTCATCACAGAATAAAGTTTATTTTGTATCAACGTAATACCTTTTGGACTCAGAAACGTAGATGCGACTTATCAACGACTAGTCGTAAGTATGTTCAAACCTCTCCTTGGAAAGACAGTCGAGGTATATATTGATAATATGCTCTGTAAAAGCCTCAAAAAACAAAATCATATTTGAAACTTTAACGAAGTATTTATTATGCTTCGGTCATACCATATGAAACTCAGCCCAGAAAAATGCCAGTTCGGGGTATTATTAGGAAAATTCTACGACCACCTCACTAGTAACTGCGACATCGAGATTGACCTATTGATATTCAAGCTTTGATCGATATGCCATCTCCTAAAACAAAGAAAGACGTACAGAAGGTCACCGATAAAATAGCTACCCTTAATCATTTTATCTCAAAGTCATTGGACAGATGCAAAGAATTTTTATCTCTACTTCGTGGCCAAGGCATCCTTAATAAAAAGAAGAAGAATCCAGATATCAAATAATCACTAGAGTGCGAGTAGGTCTTCTAAGAATTGAAGAACTATCTAGATCGACCACCTGTCATGATTATACCATTTAAAGGAGATATCCTCTCACTTTATCTAGCAGTAATATAGACGAGTCTCTAAGCTCAGTTTTCATTCGCATAGACGAAAAGCTTAACCTCAGACAAAACTAGGTACACCAAAATTGAGAAGCTTCTGCTAAACCTAGTCTATACATCATAAAAACTCAAGCCATACGTCCAAGCACATCGCATAAAGGTAAACACGAGTTATTCCCTAAGAGATGTGTTAACAAAAAAAGAAAAATCTAGGCGTGTGCAAAAATGGCCCATCTACCTAGGGGAACATGATATAACATTCGGAAAGATAATCTTTAAGAAATGGTAAGCACTAGCAGATTTTTTGGTCAAAAACGTCGATTGGGAAAAACACAAAGATGATAACATAGAAGAGCAAATCAAATCTTCTAATCCTTAGAACCCAAACACAGGCCAAAGCCTCTTTACCGATGGCTCAGCCGACCCGAATGGTTCAGGCATAGGCATCATTCTGGTCACACCATCGAATGATCGACTGCAGAAAGCCATCAAACTAAACTTTGTATGCACCAACAATGAAGCAGAATACAAAACCATAATTTACGGTCTGGACATTGCCCTTAAATTAGGAGTACCCAAGTTAGTAGTATTCACTGATTCACTATTGGTACATTGATACTATACTCAAGAAAACCAATCGAACGATCGGATGGCAGAATATACTGAAATCGTCCGCCAACGAATGGATAACTTCCCAAAGGACTCACCAATCAAACATTTCCCTCAAGGTGAAAACAAACACGCTGATGCTCTAGTATATACAATAACCATTTTGGGAAGATCTGAGCCTAGGAAGCTCGACATTAAGCTACTCGAATGCCCAAGTATAGACAAAATATAAGTCAACACCTTCAATACTGGGGGCGAGAGTGTCGATCACGAAGACTGGATAACACCTTTTCTAACCTATTTTAACAAAGGCATACTACCAGAAGACCCCAGGGAAAAAAGATTTTTGGTGGAAAATAACAACGGATATTAGATACACAACGGAGAATTACATTAAAAAATATCAAACGGAGTGTATCTCAAATGTACCTCACAGATGGAAGCCGACACCATAATCAAAGAACTTTACGAAGAGAATTGCGGGTCACATACAACAGGCCGGTCTATGGTGCTTCGGGCAATTATACAGGGTTTATTCAGACCGAGTATGAAAAAATAAGCTGAAGAATACGCAAAACATTATGATAAGTGTCAGAGACACAAACATGACATCAAGAGTGCCTTCCAAGATCTCAATTATAACCAAGTCTCTTCATCGTTTAAACGATTGACCATCGATCTAATTGGCCCCTTTCCTATTGCTTTGGGCAAAAGAGAGCATATCCTCGTGACCACCAATTATTTTACCAAATGGGTTGAAGCAGTTTCATTATGCATAATAAGGGAATAGGAAGTACTCAATTTTTTTGGGAAAACATAATTACACATTTTGACTTCCCACACATGATATAATGTGACAATGGCCCACTGTTTGTGGGGAACAAAGTACAAATATTCTTAAAGAAGTTGAACATCATTTTGTCCCCCACCACACCTTACTACCCATAGGGAAACGACCAAGTCAAAGCCATTAATAAAATAATAGTAGATAGCCTCATAAAAAAGGTCGATGATAAGAAGGGGCCTTGGGTACAGGAGCTGTAACACGTCTTATGGGCCATCATACAACACCAAGAAAAGCTACAGGTTGCACTCCTTTCCTTCTGGCATACGGAACAGAGGTAGTTCTACCAACACAGTTTGAAGTCCCCACAAGTAACCCAGACCTCCCAGGCAAAGAAAATGAGGTCCAACTAGGCCGATACATGTTATGGATAAGCGAAACACCAGATAGAGCGCTAGCCAACCTCGGCATATATCATAATTTACTAATGAAGTCTTATAGTAAAAGGGTTCGTCCTAGATCCTTTACAATCGGAGATATGGTCCTTCGATGAGTTACTCAATCATTAAAACCCAGTTACTCAGGGAAACTGGTTGAATCCTGGGAAGGACCATATGTCATATACGATAAGACAAATGAAGGATCTTATTATCTCATGACCGAAGATGAAGAACCCCTGGCAAACCCGTGGAACATGATACAATTAGTTTGATACTGCCGCAGAACATACTAGATGTATTTTACGATTGTAATCTATAAATTTTGCATAAATGAAATACCCCCTTTCTTTAGCGAGTTTACGTAGAATATTTTGTATTTAACATATAACACTCATGATCTTCTTAATCTGGACAAACCTAAGTATCACATCAGTACTTCGACCTGACTAATACTTAGGGGCGACTTCGAAGTTTTTCAAAATTCCTTGATTTGGGCAAACCCAAGTGTCATGAATAATCGAATAGATTAAGTACTTGGGGATGACCTCAGAGCCGATCACGATTAGTTTTGTTTAGGCACAAACCCATGTATTCAGATACTTGAGGGCAGCCTCGAAGGCTCATAAACTTCTTGATTTTGACAAACCTAAGTATCGCTTCAGTACTTCGACCTGGGGCAACCTCAAAGTTTTTCAAAGTTTCATGATTTAGGCAAACCCAAGTATCATGAATAATCAAATATAATAACCCATTGGGGGCGATCTCGGAACCAACCACAATTAGTTTCGTTTAGGCTCAAACCTATGTATTTGGATACTTGGGGGGGGAGGGGGGGGACCTCGATACCTCATGAACTTCTTAATTTGTAAATACCTAAGTATAACATTAGTACTTCGACCTGACTAGTACTTTGAGGCGACCTCAAAAAATTTTAAAATTCTTTGATTTGGGAAAAACCAAGTGTCCTGAATAATCGAATAGATTGAACACTTAGAGGTGACCTCGAAGCCAGCCACGATTTGTTTTGTTTAGGCTCTAACCAAAGTATAAAGTAAATCCCTCGACCTAAATCACACCTGATGGTGACCTTGAGATATTTTAAAGAATTACTAATTGGCTCGACCCTAGATATTTAAATGCTAGTAAAGGCCACGAGGCCTCGTGACCTTGTCAAACCTTACTGCAAATCAGTAGTTTATATCAAGCCAAGTACACATTCTAGTAAAACAAAGTATCGTACAACACAAGTTAAAAGTATATAAAAGTTTACATCCTAATTAGACAAAAAAAACATGATTCAAAAGGTAAACAAAAGTTAAGACCTACAGATTATTATACGAGGGGATCATTAGGATCTACCTCAACAGATTCTTCATCACTGCAATACTTCAAGAGATAAGCTTTAAGAATAGTGGCTTCCTGCTCGACGTATGGCTCCAAGCTCAATGGAATGAGAATAGTCTTAGGAATTTGAACCGCATCAACAACAGTAGCGCTCGCAGTAACTCTGGTACATAACGCTCAAAGGTATCAGGGTCATAGCTAATGTCATCGATGAATTACTTTAAAGTACATGTCAACTTGGAAAGGCACCTAACCTAATAGTGGTGATGGTTGCACCAATAGTTTAGTCCCACATCGCTTAAAATCTTACCAGGTATATGGCCCTTTAGTTAATATTTTACTCTACATATCACCAAGGCCTTTTTTTAGGAATAAAAATTCCACACTACTGGGGAACGATAGTGGTTAAGTGGGGATAATATCGGTGTGCGTAGAGTGGGGTCGTGACACAAAGTCCACCCGAAACTTGGCATGGTTGGCCTACAATTTCCCCTTGAGCTCTGCTACTTTCTCCGCATGTTGCTCCACCATCACCAGTTTGTCCTTCGAGGCTTTAGCTCAAGCCAGGAAGAGCTCCTGCTCTAACTCAGTCATGCGGGTATATTCAATGACAAAATGGTCCCCTTTAACAGATTGGCAGACTCCGTCACCTCCTTCACGCTTTGACTAGACACCTTCATGCGGATAACAGATTGGCTACTCCCCTTATCGAGAGATTCCTAGTGGAATTTTCATGTAGACCTCCTTATGCAAGTCCCCGTGTAAGAAGGCGTTTTGTACTTCTAGTTAATCTAAATGCCATTTATGGATTGAAATAACTGTAATAATGTTTCGTACTATGACTAGTTTTGCCACCGAACTGAAGGTCTAGTGATAGTGTATTTCATCTTTTTGATTGTACCCTTTACCAACTAGGTGAGCTTTATATCGTTCGATGGATTCATTCGAATGATACTTGACTTTGTAGACCCATTTACAACCAATAGCCTATTTAACTTTTGGCAAGGTGGTTCAGATCCATGTCCTATTAATTTCAAGCTCTTAAAACTTAGTTTCCATTGCTTCCCGCTATTTTGGGCTTTGCACAGCCTCTGAAAATGATGTAGAACGAAAATCGAAGATACCACTGAGGCAAAATTCCGATGTGTAGAGATAACTTATCATAGGAAACAAAATTAGCTAAAGGGTATTGAATACCTTTTGTCAGACTTTTGTTAGAAGAAGGCGATGATGGACCGCTAAACAACACAGATGATGAGTTTTGAAGCTCAATAACACAATCGTAGTTTGGTAAACCTCTTTGGGGGAAGAGTAAGGGGATGTGCGCCATTGTCTTGGGGTATATTTGTAATGATGGGCTCAGCCATGTGATCTTCGGTAGACATCGAGTTGGGTTTTAGAATCTCCGAGGTAGGAGTGCATATTACCTTTTGGGCTTGCTCAGGTATTAAGATGTTATTATGAGTTGATGAATGTAATTAATGTGGGAGTGGTGTTTGAATTACTTATGTCAGAGACTGTAATTGGTATTGGGGAGGGATGTATAATATCTTGAGTTACTTGGGCGATTAGAGGATTGACAAAAGGGATGGCGCCTTTTAATTGATGGATCTTCTGGACCTGCAGAGTCAAGTATCAGAATCGTACTTATCACACCTTCTAATGATAGGATCGAGAAAGCAGTCAGACTCAATTTCGAAGCAACTAGCAATGAAGCCGAGTATGAAGCAATGATTCACGGTCTAGATATGACCCTAGAGATTGGAGTCTCTGAGTTATCTGTCTACACGAACTCATTACTCATTGTGAACCATTACACATAAAAGTTCTAGAAGAATATAAAGATGGTCGACTACACAGCAGTAGTAGCCAACAGAATGAGCAGATTTAAAAAAATTACTATCAAACATTTACCGCGTAAAAAAAATTGACATTTAGACTCCCTTGCATACCTGGCTGGATACTTGGTACGGAAGCGCGTTATCTAAAAATTGAAGTATCATCCACCCCCAGCATTAACCTAATAAGCTCAAATTTTGTCAATATTGGGGGAATTGAAGAAGACGAGGTCAATTAGAGATGACCTTACCTCAAGTATATTGGGACTAAAAACATATTTAACGGCAAACTCCCTACAGATCCTACGGAGAATAGACGCGTACTCAATAATGTTAAGCGATACATCGTGGATAACGGTCTCCTTTACAAAATTTTGGTCACAGAACCGTACCTCGAATGTTTGCCAAATAAAGAAGCTCAGAAGTTCCTACACGAACTCCATGAGGGGACTTGTGGTTCCTATGCAGCGGGACGATCTCTCGTAAATTGAGTTCTTACACAAGGAGTCTTTCGGCCCAAGATGAAAGCTCAAGCCAGTGAACTTGCAAGCAAGTGTGATGCCTGCCAAAGGACTGACCACCAAATTTGAGCTCCAGCCTTGGAACTCTATTTTAGCAATGTTGTTTGGCCATTTAAATGATGGGCCATTGACCTCGTAGGAGAATTCCCTACGGCACAGGGAAAAAGGAAATACCTCCTAGTATTAACAGATTACTTCACAAAATGGGTAGAAGCAGTCTCTCTATGCCACACACGCGAGACGAAGTCATCAAATTCATCTGGGAAAATATTATCATCCGATTCGGTTGCCCCCATCTGATCAGAATAAAAAATGGACCTCAGTTTGTTGGCTCTAAAGTCATTGAGTTCCTCAATTAACACAATATCATCTACCCCCCTTCAAATCCATATTACCTTCAAAGAAATGGCCAGGCAAAAATTACTACTTGAACTATAGTGAATGGGATCAAAAAGTTCTTGATAGAAAAAAAGGGCAATTGGGTCCAGGAACTACCACATGTCTTGTAAGCGTATCGCACAACACCTCAGGAATCAACTGGATGTACACCATTCTTACTAGTGTATGGTACAGAAGCAATCATCCCCACTCTATAACATCACCCAATATGTGATCATACCATGACAAATGATGAGAATGAGTACCAGCTGACATGTAACATGAATTAGATCGAGGAAACTAGAGACAGAACAATCATAAATTTTTGAAGATACCACCAAGCTCTAGCTCGATCTCATAACAAGCGCATTCGTCACAGAGAGATTGAAATCAAAGACCTCGTACTACGAGAAATTCCCAAACACAGAAAGGAAGCAAGCACTAGGAAACTGTCCAAAAATTAGGAAGGTCATTTTGTTATTATCAAAGAAAGAGGCCTTGGATCTTACGATCTCGCCACTGAACATGAAGATTGAATCCCTAATCTTTGGAACACGAGGAGATTGAAATTGTATCGTCGATAAAAATCCATCATAGTATACTTTTCTACAAATCAATCTATCATCATGTATGACGATCTTATATCAATGAAAGACTTATGTTCGATCCAAAAACATCTGAGAACTTTCTACTATTTCATACAGTACTCTAACACATTCATCGTATGTCAATCTTACACCATTGAAATACTTCTATTTTTTTGATGGTATGTCATCATGGGCCACCAAATCTAAATATTTTGTCGCAAGCTCTAGAGCCGCTTTAGCCTCTTCGGCTCTCTACTCCTTCTCCAGCTTGAGTTCAGCTTCGAGCTCTTTTACACGAGAAGATTGGTCTTCAAACTTCTTCAAGCGAGCAGATTAGACTTGTAACCTCGCTGTAAGAGCCTCGAACTTCTGGCTCTTCTGTTCTAAACACTTTTGCGCCCCCTTCAGCAGCATTGAGAGCTGCCAGTACAAACATACAGAGTCAAAATCAGCACAACAGTTTTCAGTTCGAATACAAAAACAATTAAGGACTTAAAAAAAAAGTACCGCAAAAGTATGATCGTAATACTTCGTATCGAGCTGCTCAGGATCCATCGTAGCCATCGAGCAGTATTTCAGCTTTAGCTCTGCCATCTTAGTTGAGGCTTGAAGTGTAGTTAGAGAACTACCATCTTCCTCATGCTTTTTACATTTCAGTGAGGATTTCTCAACCTTAATATGAGCAACTTCAAGATTCTCAGCCACATTGCCAGATATCAACTTTGTGATCTCTCGTGTCGTGGCCGCCCCTAGTGATAGAGGCATTCTGCCTAGCTGGCCTCATGGGATGCCGAACATACCGCTTGGTACTCTGAGATACAGGAGGTGGCATACTAAGAATATCTGCAATAGTCAAGACAGTTTTCCTTCAGCCATAGCTCGTTTCTCATGAGCTCGCTGAACTTTGAGAACTACAGAATTTACCCTTTTGTCTCTACAGATACCCAACTCACTGAGTACCTGTTTTAGCTCAAATGGATCTTGAGCAACACAGTCGAATAGGCTGGTCTTGTCTGGCGTAGATAATGGCTTCGTTTCTACAAAAACAAGGAACATAGCATTAAGTAATAAATCGAAGACAAGTATAGTTTATTTGAAGATTGGTCAACATTATTTACTCGGATTATAATATTTATGGTTCAGTTCGAGCACCGGTTCATCTGGAACTTGCATACAGTTACCCTTTACCCACGCAAGGTGGTCATTCCATGGTCTACCCGCAGATTTAAAATCAAAAAAATTTGGCCTAGCTGAATTACTATACAGGTAACCACTACTTTGACCTTTGACATATTTTTATTTATAAAACTTCATCACATCTTCAGCTTCAAACTGCTTCGCAGTCCCTTCCTTCCTCTATTTCTTATTCAGTACCTCACATACCCTCATCATTTCATAAACATTCCCATTTAACTAGGTAAGGCAACATTATAGCACATTCATAACCCTTTTCAGAAAGAAGGTCAGAGGAATTCTAAGGCCGTATACGACCTGATTCAAAAAATACAAAAACCCATCCCTTGGGCCTGATACCTCGAGACTATTATAATATAAGAGATTAACCACCTCACGAATCCCTCTATCCTTCTTCCACTTCCCCAAGCATGGACTTGATAGTAGACAACCTCTTTCCCTTTACCAGGGATATAGGCCCTAAACAATAAACCTTGCTCCTTTACATAACCTCCCAATTCTCCCTGCAATTTCTTTTTTCAAATACTCTTTCCCTACATCTACCCCCTCTGTGTATATTACAAGGACTTTCTCCCTCTCTGATCTATCCTCCCTTTCTATCACCTCCTCAACCTTACTGGGTTCCCCACCCTTTATTCTTTTCTCACCACTATTTACAATTTCCTCCATCACACTACACTCGTCCCCCTTTCCCGACGATAATGTCTCCTCAAAACTGGATGATACTACAAATTTACTGGTGTGAATACTAGGTTTAGACCGTATATCAAACCTATAATATACATAAATATTTTGTTTGTCATTTTTTCTATATTATATACAAAAAAAATAAACCCACCTTCTACCTAGTCATCACGTCTATTTTATAAATTCCCAACACAAATGCAAAATCAATCATTTCAAATTTCCCCTTTCTTCCCCAAATGCATATTTTCTCCCTCTAACAGTTTATTCATATACCTAAACTCATATTCCCCATTTTTATTCAAACACCCCAAAAGCCCCTATATTATCAGATACACATATCAAACAGGTTACAATACATATCAAACAAATTACTAAACAAATTAATCGGACATAGCTTTATATTACCAACCTGCACTTGAAGAAAAGCAATTTTCAGACAGTTTCTTATCACCTGATGAAGATTTCCTTCTCAAATCACACTCAGCACTCAAATGTTTCCTCTCCTTGGAAATAAGATTGACACAACTTTTCTCTTCCTCTGAAACTATAGATAATTTATGAGGGAGTGAGAGGCGTGTTTTTATACTCTCCCTCGGTTTGTGAAATGATGGCTCCTTCTGACATACGTCAACCATCCCTATTATCTCTGCATGCACGTCTTTTCGGTTGAAGGCATCATCATGACTTCTGTAATAACGTCTACCATCATCACGTTTGTCCCTATTGTCTGCCATTACACAATTTTGCACCTCTTCCTCAAACACAGTTCAACAACCAATCACCTTACGTTAATACCCTACCAAGATCGTACAACTTTCCTAAAACAAATAACTATTAAAAATCTGAAGATATCAATACAGTTGTTAAAATCATGCAGCTGTCTCCCATAATATCTGTACATAAAGATTAAAACAGAATACTTTATTTTTATTCAATCAGATAGAGACATCACATTCGTTTATCCTCTCAAGATCCCTCATCTTACATTTATTTAAAACCCAACCACAAAACACTAAAAAACATATTACTTATTATAACCTTCAATGCTTTGAGCTTACCGAACTCTCCAGTCACATCTAAAACAGCCTTGGTGATGCGCATCCCCGCACAGAATGATCTCCATTCTTGCTACCCTGGCATCCTCTTTAACTATCTTATCACATGCGAGCTGTCGAACAGTCAGTTCCCACATCATGGCACTCAACAATGACCTCTGAAACACATCATACCAGAAAAATTGGTCATACTTTATACGCTTCCCTTTTTTGTCTAGTCAGTCAGATTCAACGGCCATTCCGGCAACCCAGCATCATAAGGGAGTCGACGAAAATACCGCTCACAAAGTTCGGTAACCTTGATATGAAAGCAACCATCTGCTACCTGATTAGCACGCTGAGCATGAGTCCTCACCATGGATAAATTTACCCCCTCCACAGCAAAATTATCCCTGCAGAAGATGCAAATCAAAGTAGCCAAGATTCATGATATTATAGCCGTCAGGAAGATCTTTGCAAATATCACCCAACTAATTTGGCCAACGGATATATTATTCAAAGAAAGTTCACGAAAGAACAGCATATCAACATCAAATGTAGAATATTGTGACAAGTCATTATTTTCATAGTATGAAATATCTCATCCGATTTTGTACAAGAAAATATACAAAGGGGCAACATACAAGATCATGCAAATCCAATAGTAGCACCTACAGATCAATGCCCACCCTTTCTCACAGTTCAAAAAACTCTGTCACCCAGTTTGAATACACAGATCATAGAAAACAATATTTAACCACTTCCTCGAACTCCTCTCTCTTCAAACCCCGCTATAACCACCATTTACTGTCATACACACAGAACTCCTTTCAGCTCAATTTTTCTTATCTTACCCCATGATATCTAACTCCTATTTTACAAACAACAAACTACACAGACAAGTTCATGACAAATAATCATGACTTTAGAATGAAGTTATTTTATTAATTCAAAATTTTCTTTACAAGATACTTTACAGATAAAAAAATGTCCCCAATAATTACAACAGATTACATCACAAAGTTACAGTTCGAATTACTTTTCAAGAATCAGCAGAGAATATGATGAAAAACTGAAAAAACTTCCAAACCGTGATCCCATGCTGCAAGATCCGGGAAATAGTCAAAACTAGAAATCACAGATGAAAGATCTTCTTCATAGCCAAAATTTATGGTCCATGAAAGAAAATGATCATCTGCATCCTCCCACCTCTTCCACCATAACCCCACCCTGCATGCTAGAGATAGACATAAGGTCCTACCTTTTAGAAAGAACCCATTCACTAGCAGGATACCGACGAGACTCCCTCAAACGAACGCCTGTCGCTTCATCTTCAGTTGTAATAGCCTCCTCCACCAGCAAATGAAGCCCATTTTGGTGTTCTGCCTCAGATGTCAATAGATAATAAAATTGCGTTATCTGATAATAATTATCACACGCCTCCATGACTTCTTTATATGATATACGGTGATAGGTAGGCGACACAAGAATCGGTGTCGGCAAATGCAGAGGTTGGTATCCAAAGTATCAGATACGTAATTCCTTAATTCTTTTACGAATCCTAGACTCTCGAGATTGGTTCCTAGTAGTCATCATACTCTCAACAATTAAGAAGTCACAACAGTCAAGAATGGATAAGAAGAGAGTCAGAAACGAAGACTTGGTTCCTCACTCTCACTTCCAAATGCCTTTTATACTATGATAAGCATTTAAAACATACTCTTCAGATTCCCAACGACAAAAGGATTTTCCATGCTAATAAACATTGACTATAACCATTAGTTCTTGAAAACCCAAAAGGCACAAACAAGATACTTATGAATATGCATTGGAAATGATACCTTGGTTTTAATTACAAGATTAATGACATTTATCAACCAACACCACTCACCCGTAAGGTTTCTCGTACTGCTGGCTGAAAGAGGGCGGTTGTAGTGGCGTATTCCGCTTCTCGAACTTATGCTTCATCTTCGAACTGCATACGAGCTTTCGATCTCACCAACAAAGTACGTGGCACAAAAAGTATCAAGACCGTAATGTCAGAAAGCAAATACAGCATGAATGTCTCAACCAACACCACTCGTCCATGAGGTTCCACGTGTTATTGGCTGAGAGTCGTCTTGTAATAGCTTATTTCGTACCTCAAACTCAAAGCTTCATCCTTAAACTCGTTAGCATATAGGAAATGCTACTAAAGACATATTCAATATTCCTCAGTTTGAGTTATCACTTTTGACCACCACGTCTGCAGTTTGATGTACTTAAGTGTACAGTCATTAATAGAGCTGTTGTACAGCAACAGAGGTTAGGACGTTACATCATCTGGTCAAAAAATATCTTACATCTATTTTATAACATCCACCATTAAGAATATTAATGGTCGTCAAATGATCATATGATGAAACCTATAAATAGGACCAGAGAACTAAAGATTAAGGACAGACAATTCTATACAGAAGAATCCCTACTCCAAAATTCCATATACTCAGAGTGTTCATTGTAATAAGCTAACAACTTCAATAAGATCATCTTATCTTTCTCAAAATCCCCAAGAGAGGTCGTGGTTTTTAACCTATTCAAAGGTTTTCCACGCTAAATTATCATTGTTACCATTCTTGAGCATTCTAAACACACTTGGTGTAAGGCTAAGTTTGAGTCCCAGAATTAGGCCATTACAGTATCATGTCAGACGAATGATCACATTGTCATAATTAACTTTTTAAACGATAATATTTTTGTCCGTTTTGGTACACCTCGTACAATTATAAGTGACGGTGGAACTAATTTTTGTAACCGTTATTTTAAAAATCTTATGCATAAATATGACATTACTCATAAAATTGTCACCCTATATCATCCTCAAACAAGTGGGTAAGTAGAGGCTTCAAATTGGAAGATAAAAATAATTTTAGAGAAAACTGTCTGACCAGATCATAAAGATTGGTTCGCCCGTCTTAATGATGCTCTTTGGGCATATTGGATTGCTTAAAAAACCTTGATTCGAATGTTGCCTTATAAGTGTGTTTTTGGTAAAGTTTGTTACTTGCTTAAGAATTAGAACATAAAGCTTATTAGGCAATTAAGAGATTTAATTTTTAAATAGACGCAACAGGACTTATCAAAAATTTCAACTAAGTGAGTTAGAAGAAATAAGATAAGAAGCATACAAAAATGGAAAAATCTATAAGGACCGAACCACAGCATATTATGATAAACATATAGTCCGAAAAGTTTTTACACTAGGCAAACAAGTCTTATTGTTTAACTCTAAATTGCGTCTTTTTCATAAAAAATTGTAAACC
The DNA here is from genome assembly GCA_014058105.1 of Kingdonia uniflora. Lineage (NCBI taxonomy): Eukaryota > Viridiplantae > Streptophyta > Magnoliopsida > Ranunculales > Circaeasteraceae > Kingdonia > Kingdonia uniflora. The sequence goes on from JACGCM010001726.1 coordinate 5,785,171, forward strand.
TGTTGGAAAGGCCCGTTTGAAGTCGTAAACATACACCAAAATGGTTGGACTGAAGTTAAAAATTATCGTATTAGGAAAACTTTCAACGTCAATGACCAACAACTTAAGCCTTATATCGAGACAATCTCAATGGAAAATTTATCTAATATAGATATTTGTAAACCCAAATATAAGGAATTTCCCGTCCTCGAATAAATCCTTGGCTTCACATAAGTTTGGGGGTACGAGAGTTTTGTCTAGCTGAAGATAGTAAACTTAATTATCATTTTTTGGGAGGTAACCCACAGCACATTTAGGTGATAAATTATAATTTTTATTTTTATTTTTATTTTTGGTTCTCAAATATTGAGGACAATATTTCATTTAAGTTTGGGGGTAGGAAAATCATTTTTAACAAAATATTTTTTGAAGAAAAAAAATTAAAATAATGACACTATTCGGCAATTTAGGATGTACTTTTGATAATTTTTTAACATTTAGACTGATTTTATTTTGACACAAATATTTGGTTGGGAAACTCGAATAAACCTAAAAAGAAACTAAGAACTTAAAAGTGTATGTTGTACACTATTTTAAGTTAAATGTATTATCTTTTAATTAGTGACTAATTCAAGTTAACGTGGTATATTTTGAAAACCTACACTACATTATAGTTTTGTAATTGATACATTTAATAGGTTATTGACCAGTTTTAGAGAAATTTAGTGTTTATGTTAAGAATAATTTGCTCCAAAGGAGACAACTGCCTAAGAATAAGTTCATTCCTGAAAGTATAAAAAGCCAAATTTTCTCTAAAAACTTTCACACTACAAGGCTACTCGCTAGATTAAGAACTGAAAGAGAAAAAATTATCTTGAGTATGACCATGAACTATGTGAAAGGAGCATGCAAAATATTATTTGTGAGAATCCTGAGTCTAGGTCACGAAGGGGTACTAAACCCCGATAACCTTAGCTAACTGGTGGGGATTGTTAACCAAAAACTCCTTATTCTGGAGGCTTCACTAAAAATAATGTACAAAAAAATGGATATGAAATAAGATACCGAAAAGTAGAATTGACTAAGGCATTTGTCGAACTGACCGTTAAATTTATTCCAGTAAGTACTCAACTACCATACACTGATTCAATAATTCTAGACAATGTATTAAGCAATAAAACTATCTTCACAATACACTCAGATATATCTGGTAAAATACTTGAATTTCTTTATAATCATAAGGTAGTATATCAAGTTTCAGATATGTTACTTTGAGATATAATAGGTTTTAAGGAATTTCCTGCCAGTATATTTTTGTCATAACTAAATAAGAATAAATTAACAGGAAATGAATTGCTTATCATTTAGAATTGCCATAATATCATTATTGAATTTTGTGGGTATAGTCACAACAAACCCTCACGAGACAACACTTGTCCACCAGGGACACCTGAGGGTTTAACAGTTAGTTGCATACGCTAAATGCAATCGCGAGTCCTGCGAAAGTGGTTTCCTTTCTTACTTTAATTTTATTTTTTTATTTTACTCAGGACGAGCAAAATAGTAAGTTTGGGGGTATTTGATAGTTGTAGAAATATGTGGGATTAATACGCCTAAAAGTATCATTTTATTATTTTCAATTTATTATTTTCTAATGTTAGTAGCATTTTCTTATTTTCAGGCATTTGCAATTGTTGGAGCTAATAAGTAGAAAAATATAGATGATAGAAGGTATAAAGAGCTGAAGCATCTCTAACAGTCTCTCGAGTATAAGAAAGATGTCTACATTCAATGTATTTGTAGATTTACTCCAATGAATAAAGATGATGAAGGACTCTACAAGGATTAGCTTGAGAAGAATTATTTAGATAAAAGATAAATTATAAATGAGATAAGATTTATCTGAGATAGGGTTTATCTTTACTTAGAGATAGAGTTTCAGAATTGTAAACAAGTCTCTCCTATTCTCCTATAAATAGGAGAGTAATTTTATGTATTTTTCATCTCATTTTTTAGAATAAAATAAAGCTTGAGTTTATTCAATTATTTTTTCTCTCTTTCTCCTTTATTTTAGTTTGTGCTTTTAGAATTAAGTTGTAATCAAGCGTCATTAATGGAGAGCTAGTCTCTTTAGCTTAGGCTAAGAATCGGCCCTCCGGCAAATGTGAGCTAATCGTTAGAATAATTGTAGTATAAAATTTAGTATTGCTCTAAAGTTTTATGATTTATAGTAATGGGGAGTTATCTAGCCATGATAACTTCAAATTACTGTGAGTATGAGGAGAACACAAGATTAGCCGTATCTTATTATTTTCACTCTCTAGGGATATATATAGATCACTAGGGTTGTAATTCTCCACCTAGCCATGGAGGGAGCTTGCGTACCCTAGATCTGATTGTCCATGCACAATTAATTGTAATCTAGAGTTTTAGCCATAAACACTAGTTCTTTAACACGTGATAGACTTAGCCATGGCTATTATGTGCAAAAAATCTAATGTTTTCAAATATTTTAACAAACTAAGTCGGAGGAGTTCGAAGCCTAGGCGTTTTGCTTATAATCGTACTGAAAGTCATAGTTAGATTTGTGTTTTAGTCCAAAACCTTTTTATCAAAATGAGTTTAGATTCGGTTATTAGTTAATTAGGAAATTAGATTTTTAATACTTTTACTCCCCGTGGACCCCCCACTTGCCCTTATTATATTACGACACCTGTATTTTTTAGCAGGGTATTTAAAGATTGAGTTTTTATCGCATCACCTTCCCTATCTCTCTCTATATTTTTATAGATTTTTTTTTCTCCCATCATTTTTTTATCTTTCCCACCTCTCTCTATAATTTTTTTTCTCATAAACCACATACCAGTCTGTGTACTTAAGGTACAATACACACCTGGAAATATGTCTACATCGCATTCCTAACCCATATGGGAATGCGTTCAACTTGACAATTTTCTAAGTTACCAGCGTTTATGAAAAACATTACAATCGTTACCCCAAATTCATTTTTAGAAGGTACCAAACATAACTCTAGTTTTGTGTACATAAGGTAGATACTTAACACAACACATAATGCGTTTCTGGTCATTTAAAAAAATGTACATCAGGTACTGAGCGCAACTCATATTGTATTTCTAGTCATTTAAAAAAAATAGTCCCCAACGTTTTCCTAAGAGCATTGGAGTCTCAGATCTTTCTCAAAGTTCAACAAATTCGAACATGCACTAGGAATCTAATGTGGATACATTGGCACGTGCATTCCGGGGCTACATTACGCTTTTCCACAAGCGTGCGAGACTCAAAACTTTCAAGGACCTAATGTGGGTGCATTTCCTGTGGGATTTGTACCTTTGTACGCAGACTGGTATATGCGTTTTTGAGATGGGTCGTACTAAATTTACTACATTGTTTTGCCATATCTCACTACGCTCAGTAGCTCTCCTCTTTAAAAAGAGGAGCACCCCAACAAAAGCTTTGCTTACTCAGGGTTTTGGTTTAAAAAATATATATATTAAGTTCTCAACGTTAGGGACTTAGCGTTGATGGAAATTTAAAAAAAAAAATATGAGTTCCCAATGTTAGGTGGCTGGCGTTGATGCTTAATATTAAAAGCTGTTGGCAATGCATTTCTATAATGACCAAAATGCCAGGGTCCTAGCGTTGATGAGGAAAAAATTGAAAGAAAAAAAAAAACTCATAAGTTTCCAACGCTAAAGGTCTAGCATTGATGGGTAATTTTGAAAGCTATTGGCTAGTGTTTTTGTAACATACTTAATGCTAGGAGGGCTTAATGTTGATTAGGAAAAAATGGGGGAAAAAAAATTGAAACAATATACACTCATGAGTTTCCAAAGCTAAGTGCCTAATGTTGATCGGTTATATTAAAATCAATTGGCCCAACGTTTCTGCAGCATACTTAACGCTATGGGGCTTAACGTTGATAAGGGAAAATGGGAAAATCTCATGAGTTCCCAACGCTACTAATTACATTGGTACGAGCGTTTGAAGAAGAAAAAAAAACCTAAAAAAGTTGTTTTCGGCAAAATTTTCTCAAAACCAATCAAACATAAAATAAACAAAATTTCGCACAATCACATACTCAAATTGATTTAATCTCTCCCTCTCTCTCTTATATTTAATGTTGATTATGAGTGGGGGTGTTATAGTTTTCAAGTTTTGAATTATTAGATAACTAGAGAAAGAAAGCAAAATAAAGAAGATACGAGAGAGAGAGGCGACGACGAAAAAATCAAGCGAGGTCCAAGTAAGTTCTTGGGACTTTGGAGAACGAATTAGGGAAAGATAGAAATCATGGAGAGGGGAAGAGAAATTGTGGAGAGTGAGAGAAGTTATCGGGGAGGGGGAGAAATCGTCGGTGAGGGAGAGACATTATAAAGAGAGAGGGATTGGTTTTTGTTTTGGTTTGATTCCTCCCGAATTTGAGTTATATACTAATAGAGGACTCATCTTGATAGTGAGTTTAAGAAAAAATGGGTACTGAATTAAGAATGACCCATTTGAAAGGGAGAGAGAGGTGTGTGTGAGAGATAAAGGAACCCCCTAAGAGAATATGCAGCAGCTAGGTGGGTTAAAACCCACCTTTTCCTCCCAAATAGTAACCAACCTTGAGTTTCCCACAACAGTTGAGGTGGATTGGAAACCCACCCACTTAAATTAAACCAATCATAAAAAGCCACATGGCAAGAGAGATGAGAGAAAGAAAATTAATAATGCCACGCATTTCAGAACTGTGTGACCCTTATTTAAAAAAAATAAAAAATTCCAAGCGATGCATACCGTTAAAACTTGTGATGTGTCTTAATCAGAAGCGTCTATTTTGCCGCGCAGTTCTGAACTGCGTGACATTGAAAAAAGAAGAAATTACCCTGCAAGTCTCTGAACCAACCCTCAAGGTGAGTTTGTTTGAGGAATTGGGTGCCACGTTGGCAAAGTCACCCTATTGCTCTGAGATGGTTTTCAATAAAAGAAGGTGACTTGCCTTCACCTAATCAAGTCACCCTACTGCTCATATGCTCTAAGCACCAGTAGTAACTACTGCTGGAGATGTTCTTCCAAAGCTTTTAGCCACTAGTTTTTAACTGACTCTGAACTAGTAGGGGATGGGAAATGGTTCTTCCGATGCATTTTCTAAACCAACGGTTAGGGTTTTCCCACAACAAAGCCTCCAACTTTCAAATTTAAACCCCAAGAACAAGAAGAGATCTATTTGTCACCATTAGAACCAAAGCAAGAATGGGAAGCCTTGGATCAAACTCTTGCGACTATGAGAAACTTCGCAATGCTCGAATCTCCGAAAACCAGGTAAAACTATTCAACCCCTCTTCTTTATCTCTCTCAAATAATCCCTATTTTTTCAGATTTTTTTAGTCTAATTATATCTCATTTGCAACAAAAACTATGAAATTTAGGCTCGATTGGCTTCGTTAGGAGTTGAGAAGAGCATTGCCGAGCTTAGGACTGCAATCTCGTCGAGAAAACCAGCTACCCCAAGTCCTCGAAAGAAGTACTGTAGAGTAATGTACGACTATACGAATTTGCGTCGTTCCAATCGCTTAATTAAACTTCAAGAAGTACTGGAATGTTCACCGTTACGCCGGTCGAATCGATTAAAGGGGAAATATGGTGACCCCATTTCGTCTCCTGAAGGTTTGGCATTTACGTTTTTGTGGAAATGTTTTTTTTTTAACCTCTTTGGTGTTGGGCTATTGGTTTGGGACTATTCTTGGAGGAGAGGAGAGAGTGGTCATGAGTTCGAAACCCAACATTGGGGGGTCCGCCAAGATTTATCTGGACTTAAAAATGGAGCGTGTGGCTTGCGGAGGTACCGTAGCGAGCCCCGGGAGACTAGTTAGTAGAATTGTGAAATATGATGAACCCGATGAACTTCCGGACATCAAAAAAGAAGAAAGAAATGGGTTCTTTTCTTTTTGATCATTTAGAGTTGAGGTTTTGCTGAGTTTATTGCTAATATGTTCTTGTTATTTATGGGTTAGGAAAGGATAGTGGCTCTAAACCAACTCGACGAAGATTGTTAAGTAGCGGAGGAGCTGAGGAAGGGAAGAGAGCTACAAATGCGCCTTATTTGATGGTTGATGTTTCAAAGATGAAACTTAGTTCGGATGATGTGGCTCGACGTTGCAATAGCAAGGAAAGGGGAAGCGTGTATAACCCTGTTTTCGGTATTTGTTGCCACTTTTGCAGGTTCTTGTTCAACCTTTTCTTACATTTACTTGTACCATTCATATTTTCCCTTGAGTCTAGATGCTGTTACTCATATCATCATCTGAAAAGTGTCTGCAGTGATAGTATGCAAATAGGTCAAAAATTTGAAATGAAGTAAGAAAAGTTGCAGTATTTTATAGTAGTGACACCTAAGAAGCTAGGACTTACATGTTTAGTATTAGAAGAGCGGGTTAACCACAACTTTTTGAACAACCGAATGTCCAATATACAAGAGTTCCATGTTCTAGGCATCCGCTTTTACGATCGATTGGCATTAATGTTTTAAACTATGAAAAATGCCTGACTTTTGCATTAAAGAGGAACGTTAAAAAATATGACTCTATCATTGGAAGGATTGTCTTAGCTTCTTAGGAATGTTTGCTATTTACGCTGTTGTATGCGCATAGGTTTATGCAATAAAATAAACAGTCAAACAAGAGAGTACGAAGAACACAAACCATCAGATAAGCGCACTACGAAGATTTTTCCTTAGTTCTCCCTAAAAGCTGCATATTGCCAGGCTACTAGTCTGTGATGCTACCACTCTGTGATAAAAGCTGTTACTGTGAAAAGGGACAAGAGGTGCGAAGACTCAAAGATGAGGGTGGGGTGGTTTGAGAAGCTTGAAGATGATTGTCATGTCTTTCTTGAGTATCATGGCTTGGAAGTTTCTTCAGAAAAGTGGGGATGGTCAAGCTTCTTCAATGAAAAATTTACTGCATACCACTTTAATTTGACCAAAAATTGCTCAAGCGATTGAGTATTTGTTCTCCAAGCTGTCTTCCTTTAGTAAACTGGCTTGGAACTTCCTTCAGAAGCTTGGTTTGAGAAACTTGAGGAAGATTAAAATATACGCCTTTCTTAAGTAAATTGGGTGGAAACTTCCTTCACAAAAGTTGACATTGGTCAAGCCTTCTCAACGCAAATTAAATCCAAGGAAAGGTCCTTGATAATTTACTACAGGCGACTTCATATTAACCAGGAATTACAAAAGCGATTAAGTGTATCTCTCCCAATTTGTGGTTGGGTTAGTGATAATGATCAAGCCTATTGAATTGTGGGGAGACTCTTGAGCTTCCCAGAACCTTTGAATGAGGTCATTAACTCTCCTACAATTGTGTGGAGAGAGTTCAGGGCTAGACTTGCAGATTTTATTATTGAGAATGCTTTGAAGTGTCCGGATAACATGAACATCATTCTCAATTCTCATGCCCTTGATATCAAATTGTCAGGATAAAAGGGTGTCGGCAGAAGACTAATGGAGTTTCTCGATGAAGTCAATGTTTGAGTGGTCTAGAGTTAAGAAGCCCAAAGTGGGTAATGAGCATTTACCTATAGACTAAGGATGGCGGTCTGGAGAATGCTGAATACGGCTTGTCTATAGATGAAACAATTGGTGGAAGGGGATTTCTCACATTTCATGGTGCTGCTTCTGTAAGAATCACACTGAGACTTATCCTTTTTTGGGTGGAATAAAGCTGGGGTTAAGGAGACACCTAACATGATAAACAACAAAAAGATTACATCCTGTAAAATAACTTCTCTTCAGTCATTCCCAACATATCTGAGTAGCTAGTCAGGGAAATGGAAATCTGTAAGGAAAAAATAAAATTAAACAACTGGTTACAAATAAATTTCTCAACTTATCTGAGTAGCTCATCAGGGAAATCTGTAAGGATAAAGATGACAACTGGCTAGAAATAAAATGTGAATCAACCGAATCAGAAGAATTCTTTTATCATTATAACAGTAAGTGGGAAAAGTGGAAGAAAGTATCCTGGTTTACTCGGAAGTCTTACTTAACTATTAATTAGCTTTAGGAGGAAGAATGGAAGTTCCTTAGTTGAACCAGCTCTCTCTCTCTCTCCTAGAGTTCTCACTTTCTCTCTCTAAAAAAGAGAATAACCCTAACATTTCGAGTTCTCAAATTCGTGATTTCGAGCAGTTCGGAGTTCTGATTTCTCAAACACGTAAGTGTAGGATTGTAGATTGGTCTTCGATTGGTGTGAAATCATCGCAAATGCATCCAGATGTTAGTGTTCCTGAAATCAGATCTCAAATTCATCAAGGTCAATCACAATGGTCAAATTCTGCGGTTTTGAGGTACGATCAGGAGAGATTTGAGTCAAATCTGGGATTACAATGGGTTAAACATGCAGATTTGGGTGAAATTTCTAATTCTTCAGCAACATTGGGGAAGAGCAATGAAAAAATTGATGAAATCCAAGCATTTAGGGTTACGAAAGGGCAACATTTTAAAATTCCACTTAGTTATGCAGAAGTTCTGAAGAATTCACCAAGTAATGATAAAATTGGAGTCATAGATGGTGCAGATGAGATCAATGTTATAAGATTGACATCAAAAGGCAAACATAGGTTGAAATACCATAAACCTTATTTCAATCCTGTTGACGGTAGTGCAGTTGTAAGATGTCCCAGGGAAGTCATTGAAGAAGGAATTGAGCTCTGGAAAGATACCATTGCTGGTCACTTTGTGGGTGCATATGTTCATTTCTATACTGTTAGAGATCAAATCAAAGACATTTGGGATATTAAAGGACCCCTTACCATATCTAGAAAAGACTCAGTTTTCTTCTTTACTTTTGGTGATTCAAAGGAGAGAGATAAAGTACTAGAAGGAGGACCTTGGCATGTGGGAGATAAATACTTGAAAGTTCAGAAATGGAGTCCATTTACATCAATTGAGGATGATAAAATTGAGAGAACTCCAATCTGGGTAAGACTTATGAACTTGCCAAAGCACTGCTATACCCACAATGCTCTTGGATGGATACATTATTAGTGCCATTGGTATACCACTATACTTGGATACAGCTACTGAAAATAGTAATAGTTTGAACTTTGCAAGGGTCTGTGTAGAAATCACTCCAGATACACAATTGCCATAATCAGTTTATGTGGATAGAGGGGATGGGGTGTTAATTGAAGTCTGCATTGAATATTCATGGATACCACCAAACTGTATAAGATGCAAATCCTTTGGTCACAATCAAAATCAATGTACACAACAATTAAAGACAGGAAGGCCTAAAGGAAAAGTTCATCAGATCTGGAGAAAAAAAGAAACAAATACAAGTACAGATAAACAGAAACTAGACAACACTGATTCAGAAAAACAGGAACAAGCTAGCAATGATTGTCACGCCCCAAAATCCAATAATCGGTAGCTAGACCAATTACTGAGATTCGAAGGCATGCAGGTCGAGGAATCTAACCGATTCCCCCCCACAAATGACCGAGCCATAAACAAGTTCAGGCTCAGTCATTCAAATAAGCATCACATCACAGAGCAAAAGAAGAACAAAGCGGAAGCAAAAGATATATAAATATCAAACTAAAAATATTAATACAATATCTCAAATAATATACGGCGTCAAAAGCTAAAATCATACAAGAGATACTACAACAAAAGGAAGAATCTGCAACAGCCAACCAGGCTCCAACACAGCTGAAATCCTCAGCAAAACATGCAACAGCCCTAACCCTGCCACTGAAAGGGGGATGCGAGAATGAGCAAAACCACGGCTCACTAAATAACCCAACAGAGCTAAACAACCTACTAATATAACAGGTGCAGAGAAAGAGGAGAGGTGCATGAGATAGGGGATAATAAAGGTACAACAATATAAGAGAAGAATAAAGGGATGGAGATATGATGATGTGAAGATGTGATATGCTATGATATGAGATGATATGATATGATGTGCTAATGATATGATATGATGAACTAGGATAATCCCATAATTATACCAAATGCTAGATGATGTGATATGATGAACTAGTCCTAATGTGGATGATTATGATATGATGAACCAATGAACTAGACCCTAAAAATCAAAGTATTGGGCTGATCAGCCGCTAATGCAATATATAACCTTAAAGAGATCTCAGTTGGATACAATGGGTACGATTGGGTTACCAGCTCGACCACGCTGAAGGATTTACACACGGAGCGAGCGTCTGAAACAGTGTTACAATTCCAAGGGATTTCAACCTCGAGGATAAGACCGGTACCTAAGAAACTGTCTCATACCATCCCACACTCCCGAAAGGTAATAGATATGATAGTACCTGTCGCCAATGACTCACCCTACTATTTCAACCCGATGTAGGAATCCTAGGTCCTATCGAGGGTTAGCCGATGTAGAGCTTTGTTATGTATCCGACCTCGTTAAGGTAAAAATAACACAAAAACCACGGATGCAAACAGATCCCAAGGATCAAAGTACAACAGCTGCCAATACGGCCAACACACACACACACACACACATAGGATAACCAAGTCTGCCAACGAGAATGGTAAACAATCCTAACACCGCACACATAGGATAACCACCTGCCTCAGAGGATGGTAAACAATCCTAGCACAACCCACATAGGATAACCACCTGCCAAAGAGGATGTTATGTATCCGACCCGTTAAGGTAGAAATAACACGAAAACCACAGATGCAAACAGATCCCAAGGATCAAAGTACAACAACTGCCAATACGGCCAATACACACACACATAGGATAACTAAGTCTGCCAACGAGAATGGTAAGCAATCCTAACACCGCACACATAGGATAACCACCTGCCTCAGAGGATGGTAAACAATCCTAACACAACCCACATAGGATAACCACCTGCCAAAGAGGATGGTAAACAATCCTAAAACAGATGCAAACAGTGACTCAGTCACACCATCTAAACATAGATGAAACAACAACTTAACCGTCACAACATCAAACCACAGATGAACAGTGACTAATTAACCAGTCCCAACATCCAAACACATCAGTCTCTAAAAGACTGAAGCAGAAAACAAGGACAAGGCCACGAGAACCACGCGAATGCACAACTCCAAAAAGACAAGGAGAAACACAACTCAACATGCGAAACAGAAACCAACAAGAAGCCGACAAACCCCAAGAGTAGAGCTGCAACCCAACTCTCTAACTACTATGTACTTAAGTCTCCACAACAGATGGACAGGAAACTCACTAGGTCCCAACATCACTGGTGGCAGTACAAACGTAGCAGAAACCCCCATGACGCCCAAGGTCAAAGATACGAGAACGCCACCCTAATGCACCACTTCCTAGATGACGGAAGGGAACACAGTCCGAAACAAACCAACAGATACTCAACGCCCACAAACATCTACAAAGGATAAACCGCCAGTTCACCACAAACGGCTAAACGATCAAGATAAACCATACTCGCTAACGGAACCCAACGTTCACGTATCGCAACCGAATCACGACAGTGCTCAAGGACAAAGCCACGAGAACACAGAAATAGATCCTAACAAAACCTCGAAGTCCAAGACAAACCAGAAGACTAAGCTACCGAAAAATCAAAATAGACTATAGCTAAATCACATAGACCTTAATGCCAAATGCATGAATCTCTAACTAACACTGATGTAAATTAGTAAAGGAATTTAGCAAGGAAGGGGCACTCGCCTGATAAACGACAAACCGCAAACCCAAACGGCAGAACAACCGACCCATCCTCAACGCCACCGACAACAACCACACCAACGCCAACAACCCAACACCTGCAGCAAACACAACTTCACAATCTCAACAATCGCCCCAATCATAAACCCTAAATCAATTCCAACAAGGAAACCCTAAAACAAAATCGAATCAACGATACGGAAAGGAATAGGGAAATTACTCACCAAAAGAGCGGCGAAGATCAATCCCAACAACGAATTGCAAACGAGGAGCGAGAGAGGAGAGGATTCCAATCAGGGAGAGTGAGTGAGAGAGAGAAAGTGATCGAGGAATGGAATGAAGATGGGTAATAAAACCCTGAAACGACCACACTAATCTTGAGGCAAACCAACGGCCAAGAATCGCGTGAAAAGACCGAAACTGGTCGTCAAAACACGCCTCTTTTCGAATAGAAACACAAAACAGGTAGAAGTTTATTCGAACAGGAAAGGGCTTGTTCGAATAGAATGAAGCAGAATGAAACTTATTCGAACAGAGCAAGGTTTGTTCGAATAAAATGAAGCAGGAAGAAACTTATTCTAACAGAAACAGGTCTGTTTGAAAAGAACTGAACAGAAACAACCCAGAATTCCAAAAACAAAAGATTCCCTCCAACGAAAATTGGAGAAACCTAAAGGAGAAAACCTAACACAGATCTGCCCCGGATCACACACCACACAACAACAACAACACACCAACAACATGCCCCCTCCACCAAACCAACCACGGGCACCCCAAAACCACAACACAACCTCCTCCGCCCAACAACTACCAAAACCACTGAAACGAAGAACACTAAACCTGATAAAAGCAATAAGATGCAGATGCAAATGAATAGTGATGCATGAATGATGATAATGAATAATAATCAATAAATAAAAATAAAGAAAAAAATCCGGGTCATTACATTGATAGTCAGAAAGAGCATGTGAGCCCAAAAACCCCACAAAAAAATACTAGTGACTGGTCCAAGGTTCAAAGTAAATATAGAAGTAAAAAACTTAGCATGCAACAGAAAGGAGATATATATCAGACCACTCCAAACTCTGCAATGTCTCCATCAGCAACAAGTCAGACAGGATCCAACTCACATATTTATGTTAATACAAGAAGAGCTTATGAAAGTTATAAGGAGCCAGATAAGATGCAAGAGTACTTAAAAGAATCTGTTTCAAGACAAGAGGCAGAAATCTCAAAGCATCAAAGGAAGATAGCAAAGAAAAAGAAAAAAATAGCAGAAAAAAATAGAGACTGAGGATCAGCAAGAGAGAAGGCAAAGGACAAAATAAAAAATTGTTTTTCAATGGTTAAGGCCCTCATCTGGAATGTTTGAGGGCTTAACAGCCCCCAAATGCAAAGGGAAATAAGATCAAACATAAAGGTTAATAAGTTAGCTCTTGTAGGACTGATTGAAAATAAGGTCAAAGAAGATAAAGTTGATAAGGTGCATCAGTCTATAGCAGCAAGTTGGAGCAAGATTACTAACCATGAATATGCAGCCAATGGTAGGATAATGCTTCTATGGGACAGAGATATATTAGAAGTTCACCTTATATCTAAATCTGACCAGGTCATTACAGTGAAAGTTACCATTACAGCTTTTACAAAACCTCTGCTTCTATCATGTGAGCTTCTAATTGCTCTAGAAAAAGAAGAGATCTCCGGGAGTATTTGAAATCTACTCCCAACCCTGATAGTCTGTCGTGGATTTTATCTGGAGATTTTAACTCCATCACATATAATGATGAGAAGAAGGGTGGTGATCCTGTCATCTCCTATTGTTGACTTATAATTGGTGGATTTGAAATGGACAGGTTACAAGTTTACATGGACAAACTACCACTCTGATCCTACAAGGATCTTCTCTAAATTAGACAGAGTTTTAGTGAACTCAGAATGGCAAAGCATCTTTCCTATCTCTGAAGTTAATTTCATGTCTTTTGGGATATCTGATCATGCTCCTCCCTACATTACTATCCTAGAAGAACCATCAAGACCTAAGGCCCCTTCCAGGTTCACAAATTCATGGACTCTACATCCAGACTTCATGGAGGTGGTAAGAAGATCATGGGATTGCAGAATTCAAGGCACACTTATGTATGTCTTATCCCAAAAACTAAAGGCTCTTAAGCAAGATTTGATTAGATGGAAGAAAGGCACTTATGGGGACATCCATATTGGGGTTGAGACGGCTAGGATGGAACTAGAAAAGGTGCAAGAAGAGATAGCCATTATTCCTGTCATTGATGATGCTATTATGAGAAGAGAAAATAATAAAAGGAGAAATACTAAACAAGTTGTTGTTACAAGAGGAGATGGATATGAAACAAAAGTCTAGATGTGACTAGCTATTCCTGGTAGACTCTAATACGCACTTTTTTTTATCACTTTATGCAAGAAAGAAAGATGAAAAACCATATTACTCAAATTGAATGCAGAGATGGTACTTTGGCAGGCACACCTGATAAAATACAAGTGGAAGCAGTGGATTTCTACAAGGATCTCCTTCATGATAGTAATGACAAAACTGATTTTGATATTCATTGCTCAAAGAAAATCACTCAACAACAATTCCTCATTAACTCTATCTCTTTCTCTAGTACGCAGGTTTCTCTCCAAGGCCCAAGTTCAAGAAAAAAACTGTTTTTCTTTGATTACGAATTGTCTGCAGGTCTCTATCCAAGATCCAAGTTCAAGAAAAAAAAATACATTGAGTCATGTTTGAATTAAATAATATATTACGAAAAAAATAATTATACATTATAAATTTACAATGACATGTTATATGCATTGTTTCGGCTCTACCTCCCTCCTAGCGCTCTGCCCCGACAGTGATCATGCCCACCGCCTAGCACTCCGCCTTGCCCCGCCCCCGACAGCATAGCAAGTTGCATCACTAGTTGAGGATTTTACAGCTGTAGAAATCAGAGAGATGGTGTTTAATGAGAAAGATGACAAAGCACCTGGTATAGATGGCTATAATGTGTACATCTATAAGAGTGTTGGGATATAGTGGGGACTGAGGTCATCAAAGCAATCTTGAGTTTTTTCAGAAGATTTCAATTGTTAAACGAGTTAAATATCACAATCCTCAAGCTCATTCCAAAGAAATCAATCCCTAGGACATTTGCAGATTTTAGGCCCATCTCCCTATGCAATGTGATATATAAATTTATCACAAAACTCCTAGCCCTAAGAATGAGAAAGCTAATGGATAAGCTTATTGATCCCTGTCAGTCAGCCTTTATAAAAGGTAGATTGATACAAGATAACATGATGTTGGCTCATGAATTGGCAAGAGGCTTTGATAGAGTTAATGGAGTGGACAAGATGATGTTGAAGATTGATGTGCACAAAACCTTTCTTTTTCAATAAGGTGGCTCTACCTAATACATGTCCTAAGAGTTATGGACTTCCCCACTTCTTTCATCAGATGGATTGAGATTTGTATTACCTCCCCATACTTTATGATTGACATAAATGGGCTGGTCATGGGATTTTTTAAGAGTAGTCAAGGTATAAGGCAGGGGGACCCACTATCCCCATACCTGTTTGTCATTGCAATGCAACCCCTTACAGAACTTCTAAATAAAGCAGTACTAGATGGAAGACTTTCAGTTTACCCTACTTGCAAGTCTACAAACATCTCACATTTAGTTTGCTGATGATGTTCTTCTATGCCTCAAAGCTACATCAGAGGGGGCTACTAACACAAGAATGATACTAGATGAGTTTGCTATAAATACTGGTTTGACGATCAACCCCCAAAAGAGTACCATCTTCTTCTCTGGATCTACTTCTGATGACATAAAGACAAATATTTGTGAAGTTCTCCATTTTGAAAAAGAAAAGCTACCTGTCATGTACTTGGGGTTACCCCTAATCTCTTCAAAGCTTTCTGAAAGAGACTGATCCTCTGGTTACTAAAATATCTAGAAAAGTGTTGAACTGGAAGAACAAATTTCTTTCTTATGGAGGAAGATTGAAATTGATCAAAACAATACTTCAAAGCTACACTGCTGCTTGCTTTGGCTTTCCCAAAATTGTCCTCATCAAGATTGAAAGAATTTTTAGGGACTTTCTTTGGGCAGGTGTAGACCAATCTAAAACTATCTCAAGTGTGGCATGGGAGGATGTTTGTGTTCCCAAATTTGAAGGTGGTCTAGGCATAAAAAGATTAAAGGATTTTAATGATGCTCTTATCATGAGGGTTATCTGGAATCTTATTTCTGGGAAAGATACACTGTATTCTAAATGGATTAAGCAGAGGTACTTAAAAGATGAATCCTTCTGGACTGTCACCATAGTGCTCTTGGGGTTGGAGGTCCATGATCAAGAAAAGGGAGATTGCTAAGCAGTTTGTCATTCATATAATAGGAGATGGTCAAAAAACAAAGTTCTGGAATGATCCCTGGTTAAATGAATAAGCTCTTTCTATCAGATTTGGGAGAATAAATGTGATCCTATCCAATATTCCCAAAAACACCATGGTTAAAGATATCATTAGAAATGGAGTGTGGGTAATCCCTAGTACTAGAATGAGATCCAATGAGATGGGGGTTATCTGGCACCAAATATCAACTCTTTATAAACCTATCTCAAATGAAACTGATAGAATCATCTGGAAACTTACCCCCAATGGTACTTTTACTACAAGATCTACATGGGAAAAAATAAGGCATAAAAAGGAAAAGGTTCACTGGTATAGGATTATTTGGGATAAGGATAGTGTCCCCAAACATTCCTTCATTGCTTGGTTGGCAGTGAGAAATAAACTTAAGACTAGAGACTTCTTGGTTAAGATTGGGAAGCTGAATCATCCATATTGCTCCTTTTGTGAAGCAGAAGAAGAAAATAGAGATCACCTATTTTTTAAATGTTCATTTTCAAATAACTTGTGGGGAAGAGTTCTTAACAGTTTGGGATACTCTAAAACAATTGCAGGATGGGATGAAGAATTTAGATGGATTGTGAGCGTAGATACAGCTAGAGGAAAGATTCTTAAAGTTGCCTTCAATTCCACTGTTCATCATATTTGGATAGAGCGAAATGCCAAGTACTTCAGAAATGCATCCACAAGCTCTGAAATTCTTTATAAAAGAGTTTTCTTTGAAGCATCCTTTAAATGTGAGAGATCCAATCATAAATTCTGGTACAAAGATTCTTCTCATACCTATATTGGAGATTGGGGACTAAACCCCATTATCAAACAGCCAAGGCAGTTAAAATAGATTCAATGGAAGCAGAATATAAATCAGATGATAGTTCTCAATGTAGATGGCTGTTGCTCCATGGATAGAAAAGCTTTGGGAGGTATTTTTAGACTTCCTAATGGGATTCCTATTGTAGCCTTCAACAGACCTGTCCTGGAAGATGTAGAGATTGAGAGCATTGAAACAAAATCTATATGTGAAGGATTTAGAGTTGCTGATAGATTGGGCTTCAAAAGTTTATGTGTTCAGTCTGATTCAGAATTTGCGGTAAAGGTTTTAAATGATGATTGCAAGCAGCCCTGGTCATGTGTCACTGACTTAGGAGATGCTAAAAAAATCATCTCAAGTATGGATGACTGCCTGATTTTAAAAATAGAAAGAGAAAGGAATAAGCCAGCAAACTACATCACCTCAGAGATGAAGATTAATGAAGATTATGTCTTCTTCCCTTGCAGCTTTCCGCCCCAACTTGTAAATCTTTGTATAACAGATATCAACTTCAAAAGATATCCTAGAATGTAATTTTTGTACAGGTAATAAATTTCTGGTGGGGGTCTGCCTCAACCCCAGCTTCCTCAAAAAAAATAAAAATAAAAATAAATTAATAAAAAATAATTAGCTTTTCATGGGGGAGCCTACTCTTATGAATTGCATATTTTGAGTCAAACAGATCTCAATATTCAAGTAGTTTAGTCGTGTAGCAGCTTTAACCCCCGAGTTAATTGCTTCCAATTCAATGATCCCAATACTGTCTTGAGAGAAGGTGGCTGGACTATTAAGAGCAAGAACTGGGGACCGAGTTAATTGCTTCCAATTCAATGATCCCAATACTGTCTTGAGAGAAGGTGGTTGGACTGTGTAGAGCAAGAACTTGAGAGCCTTTTGCGGTTCTGCGTATTTTTCACAGAGCAGTCCATTTCCAGTTAAGGATTCATATCACAGTTTGAGATGTATGTATGTATGAGTAGGAGGGTGATAAACCACCAATTGTATGATGTGTGTTATTTTGCTCTTAGAAGAGGAGCTAGACCTCAGTTTGAGATAAAACTATTGCTTAGATTGTTGGTAATTTGAGTGTCCTTGATCTGAACCTATTCGATGATAATACTCTACACAGTGTCACCAGGCCTAGAATTACATTGGAAAATTCTAAATCTTCTTTCTCTCCCCAAAAAAGATATATGGAAGCATTAAAGACTAGGCTGAGAAATAGAAGTCTTGAAGGTGCTGCAAGAGGCAATGAAACGAACCAATAGAAAATACTAGAGCATCCAAAGCGTGAAGGAATTATAAATTCCATCTGATGCAGAATTGACTTTAGTATATGTTGAGATTAGGAGCATTCAAACAATATATGCTTCCACCTGTTTCCTTCTTGAGCATCAAACAAAGAGCAGTAGAGCTCGATCCATCCTTTTAATTTTCCATAAAAAGTCTCTAGTTACAAGTATGTCACATATAGTGATCCAGTCAGTAAAAGAATGCTTTGGTATATAAAGTTTGCCTCAAATCAATTTGACCCACGCTACCTTTTTTTAGGATTCTGTTCACTACGCAGGCGATATTTGTATAGAATGTACCCTCTACAGTAGGTTTCCAATGGACTGTCTTGTAGAACGAGGGCCAGGTAACTCCTTCATTTCCTTGCATAATTGAATAATGTTTTGAACTGTGGTACTTTCCATCTGTCCCATCAATTATGTCAGAAACTGTTGCATTTTTTGGAGTATGGAGTACCAGTAGGAATTATGAGAGATCCGTTCAACTTGCATATGACTAAGTAAAGTTTTTCCAGTTGATAATTTTTTTGTATAGATGTTTTCAAAAAAAGGTTACAGGTTTCTGCCAGTTTAGAAGCAAGGAGGGGAAGTCCAAGATATTTGACTGGGAGGGATTCAAAATTAAATTGAAAAGTTTTTTGATAGAGTTGAAAATCTCAGGTGGAGTGGATTTAGAAAAGAGAGTTGAACTTTTTTGGGGTTTAATACAACTAGAGAGGTTAGCGAATTCAGTGGGAAGATTCTTCATATAGGCAGCTGATGGGATATTGGTTTTGTGATAGCTGAGTCTGCCAATAACAGACGAGAAATGTTGTCTTGCTTGCAGCTAGGATAGTCTGGAATTTCTTTTATTGAAACAACATTGTTTTACAAGGAAGACATAGCTTGCAAAGTTATAACAAACAGTTAAGGGGATCTAGTGTGAAAGGGATATTAGATCCCCTTGCCTGCTTACCTTTGAACCACTGAAGAAGCCAACGAGTTCCTCTCGTCCAGTGTATGTGAAGCTTGATCCAGTTGATGAACTTCCAGGGCGCATTCGTTATATATCAAGAACCTACCTTGAGAATGCACTCCTAGCTTTCTGAATCATGTACGTTTTGTAGAGCAATCTTCTGTATGAACCCACCTCTAATGGCGGCTGACTGTGCAGGATCAGTTACATTTTAGATAGAGATTGGCCTGAAGAAAAAGCGTTGGGACTATGAATTTATGGAATGATGTTGAGGATGGTGATATTGATTTCTTCGAGAAGTTTTGAGGTTCTTAAGAAACTTTGGATTGCTTTTATGACATCCTAACCAATTATCTTCCAGCAAAACTTGTAGTAGGAGACATTAAATCCATTGTAATGAGGAGCTTTATCATCATTTTCAGAGAAAAGGTTCCTCTGATCTCTTGTTTTGAGACATCAGCTATTTAATCTTGTGCCTTAGCAAGTATGATTACATAATCACATGGAAGGTAGATCACTTGAGATTGGAAAACAAGGAGAGTTCTCCCAGAGCTGATTTGCAAAATGATCAATACCTTCGGATTTGACGAGTTTAGGGGCATCAATCAGATAGATCACTTGAGATTGGAAAACAAGGAGAGTTCTCCCAGAGCTGATTTGCAAAATGTTCAATACCTTCAGATTTGACGAGTTTAGGGGCATCAATCAGGTTAGCATTTGCAAAATTGATTTGGTGGATATAGTTGAGGGCTCTTTTGTTTTTCAGCAAAACTATGAAATAACTTGGTATTTGGTCACCCAGTGTTAGTGTTAGCCGGTTCCATCTAGCTTTTTTGCTTCATCATAATTTCTTCTTGGAGTGGGAGAGAGCTGAGATCTTTTTGAAGGCCAGCTTCCTCTTTAAGATCATTGAAGGGATTAGTCTAATGTTATTTGACATACTTCCAAAGTATATGTGAGAACATGCAGCCACTGGAGGATCTATACATAAAGCTGGGTTGCCCACCCGAGATTTAGGACTCTTTATTTTTACAGGTAAATTTAATATTTTCCTAATCAAGCTTCTTCTTTAATAAGATCATTGGAGGTATTAGTCTAATGTTATTTGACATACTTCCAAAGTATATGTGACATTGTGCAGCCACTGGAGGATCTTCATATGGCTGAGTTGCCCACCTTGAGATTTAGGGCTCTTTATTTTTACAGGTAATTTAATATTTTCCCAATCAAGCTTCATAATAATTGTCTTTGCCCATCCTGAATTTGAATCGTGCGTTCTTCTCTCACCATTTTGAGCTAAAACTGAAGCTTGCCACCAACGTATACACCCTAGTTGTAAAATCTATGGGTATGTCTGTAATTATATCTTCCACCTAATTAAACCATAATGAGAAAGGGTCAAAATCTCTCTCTCTCTCTCTCTCTCTCTCAATAATACATTACAGTTTGTTAAGTTGTTATTTGTTTTCTTTGGATCTGAGAATTGTAAAAACACTGATTCAAACTGTGTACTGATGTTTCCAGATTTTTAAGTTCTCAGATCAAAGATCTCTACAAACATATGCTCTTTTAGTGGCTATCTGCATTTGAGAGTTGACACCCTTGTACCTGGCACATGATAATTGCTCCCTCGTCTCATTGTTGCCAAAAGTTGATAGTCTCGAGTGGTTGTTAGAGACCAACCTAGTGAGAATCTCACTGTTGTTGATCTATGATCAAGTCAATGCCATTTATCTCTTCATAGTAGGTTGAGTGAATTCAGTAGAATGATTTTTTTTTGCTAGGCAAACTGGGGTTAGGCAGGGCCTCACGACCAGAATATGTTACTTCACAAAAATTTACAATTACAAGTGAACTCTCAAGTATTCTTGCCCCTAGAATCCTCTTTTAACATTATAGAAAGCTGGGCTGGGAAGGAGCTAGGGGGTATAACACATTCTCCTACATTTGAGTAAGAGGCAAAGAAGTCACCACATCTGTTTGCCTTTCTATAAACATGAAAAATACAAAAAAAAAAAGAACTCACACAAGTCTGGTAATAAATTTTCTAATAGCTGAGGCTGTGGCTGTTGATGGCAGTTCCATGGTGTAGTTAGGTTGTCTCTAAGTAAGGACATCATGAGCTGGGTGTTGCAACAGAAGTTCTGTGCATACATTTCTTCACTGCTAACTGTAGCCATATAAAATAGCTTGCATCTCATAGAGATCAATACACTCTGCTGTAACAGCTCCATCAAAACCAAAAAAGACAAGATCCTTGGCTGTCTCTATATAGCCCCTCAGGTTGCTCTTAGATACATCTGTGCTAAGCAAAATTGAGTTGTGAGCTGGAGGGATCCAGCTGCAGAACAAGTCAACTGGCAGAGTAAAGCAAAGAGCAAGGTTCCAGTCATAACAGATATCCCTAGATGATGCAGTGTCTACCACCTATTTAAGAGAGCTCCTTAACCTCTGAGTGACATCAAAGCAGATAAGATTGTAGATCACTGTAGGAGCACGCTCCCGCTACCTATGAGACCACACCTTGCTCTTGTGCGGGCCCCCTACTCTCATATGAGCCCCTTGCTCTTATACAACAAGCCCCTTGCTCTTATAATGAGCGCCTTGCTCTTATGTGAGCCCCTTACTCTCATATGAGCCCCTTGCTCTTATCTGAGCCCTTTACTCTCATATTTGCCCTTATATGAGCTCCTTGCTCTTATATGAGTCCCTTGCTCTTATACGACGAGCCCCTTACTCTTAGAACGAGCTCCTTGCTCTTATGCGAGCCCTTTACTCATATTTGCTCTCATATGAACCCCTACTTTCGTATGAGCCCCTACTCTCGTATGAGCCCTTACTCTCATATGAGCCCCTTGCTCTTATACGACGGGCCCCTTGCTCTTAAAACAAACTCCTTGCTCTTATGCGGACTCTTTACTCATATTTGCTCTCATATGGGCCCCTACTTTCATATGCTCACCTTGCTCTCATATGAGCCATTTGCTCTTGTATGAGCCCCTTGCTCTTATGTGAGCCCTTTACTCTGATATTTGCTCCCATATGAGCAACTACTCTCGTATAATCCTCTACTCTCATATGATCCCCTTGCTCTTACAATGAACTCCTTGCTCTTATGCGAGCCCTTTACTCATATTTGCTCTCATATGAGCCCCTTTACTCTTATATGAGCGTCTTGCTCTTATACGAGCCTTTACTCATTCATGAGCCCCCTGTTCTTATACGAGCCACTAGTCACTTTTTGTTTGTTCACGTGGAGAGATATTGATAGGAACCTACAAGGGCAATTTGGCCATATCCTAGGTCACGTAAGACTAACTATAGGGTTTTAGCCCACGTCCTATAAATAAGAGTTGAAGGCCACCCAAGAGAAGACCTTTTTTTTTTTTTTTTTTTTTAGAACCTCCTCCTCCATCTACTAAACCCTAGTAGTTCTAGAGGAAGAGGGAGAAGATACCTAGAGAAAGTTGAGTGGTGCTCTCCTTTGGTGAGACATGTCAAGCCTATTATCATCCCCTTAGGAAATCTAGGAGACTATAGTTGGCGTCGTCTGCGTTCCGCGACTAAAAGACCTCTAAAAGCAGTAATGGTCTCCACCAAGACCACCACTAAGAGCAGGTTATGGCGGAGATGAGAGTTGCCCTCATGCAGATGCTTTTAAAGAAAATCAGATCTGGGGATGAGAACAATTATATAGCAATTGCAGAAGTAGATGCTCTATAGAAATTATATCTAACACCTTCGAGATCTTGATGACTTGTTAAGGTAAAAGTTTAAGCTTCAACGTCACAAACAGTCCAATACAGGGGGTATTTTACTTTTAAAACGCCCTCCCAAATTACTGGGGGCTTTTTTGAAATAAGACGCCTTCCCCAAATACTGGGGGCGTTTTTTGAAGCAAAACGCCATCCCCAATTACTGGGGGCGTTTTTGAAGTAAAATGCCCTCCCCAAATACTGAGGGCATTGTTTGAAGTAGCTCCCCAATTACTGGGGACGTTTTTTTAAGTAACTTCCTAATTATTGGGAGCGTTTTTTTTAAGTAAAAAATGTCCTACATTTAGTTGGGAGCTTTGAAGAAAATAAATCCCAGTGGAGGTCATAAGACGACCCTCAACGGTCCAAAGGGACCCTCACCGATTCAAAGAGACCTATAAAAAAAATGTTGGGAACTTTGACGAAACAAAGCCCAATAGAGGTCATAAGATGACCCTCCTACAAATATTGGGGCGTTTATTAAAGTAAATGCATCATCCTACAAATATTGACTTTTTTGAAGTAAAAACACCCTCTTACATTTAGTTGGGAGCTTTGATGTAACCAAGACCAACAAATACGAAACGAGGACTACTTAAAATTTTGTGGAGCTTTGAAAAGTTCCCTAGAATTTTGTCATATGGTTGTAAGAACAACCAAGTAAGTTAGTCCTACGAGGACTACTAATTTTTTTTGTGAAACTCTGAAAAGTTCCAAAGTATTTTCTGGTTGTTACAACGACCAAGTAAGTTGTAACAAATACGAAACGAGGACTACTTAAAATTTTGTGGAACTTTGAAAAGTTCCCTAGAATTTTTTCATATGGTCGTAAGAACAACCAAGTAAGTTAGTCCTACGAGGACTATTAATTTTTTTGTGAAACTCTAAAAAGTTCCAAAGTATTTTCTGGTTGTTACAACGACCAAGTAAGTTGGTTCAACGAGGACTGTAAATTTTTTGTGGAGCTCCGAAAAGCTCCCTAATATTTTTAATATGGTCGTTAGAACGACCAAGTAGGGGTAGTCCAATGAGGACTACTTAAAATTTTGTGGAGCTTTGAAAAGTTCCCTAGAATTTTGTCAGTTGTAAGAACGACCAAGTAATTTAGTCCTTCGAGGACTAATTTTTTTTGTGGAGCTCCGAAAAGTTTCCAAGTATTCTCTCATATGGTCGTTACAACGACCAAGTAAGGTAGTCCAACGAGGACTACTTAAAATTTTATAGAGCTTTGAAAAGTTACCTAGAATTTTGTTATAATCCTACGAGGACTAAATTGTTTTTGGAGCTCCGAAAAGTTCCCAAGTATTCTCTCATATGGTCGCTACAACGACCAAGTAAGGTAGTCCAACTAGGAGTACTTAAAAGTTTGTGGAGCTTTAGTATTTTGTCATATGGTCGTTAAAACGACCAAGTAGTCCAACGAAGACTACTAAAAGTTTTGTGGAGCTCCGAAAAGTTTCCTAGTGTTTTCTCATATGGTCGTAAGAACGACCAAGTAAAGTAGTCCAACGAGGACTCCTTAAAATTTTGTAGAGATCCGAAAAGGTCCCTCGTATTTTCTCAAATAGTCATTACAACGACCAAGTAAATTTGTCCAACGAGGACTACTAAAATTTTTGTGGAAGCTTAAAAATGTGCCCTTATTAGGGGTCAAAGATTAACGGGGTCTAAAACCGATCCCGTGTTCTTCTTAGGGGGCCGAAGATGAACCCGTTCACATATTAGGGATGAAAACGACCTCATGGTCTTATTAAGGCTAAAGATGACTCCGTGCACATACTAGAATTCGAAAAACGACCTCGTGCCCTTATTATTAGCTAGGGGCCAAAGATGACCTCGTTCACTAATATCGGTCCAAAATGGCCCAAAGTACAATAAAAGTCTAAAACGACCAAATGCACACAAGTTCGGTAAAAAACGCGACCAATGCACAAGAATGGTCGAAAGAAGTCTTGGTCGAATGAAGGCACTTTGAAAAGATGGGTCCATAGGCGACCAATTCCCATATTGTTGGTTCAAAAATGATTTGAAGTAAAAAGTTGAATCGAAGTGTTGCATTTCCTTAGGCAGGGACAAATTGTCCACTTATGCCGGTCCACAGTGTTATGGATATCGCTAGGGCGGGCCGTGCCAAGTCAATGATTGTATGAAAAATGTGCGAGCTGTTAAGAAGAGTAATGAGCACATGTATCCCATAAGGATGTGCAAGTGGAGATTGCCTATTTTATTTAAGTAATTTTCTACCTAGAAATGAAATGTAAGTTTAAGGCATTTTTCATAGAAAAAATTTAATACAAAGATAGGAAGTCAAATATGATCATCTAAATGTTAATTATACATATAATAGGTGCCTGAGCCCCAATACCATGTACTCAATGTAAACAATACATATTATGCTCGTTCCCAAAGAGCACAACTACGAACTGCCTATCTAGAAGAGCATGTACTCATGCACGAAGAGCTAACGCAGGAAGAGCTCGATTACGAAGAGTCCAGCTAGAAGAGCTTGTGCACGTTCACGACGAGTATAACCACGAATTCCCTAGTTAGAAGAACATCTGCATGTGTACGAAGAACCCAGTAAAGATGTGCCTAGCTAGAAGAGTTTGTGCCAGTTCCCGAAGAGCGAATGATACTGCGAATAGTTTGGTTAGAAGAATTGGTGCCCAGTCCCAAAGAATAGTACTCGCTAGAAGAGCTTGTGTCCGTTAATGAAAAGCCTGGCCACAATAAACCCTATAATGGAAAACCCATCCAGAAGAAAATGTGCCCGACACAAAGAGCCCAACTACATATGCGTGCGTGCTCTTACAAAGATATATGATTCCAGTCTAGAAGCCTTAACAACTTCTGAGAGAAAAAAAAGAGACCCAGAAATAGTGAGTGGTGCCCTACTCAAGTGAGGCGTTTCAAGCCCTAAACATAATAATAACGATTGTGGTCCTCAAATATTACAAGCAAAATACGCTCGTTAACCGATGTATTGACCGCCTAATGAGACCCACGCTCACATGCTCTTAAAGAGCCCGGTCACAAAGAGCATAGCTAGAAGAGCTTGTATCATTCCTAAAGAGAACGGTCATAATGCATCTAGCACGAGGAGCATGTATGTTCTCGTTCCCAAAGAGCTTGGTCATTATCAACCTAGCCAGCTCGTCCTCAAAGGGCATGTATGTGCAGTCTAGCTTGATGAGCACGTGCCTGTGCACGAAGAGCCCGATCACGAAGAGGCCCACGTTCGTTGGCCGATGTATTGACAGAACTAAGCCACACTCTTTTGTTTTTCTCATAGGACTTTTAAGGTGACTCAGCTCGTCCTCGTTCTGAGCAAGAGCTGAGGGGGGGGGGGGGAGCGATTGTAGGAGTACGCTCCCACTACCTATGAGACCACGCCTTGCTCTTGTGCGAGCTCCCTATTTTAATATGTGCCCCTTGCTCTTATACGATGAGCCCCTTGCTCTTATAACAAGCACCTTACTTTTATGTGAGCCCCTTACTCTCATATGAGCCCTTTTCTCTTATACGACGAGCCCATTGCTCTTATAACGAGCGTTTCGCTCTTATGTGAGCCCCTTACTTTCATATTTGCTCCCATATGAGCCCTTACTCAAATATGAGCCCCGACTCTCATATGATCCCCTTTGCTCTTATATGACGAGCCCCTTGCTCATACAACGAGCTCCTTTATCTTATTCGAGCTCTTTACTCATATTTGCTCTCATATTAGCCCCTACTCTCATAAGTCCCTTGTTCTCATATGAGCCATTTGCTCTTTTATGGTCCCCCTTGTGCTCTTATATGAGCGTCTTCTTCTTATCGTTTATGAGCCCCCCTGCTCTTATACGAGCCACTAGTTACTTTTTGTTTGTCCACGTGGAGGGATATTGATAGGAACCTACAAGGGCAATTTGGTCCTATATTAGGTCATGTGAGACTAACTCTAGGGTTTTAGCCCACAACCTATAAATAAGAGCTGAAGCCCACCCAAGAGAAGACCTTTTTTGAGAACCTCCTCCATCTACTAAACCCTAGCACTAGCAGCTCTAGAGGAAAAGGGAGAAGAGACCCAATAAATAAGAGCTGAAGGCCACCCAAGAGAAACCCTTTTTTGAGAACCTCCTCCTCCATCTACAAAACCCTAGTAGCTCTAGAGGAAGAGGGAGAAGAGACCCAGAGAGAGTTAATAAGTGGTGCCCTCCTCTGGTGAGACGTGTCAAGCCCCAAACGACATTTCACGTATTGTCGTCCCCTTGGGAAATCTAGGAGACTACAACCACATCCCTAGGGCAAGTTTCATTTCTCAAGAAAAAGCTGTTTCCACACTTCCATATGTGACACAAGAGAGTTAAAAGCAGCACAAATAATGTTGCGCTGAACTGAACCAACACCCAGGTTGCATATCCAATCCACTTCCACCTCAAGAGTAGAAATGTTTCTGTTGTCGTGACATTTGTTGAAATTTTTTGCCAAACATACTTGGCGAAACTGCAATCCATGAACAGATGAGCACTGCTTTTATTTGAGGAGTTACAAAGAGAGCAGCAAGAGACTTGAAGCACCCTTCTGTTAACAAGCCAATCCTGGGTTGGAATGCAGACCCTGACAAGCTTCCAAGCAATAAAACCATGTTTAGGACCTACATGATTGGACCAGTCAATATCATAGTGCCTGGTAGTGGGCTTAGTGGCTCTTAGCTTTATCATAAGTAGGGGTAGTGGTGTATAGAACCCATAGCAGATGGCGTCCAGATTATTTTATTTTTCTCACTAGAGCAAGATGAGATTTGAGGGAGGTTAGTTGCAATGTCACCCAAACTGCTTTGAAGATGGCACGGGCCTTCCATTCTCAATAACATTGGCAACCTTAGCTTTTTGGTGGAGGTGATAGTTGTAATGGAACTGAACACTATATCTGTCCTTTAGAATGCCCAACTTATGCCAGTGATCTTTCATTCTCCAACTATCACCCAAACTGCTTTGAAGATGGCAAGGGATACACCACCTTCCATTCTCAATAACATTGGCAACCTTAGCTTTCTGGTGGAGGTGATAGTTGTAATCGAACTGAGCACTATATCTGTCCTTAAGAATGCCCAACTTATGCCAGTGTTCTTTCCCGGAAAAAATATCCTTACCATCACCAATGAGATGCAGAGTGAACTCTTTAGTGCTCTCTCCAAATTTAAGAATCATTCTCCAAGACCAAGAACAGCCATTAGGGATCTTCATTTCCCAAATATTCTTCTTCTTACACAGGTTAGCCTTAAGTTGAGGCCCTCGACCCATTTACCCCATGTCCCATCTTGATTGCAGGTTACTTTGTAAGTTTGTCTCATGATAGTTGAAAGATTTAGTTGAAGATGGGATGAGATATTTTTTGAACTTTTGATTCATGTTAATGCAGACAAAAGAAGCTTTGTGGCGAAGAAGACTGTAAGCGATGCGGAGATCTTGACATGGATCGGCCATGCTTGGGTAACTTCAGCCACGGAATTCGCTTGCTCTTTTTTTGAAAATATATGTACTCGGCTAACATATCTAATTTCAATTTCGCATGCCAGGCAAGACGGATTGTTCAGTTTGTCATTCTTCCAATGGTGTTCTCTGCCGAGCTTGTCTCAAAGTTAGATATGGCGAAGGTACGTTAAGATGAAGGAAAGGACATTATTACATTCTGAATCTTCCTGTTTTATCATGATCCGTCAAGGATCGCGATTAAACAGATATTATTGTTGCTATTATTTTCTTAACTCAAAGAAGGAAAATGAACTTTATATATTGAACATAGATATGGGAGAAGTGAGAAAGAACACCAAGTGGATGTGCCCACACTGCATTGAGGACAAGGGAGTCAATCCATACTGGATATGCAACAGGTATAGACAATCACGATGGTTATCATATTGCTGCCTCTTTAGTCAAACATATCTTTTTGTTGCTTTATCTTCTTTAGTACTCATACCCTCTTCTTGAATGTTATTTTTAATAGTTCATTTTGTTTGAAGAAGAAAAAGATGGCGCCAACAGGGATTTCTATTTACAAAGGTTTGAGGAGATTATGTTCCAAATATGTTTTTCTATAATTGAATTTTATTATGTGGCATTCTATTTTATTTTATCTTTTTTATTGTTAACTTATTACTGAAGCCTTGTTATTCTTTCTTCATTAACCTGGGACAAAAGCACGAGAACTGGGATACGAATCTGTAGCACATATGATCATGGACGAGCTCAGACAAACTGCTAAACATCGATGACGATAAGGATTTAGCATGTGAAGACTTCTGCTATGGAGATTAACTTGCATAGAAATATGATTGTATTGATGTTCTCCTATATTTTTTTTTTTTGAGTTTCTATCATTTTCAGAATACT
Organism: Kingdonia uniflora; assembly: GCA_014058105.1. NCBI lineage: Eukaryota > Viridiplantae > Streptophyta > Magnoliopsida > Ranunculales > Circaeasteraceae > Kingdonia > Kingdonia uniflora. The sequence continues at coordinate 5,814,477 of JACGCM010001726.1, forward strand.
CACTTCGGGATAGAAAATTGTGAGGTAACTAACAATGTCTTACAATAGTCACGAAAACTATTGTAGAAAATTTTTAAACCCAATTAATTTATTAAAATTGTACGATTACAAGTTCTTTATTATAGTAATTCTCGAGTTATGAATTTAAAATTGAGTTAAGATACTCTTAAAACTGGGACATAGATTTTATACCTCTTGATATGGAAAAAGCTTAAATAAATAGGCGATTTAATAATAGAAACAACTCAATAAATGTGTTTGAATGATAAACATCTTCTTTAGCATAAGTAGCGTAAACTAAAACTTTCATCCCCATTATGGTGGTTCTGTTATTGGCATCTTGCAGATTGGGTGTGCTGCATACGTTTGTAATTCGTAATCAACATGGGGATGGGAAGCGAGTGGAGATCATATGCGATGCCCCCTTTGATTAGTATGAATGATGTTGCTTCTGGTAAAGAAGCCTCAATAGGCATCCCTTATTAGCCAAATTTTTTTGGTGGGATGCCGTCATTCTGCATTGGGAAATATGAAACCGTAATTTTGAGGATTTATAATTCGTACAAGGAGCACGAAAAGTGTGAGGAGAAATGTGTCTTTTAGATTAGGGAGAGTGAGTTGTATCATTGGGAGGACGAGAAGAAAGTGTGGGATCTTATGCAAAAAATACCCGCTCACTAATTTTGCTCTCGAAGTAGAATTTTAGAGGATGCATTTAAGGTTGTAACCTTTTAATGATATGCGATGAGTAACATAAATAATAGTTGAAAAAAAAAGAGATTTTAATCAATGACACCTTTTTATTTTTCCAAATATTGCAACAATGCAACTTTTATTATTTATCACCTTTCATTCCGAAACATGCGAGGATTTTCAGTTGTCACTTGTAACAAATGGATGTCCTAGTTTGATCGCAAATATATGCCCTTATGTGTACTGCAATCAGTTTGATGTTCAGCGTTAGATTACATGTAACTACTGTAGTGGCTTATTCGGTATCTCAGACTCATTCTTCATCTTCAAACTACAGAACACGTAGAACATTTGTAGCACGATCAGAATCAAGACAACACATAAGGAATAACACAAGTTTATTAACCAACACCACTCGCCCATGATACTTCTCGTGCTCTTGGTTAAGAGCCGTATTGTAATAAGCTTATTTCACATTTCTGACTCATACTTCATCCTCGAACTCATCAACATACATGGAACACTACTAAAAACAGATTCAGTATTCAGTCATCACTATTCGAGCTCTACATCAACAGTTCGAATCAACAGTCACAACATCATCAATGAAGCCGTTACAAGACAAGCAGAATCAGCCCGTTACACAATATGGTCAAAGAATATCAAACATATATTTTGTAACGTCCATCATCAAGAATCTTAAAGGGTCGTCAAACGGTCATATTATAAGACCTATAAATAAGACCAGAGAATTCTAGATGAAGGACGAAGGAATCCTCACTCTAACACTCCATACTCAAATACTCAAAACACTCATTGTAATAAACTAACACTCTCAATAAGATCTCTCTCGTTTTTAAAATCCTCAAAATAGGTCGTGGTTTTTAACATATTCAAAGGTTTTTTACGCTAAATCATCGTGTTATCTATTACTTACTGTTTGTGAGCGTTTTAAACACATCTGGTGTAAAGGCTAAGTCCGATTCTCAAAATTAGGCTATTACATTTGGCGCCGTCTGTGGGAACCGAAGTTCTCAAACTCATTGTCTCAGAAACCGCTGATTATCATTTCTCAGGATGGCACTTCCAGATCAGATCATGCCGGTTACTCCATCAAAGGAAAATGCTACCCTAGTAGAGCTGATGGCTAATTTGAACTCTGAAACAGAAAGGCGTGCCCCTCTGGAGAAACAACTAGCGAGTGTACAGAATGTGTTGAAAGTTCTGCAGGGTCAGCAGATCGCCGCCTAAAAGAATAAAAGCGTACAAACAGAAAGCTCACGAATTTCCCTTCATGACAGAATTGGCCCTCCACCAAAAAGTAATAACTTAGGAGGCGCATTTCGATCCAACCATCATCAGCGAGAAATGGAACCTATTTCGATCTAGGAGGTCCACCAGGAAGTAGATAGCGGCCTTGCAGGAGTCTGACAAACTGAGAATCCACCTCGAAGAGTTCGAGTTCCAGCGAAATATCGTCTAAGTAAAGGGAGTGGCGACTACAATCCTTGAGAAGGACGCCTCACATGCCCAGCCACTACAACTCGACAATATGTGACTCAGGAACATGTCGAAAAGCGAATTAAAGAATTACTCGAAGCTCAGGCTCAAAATACCAAAGAAATCCACAACAGTTTACAGAAGAGCCCGATCGCACAGGAGGTACTGGATGGCGAAGTCCCAACTGGGTTCCATAGTCTGAAGATTCAAAAATACTAAGGGACTGATCCAGTGGAGCACATTCAAGAGTTCCAGGATACCTTAGGCATGGATTCAACATCTAATCACATTCTATGCCGGTTCTTTCTTACCAGTTTATCAGGCAAACCCCTGCGATGGTTCCACACGCTACGTGAAGGTTCCATTACAACTTTCGAGCAATTGCGTGAGCTCTTTGTCAAGAATTACTCATACATTAGAGACAAAAAGGAGAATTTGTATTATCTTTTCAGCCTTAAACAAATGCCAGGAGAGAAGCTCAAGACGTTCACTAAGAAGTTCCTAGAGTTAGCTCAAAAAGTAGATCGGTTCGATTAGAAGATTACTATTTTGGCTTTCACCAATCCTTTAGTCGTCGATAGAAGGGCGAAGGAGTACCTCGTCCTAAACAAACTTACAAGTTTGGAGGACATGATCGAAAAAGTTAACGGATATAACGATCCCGAAAGAATGGTTTCTAATAGACAGAAAACTCAAAAATCAACATTAACAGCTAGAGATCAATTCACAGACGAAGATTTCAATGGTGCTGCTGATCAGGGAGGAGACAGGAAGCGAACAAAATCTAATGATGAACAACCTCGGAAGGGTAGCAACTTGCCAAAACCCTGTCTTCCCAAGATGAATGTAACCATAGCCAACATTTATTCTATACTTCAGAAGGATAAGTTTTTTCGCAATGCACAGTATCTCCAACCCATTAAGAATAAACCCTATTGCATTCACCACAAAGTCCGACATCATGAGACGGATCACTGTTTTGCCTTACAACGACTGTTGGAATGCATTTTTGTGGATGGACGAATGCATAAATACATTCTGGACGTGGAAAATTATAAGAATGGAAGTTACAGACTTCCTACAGAAGCCGTGCGGGTCGAAGAACCAGAAGGGGAGAAGCATTTGTACCATATCCAGCTCAGTCACTTCATTGGGACTCAGACTATCAACCAATCGAACAGAAGCAAAAGACGTTATGTCAGCCAATGCCACGACCTGTCCATGAACGATAAAGAAGCTCGTTTACTTCCTATATCCAGTTTCTAACGTACAGAGATTTCTTTTGATGACTGTGATGTTCGTCATGTCAACTTTCCTCACCATGATGCTTTGGTAATCATGCTAAAAATGAGAAATGTTGTACTACACACAATGATGATAGATATTGGTAGAAGTATTGAACTACAGTTTCAAAGCACGATTGATCATATAGGAGTGGCCGATAAGGTGCAGCCCAGTGACATTGACATCTATAGGTTCAATGGTTCTAGAGAGGAACGTGTAGGAAAGATTATACTTCCTATTACGGCAGGACCAGCAATAGTTAACATTGTATTTTATGTTATCAATACAAAATCTCATTATTTAGGTATAATAAGACATTGCTAGTTACATAATATGCGAGCTATTCCATCGACCTATCATTTGGCGTTGCGATTTGAATGGAATGACGGCATTTACGAAATCAAAGGAAGTTAGAAGCTAGCTCGAGCATGTAAAATTTTTGTTGCCATCACCATAACCATCAAGGCCACAGCTCGCATAGCAATTACAGAAAACAACATAAAACTTTACATTAAACTCTACAAAAAGCCAGCTGCCAAGCGCAAAAATCATAAAAAACGTCGAAATTAGTGGGGACAAGCGAGGAACATACATTAGCACTCTGTTACTCACAGTAGAACGAGACGCTCTTATTCAGTTTCTGAAAGACAACAACGATGTTTTTGCTTGGAATTTTCACGAAATGTCAGGCATTGATCCCAATTTGGCCTGCCATAAGCTGAATTTAAAAGAAAAAGCTAAAACCGTCAAATAAAAGCAGAGAACTTTAGCACCAAGACTCCGAGAAAAAGTCAACAAAGAGATTGATAAGCTCATTGAAGTGGGTTTTATCCGAAAAATTAATTATCTAGAATGGATCTCGAACATTGTAGCAGTACCAAAGAAGAACGGCAAGATCAGAGTGTGCGTAGATTTCATGGACCTCAACAAGCATACTCCAAAGGATAGTTTTCCACTTCCTATCATAAACCATATGCTTGATTCTACTGTGCGGGACACGAACTCTTATCTATGATAGATGCAACATCAGGGTACAATCAAATACCTCTACTACCAGACAATCAAGAGAAAACAACTTTCATCACAGAACATGGCTTGTACTACTATAAGGTTATGTCTTTCGGTATCAAGAATGCTGGAGCTACTTATCAAAGATTGATGACACAAATATTCAAAGATCACCTCGGAAAAACAATGGAAGTCTACAATGATGATATGTTGTGTAAAAGTCTCAAAAAGAAGAACCATATCGCAAATTTACACACATCTTTTGAAATTCTCCATTTCTACAAGATGCGACTCAATCTTGACAAGTGTCCGTTCGGGGTTCAGTCAGGCAAATTCTTGGGACATTTGATTAGCAAGCGAGGCATAAAAGCTGATACAGATCGTATTCGCGCACTGTTGTCTATGCCTTCTCCAAAAATAAAGAAAGACGTACATAAGTTAGTAGGAAAGATTGCTGCAATAAATCGTTTTGTCTTGAAGTTTTCAGATAGATGCCGATGGTTATTTGACCTATTGTATGAAGGAACAACAAAAAAGAAATCAAAGAAGGATCCTGAGATCGAGTGGACAACAGAATGTGAAGCAATATTTCAAGAACTAAAACGTTATTTGGGTAAACCACCAGTTATGAGTACACCTACAGAAGGAAAAGAACTCACCATCTATCTGTCAGTTGCAGACGAATCATTAAATTATGTTCTAATTTGACTTGATGAAAAGACAGAGAAACCTGTCTACTTCATCAGTAAAACTCTCACTCCAATAGAATCCCAGTATACCAAGATCGAGAAACTACTCTTAGCTCTTGTGTACACATCGCAAAAGCTGAAACAATATTTTCAATCCCACTCAGTTCGAGTAATGAAAAATTATCCTTTGTGAGAAATCTTATCCAAGCGAGAGAAATCTAGACGAGTACAGTAATGGTCAGTAATTCTTAGTGAACACGACATTCGTTTCGAACCACGTTATTCTAAAAAAGGTCAACCAGTAGCAGATTTCCTCACAGACTTCCCAGCAGAAGATCCTGACTGGGAAGAAGAGAGTACGGATATTAATGAAGAACAGTTCGAAGAAAAGTCAGACTTGATAACTCAAAAGGGATAACGTCTTTTAACTAATGGGTCTGTCGGACCTGCGGGATTAGGCATCGGAATCACACTTATCACACCTTCTAATGACAAAATCGAGAATGCAATTAGACTCAATTTTGAAGCTACCAACAATGAGATTGAATATGACGCAGCAATTCACAGTCTAGATATGGCTCTCGAGATTGGAGTTTCCGAGTTATCTGTGTATACAGACTCTTTACTCATTGTGAACCATTATACATAAAAGTTTTAGAAGAATAGAAAAATGATTGATTACGTCGTAGTAGTAGCCGACAGAATGCACAGATTCAAGAAGATTACCATTGAACATTTTCCGCGTGGAGAAAGCAGGCATGCTAATTCCCTTGCCTATCTAGCAGGAGTACTAAAAATAGAGTCCCGATATCTCAAGATCGAAGTGATATCCACCCCCAGCATTAGCATCATAAGCTCAAATTCTGTTAATACTGGGGGCGTTGAAGAGGACGGAGACGATTAGAGATGACCTTTTCTCACTTATATTGAACCCCATAACAAGTTTGATGGCGAACTCCCTAAAGATCCTACTAAAAGAGGATGCATACTTGATAATGCTAAATAATACGTCGTAGACAATGGTCTCCTTTACAAAATTTCGGTTACAAGATCGTATCTCGAGTGCTTATCAAACAAAGAAGCTCAAAACTTCCTATACGAGATCCACGAAGGTACTTACAGTTCCCACGTAGCAAGACGATTTTTAGCCAATTGTGCTCTTACACAAGGAGTCTTTTGGCCTAAAATAAAATATCAAGCCATTGAACTTGTAAGCAAGTACGATGCCTGCCAACGACATGTCCCCCAAATTTGAGCCCCAGCCTTGGAACTCCATTCCAGCAACGTTGTTTGGCCATTCAGAAGATGGGCCCTCGACCTCGTAGGAGAATTCCCCACTGCACCAGGCAAAATGAAGCATCTCCTAGTAGCAATGGATTACTTCACTAAATGGGTGGAAGCAGTCCCTCTGTGCCGCACATGAGAAGATGAAGTTATCAAATTTATATGGGAAACCATCATCATTCAGTTTGGGTACCCTCATCTCATCAAAATCGACAATGGGCCTCAATTTGTTACCTCCAGAGTCGTTGAGTTCCTCAATCAGCACAACATCATCCACTCTCCTTCCAATCCATATTACCCACAAGAAAATGGTCAGAAAAAAATTATTAATCATACTATTGTGGATAAAATCAAAAAGTGCTTGACAGAAAAGAAGGGTAATTAGGTCCAAGAATTACCAAATGTTTAATGGGCATATCATACAACTCCTCGAGTATCAACTGGATACACGCCGTTCCTCCTGGCATATGGTACAGAAGCAATCATCCCCACTCAATATCATCACCTGCTGTGCGACCATACCATGATAGATGAAGAAAATAAATTCCAGTTGGCATGCAACATGAACTAGATCGAGGAAACTATAAACAAAGCAATCATGAACTTGGGCAGATACCACCAAGCTTTAACCCGATCTTATAACAAACGAGTTCGTCATAGAGAGTTTAAAATCAAAGATCTCGTCCTCCGAGAAGTTCCCAAACACAGAAAAGAAGTCAATACTGGAAAATTGGCTGAAAATTGGGAAGGTCCTTTTATCATTGTTAGAATAAGTGGCCTTGGTTCTTACGATCTCGCCACTAAAAATAGGGAACGAGTTCCTAATCTTTAAAATGCGAGGCGATTAAAGCTATATCAAAGATAATACTTTATCACAGTGTACTTTTCTAAATAAATCTATCATCTTGTATGCCGATCTTACATTAATGAAATACTTATGTTTGATCCCCATACTTCTGAGTACTTTCTACTATTTCATACAATACTCTATCTAACATCTTTTGTATGTCAATCTTACAACAATGAAATACTTGTGTCTGATTGCCCTACATTATAGTACTTTTCTAATATATCAAACAAGTACTATATACAAATTACAGATCATTTGTTGCTTCAGCCAAACTGATCCTCTATACATTTTAGATCGTTTGTTGCTTTAGCCAAACTGATCCTCTATGCATTACAGATCATTTGTTGCTTCAGCCAAACTGATCCTCTCTACATTACAGATCGTTTGTTGCTTTAACCAAACTGATCCTCTATCCATTACAGACCGTTTGTTGCTTCAGCTAAACTGATCATCTATACATTACAGATCGTTTGCTGCTTTAGCCAAACTGATCCTCTATCCATTACAGATCGTTTGTTGCTTCAGCCAAACTGATCATTTATACATTACAGATTATTTGCTACTTTAGCCAAACTGATCCTATATACATTACAAATCATTTGTTGCTTCAGCCAAACTGATCCTCTATAGATTACATATTATTTGTTGCTTCAGCCGAACTGGTCCCCTATACATTATAGATCATTTGTTGCTTCAGCCGAACTGATCCTCTATACATTATAGATCATTTGTTGCTTCAGCCAAATTGATCCCCTATACATTATGGATTGTTTGTTGCTTCGGCCAAACCACCCTCTTACTATATTACTAAATGCCAAACAAGACAACAACAATACAATTGGTTCATACAAAGGTCATTATTCATACATACAGATCACTCACACTACTTTTTAAACAACTTTATATCTATTATACTCTTACTATCTTTCATATCTTCAATCACTATCGCTCGAACTCTCGATCACATCATCACCCCTCAAACTCCCCCCATGCCGATACAGACGCTTGCGCATAAACTCTGGCATCCTCCCAATGAAAATTTATTTTCCTTCCCTAATCATCCTCTCTTTAAGAGCACCAAATTTTGACACCATGAGATCTAAGTACTCCGATCAAATCAGCCTCATTTTGCACTATACACCATTTGCAACTAAACCATCATACACTATTTTACTCTCCGCTTCTAATTTATTGAACTCAGACACAAAAAAGGAGAGCACTGCTGTCATCTTTCTCTCATATGCATTACCTACCTCACACTTGACATTATCACGAAGAACAAATTCACCAAGGTTTCTATTTGCTTCCTTCAATGAAGCCTCCAAACTGTCGCAATGGTGTTCTGCATCTAGTTTTTCAGCCAACATCGCATCATGCTTAGTCTCAAACACGGTCATAAACTCATCCATGTGGTAAATCAAAGATAGTGACCCCATTTCTGCCTCACAATGATCATTATTTACCTTAATATCATAAAGACTTATTTCTACCTTTAAAAGATTAACATTTAACTTGGTATTCGTATCACGCAATGTCACATTTTCTTATTGATACTCCAAGATGTCCAACCCCAACAACTGTATAATATACTCTAGAGCAGATACCTTATTTCAAGCTTCATTTACGTTTTTGTTCTGTTTATTACGGGTCTCTTTCATCTTTTTTATCATCATATTCGCAACCGCCCACAAAACTTCATATTTTTGAGCACGAGCATTTGTCTCTGAAACGATGACTCGTATATCAGTTCTCTCCACTTCCAACAGATTTACCTGAAATTACAAATCTTTTATATTATTTTCCTCCTACCTCAAAGCTGTTTGTAACTCTGTATTGAGCATTCACATCCTGTTTAGCTCAGTCTCTTTGTCTTGCATTTTTTCAGACAAATGACTGACTGGATTCCGTTCTTGTGATATCTTCGCCTTTGCTTTTTCTTCTGATTCGATAGCACTCTTTAGTGCCCCCTGACATGAACTTACTTTGGTGTTCAATTGTTGGTTTCAAACATGTAACGCGTCATATTGACTCTAAACAGCTGCCAGTTTAACCTATCATAATAGTTCGCATTTATAATAATTCATTTTCTACAAACATGTTACATATTACAGTTTACAAGTTTAAACAAGAACATGATATCTGAGTAATATCGATACATCGTTCTATTCAGGTAAAAAATGGAATAACCTATTTTTACTTCTTTGAGATACGCGAGGACTGCCCTTTATCTCTCAGACTCTTTCTATTCGTTACTTGAACATCTATGGGAGCTATAAAGGACATCACCTCCTATTGACGTTGTTTGTACCGCGATCGGGGTATCAGATTCTCAACCTCCTCCGCATCCTCTTCTGACAACAATTCCCTCGACCTCAGAATAGGTTTTTTACCAAGAAATTCCCCTTCCTCTTTAGTAAACCACATATTTTCAGCCTTGGCATTCTCAACATCAAAATCCTTCCCACATTCTGTTACGAACTTCCTAAATTTTTTATCTACCCACGCCAGTTCTCCCCCATAAAAATCAATAACACTCACTATATGACGCTCATGTTTTGTTCGAGCTGTAACTTTTGCTTGTAACGGATACAAATACTCATTCAATTGCATACACGCCTTGTGCAGCCGCTTGCGCGTTTCTTTTTGTAATACACCTAAAGCCCTCAGATCAGCTTCTACTTTCATTCAAACAGTCACTTCTTTCGACAATCGCGACGCCAAAGACCTTTTTTGCCCTACATGTTGCAATATTTCATCCTGCAACCCCTTTACCTCACCCTCTAATTGTCGTTGAAGCTCTATTTGCTCTTTTCTTATCCTAAAAAATATAATTCTCATAGCCTCTGATCCTACATAAAGCCAAACACATTAGATAAGGGATCTACATCGCCCCATATAACAGACACACCAGCCCGACCTGAATATTTTCTCGCCTCTATACCATACTATTATGTGCTTCTTGAGCTAAAAACATAACTCGAGCTGGGTCAGGTACTACACCTCTTTCCTTCAAAAGTTCTACATAAGCTTCTTTTAATCCCCGTTCAATATCTACTTCGACCTCGAAATAAAATGTCAGAGCAATCAACATACTTTGACACCTAGCCTTTTCATTCGGGTCATTAAAATATATCAACTCTTTTAGTTTTTGAACTAATACCCCCATTTCCTCTTCCTTCCTCAATACCTCATCCCTTTATATTTTTATCTTAGCCTATCTACTCTGGAAGTCATATAATTCCTTAAATGTTTTCTCAGAATTTAATTTAAATTATCTTATCTCATATTCCATTTTATTAAGTACCTATTGAATACAAGCCACATAATCCCTCACTCTACTCAACGATCACTCTAGTTCAGATTTCGTTTTTATCAATCGCTTTATCTTCTATACAGATTGCAGATATCTCACTATCATACAAGCATTCACGAAGAGCATACTAAAAGCTTCTATCAAACTTAACATTTTACGACCTTACAAAGTACAATCACATCAACTGAACTATATAAAGTCAAAAATAGAATACCATAGAACGTTTAGAGATTCTTGCTAATTTCTACCTCAGATAGAGGCTCCAATGTTTTCCTAATAGGATGGACTGGATCAGTATTTCCTGACAGAGGATCCAATATTTTCTCAGCCGATCGGACTAGCTCAGTACTTTATGGTGGAAGGTCCAACATTTTCTTAGGAGAAACAACAACATCAGCCATCACATTTTCCGCCACCTCTGATGGAAGGACTATTTCACCATATCTGCCAGTTCAGCCTAGCTCCACGTTAGCTTTAGTCAATCCAAAATTGTAAAAATATTGGATAAAGTGATCTCTTTCCACCTTCAACACCTTGCATGATTGTGTCCTAACGTCATCATGCTCTGCCAACTCTCTATACTTTTCTGCAAACTTTGTAGCCGCCTTAGCATCTTCAGCTCTCTTGTCTTTCTTTAGCTCGAGCTCCTTCATAAGAGTCGATTGAGTATCAAACTTCAGAGTGAGATCCCCAAACTCTCGGCCCTCTTATCATGACATTTCATCGCCCCCATCAGCAACATAGAGAGTTGCCAATATAATAACAAAATACAACACAAGTTCAGAACAACAACTCTTAGTTCGAATACAAGACAATAACGAGTTCAACCACATACCGTAATAGTGTGCTTCTGGTAGTATATCGCCTCCTCCCCTTTTCCTGGGATATAGGCCCTAAACCAGCGACCTTGGTTCTCCAGGTAGCTTCCCCATTCTCCTTGTAATTTCTTCTTATATTTTAAGAATTATTTTCCTACATCTACTCCCTCTGGGTATATAACAAATACATTATCCTTCTCTTTTCCATCCTTTACCTCTATCATTTTCTCTATCTTACTGGTTTCCTCAACTTTACCAGTTACCTCTACACTATTTATAGTATCTTCCCTGATAGTATACTCATCCTCCCTCCCTGACGAGGATGTTTCTTCTAAACTTGAAAATACTACAAATTTACTCATGGGAATACTAGGTTTAGAATGCATACTGGACCAATAGATACACAAAATATTTTATTATTATCTCTACTTTACATATTAAGCCACATATATAATCAAAACAGGCCCGTCCAAATTTCTATCCAGTCAGCACGCCTACTTTACAATTTCCCAAAAACAAAAGGCAATCATTTCAACTTTTTCCTCTTCTCCTCCAAATAAATAGTTTTCTCTCTCTACATTCTATTCATATATCAAAGCTTCTACACTACAAAGTTCTCTCATCAATTTTCCAGAGATCTTAAAACCCATACATTATCAAACTTTTGAATCCCTCAATCTAAAAGGATGCACAGACACTATCAGACAGAGTACTAGCAAACACAAATCAAACAAACAGAGACACAGATTACCAACCTGTACTTGAAGAACATCAATCCTCTATTTTACCTAGACGTCTTACCGTGATTGACTGATCCTGTCACTTTTCCATAGGATTTATCTCACCCAATGAACCTTTATCTCTCCAACCAAACTCAAAACTCAAACGTTTCCTCTCTATGAAAATGGGATTTACACAACTTTTTTTCTCTCTCTGTAACTGTTGATAATTTATGAGGGTGAGAGATACAAGTTTTTATACTCTTCCTCAGCTTTCGAAATGATGGCTCTTTCAGACGCGTGTCAGCCATCCCTACTATATCTACATGTACGTATTTTCAGGTAACAGAGTCATCATGACTTCTATGATAATATTTATTGTTATCATGCCATTACAAATCTTAACACAGTGCAAAAGACTAATCACCTTACTTTTATACTCTACCAAGATCGTACAACATTCCCAAAATAATTCAATATTCAAAATTTGAAGATATATATACAGTTGTTAAAATCATACAGCTGTCATCCACAATATCTGCACATAGACAACAAAATAGAATACTTTATTCTTATTCATTTCAGAGCGAAACAACAACCATGCCTCGTTCTCCATAAAACAGATCACACAAATAGATTACTGGTAACAGATTACTTATTTATTACAAACTTTCATAGTTCGATCTTACAGAATTCTATAATTATATCTAAAACATCCAGGATGGTTCACCTCCTCACAGAGAATTATCTCCCATCGCGCTGCCTTTGTATCCTCTTCAATAATTTTGTCACATTCGAGCTGTCGAACAGTCATCTCTCACACAGTGGCATCCTGTAGAGACCTACGAAGAACATTGCACAAGAAAAAATGGTCATACTTTGTATGCTTGCCTTCAGCATCCAGGCGGATCAAATTCAAAAGCCATTCTGGTAACACAACATTATAAGGCAAACAACGAAAATATCGTTCACGGATTTCAACAACCTTGATATGAAACCTACTGTCTGCTGCATGACGAACACGCTACAGGCGCGTCCTCAACATGGTTACATACACTACCCACAATAAATTATCCCAGAAGAAAATACAAGACATAGCAATCAAGAATCCCACTTTATATAGTCACCAAGAAGATCTTTGCAAATCTAGATCACCCCATATATTTTGCTGAAGGGTATATTTTTCTAAATTTTTGGGACAACAGAATATCAACAAGCAAATCCAGAATATTGCAACAAGTCATTCTTTGCATATTATGAAATATCAACTCAGATTTTATACGAGCAAATATGCGGATGGCAATATACAAAGTCAAGCAAGTCCAGCGGTAGCATCTACAACCCTTATCATTTTTTTTCACAGCTTAAAACATTCTTTTATCCAGTTCGAATACACAGATCGCAAAAAAAAAGAAAAAAAACATATAACTTTTTTAGCAACCCAGTCATCTTACAAAAATTATCTACTTCCTATTGCCATATTTTCGAATTCCTATAATTTTTCAAACCTCACCTATTGCTACCATATATCAATATCCACATTATAATCCTTATAGCTCAATTTTTCTCATCATACCCCATGATAAACTAACACCTATTTGCAGACTCTTATTTTACAACAGAAAACAACATAAACAAGTTCGATACAAAGAATCAAGATACTAGAACGAAGACTTTTCATTAGTTCAAAAATTTCTCTTACATAATACTTTACAGATAACAAAATGTTCCAAACAAATCTACCAAATTACTTTACACAGTTACAGTCCGAAATGCCTTTCAGCAGTCAACGAGGAAGAAGAAGCAAAATTCAAGCAACTTCAAACTTTGATCTCATGCTGTAACGAACAGGAAAGAGAAGAAATGGAAATCGCAGATGAAAGATTTTCTTCAGGGCCAATATCTATGGACCCTGGAAGAAAAACCTCCAACATTACCACCTCTTCCATCATAACCTCCACCTCCCCACATACTAGAGACAGACAAAAGGTCTTATTTCTTTAACAAGACCCACTCATTAGCAAGGTACCGATGTGACTCCCTCGGGCGAACATCTGTCGCATCATTTTTAGTTGTCACAGCCTCCTCCGCCAGACCCCGAAGCCCATTTTGGCACTCTGCCTCAAATGTCAACAGATAGTGGAAACGTACCATCTGATAATAGTCATCCCCCACCTCCATCACTTCTTCAAATGACATATGACGATAGGTGGGAGACACAAGAACTGATGTTGGTAAATACAAAGGCTGGTATCTAAAATACCTGATGCGCAGTTCTTCCAACTCTGTACGAATCCTAGACTCTCGAGCCTGATTCCTTGTAGTCACCATCCTCTCCACAATAGAAGATTTCAAGTACAGAAACAAACACAAAAAAGAAAATAGTTTAGAGATGAAGACTTGGTTCATCACACTTATCTCAGAATGCCTTTTATACTATGATCAACATTCAAAGCCAACTCTTTAAATTCCCAATGTCAAAAGGATTTCCTATATAAACAACATTGACTAGAATCATTGGTTCTCGAAAACCCAAAAGCCACAAATAGATACTCATGAATATACATTAGAAATTATTCCCAGATATTAACTGTAGCATTAATAATACTTCTCAACCAACACCACTCACCCACAAGGTTTCTCATACTATTAGCTGAGAGGGGGCAGTTATAGTGGCTTATTCTGTATCTTGGACTCATGCTTCATCTTCGAATTATAGAGCACGTAGCACATTTGTAGCACGATCAGAATTAAGATGGAAACATAAAGAATATCACAATTTTCTCAACCAACACCACTCGCCCATGATACTTCTTGTGCTCTTGGTTAATAGCCGTCTTGTAATAAGCTTATTTCATATTTTGGACTCATACTTCATCCTCGAACTCATCAACATACATAGAAAACTACAAAATACAGATTCGGTATTCAGTCATCACTATTTGACCTATACATCAACAGTTCTAATCAATAGACACAAGATCATCAATGAAGCCATTAAAAGATAAACAGAATCAGCCCATTGCACAATCTCGTCAAAGAATATCTAGCATATATTTTGTAACGTCCATCATCAAGAATTTTAAAGGGTCGTCAAATGGTCATATTATATGACCTATAAATAGGACCAGAGAATTCTAGATGAAGAACGGAGGAATCCTCACTCTAACACTCCATACTCAAATACTCAGAACACTTATTGTAATAAACTAGCACTCTCAATATGATATCTCTCTCTCTCTCTTTCTAAAATCTTCAAGAGAGGTCATGGTTTTTAACCTATTTAAAGGTTTTCCACGCTAAATTATCGTGTTACCTATTACTTATTGTTTATGAGCGTTCTAAACACATCTTCTGTAAAGGCCGAGTCCAATTCCTAGAATCTCGTGTAAAGGCCAAGTCCGATTCCTAGAATTAGGTTATTATAGGTGGCATCACTACCTAATTGTCAACGACCTTAACACTCCTAAGAGTGGCTATGGCATGGCATTGTTTAGTTGGTTTGGCATTCTAACTAAAATCAACTTCATATTATCGTTTTAGATTTGCTTCAGATTGACTAGGTAGTTTTCCTTGTTCATGACTTACAAAATCTTTTGTGAATTTTGAAATAGTCGTGTCCATCTAACCTATCCACTGAGTCAATGTGTTAAGGGATAGATTTTTTTACTGCATGAATGTGTTAAGTGTTTGCTCAAGATTCCTAACCCTCTCAGTATTGGTTTGTTGCACTTGAAATTGTTGCGGCTAGTACTATTACTATTGCGGTTGTTGATATTAATGTTGTAACCTTAGGTATTGTTGTTGTCGCATGTTTGAGTTACCAACGGGTCCTCCAAGATATGGTTTAGTTTTATAAGACAAGTTAGGATGTTATGGTACAAAGGATCATAACGAGTTGTTAGGATTCCCTTGATTGTACGAGTTAAATGCTTGAACTTCTTCTTCTTGAATTTCCTGGTCATGTTGGATAACGGGACATGAATTTGAGACGTGAGCAGTACTACTGCAATAACTACATATCTCTTACTGAGTTGGAGGTAGAACTAGTTTGGAGAATGCATCGCTCATCTTCTTAAGTAGGCTTGTTTAGGAGTGGATAGCAGTTAAGCTTACAGTACTATTATCCAACTCTTAGGTTCACACATTCGCTGAGTAGGGTAGTTGTGTTTATATAAATTCTCACTAATGGTGTCAAAGAGTTCCCATGCTTTAGTAGATGACTAACGCAGTATGGGACCTCCACAAGTGGTATCCACCATACGCTTATTAATTTAGGACAATCCATTGTAGAAGCCATGTGCTTGCTACCATAAATCTAGTCCATGATGTGGGCACTTAAGTAAGAGACTTTTGTATCTCTCCCAACTATCGTAGAAGTATTCATCTTCCTTTTGAGTGAAAGTGTAAATTTTGTTATGTAAAAGATTCTTTTTATGAATAGGGGATTTATTTTTTCAAGAATGCCTTTTGTTACATCCCAAAAGTTATGATAGTTTCAAGGGGTAGAGAGTGTAGCCAAATCTTAGCCTTATCCTTGCGAAAAAAAGAAGATACGCAGTTGTACAGAGTCAACTTTGCAATCATTATAATGAAGTGTAGCATACAACTCTTTAAACTCAGTGAGGTGAAGATAAGGATCATCACAATCGTGATCGTGAAAAAGAAGGAAGGCATTGATAACGTCTATTTTCAGCTCAAATTGTTGTGATTTAAAAGTGGGTCCTTGCGATTTAAACTGTTTTCCTTGCAATACCAACTTCTCATAAACTAATTAATCTAACATATGAGTCTTACCTAATTTTACTCTAATAATAGGTTACTACTACTAACTAATTTCTTAAATATTAGTAATTTTATAAGATGACACACTACTACTTTTACTATTATTAATAATAATAAAATACTAGTGTTAAAATAATAATTAATCACTAATATCAGGTTATCCTAGGAAAACTAATTAATAACTAACCTAGAGAGTTGGGTTTCCCACCGACTCCTAACCTTGAGAGTTTAAGGCTTCTATTTATCACCCTATAAGGGCTCTGTATTCAGTAACCACTTAATGAAAAGCTACTTTCTCTTTATCTATGCTTGTATGATTATGTTTTAGCTTTTGTTCATAACACGCTATCATTATTGACTCTATGAGAAGCTTATTGGATTTATTGATTATATATCTCTATATCTTATTTTGGTCAATTAACGTTGCGGAGATGTATATATAAATCAATCTACTCATTATATTATGCTGCTTTATGATTCAATACATGTTAGATCTTTGAATACTACTATTTTAGATCTGATTTGATGAAAAAAAGAGGATTTTGGGACTTTTTTTAAACCTATTTTTGCCATTTTCCAAGGACTGCTTACAAAGGTATTTTAAGGTATTTTTTCTTCAACATTAGACTACGATAGTATTTTTGTTGCAAAGCTTGCGTTCCAATGATTGTAAACGCCTCCTGAAAGTGAACGGATCGTCGAGAAATTGGTCGTGAAAATAACAAAACACTACGGCGAATTTATACTTTTTTATTTTTATTTTTACGGTGGTTGACCCAAGGATGATGTCATCCTAGGGTTTATAGCATGATGACATCATCAGACTATGGTGGGACCCACCGTGCTAACATATTATTCCAGTATATGCTAACTAGTGGGTCCCATACGTGTTGATGTGGCATAACCCCATAAGCTGACGCGGCATAGAAGGGTCCTATAGTGCTAACACGTCCTAGATTACATATCAGCATGTGACACTGATGATGTGACACCTAGGATCCCACATATTGGCGTGTCACTGCCACGGATGATATGACACATAAGGTCCCACGTGCTGGCGTGTCACTGCTATATGTCAGCAGTAACATGGCATCAGGGGGTCCTACGTACTGACGTGGCACTGCCATGTGGCATGTTGACGCGGCAATAGGGGTCCCAGGTGCTGACGTGACATATGTGGTAGTAGATCTGACTTGGTGCTAACGTGTCAGGGCACGTGTCATACACATGTATTTCCATGTGTCATGATCAGAGACGTGTCACATAAAACACGTTGACATGTCACACGGTCTAAAACATGGTCCAGATCTGACCCGACCCAGAATCCGGTCCAGCTGGGTCTAACCGGTTTAGACTTGGTCCTAGCTAGTTTGAACTCGGTCCAGACCCAGATTTTGATTCTGAACTCAGTTCAGACCAATCCAAACCAAGTCAAGATACTAATTATTCTATCTAGGGGTTAGAGATAAATGAAACCTTGGCTAATTCAAATACGACTTAGAGTCATTTCTGAATATACTATAATATCAAGGATATTACTAAGCACTCAATCACTTATTGACCTAGTAAAGTTTCTAAAAACATGGCTTATATGAACCAGTTTTTCGTATATCGGTACAATTATATGTTACCTAATAACATCTAGAAGTATAAAGGTCATTATAGCACCCTGATATACTCCTAGATCGTTAGTTCCAAGATAGGTTTAAATACATATATGGGGAACCCAACAGAGTTCGGGGATAAAATCACTCATCTATTAAACATCTAATATCCCCACATATTTGTAGCAAATAGTTTATTTAGCTGGAATATATAGATCTTATATAACTATAGAGTTTAGGAAACTCAAGATAATTAATTAAGGCCGTAGCAACAAGCAGTTTTGAATATACTGTCTTGGCTAAGACATATTAAAATGCACTTTTATCAATTCTTTTACTCGGTAAGTTAGTGATTTAACAAATATCATGAATACTAGAATATGAACTAGGTTCGCATATAAAAACTTGATTGAGAATTAGTAAATTTCCTTAATTTTTTTAAATTACTATGATATTCATGCATGCATGGGAATGTTTATCATTAAATTGCTACTAAATCAAGTTTTACATGTTAGATTTTAGATGGCTGCGAAACTCAAGAGTCTCGATTACCCTTAGTTGATGTTTGACGGCACCAACAATCTTATTTGGTGTTAGGATGCCGAGCTCCAGTTACGTTCAATGGATAACTCTAAAACCATTATCCCCAACAACAATACCACTTCTGAAGCTTTCAAAGCTATGACTATGCTAGCCATTCACCTTCATCTTAACTTGGAGTTGAAGATGGAATATATCCACATTAGATATCTTTGGAATTATGGGAGAGTTTGCGATAATGCTTTGGTCTACAACAAATCATTAGGATGTTGAAACTGCCAAACCAATGGAACAATCTCCAATTCTATAATTTCTAGACTGTGATAGCATGCAATACGGTAGTCCAGAAACTCACCTCATTACTTTTACCGAGTGATGACAAAGTCTTACAGACAGAGATGATTCGAAAAACTCTGTTTACATTTCATACTTCCAACACTACTATTTAGAAAGAGTTTAAAAAAATAAAATTTAAGAAGCATTCAGATTTGATCCCGGCATTGCTTATCGCTGAGCAAGACGAACAACTAGTTATGAAGAATAATGAACTATACCCACCTAGAAGGATACCGGCGCCTGGGGCATAGAAGACCAGGTTCGGGATTCATGGAAAAAGGAGAAGCCAGAAGGCTCTGGGAACCTTAGTAGAATCAGGGATTCCAAAAGTTGGCTATAAGGGGAGATAAAAGAAAATCAAAGAAACCTGATCAAGGATCTCCATATTTCTAATGTGGTGAAGTAGGACACTGGGCGCGAAACTGTCAAGCAACTTGGAAGAGAAAGAATGCTATTAAGAGGGATCACCACCTAAATGAAGAGATCAATTTTATGACAATAGAATTGGAATCGACAGATTTCTTCGAGGATACTAATGTAGTGATGGACTAGACTCATGAGTAGCCAGTAGAACCTTCTCATAGGATGATTGATGTCACATATTGATAACTTATAGTAGTTTCTTTACTTTGTTGTCAGTAGTAAATTTGCTTTGTTAGTACTTTTTCCAGTTTATGTTCGGAACATAATGGTTGGCTTAGTTTAAATAAGTGTTGTGACATACATTCAGTATCATCATCTATGAGATATTTATTTTTTGGTTATAATTGCTATATGTTAGTATTTTTTCTTGGCATAGTAATTAATTTTATTGTATGATAGTTAAATCTGCTATATATAGGTTGTCCATATGGATCTTTCCGCTCATAGAGCATTTTTTGATAATCAGACGAGTATCGACAACTATCTGGTAGACAGTGGTACCACGCACTTGATCATACGAGATAAGAAATATTTCTTATCTCTGACCTCATACATCGGCGATGTCACAACTATCACTGGTTCGGCCAGCATGATAGAATGTATTGGTAGTGCCACATTACTACTACCTAACAGTACTATTCTGAGTATCCAGTCCACTTTATTCGCAAGTAATTATACCAAGAATTTACTCAGCTTTTGGGATATCCATGACAATGGACATTAAGTAGAAACTAGGGGAGAAGAACAAAGTTACGTTTAGTGTATCACTTCAGCCACTCCCCAAGGTCAGAAAATAGTATTGGAATAACGCCCAATATACCCTTCAATGTTATATTCCAACTGTAACGAATTTTTGTCCCATACAAGAGAAAACATTCAAATTATGGCATAATCGTCTGGGATATCTAAGATCAAGGATGGTGAGGAAGATTATCGGTAGTAGCTCTAAACATTCTTTGAAAGGAGAAAAGATTCGCGTACTGTGAGACTGCCCTTGCAATGCCTGCTCTCAAGGTAAATTGATTATTCGACCTGGCATGACCAAAGTGGAGTTGGAGTCTCTAACCTTTCTCCAACACATCCATGGTGATATATATGGACCTTTCCATCCATATAATGACATGTTTAGGTACTTTATGGTCATTATTAATGCATCTCTGAGATGGTCACACATTTGCCTATTGTCAACTAGGAACGTGGCATTTGTAAGACTTCTTGCACAAATTATTTAGTTACGGGCTCATTTCCCAGAATGCCTGATTAAACCGATTCGACTTAATGGCACAGGTGAGTTTACCTCCTGTACATTTAATGATTATTGCATCGCTTATGGGATAGATATGAAACATCCGGTACCCCATGTCCATACCCAGAATGGTATGACAAAGAATCTAATCAAGAAATTGTAGATAATTGTACGACCACTGTTACTAAGATCTCAGCTTCCAACCATTGTTTGGGGTCATGTAATCTTGCATGTCAGAGTATTGATTAGAGTTCGTCCGGGCGCGAATCACCAGCTTCCCCAAAAGCAACTAGTTACTGGGTTAGAGCCAAATGTCGCCCATTTGAGCACTTTCGGATGTACTGTGTAGGTGCCGATCGCACCTCTACAATGCATGAAAATGGGCCCCCAACACTGCCTTGGTATCTACGTAGGTTATGATTCACCATCTATCATTCGATATTTAGAACCTGTTACAGACGATGTTTTTACTTTGAGATTCATAGACTATCACATTGATGAAGCAATTTTCCCAGCATTAGTTGGAGATATTACATATAATGTCGTAGAAGTTCCCGATTTAACTTGGGAAACAACATTGTTATCTCATATGGATCCAACTACTAAACAGAGTGACAGCGAAGCCCAACGGATACTTAACTTACAACATGTCATAAATTAAATGCTAGATGCATTCAATAACATTGCTAAAGTGACCAAGGGGAATGTACCTCCAAGTAATGTTTCTGCATGGTTGAAGATTTTGAAAGGAACTACCATGTCTTCCGCTAATAAATCAAAGTTCAAGAGACCCTTTGGACGTCCTCCTAAGGACAAATAACCTGCTTCGAGGAAGCAGTAGAAATTGGGACCATAAATGACTAATGATGTAGTCGGTTCATCTAGGATGGAACCACCCATAGACAGGGCTACAATTACTACGCAACCAATTGGTACATTACCAGACATGCCCGGTGTGGCACATAGCCATGAAAACAGAGAGATCTCGATCAATTAATGTCTATCATGGTATATTCTGGGAACGTTCTAAAGTTGTTGTCGATAACGTATTCACATTCGTTGCTGCGCTCATCATCGAGGATGACGATCCAGAACCCCTTACTATTAACGAGCATCGTAACCGTAAAGATTGTCCAAAATGGGAATCTGTTATTTAAGCTGAGCTCAGCTCGATAGCAAAACACGAAGTGTTTGGATCTATCATCCGTAGGCATGATGTCATAAAGCATGTTGGTTATAAATGGGTATTCATACGAAAACATGATAAACACAAAGAGGTAGCAAGATACAAAGCAGGACTAGTTGCAAAGGGCTTCTCACAAAGACGACATCGATTACGATAAAACTTACCCTGGTCATGGATACTATAATGTTTTATTACCTAATCATTCTATTGTTGAGAGCAATCTGGACATGCATCATATGGACGTAGTTACTGTGTATCTATATGGGGAACTAGATATAGATATTTACATGAAGTTACCCGAGGGGTATAAGCTTCTGAAAGCAATAAAGCTAGATATGCAGGGTATTTAAGTAATAAAACTGAATAACTCATTGTACAGTTTGAAGTAATCAGGGCTCATGTGACACAATAGATTAACTAAATATTTGGAGGCCGAGGGCTTCGTAAATAATTCTATCTACCTGTATATTTTCAATAAAATGATAAAGAATGGGTTTCCTATCATTACAGTGTGCACCGATGATCTGAATATCATCAAAACTCAGGGGGAGATAAAGAGTGTTGTTGAATACCTTAAGAAAGAATTTGAAATGAAAGACCTTGGGAAAGCCAAGTACTGTATCGGTTTGTAGATTGAACACCTTGGTAATGACATACTTGTCCACCAGGCAACATATACCGAATGGATCCTCAAACGATTAAGTATGGATGCAGTACACAGTACTAAGACCCCTATGGTAGTCTGCCACTTGTAGGTGGACAAGGACATCTTTCGCCTTCCGGATGAGGGGGAGGAACTCCTAGGGATTGAGGTGCCATATCTAGGAGCAATTGGCACTTTACTATAATTAGTTGGGTGTACTATACCCGATATCTCATTCGTGGTAAACTGCTTGGCTCGCCACAGTTCCACTCCTACCAAAAGGTATTGGAATGAGATCAAACACATTTTGTGATACTTGAAAGGCACAATAGACTTCGGTCTATTCTACCAAAAGGTACGCCGATGTAGGTTATTTGTCAGGCCCGCATAAAGGCCGATCTCAGTCAGGATATGCGTTCTTATATGGTAATACAATGATATCATGGAGATTGGTAAAAAATACGACGGTGGTTATCTCTTCAAATAACACAAAAATTCTTGCACTTCACGAAGATGGTAGATAATGTTTTTTGTTGCACTCTGGTAAATCACATCAATGAAACTTGTATAATAGATTATGTCCAGAAGGACCCTATTATTCTATATGAAGATAATGCTACTTGTATCGCTCAAGTTAGAGGTGGTTTTTTCAAGGAAGACAGAGCTAAGCACATTTTACCAAAGTTCTTATATATTTACGAATTATAGAAGACGAATAAAATTGACGATGTTCAAGTACGTTCAGAAGACAACTCAGCAGACTTATTCACGAAGGCTCTTGCATATCCTTCATTCGCATGGAATAGGTGTGCAAAGTTTATATTCATTGACATCTTTGGAAGATACATCTCTGGGAGATAGACATTAGGGGGAGTAGTCTCCATCTGACATGGGCACATGCATGTTGTACTATTTTTCTTGATAGCATAATTTTTTCTTTAGAGGTTTAACTGGCTAGAGGTTTTGATGAGGCAACGTTATACGCGCCTATCACCCATATGTGACATAGGATTGTACTCTTTCCTTGCATAGTTTTTTTCCCAATGGGTTTTGCTAGGTGAAGGCCTATTTTGATGAGGCAAGCCGTCTAGATGTAGATATCCCAAAGGGGAAGTGTTATGAACCATTCAATTTGGGCCCAAACCAACTCTTAACCTAGAGAGTTGAAGGCTTTAATTTATAACCATAAAAAGGCTCTGTATTATGTAACTTAAGTTAACCTAATGAAAGCATACTTTCTCTCTATCTGTGTTTATATGATTATGTTTTAGCTTCTGTTCATAACATAACAATAATTTGTATAAAATTAAATAAATATATTATGCTAAAACTTTATAAGAAAAATATAGAAAGCAAATCCGTGTGAAAGACACAATTTTTTTGTAAGTGAAACAAGTGATACATATTCAATCTAGATCTATTCAGTTGGTGTCTCAATGAAGATTGTGCAAGTCTGATGTGGAGAATACTAATCATTTATTATTTGACTGGACTATTTCCAGGAGACTCTGGAGTTGGTAAGGAGACTTATTTGGTATCAAAATTGATAAGTGGGAGCTGAAATATATCATTCAACTCGCAAGCCACTACAACTTTTATGTTAAGGATCTATGGGTGAATGGAGTTATGGCATGTCTAAACTCAATTTGGTTTATCATAAACAAAATTAATCATAACAATCTAGCCCTTTCTACTACTTTCATCAAACAACTCATCCATACTGTTATACATGACTCTGCATCTAGATCTAAAGGGTTTATGAGCAATAACCAGGTAGAAATGGCTATCTTGAGCAATCTACAAATTGATTTTAAAAGATGGAAAGCTCCCAGGATTAGATTTTTGCCATGTGGGAGCTCCCATGGTATAAGGATGTCAAGATAAATTGTGATGGACCAAGCCTTGGTAATCTATGCATAGTTGGTACTAGTTCTACTTTTTGAGCTCACAATGGGGATTTATTGGAAGCCCTAATGGTGAACATTGGTGTTACAACATCATACTATGCTGAATGTAGCAGTATCATGTCTGCTTTTAATATTTCATTGGACAACTACTGGCTAAAGGTGTTCATACTTTCTAACTCTAAAGCTACAATCAGTACCTTTTTTAATAACAAAATTCCATCAGAACTCAGGGCTAGATGGAAACACATCTCCTCTAACCATCAAATCAGGTTTAAATACTTCTGGAGGTAGTATGATTCCAGTGTTAATAATGCTACAAACATAGTTACTGGAATGGATCTTCTTACTAAAGTTTGACAAACTGGCAGACCTATCTTCTTACACAAGATTGAGGTCCCTTGGGCGGAATATTTAAGATTTAATTAATTCTTTTAATAATGTAATGTTATAACCCTTTGCTATTATTTGGAGAATTATAGGACTTGTCTGTAATCTCTTATTATATCTTCAATATATTTGCTTACCTTTTTGCAAGAAAAAAAAAAAAAAAAAAGAGGCAAAATTAACAATGGTCTTACTAATAATATTTTTGAAACTAATTTTCACAAGAAAGCTCAGTTATAAAGATTTTTCTTCATATGCAAGAACTCTACTTCAATCCCACAGTTAAACCTTTAATTTTATCCTTGGTTTGTGTTGTCATACAATCGTTACCTCAAATTTAAATTATGTTATTTTCAATGATATGCTTTACGACTGTGATGGGACATAGTCTCAATATAAACCATAATTTTGTAAGCAAAGTAGTAATTTAAGTTTAGCAACAGGTTAAAGGTAATATTTTAGTAATTAAACAAAAAATTGGCTCCAAGTTCCAACTTCCAAATGCTGTAACTGTTGAGTTGTAGTGGAGTTTTAGATCTATTTGGTGCATTACAATAGATAATTATTTGGAAGTTAGTATTTCTTCTTCCAATCTCGGTTAAAAGTTGCAAGTGTGTTTCAAAAATACCAACGACGTGTTTAAGTGTTTATTCATCTTCGGGGTTAATGAATATGCTAAGAGTGGGGGGGAGGGGGGATGAAAAAAAAAACCTTTTGACGAAGTTTAAAAAAGTGATCAAGGCCCATGAGGGTATAACGGAGATGGTTGAAAATAGTGTCAAGCTAAGGTAAGAAAAATGGGAAACAAAGAAGGTCATGGCGGTGGAACATCTCTAGCTATTCCAGAAAAAAGTAAGAAAGGGAACAACAAATTTTAGACATAGAGATTATGGATAAGGATTTGATTGGAATGAATAGAGATACCGCCATGTGTTGACAAATATTGAAGAACGAAGTGATCACAAAGATGATGGAAAAATACAGCACCACGGGTTCGTTAGGTACTAGCGGTAGTAGTAATTATATGTCTCATCAAAGAATGTAGTTTAAATTTAATTGTGTTTTTCAATAAATATATTGATTATTTTGAAATGCAATATAATATTTTTAGTTTGGAATGAATTACAACTTATAAAGTTTTAAACATTAGTAAAATTGAAATAACGTACGTAGATATGAAAAGAAACTGCGAGTACAAATTATTGAAATTAAAATAACAACTCAAGCAGGCAAATTTCCAACAATGCTTCACGAAATCGGCTTGGAGTTCAAAATATTTGTTTTCATTTTGGTAATTAAAATATTCCCCAAGATATTTATCGAAGTCGTCATCCGTAGAAATGCGTCG
The DNA here is from genome assembly GCA_014058105.1 of Kingdonia uniflora. Lineage (NCBI taxonomy): Eukaryota > Viridiplantae > Streptophyta > Magnoliopsida > Ranunculales > Circaeasteraceae > Kingdonia > Kingdonia uniflora. Next base: position 5,841,037 of record JACGCM010001726.1, read on the forward strand.
GGAAATCTCTGGTGGATACACAAATGGGTCTTTTGCATCATCATACTTGTAATCATGTGTCGCCCAATAATGCTCATCGTCGGTAATCATATTATACAAAATAACACATATATACATAATCAAATTTAATGTTTTAGGCTTCCAAAACTATATGAGATTCCAGGAATTGCAAAACAATCTTGTAAAACACCAAAAACTCGCTCCACATCCTTGCTAACCCCTTCTTGCAAAGCCGCAATTTTTTTCCATTGCCGTGATTGGCATTGGAATTGTCTTTACAAATGTTCTCCACTTCGGGTAAATACTGTCTGCAAGATAATAACAAATATCGTAGTCGTGACCTTCAACTTTGTAATTTATGAGATGGATATTTCCTATTGCTAGATTGTTGAACAATTTGCTATGTTCAACAACATTGATGTCGTTGTTCAATCCCGGTATGCCGAATAATGCATGCCAAATCCATAAATCATATGAAGCCACCACTTCAAGTATGATTGTCGGTTTGGTAAGCCTTAGGGTAGTTCTTCCCACCCCAATACATACAATCGATGCTCCCCAACATTCTCGGGAAACCCCTTGCCTCCTTTGCTTTGAGCAATGTTGCTACGTCGGCCGGAGTAGGAGATCGCAAGTACTCATATCTATATAAATGAATCTCCGTTTTGCAAAATTTATCCAACGCTTTAAAGGTCGTACTCTCTGTCGTCAGACAATACCCATCCGTCGAATCACCAGGTGTGCTATATGCAGGCATATGAAATACAGTAGTCATTTTTTGTTGACACGTTAATCCTTGTATGTTTGGCGCATTAGGCTTGTATACAAAATAAGAGTCGTACTCAGAAATACCTTGAAGAATGTATAGAAATAGATCATGCGACATTCGAAATCTTCACCAAAATTTTTTGGCATCGTAAATCAGTTTTACTTCGACGAAACAATCATCCAACAAAAGTTGATTAAAGAATAGCTGATTGCGATTGACATATTTTTAACCCATCATCGATCCCCTGACCTTTCCGAGTAAACAGAATTTGAAAGATTCATATGATATAAAACAAATTTAAATGAGAGCCTTAACATAACGTACACTCTTCCAATAACTCATCATCTTCGTCGGAGGAACTAGCCAAATAATTTATGAGGGGGTTATTAGTTGGGAATATGTTGCTTGAGAACTAGAAAATAGAGATAGAGATAGTTGTTTGAATGTGTAGAAATATATGTGTTTGATAAGATATATATAAAAGAAATAAAGGAGAAAGATTTGTGCAGGAAATAAAGGCAGGAGATTTGAGCGGGAAATAAAGGCGGGAGACTTAAGGAAAATAAAAGCGGAAGACATAGAATTCCAAATTAACAACATGACAGCGTAATCCAAAATAAAAACATAGCGATATAACTCAAATGTAATATTAAGAAGTCCAACATTAAAATATAACAACATAAGCCAAAATAAAAGCAGAACGACATAGTTCAAATATAAAACTAAGAAGTCCAACATTAAAACATAACGACATAGTCCAAAATTAAAATATAACGACATAGTCCAAAATAAGTAGTCCAGAAGATGAAAATAACGATAGTATTGATAAAGCTGTTCCTGCAACTCTGCATTGGCATGGATTATTCCAGCTTCTATACCCGAGAATTTCTCTCTCTAATCGCCTCATCCCTGTCAGTAATCACACCAGTATAATGCTCCTACATCAAAGCCGTCAAATCATATGCAATCTACTGGCCACCGACATACATACGTCTAGACTCATACAGATACTGCGTGTACTACAATAATAAAAGGTGTTATGAGCAAAACTTATATATGGAAATAAAATGATATAAAATTGTTACAATATCAAATTAACCATTTAGTTATTTATCATGATATAAGCCAGCAGATGGTACCCTGGGGACATCTCTAAGGCGAGGTACGTCAAGCAACCTATCAGTGCCATCAATATTAATAACTTTAAACTGCCATACGGGATCAACACTGGTATCAATGTCCTCTTATATGAGTTGTGTCTTCTCTAGCATGGAATGTGCAAACCTCGAAGGAATAATTTGCCCTCTAATCGCTCTTGGACATATCATATCAGCGTTGATCATCCGTGAGTAGTCTGGTAAAATGTACAGTGTAGAAACCCTAACCCAGTATAGATCATAGCTGAGGCGATCTATGAGAAATTGTTCACCATCTACCAATTCCTAACCTCTTAGCTGGTCTGGATAGCGATCCTCAAGTATCTGACATTCCCCAAACATATCTTGAGTGGGTAAAGGGTCCGCTGGAACACGTGCAACCCCAAATACATGTAGAGAACACCGTTTCCCTAAATACCAAGCATGCATGCTGAAGGCTAGGAACCTGGAGAAGGACCCTTTTCCGTGAATACCATTGCACAACTGCATGGGGCGTATCCACATAACCCTAAACCTTGTTATATCTCTAAATATGAGTGCCATAGACACATGAGATTGTTTAACCTCCGCATCTCTATCTAAACCATAGTAATTCCCATGTTGTTGTGTATCCCCCTATTAACTTTCTCTGTCAAATTCACCCTCGTCCATCGAGTTTATCTTAAAAATAGAGGTGCGCATCATTAGTTTCCTCATCTTGAAGTATGGGTGGAGATTTGCTGAATATTTATAGTACCAATATTCAAGCAAACTCCACCAAGCATACAAAACCTTCACGCCTAAAGAGTAAAAGTCAAGGGTAGTATATAAAGCCCCTAAAATGGTGGAGCCTCAATCATAATCATCCAACCTATCTAGGTCGGCAATCGTGACCAAATCTCCCAACCTAATCATACTTTTACTATTGGGGAAGAAGAGTTCAACAATTAAAAAAAATATAAAAGCTCGGGTCGATAAATGTTGTATCATGGGATCATTTTTATTTACCTCAATAAACCACTTTATCCAATTTAATTTTACAGCCCCCGAATGGACATCATTTTCCCCTAGAGTGGGAAAAAATTGGCGATATATTCCAGATTTTTCATAATCTAAATTAAATGGCAATGGACACTTTCTGGGATCCCCAATAACTATCACCGTTATCATATAAAAGTCTAACAGGGTAAATACCATCTCCGTGTCCACTAAGTGGAACGTGTGGGTGGTTGGTCACCATCTCTCTGAGAGGCCTTGAACTAAAGTTTTATCATTTTTTTCAAGCGCTCAATATCAACCGATTTTTCTTATACAATATTTAAAAAAATTACCGAATGGAGAATTCGTTAGCCAAGCCTTTAGTTCTTTATGCAACTTTCCATAGGTCTTCACAATTGTAGGGACTTATCCCTCGATCTCAATCAAAATCGAGCTCGCGAAGCTTGATTTACCTCCATCTCAGGATCACACAATTTTAGAACTTAAGACTCCAGTCAATATTCTAAACAACCCCATGAACTACACAAGAACGAGGATCGAGCTAAACCTGAAAAACGTTATCCAGTAAAAGATACCTGTCTCCTACGAACTCGTCAGTTATTCAGTCAACCATCACTAACCACATTATTCGAAAAATGTGTTCCAGTACGACGAAGAGCTGTGGGAAAAGCCTATATAAGAGAAAAGTTCTAGAAGAGATAGGGACCAAAAAAATTATTCAAAATTTTATTTACGAGATCAGAAGCATTTCTATATTTTAGAGATCACTTGTAATAAAGAAATCCATACCAAGCAATAAAGATATTTTTACAAAAATCCTCCATACGAGGTCGTTGCTTTTTACCTGTTCAGAGGTTTTCCAGGCTAAAAACACTTGTTTCCATTTCTTACTTTCAATTCGAGTATTGTTATAGGCTCATTGGTGTAATAGCTAATTCCTAATCTTATCGAGCTTACAAAATTTGGCCATTTCATTTGGCAGCGTCTGTGGGAAAGATTGCATTTCCACGATACCCTAAGGCAGTCTTTTATTATAATTTTCAATTATGGTTTCTTCCAGATGACAGGCCGCGGGAACTCAGATCAAAATTTTGGTGGATCCGGGACAACTCACCGAGTTATGGGAAAACTTCCATGCCGAGACAGAAAAATGTGCCAAAGTCAAACTTTAATTAACATAGGATCATGAGCTCCGAGAGAAAGAGCTCGATGCAGAAAAAAAGCTCGTTTGACAGCGCTCAAACGATACGAAGATCAGATGACGACGATGCAGACTGCACTCGAGGCTCTACAAAATACTCAGCAGGTTCCTCCAGCCAAAGGTCGCGATCAACTTCCAGAGATCTTATACATTTCAGCATGGGAAAGATTAGGAACTCGGGGAGCCGCCAGTAAGGCCATTTCCAGAAATCTACCACACGGATTGCAGCCCTCCATCCATTTGGGGGGAGAAGTCCAATCAGAAGTCAGTCGAGGTCACCAGATTCCCATCCATCAGGAAAAAGACCAGAGACCTCAACATCAAGTTCTAGTACGAGATTGCTTGAGTGAAGGTGCAGGAACTCATCATCCCCTGCCAGCACATCTAGCGATTCAACCAACACGTCATTACGTTACGAAAAAACACTTGGACCAATGAATTTAGGAGCTGATCGAGGCACAAGTTCTAGGTACTACCGGCGATACCACAAAGTTACAAGGGAGTCCGATTGCCAAAGAACTATTAGATATGGAGATATCGAATGGTTTCCATACTCCAAAAATTCACAAATACAACCGAAGAAGCATATTCAGCAATACCGTGATTCATTGGGGTTGTACTCCAATCTTAAGCACATTCTCTGCCATCTATTCACCATAAGTTTACAGGAGGAGCCGCTCCGATGGTTCCATTCTCTTCCTGATAAATCTATCTACACGTTTGATCAGCCGCAGAAGCAGTTCATCATGACATATGCTCACAGCAGAAACAAAGAGGAGAACTTGTATTCTCGTATCAGTCTTAAGCAATCACATGGAGAAAGGCTTGAAGATTTCTCAAAGAAATTTCTGGAACACGAGAGAAAGGTGGATAATCTCGACCAAAAAATAGTTGTGCCCGCTTTAACCAATGCTCTCCAGCTCAATTGCAAAGCCAAAGAATACCTCTTCCTTAACAAGCATTGCGACATTAGAGAAGATGATCACCAAAGTTAACGGTTACGTCAACTTAGAGAGAATGATGTATGAGCGACAAAAGTATACTAAATCAGTCATCTCTACCAAAGCCCCACCTGCGGATCGAACCAGCGGGCCTAAGGAGGAACAAAAATATCAGAAACTCACCAAGGGAAATACTGGATACCCTCGGAGAAGCGGTCCGTAAAGCATGCCCGTCCTCCCAAAGCTGAACGTCCAAATCTCTACAATTTTTCCATTGATGTTGAAGGACCTGCACTGCCACATCTCTCAACCACTGGAGCCCATCAAGAATTGACCATTTTACCTATATTATAAGGTAAATCATCACACTACTAAAAATTGTTATGCTCTACAGCGGCTGCTCGAGCTTATTTTCAAGGAAGGACGGATGCTCGAATACATTGTAGACTTGAAGTCATACCAAGTAGGCAACTACAAGAAGTAGTTCGAAGTTGATCAGGTTAACGATAGAGCCGAGGGGAAACATCTCTACTATATGCACCTCAGCAACATGATCGACATCAGCCAGATCACCAATTCCAAATGATCAAAGCGTTGGAGGCTCTCGGAATGCTATGATCTTACACCTCAAGACAAGGAAGCCAAACTTCTTCCCGAGTCCAGCAATCACCAACTCATAATCTCCTTCAAGGATTGCGAGACTATCCATGTCAAATTTCCACATCATGATGTGTTAGTCATAATGCTCAAGATGAAACAGTTTGTCATGCACACAATGATGATCGACACAGGAAGCGGTATTGAAATTGTTTTTCATAGTACGATCAACCAGATGGGATTGGCCAACCAAGTCATTCAGAGCGACATAGACATCAGTGGGTTCAATGGCTCTAGAGAGGAACGAGTAGGCAAGATTATCTTACCTATTACTGTAGGACCAACCACTATCAACATCATTTTTTACGTGATCAATACAAAATCTCGCTATCTTGGGATTATGGGCCGCTGCTGGATACATAATATGGAAACAATCGCTTCAACCCATCATCAAGCACTCCAATTCAAACATGACAACGGTATTTATGAGATCAGGGGTAGTCAAAAGCTCTCTCGCGCTTGTGAAAATACTGTCTCTACCATCCTAGATACTTCAGACAGATTGGCCAAATAGAAATTATAGAAAATTGATTACCTCGACGATCAATCACCAACAGAGGAGCCCACGGAATATGTTAATATTGATGAACCTAGTAGAGGTACGTTCATTAGAACCAAGCTGGCTCAACATGGGAAAGATGTTCTCATTCAGTTCTTACAACTCAATCGAGAGGTTCTTGCATGATCTTTCGAAGAAATGCCCGGAGTCGACCCGGCCATGGCTTGCCACAAGTTAGCCATTAATATCAACGCCACAGCGGTCAAACAGAAGCAGCGACGACTTTTACCTTGTCTTCAAGATGAAGTTAACACCGAAATCGAGAAATTGATCAAAGTGAGATTCATTGGAGAGGCCAAATATCCAGGCTGGATATCCAATATTGTCGGTGTCCCAAAGAAGAACGAAAAAGTTCAAGTTTGCACAGATTTTACAGATCTGAACAAGCATACTCCAAAGGACAGTTTCCCTCTTCACAACATTTATCAGATCCTCGATTCCACAAAAAGCCATGATCTCCTTTCTATGATGGACGCTGCTTCAGGGTATAATCAAATCCCACTTCTGGAAGAAGACCAAGAGAAGACAACGTTCATCACCAAAAGTGGTCTTTATTGTTATAAAGTCATGCCCTTCGGGCTCAAGAATGCAGGTGCCACATATCAACGATTGATGACCGCTATGTTCAAAACACACCAAGGGAAAATCGTTGAAGTCTACATCGACGATCTCTTGTGCAAAAGCATATAGTCAGATAATAACATCTCAAATCTTAACATAATATTTAACATCCTTCGATCTTACAGAATATATCTCAACCCTGATAAATGTCAATTCGGGGTATATTTTGGCCGCTTTCTAGGCCACCCCATCAGTAAGAAAGGAATTAAGGCCGATCCAGATCAAATTTGGGCCCTAATCGACATGCCTTCTCCAAAGGCAACAAAAGGCGTTCAAAAACTTGTCGGCAAAATTGCCGCGATCAACCATTTTGTCTTTAAATCTTCAGACCACTGTCGTTGGCTATTTCTATTACTCTACGGATGTACCAAACGAGGAAAGGTTCAGCCAACTGCAGAAGTTACATGAACACCAGAATGCGAAGCAGCTTTTCAGGATCTCAAAATTTATTTGGGGAGGTCTCCCATAATGAGCACCCCAGTAGATAATGAGGAACTGATAATCTACCTAGCAGTCACAGATACTTTACTCAGATCAGTTCTCATTCGCCTGGAAGGGAAAATAGTGAAACTAGTCTTCTTCATCAGCAAAACACTCACACCAGCGGAAATAAGGAACTCTAAAATTGAGAAACTTCTTCTCACCCTAGTCTACACTTTGCAGAAACCCAAGCACTACTTCCAAGAATATTCTGTCAAAGTTATGATGAACTACCCACTTCGGGAAGTTCTGTCCAAAAAAGAAAAGTCACAAAGAGTGCAATAATGGTCAATCAGTTTGGGAGAACATGATATCAAGTTCGAACAGCGCTATTTCCAAAAAGGTCAGGCCGTTGCCAACTTTCTCACAGATTTTCCAGTGGAGGATCCCGAGTGGGAAGAGCACGACCCGGACCATACCGAAAATACGCCAAAGAATCCAACTCCCAAGCCATTCGACGAACGAGCTGACTGGATTACTACGTCGGGATAGAAGCTTCTCACAGATAGATCAGCAGGACCCGCAGGGTTAGGGATCGGGATCGTTTTGATTACCCCTTCAAATGATAGAATTGAGAAATCAATCCTCTTGGATTTTGAGGCCTCAAATAATGTCACCGAGTACGAACCTCTCATTCACAGACTCGACCACATACTTGACCTCGATGTCCCCAAACTCTTAGTTTACATAGATTCATTACTCATCGTTTATCATTATTCTGAGTAATACAAGAAGAACAAGAAGATGATCGAATACGCAACCCTCGTTATAGATAGGATGAGTAAGTTCATAAAAATAACTCTCAAATATCTTCCTTAAAGTAAAAACACACACGCTGATTCCTTGGCATATATAGCCGGGGTCTTGGGAACATAATCTCGACATCTCCAGATCAAAATTATTTCAACCCCTATCATTGATAGCATATCTGTATGCACGATCAACACTGGGGGTGATAAAGGGGGATACGACGATTGGCGAGAGCCTTTCTTAGCCTACCTCGGTGTCAATAACAAGTGCAGCAGATCCAAAAGAACGCCGACAGCTTATCAGCAACTTGAAGTATTACATTACTCAAAATGGTATGCTCTACCGCCTTTTCGTTATAGGGCCTTACCTCAAGTGCCTCTCGAAGTTAAAAGCAGATGAACTGCTTCATAAATTACATGAAGGAACTTGTGGTTCCCACACCGCAGGTAGATCATTAGTGAACCGAGCTATAATACAAGGTGTATTCTGGTCTGGCATGTACAAGCAAGCATAAGAGTATTCCCACAGGTGCGACACTTGCCAGAGACATGGAAATATGATACATGCCTCGGCGCTCGAGCTCCATGCAAGCAAGGTTTTTTGGCCATTTAAAAGATGGGTACTAAACCTCGTCGACGAATTCCCTAACTCTCCAGATAATCACCGTTAGCTACTCGTAGCTACCGATTACTTTACAAAATGGGTAGAAGCAATTCCACTATGTCAAACCAAAGAAGAAGATGTCAACTCTTTTATCTAGAACTACATACTCACTCGATTTAGGTACCCCCACCTAATTTACATCAATAACGGGCCCTAATTTGTAGGAGATAAGGTCGCAACCATCGTAGATGGACTCAAAAAATGGCTTCACTCACAAAAAAAAAGAAATTGGGTTAGTGAACTACCTCACATCCTGTGGGCGTATCGAACCACTCCCCAACAATTTACTGGGTTTACCCCATTCCTCCTTGCATACGGCACTGAGGCCATCATTCCTTCTAAATATCATTATCCAGTTCGTGATCACGAGCTGACTGATGAGGAGAATGAGTTCAAATTGGCTTGCAACCTCAACATGATAGATGAGACCAGGGAACGCGCCATCGCTAACCTAAGTCAATATCATCATATGCTTGCCAGATCGTATAATAACCGAGTCAAGAGCCGCACTTTCCAAATCAAAGATCTCGCCCACAGATAAATTCCTCAACATTGCAATGAGCCTCACGCTAGAAAATTAGTCTACAATTGGGAGGGCCCATTAATTTTTACAGGTCTCTCAGGCCTGGGATCATACTATCTCATGACAGAAGAGGGAATCCCTATTTCCAATCCTTGGAACACTAGGCGACTGAAACGGTACTATCGTTAGGCATCTTACTACTCTATTTCTATATTTTTCTTTATGTTTTACAATTCTAAAAGTGAGATTCTAATCTCCATCCAATGTAAATTCTGAGCTTATCAATAAAAGTTTTTTTAGACAATGTCATTCTCTTCACGAACATTTGTCCGCATTCTAAAGATTAAAGCATAGTTAATACTAGCTTACAATCAATCTTATCCAAGTTAGATAAAGAATTTCACTTGATTTGGCTTCTTTTACAACATCTCTGCGATTGTAGCAAGTGTAAAAACTTGTTTAATATCAAAGACTTTGCCAAACAAGAGATAAGACAAAAGTAATACTAGTCTTCATCTTTTTCAACTTGTTTGGATCATTTTTACCGGTTGAATCAAGGATAACACTTGGTTTAGCTGACTTTTTACATCTCTATAATTGTAGCAAGTGTAAAAACTTGTTTCATATCAAAGACTCTGCCAAACAAGAAATAAGATAAATGTAATACTAGTTTTCATCTTTTTCAACTTGTTTGGATTATTTCTACCAGCTTGATCAAGGATAACACTTGGTTTAGCTTACTTTTACATCTCAGCGATTGTAGTAAGTGTAAAAACTTGTTTCATATCAAAGACTCAGGCAAATAAGAGATAAGACAAAGGAAATACTAGTCTTCAACTTTTTAACTTGTTTGGATCATTTCTACCGGCTGGATTAAGGATAATACTTGGTTTAACTGACTCTTACATCTCTGCAATTTAAGCAAGTGTAAAAACTAATTTTACATCAAGGACTCAACTAGGCATAAGATAAGGCAAAAGTCATACTAGTTTTCATCTCATTCAATATGTCTGCGACATTTCTATAGTTCAAATCAAGTTTCTACTTAGTTTAACACAACCCACTTCTACGATTTAAACAAATGTAAAAAATTTGTTATATATCAAAGACCCCACAAGTCATAAAATAAGGAAATGTTCATAATAGCTTTCATCTATTTTTAATGTGTCTGCGACAAATACTATTTATTTTCAGGTCGAATTCATATTACAAGGGTTTCCTTTCTGCTGATGGAGAGTCAGCAGTGCTTCCCCTTACATCTTGAGGTTGAATTTTCAGTTTGTGGGTCATAACAGCTCTACCCGAATCTATCAATTCAACAGTTCGAGGGCCCAGTTGAGTCTCCATGATGCCTAAACAGTTCGCCCGATCTATCTTAGCTCCACAAATGCATCCCTTATCCGGCAGAGTTTAGAACAAAGTATCTCGTTCTAACTCAAGTATTTTTACTTCCTCTATAAAATATATTACAATCGCCTTTAACAGGTTAGATCGTGACTCATCAGGTATGACCATTGTTGTAAATCTCGCTCTCAATCTCTCGAGGCATAACTCTAGTCTAGCATAATCATTCTTCAGTTCAGTCATTTCTGCATCGACCTTAGCATGGCAGATTACATTTTCTTCCAACTTCACAATATACTTCGTTGATTCAGTAAGGTTCATGGCTTCTAAGTCTACTACCCGAGCATGATATCTTCCAATTTCTGCGTTCAACTCTTCCCTAGCCGGCATATCTTTCAATAATTCTTCTTTCCCCTTCACAAGCGATTCCTTCACTTTGATTTCCCCTTCCAGAACTTTCTCCCTGATAAGAGCAGTATCCAACTTATGCTGGCATTCCCACAAATTTGTATTTCCCTTCTGGAAATGCCCCTGAATACGAGATACGTTACTCTCTAGCTCTCCAATTCGACCTGAGAGACTAATACATCCCCTTGAACTAAAGGAGTCTTAAACTCAGTACTACTTCCCCCGAAACGCTCTTTAGCCTCAGCATTCTTGGTACGCACAATGGCCTGCGCCAGTTCGGCCTTAAGTCGTGCAACCCTCTCGTTTAAATCGTTACACCCTTGTTGCATTTCCTAGAATTCCATGTCCTAGGCAGGTAGGGCTATTTGCAAATGTTCAGCTGCGGCATCCAAAGCCGATAGATTTTCTTGAGCTACCCTCAGCTCGTCGTCTTTTTTGATGAATTTTTGTCTCACTCGCTCCAATTTGTTCTTACAGTTTCGGAGATCAGATTAAAATTGTTCATCTGATTGTTCAAGCGCCTGAATACGATATTGAGCCGTGTCGGCCTGCTTACCCTTCACAGCCAACGCGTCAACTTGACGTTGACGGTTCTCGGTATGATTTATTACCTCAACTAACTCTTTTAATCCCCTCTTTATCTCAAAATATTTTGCTTTGACCTGAAGAGTCAGGTCGGAAACGGCCTAGGTCAACTCCACAAGTCTAAAATGTGCCTTTACGCATTGATCTTCTCTATTCTCATTCGCCTCCTTCATCTTGTCGAACTTCTATGCAAATTCCCGATTACACGTAAGCGAGATAAATCTAAATCGACCTGGGAAATATAATAAGTTTTAGTTTGATTCAGGAAAGCTTTCAAATATATGCATACTACATTTCTAAAGAGACTATACAATTTCTAAATATCTGCTTCCAGTAATTATAGACTAAAGGTTTATAGTTCGTTCTCAGATGAACAATTCATGAGCTTTCTTTCGGCATACAAGGTACATGCTTTGGATATACTACCCTATATTAATTGTGTTTGATTTTTACCATGCATCTATATCCTATTTACTTGATAGCTTAACGTTGGAATAACATACAAGTTGAAAGACCTATTCTGATCTAACCTGCTGCTCCGCTTGCGCAGACAGTAAGGCTTTAGAGGTCTCTCTATCCCTAGCAAGTCAAGACTCTAGATCGTTTATTCTGAGACTCATCTCCCTAAATGCATACAAAAGGTTTATAAAACAAAGTCAATCTATACAAGTTTTCTTCCCCACACACAGTTCAAACTACTTCCAAATATTTATACAAACACATATGTCTACCCTACCTTCTCACTACCACCTTATGGGAGCTCGACGTCATCCCCTTGATTGTCGAGCACCGTCTGGCAGGAAATACCATCCAAACCTTCCATGATCCCCAACGCTTCTGTTTCCTCCTTATCTTCTTCCTCAACATAGGTGTCCGCCTTAATGACATCCACCTCCTCCTCAGAATAGCCTTTTAGCATCAAATGATGCCCTAGTCTATCCTGCTCCTCAACCATCTCGTCAAGATTGGCCTTTGTCTTCACCTACAGCTGACCAACCGCCACGGTATGAGAAGCCTTCAGCTGTTTGACGTCCTTCAAAGCGTCAGCCTTGGATCGAGCTAATTATTTTTCTAGCTCGACATTGACCTTCTTCTGCTCGCTTTTCTCTTTCTCTATACCGAGCTAAATCTCCTTGACAAGACGAGCAACCTGCAAAAATTACATAAATCTTAGTGATTAGCTCGAAGTATATTAAGCCTTTCTTTCTGATAATATAAACTTACCATCTTGCTCGTATCTTCCTCTCCTTGGAGAACCGCCAACCTGGCCCTTTCCTCGACCTCTTTAAGGTCGTCTACTAAAGAAGATTGCCCCTCGGCGACCTTCTCTCTTGATTCCCCCGAGGGTTCGACCTTCCTCCACTTATCGTTCGCGACCTCACTACTACCAGTGGTACCAGAGGCTGACATTACCTTTAACATCTCTTTCTTCGGATATTTTTGAGCTATTTTGCTCTGCTTGCCAGGATTAGGCTGAGCCAAACTTCCAGTTCCAGGAGTCTTAGACAAATTAGTTCGAACCTCCTCACCACTTACTTGCCCTTTTCCTTCATCGACCCCCACCATCAATCTGGTAGACTGAGCCTTTCAAACCTTATTCGACCTACTGTCAAACCTCTTCTTTCTACTCAGGCCGAGTCCCTTCAACACTAGGTTGAATTCAGTCTTCTCCTTCGTAACTTCGTCCAACAGGGATTCCTTCCTTTCCACTGTAGACTTCACACCTACAATAACAAGATTTTTACTATTAACTACAGTTATCAGATAAACATAACAATAGTTTTATTTATGCATGTCTATACTTACTTTGCTTTACAGTTTAAAACTGAAGGTCCAAAGTTTCTTCATCATCTCTTTGAAGGCAATTACCCTTCACCCATATGATGCTGTCATTCTAGGTTCGACCTGTTGAATTCAAATCGAAAAAGCGACGCCGAGTTACGCTCGCACAGAAATATGACCCCCCACTGACCTTAAAAATTTTCACCCCATAAAACTGCAAAACGTCCTCAGGGGTTATCCTCCTCATTTTTTCCTCAATTTCCTATTTTTCATTCAGATGGTCATACACGGTTATTACCTCCCACATGTTTCTGTTCAATTGAGCAGGGCATTCCCCAATTGCATTCATAATCCCATTCGCCAAATTAGTGAGGGGAAGGCTCAACCCATACTCTAATTGAGATAGGTAACACAAAAAATCCCCATCAAAATATTCTAACGAGATCGATTCATCTATACCCCTATCTCATTTTTCCACTTGCAAATCAGCCAACAGGCAAAAATACTCTTCTCCCACCGCTACCGTACAACCCCTAAACTGCCTACCGACAAACTCAAGACATTTGCCCCACTTCCCTCCTACAGCCGCCTTGGCTTCACAAAATACTCTAAAGGCATCAGAACCAGGAGGATAAGATACCAATTGACCAGGGAAACCACAAAATTGTTCCAATCCTACTTCCCCTTCATTATTAGGCTCATTCGACCGACCAGAGGTCGATACCTCATTAACAGACGAACTACCCATCTTAAAATAATTTCTGCAGGCACATTTTCGACCTACAGAGATGCCTTTCACGCTCGACCTACATACAGGTTAAAGTATTTATCATTCTTCCATCTATATATATATATTCAGCATGTATCTCTGATCAGTCGTTTATGTATAACAATATATCTTTAACATATACATACGTCAACATATATTTGCGTACATCTCTACTAACCTTCAGTATCAGAATGAGAATCGGCAGTTGCATCAAGCATTTCCCTTACGACGTTGTTGTATAGCCACCTACGAGATCTAGAATCTTTTGCCCTCTTCAACCGTTTATCACCTTCGAATAACTCTTTATCAAATCACCTGATCTTTCGTCTCGCTCTCTGAGTGTTCTCCAAATTTTGTGAAGTTGTAAAACGTTTGATTGGAGATGAAGAAATACTATTTATCCTTTCTCTCTCTCCAGCGGCTGGCATTTATTGCTCCTCGCACAAACCGTCCTCGATTCCAGAACCGAGGCGTCCTTTCCACTCTCCATGTTAAGACGCCTTGTACCTTTTCGATAAAACCACCTTTCCATTATTACAACTCCCCGCATTTTTTAACATATTTTTTCTCCCTATTTCCATATCCTTTCCTAACCTTCCTGCACTCATGATGACTCACACTGTATGATATCAGAGTTTTATTTCCTTTTGCATACAAAACAAAACTAGAACCTTCTGCATTTTCATATTTTTGTTTCTCTATCCTTGTCTATTATACTTATAGTGATTGACGTTATTTTCTAAACTGTACAAATTTTCAAAATTATTCAAAGTATTTGCTAAAGCAGTCACAAAACAGATTCGCCCCTATAAAGGATCCGCTTGACTTATATTATTTATGTTACATTCAAAATAATTATATTATTCATAAGAAATGCTTTACACAACATCCATCACGACCTTAGTAACCTAAACAATATCATCTAATCACATTGTTCGTCGGTCCTCAGCTGTTCGAACTCGATCTCAATTTCAGTAATCATACAAATCAACTTCTCTCGATCTACTGAATCCCTCACCAATTTATAGAAGCACACCTCATCAAAATAACGAGCATACTCACAAGGTCTCCTTACATCTAACATTCAAGCTCACATTTCTCCCAAATAGTTCAGCATTATAACCAAACGAATCCAAGATCCTCTCACGTACTTCAGAAATCTTTATAGTCAATCGTCCTTCCACGGCAAGACAAATTCACTGAGATCGAGCCATACCATCCTAATCTTACCTCTACTTTTCTTTCATCCTACCCATATTTATACGTTTCTCACACACTTTCCCCTTGAATATGTGATTTTTACCTTGTATCTCATAGCAGAAAACCCCAAATTTTTGGAAAAAATTATTTAAACTTATCCCCACGCCAGTATACACAATAGTCAATGTACTCAACCTTATGAGTATTATCCATTTCGACTTGTAACGGCTCGAATTTCTACAATTACAAATTCCCTTCAATTTCTATCCCTCACCAGTTAAACTTAAATTATTTATATCTGCACGACATTGTCGCCAAATATTCATCTCAGTTCGAGCAACATTGCAACATTGTTTCATAACTTATAAGCAGTTATTCAACCAACACCCAACACAATTCAGTTCGATTCAAAGAAATTTTTCTATACACAGTTTAGTAAATATAAACTTTTATTCATGACAAAGATATTACATACGATTTACAAATAATAAGTTTTTACACAGGAATACAACAGAATGTTATCCATCCAGCACCAAACTCCAGACATTGGACACAACAAAAGTTTCCCTCACATGAGTTTGGTCGAAGTCCATTCGAACTTCAAACGGAAACTATGCAAGCAGTAGACTATGTACTGGCCCCCACAAACAAGATGAAGGTCTTCTGAGCGCAAAAACACGATGGAAATGCGTCAGTAGGTTCCCCCTTCTCATCCTTTTCCTCCACTGCCATCACCGCCTCTTCTATAGCCACTATTATCGAAGAGTTGGTAGAGATGAAGAGGGCCTAACCTTAGAATCCATGGCGACACAAGAAATCAGCATATCTGCCACGCAGATACACCTATCCCTGTATATGAAGCCCTAACCCTATCTTCCGCAAGAATACAGAGACAGGCCCAACATTCCTCGCATGTCAAGACGAAGACATGAAATCTCCACTTATAGTAGAAATCTTCCTCAGCTTCAAATGCTTCCTCTCCCGACATGCCTTAGTACGTCAAAGGAATAGGGGCGGGTATCGCCATTTCCAAGGAATGATCACCAAAGTATTTTAACTTCAACCTCTGCATTTCAGACGCAATCCTCTCTTCAAGCACCATCTTCTGAGTTTTCACCATCTCAAAGAAAGCTACGCATGCAAGAATTGCTTCAAAGATTTGCTACAGGTATTCTTTATATAACCCTAAATTTATTGTGCAGGTATGTTATCCCAAGTATCATCATTCATTATGGACGTAACTATTCAAACGCAGCTGCCACATACATCCACATCATCATTTAATATCCATCACTTCCCAATATCACGTAACTTCCACCCAATCAAACGCCATCATTACTACGTTTTGAATTTCAAACTTTTAACACATTCTTTCTCAACCAAAGCCACTCGTGACTTTGGTTGCGAGGGGGAGATTATAGGGACTTATCCCTTGATCTTACTCAAACTCAAGCTCGCGAAGCTCGATTTACCTCCATCTTAGGCTTACACAATTTTAGCACTTAATACTCCAGTCAATATTTTAAATAACCCCACAAAATACTTAAGAACAAGGATCGAGCTAAACCCAAAAAACGTTATCCAGTCAAAGACACCTATCCCCCACTAACTCGTCAGTTATTCAGTCAACCACCACTAACCACATTATTCAAAAAATGTGTTCCAGCACGACGAAGAGCTGTGGGAAAAGCCTATATAAGGAAAAAGTTCTAGAATAAACAGGGACCAGAAAAATTACTTAAACTTCTTATTTACGAGATTAAAAACATTTCTATATTTTAGAAATCACTTGTAATAAAGAAATCCACTCCAAGCAATAAAGATACTTTTACAAAAATCTTCCATACGAGGTAATGGATTTTTACCTGTTCAAAGGTTTTCCACGCTAAAAACACCAGTTTTCATTTCTTACTTTCTATTATAGTATTATTACAGGTTCATTGGTGTGATAGCTAATTCCTAATCATATCAAGCTTACGGATTTTAGCCATTACAACAATCATAAGCATCCCGCCACAAAAGTTAAGAGTACCCCCCTTCATCATCACCAACATGATATTTCATTAAATTCATTGTTAAACATTAAAACATTTCTTTAAAACATTTCATCAAACAAATGATAAAGGTAAAAAAATCTATGAAATTTTACTATTTTTTTCTCACTGTGATTGCCATAACTTTCTTCGATATATGTATTTTACCTTCTGGCAACACAACCATGCTCCTCATGCTATCAAGATGAATATTGAGGGGTGGAGGTGGGTGTGCATGTCTTTCGTCGTACGAGACAAATCTCTCTACTACCGCCTTGTAATTTTGGCGTCGGGCGGTGTGATTATAATTTTTCATTAATTTTGGCATCGGTATAATGCTCTTGCTTGATTATGGATTGTGTGAAGAATTAGGGTGGTGGTGGTGGTGGTGGTAGTGGTGGTGGTGGTGTTAGGTGTTGGAGTATTTTAGTGTAGATATTTGATGGTGCTGTTGTTTGAATGAGAGGGGAATGAGGAAATAAACCAAGTTTTATTAACAGAAGATGATAGGCCTTTTTCTGTTCAGCGCCCAACTAAAATAATAAATTATTTAGCTTTCTATGTTAGAGCACCTGTAGCATCTAGGTTGATTCTGACGTGGCATGGTGGATTGAGAAATCTACCCTCTAAACCACAAATCTACCCCACAACAACTAGGTGGAGGAGATGACATGACACTCCCAAACCCACCTTGAGGGTGGTCTTTCCACCCTCTGGGTAGATTTTTGGTAGATTGAACCAGCACAGTTCTAAACTACGCTTAGCCTTTGAGCTAATAGAATAATGACACTTGTCAAGCTTCCAGTGGCTCCCCTGCCCTGCAATTTTGAACTATGCGTAGAGTGTATGCTCCAGATGGAGACACGAGGACGGTTGGGATTCAAACTTGGCTAACGGCTAGTTCTTGCCGTGCAATTCAGAACTACGTGGCTAGTGCCTGCATAAAATTTTTAATCCTTCCCCTCTCCATACTTAGTTTTGTTTTTTGGTGATCAGAAGGCCTATAGTTTTGGGCATACTTGCCCAATAACAACCTCAATGGCTATATTTTTAGGCAAACTTGTTTGGCAAGCATCTCAATGGCTAGTTTTTTGGCCAAACTTGTTTGACAAGAAGCTCAATGGCTAGTTTTGCTTATCTATAAAAACCATTCATCTTGTACACTCAATTATCTTACTCTTCTACACTCAACTCTATTCTCTTAAAAACCATTCATCTTTTAAACTCAACTTTATTATCTTGTTATCAATTTTATCAAATCATGTCTGACCTAATTTTGGAGGACCTAATCATGTCTGACCCATCATTCTCATCCTTGTCATCACCGTCCGGAAGTGAAGAGTTATTCTGATGTCAAATTATGATAATGCATGAGTATAGCAAGGTTCTCTTGGTGATGGGAGAAATGGAAGAAAAAGAGTAATATTCGACATCATCACGGAGGTGGGTGGGTAGTAAAATGGGAAGGATTGACAAGCAGAAAGGCCGTGATCATAAATTGAGTAAGTTTAGCCTTAATCAGGATTATTTTGGTGCCAACCCAGTCTACCCTGATATCCCATTTCGTCGTCGATTCCCTATGTGCGAAGGTGTGTATTAACATATTCATTATCATGTTATTTTAACGAACCCCTATTTTATTACACATTATGCATGTTATGTTACGATACGAGCGCAGACGCCCAAGACGAATACGTTCGAATTGAGGAGTCTACAGGTAATTTGAGTTTGAAATTTTTTTGAAAAATAATCATAATACTATTCAAAGCTCAATACTTTAGATCTCCTTATGAAAATGATACATTAAACTTGTTAGAAGTAAATGGATCGCGAGGCTTCCCGGGGATGTTAGGAAGTTTAGATTATATACATTGGAAATGGAAGAATTGTCCTACCAGGTGGGCAAGACAATATACTGGGTATAAGAAAATCCCGAAGGTGATTTTAGAAGAGGTTGCATCGCAAAATCTTTGGATATGGCACCAATTTTTTGGGGTGCCTGATTCTAACAACGACGTGAACGTCTTGCATCAAGGGTGGCTTTTCAACAACTTGTCTAATGGAGTTGCGCCGCCATGCAATTACAATATAGGCACGGTCCCGCACACCATAGGGTATTATTTAGCGGACGAAGTCTATCCAAAATGGCAAACAATTGTTCAAACCATAAAAAATTTATCCAACGATGCCAAAAAATATTTTGCAAAGATGCAAGGAGCATGCACGAAAGACGTAGAACGTGCTTTTGAGGTATTACAAGCTAGGTTTGAAATATTGGCCCACAGTGTTCGATTTTGGAAGCCTTGTGATCTAGCAAATGTTATGTATGTATGTATAATCATATACAACATGATTGTCGAAGATGAACGTGATACTTACATCCGACAAGTGGATATTGATCCTGAGTTTAAGAAAATTGTAGATACTTGGAAGGAGACGTTAAATTCGATACGCGATCAACACTATGGCACAGTACATCGAAAATATTTATGAAATTAGAAATGAAGGTGTTCATTTCCAATTACGAAATGAATTTGTCGCGCATTTGTGGAGTAAAAAAGGGGTGGAGTAATGTATTATGTTTCGAAGTTTGAAACTTTATGTTGAAGTTGTAATATATTTTATTTTGAAGTTTGAAGCTTTATGTTGAAGTTGTAATGTATTTGGTTTCAAAGTTTGTAGTTTTATGTTGAAGTTTTAATATATTTTTTCTACTTAATTGAAATTTGTTTTGCAGAATACTTACGATTGATAACAATTTTACTGAAATAATAAAATTACATAGAACTTAAGAACTACTATTAATACTAAAGATTACATCAATCTTTATCACTAGAAATGTTATCATCACTTAGACACTGCTCCTTCAACTTCTCTGAATAAAGTTTAATTTGCTTATTTATCCAATGCCTTTGTGCTGGTAGTAGATTACTTGGGTCCATTGTCATCAACTTAACCAAATGCACATCTTCGATAATTTTTTTCTAATTAGCTCCACTTCATGCCTCCTTTGAATCTCTGCCTCTCTAGCCAACTTTTTTTCTTCTCTCGTACTCTAGCTCTAGCTTCCTTTTCCTCTTTCTTCTGTTCGTCTATCGCATTCTATACTGTCATCATGTTTGTTGTCGTCTTAAACATCTTCTTCCCCCTAAGACCTATACTTGACTTTGCCAATTCATTTCCCTTATACTTTTTTTGGCCGTCCAGTTGTACTTCCCACAAGCATATAGTGGTGCCTCAAAGTTGGTAGAATCATATGGAATTATGACATTTGGAGTTTCGGAAGTTGGTGTAGAGGGATCGATACCGAACGTATTCGGGCTATCATTAAAATTTGATTTCCTAGTGATGTTGCGGTCGGGTTGCCCGATGTTCTTAATTTGTGACCATTTTGGGCAATGCTCCAAAACTTTATAAGCCTCCTCCAATGTAAATAGTTTTTTTTGTAGTTTTTCGAATGTCTCGTATGTCATACGTTCCTAAAAATCAAATTTGAAATTCTAATGAGTATGATTTACCTAACAAAATTAATAAAATGTGGGACAAAACAAAATTACTTACTACGTCACCCGTTCCAATGCCAGTAAAATATCGGCTTTCGAGGTCTTGAATGATGCCTCTAAAAATCAAACATTCCTTATTGAGCCACCCCTTATACGCGCAATTGACACCGTTGTATGATCGCCACATCGATTAGTTATTATAGAATAAGTTCAATTGGTCACGTACCTTAAACCTAAAATGTAGCAGCTTTTTGGTTGTTCGTCGTAGCGAGGTTTTGAGAGACTTGAGACCAAGCGCATGCGAGATTGACAAATTCATCGGACGACCAATTTTTAGAGTTCGTGTATCTTTCTTTGTCGTCATCAACTTCATCCTCAGCCTCAACTACATCCTCAACTATAATAGGTGTGGGTACCGTCTTTCTTTTAGGCTTCGTCTTTTCGTGCGTATTACTTTTCGTAAGAACTGGATTGAGAACCTAAGAGATGACCGGAGATACAACCGGTGATGTATTGAGGTTTAAATAATTTAAACCCCATGTACCTCTCATCAGTATGGTAATCGAACTTCCACCGGCGTCAGATGACAAATATGGATTTCCTGGTTGAGAGTACGAGCCCGTATGAGGATCAAATTGAGGGTAATATCTTTGGTTTTGGTAATGAGATAGAAATTGATTATCGTGTGGAAGGAATAGTTGTCGATCATAGTGATCACGATATTGGGAAGGGTTAGGCATTTGTGACGAATCATATACGGCAAATTACATCTTAAATATACTCCCTTGTTGGTTCGTATTGGAAGATTGAGAGTGGTTTTGAGAATTAGATTGGGAGCTTGAGGATGACATGGTAGTTTTGCTTGTAAGCCAATGAGGGATGAGAGTGTAGAAGATTAAGAGAAGATAGTGTAGAAGATTAATGAGTTTTATAGATAAAAAAATATAGTCATTGAGCTACTTGGTCAACGAGTTTTCATAAAAATATAATCGTTGAGCTACTTGGTGAACAAGTTTCTACGAGAATATAGTCGTTGAGCTGCTTGGTGAACAAGTTTCCCCTTAAAGCCCAAGGATGGGAATTAGAGTGAAGTAGGGGGCAAAATTAATCCTACCACTCCTCCATAACCCCCACCTCCGCTGCCAACGAAGGACCTCCTCTATCACTACAATACCCAATCTTTCGCAGGGTATCGACAGTACTTCTCAGACGACTTCCCCGCCTTCTCGTCTTCCGCCGCCACTGCATCTTCTACAAGCATCCGCAGACAGGACTGACGGTGAGCAGCAAACAAAACCACGTAATGAAATCGCCACAGTTGATGAAAATCATCCTCTGCCTCCTCTACTTCTTCCCACGAAATCCCATGGAAAGTTGGAGGAATAGGGATTGGAGTCGGCAAAGAAAGACTTTTGGTGCCAAAATAGCGAGTTTGAAGACTTGTCATTTTTGTCTGAACTCTAGCTTCATCTTCTTGGCGTCGAGTTGTCACCATCACTACCACTCAACCCAACCTGAATGACTGACAACGTTAACCAGGATGAACAATGATAACAACTATTCACCATGTTTTTATAATAGCAGCATTTAATGCATTCCACAACTTCTAATAAGGTATTCATCACAAGTGCACGTCTCAAGAAGAATTTTTGGGAGATCCAAAAGTCGAAACTACTATTCTTCCAAGATAAAATGGAAACCATCAATACAACATTCAATTCAGACGACTGAACTTCTCAACCAACACCACTCGCAACACACGTTTCTCCCGCTATTGGCTGAGAGGGGGCAGTTGTGAGGGCTTATTTCTAATCCCCGTACTGAGTCCGATATTCAAACTCACATAGCTCGAGTAAACATACTGATAACCAATCAATAACTAAAAGCAAGGAGATCGTAATACAGACTTCCTCATCTACAACTCGGGGATGACATAGCATCCAATAACATCGCACTACAGAAAATACAATGATATCTATCAACAGTTCGAATACACGCGGACACTATTAGAGATCATATCTTCATCAACAGTTCGGAGATATCAAAGCATCCTGTGACTTCGCGCTACAGAAGATACTCCTCCACTTATCAATAGGTCGTATGCACACGAGCATCACAAGAGATCGTATCTTCCCAACGGCTTGAAGCTACAGCTAAAGAATGTTAATGGATCCATTACAGATCAACAAGTATCAAGACGTAATAAAAGAATACCATGAAGACTCATCAAAACCCGATATTGTAACGTCCATCATCAATGTAACCAACGGTCATATTTTAAGACCTATAAATAAGACTAGATAGCTACGAATTAAGGAGGCTGCTCTGAGAACCTCTAAGAGATCTTTTCTATATATCTCCCTCTCTCTCTCTCTCTCTTTCTTTGTAATAGCTAGCAGTCTAAATATACCTCTCTCTCTTTCTAAAATCCTCAAGAGAGGTTGTGGTTTTTAACCCATTCAAGGGTTTTCCACGCTAAATCTAATGTTGTTTGTTTCCTGTTCATAACTAAACATACTAGATTTCGAAGGTGTAAAGCGCTATCTTCGTGCAATACGAAAATAGTCTATTACAAAAACAAAGTGGTAATTCGAACCAATTTTATGCAGGCACTACCCACGCAGTTCTAAACTGCGCGTGGGATTTGGACGGTCCAAATGTTGAGACGTGGCTAGATTTTAGGTGTTGTTTGTGTCGCGCAGTTCAAAACTGTGTGGGCTAATATTCACCTTGATTTTGGGCTAAACTGAGCAGTGGGTGGATTTAGGTTTTTCCACCCTCCAACTGCTGCATAGGTGGATTTGGGGTTTTCCACCCTCCAACTGCTGCATATGCTCTTATGCGTTGAATGGTTCAACACTTATCAGTAAAACCGTAATTTTATGTTGATTATGGAATACGGGTATGGTAAACCGGAATCGCATACGATTCTGTTGGAGGTGCTTTAACTATAAGGATGTGAAGTTCCTAAGCGAATTGTCGGCCAAAGGGTTATAATTTATGAACCTGGATCACCATGATTTCCCAGATAAAAAAAATATATTTTGGAATGGTTCTTGGGATAAGATGTTTACACCATTGTTGACCTAGGAGAGAAGGATTCTTGATTTTTCCTGATGGTAATAGTGGCAATGATGAGACTCGAGACGATAATATATTTTTTGGGGGTTCTACTCATGTAGATGAACATCGTCATGGACTAATGAGGTATGCCAATTGGGTTACCGTTAAGTAGTCTACTTCATTGTGTTTTTGATGTTTTTCATAAATTAGTTATTTTTCTTGTTATGTCTGGTTCGGTCTCGTGGTTTCTGTAATCTCTGTGTTTGTGAATCATGAGTATTGATATGGACGTCTTCTTCACTTTCCCAAAATCCCCAAATTCGTCTCATCTTTCTCAAATCTACACTCACCAAACCAAACCCCAACTTCTGATTCAGAGCTAGGTCAAGAACTGCCACCACCAGTACCCCATGAAATCAGAGGACGACAAAACATTCTCAATCACATCTTTCTTCTGCTAAGCTTTCACACCCATGGCCTGAATGGACCGCCCTGTTAGAGAACACTTATCAATCAAGGGTATTTATTATGATGATGAGTTGGGTACAAAGGAGTCCAACGGCGTATCAGAATGGCGTGCCTTAGTTACATTCGCCATCGCTTCGATATCATACCTAAGTAGTTAAATTTCATAAATTGGATTTTAGGATTTTTATTGCTAATTATGTTTAGTTCATGCTAATAGAACTACTCAATTTGAACTAACACAATTCCAGTTATAGATTAATAAGTAAAAAATGAAATGTATGTAAAGTAGTTGTTGTGAAGAACTGCTGGTGTCTAGGAGCGAGCTGCAACTTGAAAGCTACTAGTTGCTAGCAATGATTACCGCATCCATATTTGAAGTGTCACTGTAGGAAAATTACGAAGACCTTGATAAAAGTGGCACTTCAGAGAGGTAAAACTCGAAGAAGTAGCAAGTGAGCTTGTGCAGTCAGATATAAGTCCATGAATCTGTTCATTTGAATTGCAGCTAGAGATGAGCATGTGCAATACATTGATTATCAAGAGACATTTTGAATGGATGGTGTTACCAAAATGAGTTTTGTAAGAGCCCTTTTGCTGTTGGGATGAGTATATTCTGTAATTTACATCATTAGAATGTATATAATGTTTTTCTTTAGGGAAGCCGGCCTGTTATCTGAGTTGAAACACTCTACATGAGCTTGATTTGGGTAAATCAACTGAGTAGTTGGACGGGCAGGCTACACAATGAATCAGGAAGCCAATACTTTCACATGTAAGAAAAAGCTATCACCATATTAAGGACTGGTAATGATGAAGGAAAATAAGTAAAAAACTTTCTTGTGTTGAAAATTGAGGTAGCTAGTCTCTCTTCTACGACAAGAACGAATCGCGAAAATCGCCGACTAAGAAATAAACAACGAAGAACGAAACAAACAAAGCGAAATTTACCCGGAGGAGGGAAGTGGAAAACCCTTACGGATAAATAACCACTCCCCGCGAACAATCCACTATGATCAAATAGGTTACAAAACTTATGGAGGTAATCAACATGCCATAACGTCATAAACATGTCATAAACAGTTTGGAAAACCGATGTTTATGACATTATCCCGTTGTTTATTTATGGTGCCACAAAACCTATGGAGGGAGAGAAACAACAGAATCTTCAGACAAGAAGCCAAACCTCTGAACTTAATTTCTAAACTGTTGTTTGAAGAAATGAAAGCAAAGTTGGGTCATACTATAACCTCTACTGCTGATAATGCTAGAGCAAGGTCTTTGTGTGAAGCTTGGCAGATTCACCCTGCTTTCAAACTGCCTACTATCAAGCTATGTTCTTGGATGGGGCCCTCCATGAACTATTACATGTTAAACACAGATGGAGCTTACAGTGCTGATAGGGGTGGCATTGGCGGACTGGTTAGAGACAGCAGTGGAGTGGCTCTTTTTTTAAGTATGCAGGTATGTCTAAAGCAGCTAACATCATTGTTAATGAGATGGAAGCTATTCTGGATGGGCTTAAGGCATGCAAGGAAAAGGGCTTTAAGAGAGTTTGGGTAGGGAGAGATTCAACAGCTATGGTTTCTTATATCAAGCAAGAAGTTGAGCCTCCTTGGGCTTGCCACTTCCTTATACAAGAGATCCGTGAGTTGATCCCATGGTTTGAAGACTTCTTGATCTTTCATATTTTTAGAACCAATAGGGGTGTAGACCTGCTTGCTTCTTTCTTAACTTGTAATGGGTTTGTAGTACTCACGGCAGAGTTTATGGTATCAGCGTTTTGAAAATAACAGATTTATAGTTTAATGCACTTTAATGTGGTCATTTTCAACAGATGCTCTGAAGAAATTGGTCGTGTTTAAGATGGTGGTAAATGGTAATCATGGACCAATGAAGTATGTTATTGGTGTGACAATTGGGTTACCATTACGTAGTCTACTCCACTGTGTTTTCGGCAGTTTTTATAAATTAGTTTTTGTAATCTGTGTCTGTGAATCATGACTGTGGTTGTTGTTGTCTCCATAATCATCAGAAGCGGATCATTATCATCGACGAGATTAGAATTTTTATATTTTATTTTATGATTTCTTTGGTTATTTATTTCTTCCTTTGTTTTATATAGTAGTTGATATATATTGTTTCTTGTGCAGGGTCTTCCAAGACAATGAGTACTAAATCGAAATCCCTGTGTTGGAACAATTGAACAAAAAGACTTCCAGTCATTTCCCACCATGTTGTGGTATACTAGTTTATTCAGTTCCATAATCAACATCTGAGATTGCCAAGTACTGTAAATTGCTAAAAGAGTCATCTTCCATAATGTATCACCATCATCCTAAAATCTTCTCCAAGAGTTATGGATGTCTTCTTCACTTTCCCAAATTTATCTCATCTTTCTCAAATCTACGATCACCAAACCAAACCCTAGCTTCTGATTCAGGCCTGGATCAAGAACTCCCACCACCAAAACCCCATGAAAACAGAGGACGAGAAAGCATTCTCAATCACAGTTGTACATCAGAGCTTTCTTCTGTTAAGCTTTCACGCCCATGGCCTGAATGGACTGCTCTGTTAGATCACCTATCAGTCAAGGGTTTTTATGATGATAATGAGTTGGGTACAAAGGAGTCCAACCATATTAGAACGGCGTGTCTTAGTTTAGCTCGCCATCGCTTCGATATCATACCGTAAGTAGTTAATAGTAAATTGGATTGTGTGTTTTTATTAATTATTACATGCTAATAGAACTACTCAATTTGAAATAACACAATTCCAGTTATAGATTGATAAGTAAAAATGAAATGTATGTAAAGTAATTGTTGTGAAGATCTGTTGGTGTCTAGGAGCGAGCTGCAGCTGCAACTGCAACTTGCAAGCGATTAGTTGCTAGCAATGATTGCAGCATCCATATTTGAAGTGTCCATGTAGGAAAATTACGGTGATATACAAGACCTTGATAAAAGGTTTATCTTACATGTGAAAGTATTGTCTTCCTGATTCATTGTGTAGCCTGTCCCGTCCAACTACTCAGTCAAATTACTCAAATCTAGCTCAAGTAGAGTGTTTCAACTCGTATAAGACTTTCTTCAGCTTACACAAGGTTATCATTAGTGATAGGAATCGTGGTCGTATCTATTAGAACTGAAGGTTCCATCTCAAAACCAATTGGCAATGAGAGGAGTATCCCCATTATCTTATATTTTGAGGTTCAAGGCTCTAGTGCCCGATGTGAGACTATATATCTCAACATACCCCCTCACATGTGACGTAATTTTTTGAGCTCAACACGTGGACGAATATATGGGTGACGGGGAGTAGTACGTGGGCCGTTAGGCTCGACACGTAGAAGAAAGACGCACTCTGATATGATACCATATTATAACTGGAGGTTCCATCTCAAAACCAATTTGGCTATGAGTATCTTATATTTTGAGGTTTAAGGTTATAGTGCCCGATGTGAGACTATATATCTCAACAGTATCGACCACAAACTATCATGGGCGTCTCCTACTTGGCGTACTCATCGTGCGCCCGACTTTTTAGTTTCCTAGTATGCATAGATTCTAATTAGATATGTTTCCTATTTTGGGGGAAGTAGGGTTTGAAAAGGAGAGGGCTTCTTCTCTATAAAAGGGAAGTCTTGGGATATAGGTAAGGAGTTGGTGTTTGAGAGAAAGCTTAGGTTAAGGCTAGAGAGAGAGGGAGAGAGATCTATTATTTTCTTGCTAGGAATCAATAAAAGGGTTCGTTAGTTTTTTTGTTAATTGTTGCTTCTGCTATATTTCGAATAAATTAGCAACAGGCTTCCCTGAAGAAAAGCATTATATAGAATCAATGATGTAAATTTCAGAATATACTCATCCCAACAGCACAAAGGGCTCCAACAAAACTCATATTGGCAACACCGTTCATTCAAGATGTTTCTTGATAATCAATGTATTCCATATGCATCTCTAGCTGCAATTCATGGGCTTATATCTGACTGCACAAGCTCACTTGCTACTTCTTCGAGCTATACCTCTTGGAAGTGCAAACTACCACCATATGAAGGACTGGTAATGAAGAGGGAAATAAACTAAAGAACATCTTTGTTGCTGATTTCAAGGTTAAGAATATTGAGAGAGAGAGAGAGAGACTTATCCAGGCATTGAGGTAACTCAATCAGGAGAGAAGTTTGATGTGAGGGCACTCGTAGGTGTCATGTATCTCTCTCCTTGCCTAATGCTACCCTTAGGGTTTCCTATTTTAGTTAACTTTTATTTTAGACTTATTTTAGTTAACTTTTATTTTAGACTTTTTTTTTGGTTAGTTAGTAAGTAGAGACCTGTAGTACTTTTTGGTGCACAATTTAGAAAGAAGTTTGGTTTTTTTTGTTTTGCTCCACCATTGTAATTGGATGACTTGAGTCTAGTTATCAATAAGAAAAAATAGTTTTAGTTAAATTTAGTGTTTTATCTAGGGATTTTTAATTGAAACCTTAAGTCAAATTTGTTTTTGTGGAATTATTGGTGCTTCCCTGATAATTTGTATCAAACTGGTATCAGCGTTCATTGTTCCTTGGATTTTTTTTTTGTGTATTCCATTTTGTTTCATCAACATGGATATTACGCAATTTTACCAGTTAAAGGGTCCATGGATCAAGATAATAGATTTCACTTAGATTTTTGATGGAAAGCGGTTTTACTAAGCAGGAAAAGCCCAGACAAAAAGTTTTTCACTAAGTTATGAAAACATTCTTGTGAGGGCTAGGAGAAATAAATGCTTTCTTGGTAAGCTGAGTAGAAGTGTTGAAAGAGGGGTACTTATCACTTGAGGACTGGCTCAAAAAAACTTTCTTGACCGAGCTTCAAGTGCCACAGTTCATGGAGTTGTTCCAATCGCATCAGATTTTACGATCGAGGATGCTGCCCCACATCATAAGTTCTGATGAAAAAGTTCATGACGATTTTCAGTTACGGAGTTCCAAATTCATCCTCCCATTCCTTAAATGAATGTTCCAATCGAAGAAGAAAAATTCCGATCACGAAGTTCAACTAGCGGGTGAATGGAATTTTTGATCACGGATGATGATCAAATCAAATTTTAAGCCCCAATTGGTGTTCAAATGATAGATCAAATTGCGAATTTCCAAATTTATTTCCCTATTGTAGTGTCGAGTCTCCAATTTTAATTCCTATTAAAATCGAAGCGATTATGATAGGGGAAGCTCCCATCGTATTGGAGTTGGGAAAGTTAGGTTTTCCCATTTCAGAAGCCGCATCCCCAATTGATGTAGTACTCCCTCCCCAACAATGAACTCATTTGCAGAGGTATGCCATGCGGCACAGTACGGGTCAAGTAGAAATACACCCCATCCCCACTGCCTAGTTATAAATCTTCCTCAAAATTAAACTTACTGCGTTTCCATCATTTTTTACGGTGCCAAGAAACCTATATACGTCAAGTATTTGAAAAAAGAGGCAGTCAAATATGTATTGGTGTTTGTTGATCCTCTTTGGGCAACTCTTATGGCTCAATCTCACGAGTGTTTCACTCTTTTCTCGTGGAGGTTCCAGCTACAGTATCTTGCATATTTAGTCGTTGGTTTGGCAAGCGAGGTAAGCGTGTTGGTGATGTGGTACTTCTAACTGATGGGAATGGACGTTGGTTATAGGAGAGTCTATGAAAAGGCTGACTTGTACGGTTTATTGAATTCCCAGGGGAGCAAGTTCAAATGCAAATCCCGGGAACGTTCTATTCGGCCGTCGACTCCAGTCTATATATAGTAAAAAGAAAAACTCTATATTTTCTTCTGTGGGGACCACACCTCTCAACATTAATATAAAAGGTCATTAGAGAGTTCGTAATTTTCCCTTTGGTGTGAAGTAGGGACTAGTGTTTCTGTATTAGTATAGAGAGGTTATTAACTAATGGGAATTTGTATATGGAGGTTTCACTTGTGGTCTAACTCTTTGAAAGAGACGGGGGAGTATGATGTTAGGAAGCATATGTTTTATGTATCAGGTCACATATCTCGATAGGATTCCCATCTTGCTTAATGCTACCTTTAGAGTTTTCTATTTCCAGTTTTCTTACATGTTAGACTTTGATTTGTTTTTGTATTTCTGCTTATCTTGCCAGTAGATTTGTAGCATGATTTAAAGTCCAATCTAGTAGGAGGTTTTGTTGTTCTTTCAGTAGAGCTGTGCACCATCTTGTAACTAGTTAATGATTGGTTGAGTTGTTTTGAGTTTACTATGACTTAAAAGAGTAGTTTTAGTTGTTGCCATAGCTGCTAAGTAGCAGTCATGAGAGGAGGCCTCTCTAAAGAAGTAGACCGTGAACTCTGAATCTGTTGCCGCTGAAATTCTAGTAAACACTTTCTTCCCCCCAAAAACAGGACCATGAAGAATTGCTTGCATTTTATGGAGTATAATACATTGACGGGTCACTGCCCCACTGTATCAAACAATCCTAATACCCTCAAATCCCTAAACAGTCTACCATAGCCTCCAAGGTCATTTAAGAAACCATCAGTACTTGGGAGAACATAGTTGTTTGTAGGGGGAACCCAGCTATAGTAGACCCTCTTTGGCAGTTCATGGCGCAATCTCCCAGACATGGCAAAGGTCTCTGTCAGACACTTGAGTTACGGTTTCCTTTTTATTCTTGCTTCTCTTTATCTTCATGTTAGAAGAATATGTAGAAGAGAAGAGCATGCTATTTCTACCCTTCTACTGATTTGACCTACATTCATCGGATAATAAGTCCCTCGTATATATATATATATATATAAGAACTCTTCTTTGCGTATGAGCTACAGATAGACAAAAAGGCCATGATATATCTGTTGATGCAACTAGGCAGGCTGGAGATAAATTGTTCTGGTCACTTCATTAATTAAAGCATCAATTTCTCATCAAATGCCTTGGCTTGATTGTCCAGATACTTCTCTCATAAAGATATCCAGGTAATTGTGGAATCTGGATGCCCAAGCATAGACAGGAAAGTTGTGAATTCTGGGAAGCGTCTAAGGGCACGTGTGGGCCTCGATGAAAAAAATGTATGTACCATGCACTTCATATAATCTTCTCAATTTGTTTGTTTTTTAATCAAGCGGCCCAAATTTCTTGTTCAAATGTAACTGGACATCTTATTAGGTTTGCAGCTCCTGTTATTTGAGGGGACGTTGTGATAGGGCATATGTGAAGGCCTGTAAGGATGAGAGTGGGCGCACAGTTGATGTCATGCGCATCTTATTAACATATGGGCTTGATACCGTTAGTGGTTTGGCGGAGAATAAATCGTATGTTAACGAACGGGTTGAAGATTCTGTTAGAAGATTGCTGTCTGAAATGGTGAAATTCACCATCAAGGAATACAACTCTGACCGACCAAGGAACATTGTGCTCTCTAGAGAGTCTTCCATTGAGAAAGGCGAAATGGACTCTCCTATCCAAGAAGGCGACTGGGTTTGCCCCAAGTATTATATGTCTACCATATTTATTTTTTCTTAAATATCACTTATTTTTGGGTTATGGATATCTTATGTTAAAATTATTAATTTATATTTACAGATGCAAATTTGTAAATTTCGCGAGAAATATCAAGTGCTTGAGCTGTGATCAATTCCCCCAAGAAAGATTTGAGGAATTCTGGGAGGATCAGGATCATCTTCCAATGAAAAAGGGAGACTGGATATGTGATAAGTAAGGTTTTGTTTATATGATTTCACTTTATGACTTTACCGGTTCATTCTCTAAGAAACATATCTTTCATCTTGTAGATGCAATTTTTTGAACTTCGCCAATAATACGAGATGTTGGCGATGTAAGCAGAAGCCTGCTAAGCGGCAACTCAACCCAGGGGAGTGGGAATGTGACTCGTTAGTTTTCTCTTCCCATCTAACCTTTTTTAACTCGACACTGCTTTTCAATGGCCCATTTTACCTATTTCTTCTCTGAAAATGTATAATCTTTTTAAAAGTTCAACCACATTTATTTTCAGGTGCAATTACATCAACTTCAAGAGGAACATGATTTGCTTGAAATGCAATTGGAAACGGCCAAAAGCCAAGTCTTCATATAATGAAGACGCGCAAAGCCCAGACGAAGATACATTTTCTTGGAGCTCCGAAGAGGATGGCGACAATAATAGTGATATGATCTTCCCTGATTTCCCAATTGTAGGAGGTAAGAGTGTTATATCTCAGAATTCACAAGCTAGAGAAAAATGGAAGTCCCAGATGATGTCAAACGGTAGCAAACAGATTTCGAGTAAAGAAAGTATCCAAAAGAAGGAAAGGAGCAGAGATAACCGTGTGCATACCTACACTAAGAAGTTAGGGTTTGGTGCATACAGAAGATAGACTGATAAATACAGAATATGAAATTGCCCATGTATAAAAGAACTCTTGTTGCTAGTTTTGCTCGAAAAAGGAGATTTTTTTGTTAGTGCAAGACTGCAAGTTGTAAGTTACAACCTAGTTTAGTAAGAGCATCTCCGGCAGGGTGAGAGTTTGGGTTGGGTTTGTGAACTCAAACCCAAACCCAAACTATTTGCCTCCCAGTAGCTCGAATTTGAGTTTGAGTTCGCCAGTTGGCACGGTGAACTCAACTGAGTTTGAGGAGCTTAAACTAAAAGGAAATGAGTTTGGCGGTTTTCTTTTTACCGCCTAGATTTTATGGGCGGTAAAAGGAACAAAATCCGGGCGGTAAAATGAACACCTCAAAACTATATTTTTCTTGAGCACTCCCTGTCTACCTCTTCTCTCTCAAAACCAATTGCAGAGCATAAAGGAGAACCTCTACATTTTCCCCAAATGGCGAACTCCGGCACCTGCATTAATAACTCTACACCGTCGACCCCATCCTCCTATAACCCACCTTCAACACCATTCTCTCAACATCTATTATCACAATTCACTCCATACCTCTACCACAACCAATCTCAATTCCAATCACAGACCCCACCTCCGTTTACCATATCGCAAGGGGATCTCAGTTATGGACAATATCAAAATTCATTTACACTCTCTCAACCGCAACCTCGGACGTTTAGCCCGTACTATTAACCTTATCCGCTCACTCAACCTCAAGGTTTTCAACCTCCAAATTGCTTTTAGAACTACTTATTCCATGGTGAATCTACTCAGCACAATCAAAGTGACGCAAATGCGTCAATACCTGTTGAAGTTGTGGCGCCCCAGAAAGAAAAGGGCACCCGCAAGACAAAGACAAAAGCGTGCAAGTGCTAGAAGATGCTGAGTTTTTGGACGAGACGGATGATGCTGGACTGCATTGGACGGAAGCAGTCTTTACGTGCCTTGTAAGGGCGTGGGTAACAGCTTCTGTCCAAACAGTGGGCCGCACAAAGGGTTTCACTTTCTATCAGAAGGTCAGCATTGCCTTTAACAGAGACCCTGAATGCCCTACACGACGATCAAGTGGGTTGACCAAAGCTCAGTATTATACCCTTAATGCACAATGTGTGGCGTACAAGAGGATAGTTGCTCAAGAATAATTTAGGAACGACAACGGGAAAACTAAAGAAGATCGGGTATGTTTTAATTTCCTTTAAATCAATTTTGTTTATTTCTCTTGGATATACACGTTATTTATTTGTATTTGGTAATTTTGCGAATTGTAGGAAAACGATGCACACAAGATCTATCAAGGCTTGAATGGTAGTAATGACTTCAAACATCGTGAAGCGTATAAGATTTTGGCGCGAGAACCACGTTGGGCCAACCTAAGGGATGATGGGTTGAACCATGCGGGGAATATACCAAGAAATGTAGCCAGGAGAACATCGGACAATTCTTCTCCGGGGAACTTGGTCGGATCAAACAATCTATTGGAAGACCCCGACAGCCCACCTGCACATCAAATCGCAGGCCAAAATTCTGAATTAGATGGTTCGTTGTATGAGGGCGGAAGCAGCCCATTGGCCAAAAACTCTTTAGAAAAACCTTGCAACACAAAAGGCATTGGATGGTGTTGTTGCATTTGGTAGCGGTATCCAAATAATGCTGGATGAACTACGGTTAGAGAAGAGACAAACAAAAGAAAAAATAAAAAGAAGAAATAAAAAGAAGAAGAGCGGAAGCAAATCAACAATGGCAAGCCAAAATGGATTTGGAAAGAGATGATCACAAAATCACAGAGAAAGACCTGAGTAATCTTTCTGGACATCAATTGCAATACTATCTGCAAAGGCAAGCTGAAGTCATGGAACGTCTGGCCAAGAGGGGCAGACCAGGTACTTGAAGTGGTGATGAAATGTAATTTAACTTTGCTGTATATAGAAGTTTTCTTTCCAAGAATGTAGTTTACCTTCTAATAATGTAATCGTTTGAATAATGTATTTTTTTATTGAAGAATGCAATACTGTTTTCGAAATGTTTATTTTCGAGAATATTGCGTTAAAACAAATACAAGCTTAATGCAATATCAAAAAGTTGTTTAATAAACTTGTACGATAAAAAACATTAAATTACATCAAGAACACTCAGATAATACAAGAAATGAAGTACTAGGTTTAAAAATTTCCCTTCACGGCCCACAAATGCTCGATTAGATCATCTTTTAGATCAAAGTGCAGTTCTCGACTTCGAATGCGGTTCATTTTCGATATAAAAGATTCTATTGCTTCGCGTTCGCGTACAATATCGAACCGTTCGCCTTCGATAGTTGAGGGATCGGCCGGATTGTAGTCTAAGTATGATGGGAATGAACATCATTCCTCTTCGAAGATCATATTATGCATTATCACGCACGCCTTCATGACATTGTTCAAAACCTCAGGTTTCCACACTTTAGCCGAATTTTTTACAATATTGAACCGAGATTGTAAAATCCCAAACGCCCGTTCTACGTCTTTTCGACAACTTTTATGTTGTTGAGCAAAAAAATTTTGTTTTGCTGTAACCGGATTGGATTGGTTTGGACAAGTGTTCCCCATTTGGGGTATATGTCATCCGCTATGTAATACCCCATATCATAAGCTTTTTCGGCAATTGATTAATTACAAGGTAGGGCGATACCATCGACCAGGTCGATGAAAAGATGTAATTGTTGGAGGACATTGATATCATTATTAGACCCTGGTAACCAAAAAAAAACAAGCCAAATCCAAAGGTCGTGTGAAACTACCGCTTCAAGAATAAGTGTCGCCTTGGGGTAATGACAAGTAAATTAACCGTGCCAAGCTAGGGGACAATTTTTCTATATCCAATGCATGCAATCAAGACTTCCTAGCATGCCGGGAAATTTCTGTGATTCTCCAATCGCTTTTAACCTTTTGACGTCAGCCGCGTTTGGTACTCGAAGATTTTCCTCCCCAAAAATTTGTATAACCGCAACACAAAATCTTTCCATACATAACAAAAATGTGCTTTCTTCTATTCGGATATACTCGTCAAAAAGATCTGCCGCAACATCGTAGCTTAGGAAACGTAGTGCTGCGACTACTTTTTGGTACGGTGATAACCCCATAGTACCAGCGTTGTTGGGTTTTTGGACAAAGTAATGATCATGTGCAATAACTACATCAAATATACGCATAAACGTCGCCATAATTCATATGGCTCATATGTGCAGTCCGACTTGAAGTAGTCCCGTATAATGCTGTAATTCCCCAATCGGTGATCTCATTTCTTTCCCTTATCCTTATGTCCCATTATAGTCCTGCCGTGACTCGAAGTTGCATCATGTACTAGGTTTGTTGCAGTTTGGTGCAAAATGTAAATTACCGCCTCACAATCAAAGATAAGATCGTCAGAGGAGAACGACGATACACGTGGAAGATTATCAATAAATGAATAGGATGATGAAGAAGACATTTGAGGCTGTGGAGTTGAGATAAGAGTGTTGACGGCGAAGGAGAACAAGTTTCCAATTGAAGAGAGAAGTGTAAAAGGGGGAAGAAGAAGAAGTGGGTGTGGAAATCATTGTAATTGGTGGTAAAAAGAAGACCGCGCGGTGTTCATTTTACCACCAATTACAATGATTTCCAAGAACAACGACAACTTTCTCTAGTAGGTCTTTCACAACGGCTAGTTTTGGATCACAACAACTACTTATTTTGGATCACAACGGCTACTTTTTGCTTTATATATTTGTTGGTTGAAGATGCTCTAACAACACTTATCTACTTGAATTCAACAATGCTGAGTTTTTCGCTCTAACACAGGATTCTTCGGTGGTATTTGGCTGGAATGAAGATTGCACCCTGGCCGCGTCCTGGCAATATTTTATTGATAATCCACCTCTTCGATAACTCAACTTTAATCAGTTATGGAATAGAGTTCATGTCAAATTCAGGATGCACACAAAACTTTGATACCCTCCTGGAGATTTATACAACAGGTAGAATATTATTAAGGCTAAGTGTGATGAGTTTCATGAGATACAGATGAATATTGATAGATGGGTCAGAAGTGTTCCACTAGCCTATATTCTTCGCGAAGCCAGAGATGAATGGTATGAGAAATACAACCAGCCGTTCCCGTTTGAGACTCTATACGATATTTTTTTACCGGAACTACGTCCCGCCTGATGAGTTTCCAACAAATTACCAACTTTCCAACTATGGAGGGGATCCGCTCCTCCTTACTGAATGGTCTGAGTTTAATCCCTACATCAGTCGTGGGCGATGAATTAAGTGTAATTGTATATGTTTTGAGTTTCATTTCGTGCGTAGAACTACTATTTTAAGAATTGTAATTGCATTTCTATTTAAATTAAAGACTCGAAATAAATTGATTAATATTGATTTATATAAAGAAATGTGACATCAGGTCGTACAAGTACTTAATTGATAAGCAAAACCAAACTTCAATAAAAATTGTTCAACACTGATGTTTACAATAAAAGATTACGTCTACAAAAATATCAAAAACACTTATATCAATTGAGATGGGCCAGAATCATCTCCAGTACTTCGCCCATTGCGGCTAGTACCGCCTCCCCTGGTTCGCGGACCAAGTCTACAGTTCCCCTGCCTCATCCTCGCGTCACCTCCAGGTGGTAACGGCACTACCCGTACGTCACGCCCCCTCCTCAGATGTAGGTCCTGAACAAGACAAAGAAAAAATATAAATATTTTGACAAAATAAATATGGCATTAAGAAATAAATAAATACATAAATAAATTACTTACATGAGCATATAGCTGGTCGTCTATACTGTCCAAGTGCCTCATCAGAGTAGCATTTTTATTAGTCAACTCCTGGAGCCTCTGGGCGTCCCGTACAGACTCTGCAAGGCAAAGTCGCCGCATACCATGAGTCAGGTTCCACAACTCCTCTGTGTCGTAGGAGACAGACATGGGTGGCGGGTACCTCAAGCGGTGGATGGAGAGCAGCTCACGCCTCCCTGTCCACTCCATTTGCCACCCCAGGTTCAGGCTCACCAGGTAAACTGAAGTCTTGAGACAAGCTATGAACCGACGCTAACGTAACCACCACGGGTGTAATACCTACCCTGAGTGGAGAGGGTCCGAACAGATCTATATTCCCCATCCTTTGGGAATCTATCAACAGGCAGCCTACCTCCCCAGTTTGGTCAGCCCAGTATAAGGCATAAGTCTCTCGCTCCTCCCCTAACACAAACTGCTCGCAGTTAATGAAGTCGGCCTGTCTTATCGCCTGTAAATCCGCTGGACTAAGATGTAGCGACATGCTAAGCGAAGGATCCAAAGGAATACCTGCAGTACCAATCAACTGCCTCCAACATCTATCCCCCAAGTAATACTCACAGTTTCCATTTGGGACTTGAAATGACATCTTCTTATGGGACATGAGCGACGCAGTCCGTACGTCATCTAACTTAAAAACTGCAAAATCTAACCAAGGTCGCCAGGTGATCACCTCAATAGTCTGGTGGTCAATATGGTATCTGCCTAAAATAAACAAATTGGCTGCCTGGTCATTTGTTTTTTTCCTCTTTCTTCTCTTTCATGCTCTAAGGCACAGATAGGCCGAGAACTTAACCTCTACCTTGACAATAGGGTGACCAACTCTACAATACTCGAAGAACCAATAATGTATTTCGGAACATCATAAAAAACAATTAAAAATTATATTTAAAACGTTTATTGGAAGATATTTGATTTGTAGCTTGTAAGGAAAAAGTGTTAGTGTACCTCAAGAAGTTGGGAAAATCCAGTGATGGCACCCCCGGTCGTGACTGCGCGGTATCCAAACCACGGTACAAGGAAACAAGAATAGCAGAACCCCAGTCATATTCGGTAGCCTCGTCCAAATCGGCCACGACCGTGAGATATCCAAGCGGGATGGTGTCGTTGGCTGTTTGGAACCACAAATGTTCCATCATGAAGAGGATAAAAGTACGAACAATAGTAATATCATCCTCCCGATTAGCTACGATGGTCAAGTACGCCCTCAAATATAAAATATTGACGTTTCCACTCTTTATATTGTTAGATTCAATGTTGGGGAACAATTGCCTAGCATTGGATAAAACACTTGATGCGTCGTCATACGACACCTATGTCAGATATCAGCCTATTGACAATGATGTCAACATCTGGAAATCTAATGGAGTGACCCCTATCTCCGTACACGGGAACAGAAACGTGTGCGTTATCGGCCACCAACGCTCTGTAAGCGCCTGAATTAGGCGATTATCAGAATTGCCCAAGCGTATATCCATAAAGCTACTGAATATCTTGACCACGACATCCCTAATTGTCGAAATTGTGGAGATCTCCTTCCACACTTTGATCACCATAGTAAATGTGTCGTGCAAACGCATCGAATCCCGATTCTTTTCATTGGAGCATTTTGTCAAACACTTGAGTTATGAAAATAACAAATTCACAATTAAACAAAAACTTACTGTGATTTCATTACCAGTGTAATAGATATGACTGACGCCGTCTGGGAGTTGGGTAATAAACCTCTGCGGGTAGTTTTCTTGGGGTGGGTTTGGTATAGGTTGGGTTTGTTGGACATCTTCAAATTCTACTCGCTTTTTCTTCTTTCCGGACCTCGACCGAGTTACGGCTCGCTTTGGATCTCTTGTCACTCTAAACCCAGGTAATGTATTGGCGTGCGGGATTCCTTGTTGCATCTCTATTTTAAATTTGTTGGGGGAATTATTTTGTTTACCATCGAATTGAGAGAGAGGAAGAAGTAAAATGTGAAAATTAGTCGAGTTGGGAAGTAAAAATGATAATAGTTGAAGCGGCAGTAAAAGGAACACCGCGCGGTAATCAAAACTCCTCATAGTTAAATTTTAAAAAAAAAACACGTCCCAATCTCAAACTTGCTGCTGGAAAAGGCTGGGTTTGGGTTGAGTTTTTTGTGGGCCCCTGTCAAAGCCTATACCTAAACCCAACTGGTTGTTGGATTTTCTCTAATGAGCAGGGATATTTGAGTTCTGGAAGAGGTGAATCTTGTATTTGTGGTATAAGATATGGTGAAAAAGGCTATGGTTTTTCACATGTGTAGTTATACTAGTACCAAAATGATCTCTGGCGATGTCAGTGTAAGAGTGTACTTTCACACATTTTGCCCTGAGTTACAACACAAGACTGACTGGGTGTTAATGCTATAGGTTCCACTTCAATATGTGCAGACGCATAATGCACAATGGATGTTGAGAACCAGCCACAAGCAATCAATTTGAACTTTCTTTTCACCACAACACGTCTGGCTTAGGAGGATCCTCGCATGACATTGATGGTTCTAGACTATCATTAGATCAATGTTGTATAATGTGTTGTAATCTTGGATATATTTGTTCTTAAACTGGTGTACTACTTTGGGAAATTAATTTGTTGAAACCACAACAAAACAGCTAAACCAGGACACGCACAAACATGTTTGTATGATATGTAATTTATGCATCATCAATCTTTTAGAGCATGGGTAGCAGCCTCGCTATCGCTATGATAGCGATCCGAATCGATCAAAAATCACTTTTGTAGGCTTCCCATTGCTCAAATAGCGTTTCTATCGAAAAAAAATTAGTTAGTGGGCCCACTTGTGAACATTAAAAAATATTTTTTTTTCTAAAACAAAACTGATTATTAAATTCAATAAAAGAGTTGTGTGCAATTGAATTGGCGTTGCCCAGTGTATTTTTTTTAAATATATTTTTTAATTATTAAAAAAAATTAAAAAAATGTTATACACCAATTGAATTGGCGCTGCACCAATTCACATTTATTATTATTTTAAATAAATAAATCAAACATTCATCCCTACCCTGAAGAGGATCATTTTTCTAACCATGGCTACATGTCATATTTTTTTATGATTTTAAGCCTACGTGGCTAGCTAACTTAGCCAGCCTGCTGTTGATGCTCTTACACATGTTGTTTGTTTAAGCAGATATGACATGACAAACAAAATACCACCAAGAAATCAAATGCCCTTGATTTCGTGCTAGGAGTTACGTTGTTAAATTCGCGCTAGGAACTATTTTTCCAGCTTACATCTCTATATCTTACTCACGGGATACGGGACACGGGACGGAATAGATGTAGGCTTCTTTGAGTACGGTGAGTTTTGCTGGTTGTAGCTGATAAAAAGTCTGTCGTTTTAATAACTAAGCAATATGACAGACTTAACAACATTCGTTTTAGTAACTAACCAAATATCAGCAATAAATCAAATGCCCCTTGATTTCACGCTAGGAGTTATGTTGCTAAACTCGTGCTAGTAGCTATGTTCCAGGCTGAGAGAAGCCAAATTCTTTGGTTCCGTAGTAGTAATGTCTAAGCAAATTCTTGTTTTCGAGCTTACATCTCTATATGTTGCTCACGGGCACAGGATAGCAGTAAGCTTCCTTGAGCGCGGCGAGTTTTGCTGGTTGAAGCAAATAAAAAGTCAAGCCATTTTCAGTAACTAAAAATTACGACGAGATTAACAACATATCCTCGCGTCGTATATTTTACAGCTTAAGCACACTAGTTTAAGAAGAGCCAGAAGGTAAAAGTTGTTTCTCTTTGAACCCTAATTTTTCCTCTTTGTGAAGAAGAGCTTCGGTTTCATGTACGATTTCGATTGGTTTTTTTTTTATATATTGATTCTCACATTGTTAGCTTTCGATTAGGGTTTGTGCTGTTATCATAGATACCGCTGTATTAGCGTTTATGATTGTAATGTGTTATGTTTGATTCTCATAATAATTATTACGGATCAAATTAAGATTACTCAATTTGAATTGGATCAATATGGACGGAGCTTTTGTTTCTTGATACAAAATTGCTGCAAAAGGGTTGAATTTAATCTTCATGTCTAATAGTAAATTGTTTAGTATTAAGTGTTAAAGAAGTGTCAAATTAGGTTTTGATTTAAGTGCGACACGATCGAAAGTAAACAATGAGAAAAGATTCGTTAATACCCGTGTAGAGTGTAGCTGATGGGTAGTTGTTAGTATAAATAATTTGTTACGAAGAATCTATTTTAGAAAAAAAGTTAATGAGCGTAATGTATTGACGTATATCCTGTAGTAGTAGTCATTGGGTTAAGTTTGTTTTGTTGGAAGATCTAATTTTGTAAGGTTACAATGTACTAAAGAAGATGCTTATTGATGTAAATTGTAGAATACTAGCAATGGCAGTTACATTCTACAACCTTAGTTCTGAGGGTGGTCTCAAGAAGCTCGATGAGTATCTCCTCACTCGAAGCTACGTCACTGGGTGAGTTTGTGTTAAAAAAATTCCCGTGATTTTTCAAATGGTAAATACAATTTATTTTAAGAAAATAATGAAATTTATATCGTTTCTTATGTTAATATCAGATATCAAGCCTCAAAAGATGATATCACTGTCCATGCGGCCATTTCATTGGTCCCATTGTTGGAGTACATAAACCTATCTAGGTGGTACTTCCACATTGATGCACTTCTAAGGATTTCGTAAGTGCTTACTGTTAGTTGTCTTTTCCTCTATTACTATATGTTGTAATTGTTTAGTTATGTTTATTCTTATACCTTTTTTTTATGTGTAGTGGTGTTTCTGGAGAAGGTAACGGTGTCACTGTCGTGGGATTTGCTCCTGTTGAGGAAGGGGCCATTGCAACTCTCGCTACAGAAGAAACGAAGGTGTGATATGATATTTAAATGTTTTGGTATTCGCTTGTCACACCCTTGGAACTCGACATTATATTTTTTCATTAAATCAAATGATTAGCAAGTATCTAGATTCTTGTTTTTTCTAGGTTGGGTTTTAAATTATAATAATGGATTCAGGCTGATGTCGAAGAGGACGACGACGACGATGTCGATCTTTTTGGGGAGGAGACTGAGGAGGAGAAGAAAGCTGCAGAAGAGCGTGCTGCTTCTATTAAGGCGTCCGGCAAGAAGAAAGAGTGTAAGTTTTCTGTATATCTAAACTTGAAAATCTGGTTTGAGGTTTGTGCTCAATTATTTGACTTTGATATCTCAGTGAAATTGATATATTGCTTAATTATATCTTATGAAGTGTTGAAGTTGTAAGTGATGTTAATTGCTGTATCTATCTGGCACATTGTTATTGTCAGTTGCATTCGTCTTCATCTAGGCTTCATATTTGATACTCACTGATAATCCACCCTGTTTTTATTGCGCAGCTTTTTGATATTCTTGTTGCAAATTTCAAGGAACCCCTAAGATACTGTTAGCTGAAGTTTACCTAAATCATAACATGTATACACAGTATAAACAAAAGAATCATGTCAAGACCTATGGATCACATTCAGTTATTAAACACATAATTGAAATTAATTTCCTTTCTGTATTGTGTATGGATAAAGTTGTGTTCGTGGATGATACCATTTTTTATTTGCATATGCTTTACTGCTTTTGTGAATGTGGAGTGATTTATTTTTATATTTTTCAGCCGGAAAGTCGTCTATTCTATTGGATGTGAAGCCATGGGATGATGAGACTGAAATGGCAAAACTTGAAGAAGCCGTGAGAAGCATTGACATGAATGGATTGACCTGGGGAGCATGTATGTTCATATCCTACAATTACCTACTTTTTCAACTACTATTCACATCAACTACTGAACACGATAGCTGAACAATTCTACTCCAAGTTTTGATTTCTCTGTCAAGATATTTACCTAACTTATAATGTTGGAAATGCAGCTAAACTTGTAGAAGTCAGTTATGGTATTAAGAAGTTACAGATTATGATGACAATTGTGGATGACTTGGTCTCTATCGACGATCTTATTGAGGAACGTCTCACAGCTGAACCTGCTAATGAATACATTCAGAGCTGTGACATCGTTGCATTCAACAAAATCTGTAAGTTATCCGTAACTGAGATGGTATTTCAATATCAATTCCTCTTCTTTATATAATTTTTGAGTTTTTTGACTTCCAAAACCGCTAGTTTTATTTTATTTCAATATCTGTTACAGAAGAAGCTTGACGATGCAACAAGACCCAATGATGTTTATGAAGCAATTCAACCGATTTCTTCAATTGCTACGTCTTAATTTAGTATCTATTGTTTCTGATTATGATGAACCTCTTGAACGTCTGGGATTTTGTGGTGAAGATGATAAGTGCAATAAACGGGTATTTTCTATTTATTGCTGTGTTGGAAGTTTTAGCAGGGCCATCAA
Source organism: Kingdonia uniflora (assembly GCA_014058105.1). Classification (NCBI taxonomy): domain Eukaryota; kingdom Viridiplantae; phylum Streptophyta; class Magnoliopsida; order Ranunculales; family Circaeasteraceae; genus Kingdonia; species Kingdonia uniflora. Next base: position 5,885,060 of record JACGCM010001726.1, read on the forward strand.
GCCATGTTGGTTATCTTATTTTGTTATATTCTAGAAACGCCACCATTTTCTCATGCATGATACAACAAGCTCTAAGTTATCTTCAGATTCTGGAGAGTTAAAATCTAATGTCTCCTTTGAAATTTAATCTGCACCTTCCACGGCTTTACCCATATGGTGCATAATGAGTTTTGTTAGAAATGAAAGTCATAAATTGATACGACAGCTTTAATAAAAGCTTGTTTTTTAACGTTTAACATAATGTTATATTTAGACAACTAGAGGTTCTGTGTTGAGAACAAAAGCACCACTCTAGTCTAGCATACAATTACAAGCACACACATAGTATAACACATGATGTAGAGCGAGAAGGGAGATAGTATTTATTACGAACTTGTTAGGTTACAGGGAATCTATATAAGAGGCTTCACAAGTTCTCTAAAATTCTCCCCATAGACCTGGGTTGGGTTAGGAGTCAGTGGGCCACCCCAACCTAGTATAACACATGATGTAGAGCGAGAAGGGAGATAGTATTTATTACGAACTTGTTAGGTTACAGGGAATCTATATAAGAGGCTTCACAAGTTCTCTAAAATTCTCCCCATAGACCTGGGTTGGTTAGGAGTCAGTGGGCCACCCCAACCCAGTGTGGGTTAGACTTAAACCGAACTTGTTCCTAACACTGTTCCACATTTAGACGACTTGCCTCATTAAAACCTCCGCCTCGCAAAACCTTTTGTGCAAAAAGTTATGCAAGGAAATAGTACGATCCTATGTCACAGATGGGTGGTGGGTGCGCATAACGTTGCCTCATCAAAACCTCTAGCCAGTAAAACCTTTAAGGTAAAAATTGTGCTATCAGAAAAAATAAAAAATAAAAAATAAAATACAACACGTATATGCCCATATCAGGTAGAGACTACTTTCCTTGACGTAGGGGTGGTAATGTAGAACCGATTACCCGAACCTGAACTGAAGTCATTTGGGTCGGGTTTGGATCCTCTTTTCTACTACCCATTTAAATTCGGGTCTTTTATGACCCGACCCGATAGGACCCGAACCCGATGATATAAAACCCGATGGGTATTTCGGGTATTCGGGTCGACCCGATTAAAACCCAAGTTTAAGTGTTTAACTTCAAGAAGATGGTGAATATTATATTATTATGAGGTAATTTCTTGAAGTCATAAGTATTTTACTTAGTTTATTGTATTTGTCTATCTTGAATCTTGATTTTGTTTGTTTGGTTGATATCATGAGTGAAACACATTTTTCAAGTTGGAAGCACAATAAAAGATGAACCTATATCTAGCAGATTTTGTACCATTTATTTATTTTGGAGTACCATTTATTTATTTTGGAGTACCATTTATTTATGATGCTGAACTTTTTAAACCGGTTTGCTTATTTTCTATTATTGTAGGAAGACTTAATTTTCTTATGTGAATTTAATTTCATTTACTTTAGCAAGATATGAGGTGTTTTATTGGGAATATGCTTTATAAATTATGTTTTTGATATGTGCTTGTACATTTGTGTGTGAATTCTTCTAGCTTGTAGGTGAAATTTGATGTCAAGTCAGAGTATTACTATATGATATATAATTACAAGGTTCTGCAAGAAGTGTTTACCAAACTGATGCAAGAAGTAAGATATGCCAAAGGTCGGACCCGAACCCGATTAAAAACTCGAAATTTAAATAGATCCGGGTCTGGGACGGTCTTGTTAGAACCCGAACCCGCGTAGGACCCGAACCCGATATATTCGACTTAAATGGTTATGGGTTCTCAAGTAGGAAGACCCGACCCGAACCCGACCCGTTGCCACCCCTACCCTAACGTCTATCTCCCAGAGACGTTAAAGAATACAAATTTTGCATGTCTATTCCGTGTACCAATATCTTGAACGTAGCTGGTGCAAGAGTCTTCGTGAATAAATTTTTTAAGTTGTCTGCTGAATGGTCTTGAATAATATCAATTTCATTCGTCTTCTGTAATTCGTGAGTATGGAAGAACTTTGTTGAAATATGGTTGGTTCTGTCGTCTTCGATAAAACCTTCTTTAAATTGAATGATGCATGTAGTATTGTTTACTTAGAGAGTCGTGGGTTTCTTCTGGACAGAACTTCGTCCACAAGTTCCATTTATGTAATTCGTCATGGAGCGTAACTAAAAATATTCTCTGCCAGCTTCTTGAAGTGCAAGAATCTTCGTGTGGTTCGAGGATGTAGGAACCGTTATCTGCTTCACTAATCTCCATCAAATCGCCGTATGTCCATACATAAGCATATATGCCGTCTGACAACGGCCTCTACGTGGGTCTAACAAGTATCATGCCTCGGCGTACCCTATAATTTTAAGTTTACCATTTATCGGGTAAAATAGATTCAAGCCTATTGTGCATGTTTCAGGGATCACATAGTGTGTTTGATCACATTCTAGTGCCTTTGGGTAGGAGCGGAACTGTGGCGAGCCAAACAGTTCACCACGAATGAGATATCGGGCTTAGTATACCCAACTAAGTATAACAAAACACCAATTGCTCCGAGATATGGCACCTTAGGCCCTAGGAGTCCCCCCCTCTCATTCGGAGGGCAGATGATGTCCTTGTCTACCTTCAGGTGACGGACTATAATTGACATGCTCAAGCTATGAGCTGCATCCATATCGCCTATTGAACGAGCATGACACTACCAAGATGTTTGATCTGTAAATCATCACATTACTTAGTTTCCCAAGGTCTTTTATTTTGAATTCATTTCCCAAAATTATTTGGCAGCTCTCGTGATCTTCCCCGGAGTTCTGATGATATCCAGATCATCTAGCACACTAGTATGATAACTAAACAAGTATCTATGTTCTTAGTGTGAACGCATGGGCAGATAAGATTATTTGCAAAGTCTCCGATCTTCAAATACTCAGTCAGCTAATTGTGCTACATGAGCCTTGATTACTTCAAGCCAACAATGACTTATCCAGTTTATTACGTACGCATCTTGTGTGTTGGGCTTAATTGCTTCCGGAAGCTTATACCTCTCGGGTAGCTTCTTGTAAATGTTCGTATATAGTTTTCCTAGCTTGTCTTGGACAACTGACAGACTGATCAAGTACTAGAAGTGTATAACGTCTATGAACAGAGAATATGTCTCATGTAATCGATGCCAGTTCTCTTAGAGAACACCTGGGCAACTAGTTTTGCCTTGATCTAATGATCTCTTCGAGTTAATTACGTTTTCGTATGAATTCCTATTTGTACCCGACATGCTCTATGACATCACTTTGCATTTTGGTAGCGATCTAGGCTCAACTTGGATTCCAAACGCCTACTTTGGCTAATGTACAACAACACACAGTCATTTACAATAAGTGGTTCAGAATTCTCATCCTTGATAGCGAGCGCAGCAGCGTGGGTGAATGCGTTATCGACAATCTCAATTAAACGATACTGCGTTGTACCATTACAGACATAATAGATCGAGTTCTCTTTATTAAAATGTACATGTACCACGTCGAGCTTGTTTCGTAATGCATAAACTAGTCGCGTAGCTACTATTGCCTTGTCGATGGATGGTTTCATCCCCGGTGAACCGGCTATACCATAAGTCATATTTTGTCCTTATTTCTGCTACTCAACGGCTCAAAATTCTTTCTTTCAATGGTACTCTATGCGTAGCGCGAGTCTTATATTCATTTGTGGGAGGCATACCAGTTCTCAGAACATTCGACTATGCAGGTGCATTACTTGCAGGCACATACCTTGATCACTCTAGCAGTATCGCTGAATGCATCTAAGTAGTTCATCTGCGTCTTGTTACAAGTAAAGAATCCGTTGGACCTTATTGCTACTCTATCATGTAAATGGATCCAGATGAGATAATGATGGTATTTTCTAAGCTAACTTAGGAACTTTCACGACATTATCTATCATATTTCCCCCTAATGCCAGGGGAATCTTCTCATCAAAGTGACAATCAACCATGTAGTAAACATGCAGTAAATAAGTCGCCAGTGGGTTTCAAATATTTAACAATAGATGACGAATCGTAACCCACATAAATATCAGGCCGACATTGGGGACCCAAGTTTATGCATTGCAAAGGTGTCATCGACACTTATATGACACATTCAAATGTACATAGAAGGGTGAGACTGGGTTATAACCCAATTACTAATTGCTTTGGGAAAAGCTGATGATTCACTATCAGACGAACTCTAATCAGTGTCGTGGGGAGAAAGAATGCGTGAGCAGGAATGTATGGTCCACACACTGGTCGGATGCAGTGACTATAATAATAGTGGCCTAGCGATTAGATCTAATCACTAGATTAGGTTTCCCGCTAACCCAAACTAAGTGTGGAAATGGGGTACTATCGATGCTCAATCATCTATCCCATTAGCGGTGCGAATCATTAGAAGTGTCGGAGGTAAACTCACCAGCTCTGTCAAGTCAAGTCGACTTTATCGGTCGATCCAGGAATTGAGCATGTAATCTAATGATCTAAGTAAGAAGTTGTGCTAACATTGCGTTCCTTGTTGTTAACAATAGGCAAACGTAAGACCATCTCCAATATGCGTCTATTATGACCATAAATACTCAAAAGGCGCTACTATGTGGATAGATAAGTCGACATGTGTCTGGTTGGAGATGCCACTCTACCTTGGTCATGCTAAGATGTACAATAGACTTTCCTTGAAAGTAATGGTTATACAGGCACTCTCTAGATCTTCTCTCCTTTAAAGAAAAAATGAAAAGTATTCCCGATAATCCTCCTCATTATCCTAGCCCAGAGGAGTATATTGGAAACCGTTCTAATATCGTTATCTGATCTTTAAACGTGGATGTAATACACAGAACCTGGCTGTCATTTTTTCCTATCGTCTTCTACTTGATAACCATTATCATGTAGGTACTTGAGAACTATTATCATGGTCCCTTAAATTTAGCCAATTCCGATTGGGCTTACTGGCATATGAAGTAGACTGAATACCTAGTATCGTACCAGTAGGGAGTAATAATGTGGCACTTCCAGTGCCTTCTATTACGTTGGCCGGGCTTGTGATAGTCATAACATCCTAAATGCACAAGGTTAAAGAAAAAAAAAATTTACATATTTCAAAATTGATCGAGTGCGTGGTACTACTATCTCTGTCTCTGAGACATGTGTTCACTACTTATCCGATAATCGATGAATGCTCTTATGATTAGATAATGCTCTATAGGCAAATATTGCTCTATAACCAAAGAGATCTTTTGGATAGGTTGTATATAGTAGATCAACTATCATATGTGAAATTTAACTACTTTTGATGTAATAAATTCAAACATAATCACAAAACAAAAATGAATCTCATAGATGTGATACCTAGTGCCTGTCATGAGCATTTGAAGAAGCTAACAAGTGAAGAGTTACAACTCAATCAAATGTAGTACTAATGAAGTAAAGCTATTACTTGCAACAAGTAAATGTACTACTTGGTAATGCTCTTTAAGTGACATCACTCATCTTTTGAGACTCTGCTACTGATCACTCTTGGACATGTTCCAAAACTGGGTAGGTATCTTGGAAGAAATGTGGCTTTAAATTATGCAGTTGCAATGTTTAGCCCAGTCGTGGTCACGTAATAAGGTCGGAGCTGATCTGTTAGGATCGTCCGGGTTACCGTGCATTCCCGCACCCAGTGCCCGACACTTCCGTGTCCAGCTTCTAATGCTTCATTTTCCACTTTGGTTCATAGGTGAACTTCGTGTTCCCCTTGCCTGGTTACTAGTGGCAACACTATAAATCATGTCAGTATTATCACCTCTCGCCTATCCATGATTGCGACATTGTCTGCAACCCTGTCACCATACCTAGTATTGTGCGACGTAGACACATGCGTATGCTTAGAAAGCACAAGCTTGTAATTCTGAACCAACAACTATTGTTTTGCTCAAGAATGAGTAAAAATGAAATCAGGTTGTGAGTTATCGAATATTTGCTCGAAAGCACAATATTTGAACTATGGAAAGTAAATATAATATTCTAAATACTATTATCTTCCTCAACTATTTCTCCACATAACATCATAGTGGAGTTACACTATCAAAACATAGTGATATGATATACTAGAATAGGAGGGTAACCCATTATTAAGTCCTCCTAAATATGGGGGCGAGGGTGCACTCAAAGCGTAAGCTTTGTTGACTAGGGACTCATTGTTCTAAACAATAGTCTTGTCCAGATTCTGCAAAGGCAGATGGATCTCTGAATCCATACAGGTCTAGTTTGTTTGTACCAAAAAGAGTTACAGTGTGGGTAGGTACCCAATATATCGATTGTCGCCAATATCTGCTATGCATGTATATCAATACTAGTAGTAGTATTCGATAAATATTTATGGCATAAGGGAGTTCTGAGTATTCTAGTTAATGATTGCCAATCATTATTCGTAAATGAACGTTGTTCATGTCCTAATTAATACTCATGAAGTCCTATTAAGTATATGATTCTTAATCATTACTTGCACAGAATATAGCGTAATGAAGTGAATGATTCCGAATCATTACTTACAAGTGAATATGGCTTTATACTCATGATATCTTATTAAACGTCAAATTCCACATTTACCGTGTAAATTGATGATCTTAACCTTAAAGTGTGTTTTAATAGAGTCTTAACCGATGTTGGGATCCTTATCTAACCACTGAAGGTGTTCTAAGCCTCAATGTTATGTATAAGGAAATCATATTCTAGCAAAATGGCCTATTTGTTACGAATATGTGGGGATATTAGATGTTTAGCAGATGAGTGGCTTTATCCCTGAATTCTGTTGAGTTTTTCTAGATAGGTAGATTAATCCTATCTTGGAACTAACGATCTAGGAGTATATTAGGGTGCTATAATGTCCTATATACTTCTAGATATTATTAAGTAATATCTAATTGTACTGAGATACAAAAAATTGGTTTCTAGAAGCCATATTGTTAGAAATTGAACTAGGTCAATCAGCGATTGAGTGCTCAATAATATTCAGGATATTAGAGTGTATTCAGAAATGACTATAAGTCATATCTGAATTAGTTAATGTTTTATTTTATCTATAACCCTTGGTTATAATAAATAGTATCTAAGGGCATATAGTGTTTAGAAATTATACTAGCTCTCGTAAGAGACTAGATAAATTAAAACGTTATTTTATATCCAATATAAAATGTTGTAAAATAAAAACTATAATATGCTTAACCCTATCTAAATATTTTTCAAAAAAAATAATAATAAAATAGGGTCCTAGAGGTCCAAGCATGAATGGAAAATAAAAAACAAAAAACTGGTTTGGATCGGTCTGAACTGAGTTCAGAACTAAAAATTGGGTCTGAACCGAGTTCAGATCAAGTCAAACCTGGCCTGACTGAGTCAGACTAGTTCAAACTGAGTTTAAACCGGTTAGGCTCAGTTAGACTGGGTTCTGGGTTAGGTCAGATCTGGATCAGGCCTTAACCGGGTTACGTGTCACCGTCTATTTGAGAGATATTTAATAATCCAATTAGCTCCTCGTTGAGTCGATGCTGATAACGTATTGAGAACAAAAAATTTACTTTAGTCTAATATACAATCGTAATCACAATTACAATTACAATCACAATCATACACATATAGACGCATGATATATAGAGAGAAGAGAGATAACCTTTATTATGAACTTGTTAGGTTACAAAGAATGCATCCCTAATGGTATATATATAGGAGGCTTCATAAGGTCTCTAAAACTCTATGAGTTGGGTTAGGAGTCGGTGGGTCACCCCAACCCAGTGCGGGTTAGACCCAAACCGAACTTGTTCCCAACACTCTGTAATTGAAAACTGTTGGATAATATTCTATTATATAAGTTAATCAAAGTATTGACATGAAAGAAGAATAGAGATAGTATTGATAATTGAATCCTCTGTGTTTCTTAGAGGTTAGGTTACAAGAACTTAACCTTTCTAGGTTATATACAATAACTCAAACTTTCCCCATAACCTCTAATGGTTTATGGGCTTGTTAGGAGTCCAGTAGGATACCCCAACCCAGTTGGTTTCCTACCTTGGGCCGGAACCAACTCCTAACACTCCCCCTTGGGGTGTTCCATACCAGAATGACTTGCCTCATTAAAACCTCTGCCGAGCAAAACACCTTTGGGCAAAAAGCTGTGCAAGGAAAGAGTACAATCATATGCCCCATATAGATTATGGACGAATATACGTTACCTCATCAAAACCTCTAGTCAGTAAAACCTCATAGGATAAAAACTGCACTATCGGGAAAAAGAGTACAACACATTTGTGTCCACGTCAAGTTGGGACTATTCCCCCTGACATCAATCTTCCCCGAGATGTATCTCCCTGAGATATTAATAAATAAAACTTCTACATGCCAATTCCGAGTACTAGCTGCTTGAATGTAAGTGGTGCAAGAGTCTTCGTGAATAGGCTTGTAAGTTGTCTTCTGAAATATCTTGAATAACGTCAATCTCATTCGCCTTTTGGAATTCATAAGTATAGAAAGGCTTTTGTGAAATGTACTTCGTTATGTCGCCATTGATAAAATTGCCATTCCAAGTTATCTTCATACATAGTCGAAGCTTTATCTTGGATAAAACATACCACAATCTTTAGTTGATGTGATGTATCTTGGAGTGCAACCATCATTCTCTACCAGCTTCACGAAGTACAAAAATCTGATCGCAGTTCAAAGATGTAACTAATGTTGTCTGCTTCATCGATCTCCAAGACTTTGTTGTATCCTCGTACATGAACACATATTCTATTTGACAATGGTCTCTATGTGGGTCTGACAAGTATTCTTAATTGGCGTACCTTATAATTTTACGTTTACCATTTCCCGTAGAACAGACCCTAGTCTTTCATGCCGATCAGATAACTCATAATGTGCTTGATCTCATTCTAGTCCTTTTGGGCAGGAATGGAACTATGGCAAGCTAAACAGTTCACTGCGAATGAGTCATCGGGCCTAGTATACCCAACTAACTATAACATAGCACCTCTTAGCTAAGGCGCTACGGCTCCAGGAGTTTCTCCCCCCCATTTGGATGGTGGAAGATGTCGTTGTCCACATCCAAGTGATGGGCGCGCCATTAACCACTTGTGCTACATCCATACCGAAGTGTTAGATAACTCTTCCAATATATATTGCTTGGTGTACGAGTATGCCACTACCAAGATGTTCGATCTGCACCAAAAATTTATAGCGTTGACAGACTGATCAGTACCAAAACTTTACAATGTCCATAACTGGATAATAGGTCTCATTACAATCGATGCCAGATCTCTTAAAGAATTCCTGGGCAACTAGCTGGTCTTGACTTAATTATCTCTCAGAGTTAATCATGTTTCCGTACCATTCTTATTTGTAACCGACAGACTCAATGGTATCACTTTGCATTATGCTAGCAAGCTGAGCTTCGCTTGGATTCCAGACGCCCACTTTAGTCAATGTATAATAACACACAGTCATTTACAATAAGTGGTTCTGAATCCTCATCCTTGATGGCGAGCACAATATTGAATATGAATACTTTGTCGACAAGTCTCTACTGAACGATCCTACGTTATGCTATTACAGACTATTAATAGATCAATATCTTCTTATTATCATACATATGTGCCACCCCGGGCTTGTCTCGTAATGCATCAACTGGTCGCGTAAGTACTATTGCCTCGTCGATGGGTGGTTTCACCCTTGATGAACTGACTACACCATTAATCATATTTGTCACATATTCTGCAGTTCCCTGGCTCATATTACTTACTTCCAACGATGCTCTGTACTAAGCGCAAGCCTCAGATTCGTTTACAGTACTAATTCCCCCAGAACGTTTAACTGTGTAAGTGTATTGCTTGCAGGTACACAAACTTACGGTACTTTAATAGTGCCTATGAATGTGTATGATAATTTATTTGCGATCTATTGGAGGTTTCTAATCCATTGAACCTTATTGTTACTTAACTCATGTAAAGGGATCTATATGAGATAACGATAGTACTTTCCAACTAATCTTGGAAACATCCTCAACAATTATTTTCATATCTCCTCCTAATACTGGGAATATTATCTCATCAAAGTAACAATCTGCCCTACAATATATACGTCGCCAGTGGGGGCTTCAAATATCTAATGATAGATACGAATCATAACCTACATAATATTAGGCCGACGTTGATGGTCCCATCTTCATATATTGTGGTGGTCCGATTGGCACCTGTACGGAACATCCAAATATTCGTCGATGGGTGACACTGGGCTCCGACCTAGTTACTAGTCGTTTTTGGGAAAAAATTTGAGGACTTGCTATGGGACGAACCCAAATCAGTGTTGCGAGAGAAAAAATGCAAATCCCATACACTAGCCAGAAGCTGTAATCATAATAGCAGTGACCTAACGATTATCCTAAATTGCTTGATTAGGTTTTCCGCTAGGTATGGTATGGGGTACTCACAATGCTCAATGATCTATCCCATTTAGCGGTAAAATAATCATCAAAAGCCCGTGAGTCGAACTCCCAAGCCCCTATCAAGTCGCATCAATCGACTAGATCGGTAAATCCATGAACTAAGCCTGCGATCGAATAATCTAAGTGCGAAGTCGTGCTAACGTTGTATTCCTAGATTTTAATAATATGCAAATGTAAGACCATCTCCTTGATGCGTCTATTATGACCATAAATGCTCAAGTGGGTCACTATGTAGATGGATTGGTCAACATGTGTCTCCATGGATGCGTTTGGAACATAGGCTGGAGATCCCACTCTACCTTGGTCATACTATGATAAAATAATAGACTTTTTTTTAAAAGTAATCGATATACGTACACTCTCTAGATCTTCTTTCCTTTTAAGGAAAGTCGTGATATAAACCCAATAATCCTCCTCACTATCCTAGCCTGGAGGAGTGTATTGGAAACCGTTCTAATTACGTGTACTAACCTTCAAACATGGAGGGAATGCACAAAATCTTGTCTGTCATTTTCTTCGATAGTCATGACGTGATAAACATTATCGTGTATCTCCCTAAAACTTAGTAAAATCCAGCTGGATTTACTAGTGTACAAGGTAGACTAGATACCCCGCATCGTACCGTTAAGGAGTAATAGCATAACGCACTAAGTGCGTTCTATCATTTTGGTCGTGCTAATGATATTCGTGACATCTCTGATGCATAAGGTTAACGACAAGAAATATGTTCATATCTCAAAAGGATCGAGTGCGTGGTAGTAATGTCTCTTAGACATAAGTCGTCACTTATCTGATTATCGGTCATGTTCAATGAGCAGACAGATCCATAGGTTGGTTGTATATAGTAGATCAACTATCATACATAGAATTTAGCTACTTCCCAAGCAATAAATTCACTAAAGAATGAAAAAAAATCAAAAAACAATCTTATAGATGGGATACCGAACCAGTGCATGTCACGAGTATTTTATTAAACTAACCAGTGAAAAGTTCCCAACTTAATCAATGATAGTATTAATAAAGCAAAAGTACTACTATGCGACAAGTAAAGTTACTACTTGGTAATGCTCTCTAGGTGACATCATTCATCTACTGAGAATTTACTACTGTTCATTCTTAGAACTTGATCCAAAGCTGTATTGGTATCATGGGAGAAATCTATAGCCACATAGTCTGCAGTGGTGAGGTCTGCGCCAGCTCTGATCACGTGCAAAGTCTGGGTACGAGAGTTCTTTAGTACGAGATTCTCGTACCCGCCTATCTTGTATCCATTGACGAATTCTTCCTATTCCATTTTGGTCAATTGGTGAACTTGTTATTCCCCTTGTCTCAGGTTACTAATGGCTGGAATTTGAATCCTGCCGTTGTTACTAACTCTCGTCTATCCACAATTACGACCTTGTCCGTAACTTTACCTGTCACTAGACCCAACATTGTGTAACTCTAGCACATGCTTAAGTTTAGTAGGCACAAGGTTGAGGTTCTTAACCAGTAGCTCATTGTTTTGCTTAGGAATGAGAAAAACTTGAATTAGGTCTGCGTGCACATTGATCAATCAAATATTGTCTCGAAATCGTAATATTTGAAGCGCAAAAAGTTTAATAGAATATTCATAATATCTCTATTTACCTCAAATATTTTTTCACATGAGATTATAGTAGAGTTGTACTGCAAAATAAAAATTCTGTCGCAGTCATTTAACACCATAATAGTATAGGGTAATCCATTATTAGGTCTTCCTGAATATGGATGCGAGGGTGCAAACAAAGCTCTTACTTTGTTATTTTGAGACTCATTGTTCTCAATAATAGTCTTTTCCAGATTCTGTAGTAGCAGATGGAGTTCAGTATCGATAGAGGTCAAGTTTATTGGTACTTGAAATGGAGTTACAGTATAGGAGGTACTCAATGTTCTGAGTGTCACCAACAGTAATACTTGATAAACATTTTTTGCATAAATACAATTCATAGTATTCAAGTCAGTGATTCCTAATAAATACTTGTAGGTGAACCTTGTTCATATCCAATTACTCATGAAATCTTATTTAAGTACATGATTTCCAATCATTACTTGTAGTTGGTATATAGCGCAATGAAGTACAAGATTCCCAATCATTACTTGCAAGTGAACCCTGTTCATGGCTTTATACTCATGAGATTCTATTAAGCATTAAATCCCAATTTTAAACTTAAAGTGCATTTTAATAGTGTGTTAGCCAAGACAACTATTCAAAACCACCAGATGTTGTGTTTCTTATTCTAACAACTAGGGTGTTATAATCCCTAAAGTTCTATAAGGTTTGTAAATTCTAGCCAAATAACCCATTTGCTACGAATATGACGGGTATTAGATGTTTAGCTGACAAGTGGTCCCACCCTGAAGTCTGCTGGGTTCATAAGATAAGTAGATTACTCCTGTCTTTAAGCTAACATTCTAGGGTACTATAGGTTGCTATTAGTACTTATATACCTCTAAATTTTATTAAGTAACAACTAATTGCACATAGATACGTAAAATTAGTTCCTCAGATACAAGTTTTTAGAAATAAGACTAAGTCAATTTCTAATTGAGCTATAATTATTTGTCCTTGACAATTAACCGTGATATAGATATGACTCTTAGTCGTATTCTAAATTAGTCTTGGTTTTCGTATTATCTCTAATCCATTATCAGGATAATTAGTATCCTAGAGGCATACTATTAATAACCTATTAACTATCGTAAGATACTTAAATAGGTATTAATCCATTTACTTATATCACATATAAGTTAATCAATTTTCCTATACAAGACACCCGCTCCAAAATATTTTTATAAACTATTTTTCATAATTATTTTTAAAAATGGGTCCCCAAAGAGGTAGGTCAAGTCAATAAGAATTTTCCAATTTTTTTGTGACTAAATTTGACCAAAAATTGAGCTTTAAAAAGACAATTTAGTGTCTGAACCGGTCCTGGACCGGTCTGGTTAGGTCTGGGTCAAGGCCTAGACCGGGTTTTAGACCTGTTTGATTAAGTCGAACCATATGCCATGTGTCACCTGAACAGTGTGGCCATGTGTCATCACCTTGTGGTGACACGTGTCTCTTCTACAGTGTACGTGTGGGTCCCATGCCACGTCAACAGATGTGGACCCCACCTGCCACGTGTCCTTGATACGTGTCACTGTGGGCCCAACTGTCCCTGCCACGTCAACAACCAGATATGGTCTAATCCAGGTCCATTTTTCAAAAATGGATCTAGATCCGATGACGTTATCATGATTTTTTTAAATAAAACCTAGTTGACGTCAACATGACCTAATACACCGTTTAAAATTAGTTTTTGGCCAGGAACTGCCCAATTTTCACGCCAATTTTTTGGCGACATGGACATTTTCCGGAGACGTACAATATACGGATGTGATCATTGTGGAATAGGCTACCCAACATAATTGAGAACGCGTCAATCCGATAACCACAGCGATCACTATTTTAGTTTGAAAACAGTTATTTCACAAGTGTACCCACTAAAATAACCTAATAAATATGAAAAAAATACATATTAAGCCTATATACAGATCTATATATCCTATATCATAGATTAAACAATTAATACATAAAAAATCGAAATTGGTTAAAATTACCTCTCCACAACGCTAAAAAATCCATAAAACGTTAATTTGGAGAGCTCTTTTTATCCCTTCTGATCCACTAGTTATTTATAGTGTTGATAACGTGTTGGATAATATCCTATTCTATCGGTTAATCAAAGTATTAACATGAGAGAAGAGTAGAGATATTTTTGATAATTGAATCCTCCGTGTTTCTCAGGGGTTGGGATACAAGAACTTAACCTTTCTAGTTTATATACAATAACTCAAATTCTCCCCATAAACTCTAATGGTCTATGGGCTTGTTAGGAGTCCAGTAGGACACCCCAGTTGGGTGCCTACCTTGGGCCGGACCCAACTCCTAACAAAAACAAGGAATTGTGTGATGCTTTTAGCAAGGGATTTTATTTATCTATAATCATAGAAATACGACGTGTTTAATGTGTTCGACCAATTTGATGTCAGTCTATTTACAATCATTAACGAGCTTGTGCACAACCGCATGTCCATTACTATCATTAACAAGTCTATCGTGCGATTCATACCTAGGTCTTATTTGGAAGGCAGGGAAGCGAAGGGAAGGGAAGGAGCCGAGGATTGAAGGACTGAAAAGAAGTCTCCACACAAGGGATTCGGTTTGACTTCAGAAGGGTGCAAGATTAAGAAAGATAAAAGGCTGAAGGGAGACAGATTCAATAAAATTAGCTGAATAAATATGTTATACAATACATAATTTATTGAACAAATATTACAGTAGGATCAGACTTTCATACACAGTATTGCTTACAGCTTGAACATATTTATCGAAGACTTACCCAACTCTTTGGAGAGGAACTTCCTCAAAAAGTCTGACAATGTGAACTGCTGGTAGAGGGCAGGGTTCTCTGGAGATACTAGTTCTGGAAATGGTCCATAGAGGGTCTCCCTCTCACTTGGGTTAAAGAAAACAGCGATTGATATTCGCGGCTCCTGAAAACGATTAGCCAGCACTCGATCTACGCTCTTGTATTCATCATTGGATATCATCTGAAAGATGAAATTAATAAGCAGATTAGAAACTTCTTCAAGTGCCAAATCCAATTCTAATAGTAAAGTAAAATTGAAAACCAAATTAAGACTTAGTAAGGCAGCACACAAAAACAATAACATTGATATTAACCCAATTAATTGTCTACACTATTATAAACCAACTTCGCCTGATGATGTTTCATGATCATCTGTTTTATAGTGCCAGCCAGGTTAGATATTACTTGCTATGGCGTTGGATACCTACCATGTGTCTCCAAGATATTTCACCCATGATACTAATTCTTTGAGTCGTCCGGCAGACTCCATACAGTCTTCAGAATAGATTCTTTCTAGTCTATAGTTTAGTTTCATTCTGTCAAAAGATTTGATCTTTGGTAATTTTTGTCTCTATATTCACTGCTTACATTTTTTTCTTTCTCTTTCTAGGTTATATCTCAATTTTCTAAATTCTCTTTGTCAAAATTTACTTTCCATCGATTTTCTCTCCCAAGAATAGATTGAGAAAATTTAGATAGAATGCAAGGAAAATGAGCTCCTCTAGTAAATAAATTTATGGGAAACTACTTTTTGCAAGAAAATAATATCTGGAATAAATCCAAATAGAATATTTTAGAAACTGGTCTTTAAAATGAGGAAACTGTAATGAGTTTGTATTCCCCAATTTTGCTCAAATCCTTCTACCCCCCCCCCCCCCTCCAAAAAAAAAAAAACAAACACAAAAATACTTTCCTTTAGAAAATTGGTTGTCCAAGTTCCATTTATCTTTCCTTTGTTTTTCATGAACAAAAGACAGGGGAAAGGTCTCCTGTGAGTTCATTGTTTGTGTGTTCTGGCTAGCCACGGAATGCATGCATTACACCTTTTTTTATCCAAGGGCTAGCAATTAAAATGTACTAGGAACAATTGTCAGGATATTACACTAATGTACTGATACCATAAATACGGAGTAACTTTGTTGGAAGCTACTTGAGATGGGAGTGAACCCAATACCTCTTTGGTTTCCGAGTACTAGCCCTACCAACTAAAACAAGAATCGTTTTCTAGAATGTTTATTCTTCCAACTCCTGTTAAGTAAGAAATGGTTTCTACTCATCTGCAAGAAAAGCCCAAAATAATATTTATTTGTGGTTAGGATTCCTAAAAGGTTGACACAACCCAATAATAATGTGTGCAGGTGTAAACAACTCCTAAACCCAGACGGCTCAACGTGGTTGACCCCCAGGACCTTTTACCGACGCCGAGTCTAAATTAGCTGATAATGTGATTTTCTTACCCTTATTAACTCGATCTGCCCCAATAATATATATATATTAATAAGGTCAAGATCACGTAATAAAAAAGGGTTAGTGGGTACCCCTTGTCGCAGGAGTCAATGAAGATCACCATGCTCACAATAATCAGCAAACGGCTAATTCATTTTTTACACTTTACTTCGTTGTCATGACAGCATATATGTTATCTATAACAACTAAAATAATGTATATTGTATAGTTTAGTGTTGAAGTCTTCTAAAATCTAGTTTATCAGGTTATTTCGAGAAGCCCAAGTTTTAATTTCATCAAGCATTATTCATCGTCTTTATATTAGGAAAGAGCACTTCAGGACTTACGTTTACTTTTTTAGCAGACAAATTGTTTGGCTGAGTTCTTAATGTCCACTACCTCATTAGACATTAGCGAAAGAGTAAACCACATTCATATAATCTTGCATAGAAAGCTAATGAAGGATTTTATGAACCTGAAGGATATCTCCAATATTGATGAGCAGAGCTCCATGGATTGGTTTAATATCAACCCACTCCTCGCCATGTTTCACCTGCAACCCACCAACCTGATCTTGCAGCAACACCGTTAACACCCCTGGATCAGTATGCGACGCGACCCCAACCGTACGATCAGGCTCAGGGCAATATGGGTAATAATGTGCCGCCAATACCCTTGATTCCAAACATGTCATCTTCTTCAACCTCTCAGTCTCCAAACCTAGTCCTTCCGATAAAATCCCCATTAATGTCTCCCCCAATATTACCATCTGTCTGTCCCACTCCACCACTTCTTCTCGACAAATCTCCGGTATCCATTCCAGGTCTGGCAATATATATATCTTAACCTGAAAACCCAATGTTCAAATCATCAAAAACTTACCCAATATCTTCCTATGATCCTACACTCTAAAATTATTGAAATATAAAAAATATTGCTTCGACGGGTTAAACAAAGTTACACTAATTACTCATACATGGGATTTATATATTGGATACTATACTTAACTCATCATATATATTGCGCCATATCCACTATTTTCCAGTCCTATAGGACTGATACCAATACCAATAAGATAAGTTGAAGCATGCATACCTCAAGAGTGTCTCTCCAACAAGCAGCCTTAGAGCGAAACAAATCAAAGTTCGTCGAGAACAACGCCCCGCGCCCCATTTCCCTACTGTAATACCTCGCCTTAAACTCCGTGGGCATCTCATTGAACCCTTTAATAGAACCAATGACACCATCAAGTAGTTCCAAAGGGACACCATGGTTGATGATTTGAAAAAACCCCCATGAACGAGAGGCTTCATGGACTTGGTTTACGATGTTTGAACGAGAGTCCAAGAGATCGACTACTGGGATTTGCGCGGTGGAGGTTGTGGTAGGGGAAGGGAGAGTTGAGGGGTCGTGGAGGAAGAAACGAGGGATGGTTGTGATGCCTGAGTCAAGGAGGCCTTTTATTCCGAGCTTGGAGTCGTCGAATTGTTTTACCTCTTTGGCCCGGTCGTAGTTGTTGTCTTGGGTTTCGGTTGCAGCTGAGAGCCCCATTTTTATATGCTATCTAAACTAGTAATCCGGTGACCGGAGGGGAAAACGATCGCGAGATGAGAGATGACGGGGAGAGAGAGAGAGCTTGGTTTGGGAGAGGGTTGGGGAAGGGATGAAGAAGAAGAAGAAGAAGAAGAATAATAATAAGGAGATAGGTAAAGTTTGGGGAAAAGGAGAAAGAGAGAGGGAGAGGGAGAGAGTATGAAGAAGAAGAGATTGAAGACGGAGAAGAGATTGGAGGGAAGAAAGAAAGAGAGAGGTGAAGAAGAAAAGAAGAATGCAATGAGAGCACTTGTAGCAGCTAGGTGTAGAATAAGGTGGCCAGGTGGATCTAATCCTCCACTCTCCAAAACACCAAACCACTCCACAGCAGCTAGGTGGAGGAGTTGATGGGGCCACCCGGAACTCACCTTCAGGGTGGTCTCACCACTCTTTGGGTGAATTTTTGGTGGATTAATTCCGCACAGTTCAGAACTGCGCATAACCTTTAACCCAATAGAATGATGACACTTGTCAAGCTTTAAGTGGCTTCCCTGCCTCGCACTTCAAAATTGCGCGAAGAGTATACGCTCCAGATGGAGACACGTGGACAGTTGGGATTCAAACTTGGCTAACGGCTAGTTCTTGTTGCGTAGTTCTGAATTGCGCGGCTAGAGCTTACATAAAAATATCAATCCTTCCCCTCTCCATACTTGGTTTTGTGTTTTGGTGATTAAAGGACCTATAGTTTTGGGCATACTTGTTCAACAAGAACCTCAACGACTATATTTTTGGGCAAACTTGTTTGACAAGAAGTTCAACGGCTAGTTTTTTACCAAACTTGTTTGACAAGAAGCTCAACGACTAATTTTTTTACCAAACTTGTTTGACAAGAAGCTCAATGGCTATTTTTTTTACCAAACTTGTTTGACAAGAAGCTCAATGGCTAGTTTTGTTCATCTATAAAAACTACTCATCTTGTACACTCTATTCTCTTACTCTTCTACACTCAATTTTATTATCTTAAAAACAATTTATCTTCTAAACTCTACTCTTTTATCTTATCAATTTCGCCCAATCATGTCTGACCTAATTTTGGAGGACCTAATTATGTTTGACCCATCACTCTCATCCTTATCATCATCGTCTTCATCAACGTCTGGAAGCGAAGAGCTCTTCCGACGTTAAATTATGATGATACATGAGTATAACAAGGTTCTCATGGAGATGGGAGAAGCGGAAGAAAAAAAGCAAAAAAGGAGACATCATCACGAAGGGGGGGGGGGGGGGGGGGGAGGGTAGTAATATGGGAATGATAGACAAGCGGAAATGCTGTAATCATAAATTGTGTGAGTTTAGCCTTAATCGAGATTATTTTAGTGCCAACCCAGTCTTCGCCGGTATCCCATTTCGTCGTCGATTCTGTATGAGCGAAGGTGTGTATCAACGTATTCATGATCAAGTTATTTCTACGAACCCCTATTTTATTTAAAGAGAAAATGCCGCTAAGATGATGGGCTTATTGTCGTACCAAAAGATAACGTGCGCACTCCGCATGTTATGTTACGGTACGAGCGTAGATGCCCAAGACGAATACGTTTGGATTGGGGAGTCTACGGGTAATTTGAGTTTGAAATTTTTTTGCAAAACAATTATAACACTATTCAAAGCTCAATACATTTGATCTCCCGATAAAAACGATACATTACACTTGTTAGAAATGAATGGATCGTGATGCTTCCTGGGGATGTTAGGTAGTTTAGATTGTATACTTTGGAAATGGAAGAATTGTCCTACTGGGTGGGTAAGACAATATATCGGGTATTAAAAAACCCCGACGGAAATTTTAGAAGCGGTTGCATCGCAAGATCTTTGGATATGGCACACATTCTTTGGGGTATCCGGTTCTAACAATGACGTGAACGTCTTGCATCAAGGGTGGCTTTTCAACAACTTGTCTAATGGAGTTATGTCGCCATGCAATTACAATATTGGCACGGTTCCGCACACTATGGAGTATTATTTAGCGGACGGAGTCTATCTAAAATGGCAAACAATTGTTCAAACCATAAGAAATCCGTGCAACAATACCGAAAGATATTTTGCAAAGATGCAAAAAGCATGCTGGAAAGAAGTAGAACGTGCTTTTGGGGTATTACAAGCTAAGTTTGAAATATTAGCGTACGGTACGCGATTTTGGAAGCCTAGCGATCTAGCAAATATTGTGTACGCATGTATAATCATGTACAACATGATCGTCGAAGATGAGCGTCATACTTATATCAGATAAGTGGATATTGATCCCGAGTTAAAAAAAACCATGGATACTTAGAAGGAGACATTAAATCTAAGACACGCGATCAACACTATGGCACAGTACATCGAGATGATTCATGAGATTAGAAATGAAGGCGCTCATTTCCAATTACGTAATGAACTTGTCGCTCATTTGTGAAATAAAAAAGGGGCGGAATAATGTATTTTGTTTCGAACTTTGTAGTTTTATGTTGAAGTTGTAATACATTTTGTCTACTTGATTGAAGTATTTTTTGCGAAATACTTATAATTGATAACAATTTTATTCAAATAATGAAATTGTATAGAACTTAGTAACTACTATTAACGTTAATGATTACATCAATCTTCATCACTAGAAACGTCGTCATTACTTGGATACTGCTCCTTCAACTTCTTTGAATAAAGTTTAATTTGCTTCTTCATCCAACGCTTTTGTGCGGACAGTAGATTACTTGGGCCCGTTGTCATTACCTTAACCAAATGCACATTTTCGATGATTTTTTTTCTAGAGTTAGCTCCGCTTCACGCCTCCTTTGAATCTCTGCCTCTCTAGCCAACTTTTGTTCCTCTCGTGCTCTAGCTCTAGCTTCTTTTTTCTCTTTATTCTGCTCGTCTATCACATTTCATGCCGTCATCATGTTTGTCGTCGTCTTAAGCATCTTCTACCCCCAAAGACCTATACTTGACTTTGCTGCTTCTTTTGCATTGTACTTTTTTTGGTCATCTGGTCGTACTTCCTCACAAGTATATAGTGGTGCCTCCAAGTAGGTAGAATTATCCGGAATTACGACATTTGGAGTGCCAGAAGTTAGTGTAAAGGGATCAGTACCGATAGTACCCAGACTATCGTTAAAATTTGGAGTGCCGGAAGTTAGTTTCAAATTCTAATGAGTACGATTTACCTAACAAAATTAATGAAATGAGAAAAAAACTAAATTACTTACAAAGTCGCCAATTCCAATACCGGTAAAATATCAGCTTTCGAGGTCTTAAATGATGCCTCTAAAAATTGAACAATCCTTATTGAGCCGCCCCTTATACGTGCAATTAACACCATTGTATGATCGCCACATCGATTGGTCATTATTGAATAAGTTGAATTGGTTACGCACCTTGAACAAAAATGTAGTGGCTTTTTGATGGTTCGTGGTAATGAGGTGAGACACTTAGGACCAAGCGCATGCGAGATTCATGAAGTCATCGGATGACCAATTTTTGAGTTCGTGTATCTTTCTTTGTCGTCATCAACTTCATCCTCAACCTCAACTACATCCTCAACTACAATAGGTGTCGATACCGTTTTTCTGTTAGGCTTCACCTTTTCGCGGGTATTACTTCTCGTGAGAATTGGATTGAGAACTTTAGAGATGATCGGAAAGATGATCAGAGATACAACCGGTGATGTATTAAGGTTTATATCATTTAAACCCCATGTACCTCTCATCGGCGTGGTACTCAAACTCCCGCCGGGGTGATATGACAAATATGGATTCTCCGGTTAAGAGTTTGAGCCCGTATAAAGATTGAATTGAGGGTAATATCCTTGGTTTTGGTAATAAGAGTAATATCTTTAGGTTTGAGATATAAATTGATTGTCGTATGGCGGGAATAGTTGTCAAACATGGTGATCCATATTGGAAAGTGTTAGGCATTTGCGTCGAATCATATGGGCCGAATTACATCGGAAATACATTCCCTTGTTGGTTCGTATTGGAGGATTGAGAGTGGTTTTGAGAATTAGATTTGGAGCTTGAGAATGACATGGTGGCTTTGCTTGTAAGTTAAGGAGGGAGGAGAGTGTAGAAGATTAATAGAAAATAGTGTAAAAGTTCAATGACCTTTATAGATAAAAAAACTAGTCGTTGAGCTACTTGGTGAACAAGTTTCCATATAAATATAGCCATTGAGCTACTTGGTGAAAAAGTTTCTACATGAATATAACCATTGAGCTACTTGGTAAATAAGTTTCCACATAAATATTGTCGTTGAGCTACTTGGTGAACAAGTTTTTACATAAATATAGATGTTGAGCTACTTGGTGACAAGTTTCCACATAAATATAGCCGTTGAGCTACTTGGTGAACAAGTTTCCACATAAATATTGCCATACTTGGTGAATAAGTTGACAAAAAAAGCTAAGTATGGAGAAGATAAGTAAATACATTCCATACTTGGTGTTTTCTAGCGTTTAAAGAAATTCCCTGTATAGTTGAGCTCATAAAAACACTAATAGAACTAATTTTTCAATAGAGGAAAGGTATTTGAAGAAATACCTAACCGAAAGAGAGAAAAAAGGACTAAGTATGAACCAATGCACACATAATAGAGGGCAAGGGAAGGTGTTTGAGGAAATGCTTCAAAGAAACTTACCAAAAAAAAAACTAAGTATGAAGAGGGAAGCATTTCAAGGCAAAAGTTATAGGCTTTTGCCGCCCAGTTCAGAACTTCGTGGCAACCTTGGAAGATACATGGCTTAATCTGGTCTCTCTGTTTGCCACGCAGTTCTGGTATTGATTTAGATAAGATTAAAATGGTAGGCATCAACAAAGACTTAATCATTCTTCATCATGTTGTAACTCAGATGTTTATTCACTTATTATAATCTTTAGTGGCATATCTATATGATACTCGGGGTATGAGATACAACCAGCGCCTTACCCCTTCTATCAAAGCTACGACGAATAATATGACTCACAAGGATCTTTATTTGGATTTTCAAACCTATATCACCAAATATCCGACTATGGTTATGTTTACCATCAGGGGTATGGGTGTTCACCCGGGCATGTATATGAGGCTTATGACTCTATAAGATATGAGAAATCCAAAGGAAACACATCGGTATTGGGTTGTCCGCCGCTCAAAATTCTTCAATACGTTCCGTAGGTAGTGTATGAGGAATATATACGTTTATAAAGGCATAGATACAATGGAACAAACGTAACGTGGGCTCAATATGTTGCTCATATTGAAGGTCAATATAGAGGACAAATATTCATGAACCAATAATCTTACAGTTAATTATGATTAAACTTGACTAAATACAATTAATCTTATGGTTAATTCAGGCAAATTTGAAGGGAAAATAATCTAATAATCTTCAATATTTACTGATTAATATCCAATTACTCTTTTTGCAAAATAGGAGATTAATACCTAGATCCCGAGCAAAAACACAATTACTCTTTTTACAAAATAGGAGATTAATACCTAGATCCCGATTAAAAAACCTTTTATGAGGACAAGGTGAATTTTTAATTGGGTTTTTGCTCTTTTGCTTGCAAGTTGCAATGAAACAAGGTTGTAGTTACTAGTAAGCTATGAAATGGTGGCTTATAAACGAGCAAGAAAAATGATAGATGCCGGAAAAGAGAAGGCATTCGATTTGAGAGGGAGAGATGAAGAAGAACCACCAAGAACGAGATAGGTAAAGTTTGGGGAAGAAAACAAAGAGGGAGATAAAGGGAACATAGGGAGTTGATAGAGTTGAGAAGAAGAAATTTGAGAGAAGAAAATGGAGGGACTGAGGACATTTTCTGTGATATTTTAGCTTTTAACTAATCATGTAAGACACTCACTTCCTTCTTTGATAAGGTAAGAAATTGAGAAATCCAATCCAACTCCATGAGAGGTTTCTAAGAAATGGTTTATGTTGGAAAATTGGGAAGCTTTGAAACATATTTCCATAGTTGTATTGGTTTCTTTTCATGCAAAACATAAATTAGAGAAGTCCTAGGACTTCGGTATAAGTTCAAGCCATTTTTTTTTTTTAAATAATAATTTTTGAACATGATTGATTCATGTTCGAACATTTAGGCTCAAAATAAATATGAGCTTTCTATTTAAATAGGAATCAATCCTGTTCGAACAGGAAGTGCAAAAATTAAATTTTCTTATAACACTTTTTTCTTTGATTTTTTTCACACTCTTCTTTTCTAAGGCTGGAAACATATACTTGAGAACAACTTTTGAGAATAAGAAGTTCGTGAGATAAACATATCCTTAATCTTATTCTTGTGAATTGCCAATTACTTCCCAATCACCCAATTCAAGATTTGAGAGTTTGAGGGATTCAAGCTCGGAAGCTAGGCGTTGCAAAAATGAGGGATCAGCTACAAGAAGGTCAATTTGAAGATAGGTAACTACAGGATGGATGCGCTTATCGAGTCTGCAAGTAATTGAATACTTGTAATTCTTTTTAAATATTGGATTGGTAGCTGTCGGGCAATTCGACAGCGACTTGTGGGTTTTTCTCTAGAGAAATGTTTCCTAGAGGGTTAAATTATTTGTTCTTGTGCATAATTAATTATTAATTGCTGACACTATATTATCAAATCAACTTGAGTTAGGCTAGTGCTAGATCATTAATTTCAAGGATTATCATATCTAACCTATTTGACCTAAATTGATCAAAATTGATTAATCTCAAGTAGTCATAAATTTTAATTGGTATCAGAGTGGTCCCTCTTCGAGGTTTTACAACTTGAGAGTAGATCCTGACTCAATTACTTGAGGATAATGGATTTTGAGAAGTTTGGAGGTCCCGTAAATTATTATCCATTCTTTGAGGATGAATGAATGCACCCTACCATGATGTAAGGTGCGGTGGGTAGTACTGTAGAGGTCCCTAAGCCTAGAAACCAGTGGTCTAATTAGGAAGAAAAGAACGATGCCAGTTATAACTCTAAGGGTCGTAATGCTATCTTTATGGTTATGAGTCAAAGTGAGTTTCAACATATCTCTACTTATACCACTTCTAAGAAGTTAGCAACGTATTAGTTCAAATTCATGGAGACGATGATACATTCAAAGAATGTAAACTGCAAATGTTTACTTCTCAATTCGAGAATACTTCAATGAGTGAGGATGAATCCTTTGATAACTTTTATACAAGACTAAGTAGCATTGCCAACACTAGCATCGTATTAGGAGCAGCCTTCCAATGTTCAAATTGTTTGCAAGTCTAAGATCATTACCTAAGAGCTTTAAATCTAGACGTGATGTTATCGAGGAAGCTCAAGATCTTATGAAAATGAAATCATACACATTGGCTAAAAAGTTACGAACATTTGAACTCGATATGCAAATGGAAAGCCCTTTGAAGAATAAGAGTGTATGCTTTTAAATCTTCAACATCATCTTCTAAGGGTACCAAAGAGGTTGATCACTTATACATTTTGGATGATGATGAGGGGTCGGATATTGATTCACAAATTGCCTCTATAAGTCAGCAACTTAAAAAGCTTGTAAAAAATGTTAATTTCAAAGATAAGGGAAATCTAGTAATAATATGGTCATGAATATTATTGTTACTTGGAATGATAATAATGATGAAATTAATTCTAATAATGACCATTCTCAAGAAAATGAAAATGATAACTATTGTGCGTACCCTGCTAGAATAAACCTTAGTAATGATTATTCTGACCCCTTTGAGCTAGAAAGCCATGCTAAAAGTCAGAGTGATAATGAAATTTGTTAGTTTAGGGACTCTAATCTTGAAGAGTTGTATACTTGGGACATTTTCAAAGTGTGTTAAACTCCAAAAGGTTGACAAAATCTTGTAAGATCAAGTTAATACACTCAGACTGAAACTTAAAAAGAAAGTCGAGGATACAAGCCTTTAGATAGAAAACCTTGAAAGTGAGAAACATGATCTTCTTAACAAAATTGGGCTGCTATAAAAGTAAGTAAGGTTATGATGTTGAGGAGAAAGTTAAGTCAACTCTGGATGAACTTGAAAAGTCCAAGCTCGACTTAATTACATCTCAGCAAAAACTTCAAATGTTTTACCTTGGTACGAAAAATCTTGATAAAATACTATATATGGGTAGAACCGAAAGTAATGAAAGAGGACTTGGATATGAAAAACCTATTTTTAACTTAAAAAGGCCCTAAAGTCTCAAAATTTATTAAAGTAACCTTATTGTTCAAACATATATAGTTCATTATCAACCACTCATGGCCATGTCAAGAAGGTTTCTTACAATTGAGTTATCTATTGTCAAGCATGTGGTCAACAGGGTCATGTTACGTTTTATTACAGATTTGTTGCACCTTATTGATCATATGTTTAACCATCCAATTGGCAAAAGATATAACCCAAACATGAATTCATCTAATGTAAAATATAAGAATACGGCTAGGTGGTTTTCTCAAGAAACATCACCACAAAAGGTTATTTAGGAAATTTGGGTATGAAAGGATAATTTGTCACCACAGATTAGGTGCATTGTTGCGGTAAAAACTTTAAATGCTTTCAAGACCTTATAGTGGTACATGGGTAATGGATGCTCTCATCATATAGCAGGCAATGAATCTAAACTGAGACGGGATATCGGTGGATTCCCTATTGATTAGTTACATTTCTTACCCTTTGTCTCATTCTATTATTTCTCTTTCTCTTCTTAGGATAATAGGGTATAGTTTTGGTTTTTATTTACACTTTGCATATAAGGGGTTTTTGTATGTAGAATATTCTTGCTAGGCTAGGGTAGTTCTTTTGTGTTATATTAATTCACAAAATAATTATTTGGTAAGAAACACTATTTACTGCAGTCAGTGACCCCCTTGTCTAAACTAAAAGCCCATCGTGATTAGAACAACTTAAGGATAATTATAGAGACTTTGTACCCAACTATCTGTGAGGATCTGGCCTTTTGCAAGCTTCGAGTATTATTTTATAAATTCCTTCCAGTTTCACCATTTCGTCTTTTCTTGATTTTATTTTATTTTATCAATTGGTGAAGGTGACATAAAATTCAAGTTATATAATAAAACACTTTCTTGTCTTAAGTCAAGGTAAAAAAGAGATCGTACAAAACCGAAGAAGTGATCTTAGGCATTCCCTTTAAAAATTAATTTTTTTTTTGATTTTTTAATAATTACCCAATAGATAACCGGTCATCACTCCTTGAGCCTAAAAGAAGCCCTCGTGTATAACAAATCTCCTTTTATACTATTCATTATGAGGATACTCAGGAAAATAGCTCAAATATAGCCGTATGGCTTTAAACTTAAAGGACTGTGAAAAAGAACGATAAAAACAAAGAGGTAAAAGTGGCGAAGTGAATAAGAAAAAAGGATCAAATAGCTGAAGGTTGATGTATTGAAAAGTAAGATGTAAGAAGAATAAGAAAGTGAAGAAAAGTACAGTCTGAGTGAGCAGTTATAATGTGAAGGCCAGAGTATTCTCAGAATGCTAGCAAAACACCTTATCTGTTAATAACCTATCCTTAGCCTACATCACAAACCTTACAAGACCTATTTGACCTGGAGTCTAATGCGGCCAATTTAGTGGAAATGAGAGATATGAAGTCTATACTCTTTAAGTTTTGTTTTTTTGAATTTAATTAAACACCGTGTAAATGTGTATGGTACTTGATAGATTGGAACTGATATTATTTTTGGATAAAACATTTGTTGCAAGAGTCTCCTAGTTCTTATAAGTATGGTTCATTCTTGGTGTATACTTGCATTTTACATTTTTCTATACTATGTACTGAGTAGCATTTTGTGGGTGTGTTATCCCAACTTCTAGATATTTATACTCATGTTATGAAACTATACTTTATTTGGGTGTTATTTTTCGTAGTTATTGATATTTATATATACTATCGTGCCTCGTGGTTAATATGACCTTAATGTGACATCCAATTGCTGTGGATTTGTGTAAATTTCATAATCTTAGGAATTGGGAGTGTGTTATGTGTATACTCGCCTTAAGCATCTCAAACCGAAGGATTATGTTATCCACTTGAGTGTTTATAAATTCTATATGCTTTCTAGCAGATACAAAATGGGAATGCCCAATTTATAGTGGAAGTGTTGTTAAATTATTGGCAGGATTTCTCATATTTGATTTTCTTCTCCGTATGAGTCTGATATAGATGTGACCTAAAATTTTATTTCTCATATATTCAGTTTCATATTGATTACTTGATTGTTTTATTATCTTTTGGTCTGCAATTATTTTGGAATGTTTTGGTTGACGTTGTAACCATTTGATTTTTTGTTGTTTGTAGTGTCTTAACAACTACGAGAGTGATACTAGCATAATCCACAATCGAATTGAGATTAACCTAAATTGAAGAATAAATATGAAGAATAAATAACTGGCAAGAGAATTTCTTTTTTAGAGCTTCAATTGCTCAATCACTTGATTTTAATTAAATTCTTCTCAAACCCCAAGTCCCTCTTACAAAAACTTAGATTAATAAGATGATTTTATATTGCCTAGACTTGCCCCTTTATGAGGGTTACAAGTTTTTAGTTACAAGATAGGACAAAAATGCCCTTAAAATGCCTAAAATATTGAAGGAAACACGATAGTCATTCGAACAAACCCATGGGTCGTTCTAACGACTAGTTCAATTATGCCTAGGAATTGAGGCAGTTGAATTTGGTCTTTCTGAGAATAAGCCGTTCGAATGACTTGCTAATTTTGCCAAAAAATAGAGGTAATCACTTTTGGTCTTCTGGGAACCCAAATGTCGTTCGAACGACTTTTCATATTTTGCCTAAAAATAGAGGCAACTATAATTGGCAGTTTTTTCCCTTCAACTCGTTCGAACGACTCCAAGGCTCGTTTGAACGACATGACATCTTTTGAAGAGGTTGAATGTCTAGATCCCCATGGATGATAGAAAGTGCTAATTTTACATAGGCATGTTGTCTGAGTGTTAATGGTTCCATGTCGAGTGCATAAGAGGTTGGATCATTAATTTGAGTGCTCCAACTTTATTTATTAATTAAACAATGATTTTCAATGTTCTACTTTGATTTAGACCTTATATATCTAGGAAAAATTAGTATTTGTGGAGACTTTTTGTAGGGACCTATCCCTCGAGCTACTATCACAGCGAATTACCAAAATACTGGGCTCACGCAAAACTTGAAGGACATTACATCATAATGGCGTTGACACATGTCCCACGAATTAATAGATGACGTGGCTCGAACCCTCAAAGAATAAAGAAGAATAAGTCAAAGACACTTGTCCCATGAACTGACAGTTACAAGAACGACCTCTAAAAGCTCCACCATTCCTATAAATCCAGGAGAACGTGTTATTGCTCACAATCTCAAAAGGAGTTCTATAAATAGGGCATGAATAAGAGATGACAGAGATAAGTTTCTTAGAATATAAAAAATACTCTCTTTATTTTATTCCAGAGCACCAACATTTGTAACTTGTAGCTCCAAGCAATAGAGAAACTCTTTCAAATCCTCGAGTTGAGTCATGGTTTTTTCCTATTCAGAGGTTTCCATGCTAAATTCGTGTCACTTTCAATTACTTGTTTATAATTATTTGTATTCCAAGTACATTTGGTGTAAAAGACTAATTCGAGCTATGAATTTCGGCCCTTACATTTGGCATAGTTTGTGGGAATCGAACCTATGATTGTAATAGGCTAATTCCAGGATACATACTTAACTTTACACCAAATGTATCTAGAGCGTTCAAGAATAACAGACAATAAACAACAAAACTATTTAGTGTGGAAACCCTTTGAATAAGTTAAAAACCACGACCTCTCCTGAGGATTTTGAGAAAGAGATGATCTTATTGAGCTTGCTAGTGTATTACAATAAACGATTTAGAATATAGGATAATTAAGTAGGAACTTTTCTTTACTGATCGTTCCGTCCCTCATCTGCAGTTCTCTAGGTCCTCTTATAGGTTCTCTAATATGACTGTTTGATGACCATAAAGTTCCTTAATGATGGACTTTACAAAGTGAGTGCGAGATATTCTTTGACCAGGTTGTGTAACGTTCTGACCTTTGCTACTATACAACGGCTTTATTGCTGACTGTATGCTTCGCACAGGTCAAACTACTGGTGTAGAGGTCAAAAGTAATGTCTCAAACTGGGGAAAGTTTGACTTTGTCTTTAGCAGTGCTTCTTGTATGCTGATGAGATCAAGGGTAAGGTTTGAGTCCGAGATACGAAATAAGTTATTACAAGACGGCTCTCAACTGATAGCATGAGTGTTACTAGGGATAAGTGGTATTGGTTGAGAAACTCGTTCTGTACAGGTTTGTGATTGTGCCACGTGATCTGTAGTTGAGGTCAAAAGTTCACCTGTAGTTCGAAGATGAAGCATGAGCTCGCGATGCGGAATAGGCCACTACAACCGCCCCCTCTCAGCCAGCAGTATGAGAATGATTATAGGTGAGTTATGTTGGCTGAGAAGTGTCATTAAATGCTGTAGTTATGTCTGAGGTTCATTTCCAATGTCAATTTATGAATCTATGTTGGTGTCTGTTGGGTTTCCTAGAACCAATGACTGTAGTCAAATATTATTGCATGGGGAATCCATTTGGCATTGGGAATTTGTAGAGTCTACTTTGAATGCTGATTTGTCTATAAAAGGTAACTCTAAGTTGAGTTTTGAGGAGCAAACCCTTCGTCTCTAATTTCTTCCTCACTATTTTCTTATGGTGATAATGGTGACGACTAGGACTCAGGCCCGAGAGTCTAGGATCTGGAGGAAGATGGAGAAATTACGCATAAGGTATTTTGGTTATCAACCACTGTATCTGCCTACTCTAATTCTTTTGTCTCCCACTTTTTATTGTATGTCTTATGTAGAAGTGATGGAGGCATTGGATGATTACTACCAAATGGTACGTTTTCATTGCTTAGTGACATCTGAGGTGGAATGTCATAACGGTCTTTGTCTGCTGGTAGAGGAGGCTGTTACAACTGAAGATGAAGTGGCAGGAATTCGGCCGTGGGAGTCTCGTCGATATCCTGCTAATGAGTGGGTCTTATTAAAGAAATAAGGCCTTCAGTCTATCCCTAGCATGCGGGGAGGTGAGGAGGATACAGAGGATCATTTTCTTCCATGGACCATATTTCTTTGGCTGTGAAGGAGATCTTTCATCTGTGAAAACTGTTTCTGACTTCCCTGCGTCTTGCAACATGGGATCAAAGTTTAGGGTTTGCTTCTTTTGTAAACTATTCATGTCAGGAAAAGGATTTCGAGCTAATACTTGATATGAATTGATGTAATCTATTAAATCTCTATTGTAAAGTATTATGTAAGAGTAACTTTTAGACTGAATAAAATACCTATTTTTTGTTATGATGATACTGTGTCTTCGAGCTTGGTTATTTTCCCTTTCTGTTTGTACCATAGGCATTGGTAATATAGATAAGTATGTGTCAGGGGTATGGAGGGGAAAGATTGCAGTAAAAGGGGAGGGAAAATTTAAAGAAGGTCGAGTTGTTGGATTAAATTGGAAGTCTCATGTTTATGCGAGCTCTATGGCAGGGTTGGGATGGAGTTGTGTGTGTGACTGTTTTGCTAGCTGTCGTCGTGGTTATGGCCATGTACGCGTTTGAGGAGATATTTTGTGATGTGGGGTAATAAGTTATCGCTATATTCTACATAGATATTCTACTGTGCCAGAGATGTTCGTACCAATATTTTATGAGGAAAATCTGTAGGGTGATTGATTCTGCGGAGATCTTCCTTTGTCTATAAGTAGGGATTCCTTGTTATTATTACTTGATAGTTCTGGAGAGTTTGTGTTCGAGCATGGTGATGACTCATTCTCAGCATACGCAGCCGGTGGCGGATGGCCGATTTCATATCAAGGTTGCGGAGCTCCGTGAATGCTATTTTCGTTACTTGCCATATAATGCCGTTCTTCCGGAATGGCCATTGAATTTGTTTGGCTTGGATGATGAAGGCAGGCGTGTCGAGCAGGATCACTTCGTTTGGTGTAACATTTTTTGTAAGTCTCTGTTGGATTCCCGTGTGTGAGAATTGACTGTTCGACAACTCACATGTGATAAGATCATAGAAGAGGATGCAAGGGCAGCGAATGAGGAGTTGATTATGTGCGGGAAACTGAACCATCGGGGTTGCTTTAGATGTAACTGGGGGGCTCGGTGAGCCCTAGGTCGTGAGATTAAAAGTAATATGTATTATAGTAGTATTCTGTGGTGGAGTTTTGAATAAATGTAATATAAGAGATCGTGAGAGAATAAAGTATGTGATATTCTGAACTGATTGAATAAAGTATTATGTTATATTTGTTGTGTACGGATGTTGTATATGACAGCTGTAGGATTTTAACAACTGCAGAGATATCTTCAAAATTTGAAAATTAGGCTATTTTAGGAACGTTTGTACGATCTTGGTAGAGTATAAGTAAGATGATTGGTTATTTTGGTACTAGGGTGAAAAAGGCGTAGGGTTGGTAATGGTAGATAACAGAGATAAACGTGATTATGACAAACATTATCACAAAAGTCATGATGATGATGTGAAACAAAAAATTATGCCTGTAGGAACAGTGAGGATGACTGACACGTGTCAGATGGAACCATCGTTTCATAAACTAAGGGAGAGTATAAAAACTTGTCTCTCTCTCCCTCATAAATTATCTACAATTTCAGAGAGAGAAAAAAAGTGGCACGCATATCATTATCAAGGAGAGGAGACGCTTGAGTGCTGATTGTGTTTTGAGAAAGACATCTGCATTCAGTGATAGGAGGTTGTCGGAGAGGCGACAAGAACGCTCATATATGTAGAGAACGCAGGGTAAAGCAGAGGATTGTTGTTCAGTAAGTACAGGTTGGTGATGAAAATATTTTTATCTGTTTGATTTTGTAAGTATTCTGTGTTATGTAGTAATATGTAGACGTTAGTAATTTGTATAGTTGGTTTTAGAAACTAGGGTTTTCAGGGGATTTTGAAAAAAATAAAATTAAGAGAAAGTCTGTAATGTAGGATTTGTGGTATATGTTGTTTTAGAGAGAGAAAATTTGTTTGTTGGAGAAGAAGAGGGAAATTTAAAATGATTTGATTTTTGTTTTTTTGTTTTAGGATTTAGTGAGATAGATGTGTTAACTGGGTAGAAGGTGGGTCTGTTTGTTTTGTTTGTAATGTAGTGATAATGATAAAAAAAAATGTCTATGTATCTATAGGTTCAGTATGCGTTCTAAACTTAGTATTCCTGCTAGTAAGTTTGTAGTCTTGTATTTTTCTGAAGAAACATCGTCTTCGGGGAGGGGGAACGACTGTAGTGTATTGGAGGAAATTGTTAATAGTATGGGGGCGACGATTATGGTGGTAGGTCCCAGTAGATCTGAGGGCATAAAAGAGAAGGAGGAGGAAAGGGAGAAAGAGAGAGTCCTTGTCATATACCCAGAGGGGGTGGATGTAGGGAAAAAGTATTTGA
Source organism: Kingdonia uniflora (assembly GCA_014058105.1). Taxonomy (NCBI): domain Eukaryota; kingdom Viridiplantae; phylum Streptophyta; class Magnoliopsida; order Ranunculales; family Circaeasteraceae; genus Kingdonia; species Kingdonia uniflora. The sequence continues at coordinate 5,918,437 of JACGCM010001726.1, forward strand.
GATATAGAATAAAATGCCCGGGTGAGTAGGGCAGGTATGTGGAGGACCAAGGTCTTTGGTTCAGAACCTATGTCTCCAAAAAAAGGGGGGGGGGAAGCAATGCATTATCAAGTTCCCTGTTTGGAAAAGTGGAAAAGGGATAGATGTATTAGTGAGGGGGATAACATCTCGTATTACAATGGGCTTAGCTTATCAGGCCCAAGTGGGTTTTTTTTATGTTTCTTGAATCAGGTCGTCTATGGCCTTAGAATTATGATAGCCTACTTTTAGAAAGGTGTTATGAATACGTTACAGTGCTACCCTGCCCAATTGAATGAGAATGTGTATAAGATGATGAGGGTATGTGAGGCGCTAAACAAAAAATGGAGGAAGGAAGGGACTACAAAGCAGTTTGCAGCTGAAGATGTTTTGAAGTTTTACAAGTTTAAGTATATGGAGGGTCAAAATAATGGTTACCTGTATAGTAACTCGGCTAGGCCAAAATTATTTGATTTAGAGTCAGCGGGTAGACAATGGAATGACCACTTTGTGTGGGTTGAGGGTAGCTGCTTGCAGGTTCCAGATAAACCCGCGCTCGAGCTGAACCATAGTTATTTTAATCAGAGTAAGTAATGTTGATCGACCTTCGAATAGTTGATAGCTATGTTCGTATGTTATGTAACTGATATTCTATTCCTTTTATTTGGCAGAGCACAAACCGTTGGCTACTCCGGATAAGACTTATCTGTTTGATTATGTTGCTCGCGACCAGGATGAGCTAAAGGAGGTACTCAGTGAATTGGGTATCTGAAGGCACAAAAGAGTAGATTCAATAGTGCCAAAAGTTCAGCGAGCTCAAGAATAACGAGCTATGTCCGAGGGGAAGGCTGTGGAGACCATTGTTGACTTGCTTAGTCCTCCACCTTTTATTCCTTAGATTACTAAGCAGCTTACTCGTAAAGGCCGAAAGTTAAGGCAACAAAGCGGCTCAGTGATTGAGGCTGTGCCCACAGAACAAGAAATTGCAAAGTCTGCTGCTGGTGGCCAACAAGAAAAACTTAAAGTGAGCGTGTCTACACTTGGGGACGTTGGGATGAGTCTGAAGAGAAAATGACATTTGGAGGATGACAGTGATTAGACTAACTCTCTTGCTGTTGCCAAGAAATAGTTAGAGCGGAAATACTGCCATATGGCCGGGATAAGCTCGCAGAAGCTCGAGGATGAGAATCTCGAGCACACGTTCGCGGTATGTGGTTTAAAAACTGTTTGCTTGATGTTGCCTTTGAACTGAATGAAACTGTTGAACTGACTCTTTTATTTTTTTTATTGGCAACTGTCAATGATGCTGAAGGGGGGCCAGAAAAAGCATGACAAGCTCATGTCTGATGCGGTTGCAGCAGTCTTAGTGGAAAGGTACCACTTTATCAACTCGTACTATTATTTTGGGTTGAGTGTTGATGATGTGGGGTTGGCCCAGAATTGTAGGTATGCAGAGATTGAGCTCCCTGTTGAGGAGGAAGAGGTGGCTGGTGATGCTGCTGGTGTACCTTAGAAAGCTTCAGACATTCCTCCAGGCAGTGTAGAGGCAGTCCTAGCAAATTGTAGATCCTCTGTTGGAACGTGCTAAAACAGTTCTTTCTCTGGAGAAAATACTGAAATCTTCTTCCAAGATAGACATTAGCAAATCTCTTTAAATGTTCTGTAGTATCCTGCCTTTAGTTTGTCAGCTCGTTTGATTTGGAAGAGATAGTACTCTGTATAATCGTACATTATTTTCATTTTGAGCGATATTTTGAAATATGCTTTTTGTGAATGTTGGCATTGAAATAAGATATCAGTAATCTATATAGGGGATAGAGCATTTAAGAAAAAGGAACTCTTACTTGGAGAAGTCGTTGAGTAGAGCGAGGGACTCTGTGGCCCGTACTCAACAGGTACTTAACAAAACTGAATACAAGATAATGCAATTTAAGTTAAATTTGGAGAAAACCTTTAAAGAGTTATATGATCTATGATGTAAATATGCTAAGATAAAAGTAGAGAGAGACAAAGTATTAAGAAAGGAAGAGGAAATGGGGGTATTAGTTTGAAAACCGAAAGAGTTGGTTTGTTTTAACGACCCAAGTGATAAGGCGAGGTGTCAGAGTATGCTATTGGTTCTGACTTTGTATTTTGAGGTCAAAGTAGATAGTAAACGTGGGTTGAAGGAGGCTTATATATAACTTTTGAGGGAGAGAGGTATAGTTCCAGACCTAGCTCGAGTTATGTTTTTAGCTCAAGCAGCACGCAATCGTCATAGCTGAGAAGTGAAAAAATATTCAGCTCGGGTTGGTATGTATGTTGTATGGGGTGATGTAGAACCTTTATCTAATGTCTTTGGCTTTATGTAGGATCGGAGGGCCATAAGGATTGTATTTTTTAGGATAAAAAAAGAACAAATAGAGGTTTAAACACAATTGTAGGGTGAGTTCAAGGGGTTACATGATGAGCTACCGCAATACGTGGAGCAAAACATGTCTTTAGCAACGCGGCTGTCGAAAGAAGTGGCTGCTCGGGTGAAGGTAGATACAGAAATGAGGGCTTTAGGCGTGCTATTGAAAAACAAGCGTTAGTGGTTTCACAAAGTGCAAATAATATTAAAGGAGCATCTATGCCCAACGCGAGCAAAAGTCGTTGTGCGAACGAAGCATGGGCGCCACATAGACAGTGTTACTAAGTTTTATGGGATAAAATTGTCTAGGCTAGAGAGAGTATTTAGGAAATTCGTAGATGAATGTGGGAAGGATTTTGAAGTGGAAAATGCCAAAGTTGAAAACCTGTAGCTTATCCGAGGTGGGGGAGAAATTATTGGTGACCACCCCCTTCCTAGGTCGTGGGAGGATAAATAAATGCGTGCTGAGCTAAGATCGGGTCAAGAATCCAGAAAAAATACTATTGAGGTTGAGGGAAAATTGAGGGTGGAGATGACTGAAACTCTTTAAGAGAAAGAGGCGGTAATATTTGTCAGTTTGAGAAAGATAGAGTGTTAGAAGAAGAGATAAGAAAAAAGGTTGCTGGAGTTGGAAGTGGATCGGGACTAGCTATTCAATAAGTTGCTAAATTTCTATCTGCACGATCGCAAATTGCAGAACTGCTAGTTGTATTAGAGGTTGAAGGAAATAATGTGAAGGAGCTGCAGTTTCAAGCGAATATGCTTAAAGCGGAGATAAGCGATGTTTAAACTTGTAGTCACAGATATGAAGCATTGTGGTTGGTTACTGGGATGATGGGAAAGGAGATGGAGGTGGTTTGTGCTCAACAGAATGAAGTTATCAAGGAGGACTAGAACAAACTATGTAATCTAGAACAGCTTTCGCAAACGCGACACCTGGATATCTTGGAATATCAGTCTGAAAACGATAGACTTCGAAGCACGAATATGAAGCTGGAGGAGGATCTGTTGCAGTTGGAGATTAGTTATGACTCAAAACGGGTAGAATGTGCAGGTTATGAAAATTTGATGTCTCTAATTTACCATATGGATAACTTCATGACAGTGCTGGAAGCTCGGAATTTAGATGTGTGTCGTGAAAAATGATGAATGGACGATCGTTGTAAGCAACTGGAAGACGTATTGAAGGGAACACAGTAAGCTGAGTGAATTCCTTCTCAGTAAGTAGGTAAAAAATGAGGTGGGTGGTAGTCGCGAAAGGGAGATGGTTACAGTAATATCGTTCTTTGCAGCTGAGTTAAAGAGACTTGAAGCTGAAGGCCAAAGGGTATATGATGGTTTAACTACTCAAGGTGCAGAATGTGAGATGGAGGTGATCCGAACTGCATATTTAGAACCCATGATCTCCAGGATTGGATCGTTTAAACAAAGGATGGTTAGAGAGGGAAAGAAGATTGTTTTGGGGAGGATGCCAGAATTTATGTGTCAAATGTTACATAAGATTGGTGTAAAGGATGCGGCATGACCTTCTAATGTGGGTAATGAGTTAAGTGGCAACTCTAGTGAAGAATGAGTAATGTGATTTGTGTTGTATGTATGCGAACAATGGATAAAAAAGAAATATAGATGTATAAAGAATTAGTTAAAGATGAACAGTAAACTGTACTAACCGTGTGAGGTACCAATGATAATGTATGTAAAACAGTATGATACGTGATCGGATCAGCCAAAGTGGTAAACGATCTGTGATGCATGAGATGATCGGTTTGGCCGGAGCAATGAGCGATCTGCGATATAGTTTAGATTGTCGACTTGGCCAAAATAGCAATCGATCTATAATGTAGTTTAGATGATTGATTTAGCCAAAGTAACAAATGATCGGTAATGTAGTTTAGATGATCGATTTGGCCGAAGTAACAAACGATCTATAATGTAGTTAGATAATCACTTTGGCCAAAGCAACAAATGATCTGTAATCTGTGTATAGAAGTTTTGTAGGGCAATCGAACACAAGTCTTTTATTGGTGTAAAATTGATGTACAACGAATGTATTAGATAGATCGGTTTGGCTGAAGCAAAAAATGATCTGTAATGTATTAGGTGATTAATTTAGCCAAAACAACAAATGATCTGTAATCTATGTATAGAAATTTTGTCGGGCAATTGAACATAAGTCTTTCATTGGTGTAAGATTGAAGTACATTGAATATATTAGATAAATTGGTTTGGCTGAAGCAACAAACGATCTGTAATGTATTAGATGATCAATTTGGCCAAAACAACAAATGATCTGTAATATGGGTATAGAAATTCTGTGTGGTATAGTAGAATGTACTCAGATGTGTTCATCAAGCAGTAATCTTTAATAGATGTAAGCTCGTCATACAAACTGACAGATGTGTTCCAAGGATTAAGTATGTGCTTGCCATGCTCAGTGGCGAGGTCGTAAGAATCGAGGCTACTTTTCCTAATGATAACAAAAGGGCCTTCCCTATTTTTAGATAATTTCCCTGCGTTGAGCTCTTTGCGATGTTTGGGAATCTCCCAGAGGACTAGATCCTTGATTTTGAACTCTCTATGCTGAACGCATTTGTTATAAGATCGGGTTAAAGCTTGGTGATACATTCCCAATTTCATGACTGCTTTGTCCCGAGTCTCCTCGATCCAGTTCATATTGTATACTAACTGGAATTTATTTTCTTCATCGGTCATGGTATGGTCACGAATAAGGTGATGATACTGAGTAGGGATGATTTCATCGGTATCATAAGCAAGAAGGAATGGTGTGCATCCAGTTGAAACTCGGGGCATAGTCCGATAAACCCATATTACATGTGGTAACTCCATGACCCAATTTCCTTTCTTTTTTGTTAGGCTCTTTTTTATTCCGTCGACAATAGTGCGATTAGTGATCTCGGCTTGGCCGTTCCCTTGCAGGTAATATGGATTTGAAGGGGAAAGTATGATGTTATGTTGATTGAGGAATTCGACGACCTTGGAGCCAACGAACTGAGGTCCATTATCGATCCTGATGAGATGAGGGCAGGTGAAACAAATGATGATGTTTTCCCTGATAAACTTGATGACTTCATCTTCTCATGTGTGGCATAGGGGAACTGCTTCTACCCACTTAGTGAAGTAATCCATTGTGGCTAGGGGGTATTTCCATTTTCTTGGTACAGTAGGAAACTCACCGATGAGGTCGAGGGCCCTTCTTTTAAATGGCCACGCAACGTTATTGGAGTGTAGTTCTAAGGCTGAAGCTCGAATTTGGGGACCATGGCATTGACAAGCATTACATTTACTTGCGAGCTCGATTGCTTTAGCTTTTATTTTAGGCCAGAAGATGCCTTGGGTAAGAACTCGGTTGGCTAGAGATCTTCTTGCTGCGTGGGATCCACAATGTCTTCATGTAGTTTGTATAAGATTTTTCGAGCTTCTTTGAAAGATAAGCATTTAAGATATGGCCCTATGACCGAAATCTTGTATAAGAGACAATTTTTGACGATGTAGCATTTTACGTTATCAAGTACGCGCCCTCTTTCAGTGGGGTCTTACGGGAGTTCGCCATCAAATGCGTTCTTGGTACCAATATACTCGAGGATAAGTCGTCTCTAATCATCTTCATCCTCTTCAACGCCCCCAATATTAATAGAATTTTAGCTTTTGATGTTAATGTTGGGGGTTGATATTACTTCAATCTTGAGATACCAAGCTTCTGAGCCAATGACTCCTGCGAGATATGCGAGGGAATCAAAATGTCTGTTCTCTCCTCGCGGCAAATGTTCGATAATTTTTTTCTTGAATCTACTCTTTCTGTCAGCTACGACTGCTGCATAATCGATCATTTTCCCATTCTTCTGAAATTTTTCTGTGTAATGGCTTATAATGAGCAAAGAGTCTGTATATACGGACAATTGAGACACTCTAATTTCTAAAGCCATATCCAAACCTTGAATCATTGCCTCGTACTCTACTGTATTATTGGTAGCTTCAAAATTTAATCGGGTGGCTTTTTCAAGTCTATCATTAGAAGGTGCGATTAGTACGATTCCGATGCCTGATCCTGTGGGTCCAGAGGATCCATTAGTTAGAAGATGCCATCCCTTTTGCGTTATCCAGTCTGCCCTTTCTTTGAGCTATTCTTCATGAATTTTTGTATTCTCTTCCTCCTAGTAAGGATCTTCTACGGGGATGTCCACAAGGAAATCTACTGCGGCCTGGCCTTTTTCAGAATGTCTGGGCTCAAAGCGGATGTCATGCTCGCCAAAACTTACTGACCACTGCTGGATTCTTCTAGATTTTTCTTATTTGGATAACATTTATCGTAGAGAGTAGTTAGTCACTACTCGTATTGAGTGGGTTTGGAAGTATTGTTTTAATTTTTGTGAGATGTAGAAGAGAGCCAAAAATAGTTTCTCGGCCTTTCTATATCAGGATTTTGCTGGAGTGAGAGTTTTACCGATGAAGTAGACAGGCTTCTCAGTTTTCTCATCAAGCCGAATGAGAATAAAACTTAATGATTCTTCAGTTATGACAAGATAGATGGTGAGCTCTTCCCCTTTGCTAGGTGTGCTCATCACTGGTGGTGAACCTAGGTAAAGTTTTAGCTGCTGAAAGGCGGCTTCATACTCTGCTATCCATTCGATCTCGTGGTCCTTCTTAGGTTTCTGTTTTGTTGTCCCCTCACGTAATAAGTTGAACAACCATCAACATAGATAATAATGCGCGAATACAATCCGGATCAACTTCAATGCCGCGCTTGCTGGTTAAGTAGCCCAAGAATTTTCCTAATTGAACTCCGAGCTAGCATTTGTTAGCGTTGAGTCTCATCTTATAGAGACGAAAAGGTCATGTGTAAATCTCCGATATGGTTTTCCTTCTTTAGACTTTTGTACAACATATCGTCTATATAGGCCTCAATTATTTTTTTGAGGTAATAGTTGAACATTTGGGTCATCAATCGCTGGTAAGTAGCTCCTGCAATCTTGAGACTGAATGGCATGACTTTGTAGCAGTATAGGTCATGCTCTGTGATGAAAGTTGTTTTTTCTTAGTCATCAGGTAGCATAGGTATCTAGTTGTAGCCTAACGTGACATCCATCATAGATAGGAGCTCGTGCCCTGCCGTAGAGTCGAGCAGGTTATTTATGATAGGGAGTGGGAAACTATCTTTCAGAGTATGTTATTTTAGGTCGGTGAAATCCGCGCACACCCTGATCTTCCCATTCTTCTTTGGTACCGCTACAATATTCGATATCCATTCTAGACAATTGGCCTTACGAATAAAACTAACTTCGATGAGTTTTTTCAATCTCCATGTTGACTTCATCATGAAGTTTAGGTGCTAAAATCCTCTATCTTTATTTGATAGCTATGGCTTTTTCCTTCAAGTTGAGTTTGTGATAGGCAATGTTCAGGTCGATACCCGACATCTGGTGAAACATTCAGGCAAAGATGTTACTAGTTTCTTAAGGAACTGGTTGAGGGTGTTGCACTCTGCTGGTGGCAGATGGGTGCCAATATATGTCCCACGCTTGGGTCCACTGAATTCAACGTATTTGTAGTCTTTGCAGTGGGCAGATGTTACCCTGAAGTGTTAATTGCATTATTATCTATAATGTTTCCTGCTGTCTTATATAATTGCTATGCGAGCTGATGTTCGGAAGGTTCTGGTCTAATGACGACAAAATTTTCACACGCTCGTGCTAATTTTTGACTTCCTTTTATCTCGTAAACGCTGCCCTCCCATTCAAAATATAGTGCCAAGTGGTAGGTTGATGAAATGTCGTGCATGTTGTGTAACCAACAATGTCCCATGATCCCCAGTTAACGGGATTTTGTATTAACGACGTAAAAGACAGCGTCGAGTGTTACCGGCTCTGCGGTAAAAGGAAGTACGATCTTTCCTACGTGTTCTTCCTTAGGCCCATTAAACCCACAAATTTTAACATCGCTGGGTTGGACCTTATCGGTCAGACCCATCTGATCGACCGTGCTCTAAAAAAGAGTTCGATAGTACTGCCGGTGTTTATCATTATCGTATGATACACCATGTAATGCATTTTCAACATGATCACCAAGACATCATGGTGAGGATAGTTGACATGTCGAACGTTGCAATCATCAAAAGAGATGCCAGTTCGCTGAGAGATGGGTACCGGAATTAAGCGAGCTTCTTTATCTTGCATGGATAGGTCGCGACATTGGGCGACATGCCTTCCCTTGCTTCTGTTCGATTCTTTGATGACCTAGGTCTCCACGAGATGGCTGAGCGATATATGGAACAAATGGATTTCGGCCGCGGGCTCTTCGACTTGCACAACTTCAATGGGGTTTTTGTAACTCCCGTTCTTATAACTCTCCACGTCCACTATATACTCATGCATTCGTCCATCTACGAATATGTACTCCAACAACTGTTGTAAGGCAAAAAATTGCTCTGTCTCATGATGTCGAACCTTATGGTGGATGCATTATGGTTTGTTCTCGATCGGTTGAAGGTACTGCGCATTTCAGAAGAATATATCTTCCTGTAATATAGGATATATGCTGGCTATAGTCACATTCATCTTTGAAAGGTAAGGTCTAGGAAAGTTACTCCCCTTCTGAGGTCACTCATCATTGAATTTTGTGCATTTTCTATCTCCTCCTTGATCTGATGTTCGGCTAAAATCAGAATGGTTTGACTGATCTCAAGCTGTCAGTGTTGACTTATAAGGTTTTTGTCTGTTGGACACCATCCGCTCTAGGTCGATGTATCCGTTAACCTTTTTGATCATGTCTTCCAACACTGTTAGTTTGTTGAGGATGAGGTATTCCTTCACTCTGCCATCGACGAGTAAGGCATTTGTAAAAGCAGAAATAGTGATCTTTTGGTCGAGTCGGTCTACTTTTCGGGCTAACTCCAAGATCTTTTTGGTAAACGTCTCAAGTTTTTCTCTGGGCATCTGTTTGAGTCTGAAATGAGAATGTAAGTTCCCTTCTTTATCTCTGTTGTACGAGTAATTCTTGATGAATAGTTTGTGCAACTGTTCAAAAGTTGTGATGGATCCTTTAGGCAGTGTGCGGAACCATCATAGGGGATCGCCTGACAAGCTGGTAGGAATGGCCCAGCATAGAATGTGGTTGGACATGGAATACTGACCTAGAGCATCCTGGAACTCTTGAACATATTCTATTGGGTCAATTCCTTTGTACTTTCGAATCTTCGGAGTATGAAAACCGGTGGGGACTTCCCCATCCAAGAGCTCTTGGGCGATCGGGCTTTTCTGTAATATTTTGTGGATCGTTTTAGTCGGTGTGTGGGCTTTAACCAATTCTTTGATTCGCTTCTTGACATTTTTCTGAGTGACGTACTGTTGAGTTGTGATGGTTGGACGCATGATACGCCTTTCTCCAGGGTTGTGGTCTCCACTCCCTTCACTTAGAAGTTCTTTTACAGGGACCCAAACTCTTCGAGGTGGGTTTTCAGTCTGTCTGGCTTCTGTGAGAGTACCATCTACTTCCTGTTGGATCTCCTGGATCGGGGTGGGATTCATGATCTGTTGCTGACGGCTAAATCGAAGCGCACCTCCGGCTGAACGCCCTTCGGAGGAGGCTCGATTTTGCCATGAACAAAAATATGCGAGCCTTCAAGTTGTACGGCTTTGTTCGCCTGGGTGGCTACATGTTGACCTTGTAAGACCTTTAGCACGTTTTGTACACTCGCGAGTTATTGTTCCAGGGCTGCACGCCTTTTTGTTTCTAAGTTTAGAGTGGCCCTTAGGTCTGCCAAAGCTGCGTTCTCTTCTACCTGGATGATTTACGTACTTTGATCTGGAGGCGACATTATGAGAAAAGGTGATCAGTAGTGTTTGAGACAATGAGTTTGAAAATTTAGATTCCCACAGACGCCGCCAAATGTAATAGCCTAATTCCAGGATACAGACTTAACCTTTACACTAAAAGAGCTTTCGAGAATAACAGACAATGAACAACAAGACTATTTAGCATAGAAAATCTTTGAATAGGTTAAAAACCACAACCTCTCCTAAGGATTTTATGAAAGAGATGATTTTATTGAGATTGCTAGTGTATTACAATGAACGATTTAGAATATAGGATAATAGAGTATGAAATTTTCTATGTTGATCGTTCCGTCCCTCATCTGTAGCTCTCCAGGTCCTCTTATAGGTTCTCTAATATGATCGTTTGATGACCATAAAGTTCCTTAATGATGGATGTTACAAAGTGAGTGTGAGATATTCTTTGACCAGGTTGTTTAACGTTCTGACCATTGCTGCTGTACAACGACTCTATTGCTGATTGTGTACTTCGTGCAGGCCGAACTCATGGTGTAGAGGTCAAAAGTGATATCTCGAATTCGGGAAAGTTTGCCTTCGTCTTTAGCTATGCTCCCTATATGCTGATAAGATTGAGGGTGAGTTTTGAGTCTGAGATACGAAATAAGCTATTACAATGACTACGTAGTTAAAAACCACATACTCTACCAACTAAGTTAAGATGAAAATGCTGATGAAATTTACCTAATATTGATAAAAGATAAGTTATTTCACAATGCTCAACCTCTTGAACTAATTGAAGGCAAACCTTACTACAAGCACCATAAAGTAAACCTTCATGACACTGACAGATGCTACGCAATACAAAGACTGATGGAATATATCTTGAAAGATGGAAGAGTACTCAAATATATTGTGAACCTAAAAGGATATAAGAATGGAAGCTACATAAGAAGGAGGTCGATACTATTCAATTTGAAGAAGAACTTGGGGAAAAGCACCCATACAACTTATACATCAATCATATAATTGAGATACATCAGATCAACAATTCGACTAAGTTCAAGAGGAGGAGGGTAACACAATGCCATGATCTCACAGTAATGGAAAAAATAAGTTAAATTGCTTCCCAAATCAAGCCAAAGACGAACTGGTATTTCATTCAAAGATTACGATGTAGGACATCTGAAATTCCTATATCGCGATGTATTGGTCATCGTGCTAAAAATGAAAAACTTTGTCATGCACACCATGGTGGTGGATACAGGAAGCACTATCAAAGTCCTTTTTCAAAATATAATAGAGCGGATAGGGCTTACAGAGAAGGTGGAAATAACTGGCATGAATATCAGCAGATTGAACTTATCCAAGGGAGAGAGGGTGGGAAAAATTGTTCAACCTATAATAGCTGGACCTACAACATTCAGCGCTACTGTTTATGTGATCAACACAAAATGCCAATGCTTAGGTTTCGTGGGGCGTTGCTGGTCACATAACATGAAAGTAATACCTCCAACGTACTTACAAGCACTTCATTTCAAATGGAATGAAGGAATATATGATGTCATAAACTTACTCGTTCTTGTGAGAATACAGTACTATCGAACATAATTGACATATAAGCAAAATTTGCTTTATAACAATTATGGAATGTTAATCACGTAGAAGATCAATTTCCTAAAACTGAACCTACAGAGTACATTGAGATCAACAGATCAGACAGAGGAACATTTCTTGGAACCAAGCACGATTAAAAGGAGAGAGAAGTCTTAGTACAATTCCTTTGAGCTAATAAATATGTATTCACATAAAGATTCAAGGAGATGCCCGAAGTTGACCCTGAATTAGCCTACCACAAGCTAAACATATAGGACAAAGTCACGACAATCAAATAGAGACAAAAGGCACTATCCCTACGACTCAGAGACGAAGTGACCAAAGAAGTCGATAAGTTTATCAAAGTATGTCTCATCGGGGAAACTAAGTACCCATACTGAATCTCTAATATCGTCGCAGTCCCAAAAAAGAATAGGAAAATCCAAGTTTGTGTAGATTTCACTAATCTAAACAAACATATGCTGAATGATAGTTTCCCTCTTCTAATCATCCATCAAATATTAGACTCAACTGTAGGGCACAAACTACTATCAATGATGGATGTCGTTTCGGGATACAATCAGATACCATTCGTAGATGAAGACCAAGCAAAAACTATATTCATCATGACGCTACAAGAAAAGCAACTTTTAATAGCATTATATTAATAACATTTTAATTAAAAGCTATTAAAAGTGATATTATACAAAATTTTATAGATGAATGCTATTATAGGACAATCTTATGTTCTAAAACAACACTTTCCACTCGGGATTAGCCTCAAAGATTGGTTTTAACGTTCAAAGTAAACACTTCATCCCCCCACAATTTCAACAACTGCTTATCTCTCAGCCCCAATACTCTGTCGTTCCTCCAAATCCATCTCACCCATTGAATTAGGTTACTAAGGTTAATATATATATATATATATATATATCTCACACACGTTACATTTAATTTGGTAAAATCTATTTTTCTTAGGGTTTCAATTTGGTTTTGAATCAAATGCAATTCCCAATTAAATTTAGTTGTGATATGATTTTTTATAGAATTTTATTCTATTTAGAGTTTAATTTTTTATTTTTATTTTTGCAGCTGAGTTGATCTTTCTCCTTGTGATTCCTAATTGAATTCACAATATAATCACCCAATGGAGTGTGTTATTGTTCCACACTCAAATTTCTTATCCAGTTGATCGATGTTTTGCTTGACTATATTTCGTTGTAGTTTTTTTAGCTGCAATTGGGTGATTATATTTTACAAAGGTCTTGATTTTTTTGTTGTATACATATGATGTAGGTCAGGCTGAGACCGCTAGAGGTTGTTAAATTGGATGGAGCAATTCAACTATTAATCAATTGTTATATGGTCAGTTTCATTTTTTCTTACTCTTTGTCCAATTTCGCTTACAATTACTGGCAACTTTTATATAAAATTTAACATAAATATTGAATTGATTGTGGCGTTAAACATTAGAGGCACTTTCAATTACTATTATGTGATCCAACTTTTTTGGCTGCCTCTAATGTTAAGACTTAAGAGGGTTGTATCGTATTTTTTTTATGTTTATATCAGTAGGTTATTACAATTTGGTCTTTTTTCTTTTGAAAAAAGTAGCCTACATTGATAGTAGATTTGTGAGGTTGGGTAATTTTATGGGTCATGTTTGCTTCTCTATGTATCCATTAACTTCAACTTGTTTGATCTTCTTATGGTAGGCCATAATTAATTTATCACATTCTAGTTCCATAGTCTAATAATGTGCTTAGATGCATTTGTGTAGCTTGTCCCTAACTATTTTTAGCTCTAGATAGTGTTTAGTGAGAGTTATTGTAGTGGCCTACCCCCCGATCTTACATAAATTGAGTTATCTCCAGTTCGAACTACCTCCATGTCAGATCCACGCATTCTCCACATGACTTCTCCACTCAACATTACCACCTACTCCACGAATTGATGAAAAATGTGGGTTAAGCTCAAACAAAAAAACCTGAACAAGTCAAAGCCACCTGTCTCTCACAAACTCAACAATTACTCAGTCAACCGCCACTAACCACATTGTTCAGAGAACGTGCTTCAGGACGATGAAGAACTACGAAGAAGGCCTATATAAAGAAGAAGTTCCAGAAGAGACGAGGACCAAAAAATTACACGAGAAATCACCAAGAAAACTATATTTTCTAGATTCTCAAAACTTCAAACTTTTTATTCACAAGATCAAGCATTTCTAAGTTAAGAGATCACTTATAAAAAAATATCAGCCTCAAGCAATAAACATCACTATAGCAAAAATCCTCAACACGTGGTCGTGGTTTTTTACCTATTTATAATTTTTCCACGCTAAACACCTGTGTCATTTCTCACTTTCTATTAGAATCTGTCACAGGTACATTGATGTAAGAGCTGATTTCAAGCCACTTTGGGCATACAGAATTAGGCCATTATATTTTACGCTGCCTGTGGGAAGGAAATCATTTCCACAATATCCTAAGGCATTTATTCACTTTACTACAAATTCCAATCATGGTCACATCCAGGTGACCAACAACCAGAATCCAGCTAGATCTTTTTGTTGAGCCAGAACAACTTACAGAGCTACGGGCGAATCTCAACACTGAGACAAGATATGTAATGAGCTCGAACGTCAATTAACTCTCGATCGAGAGTTCCGTGTGAAGGAGCTCGACGCCGAACGACAAGCTCATTTGACATTGGTTAAACAATATGAAGATCAAATAATAACAATATAGACTGCCTTGCAAGCCCTGCAAAGCACTCAGTAGGCTCCTCCAACATAAGATCGCGATCAGGTGCCAGAAGTTTCATGGGTTTCTGCATGGGAAAGATTGAGGAGCCACCAGCAAAGCTATTTTTAGAAATATTCAGAATGAACCTCAACCTTCCATTCATTTGGGCGGTGAAGTTCAGTCTAAGATCAGTCGAGGTCACCGATCTTCCATACGTCAAGAGGAAGAACAGCGACCTCAACTTCGAGTTCCAGTATGAGATCATTTGAGTGAATGTACCGGTACTCACAATCCATAACCTCCTTGTCAAGTCACTCAACCAACGCGTTACTATGTCACACAAGAACATATGGGTCAACGTAGTAAGGAGTTGATTGAAGCTCAAGTTCTGGGTACAACCGGCGACCTTACCAAGTTAAAAGGAAGTCCAATTGCCAAAGTACTATTCGATATGGAAATATTGAAAAGTTTCCATACTCCAAAAATTCATAAATACAAGGGTATCGATCCATAAGAGCAAATTCAACAATACTGTGATTCATTGGGATTGTACTCCAATCTTAACCACATTCTCTACCATCTGTTTGCCACAAGTCTGCAGGAAGAACCGCTCCGATGGTTCTACTCTCTATCTGAAGACTCCATATACACATTCGACTAGCTGCAAAAATAATTCATCAAGACATATGCCCATAACAGAGATAAAGAAGAAAATTTATATTCTCTTATCAGTCTCAAACAGTCACACAGAGAGAAGCTTAAGGCTTTTTGCGAAGAACTTTTTGATGCTCGCACGTAAAGTAGACAATTTTGATTACAAAATAGCTGTTACTGCTTTCATCAACGCGCTCCAGCTCGACTGCAAAGACAAATAACATCTCTTCCTCAACAAACCTGCGGCCTTGGAGGATATGATCACCAAGGTCAATAGTTACGTTGACCTGGAAATGATGATGTCCGAAAGGCATAAATCTACTAAATCCGTCCTTACCATAAAAGGTCCATCTACAGATCAAAACACTGAACCAAATGAGGATCAAGGTGACTAGATGCGCGCCAAGGGCAACGCTGGTAACTCTCAAAAAGGTGTTTGATAAGTCAAACCGGTCCTCCCAAAGATGAAATTTTGGATCTTCATAATTTTTCCAATCCTCTCAAAGGATAAGCTCTACCGCCTCTCTCAACCATTTGAACCAATCGAGAGCCAACCGTACTGCATGCATCATAAGGTAAACCATCATTCTACTGACAATTGATATGCTTTACAGAGGTTGCTCGAATACATTTTCAAGGAGGGATGGATGTTCGAATATATTGTCGACCTGGAATCATACAAGAATGGCAACTATAAAAAGCATCTTGAAGTTGTCCAAGTCAAACATCAAGCTTAGGAGAAGTATCTCTACCATATGCGCCACAATAACATGATCAAGATCAATCCGAACACCAACTCTAACAGATTCAAGTGTAAGAGACTGTCAGAATATTGTAATCTCATACCTCAAGACTAAGAAGCTAAACTTCTACCTGAGTCGAGCAATTGCCAGCTTGGGATCTCATTTGAAGATTGGGACACTAGCCATGTCGAATTCCTACATCATGATATATTAGTCATAATACTCAAGATGAAGAAGTTTATCATGGACACAATGATGATCGATACTGGCAGCGGTATTAAGATATTAAGATTCTCTTTCAAAGCATCATCGACCAAATGGGATTGGCCGATCAAGTTGTTCAAAGCGGCACCGTTATCAGTGGATTCAATGGTTCAAAAGGTGAGCGAGTAGGCAAGATCATCTTACCTATTACCGCAGGCCCAGCTACAATTGATGTTTTATTCTATGTGATCAACATCAAATCTTGTTATTTAAGGATTATGGGCCGTTGCTGAATTCATAACATGGAAGCAATCGCTTCCACCTATCATCGAGCACTCCATTTCAAATACAACGATGGTATCTATGAGATCGGGGGTAGTCAAAAGCTTTCTCGAGCTTGTGAAAATATTGTCTCTGATACTCTAGATATCTCTGACAAGTATGTTGCATAGAAATTACAAAAAGCTGATCACCCAGATGATCAGCCTTCTACGGAGGATCCTACAGAATATATCAACATTGATGGACCTAGCAGAGGTACTTTCATCAGTATTAAGCTAGTTCAGCATGAATAAGATGCTCTCATTTAGTTCATACAACTAAATCGAGATGTTTTTGTGTGGTCTTTCAAAGAGACGCCTGGAGTCGGGCCGGCCAAGGCATATTACAAATTGGCCATCAACATCAATGTCATAGTGGTGAAACAGAAACAACGATGACTATCACCGTAACTTCGAGAAGAAGTTAACATGGAGATCGAGAAATTAATCAAAGTGGGATTTATTCGAGATGCCAAATATCCAGATTGGATATCCAACATCGTCGCTGTCCCAAAGACGAATGGAAAAGTTTGAGTTTACGCAGATTTCACCGATCTAAAAAACATACTCCAATGGAGAGTTTTCCTCTTCTCAATATTCATCAGATCCTTGATTCCACAACAGGTCACAAACTATTATCTATGATGGACGCTACTTCTAGATACAATAAGATTCCACTCTTGGATGAAGATCAAGAAAATACCACTTTCATTATTGAAAGAAGACTTTACTGCTACAAAGTCATGCCCTTCAGGTTCAAAAACACAGGTGTAACTTTTTAATGGTTGATGACCACTATGTTCAACACACATCTTGGGAAAGTCGTGGAAGTCTAAATTGACTATCTCTTGTGCAAAAGCATACAGTCCATCGACCATATTTCAGATCTCAATATAATATTCACCATTCCATGATCTTACAAGATGCGTCTCAATCCTAATAAGTATTAATTTGGAGTACATTCAGGTCAATTTTTAGACCAACCTCATCAGCAAGAAGGGGATTGAGGCCGATCCAGATCAGATTCAGGCTCTCCTCAACATGCCATCTCTAAAAACGATGAAAGACATTCAGAAACAGGCCGACAAGATTGCCGCTATTAACCGTTTTGTTTCAAAATCTTTAGACCGCTGTTGTTGGCTATTCCTATTACTCTGCAGTTGTACCAAACGGGGAAAAGTTCAGCCAAATATAGAGGTTCAATAGACATTAGAATGCAAAGTAGCTTTTTCAGGATCTCAAGCCCTATTTGGGGAAGTCTCCCGTCATGAGCACCCCAATAGATAATGAAGAACTGATTATCTACCTAGCAGTTACAGATACTTCACTCAGCTCGGTTCTCATTCGAATTGAAGGGAAAATAAAAAAAACTAGTCTACTTCATCAGCAAAACCTTCACTTCAGCAGAAACGAGGTACTCTAAAATCGAGAAACTTTTTCTCACTCTTGTTTATACTTTACAGAAACTCAAGCACTACTTTTAAGCTCCTTCAGTCAAAGTCATGATGAGCTACCCACTTTGGGAGGTTCTATCCAAGAAAGAAAAATCAAGGAGAGTACAACAATGGCCAGTCAGTTTGGGAAAACATGATATCAAGTTCGATTATTCTGAAAGGGGTCAGACCGCTGCCAACTTTATTACATATTTTCTAGTGGATGATCCCGAGTGGGAGGAACACGATCCTGACCTTGCAGAGGAAGTTACAAAAGATCTACGCCCCAAAACATTTGATGGGCGAGCTGAATGAATTACTAGGAAAGGGTAGAGACTTCTTACAGATGGATCAGCAAGACCCGCAGGGTCAGGAATTGGAATTGTATTAATTACCCTTTCCAACGACAGAATTGAGAAATTAATCTGCTTGAATTTTTAGGCCTCAAGTAATGTCACCGAGTACGTAGCTCTCATTTACGGAGTTGACCTCTCTCTTGAGCTTGGCGTCCCTAAACTCTTAGTTTTCGCAGATTCACTATTCATTATCCACCATTACTTTGAGCAATATAAGAAGAATGGCAAGATGATCGAATATGGATCCCTCGTTGTAGATAAGATGAGCAAGTTCGTGCAAGCAAATCTTGATTATCTTCCTAGAGGAGAAAACAGACATGCCAATTCCTTGGCACATCTAGCCGGGGTCTTAGGCACAGAAGGCCGATATCTCTAGATCGAAGTGATTTCAACCCTCAGCATTGATCGTATTTTTATATGCACGATCAACACTGGGGGCGATAAAGAGGGAGGCGACGATTGGCGAAAGCCTTTCTTAGTTTATCTCTGAATTGACAATAAATGTGAAGGATATCTTCCAGCAGATCCAAAGGAACGTCGACAGCTGATAGACAACTCAAAGTGTTATACTAATCAAAATGGTACCTTATACTATCATTCAGTCACATGGCCTTACCTCAAGTGCCCCTCCAAATAGAAAGTGAACGAGATGCTCTGGGATCAACATGAAGGGACTTGTGGGTCTCATACCACAGGTCGATCAATGGCAAACAGAGCCATTACACAAGGAATATTCTGGCCCAGTATGCGTGAGCAAGCAGAATAGTACTCATGCAAATATGAAACAAGTCAACGACATGGACAGATGATCCGCGCCCCTGCACTGGAACTCCATGCAAGAAAGGTATTTTAGCCATTTAAAAGATAGGCATTCGATCTTGTCGGTGAATTCCCTAATTCACTAGGTAACCGCCGCCACCTACTCATAGCTACCGATTATTTTATAAAATCGGTAGATGCAGTTCCATTATGTCGAACCATAGAAGAAGAGGTTATTTATTTTATCTCGGAATACATCATTACTCGGTTTGGGTGCCCCTATCTAATTCGTATCTATAACGGGCCTCAGTTTGCTGGAGAAAAAGTCATAGCTTTCCTCAATCAACACAATATCATCCACTCACCATCCAATCCCTACTACCCTCAAGGCAATGGCCAAGCCGAAATCACCAACAAAACCATAGTGGATGGACTCAGGAAAAGGTAACAAAAAAAGGGAATTGGGTTCCCAAACTTCCTCATGTCTTATGGGCATATTGTACCACTCTACACCAATTGACAGGTTACACTCCATTCCTCCTTGCCTATGGTATTGAGGCTGTCATTCCCTCTGAATACCATCATCCAGTCAAAGATCACGAGCTAACTGATAAGGAAAATGAGTTCGAATTGGCTTGCAATGTCAATTGGATCGATAAAACCTGGGAACATGTCGTCGCTAACGTAGGTCGATATCACCATATGCTGGCCAGTTCGTACAAAAAATGAGCAAGAAGCCGTACCTTCCAAATCGATGATCTCGTCTTCAGAGAAATACCTCAATACTGCCTTATACTGGGAAACTAGTAGACAATTGGGAGGTCCAATCCTTATCACAGGTCTCTCTGGCCTCGGATCATATTACCTCATAACAAAGAGGGAGTTCAAATTTCAAATCCTCAGAACACTAGGCGACTGAAACGGTACCATCGTTAAGTCCCTCACTACTACATTTCCAATTCTCGTTTTTTCTATTCTAAAAGTAAGATTTTCATCTCCATCCAATGTACATCCTTTTCTATTTAATGAAACTTGCAAGTTTTTCTCCTATGCATCTCTCTACTTCGTAGACAACACATAGATTAAAGCATAGATAATACTAGCTTTCAATTAACCTTTATACTAGTTAAATCAAGGATAACACTTAGTTTGGCTGACTCTACTAAATCTCTGATATTAAAACTAAGGTAACACTTTTTTACATCAAATACTCTACCAGACATAAGATAAAGCAAAGGTAGAGCTAGCTTTCATCTACCTCAATATGGCTGCGACATCATACCAGTTAAATCAAGGATAACACTTGGTTTGGCTGACTCTACTAAATCTCTACAATTAAAACTAAGGTAACATTTGTTTTATATCAAAGACTCTACCAGACTTAAGATAAAACAAAGGTAAAACTAGCTTTTATCTACCTCAATATGGCCGCGAGATCATACCAGTTAAATCAAGGATAACACTTGGTTTGGCTGACTCTACTAAATCTCTACGATTAAAACTAAGGTAACACTTGTTTTTTATCAAAGAATCTACCAGACATAAGATAAAATAAAGGTAAAACTAGCTTTCATCTACCTCAATATGGCTGTGACATCATACTAGTTAAATCAATGATAACATTTGGTTTGGTTGACGCTACTCAATCTCTGCGATTAAAACTAAGGTAACACTTATTTTACATCAAAGACTCCAACAGACATAAGATAAAGCAAAAGTAAAACTAGCTTTCATCTCTCAACTTGTCTGCAATAACTACTTTTTTTTTCAGGTTACATATAGAACCTCTACAATAGATTCTTTTATATTATTGGGATGTTAGCTACGCTTTCCCCTGTAACATGAGGTCAATCAGCAATAAATTCTCAAGCTCCCCCTGTAATAAGAGGTCGATCAGCGATAAATTCTCATGCTCGGGCAGTCACAATAATCCTGCCATGCTTTATCAATTCTGTAGGTCGAGGGCCTAAATCCATTTCCATGGACTACATATAATTTCCTTGATATCAGCTCTGCAAATACATCCCCTGTTTGACAAACTATTGAACAAGGTATCTCTTTCTAACTCAACCCTTTTTACCTCCTCTACAAAATAGGCAATGACCGCCTTCAACAATTATGAATGCTATACCTCTGTTAGAACAGACCTAAATTTTTTTTCTCTAGCCTTCTGAATGCATTTTTGCGACCTCGCATATCGTTCTTTTAGCCATATTATTTCTCTATCTACTTAATCTGTAAAAGCAATGTTATCCTCCAAGTTTTTGTCAGCTTTCGCTGATTCAGCTCAATTAATCGCCTCAAAATCGGCTACCTGAGCACGGAGTACCTCAATCTCCCTGTTCAATTCTTTTATATCTGGAATCTTCTGTAACATTTTGTCTTTCTACTTTATCAAAATATCCTTCCCTCTGATAGTCCACTCTAGCCCTTGTTCCCTGGAAAGAGCAGCATCCAGCTTCCTTTCGCTCTCTCTCGACCACTCAACTCCTTTTCGTACATGACCTTGAATTCGAGCGGTATTACCCTCTAGCTTTCTTATTCGGGCTGACAGGCTAACTACATCCCCTTAAATAAGAGAAACCTTGGCATCATTTTTATTCTTCCTCGAACGTTCTCCAGCCTCGGCGTTTCTAGCAAATAAATTGGTATGCACAAGTTCGGTCTTCAATTGCGTCACTTTTTGTTTAACTCATCACACTTACGTTCCACTGTCCAAAATTTAAAATCTTTGGCAGGAAAAGTTGTATACAATTGTTCAACTGCAACTTCAAGCGCAGATAAATCGTCTCGAGGTCTTTTCAACTTGTTATCTTTATCAACTAATTTTTTCTTCAATTGCTTCAGCTCGTTCCTTCTATTTGCTAAATCTGTTCGAGTTTGCTCTTGATTGTTCATTTTCTTGATCAAATCAGTCTACAAAATGGCCACCAACCGATTTAAACCTTCCTTTAATTTTTTTAGTGCCTGTATACGCTAACGAGCTATGTCAGCGTCCCTATTCTTTACCATCAATGCATCATTCTGGCTTTTAAGTTTCACTGCATGTTTTTTTAACTCCGCGAGCTCTTTTTTCCCTTTCTCAATTTTGGCATCCTTCTCCTCAATTTGCCGAGCTAGGTCGACAGCATTTTTTTGTTACCTTAACAAACTTGAAGTACACCTTTACATGTTAATCTTCTCTATCTTCATTTGCCTCTATCATCCTATCAAACTCCTCTGCAAATTCTTGGTTACATTGGCGTGCATTACCATCGCGCAAGCGAGCTGACTCCAATTTGACCTACACATTACACACACATTATATCAAGTTCAATTCAGAACACTCAGTCACCACATATGACTCATTTTAACACGATATCTATTTTTTGGCATTTACTATGTAAGACTACTTATAAACTTAAGGTCGAAGTACAATCTCAGATGAATACTCTATAACATATACATCCAAGTCTAAGGTACACATTCTCTATATTTTAAATTTGTAAATACTTTAATATTTCATGTACGTCATTTCAGTGCCATTGCCCCTAAGCCGATAGCAGGTTTCTGGTCCATCTCTACACTCTATTTATTACTTTGTAGCTCTATACTAATGAGGCATTCAAATCAAATATTTCTTGCTCTGTTTTAACCTATAGTTCTTCTTGTGAAGATAACAGGGATGCTGAGGCGTCTCTCTCCTTAGCAAGCTCAACCTCTAAATCTTTTATTCTGAGGCGTATGTCCTTAAGTTCCTACAACAAGGTTTACAAAAGCGACTTAGCCTACAAAAATCTATTCGCCAAAAAATATCTCATCAGTTTACAAATATTCCCAAATATTCATACAATCACAAAAATTGTCACACTACTCTACCTTCTCATTTTCCCCATCTAGACGCTCGTTCTCATCCCTTGGTTATGTTTCACAGTTTGAGGAGACACACCATCCAACCCGTCTACAACGCCAACAACAACATCTTCAATCTCTTCATCTTCCTCCTCCTCCACATAGGTGTCGGCCCAAATGGCACCTGCCTTATCTTTAAAATATCCTTTTGAAATTAGGTGAGGTCCGAGTCTGTCACACTCAACTACCACATCCTCTAAGCTTGATCTCTCTTTCGCATATAGATTATTGATCTCTACCACTTGCGAAGCCTTCAAAGCCTCCATCTATTTTCCCTCCTTGAACAAATCAGTTTTCAATCGAGCTACGTTCCTTTCGGGCTCGATCTTCTTCCTCTTCAGCTCAACTCTCTCCTCCTTGACCCCGAGGCATATTCCCTTCATCAGACGAGTAGCCTGTAAAAACAAACAAATCGACCTTATTGATTAGCTCGAATCACAATACAAAATTCATCACAATAGATATTTGAACATATGAACCTACCATTTTGCTTATCTCCTCCTCCCCGTGGAGAGCTGCCAACCTGGTTTTTTCCTCTACCTCGTTCAAATTGTCCTCCTCAACAGAATGATCTTCTACGACTTTCACCCCTGACATTTCAGAAGGTTCAACTCTTCTCTTTTTTACCTTTTCTACGGCCTCATCACTTCCCGTGGTTCCAGAGGTCGAAGGACACTTCAACATTTATTTCTTGGGAAACGTTTGAGCTAATTTGTTTGACATAATGGACTCAGGTAACCCTGTGCATTCCACTCCAGGGGCCTTGGGGCAAGTTCACTCGCCTTTCCCCATCAGTTCCCTTCTTCTTATTACCGTCAACGCTCATCATTAGCCTTGTCTATTGAGATTTTTAAACTTTTTTGGCTTGGCTGTTAACATGCTTCTTCCTGCTAATGCCAAGTTTTTCTAGCACATCCTCGAGCTCTGTCTCTTCCTGGGAAACTATATCCAACAATGAATCTTTCCACTTTACCTTGGATTTAGGAGCTATCATGTACAAAACATTATCATCAGTAGAGCATCATATAATTTCAGCTATCAATCTCATACATTATACATTATATACTTACTTTGTTTTACAGTTCAAAATAGAAGTTCCATAGGTTCTTCATCATATCTCTGATGGTAATCACTCTTCACCCATATCACATTATCATTCCATGGTTGACCTGCTAAGTTCAGATCAAAGAAGCGAGGCCGAGTCGTGCTCGCAATGAAATATGCCCCTCCACTTGCACAATAGTTTTTTATCCCATAAAACTGTAACATATCCTCAAAAGATATCCTCCTCCTTCTCCCATTTCCTTCCCACCGTGTATTCAGAGATTCACAAACACTTGCCACCTCCCTCATGTTCTCATTCATCTGAACAAGACATGCCCTGATGAGGTTCATAATCCCTTTCGCCAGATTGCTAAGGGAAAGACTCAACCCATAATCCAACTGAGACAAGTAACATAAGAAACTTCTTAAAGTTCACTCTGAACATTCCCATCAAAATACTCAAGAGAGATCAATTCGTCTATACCCCTATCCCTTTTATCCTTCTCCAAATCAGCCAGCAAATAAAAATATTCCTCTCCCATTTCTATAGTGTAACCTCTAAAGTACCTATCGGCATATTCTATACAGTTTCCCCATCTACCTCCTACAAAAGCCTTATCTTTACAAAACTTTTTGAATACATCAGAAAGGGGAGGATAGGATACCAATCTTCCAGGGAAATCTAGAAATTGATTAACACCTACTTCTTCCTTACTATCAGACATTTCGATCTCAGACTCAGCCGACCGACCAGATGTCGATGCCACATTAATTGGGGAACTTACTGCAGGGACTTATCCCTTGAGCTAAGGACACTCGATCTCATTTGAACCTCGATCTCTATAAGACTCGATCTTATCCAGTACCAGACTCACGCAGTTATAAACACGTTAACAGCTACACATCGACCACGAACTCAAGTAGAATATGGATCATCCACAACAGATGTATACAAAACAGATCAACATACACATGTCTGCCACGAGCTAACAGTTACACACTCAACTGCCCATGACTCCCACTTTCAGGAAAACGTGTTCTAGCACGATGTCAAGCTGAGAGCAGGGTCTATAAAAGGGCAGAGCTCCTAGGGAAAAGGGAAGGGATATACATACAATTATCTGATATCTAGCTGTTCAATCATTAGATTAACTCTTGTAATCAGATTTTCCCACTCTCTCAAGTAATAATACTACTTTCACAAAATCCTCCACTCGAGGTCGTGGTTTTTACCTATTCACAGGTTTTCCACGCTAAATCCCCTGTGTCAAGTGTTATCTCTTATTTAATTCTTAGCATAATAGTTCTTGGTGTAAGGATCGATTTCAAGCCAATTCGAGCTTTACTAAATCTGGTCCCTACATTTGGCGCCGTCGGTGGGAACGTACAATTTTTCCACGTACTTAAGGACCACGATTAATACTCATTAGTCGAGTAGTATCAAATTATGGTTCAAACACGTCAATCTTCAGAAGCTCGGCCTGAAAGTCCGAGGGAACCTGATCGGGTTGCGGAGCTTCGGGCGAGCTTAATTATTGAAACTGAGAAACAGAGTCAACTCGAGCGCTAGCTATTGGAAGATCGAGAACTCCGCGAGAAGGAATTAGATCGAGAGCATCAAGATCGAGTTCTGGAGACAAGGAAACAAGAAGCTCAGATGTTAGCTTTTCAAACAGCTCTGAAAACATTATAGAGCAGCCAACAACCACGAGCCTAGAGAGAGCGCAAAACAGTACCAACAATCTCAAGAGTATCCGCTCACGAGAGGCTAGGGGCACATGAGGTACATAGTATAAGCATTTCTAGGATTTATTGTGAGGATCTACCAGTACCGATAGTCTCAATTCATTTGGGACAAGAGGCGCAAACAGATATCAGCAGAGATCGCAGACTTTCCAAGCAGCCCGAGGACACCTTGCAACCTCCTTACCAAAGAACGACGATATCAACTGGACACCGGAATACGAAGCAGCTTTTCAGGAACTCAAAACTTACCAAGGGAGGGCTCCAATCATGAGCAGTCCAATAGGCAACGAGGAACTGATTATCTACCTCGCAGTTACTGATACATCTCTCAGCTCGATTTTCATTCGGCTCGAAGGAAAAATTGAGAAACCAATCTTCTTCATCAGCAAGACACTCACTCCAGTGAAAATGAGGTACTCTAAAATTAAAAGTTTACTTTTAACTCTCGTTTATACCACACAAAAACTCAAATACTATTTTCAAGCTCATCTTGTCAAATTCAGGACGAACTACCCACTTTGGGAAGTATTGTCTAAGAAAGAGAAATCAAGAAGAGTACAACAGTGGTCTGTCAGTTTGGGGGAGCACAAAATTAAATTTGAGCAGCGAATTTCCGAAAAGGGTCAAACAGTCGCTGATTTTCTAGCAGACTTTCCAGTTTCAGATCCTGATTGGGAAGAACATGATCCAGATCTCGCCAAAGATGCAGTAGATGAGATTCTACCCTCTAAATATTTTGATGATCGAGCATCATAGATATCTCAAGAAGGGTGGAGGCTCCTCACCGATGGTTCAGTGGGACCCGCAGGGTCGGGAATTGGGATCGTTCTCATTACACCTTCCAATGACAGAATCGAGAAATCCATCCGTTTTGACTTCTAAGCCTTGAATAATATTACAGATTATGAGGCACTCATTCACGGCCTGGACATGGCCCTCGAACTCGGAATCACTGAAATCTCAGCCTACACAGACTCTCTTCTAATCGTTCATCACTACTCATAATATTACAAGAAAAATGGCATCATGGTCGATTATGCAGCTCTGGTTACAAAAAAACTAAACAATTTTCACAAAGCTACACTCGAATACCTCCCTCGAGGAGAGAATTGCCACGCTGACTCCTTGGCTTACTTAGCCGGAGTATCGGGTACAGAATCACGACACCTTCAAATTGAGGTTATTTCTATCCCCAGTATTAATTGTACTACGATATATGCGATTAACATTGGGGGAAATGAGATAGCAGAAGATGATTGGAGGAAACCTTTCGTTATTCATCTCGGTCAGGATAACTAATGCAATGGACTACTGCCAGATGATCCACAGCAGCGCAGACACATCCTCGAGAATTCAAAATGCTACACAGTCTAACCAAACGGTGATCTCTTCAAACGCTCAGTCATTGGTCCATACCTCAAGTGCCTCTCTAAAGAACTTGCCGATAACATGCTTTGAGATCTACATGAAGGAACCTGCGGATCCCATACAACAGGACGAACTCTTGCTAACTAAGGTATTACTCAAGGAGTCTTCTGGCCAGGGATTCATAAACAATTTGAAGAATACTCAAGGAAATGCGATGCATGTCAGTGTCTTGGAAATCAAATTTGGGCCCCTGCCCTAGAAACTCCATGCAAGTAAGGTGTACTGTCCGTTCAAGAGATGGGCACTCGATCTAGTTGGTGAATTCCTCAATACTCTAGGAAAATAGGAAATTTCTCCTTGTTGCCACAGATTACTTCACCAAATGGGTCGAAGCAGTTCCACTATGCAGAACTCGAGAAGAAGAGGTCATTTCTTTCATTTGGCAGCATATTATCATAAGATTTGGTTGTCCACATTTGATCCGTGTCGATAATGGTCCTCCGTTCGTTGGAGCAAAGGTCGTAGCATTTCTCAACAAACACAGCATAATCCATTCTCCATTAAACCCATACTACCCCCAGGGAAATTGATAGGTAGAGATCACAAACAAGATCATTGTGGATGGTCTCAAAAAGTGCCTTATGTTACAGAAGAAGGGCAACTGGATACGTGAATTACCTCCATTTTTGCTCGCCTATGGAACTGAAGCAGTCATCCCAACAAAGTGCAACCATCCTGTGAGAGACCACGAGCTCACAGACAAAGATAATGAGTTCAAATTGGCTTGCAGCCTCAATTGGATCGATGAGACAAGAGATCGAGCAATCGCAAATCTAGGTCGATATCATCAAACACTGGCAAGTTCATACAACAAACGAGTTTGCACTCAGGAGTTCGCCATCAACGACTGGGTCCTTCGAGAAATCCCAGATAACAGAAAAGATCCACATGCTGGGAAACTAGTAGAAAACTGGGAAGGTCCTTTCATGGTCATAGGTCGAACTGGTCTGGGTTCTTACTTTCTCGTGATAGAAGATGGTTACAAAATTCCAAATCCATGGAATACGAGAAGATTGAAGTTATATCGACGCTGAACAGGTCCTCCATCACTCAGCAGCGTTCAATCCACCTCGAGATTTCACCTCCAATGTATGCACAAACTCTTTTCAATCAATGAAATCTCATTTTATCATAAATCCCTATCAATTAATACAATCTCATCCAAGGGTAAAAACGCAGTTTATCCTAGCTCGATCCCTAAAGGTAAACAACATCCAACATTGGTATCAAGGCATAGATAATACTAGCTGAACCCCTGAGGATCCTCATACATCCAAAGGCGGGGGCCATAAAGAACCTCTTAGCCTGAAGATAACAAGCCTAAAGCACGAGTAAGGAAAAAACTTGCTCGCTGCCGCTAAGCTCCAACATCCAACATTGGTATCAAGGTATAGATAATACTAGCCGAACCCTTAAGGATACAAAACCTCCAGGGCTGGTGCCATAAAGAGCCTCAGCCTACGGATCAGGCCTAAAGCACGAGTGAGACGTTTCTCACTGCCGAAGAGCCCAACTCCCCAATATGGTATCAAGGCATAGATAATACTAGCCGAACCCCTGAGGAAACACAGATCCGAGGCGGGGGCCATAAAGAACCTCTTAGCCTGCGGTGACCGCCTAAAGTACGAGCAAAAATAATACTAGCTCGCTACCGCTGAGCCTCCCTGAAGTCCGTGGGTTGAAGCACAGATAATACATACATCTACACCCACGAACTTCTTCTAATTCAATGGGCTAAACCAGAGAATAACTCTGCTGCAGGTGTGGAAATATTATTTTCTCATATCAGCATTTCAAATTTTAACGTTCCTCTCAAAGTCTTACATCGAGCACTGAAGCATCAACATCTGTTACATACAAGAGGTACTCGTTTTCAGAGTTCAATTCTATTTCTTTTTAACTCTGCTGGATTTTCTTGATGGGAGAGCAGTCAACCTTCCTCCCACAACAAGAGCAGGTGAGACTACACTCGACCTTCCTCCCACAATAGGAGTACGTGAGACTACACTCGACCTTCCACCCACAGCAGGAGTACGTGAGACTATACTCGACCTTCCTCCCACAACACGAGTAGGTGAGACTACACTCAAGCTTCCCCATATTTCTGTCCTGGATGGCATATATTCTGGAGCTCGTTCAGCAATAATTTTTCTCCCTCGAGCTATATGTTCAGCCGTCGTGGTCCCGATACTACGATCCATGACCCCAATTGGATCTATACTCGAGATATCAAGTTTACATACACAAGTCCTTCCAGAGAAGCAATCTTGCATCAAATCTCTCTCAACTTGTAGGAATTTTATTTCCTCGACAAAAAATGCAACCAATGCGCTTAATTGCCGTTGATGCAAAACTTTCCCATCACATTTTTCTTGTTCATGAGCTACTAGTTCCTTGAAGGCTTGGTGAGTAACAGCAACGCGCTTGTTATCCTTCCAACGACGAGCTTTTGAATCAGCTAGTTCAGCTGTTAATTGATCAATACGTTCACTCATCTGCCTTGTAAGATCTATCGACTTCTGCCGAGAGTTTGCGAGATCAATACGCATATTCTCCACTAACTCTTCTTTTCGACAAAGAAATTCCTTCATCCTTCGACTCCCCTCACCAGAAGCAATTTCACAATCCCTTTTATCCAATTTAAATTGTAGATCTTTCTGATACTTCAATTCACGTACACGTAACTCCCGCTCTGATTCAGAAATTTGCCCACAAAGTTGATTAATTATTTCATTCATATCTTTCTCATGTTGCGTAGCCCTCCACACATTTCTGCGAGCATGGGCCAAATCATCCACCAAATTTTGGTTCTTGGCTTGAATCTCTACTAAATTAGCCTTGCTCTGAGCCTCTTTCCCTTTTAAACGACACAAATCAGCCTTCAAACGATATAACCTGGCAATCAAACTATCACGTATTTGTTCAGAGTTACGCAATTCTCGATCTTTACCCACAATACTACTGCTCAATTTTTCTAAATCAGCCTCAGAGACGACCAAGTTAGTTTGCGCAGTATCCAGGTCAATCTCTCTCTTCAACACCAGCTCGTTTAGAGCACGAATGTTACATTTCATATCAGATATCTCTTCATTTAACGTTCTAATACGGTATTCGGCTAACTTAGCCTCGTGCCGAGAACCTGACGCAACCTTTTCCTTCAACTCAGCAAGTTCGTTGGTAAGCTGGTTCAAAGCCAAATCCCTGCTCAAAATTGTTGCAGTCTTTTCCTCGACTTGTCTCTTAGCTTCTTCGAGCTTTAAAGAAAGCTTCACATTATCATCCAATCGATCTTCATACTGGGAAACCAAGACTCATATTCTATTGCAAACTCAGCATCATACAAAAGAGTCTGCTCTTCTCTCTCCCTAGCAGTATCTAGCTCCTTCTGCATAACAGTAAGCAGGGACTCACAACATCAGTACCTAATGGAGAAAAAGGTCGACAGAAGCATATTGATAAACCTGCAGTACAGACATCTACAAGCTCGAGACAACCAATTCCTCCTTAGCCTACCGATAATAACAAGTTTTGGGCACAAGACAGAGGATACATACACAAACATTCTGAACTAGACTAAACATACAAGGTACATATCCTTTTATTCTTGTTTATCTAGTTATTAATTTATCTGAATTATCTAATCTGCAATTCAGTAGACGATTTTTTCTCCACTTTAAGCAAGCCCTCTAAGTCCACAACTCTGAGGCGCGAGTTTTCTATCTACACAATACGGAATTTCATAAGTAAAATGTTGTTGGCATCAAGAGGAAATAAAATTACAAAGCTCAATTTCATTTTTCACAACCAATGTTACATTATGCGATCATCCTACCTGATTAATAGTTTCCTGATTATCGGCATCGGTCTTTTTCGCAGTATTCAGACCACCCTCCCTTTCCTCAACCCCCTCTTCATCCATAATTTCCATCTCCTCATAATTCCCTTCGCTAAATGTCGTTATCTCCGCCTTCGTATACCTCAGATTGTAGAGCTTCCCAGTGAGGTTGTTCCGGGAAATAGCCGACGCGGAAACCAATCGCTCCGCTTCAGCTTCACTTTCAGCCCTAACATGCTTTAGTTTTAGGGCAGCAGCTTCCTTTTCTTTTTCTCGCTATAACTGGAAATTTACCCTCTCCTGAGTCAGCTTCTCTTCCAATTGGTTTTTCTCCCCCTCGAGCTGGGAGATTTTTTTTTCCAGCTCCATCGACCAATCCTGGGAACCAAGCTGAACGTCCTTCAGAGCGCGAGCAAACTACAAAAAGAAATATGTCAGCTCGACAAAATCAACTTTTTACTAACCTTCTTAAACTCCTCGTCCATAACAGTAACCATCTTCTCTCGAGCTTTAGCTCGGCATTATTCCTCCAGGAGATCTGCTTCGACCTCAAAACGCAGCCTCAAGTCTGCTCCCTCAGCGATCTTATCGCTTTCCTCTAGCATCTCCTGCGACTTCGTGGGAGAAATTACCTTCCTCCTCTTACTGCCATCGTCCAATGACGACACAGAACGAGGAGCAGCCCTCCTTTTTATAGCCTTCCTATTCGCCAGGTTTCGTACAGTAGTAGTAGAGACCGTGGCCATGTCCACTGGCCCATCCGGAATTTCATTGAGCTGCACGAGCTTCAAGGGGATATTAAGTTTAGAAGTTGTCAATTTCTCTTCCATTGATCCTGGAGTTTTCCCAACTAGTCTCCTCTTCGCTTGCGATTTCCTGACCTTGTCGTCCTTATTAGCTACCCTTTTGAACCTGCTTATCTCTAACTCTTTGAGCACAGCTTCGAGCTTAGTGCCTTCCCTGGAAACGATTTCTATAAAAGATCCTTCCTTGACACTTTGCAATTAATTCCTGCATAAACATCGGCAACGTAAGATACAGATCAACTATAGCAGTATAGTTCAACATATAAATGATAGTTCAATTTTTGATAGTATACTTACCCTTTGTTATAATTATATTATTAAGTTCCAGGGGTTCCTCATCAGACCGCTGAAGACATTCACCAGACACCCATAAAAGGTTGTCGTTCCACACTCGCCCTGCTGAAGACAGGTCGAAGAAGCATGGTCTTGCAGAACTAGAACAAAGATATGTACCATTAGTTACTGTGACATACTTCACAGCATAATACTCTAGAAAATCCTTGGCCGTAATCCTCTTCTTACTACCAGATGCAGCCCATCTCCCATTCAAGGTTTCGCATACAAAAATAACTTCCCAAAAATTGCAATTCAATTGCGCCGGACAAACCGCAATCAAATTCATCACACTCTTAGCCAAATTGCTCAAAGGCAGAGTCAACCCATAATCGAACTGTGTTAAATAACAACAAAACCCATCAGTTCGACTAGCCTACACAACGCCTTGGACATACTCCAAGGATACTTCGTCCCCTAAACGCCTGTACTTCTTTTCTTTGGCAAAATCAGGCAACAAATACTAGTAATCCCCTCCTTGACTGACACTGAAGGTCCTAAAGAAATTACCCCTATATGCAAAGGTGTGCCCCCAAATCCCATCTATGCAACTTTTGGCCTTACAGAACTCCCTAAACCGACTAGAGCATGTTGGGTACTCAACACGAAAACCCTTCAGAAGAGGCCATTCTTTCAATTCGGCTACAATATCCTCCTTATCCCCTACCCAATAACGGGAGATAAATGCCCTACGAGGTCTGCTTCATCAACCTTTGCACAACCAGAAATCGAGGCCATACTTATCTACAGTAAAGGGTCTACTTTAAACCGTTGGTCCAACAAAACCTACAGATAGGTCGAGGTATATATATCAATTTTTATCTCACACTATTATATCACTTATATAATCACAAACTGTTTCAAAATGATTTTTATCGCTTCACAGTCTTTATTCCCATTATTATTTTTGTTTTATTTTTGTGTTTGGTAGGGATTGCATCCTTATCTCGACGCAATAAAGATATTTATACAAAAGCACTTGTAAACCCAAATACAGACTTACCTTTAACGCCTGAGTGAGAGTCTGCAGCGTTGGTTCGCACCAGTTTGCTCAATTTCTGCAACTTCTTCAAAACCTCCTCGATATTAGCCTCCTCTCATAATTTGCAATTGAGACTCTTAATCACCACTTTCTTCTTATCTTTCCTCCTTCAGCGATAATGGAATTGTCAGTTGAGATCTCTCTCTCTCTAACCCTTCTCTTCTTTTTTTGGTTTTCTGTATTCCGAGAGGGAGGAGAGGGGGTACTTATACACTTTTCCCCGAACCGCTGGCAGTTTGGTGTTTTCCAGTAAACAGTCCTCGATTCCTGAGCTGGGTCGTCTGTTCGTTTGAACCTGTCAGACGTGTCGCACCGCTTCGGTGAAAACACCTTCCTATCATTATACCACATATTATACTTTAGCGTATCTCTCAGCCTCTTGGTCCCACTTTTTTTACAATACCCCAAACTCATGACCTTGAACTTTCTACTTTAAAATTTTCATGTACATTTGTTTGCCCTACTTATACACCTTGACTTTAACGTCAATAACAGTTAGCAACACAAATTCAAAAATTCAGTTTCAACAAACAATCCTAGTCATAGCCTATTTTCGTGAATAGATTTTTTCTTTCAGTAAATTCGGGCAATTATATTTTAAAAGTTCAAAAATACAACAGTCAATCACTCCAATCCCTGAGATACTTGCATTAGAAGCAACCGGTGTGCCCAACAACACCACAAGCCTTCAGCAGCCCTGCGGCGACATCCATATCCTCATTAATGATCTCCTCCCTGGCCATCATCAGGACAAACTTTTTATGATCTTCAACAGACCGCCAGCAGATACGCATAGACTCAGACCAGTACACGCAATTCATTTCCTTACCCCTTTCTGCGTCAGTCTTACCTTCGTAGTTCACTCGGGTTTCGAGCAGAACCGTATCATAACCTTGCTGCCCAAAAACAGCTTCCCTTATTTTATCAATCTTGAATGCTAAACGCAAGTCGTTCAACATACGCGCTTTAACAGCCCTCTGAGAACGAGTCTTCACCATTTTTAATGAATAACCTTCTTAGAGAACAAGTTACACTTTTATACTGTTCAGTTAACATGACTAATTTTTCGATTGACTATACGCAAGGTATTTCAGTTTCTGTAACCCACTCTTCCCGAGTTCGAGCTACTTACTATTATCATTTTGTGCTTAATCAAGCTCTCTAAAGATTATATTTCGAGCTTTATATTTACATCTCCTAAGATTAATTCATTTACGAGGTAAAATAAGGTATGCTATACCACAACCTATTCCCTCCCATATTATGTACAGCTCGATGACATGTCGACCATTTCTGCCTTTCACTAGTAAAAAGCAAACAAGATATTCTTTTATTACGCTCGATTTTTATCTAACAAGCTGGTTTCAGGACTATTCCTACAACGTTACTTTACAATTACATAATCAATCTCTTCAAAGCTCGATATTACAAATACTTTCTCAAACACTAGGACAGGTCTCTAGTTTTTTTATCGTTGCCGAGATACTCCTGATCTTCCATAGAAACCTCCACCACAGATCGCAAAGTACAAGACTGCAACAGGTCAGAAACCTCTTTCCCCTTCATTCCCGTGTAGGAAGAATTAAAAGAAAAGCGATGGCACCGAGAAAGGTGATACATCTTCTACCTCCACCACCAATGTCTCTTCCTCCTTATCCACACTAACCCGGAGTTCGTGGAAGTTAAGAAGGATTCCTACCTTAGAGACCAGGGATTTTGTATCACATACACCCCGGCCGCTAAAACGGACGCTACATAATACCCAGAAATATTTCAAACAACACTCCTTCAAGAAAATAACAAAGGGAGTCTCCCTACTCTGATAACCATAAAACCATATCCAGAATCCCTCCATGATAAAAGGAAACTCGGTATGATACACTTGATTCCTCATCTTAACCATGATTTTACAAAAATACGCTTCCAGAAAACTTATTTTTTTTCTCACTCTGCAAAACAAATATGTTTGTTTTTCTCTGCAGCAAAATGTATTGCAGGTTATTCGACAATCAAATCCACTATTTATAGCGATACTGCATTTAATGCACATTGTTTCCCCAAATAGTCATCCACTCAGGAAAACTAGCAGTCCACCCATGACACTCACACGTCATAATGGCAACCCACTCTTCAATACAGACGTTCTATTTTTCAAGCGTTGCTTACGTCATTACAAGGTCCGAGTTTTAGGGTTTTTCTCAACTAAAGCCATACGTCACTTCAGTTGCGAGGGGGCAATTGTAGGGACTTATCCCTCGAGCTAAGGACACTCAATCTCATCTGTACCTTGATCTCTATAAGACTCGACCTTATCCAATACCAGACTCACGTAGTTTCAAATATGTTAACAGTTACACATCGACCACGAACTCAAGCAGAACGTGGATCATCCACAACAGATGTAAACATAACAAATCAACATACACCTGTCTCCCACGAGCTAACAGTTACACACTCAACTGCCTATGACTCCCACTTTCAGGAAAACATGTTCGAGCACGATGTCAAGCTGAGAGCAGGGTCCATAAAAGGGTAGAGCTCCTAAGGAAAAGGGGAGGAATATACATATAATTATCTGATATCTAGCTGTTTGATCATTAGATTAACTCTTGTAATCAGATTCTCCCACTCTCTTAAGCAATAATACTACTTTCACAAAATCCTCCACTCGAGGTCGGGGTTTTTACCTATTCACAGATTTTCCACACTAAATCCCCTGTGTCAAGTATTATCTCTTATTTAATTCTTGGCATAGTAGTTCTTGGTGTAAGGATCAATTTTAAGCCAGTTCGAGCTTTACAAAATCTGGTCCCTATACTCACCATATTAACTACAGAATGAGATTTTATCCTACACAACTCTCCTCACGGTCAACCTACATACAGGTCTAGGTACCTATCATTATC
The DNA here is from genome assembly GCA_014058105.1 of Kingdonia uniflora. Classification (NCBI taxonomy): domain Eukaryota; kingdom Viridiplantae; phylum Streptophyta; class Magnoliopsida; order Ranunculales; family Circaeasteraceae; genus Kingdonia; species Kingdonia uniflora. The sequence continues at coordinate 5,954,474 of JACGCM010001726.1, forward strand.
TTCTGCATATACATTATTCACATACTAATATCTTTCATACATCATATGCCAAATGGGTTTTCATAGATTACTATAAATAGTCATTTTTAGATTTTCCTATATACAGAATATGATCTTCAAAAAGAAAAACACATACGTGTAACAAAAATTCTTTACTAACCTTCTATGTCGGAATGCGAATCTGAGGCAGCGCCAGATTCTTCCCTTACGATGCTGTTGTATAACCACCTTCATGACTCAGTCACAACAACTCTCTCGCACTTTGACTGTTGATCACTCTCGATTAACTCTTCGCGAGTTTCTCTGCTATTTTTGCCTTTCTTTTTCCTTCCTCTCTTACTGCTTTTCAAGTTTTCAGAAGTTGAGAAACATTTGAATGGCGAAGATGAAGCAGTATTTATATTTTTTTCCTCTAACTGCTGGCATTTATTGAGCTTCGTACGAGCCGTCCTTGGTATTAAAAGTAAGGTATCCCTTCTACTATCCATATCAGACATCTTACACCTTTTCGGTAAAAATACTTTCCCATCAGTACCCTTTTCCTTATATTTTAATCTATTTTTATCTCTATTTTCTAAATTTCTCTTTGACCTCACCACACTCATGATGACTCACGCTTACACGTAATCGGAATTTCATAGCTTTTACACAAGGGATAAAATTAGAAGCTCTATGCTTCTTTTATGCTTGCTTCTTTTACTTATAGCAATAAAGACATCATTTTTGAAGTTCTCAAAATAAATTTTCAAATATTTTTAAATACGTTTTTCACAACAGTCACAAACAACATTCATAAAAATAAAGGATCGAATTAACTCTTATTCTCATTCTACTTTCTTTCAAATTATTCAAACTCATATAAATAAATACATTTTCTCACCCCTATTTACATTCGCTTCATTCAACTCACATATAATTAAATCTAAAATAGCCTTGATGTCCCGGGCAACCACATCCAATCTGATATCCTCCAGCAATCCTCATATTTTCTAATTCAATCTCCTCTACAGTAAGTTCTCTCATATAAAATTTTCAAGCTGCAGGATCCAACACAATTTCTCAGAACATCTATTCATAAAAATGACATTCAAACTCGCGCTCCCTCCCAATCCCATCTAAACCTTCAAGTTGAACCTCCCTTACTAATAGCTCGGCGTCATAATCTAACAATCTAAAAATTTGTTCCCGCACTTCGGCTATCTTTATCGCCAATTGTCCCTCAGCAGCATATCGAATCCTCTCAGATCGAGTCTATACCATTCTTATTTCCGTCCCTCTACTTTGAATTTATTTCACCCTTATTTATACATTTTTACTACCAATCCCCCACAAGTGGTGATATTATCCTATTATCTCATAACAAAAACCCTAATATCTTGAGAAAAGTTATTTAAACATATCTCTCCCTATCGACCTCAGTCATTTCCTTATATTCCAAATTGAGCTTATGAAAGCAGGGGACTTAGTGCTTGAATCAACTCTTTAAACTGAAGGTCTTCTCAGCATAAAGTAGCGATGGTAGTGCAGAAACAAACTTCCATTCTTTGCCTTCCTCCTCTACTACAATCGCTGCTTCTTCTATAACCACCACCTTCCCAGAGCTGGTTGAAATGAAGAGGGTTCGACCTTAGAATCCATTCAAGTGCAAGATATCAACGTAACTGCCTCACAACCATGCATAATGCTTAACTTGCGTAGTATGAGGCTTATGCTCCTTTCCATGTTAAGAAGCTTGTGCCATATATTATTTATGATCTCCATTTTCTAGTATGTTAAGCTAATTAAAGTTTATGCATTGCTGTTATTTTCATATTGGTAATCATTTTATTATTTTACTATCCTATATAATCTTATCTTAAGATATCAATTTTAGCTTTTGTGATCAAAGTGTCCTATATCGTCTTGTCTATCTACTAAAATTTTTACTCATTTATAAGAAACTGCATCCAAATAAAGTACAAGGAATAAAAGCATATAAGGTGTATGATCTTGATGATGGAAAAGCTTAGACATGTGTAATTCATAATACGCCTCATCATGAGGTAAATATATGTCATCTCTTTTAATAATGTATGTCTGGCATATTTTACCAAAATTGACATTAATAAGTCAAAGATGTTTTTGACCATCTTACTTTAAGTTGTATACCACGAATAGTTGAGGTTTGTTATGCCTTTAAGCATTTTATGCGTTGACACTTGACAACACATAGAGCATTGGTGGCTCAATTTTTAATTATTGGGGTGGTCGTTGATATATTAAACATGTCCAAAGCTTATGACAGGTTGGTTTGGGGTTTTCCTAGAGATGTGTTACTCAAGTTTGATTTCTCTTCAAGGTGGGTTGCGTTTATTGCTCAATGTGTAGAGTCTCTTTGGTTCATTGAGGTGCTCCAAGGGGCCGTCAAAGGCTATTTGAAGTCCTCTAGGGGTTTTGGAAAAGGTGATCCACTCCCCCAATGCTTTCACTATGACAGAAGAGGTTCTTTATAGAGGACTCAATTAGTGGCTTAGTACTGGCAAGATTTGTCCTTTTAGTACGTCTGGGGGTTCTCTGCCTATTATTTATCTACTTTATGTAGATGACAATATTATGTTCTTAAAGGGTAATCTCAAATCAATACAAGGGCTGATGGGTTTCTTTTCTAGTTAAGAAGCTTGTTCTGGGCAAAACATTAATAGATATAAAAGTAGGATTTATCTTCACCACTCTACCCCTATCGTAAGGAGTATTATACAACATGCTTGTGGCTTCTTGTTAAGTTCTTTTCCAATGGTATATCTTGGCGCACCTATTAGCTATGGTAAGGTGACAATTGCAAAGTCAGATAAACTTCTTGAGAAAGTACAAAGTAAAGTAGAAGGTTAGAAAGTCAAACTTCTTTCTAATGGAGGTAAACTTATTTTTAACCCCAAGTTCTTACTTATATGCCTATTGTTCTATCCATTTGCTTGCTTGTCTTGACATTCCTAAAAGTATGCTTGATAGATTAAAAAAAAAAAATTGAATTCTTTTGGGGCAGTTTCAAAGGGAAATCCATTACGTACTTTAGCTTTTACTTGAGTATCAGTCGTTATTCCTCTTATAAATAGGGGATGATGCTGTCTTCATTCCCAATGATTGGCACACTGCTCTTCTCTCATGCTACATCAAGAGTATATACAAGTCTCAAGAGATCTACAAAAGTGCTAAGGTGTATTTTCTTCTTAAGTTACTTTATATATCATATCATATGGAGCTGTAAGGACAAAATTTGTTCTAGTTTACCTACCACATACCCATAGGACTATTCAGCTTTGATATTCATTCCTTAGTCACTTTTTTGTATTGTTTAGCCTACAAGCTTTAGTTTTGGTTTTAATCTCTTATCACCTTAATTTCATGCCATTTAACTAAACTTGAAGTATATATGGGCAGATTTCATATGACATATGCATGTAAGTGAGCAAGATTTTACTTTCTGGTTGTCCATAACTAAATAGAGACTTTAGGATTTTATTAAATATTAATTATTAATATTTTTTGAGTTATTAGCTATCTTTTACAAGTTTTAGTACATATATGAGTTGCACTTGTATATCAATGGATCTATAGCTTAAATCGGTAAGGGTACTCATAGTTTGAGAAGATTATGGTTCGAATCCATCTGGATCCGCTTGATTATTATAGCATAAATAAAAGTATTACAAATTTTTGTATTCATTATTATTTATGGCATTATATATTGTAAAATACCTCTAAAATAGAAAATATTAATGCAGGGGATATATGATGGTGTTTACAAATGCTATTATAAGTCGACGATAACGCTTACTAAATGCTATTGAGAGAATTTTAATAACACAAAATAAATGCTATCAATTGCCGATTTGTTATAACATTCAGTAAATGCTATGTTAAGTAAACAATAGCAACCAGTAGACGTTGTTAAAAATGTTTTTAATAACATGCAGAAAAAACTATTATAAAAAGGATAACATTGCATATTACAGCATACAAAAAATGTTGTCGCCACATTTCTATAGCGGTTTTTGACTGCAATTATAAGTAAACAGCAACTGTTGTTAAAAAAGTTTACAATAGCATTGCTATTCTTTCATAGCATGCATAAAAATGCTATTGAAAAAATGATAGCATCGAATAATAGAGCGGACAAAAAAAGCTATCGCAGTTTTTCATAGTAGTTTTCGAATGCTATTATATGTGTTTTTTCTTTTAGTACGAAAATGGGTCTTTATTGTTACAAATTCATGCCATTCGAACTGAAAAACACTGGTGCGACTTCCCAATGGTTAGTAACAAGAATGTTCAAAGAACATTTGGGGAAGACTGTAGAAGAATACATCAATGACATGTTATTCAAGAACTTGAAGAAATAAAATATACCATATTGCAGACCTTGGAACTATCTTTAGCATTTTATGGGCATACAGAATAAAGCTCAATCTAGACAAATGCCAATTCGAAGTCCAATCTGGAAAATTCCTTGGATATTTGATTAGCATGAAAGAAATAAAAGCATATCCAGAGCAAATTTGAGCTCTAATGTCCATGCCATCACCAAAGACTAAGAAGATGTGCTTCTGCTGGCAAAGACTACTGCAATAAACAGGTTCATTTCAAAACTGTCAGATTGTTGCAGATGGTTATTTCTTTTGCAGGTCTACAAAATGAGGGAAATGGGAAGCAAAAACAGAATGAAGATATTAACTGGATTGAAGAATGTGTGACTGCTTTTCTAGAGTTAAAAAAGTACGTTGGAGGACCTCCAGTGACGAGTACACCGATAGAATGCAAAGAGTTAACGGTCTATCTCACGGTAACAGGAAACTCTTTAAGCTCCATTATAATTCATTTAGAAGGAAAGGTCTAGAAACCAATATATTTTATAAGAAAAATGCTTACTCCAACAGAAACAAGATATTTTAAACTCGAGACGCTCCTCCTAACTCTTGTCTACACATCATAGAAGTTGAAGCACTCATTCCAAGTGGATTCTATGAGGGTTATGACGAACTATCCCTCTCGAGAAGTGTTATCCAGAAAAGAGAAATCACGCCGAGTGCAGCAATGGTCGAGGAGTTTGGGGGAACATGATATAAGATTCGAACAAAGAATATTAGAAGAAGGACAAGCTATAGTTGACTTTTTGGCTGACTTCCATGTTGAAGACCCAGATTGGGAACAACATGATCCTAAAATAATAGAACATGATTCTGAACCATTTGACAAACCTTTTAAAGAAAGGGCAGAGTGGGTGACTAGATAAGGCTGGAGGTTACTCACAAATGGATCGGCGGGGACCATAGGCTCCGGAGTGAGAATTGTTTCAATCACTCCATCCAATGACAGAATTGAAAAGTCAATAAGGCTTGATTTCGAAGCCTCCTATAATTCCATAGAGTACGAGGCTATCATTTGTGGGTTGGATATGACATTAGAAATTGGAGTACCCAAAATAATGGCATACACTAATTCATTTCTCATAGTCCACCACTACTTCAAACAATATAAAAAGAACCGGAAGATGATTGACTATGTAGCATTGGTCGTCAAAAGGATGAGCAAATTCGAGAAAGCAACGTTCGAATATTTACCTAGCCGGAAGAATTGACACGCCGACTCACTGACTTACTTGGCCAGTGTGATAGGTATAGAAGCTAGATCTTTCAAGATCAAAGTAGTATAAATACCCAACATCAATCATGCCTCTCGATCTGCGTAATAAATGTTAGAGGCGATGAAGAGGAAGAAATATGATTAGAGGAAACCCTTCCAAATATATTTAGGCCTGAAAAATAAATGTGATGGAGACCTCCTAGGCGACACATGAGAAAGAAGAAAAGTAATTGAAAATTTAAAACCATATATAGTATATAGAAGGTCAGTCAAGGGAATGTGCAGATTTTATGTTATAGGATGCTCGCTTACAAACATGGTCATTACACAAGGAATGTTTTAGCCAAAAATAAGAAAATAGGGTTGTGGTAGCATATTACCCAGATTCGACAAGAGTAATTCAGCAAAGCGTAGGCGAAAATAGCCATACATGATTGAAGATATATAATATTTGAGAAGATACCTCAAGTCCTCGACCTACCAAAAGTAGTCATTGAAGATAGATAATATTAGAGATCCGCGAAGTTCGCCCACTCCCCCCGGATTAGGAGACTGTTTCTTTCTTTTTGTAAACTGCCGGTATCTACTATAAATACAGGCAGAGAATAGATTGTTCAAGGATCAGAATCCACAACTTTATTATCCTTACTTCCTAATCCCTACTATCACCCCCAAGAACTTGTAATAACTAGCAATATACTAGATTTTACATCTAAATCCTCCCCGAGGTCGTGGTTTTCTCAGTTTTTACTAAGTTTTGGTGAAGATTCACCTTCTGGAAAATATGTCACTATAATTGGCACCATCTTTCGGAATTACCACACTTTTCTTTACTACAACTGATCTAAAAACCTTCTGATGACAAACATGAACCTGTGAAGCCATTCTAGCACGGTGAGAGACCAAGAAATTAATCCGATACCTAAAACTGTCGACCTACACAATACAGTGATCAAGCTTCTGAAATAAATAGAGTCAGAAAATGCTAGAAGAGTAGAAGACCAACGCATTCATTCTCAAGCTCTTCAGGTGGAAAGAGACGAAGAAAGGAAAGCCTTGGATCAACAGAATCAGACACATCAAAAAGAAATAGAGAGATTTCAGAGAACCCAAAATTGACTCACCGGCCGTCAAACGTCACCTCCACTTGCCCGAAGTGATCATCGATCAAGAGCAACTCAACGTGAGGATAAACCAAGAGAAGACGGGTTACGAATTTCTTCATCAACAACTCAAAGAAGTCGACGCACACGTCATCAGACTCCCCCACCACCAAAAAGAAGACCAATCAGGGACCGATTGGGACCAAAAGGATAGGGAGAGTTTGTTCCGCAAGTTTGTTCCGCAAGTTGCAGCCTTACCAGTTCCTCCCCAACAATTTATCACCTTGGATGACCTAAACAATAGAATCTAGGCCATAAAATCTGATTTCCTAGGCAGGTGATCTGCACTTGACAGGATTAAGACAAACCCTATCTCTTCTCATCTCGAAATCATGACCATCTCAGACAATTTCCACATGCCGAAGTTTACTCATATACAGGGCTCACAGACCCACTTATCCGTGCATGATATTTCAAAGCCACATTGGAATTATACTCCAAACTCGACCACATGCCTTGCAGGCTATTCAATATGAGCTAGAAAGAAAGACCTCTCAGATGGTTCCATACAATCCAAGAAGGCCCCATCACTACTTTCAATCAGTTGCAGCGTTTATTCGAGTTGAAGTATGCTCACGCAAAAGAACGAGATATTACTGTAGATTCCTTATTTTTCTTTGAGCAAGGTGCAAAAGGAACCTTGGAAAGATTTTACAAACGTTTCTTACAAGAAACTCGAAAAATTGGGAACTCCAATCCTAAAATAGTCGTTCTAGTTTTCACCTTCGCCTTGTACATTGATTTTAAGGTTTGAGAAGAGCTCACTCTATACAAGCCTAGAATGGTAACAAAAATGATTGATGTAGTTGATAACTACATCGAATTAGAGTGATCCAAGAAGGATAAAATGAAAAGTTCTTTAGCCATCCACTCTTGACTCAATACTTCTTCTCCTCCCCAAACATCGACCACTACTAATGTACCTAAACAACGCTGCAGAAACATCGACAATTATAGAAGACCCAAAAGAAAGAACAGAAAACCCGATAGGCCTGTACCAGTTCTACCCCCAATGATAACCAATCTCTTCACTATCTTACCCACGATAAAGGGAGATGAGTATTATCGAGCACCACAAATAATACCCGATCTTCCCAATAGACCTCTATGTCAGCATCACAATGTGCATAGTCATGAAATTGACAGTTATTATTCACTCATTCAAATCTTTCATCGCATCCTCTTAGCAAAAAGACTTCATAATTATGTACTCGATATCCAAAAGTTTCTCGAAGATGAAGCAAAAAACAAAAAGGTTGAACAAAATCAGGTCCAGGGGTAAGCTCGGTGCTTGTATGTGATTGAGATTGAAAAAGGTAAGAAAAGAAAACAAGACGATCGGATTACATCCTATTGTAAATTGACCTCCTTAGATAAATCAGCAAAATGTCTCTCAAGCTCAAGCAAATCGAGGTGTCCTTATCATATTACCTTTGAGGACTGTGACACCAGCCACGTGAAGTACCCTCATGATGACCCTCTCATCATTATGCTGAAAGTCGGACAGGACTAGCTACATACGCTTCGTATCGATATAGGAAGCACGATAGATATATTATTCAAAAGAGCAATTAAAATCTTAGGCCTCACAGACTCAGTGAAAGCTTTGACAACGACAATCATCGGCTTCAACGGTCAGAAACAACATTCATAAAATTCATTGTCATCGATACTAAGTCCAAATATTTGAGAATTTTGGGACGTAGTTGGTTACATTCGATCAAAGCAATACCTTCTACTTATCATCTAGCATTGCAATTTCTAACATATCACAGAATCTACTAAATCAAAGGTAGCCAAGCAATTTTTCGTATGTATGAAAATACTACAACCAACTCTTATAAAATAAAACTTCCCAAGGTATAGCAACTACCGCAAGGGACACCCCCCACAACTGAGCAATATAACACCAAGATGGCCGAATCTATTGAACTTGATGGTCCAGGGCGTCACACCTTCATCGGCTCCAAACTGTCCACTGATGAAAAAGATGTCATGATTCAGCTACTTAAGAAAAACGTTGACATCTTTGCCTGGACTTTCCAAGAAATGTCTGGCATCGATCCTTCAATCACGTGCTACCGACTTAGCCTCCTTCCGGACAACAAAGTTATCATTTAGAAATGACGGAACTTAGCTCCCCGACTCCGCGATGCAGTGAACAAAGAAATTGATAAACTCCATCCGGTATAATTTATTAGGGAAGCTCAGTATCTGAAGTGGGCTTCTAACATCGTAGAAGTACCGTAGAAAAATAGAAAGATCATGGTTTGTGTTAACTTCACAGAACCTAACAAGTTTACATCCAAAGATAGTTTTCTGTTACCGCTGATTCAACAACTTCTTAACCCCGTCGCAGGGAACAAACTTCTTTGTATGATGGATACAGCCTCTGGCTACAACTAAGTTCTACTCGCCGAAGACAATCAGGAAAAAACAACCTTTATTACCGAAAGAGGTCTCTACTATTACTCAGTAATGCCTTTTGGGTTAAAGAATGCAGGAGCTACTTACCTAAGGCTTGTGACTAAAATGTTCAAGGATCATCTCGGCAGAATTTTGGAAGTCTACATTGGCGATATGATCTAAAAAAGCTTTAAGCGCGAACATCACTTTAGCAACCTCTAAACCATCTTCGATATCCTTTGCAAATACCATATGAAACTCAACCCAGAGAAATGCTAATTTGGAGTCGCATCTGGTAAATTCCTGGGACACCTAGTCAGCAAAAGAGTAATCGAAATCAATCTTGCACAAATAAAAGCGCTCATCCCGATGCCATCTCCGCGAAGAAACCAACAATGGTATGCTTTTCTTAGCGAATATAATATCTCCTTCGAACCCCAGATATCAGTCAAGGGACAGGCAGTCGCTGACTTTTTGGCAGACTTTTCGGTCGAAGACTCTGATTGGGAAGAACTCGAAGAAATCTTCACAGATGACTTAATAGTAGACCTGGCACATGGTCCAAAAGCTCGGGTTGACAACTTTTTACAGATGGATTAGCTGGAACTCAAGGGTATGGGATTGGCATCATCCTCGTTACACCTTCAAATCATTGCATCGAGAAAGCTATCAAACTAAACTTCTATGCCACCAACAATGAGATCGAATATGATTGAATCTTACACGGCCTTGATCTCACACTCACACTCAGAGTGGAAGAATTAGCAGTTTATGTCGATTCTTTACTCGTGGAAAATCATTACAACAAGTCATTCCGCACAACGGGAATACTGGTTAATTATATAGCCCTGGTCGAAGAAAAGATGAACAAATTCAAACATGGAACAATCTCTTACTTACCTCGTCAAAAAAATTGGCATGCCGATGCATTAACTTACACACTGCCATATTAGGGGACAGTGAAAAAGGATTTTTAGAAATCAAAATCATCGAGCATTCTAGTCTGGATATACTGTCAACACTAGAGATCACCATTGCTCAAGACGAAGACCCTGAAGATTGGAGAAGACCATTATATTCATACCTTAACTCCAACGTCCTTCCCAGTAACAAAGAAGAAACCCGGTCACTTTTGGCCAAGTGCCCCAGATTCACAGTCCAAGATAACATCTAATATCGCATCAGAGGAAGGCGGCAGCTTTTCGAATACATCTCTCAAAAACAAGCTCAGATCAAAATCAAAGAATTGTACGAAGGTATCTGTGACGCACACATTTCAAGAAGATTATTAGCCCAGCGCGCATTCATGCAAGGATTATACTAGCCCAAGATGAGATAAGATTGCAAAGAATTTTTGCATAAATGCTAGAAATGCGAAATCTATGCTCAAGACATCAAAAGTCCAGCCTTTGACTTGCATATTAACAATGTCTTTTGGCCATTCAAAGGATGGGGGATCTACATCATTGAATCTTTTTATCTATCATTGGGAAACCGAAAATTCATCCTAGTTGTCGCTGATTACTTTACAAAGTGGGTTAAAGTAGTTCCTCTATGCCATACCGATAAAAATGAGGTCATCAAGTTCCTTTAGGAGCACATAATCACCAGGTTTGGTTGCCCACAAATGATACGCTCTGATAAATGCAAGCAATTCATCAGCACAAAAGTAATTGCTTTCCTCCATAAATATAAAATCTAGCTATCAACATCCACACCATACTATTCTCAAGGCAACAGACAGGCCGAAGCCATTAACAAAAGCATTAAATCAGGTTTGCATAAGCGTCTCAACGACAAGAAAGGAAGGTGGGTTGACAAACTACTTAGTGTTCTCTGGGCCTACCAAACCACTCCTCGAGTTTCAACAGGCTACACTCCATTCATGATGGCCTTCGGTACTGAAGCAACCATACCTTCAGACCTCGATCTCCAAAGTACCTGAAGGAAAATCCCAGATGAAGATAATGAACTCGGTCTTCTCTATAACCTTAACTTGATCGAAGAGACCTGAGATTAAACCTACTGCTGAAGATGTGGGGGAGATGCAGGAGGTGAGTGACATTACTCCTTCAGAGGCAAAGAGGAGTTCTTCAAAAAGAAAATAATACGAGGATGAAGGCAGTGCATGTACTAATGCCAAAGTTGCGGCCAAGATGAGAGAACTGGAGCAACAATACTGCACAATGGTGGGGGCTAATCTGTAGCAGTTCAATGAGGTATATCAAGAACATACTTTTACGGTATGTATTAAAATATTTGATGTGCTATATTTGGTATATGATTTGCTATTCTGAACTTGTGCTTTTATATTGACAGCTCTCGATGCTAATGAAGGGGGCGACGAAGTTTATCGAGAAGAGGAGCCAGGAGTTTGGAGATCTTACTCTTAGGTTGGATACTCAAACGGCTCGAGTAAAGGAGCCCGAAGATGGGCTCGAGGTAGAGAAATAAAAGAGAGTGGAAGATGCAAAGGCTGCTAAAGAGCGGTATACATTATTATCCGAGCATGATGATGTTATGTCACGAGCATGGATTGCATTGAAAGTGGAAAGAGATTTTTTTTGTCCAATCTTATTACTCCTTTGGGTTGAATCTCGCTGACGTAGAGCTGGGCCAAACTGGCAAATACATTAAGATAGTCTTTCCTTCGGATGTAGAAGATGAAGTGGTGGCTGATGCTGCTGATCCAACCAATATATTTATTTCGCCCACTGAACCAGTTTTAGCTGCTGATAATACATTGGATCCTCCATCTGAGGTTGAGATTGACAAGAATCTTTAATCACTCTGTGGTATTCAATTTAAAACTATACAGTTCATTTAACTTTAATGGGATTGTACTCTGTATGATTGTAAAACTGCTAAGTTTTATAAACAATTTTTAATATGTTCTACTTGAATGACTGTATGATAATGAGATATTTGTAATCTGTGTAGCAGGTAAAGCAGTTGAAAAAAACTATTTTTGACCTAGAGAGATCGTTGAGTAGAGCGAGGGATTCAGTGGCTCGTATTCAACATATATTAAATAGAACTGAGTATGAGAGAAGATAATTTAAGTCTAACTCAGAGAAAAATTATAAAGAATTATATGACCTCTAGTATAGATACGCTAAGATAAAAATAAAAAGGGATGAGGTTTTAAGAAAGGAAGAGGAAAGGGGCGTTAGTACAAAAACTGAAAGAACTGGCATATTTTAGTGACTCGAGTGATAAGGCCAGGTGTCAAAAGATGTTGGTATCTCTGACAGTGTATTTTGAGGTTGAAGTAGATTGTAAACGTTGTTTAAAAGAATCTTACGTTGAACTCTTGAAGGAAAAGGGTATAGTACCTGACCCAGCTCGAGTAATGTTTCTAGCTCAAGAAGTGCGTAATCGTCATAGTGTAGATGCGAAAAAATGTTCAGCGCGAGCTAGGGTATCTGTTATATGGGGTAATATAGAACCTTTACCTGTTGTTTTTGGATTAATGTTAGACCAAAGGGCAATGAGGATTGTGCTTGTTAGGATAAGGAAAGAGTAAATAGAGGTTCAACAGAAGTTAGAGGGTGGGTTAAAAGAGTTACATGATGTATTATCGCAACATATGGAGCAAAAAATATCTTTAACGACTCAATTTTCAAAAGAAGTAAGTACTCAAAAGAAGATAGAAGGTAATATGAGGGCTTTAGGTGAATTGCAAAAGGAAATGGGTAAGCGTTTGTACAGGGCGCATATGCAGTTGAAGGAACATCTATATCCGTGACGAGTAAAAGTCGCAGCCCGAACAGAGTACGAACGTCATATAAAAAGTGTGATTGATTTTTACGGAGTGGAGTTGGTTAGGGTAGAGAACGAATTTAGAAAGTTCGTAATTGATTGTGGGAAGGATTTTGATGTGGAGAACGCAAAAGTAGAAAATATGTGGTTTATAAAAGATGAGGAGGAAAAGGTTGCTGAAAAACCCATTTCTAGACCGAGAGAAAATTTCTCAAAAGAGGATGATGAGGAGGTCGAGCGCCTTTACCATGGTCACGGCAAAAGCAACGCCAATAAGAGGTTGTGACCTTTGTAGCTCCGATAGATATTCAAGTAGAAAACTCAAAGAGTGCGAGAAACAAGAGGCAATCCTCTTGTAGCTTGAAAAGGCGAAAGTAGATTAGTTCAGTTACATACTGAACTTGCATATGCATTAGATCTTTGTAAACTATTTTTGATATTAAATGAAATCTGGTTGCTGTGATGACCATATAGATAGATCAATGTATCGATATTACTCAAATATTATGCTCTTGAGTAAACTTTTGTTCACTATGATATGTAATCTGTTTGAATATATAAATTAGTAGTTATGCGAATGTTGATTGTTACTGTAGGGTGAACTTGCAGAGGTTTAGAACCAATGTGAAGTTTTAACTGTTTTAAATGAAAACCTGGAAATGATAGTAATGGAAGAAAGAAGTATAGTTGCTCATTTGATCGAACAACTGAAAGATAAAGAGGTTGAGCTAGCCATTGAGCTGAGAAAGATTGAGGGAATAAAAGAAGTTACAAGGAATAAGGATGTGGAATTTTAGGGTACTTCGGGAAAAATCAACCAACAAGAGACAGAGTTGATACCTTGACAAACTCAAATTACAGAGTTGTTGATGGTGTTGGAGAGAGAAGAGAGAAATGTTAAAGATTTGCAATATCCAGTAAATACGCTCGAAGTGAAGAGATTTGGTGCGTGAGCAACTATCGAAGAGGTAAATGATCATGCTCGTAAATTTGAACTATTGTGGTATGTTACCAACATGATATTAAAAGAGATAGAAGAGGCCAATAATGAACAGAGCAAAATGATAAATAAGGATTGGATCATGATCTGTGCTTTAGAACATAATGTTCAAATGTTAGGGTTAGACATTTTACTGTATAAATCAGAAAATGGGGAACTGCGTGATGCGAAGACCAAATTAGAAGTGGATCTTTTAAGGGAAAAATAAGTCTTAAGGCAAAAGTGCTAGAGAGGGAGTATAACCAAGCTCGTATAGATGAATCAGCAGTCTTGGTGGCAAATATAGACGAGTTTATGGCAATTATGGAAGGTCGTAATGATGCGACATTGAATAAAAAAACTAGCGGTAGAAGAACATTGCAGAAGTTTAGAAGATATGCTAAAGGAGGCTAAAGGAAAGCTTGCTGAGTTTGTCCTTCCTGATAAGGTAAAATGTAAGGCTGGTGATGTTCATGAGGGAGAGGTGACGGTAGTACTCTCCTTCTTTGTGTCTGATTTTACGAGACTAGAAACGGAAAGCAAAACTGTACATGACAGCTTGGTTGCTAATGGTATGCAATGTGAGATGTGGTTGATACGATCTGAGTACCTTGATCCCATGATGGCGAAAATTGGTGCTCTTACAAAGAATAAGGTTAAAGAAGGAAAGCAAATCGTGATTGGGAGGATGCCAGAGTTCATGCATCAGCAATTTCGTGGGGAAAGTTCACGTAGTGTTGTACGGCCAGATAACTCGAGTAATAGCTTGAGTGATTGATGTGGCGTTATGACTATTAGAATGGATTATTCGTACTATACCAATGAAAATATAGTAGATAGAGTATAACAATATATTTGTACTGAACCTTTTAATGAACTATTTATGGTACAAAAGTCTGGTAGTCACTTTACAGAACTACTATTCAACCTATCATGGACTAGAGGATTTGATAGGCTGAAATAGCAAACACTTTGTAACAAACGAATTGTAACATAATAAAAGATCAATTTGGCTAAAGCAACAAATGATTTGTAATGTAATAGAAGATCAAATTGGCTGAAAGCAACAATAGATATGTAGTCTGATAGAAGATCAGTTCGCTTGAATTGACAAACGATCTGTAATATAATAGAGGATCAATTCGGCTGAAGCAACAAACGATCTATAATAGAAGATCAGTTCGGCTGAAGCAACAAATGATCTCTAAGAAAAGATCAGTTCGGCTGAAGCAACAAACGATCTATGATATTTGTAACCTATATATAGAAGTACTTGCATGATATATTGGAAAAGTACTGCAATATAAGGCAACCGAGCACAAATCTTTCATTGTTGTAGGATTGACGTACCGAGAATGTTAGATAGAGTACTGTATGAAATATTGGAAAGTACTCTAATGTAGGGTAACCAAATGCAAATCTTTCATTGCTATAAGATTAAAGTACAAAGAACATTAGATAGAGTATTATATAAAATATTAGAAAGTTTTCTGAGGTAGGGCGATCAAACATAAGTACTTTATTAGTGTAAGGCCGAAGTACAAGATGATAGATTTATTAGAAAAATACACTGTGATAGATTATTATTTTCGATATAGCTTCAATCTCTTTGTGTCCCAAGGATTAGGTACTCGATCCCCATGTCCGGTGGCGAGGTCACAAGAACCAAGTCTACTTTTTCCAACAATGATAAAAGGATCTTCCCAATTTTCTGTGAGTTTTCCAATATTAACTTCCTTTCTGAGTTTTGGGATCTCTCGAAGGATGAGATCTTTAATTTTGAACTCTCAATGACGAACTCGTTTATTATTGGATCTAGCAAGAGCCTGATGATATCTTCCCAAGTTCATAATTGTACGATCTTTTATTTCTTCGATCCAATTCATGTTACATGCCAACTAGAATTCGCTCTCTTCATCTGTCATGGTATGGTCACGCAATAGGTGATGATATTGAGTAGAGATGATTGCTTCAGTACCATATGCCAACAGGAAAGGTGTGCAACCAGTCGATAATCAAGGTATTGTTCGATACAACCATAATACATGTAGTATTTCTTGCACCTAATTACCCTTATTCTCTATCAAGCACTTTTTGATTCCGTCGACGATAATACGATTAGTGATTTTGGCCTGACCATTTTCTTGTGGGTAATATGGATTGGAAGGAGAGTGGATGATGCTGTGTTGGTTGAGGAACTCAACGACTCTAGAATCAACAAACTGAGGTCCATTGTGGATTCTGATGAGATAGGGGCAGCCAAACTGTATTATGACGGTTTATCATATAAACTTGATGACTTCGTCTTCACGTGTATGACACAAAGGAACTGCTTCTCCCCATTTGGTGAAGCAATCCATTACTATAAGGAGGTACTTCCTCTTTCCTGGTACAGTAAGGAACTCTCCTATGAGGTCGAGGGCCCATCTTCTGGATGGCCAAATAACTTTGCTAGAATGGACTTCCAAAGCTGGAGCTCAAATTTTGGGTCCGTGTCGTTGGCAGGCATCACACTTGCTTGCATATTCAATGGCCTAAGCTTTTATTTTTGGCTAAAAGGCTCCCTGTGTAAGAGCTAAGTTTGTTAAAGATCGTCTTGCTGCATGGGATCCATAAGTACCTTTATGAAGTTCGTGTAAAAAGTCTTGAGCCTCTTTATTAGATAAACATTGGAGATCATGTCCTTTCACTGATAACTTATAAAGGAAATTATCGGCAACAACATATCATTTATCATTATCAAGCACACGTCTTCTTTCGAGAGAATTTGTAGGTAGTTCGCCGTCAAACTTGTTTTTGGGCCCGATATATGTAAGGAAAGGTCGTCTCTAATCGTCTACAACCTTTTTACCACCCCCAGTATTAACAGAATTTGAACTTATAATGTTAATGCGGGGGTTGGATATTACTTCGATCTTGAGATATTGAGCTTCTATTCCGAGAACTCCCGCAAGATATGAAAGGGAATTAAAATGTCTATTTTCTCCACGAGGTAAATGTTCGATGGCAGCCACCTTGAATCTGCTAATTCGATCGGCTACTATTACTGCATAATCAATATTTTTTCCATTTTTCTAAAATGAGTTTATGTAATGGTTGACTATGAATAAAGAGTTTGTGTAGGCAAATAGCTCGAGAACCCTAATTTCCAGAGCCATTTTCAGACCGTGGATTAGTACCTCATATTTTATCTCATTGTTAGTGCCTTCGAGGTTGAGTCTAATTGCTTTCTCAATTCTTTCATTAGAAGGCGTAATAAGAACGATTCTAATGCATGATCCTGCAGGTCTAGTAGAACTATCAGTGAGAAGGTGCCAACCTTTCTTGGATATACAATCTGACTTTTCCTTGAGCTGTCCTTTATTGATCTCTATACTATCTTCTTCCCAATTAAGATCATCTACTGGGAAGTCAGCAAGGAAATCTGCTATTGCTTGGCCTTTTTCAGAATGTTGTGGTTCAAAACGTATATCATGCTCACCGAAGGTTACCGACCATTGTTGAACTCGTCTGGATTTCTTGGATTTGGACAAGATTTTGCGCAAAGGATAATTTTTTATTGCCCGAACTGAGTGAGCTTGGAAATACTATTTAAATTTTTGCAATGTGTAAATGAGAGCTAATAGTAGTTTCTCGATCTTATTATACCGTGATTCTGGTGGAGTAAACGTTTTGCTGATGAAGTAGATAGGTTTCTCCATCTTCTAGTCGAGTCAAATGAGGACTGAACTCAATGACTCATCAATAACGGCAAGATAAATGGAGAGTTCTTCTCCTTCCTTGGGTGTACTCATTACTGGTGGCTTTCCAAATAATAGTATTTGAGCTCCTAGAATGTTGTTTCATATTCGGCTGTCTATTCGATCTCATGATCTTTTTAAGGTTTCTTTTTCTTTGTCCCTTCACGCAGTAGGTCAATTAACCATCGACACCGATATAACAACTTGGAGATAAAACGATTGATTGCTGCCATCTTTCCATTGAGCTTTTGTACTTCTTTCTTTGTTTTTAGAGAAGGCATAGATAATAGTGCACGAATACGATCTGGGTCAGCCTCAATGCCCTGCTTATTGATCAAATATCTCAAGAATTGGCTTGACTGGACTTCAAACAAATACTTATCTGGGTTGAGTCTCATTTTGTAAAAATGAAGAATTTTGAAAGTCGTGTGTAAATCGGCGAGATGGTTCTCCTTCTTGAGGATTTTACACAACATATCATCAATATAAACTTCCATCATTTTTCCCAGATGGTCTTTGAACATTAGTGTCATCAATCTCTAATAAGTGGCTCTTGCATTCTTAAATCTAAATGGCATGACTTTGTAGCAATACTGACCATGCTCTGTAAAGAAAGCCATTTTTTCTTGATCTTCGGTTAAAAAAGATATCTGATTGTACCCTGATGCGGCGTCCATAATGGATAAGAGTTCGTGCCCTACTGTAGAATCGAGCAGATGATTGATGATAGGAAGTGGAAAACTATCTTTTGGAGTATGTTTATTGAGGTCTGTGAAGTCTACGCAGACTCTAATTTTTCCATTCTTTTTCTACACCGCCAAGATGTTCGAGATCTATTCTTGATAGTTGGTTTTTCGGATAAAACTAACTTGAATGAGTTTATCGATCTGTTTGATGACTTCTTCACGGAGTCGTGGTGCTAAAGTTCATTGTTTTTGCTTGACTTCCTTAACTTTATCTATTAAACTAAGCTTATGGCAGGCCAAATTTGGATCAATGTCTGGCATTTCGTGAAACATCTAAGCGAAAACATCACTATTATCTTTGAGAAATTAAATAAGGGCATTGTGCTCTGTTGTGGGCAAAAGAGTACCAATGTAGGTGCCCTTTTTATCTCCACTGATCTTGATGTACTCTGTAGGTTCTGCGCTTGGCACTTCAATTTCTGTAAAGTTTTTTGTAATGTTCACTGTGGTTTTTTGTAATTTCTATGCAAACTGTGGTATAGATGGTTCTGTTACAATGGAAACATAATTTTTACAGGCTCAGGCTAGATTTTGACTACCTTTAATCTCGTAAATACCGCCATTCCACTCAAATTGTAATACCAAATGATAGGTCGATGGGATATCTCGCATGTTATTCAACCAACAGCGTCCCATTATCCCCAAATAGCATGATCTTGCATTGATAATGTAGAATACTACATCGGCTGTTGCTGGACCAACTATAATAGGAAGTATAATCTTTCTTACGCGCTCTTCCTTAGAACCATTGAACCTGCTGATGTCGACGTCACTAGGTTAAAATTTATTGGCTAGTCCCATCTGATCTATTATACTCTGGATATGTAGCTCGATGCTACTGCCCGTATCTACCATTATTGTATGTAGTACGAAATTTTTTCATTTTCAACATGATCGCGAGTGTATCATAATGTGGAAAATTGACATGTCGAACGTCATAATCGTCGAAAGAGATCCAGTGTGTTGGGAGCTAGATACGAGAAGTAATCGTTCTTCTTTGTCAGCTATAGACAGGTCGTAACATTGACCAAGATGTCATATTTTTCATCTAACCGACCTATTAATGGTATAAGTTTCAATAAATTGGTTGAGGGTGATATGATACATATGTTTCTCCTTAGCTACTTCCTCGACCTGTACGATCTCCGTGGTAAGCCGATAACTCCCATTTTTGTATCTTTCAATGTCCTTGATGCATTAATTCATTCTTCCATCAACAAAAATGTATTCCAATAGTCGCTGTAAAGCGAAGTAATATTCCATCTCGTGATGTCAATTTTTATGGTGTATGTAGTATGGTTTGTTCTCAATAGATTAGAGATACTGGGCATTGTGAAAAAACTTATCCATCTGAAGTATAGGATATATGTTAGTAATGGTAACAACCATCTTGGGAAGATAGGGTTTGGGCATATTACTGCCTTTCTGAGTTCGATTATCGGTAGATTTGGTCATCTTCCTATCTTCTCCGTGATCAGCAGCGCGATTGAAATCTTGGTCTGAGCATTAATATATTGCTGTCAAGGTTAATTTTTGAGTTTTCTATCTTTTTACTACCATCCTTTCAAGGTTGATATAACCGTTGACCTTCTCAATCATCTCTTCCAAGGTCACAGGCTTGTTTAGAATTAGGTACTCCTTCGCCCTACTATCCATGAGTAAAGCATTAGTCAAGGTTGAAATAAAAATCTTATGTTCGAGTTGGTCCACCTTTCTGACCAATTTTAAAAATTTCTTAATAAACGTTTCAAGCTTCTCTCTTGATACTTTCTTAAGGCTGAATAAAGAATATAAATTTTCCTCCTTATCTCTGTTATGTAAATAATTATTGACAAAAAGTTCCTACAATTGTTCGAAAGTCGTAATGGACCCTTCAGGTAGTAAATAGAATCATCACAAATGCTCACCAAATAAACTGGTAGGAAAGAGCTGGCATAGAATGTGGTTGGATGCAGAATATAGGCCAAGAGCATCCCAAAATTCTAAAACGTGTTCTCCACTAGATCAATTCTTTTATACTTTTGTAGTTTTGGTGTGTGGAAACCGGTGGGAATTTCTCCTTCCAATAATTCTTGAGCGATCAGACTTTTTCATAACCTGTTGTGAATGCCTTTAGTGGATTGTGCTTCAGCGTCGAATAGTTATTTGATACATTTTTTAATATGTTCCTGAGTCACGTATTGATGAGCTGTAATGCTTAGTCGTGGGACGCGTCCTTCTCATGGGTTGTAGTTGCCATTTCCTTTACTTTATCGATCACGTACTGGAATACGAACTCTTCCTCGGAGTGGCTCTTCTGCTTGCCTGACTCCTTCAAGTCCTCCATCAACTTCTTGATGAAATTCCTGTATCAGAGTGGGCTCACCCCCATGTTGCTTATGAACTTCACCTCCCAGATTGTTCGAATGAGGTCCTATCCTGTCGAGAATAGAGACCCGTGAAGCTGCTGGTAACACACGCCTTTGTTCTTCATAGTTGCGATCTATTGACTCAACAAAACTTTCAACGTGTCTTGCACGCTTGCTAGCTGCTGATCCAGGGCAGCTCGCCTTTCAGTTTTGGAGTTTAGATTGGCCCGTAGTTCAGCTATTGCGGCATTTTCTTCTCCTGGAGAAATTGGTGTACTCTGGCTTGGAAGTGTCATATCGTAGAGAGAGAATCAGCAATTTTTTGAGATAATGATTTTAAGAACTTCGTTCTCACAGACGGCGCCAAATATAATAGCCTAATTTCGTATCTCGAACTTAGATTTTACACTAAGGATATTCGAAGCGTCTAGATGAATAATAAACGAATGTTAGCACAAAGTTTAGAGGGAAAAACCTTTGAATAGGCTAAAAACCATGAACTCTCTTGAGGATTTAGAAAGAGAGAAGTTTATTGATCTATGTCTAAAAAAAGAGGGAAAGAAACTGTGCTCTGTGCGAAGGGGTTCCCTGCAAATAAGGCCAAACTTTTATTGGAGTACTTTGTGATGATGGAATCTGCTCTAGTATCTGATTTGTTTATTGTATAGAAGGTCAGTGATTCTCCGTATCACAATTTATGTTTTCATTATTCTCCAATTTAACAGATTAAAAAGTAGGGTTCAAATTTCTATAATAATTGTTATTATTTCCTTCCATTTTTTGTTTGTATTTTGAAATCCATTCCTTATTTAGTACTCTAGAATAAAAAGAATTCGTTTTGAAATCATAGATGGAAAATTATTGTATTACCTTTATTTATAAATTTAGTAGTATGTAATTTTAGTATAATTTGGGATATTATAGTAAAATTGACTAATAAAAGTTATTTTTTAAAAATAAAAGTAAATTGCACTAAAAGTGAAATTGGCTAAGTACCTGGTCCTCGATGTAGGTGTAGATGCATGATAAAGTTGTAATAAGTAGAATGCAGTTTGCTTCAAACTTGTTTTTCGAGATAAATCCATCCACATTGGGTTGATTTGAGAGTGAGGGTAATATAAATGTTGGCGAGGTAAACTCTCATGGGGATTAGTAGTAGGATACCTGATAATAATTTTATACCTGTTAGTGAAGATGAATTAAGGGTGATAGGCATAGAAATACGTATAATTAATATACCTAAAAGTATTATTTTTATTGTCAAGATATTTTATTTTCTAATATTACTAGCCTTTCCGTATTTTTAGACATTTATTACCATGGGAGTTAATAAGTAGAAAATACAACTAATTGAAGGTACAAAGATATTTACATTCAATGTCTCAGGTGCAAGGAAGATGCCTACATTTAATGTACTTAGAAATTTACTTCAAAGAATGAAGAAAATCAAGGACTCTACGAGGATTAATTTAAGAAGATTTACCTATGTAGAAGACAGAGTTAAAAGAAGATAAAATTTATCCGAGATAAAGCTTCTCACTACTTAGAGATAGAGTTTCAAAAATGTAAACAAGTCTCTCCTATCTCCTATAAAATAGGAGAACCATTTAATGTATTTTTCATCTCAAATTGGAGTAATAAAGCTTTTTTCTTTCTTTCTCTTTCTCTATATCCTATCTATCTCTCTCTCTCTCTCTCATATTTTATACTTTTAACCTAAGCTGTGATCAATACTATTAATGGAGAGATAGTCTCCTTAGCTTAAGCTAAGGATCAACCCTCCAGTGAAGTGAGCTAAATTGATATGTTAATAGTAGTTTAGATCTAAAATTAATCTTCAATTCTCAGATTTGAAGTTACGAAGAGTTGATCTAGCCATGATAAGTCTAAGTTACTATGGATATGAGAAAGATGCCAAATTAGCCATATTTGGTTGCTTTAACTCTCAAAGAGAATTCTAGATTACTAAAGTTAATACTCTCCACCTAGCCATAGAAAAGAGTTTATAAACCCTTGATCCAATTGTCGATGAACAACGAAGTTCTTACCAAGAGTTTTAGCCACAAACCCTAGATCTTAGACCCATATAGACCTAACCATGGCTATTACGTGTAGATAGAAGCTGTCGTTTTCATATCATTTTAGTAAACGAAGTTGGAAGTGATCTGAAGCCTAACTCATCTTCTCAAAAAAAAATTACCAAATTAGTAATTTATAGTTAAGCTTTAGTTCAGAAATATTTTTTCAAAATTAGTATAATAATCGTTATTAATTAAATCGGCAGAATGAATATTTAATATGTTTGCTCCCCGAGGAAATCGACCCCCGCTTGCCCTTACTACCTACGACACCTGTAATTTTGAGCGGGGTATTTTGAACCAAGTTTTTCTTGCATCAATATTAGCGCCGTTGCAGGAGAGGCAACAGTCTATTAAAAATTAAGTTTTCCATTTTAATTATTTTATTTGTTTTTTATTTTTAGTTGTTAAAATAAAAACTGACATATTTCTTATAGTATCCATAGTTGTTAGTAAATATTAAGTTAGTGGTAAGTAGTTTATGTGAGGTTAAAACTCTTTATTGCATCTTTGTAGCTTAATACTCATTGATAAATGTTCTCAATTTAATTCTCTTTACTATATGTTATAGTTTATTCTCTTTGTTGCATCTAATATGGTGAGTGGAGAGGACAGTAGTTTAGATAAATAGAGCTATTTGGTTTAATTAATCGTGAGCTACTTGGTTTGCTACTCAGGCATAGAGATTGGCAGTAACAAAGAGTGGCCTAGTCCATCTGAGTAGTTACTTTAGATTAAAGTTGCAACTCTATTATGCATCCAAGTATGTAAATATAGGCAGCCTTGAAGTATATAAAGCATCTTAGTGATATCTACAGTACTAATAAATTCTAGGATTACCCAAAACTTTCAATCGCGGTTGGAAATTGGGACTGAACGAAAAGCGAAAAAAGAAGGGGGAATGTAAAAAGCTTAAAGTATCTATCTAAATCCTTCTTGTGTGCCTCCTTATTGAAGATGCATCTCCTTCTTTTGTCCCCTAAGTGAAGGGGCGGCCACAACTTCACCAGGAAACACTTCCCATAGGTTAGTCATTTCTTTAAACTTGACATATCGAAGGGGTTCATGACCACCCTGCCCCAGCATACGTATGGATTGTTCAAATACACATACTCTTAATAAATAAAAATTGATGTGTTTGGATTAACTTATTACCGTATTCACATTTTCATTTTTTTTTTCACATAGTAATCGTTAGGGCTCTTCCGTAGAATTTTACCACCCAAGGGAATCCCCAGCGAGTGGAACCTCTCACCAAGTGATAGGGAGAAATATGTATCACACTCTTCCTAACTGTCCCAACCATAAAATCTAATTAAAAATTAAAATATATTTGTAATTTTTCCAAGGGATTTTATCACCTGAGGAACTAGGAGGTATCGGACCGGGGTACCAACACAGATTCATATGAACTACTTAAGACAAGCGCCATGAACTATCGATTGTTAAGTGATGTCACTATTATGTGGGAGTCATGTACGATAAGGAAAGACACACGAGTGTGACGACTGATCCTCAAACAAGAAGACTGTTGTTAGCATAGCTAAGTGCTTGTATTAGGAATCACACACCAGCCTGACCTACACAGTTTGATTAACATCTAGATTAGAATTAACTGAGTATAATTTAACTTTAAAAGCTGCTGTTGTGTTTATCTTAAATTGTGTATTTAAATTCCTGTTAGATTTGTAATTCTACTTCATTTTACTAATGCATACCCAAGTACGATCGGATTAGGGAACACATTGATATACCACCAAATATTAAAATAGATAATGCGGTTAACCAAGTTCAACAGGAGGACTTTCATGCCATAAATGATCTTGAAATTGAAAAAAAAATTCTTTCTAAACCTGAACTAATGGGTGATAAGTCACTTAGGGAGATTTTTGCTCCCATTTCAAAAAACTTGCGTGAATACATAAAGTTGCCTGCAATTACTGCAACCCAGTTCGATATCAAAGCTTCGATTTTGAACATAATCCCACATTTTCATGGCCTCAATAATCAAGATCCATATTTACATATCGATGAATTTGAATCTATTTGCCAAACATTTTAATGCAAGGACATTGTAATGGAGTACATCTATTTACTCATTTTTCCCATTCTCTTTAAAAGACAAGATAAAATGTTTGCTTAATTCCCTGCCACTCGGGTAAATTGACAAGTGGGAAACCTTTAAACAAAAGTTTAAAATCAAGTTTTTCATCATGCATAAAATTGACTTTTTAAAACATGATATCTCCGATATTCTTCAAGAAGACGGAGAATTTTTTTATGAAGCATGGGAATATTTTAAGGAAAAATTGTTAAGGTGCCCATCATGGTTTTCTGAAATTGAAATTAATCCAATTCTTTTTGCACGGATTGACTATTTCCACCCGTAAATAAATCGAAGCCTATAACTCAAGAAAATTCTAGGATATGGATGAAGATGTCGCATATACATTTCTTGAAAAATACGTTAAGACATCCCAGCAATGAGACTTTATGTATTTCTCGTGATCACAGACGCATTAGAAAAGGAGAAATCCTTGAATGGCTTAAAAGGCTCGAATTAAAAGTCTAACTAGACTCTTTGATACATAAAGTCGAGGCTATGGTCATAAATAAGTAATGGCCCCTAAACCATCATCGATCCCTGAGGTCTACAATTTATGCAATGATCTGACCCATTATGCAAATACATGTCCCCAACTCCCTAAGTTAATGAATTTTAATCCGGACCACGTTAATGTTATCTCAAACAATTAAAGGAGTTAATACCAAAACAATTTCGGTAGATCTCTTTGGCAAAATAAACTAGTATTTTCTTGGGGGAATCAGACACAAGGACCGTCCAGTTATAAGCCTCTACCATATCAGCTGAATCAAACATATCCAGCCCAACAAGCCTACCCAGTTGGATTGGAATCCATGCTCCAATAGTTTTTAACAACGATTAGGGGGGTAATTCAGCAAAATTTTAGGGAACTTTTAGAAATACGGGTCTTTACTCAGAAGCTAGACAATTAAATATGTCAAATAGCAAGCCAATTAGGTGAACGAAAAAAGAGAAAATTCTCTAGTCAACTAATGCCTAACTCGAGGGCTGCCTTTGAGGTTATACCCAACATAGCTTACCTAAGAATATTGAAACTGCTCAAGTAGTTATGACCCTTAAGAATAAGAGAACAATAGGGACCAGACTATATCATAAGCCGTCAACAAAGAGCAATTCGGTTCCCAAATCTTAGAAAGAAAATTAGTAAATATGGCATCTAGCCAGCCTAAATCAGTAGCATCTGGACCAAACCCTGTTCTAACATTACAAGACTTAGTAGAAAAGTCTTATGTGCCTAGAGCCCCATTCCTTAATAGACTTGTTCCTGCCAAAAGGGATGAAGGCTTGTAAGATATTCTTGAGTTATTTAAACAAGTACGGATTAACATTCCGCTCTTGGACATTATCAATCAAGTCCTGACATACGCTAAATTCCTCAAGTAATTGTATACAAAGAAATGTAGAACCGGAGTTAGGTAAAATTCCTTTAGTATTGAACAAGTTAGCTCCATCCTACTATTTGAAATTCAGATCAAACAAAAGGACCATGGATGTCCCACCATTCTGCTAGTAATAGGTAAACATTACATCCAACAGGTTCTTCTTGATCTTGGGGCTAGTGTAAACCTTATCCCATTTTATGTTTATGAAGACCTCAAATTAGGATAATTGAAGACTACTAGAATACAACTTTAACTCGCTGATAGATCCACCAAGAATTCTAGGGGTATTGTTGAGGATGTCATAATTAAGGTGAGTAAATTTTACTTTCCTATACACTTTGTGGTCCGTGATACACCACCAATTTCCAATATCTATAGCCAAATCCCTATCATATTAGGTCATCCCTTCCTAGATACAACAAACGCTAAAATCAATTATAGGAATGGAATAATGAACCTAACCTTTGGTAACATGACTATAGAACTCAACATTTTTAATGCCATGAATACATCACTAGAGGGAGTTGGGGAATGCAATGCAATAGAGAAAATTACTTCTGAGCATTAATGTTCCTCCATATTTGATGATTTTTTAGATGATAAGGATGATGAAATTATTTAGTTTTTAGACTTGCTAGCGACTACCGAGGAAACAAAAATTGGTGGACCGTCATGACTGCAACAACCGCCTACCCAATCAATTTAATCCAAAATCCTGATCGCACAACTTCTGAGTCGACCACTTCTAGTTGCCGAAGACCTTTGAAGCAAAATCCTTCCAAGTCTCAGAATGTGGAGCTTGTTGTTACTGGTAAAGGTGAGGCTGAGAGTAATTTGAAGAAGAGGAAATTGGATGATCTTCCACCCTTGTCTTCCAAGGTCAAACTTTCAGAGGTCACCATCATTGAACCTGCTGTAACCCTAAAGATCCAGGGGTCCGTTGATCTAAGTGATGTGGAGGCAAGCTTCCACAAGCTCACTACTACCACCAGGACGGATCTAAAAGTAGAGATCCAAAAGGTAGTTATTGCTTATAAATATATTTACATTGTTCTTTTAGCTCGTGTTAACTTTGTGCCACTTGTTATTGATCTCTCATATGCTTAGTGGGATCATGCTTGGCATGGAGGAAGTTAAACATGATTTGTTACTTGCTTCTAGTAGAGAGGCTATAATACAGCAGAAGAGTTCCAGCTTGGAGAAGGAACTGAATAAGGAGAGGACTAGTATGTTAAGGATAAGGCTGAATTGAAGGCCCAATACCAACAGATGGTCACCTAGCTCGGGGAAGATTCGGTTAGGAACATGGAGAAGGTGAGCGATATGCAGGATATATTTGCCCAGTGGCTCCTAGAAGATGGCTACTCTTTAGCTGATATCATTGCTCTATCCGAACATCGTTTTGATGACGTCATTGTTCCCGTATTTGAAGAAGAAGAAGAAGAGAATGTTAATCCTGCTCGAGAAGAATTGGAGACTATTTCTGGTCTTGATGGGAATGTACCTCTAGAGCGGGATCAAGTTCAAGAGACAAATGTTCAGGACAAAGTAGCATAATCTAGTTTGTTTTGATATTTTGGGATAAGGTCGATATTAGTTTTTCTTTATTTTATTGTAAACGTTTGGATAGTACTCCTTTTGGATGGATGACTTATTCTGCTTTTTAATCGATAAATGACTTTTACGTACAAAATGTTTTTGAATTAAGATTGATTGTTAATACCCCGAGGAAAGAGCCTTTTAGGACGAAAAACACATTTGTCACAGTATATCATGTCATTGTAGAGACCGAGGGTCAGGTGAGATAATATAAAGCTCTTAGTGATGCTTATTAGAAAAACTTATGCGATGCACAACTTAGTCAGGCTAAAGTAGAGATAGGTTTATTAAAATTCAGCCTTTCTTGCCTGGCGGCATTAGGGAGAATTATCCATCCCATACTAAAGACCTTATGATGTTAACTTTATACCTTGAGGTAAAAATAGATAGTAAGATGGGACTTAAGTAAGCTTACCTTAGAGTTTTTGATGAAAATGGATTGCATCCAGACCCTGCTACCACCGAACGTTTGGTAACCAGAGTTGGGAACCTGTATAGCCTTAAGGCTAAAGATTGCTCAGCTCGAGTTGGTGTCTCAATGATTTATTTATGATTATGTGAATGTGATAATGTATTTGTATTTATATTAGATGATTTTATGAAGGAATTGCGATATATGAGGAATATAGATTACAATATATCGAAGAAAATTATGATGGACCGATATGTGTTGAGGGATGATTTACAACTTCCTCAAGCAGCTTTAGAAAATACTACCAAACTTAATATGGAATTTATGGATAAATTAGGGAATGAAAGGCTTTTGAGAAAAATTGTAAAAGATCGCAGAAAAAAATCTCACGAGCTTTTGAAGAAAACTCACAGAAAGACGGTTGGCGTATTGCATCCTGACTCCAAAAGACTTGCATCTGGAGACCCACACAAATGGTAATTTAAGTCTGCAATAGTATTTTATGGTGAAGAAATAAAGAGGATGAAGAAGAGATGGATAGAATCCACAATTTTGTGGTGAGGCTAAAGTTACTTGTAATGTAAACATAATTCATTTTAATTACTTGAATTGGGTTGATTTCAGTATTGCCATCTCTGAGTCTATTTTGGTTCTTGTTAACAAAAGTCGAGCAATGGCTGGTATAGAGGTCATTATTTCTAGATCCCCAGAAGTTGCTAATGGATATTCGAGTATGATAGAAAAGAATTTGACCTATGGAATGTTTAGGAAAATTAAAAAATAGGTCGATTCTTATAAATGTATAGTAGATTTACCAAAGGATTAAAGCTAGTTTTACCTATGCTTAGTCAACTGGAATATTTATTAGATCTAATATAGTATACTAAAATATAGAGAAAAAACTTGAATAGTTTTCATTGATGAGACTAGAATGTACATACAATTGGAGATTAAATCTCACTTTTGGAAATAAATTGAATGTACAAACTATAGATTAAACTGCATTTCGTAATGTAGAAACCGAACTAACAATAGTATTTCTTCAACCTTCTTGTGTTCCACATACTTGGAATCCTGAGTCCTTCCTCTGTCATCAAGCAGTATGAACCTAAACTAGTACTTCCTACTACTTTAAATGGTCTTTTCCAGTTCTTTGCCAGCTTCCCGGGATTTTTTTTTCTCTTAAGGATTTATCTGAGTACTAAGTCATTGATTTTGATTTTGAACTCACATTTCCAAACCCTTTTGTTGTACGAATTTACCAGTATGTTGTGGTACCTGCCTAGATTTACCACAGTTCATTATCTTGTTTCATTTATCCAATTCATATTACATATGAGTTTGAATTTGTTTTTTACATCGATGAATTTGTGATCTCTGACTAAATGGTGATACTCTGTTGGGATCACATACTCAGTATCATACAAACAAAAATAGAGAAAATCCTATGTATTGTCTTGGTATATTCTCGTAGGCCCATAAGACATGTGGAAACTCCCTGATCTAATTCCCTTTCTTCTCTATCTCTAATCTCTCCTTGAGTCCATCAACTATGGTTTTGTTTGTCATTTCGGTGGTCCATTTCATAGGAGGGGGGGGGTTAGTATGGATTTGGTGATGAGTGTATGATGTTATGTTTGTTCAGGAAGCTGACCACCTATTATCTACCGAGTTGGGGTCCATTGTCAATCCGAATTAGATGCGGGTAACCAAACCTCATGATAATGTTTTTCCAGATAAACTTGATGAATTCTTCTTCTATAGATTGACAGAGTAGGACTACTTTGACCCATTTCATATAGTAATTTGTCATCTTACCCAATGTGTTAGGAAACTCTCCTACTAGGTCGAGGGTCTATCGTTTGAATGACCAAAATAATTTACTTGCATATAGCTCCAGTGCATGAGCTATTATCTTATGTCCATATCTCTAAAAAATATCATATTTTCTTGAATATTCTTTAGCCTTGTAGTGGCATATTTTTTGGAAGGAAAATCTTTCCTAATACTTATTCGTAAGGAGAATACAATAAAAGGCTAAACGAACAAGATTTTACGTAGAAAACTCAATAAAAGCTAAGAAAAACTATGACTTCGGGGAAGATTTTGATGTAAAATCTAGTATATTGCTAGTTATTACAAGTTTTTGGGAGTGATAGTAGGGATTAGGTAGTAAGGATAATAAAGTTGCGGATTTCGGTTCTTGAACAATTTATTATCTGCCTCTATTTATAGTAGATACATGCAGTTTACAAAAAGAAAGAAACTGTCTCCTATTCCAGGGGGAGTGGGCGAACTTTGGGGATCTCTAACAACTCTTTCTTGACCAGGCACAATGGCTCTTTTAGTAGGTCGAGGACTTGAGGTACCTTCTCAAATATTATTTGTCTTTAATCATGTATGGCTGTCTTCGATTGCGCTTTACTGTCTTACTCTTATCGAATCTGGGGAACATGTTACAATAATCGCCCCATTCTTGACATAAGTACTTGTGGTTGTGTCGAGAAAAAATTGGAAGTTGAAGAGGTTGCCGAATTTTATCACGAGTTGCAGATTATCATTTCTGAGGTCAAAGTGAAATGTATCTGGTTATCTCTTTCCCGAGGAGAAATTAATGCAGTATATCGGACCTCGCAGATTCAAGTTGGGTATAAATAGATGGTCTCAAGGAGGGTATTACGGTGGTGGATTAGAAAGATGCCACCCCAAGTGTGGCATAACGTGCCATCTGAGGATGAAGATGGTGAATAACCTAAGGTAAAGCTTTATCCCAAACTAGTTCTTAGTAATCCTTCAATTGATCCTGTTATGGTGTGGAGGATGGGAGGAGTTAAAGTCAGTGAATGTATGTTGCGCAGGTTTTATTGGGGTCATTATGTAATGTTGAAGGCAATGAAGGGTATCAAATTGGGAGAGAAGGGGTCATTGTTCGTAGTGAAGGCAAGGATGTGTGGGTTGGCAGGCGTCCAGGGATCTTGCCGAATGAAGGAGGCTTCCTACAATTTTTTGCTATCCTACATCTATTGAGGCAACTCTTAGAAGTTTAGTGAGTTAAGATTTATTGAGCTTCTTAGGATCGTTGCTCCTGGTGCCAGAAATAATGCCAGATTCTGGTGAAAAGATTTAATAATGTCAAATCCTGGTGAAAAGAAGCACAGAGTAATTAATCCTTCAAGTCGAATGAAAAGATAGTAGTGTAGTTTGATGTAATGTAATCGAAGGATACAGTTTGTCGAATATAATATGTAACAATTTGGTTATTAAATAAAGATAGTTTCTTCGACTTCTATTTGTGTTGATATGTGTTTTTACTGACTATGTATATTTAGAAATATAAAAATCATCGATGGCTATATGTCGAAGTAAGATGTTTAGAATAGATGTATGTTTGACTACAACTCGAAGTATATTTGATAAAGTGGGTCTAGGAACGGATTACAATGTTCATTTATTTGACTTGTTGAAAATGTATAGTTCCAAGGTAAAATAAATGTGTTGTTTTGACTTTGAATATGGAGGACTATAAGTAGACTTTGGTGTTTGAAGTGAGGGTTTTTATGGTTTTAAGAAATGGTGAAGATGGGATCTCAAATGCGTAATGAGGTATATAGTCGTGTTTAAGCAAAGTATTAGGAAATATATAATCTGTACATCGACTTTTAGAATGCGAATATCCACCTGGAAGATCATGTGGAACCTAACTACGATGGAATTAGTGAGGCAGAGGCAAAAGATGTTGAGGAGGACTTTCAGTTTCGGTGCCAATTGTAATATTGGAGTCCACCTGAACGTATGTGTTACATGTGGACTTGTGCGAAGAAGCTGATTAAGAGAAAAAATGATGCTGCAGCTATGGGTTTGTAATAGGAATTCGTAAGTAGAAGATGTAATGGTCGAATTTGAAGTTTAAAATGAAATGAGATTTAAATTTGTTGTTATAATGATGTTGTCGATGTTTTGTTGTTAATGTTTTTGTCGAATAAATTTTGGAGTTGGTAAATTTTGGAATGTAAGAATAATTAGTATTGTAATTATAATGTTGACTAAAAGTTGAATTTGAGTTTTTGACGAATGTGTGCCCTAGATATAGGGGTTTGTAGATTAAATAGAAATTTGGGGGAGGAGATTAGAGTAATTAATTATGGCAAGGTGTGTTCCTTTGGGTGAAAAATTTAAGTTTAAAAAAAATGATGCGCAGTATCTTTGCGATAAAATAGGGTGTGCATTGTTGAGTATGGATGTCCCGAAGGAAGTTTTTCGAGATATAGAAGGTTTGGAGGTACAGTATAGGGGTTTATTGGTGTTCAGAAGGTAAAGAGTCAAAGACTTTGTGAAGAGATGAGTAAGGCGTTATGATCGATTACTTGAACGGTCATGAAGTAGGATGGTGAATAGTCGCGTGGGGTCTATTAATAGTTTAGAGGTGGGCGACTGTTCATATTTTACACACTCTAGAAAAAAATTAGCCAATGCGAATTCACTGTACTCGTCACTTGGATCATTGCCAACAATTGGGAAGGAGGAGATTGTTGTGTTGATCAAAAAAGTAAAGCGGGCTAAAGAGAGGGATACAGAAGCAGCGCGTAAACAAGGTTAGTAATTGTGATGATTTTTGTTGTGTTTCTTGCTTGGTTGTATTTATAATCATTGGTAGATGTAAATATATGTAGTGTAATTGTAGAAGGAAGTTGTGTAGGGTGAGGAAGATTGTGAGTTATATGGGATACGACTGGGGTTAGAGTTTGTTGACAGAGGTTAGTCGGTGATTGCTAATGGTGCTTCTCCAAGGGCAATGGAGTTACAATAGTTAATAAAGGGGTTGGCATACAAGAGATGTGCGTAATTGGTGGTAAGGAGTGGAGAGAACGTTGTTTGTGTCGCGGTGAGGAATGCGCGATTGTAAGGGATCAGTTAGGTTTGCAGTGAGAATGTAGGGATTTTATTTTAAAGTAGGATTGATATGGCCAGAATTTGTGCCAGCAAAGGCGATATTTGTATGTTTGAATGATAGTAGTTTTGGCAGGAAAACATTGAAGTATCTTCGAGAAATTTCGTGATTCCTGAAGTTGGAGCAAAACACACATTAATGAACTACTCGATGCTTATTATTTAACAAATTAAAGCTCATCGAGAACTAAATGTAGCGCAGTAATCGATGTATATTACTTTAGGAAAGAAGTCATATGAGTTGTATCGAGAACTGCATGTATTAAAATGAACTGTAACAATGATAGTAGCAGATAGTAAATTGAGAATGATGTGTTGGAGAGTAATCTAGATAACTATACGAATATGAATATATGAACCTATGAACATATATATGTATCAGATATAATAGATACTAACTATGGTAAAAATATGGAATCTGATTTATAGGTTCTTTAAAATGGCTGAACCAACTCAAATTGATGATAAAGGTATATACGAGAACCTTGAAGATGTAGTACCCCAAATGATTGATGTAAGGGCCTATGTACAATAGTTGGGAGATAGATATAGGCTGGGGTCTAATAGTGCAGACATAGATAATGTAGACCAGTATAGGGTGGCACCTAGGGTTATCGAACTATCTGATGAGGAAGATACCGAGAAGGATGTAGATCATGAACCTCAAGCAAGTGATCGAGAAGGTAGCGGGGGTAGGGAGGAAGATGTGGAGGAGGTTGAGGAGGCCTGTTATGGAGAGGGTCCAGAGACGAATGAAATATTGAGGTTCAAGAAAAAATACGCTATTCCTAGAGATATTAGGCTAGAGGAGTACCAGTATGATATGATAGACTAAGAAATACCCTTGGGTGGGATTCTAGCTCATCAAGAACAAATTAAGAAAGGGTTGAAGCATTCCCTTCGATCTGACTAGAAAAAGTTGATTAACTTCTTTGATGTAGCACCTGGTCAATTCAATCAGAATGTATATGATCTGTTTAGGGTATGTGGGGAAATAAATGGTTGACTCGAGGCCTGGGGGAGGAGTTGATAGTATTCGATGATTTATGTGTGTACTACACACTGATGATGAACCCGAAGAAACTAGGTTATCGCTACTTAGCGAGGTTTCTTAAAAGACCATTGTTTTATGACATGGTGTCAACAGGGGGGCAATGCAGCGACGAGCGTTTACTTATCTCTAGGAACAATGAGTTTGACAAGAAGGACCCTGGGAAGCCCTTAAATAAAAAGACATTTCATCTAGGTGCATGGTTAGATAATTGAATTGTCGTTATTGTAAGTGGTGATTGCTTGTGAATTTATTATAACTGTATTGTTATGTATGTCCAGCTTTGAAAGAGGTCGATAGGAACTCTAAAGTTAAAGAAGAGTTGTACAAAACCAGGAAATAATTCTTTGGTAGGATCGAAAATCTGGTCATCGACCAAGATTAAGTGAGTACCCTATTCCAAGAGAACAGGATAAAGAGGTCAAGGAGCAAAGGTCTTAAAGTTTCTGTCATCAACGGTAAGATGTCGACGAAAAACAAAAGGGCTGCCGAAGCCAGTCTGTCTTTGGAAAATCGTTCCCTAGCTGGGTACAATACTAATACAGATATAGATGCATTGTTTAGAAAATCTATGGGAAAGAGTGAGAAGAAAGCGGTGGCGAGCCAAGTTGTTCTTCCGCTGCTTCCTCGCAAGAGGACTACTTGACAGTCGATAACGGATGAGGTAGCTGGTACCACTAATCCAGTTGTTATGGTAGATGGGCATCCCCCATAGGGTACAGGGAGTATGCTCCTGAAGAAGAGAGAGAGTGGTGAGACGTCAAAGAATAAATTTGTCGAAGAGTCTGAGACTGAAGTTCAGAGGACAATGGACTCGTATATGTCTAGGACGGATACGCTGAAGGTGGAGTTGGATGACTGTTTGGTGGGGACTAAGAGCTTGATTTTGTTTCTTGGCGAGAGCCAGCGAAATATGTCGAAGGTGAGAAATTTTACTGCTTTGCTTCGATTAAAGAAATTGGTAAGTCATTCGAATGCTCAATTTATAAAGCCAAAGATCAAGAAGTTGTTGACGGAAGCCAAAGATTGGATTGTTGGCAGCAGTGATCTGGTAAATCAAGTTTTGGCGTACAAGAATATAGAGAAAAATTTGATCAAGGTAAAGGATAGGCTGAATGCACACCTGAACACCTACAAGCTGGAAGCAAAAAAGGCAAGGGATACTGCACTTCGAGAAGCGAAGAAAATTTCAATGCAGATAGCAAACTTTAAGAAGGATGTAAGGGAGTAGTTTTTCAATGCATGGAAGGCGATGGAGCTGGAGCAGGGCAAGGTTCTTGACAAGGTTAGGGCTCAGTTGAATGTAGAGAAGTTGAAGAGATGTAGGGAAGTGGGGGCCAATTTTGTAGGGTAGTATACGGTGTTGGAGGTGAGGAAAAACTTTTATAAGGGGTTGGTGAAGTCTGGTGGTGTTGTCTTTGATGATTCAAGTTCAAAAGACGAAGTGTCGGAGACTCCCAAAGTTTTTGGTGAGACGGAAGTCTTCAAAGATGTGGTGATGATAGAAGCTGATGTCTCGCGTCCTGAGGGAGCAAGCTGATGTTCCTGTACTTGAAGTTTTCTGAATGAGGATGGCGTAGTATCTTCTCCTGTAGTGTAAAGAATTATTGTAAGCAGTATTATTGTGTAGAAGTTTGTAAAAATGGTCGGTGGGACCAAAGCATTTTTAATCTTGTGGTATGTTGGATGATGAATATTTGTTTTTTGGAGAAGTTTTATTTTGAAAACTTGCTGCCTATATTTTGTAAATTATACAAAGTAGTAGATTAGGTAAAGTGATATGTCAAATGTAATTGCAGATCGTAGCAGATAAGTAAGGAACACTTATTGGCGTGATAAGTGAACGATGGCCATGAAATGGCAATTAAGAAGCATTTGTATCAGATTTGTATCCTTAGACGGATATCTGGATTGAGATTCGAAAAGAATAAGAGTTGTTTATAGTTTGTTCGATAAGTAAGGAATGCGAAGTAAAATATCCTATAATTGGATAGTGTTCGCGTAAAATTGAATGATAATTTGGATGCATACTTATAATGTATGGATTAAGATCGAAGATTGTACAAATGGTTGACATTCTAATGCATACGTATTAAGTATGGATCGAGGGTAAGTCAAGATAGTAAAGATTGATTGTCTGAAGCATACGTATAAAGTATAGGTCAAGATCAAGTCAAAATAGTAAGGATGATTGATTGTTTGATGCATATTTGTCAAGTATGGATCGAGATCAAGTCAAAATAGTAAGGATAATTGAGTGTCTGATGCATACTTGCTTAAGTATGGATCGAGATCAAGTCAAAATAGTAAGGATGATTGATTGTCTGATGCATACTTGTCAAGTATGGATCGAGATCAAGTCAAAATAGTAAGGATAATTGATTGTCTGATGCATACTTGTTTAAGTATGGATCGAGATCAAGTCAAAATAGTAAGGATGATTGATTGTCTAATGAATACTTGTCAAGAATGGATCGAGATCAAGTAAAAATAGTAAGGATGATTGATTGTCTGATACATACTTATTAATTATAGATCGAGATCAAGTCAAAATAGTAACGATTAAACTGACAGTAAAATTTGTTTATTTGAATCGATGAAAATGGTTATAGTATTTCATCTAAAAAATAGTTTCAATTGGGCAGTATTCCACCGATATTCGAGCTGTATTTCATCTTCAGTCATCAGCTAATAAGTTCAACTATCTGTCTTGTCGCTAACAATGTATGGCCCCTCCCAATTTTTTGAAAACTTTCTTGAATTCTTAGGCCGACTACTGTCTTGGATTCGTCGAAGGACAAGGTCTCCAATACCAAATTTCATTTTTCAAACTTTTTTGTTGTAAGCCTTTTTCAATGTGTCATAGTATCGTCCCAAATTTGCAATGGCTTTATCTCGAGTCTCTTCGATCCAGTTGAGGTTAGAGAGAAGACTGAGTTCATTGTCTTCATCTGGGATTTTCCTTCAGGTACTTGGGAGATCGAGGTCTGAAGGTATGACTGCTTTAGTACCAAAGGCCATCATGAAAGAAGTGCAGCCTGTTGAAACTCGAGGAGTGGTTCTGTAGGCCTAGAGAATACTAAGTAGTTCGTCAACCCACCTTTTTTTCTTATCGTCGAGACACTTGCATAAACCTAATTTGATGTTTTTGTTAATGGCTTCTGCCTGTCTGTTGCCTTGAGTATAGTATGGTGTGGATGTTGATAGCTAGATTTTGTATTTATAGGGGAAAGCAAGTACTTTTACGTTGATGAATTGTTTGTCGTTATTGGATTGTATCATTTGTAGGCAGCCAAACCTGGTGATTATGCACTCCCAAAGGAACTTGATGACCTCATTTTCATCGGTATGGAATAGAAGAATTACTTCAAACCATTTTTGTGAAGTAATCAGTGGCGACTAGGACGAATCTTCAATATCCCGATGATGGATGGAAAGGTCAAATGATGTCGATAACCCATCATTTGAATGGCCAGAGGACATTGCTAACATGCAAGTCAAGGGCTGGACTTTTAATGTCTTGAGTGTGGATTTGGCATTTGTAGCATTTACACAAAAATTCTTCACAATCTTGTCTCATCTTGGGCTAGTATAATCCTTGCGTGAATGCGCGCTGGGCTAATAATCTTCCTAAAATGAGTGTGCCATAGATACCTTCATACAGTTCTTTGATTTTGATCTAAGCTTGTTTTTTAGAGATGCATTCGATAAGTGGTTCCCCTCCTGTGAAGCAATATAAGATGTTATCTTGGACTGTGAATCTGGGGTACTTGACCAAAACTGATTGGACTTCTTCTTTGTTACAGGAGAGGACGTTGGAGTTGAGATATGCATAAAAAGGTCTTCTCCAGTCTTCAGGGTCTTCATCTTGAGCAATGGTAATCTCCAGTGTTGACAGTATATCGAGACTGGAATGCTCGATGATTTCAATTTCTAAATATCTTTTTATACTGTCCCCCAACATGGCAGCGATGTAAGCTAATGTGTCGGCATGCCAATTTTCTTGTCAAGGTAAGACATTGTTACGTGTTTGAATTTGTTTATCTTTTCTTCAACTAGGGCTACATAATCATCCATTTTTTCCGTTGTGAGGAATGTCGTGTTGTAATGATTTTCCACGAGTAAAGAATCGACGTAAACTGTAAATTCTTCCGCTCCGAGTGTTAGTGCGAGATCAAGACCGTGTAAGATTCCTTCATATTCAGTCTCATTATTGGCGACATAAAAGTTTAGTTTTATAGCTTTCTCGATGCGATAATTGGAAGGTGTAACGAGGACGATGCCAATCCCTGACCCTTGTGGCATAGCTGATCCATTTATAAAAAGTCGCCAACCCAAGCTTTTGGACAATGTATCTAGTTTTGCTATTGAGTCATCTGTGAAGATTTCTTCAAGTTCTTCCCAATCAGGGTCTTCAACCGAAAAGTCTGCCAAAATGTCAGCGACTGCTTGTCCCTTAACTGATATTTAAGTTTTGAAGGAGATGTCATATTAGCCAAGAAAAATTGACCATTACTGAATTCTTTGAGATTTTTCTTTCTTGGAGAGTACCAGTTTGAGGGGATACTTGGTAATGATATTAATAGGATGGGCTTGAAAGTAAGGATGAAGCTTTTGAGAACTGTAGACCAAGGCGAGTAGCTATTTTTCGTAACTTTTTTCAGCAGGCATGAGTGTTTATCGATGATGTAAATCAGTTTTTTAACTCCTCTATCTTCTCGAATAAGGATGAAACTAATTTAGTCTTCAGTCGTGGATAAGTACATTGTCAGTATTTTGCCATCAACTGGAGTTCTCATGATAGGAGGATGCCCCAAGTATCGCTTAAGATCTTGGAAAGCTAACTCACAGTCAGGAGTCTAAATAATTTCCTTGTGTTATTTTTTTCAAAGAAGAGTGGGATTGCCACGAAGAATGAGGTAACGAAGTTTGTATTGATCAGATGGCTTTGAGATGAATCTGTAAATAGCGACGATCTTGCCAGCAAATTTTTGGACATCTTTTTTTGTTCGCAGAGATGGCATCGCGATGAGCACTTTAATTGTGCAAGATCGATTTTGATTCTTCTTTTGTTAACTAGGTATTCTAGGAATTTACCAGATGTGACTCTAAATTGGCATTACTCTGGGTTGAGTATCATCTGGTACTTATGAAGGATATTGAAGATGGTTTGGAGGTTATTGGAGTGATCTTCATATTTTAAGCTTTTGCAGGTCATATCGTCGATGTAGACTTCCAAAATTATGTCCAGATGATCTTTGAAGATTTTAGTCACAAGCCTTTGGTAAGTATCTCCTGCATTCTTTAACCCAAAAGGCATTACAGTGTATCAATAGAGACCTCTTTCGGTAATGAAGGTTGTTTTTTCCTGATCGTCTTCGGCGAGTGGATCTTGGCTGTAGCCAGAGGTTGCATCCATTATAGAAAGAAGTTCATGCCCTGTGACGGAGATGAGAAGTTGTTGAATCAGTGGTAATGGAAAACTGTCCTTGGGTATAAACTTGTTAGGTTCTGTGAAGTCAACACAAACCATGATCTTTCCATTTTTCTTCGGTACTGCTACGATGTTAGAAACCTACTTCGGATACTTAGCTTCCCTAATAAATCTTACCCGAAGGAGTTTATAAATTTCTTCGTTCACAGCATTGCGAAGCTAAGTTTTGTTATTTTTGAAAGATTGCTTTATTGTCCGGAAGGAGGTTAATTCGGTGGCATGCGATTGATGGATCGATGTCCGACATTTCTTGGAAAGTTCAGGCAAAGATGTTGAAATTTTTCATAAGTAGCTGGATCATGGC
The DNA here is from genome assembly GCA_014058105.1 of Kingdonia uniflora. Lineage (NCBI taxonomy): Eukaryota > Viridiplantae > Streptophyta > Magnoliopsida > Ranunculales > Circaeasteraceae > Kingdonia > Kingdonia uniflora. Next base: position 5,994,611 of record JACGCM010001726.1, read on the forward strand.
TTCTTTTTTGTCGGTGGATAGTTTGGAGCCGATGAAGGTGTGACGTCCTGGACCATCGAGTTTAATGGATTCGACCATCTCGGTGTTATGTTGCTCAAATGTGGGGGGTATTTCTTGCTGTAGTTGGATACCTTGATAATTTTTGCTGCATAAGAGCTGATTGCAGTATTTTTGTACATACGCGCAACTGCTTGGCTACCTTTGATTTCGTAGATTTCGTGTTCTATTAGAAATCGCAATGCTAGATGATAAGTAGAAGGTACTGCTTTGATCGAATGTAACTAACTACGTCCCAAAATTCCCAAATATTTGGACTCAGCATCGATGAAAAGGAATTTTACAAATGTTGTTTCTGATCATGCCTGAACCAGCAGAGTAATTTCTCTTGTAGCTGATTCTTCCGAACCGTTAAAGCTGATGATTGTCATTGTCAAAGCTTTCACCGAGTCTGTGAGGCCTAGGACTTCAATTACTCTTCCGAAAAATACATCTGCTGCGCTTCCTGAATCGACGCGAAGCGTATGCAGGTCGTCCTACCTGACTTTGAACATAAGGAGGAGAATGTCATCATGAGGGTACTTCACGTGGCTGGTGTCACAGTCCTCGAAAGTAATATGGTAAGGACATTTTGATTTGCTTGAGATTGGGAGAAGTTTTGCTGATTTATCTGAGGAGGTTAATTTATAATAGGATGTAATCCAATCATCTTGTTTTCTTTTTTTCCCTTTTTAATATCTCGATCATACACAAGTGGCGAGCTTGCCCCTGAATCTGATTTTGTTTAACGTCTTTGTTTTTTGCTTCATCTTCGAGAAACTTTTGTATATCGAGTACATAATTATGAAGTCTTTCTGCTGAGAGGATGCGATGAAAAATTCGAATGAGTGAGTAACAGCTGTCAGTTTCGTGACTATGCACATTGTGATACTGACATAGAGGACTATTAGAGAGATCGGGCATTATTTATGGTGCTCCATAATACTCATCTCCCTTTATCATGGGTAAGATAGCAGAGAGAGTCGTTGTCATTGGGGGTAGAACTAGTACAAGCCTGTCGGGTTTTTTGTTCTTTTTTTTTTGGTCTTCTGTTATTGTCAACATTTCTGCCACGTTGTTTGGGTGCTTCAGAAGTGGTCGACGTATGGGGAGGAGATGAAGTGTTGAGTCGAGAGTGGATGGCTGAAGAACTTTCCATTTTATCCTTCTTGGATCGCTCTAATTCGATGTAGTTATTAACTACATCAATCATTTCTGTTACTGTTCTAGGCTTGTGTAGAGTGAGATCTTCGCGAACCTTAGAATCGATGTGTAAGACAGAGGTGAAAGCTGGAAGGACTATTTTGGGATCGGAGTTCCCAATTTTTTAAGTTTCTTGCAAGAAACGCTTGTAAAAGCTGGCCAAGGTTTCTTTTGCACCTTGCTCGAAGAAAAATAAAGAATCTACAGTAATTTCTCGTTCTTTCACGTGAGCATAATTCGACTCGAATAAACGCTATAACTGATTAAAAGTGGCTATGGAACCTTCTTGGATAGTATGGAACCATCTGAGAGGTTCTTCTTTCAGGCTCATATTGAATAGCCTGCAAAGCATGTGGTCGAGTTTGGAGTATAATCCCACTGCGGCTTTGAAATGTTGTACATGGGTAAATAAGTCTGCGAGTTCTGCATATTGAATGAACTTCGACATGTAGAAATTGTCTGGGATGGCCATAACTTCGAGATGAGGAAAGATAGGGTTTGTCTCAATCCTGTCAAGTGTAGATCGCCTGCCCAGGATATCAGAGTTTATAGCCAAGATTCTATTATTTAGGTCATCCAAGGTGATAAATTGTTGTGGAGGAATCGGTAAGGCTGCAACTCGCAGAAAAAAATCTCCCAGTCTTTTTGTCCCAATCGACCCCTGATTAGACTTCTTTCTGGTGGTGGGGGAGTCTGATGACGCGTGTGTCGACTTTTTTGAGTTGTCGATGTAGAGGATGTTAAGCCAAAATGCCAAGAAGCTCTGTCTGGGTTTCCGAATGTAGATCGTGAAATTCATAACTCGTCTTCTCTTAGTTGATCCCTATGGTGAGTTGTTCTTGATCGATGATCACTTCAAGCAAGTGGAGGTGGCGTTTGACGGCCAGTGAGTTGATCTAGGGTTCTCCTTAATCTCTCTATTTCCTTTTGATGTGCTTGACTCTGTTGATCCAAGGCTTTCCTTTGTTCGTCTATTTCCACCTGAAGAGCTTGAGAATGAATATGCTGGTCTTCTAATCTCCAGGCTTTTTCCGACTCTATTTGTTTTTGAAGCTTGACCACTGTATTGTGTAGGTCGACAGTTCCTAGTATACGATTAATTTCTTGGTCTCTCACCGTGTTGGAATGGCTTATCAGGTTAATGTTTGTCATCATAAATTTTTTAGATCAGTGGTAGTAAAGAAAAGTGTGGTAATTCCCAAAGATGGTGCCAATTGTAGTGGCAGATTTTCCAGAAGGAGAATCTTCGCCAATACTTATTCATAAGGAGAATATAATAAAAGTCTAAATAAACAAGATTTTATGTGGAAAACTCAGTAAAAGCTGAGAAAAACCACAACCTCGGGGAGAATTTTGATGTAAAATACAGTATATTGCTAGTTATTACAAGTTTTTGGGATTGATAGTAGGGATGAGGAAGTAAGGATAATAAAGTTCCGGATTCCGGTCCTTGAATAATTTATTCTCTGTATGTATTTATAGTAGATGCAGGCAGTTTAGAAAAAGAAAGAAACAGTCTCCTATTCCGGGGGGAGTGGGCGAACTTCGCGGATCTCTAACAGTTCCTTCTTAACCAGGCACAATGACTACTTTTAGAAGGTCGAGGACTTGAGGTATCTTCTCAAATATTATCTGTCTTCAATCATGTATGGCTATCTTCGACTACGCTTTGATGGCTTATTCTTTTCGAATCTGGGGATTATGCTACTACAACCCTATTTAATATTTAAGAGTTTGGGGGATTCAACCTCTAAAGCTTTGGTGTGCAATCCGAAGTGAGGTATTGCAAGAATGAGGGATTGGTTGCAAGGATTTCAATTGGAAAAGAGGTAACCACAGGATGTGCTAATCGAGTCTGAAAGTATATGATCGATAGTAGATATGTTAACTAAGGTAGTTCCATCGATGAAGTTTTAGCATTGGTTGGACCAAGTCAATATCTTATATCCTTGAGCATCAGAAGGCACACGGTTCTGGTAGTAAGTTGGTAGTTTGATTAAAAAGGCCATACCAAGGTGTAATTTGCTAAAGACCCAACTCGACTCTTCGTAAAGGTGGAGAATTGTTAGTTAAATTTGCTCATGTCGAGCAAGGCTTCTCGAATATCACACATGCTTGTGATGCGAGGAGGTTGTATTATTATAAACTCTTTAGTTTGATAAACTTGGAGTAAGAGTTAAACTTCTAGAACTCCTAATGTCAAAAGGAGTTATTGCTAGTTTCCATTTCTATCATAACTTGGAGAGGAAGCTAACTTCTAATTACATAAGGATTCTAATTAATAACTATTCTTCTATAAATATAGAGGTACGTTCTACGTTTAGATATAAGCCTTTTGTAAGCAAAATTCAAGGGAGAATTTTGTGTGGGGGAGAGTTATAATTTATTTTCTATAATTCTACTAGCTAATTACTGGCTCACCTCCTAGCACCGCACAGGGAGGATACACAGTTCGAAGAGCTGTTTTGATCCTTAAGGGATATCCACTATTGAATAATATTATCTTGTGCTTTACTTTCTTCTTTCTTATTTTATTTTCTATGCCATTAACTTGGGTGATCTAAGGGTTACTTCACATGTGAGTTAGTCAACATAATTTGTAACACTATAGACACAAGCAGTTAAGGCACATTCCTTCAAGGAACAAATCAAACCCATGTAAGAAACATACTCTAAAAAAATAGTAGGGTCGAAGGTAAAAGTGGAGTACGTGGCGGGCGACTTTGCAATTTTATTGTGATTTAATCATTGAAAAATTGGACATAATCAGTAGGGAATGTATATGATAAACATAATTAAAAGCTACACTAATTTGAGATCAAAATAGGTGGACATGTAATGTTGACCCATCCGCACATCCGTCTTCTGCATAGCGTAAATAGGGTTGGCAATTCGAGTTGGGCTTTGCGGGCCTTGGGAAGTTTTAGGTCAGATCGGGCCATGAACCTTCGTCGGATCAGGAGGGGCTGAGCCTTCATATAGAAGATTAAGCCCGCGGCCTGGCCATGAAGAAAATCAGGCTTTGCAAGCCAGACTATACGGACTGGGCTTGGGCCGGGTTTGGGTTGGGCTACATGGGCCAGACTATATGGGTCAACTTTATGGGTGAGATTATTTAAAATCTAAGAACATAAAATTACATTCATTAAAAAAAACACCCCAAAAAGGGAGGTAGGGGGGGTGGCGGCATAATACCTTATAACCTATCTAAAACCTGATATAAAATAAATAAATAATATAAAAAAATACATGGAGTGCTCATTCGACCTAATGTCAAAATAAAAAGGATGGGGGCATAGACCGTACCTCTTTAAATAAAAATATCTAATTTGATAAATTGTTTGTTGAATCTTCTTCTGATCCTTGTGGCATCAAATCTTTATTTTTAACTTTCGTTAAATACCAGTCTCTTATGCGCATATTCGTTTTGATTGTGTCAGGCTCTAAACTTCTCCTATAATATGTTATTAATCACCTAGCTCCACAGAAAGCCACCTTGGATGTTACTGTAGATACTGGAATTATAAGAATATTACGAGCGATCGCAGCAAGAATATGATATTAGTTTTCATTAGCTAGTCTTCCACCTCTTCAAAATGTCAAAGTCCGTATCTAGATCTATTTACGAATTGAGGTAGCAACTCAATTCATTTGATCCGCTATATTGTCCCCATGACGAATGTTCTCAAGTATGACGCCGCACAATCTCGGGGTATAGATAAGATAAGCTTGGTTGAACATGCGATAATGGTCCATTAAATTTACCATTCAACTCATAATCCTTAACTAATGATGTTATAACACTTATAACTAATTCAATTTCAGAAGTATATGTAAATGGATAAATGACTTCTTTATAAATAAATAAAAAATTTAGTGCATTAAGCTAAAATTGGGGATCACTAATGTAGCTACGACATCAATGGAATATGCTCAAAATATTTTTTATACTTTTCATGCAACTCGTCACAAATTCTTTTAAATTTTGTATTATATTTATATTTTTCAAATGTATTACAAATGTTAATTAAATACATAATAACTTCATAGGATGTAATATGATAACTCTTGGAAAAACATAGTATTGCTTTATAAAAATTTAAGAAAATTTCTAAGTAATTCAGCTACTACTCAATCATCATCACTGATAGTGTGAATAAAATTTTTTGCCATTTAATATTGTGTAATTGGCTATTGTAAGAAAAGTACTGCATCTAACATAAAAAATGCAAAGAACCAATGCTCAACATCTAGAGGTGGTTTTCTCAACCTTTTATTTAAAGCATGACATATTTTTGTAAAATCTTAATAACATTTTTGTGAATTATGCAAATAAAATGCAGTTAGTTTCACATTTACCTAAACATTTTATCATACATTTAATCGATTTTTTTACCATTAGATTAATAATGTGACAACAATATTCTAATTTTGAAATATTTATCATTGTGTTAAGCAGGTAACCAAATTCTAGTCTCTCTAGTTTGGGATACATTTCTTTTATTCCTCTATTGAAAAATTGAGTTTGCAGGCTATGAGCATTGCTTCACAAGATCTGTTGAGGAGGTGGAAGCTTGGGTTGTCTGGAGGGGAATCAGCTTAAGTCTTATCTTTATAAATTAAGACTTTTTAATTTTTTTGTGATGCCAAGAATATTATGAAAGCTCCTTGCACCAGATCCAGAGATGTCTCTTGGCAGGTAGATACCTTATGTCAGAATATTCTACATGTTCGTCAACATTTTTGGGAGCTAAATTTTTGCTATATTAGTAGAAAATTCAATGAGCATGCTCACAACTTGGCACAATTAGGTTTAGATGGATGAAGTACTTTTTTTGATGGGGAGTCTGTTCCTCCTAGAATTCCCAAGTCTGTAAATGATCTTAAAGACCATGTATTTTATGTTTAATTTATGAATATATTTTGCTTAAAAAAACACCAATTCTTTAATTATGTACTAGCGCGATCAGTTGAACTAGCATTATCAAAGGAAGTAAAAAATATTTTGTTTGACCTTCTAGATTCGTTGATCGCTTCAAAAATGGACCAAGATATAGTTAAATTATCATGAGGGATTTCAATTAACCTAAACCAAATAATTATTTTATGTATTGTCCAACTACTTTCATTTATAAAGCCCAACTACTTTCATTTATAAAGCAAGATAAATTAACCCAAATCCTCAATTCCAACAAAATCCCACATATCGAAACCCCCACTACTAACTAGAGTACATGACATCATGGCACTGGTATGCCAAACTAGGCATACCTTTTGACCAAGGTTAAATTCATAATTTTAAAAGTTTTATAGTATGTTATATGTATCATGTATGATCATACACCACCAATTTAAGTAAATTACCACGGCGTTTATTAGTCGTAATAGCGGTTTTACCATTGATATTGTCCGTGGTGGAGGTCTGTAGTAAAATGGATGTGGCAATTTTTTTGCCACAGATCAAATCTATGGTTTTATCGTATATTGTACAACAGAGTTATCCGTGGCAATAATTTTTCCACGAACATATACGGTGGTATTGTATGGTATGTATAACTAATGTAGTCCATTGTTAATAATATTACTATGAATTTAGCCTGAGTTCAATATTTTGAAATCTGTAACAGTTCTTTAATTTGCCACTGCCTAAGTTTATGGCGATTTACTTTTTATTTGTTTTTAAAAAAAATTTAGCAAAAGCAACCTGCAAAATCTGTAATATTCTCGATGAACCGGTCATTTTCTCTCATGAACAAATGTATATAAATAAAAAAGATAATTCATAATAACTAGTTTCATTTATGAATATTAGTAAAGAAAAATCCATGTACATTAGTCCATATATATACCAATTCAAAAAGAAACTATACACATCTTCCCTATATTGAATCAAAAGGAATCCATGGTCACACCAAAAAAAAATTAAAAAATGGAGACAATAGTAGCTTCTAAAGCAAAAGGATTAATAGAACGGTGTTCAAACCATAAGCACAAAAGTAGTACCGGATCCAAGAATATGAAGCGTCTTCAATCCATTATAAGCATCTACAAAATTAAGGAATAACAGATTCAAGAATTGGAAGCATCTTCAATCCATTATAAGCATCCACATAAGTAAGGACTAACAAATTCAGGAATCAAAAGCATCTTAAATCCCTTATGAGCAACCAAAAAAGTAAAGAATCTAACGACGGAAAGCACCTACAAGAAAATTAAAATAACAAATAAATATAAAAGTCAAACCCTTTGTACTTATACTTGATAAATGGATAACGAAAAGAACTTCAAAAAATATAAAAGAGGTTAGGAAGGATAATCACCTAAAAGACGAAACGTAAAAGAATTCTCGGGTACTTAATCATATTGCCAATTAAAAGCTCATCAAAGAAAACTCCATGTGAACCAAAGACTGGGGAATCTTGCTCAAAAATCATATTAACAATAACCTCATATTCCGCCTCCTCGCTTTCCTGGTAACCATAAATTACTAATGCCTTCCCAGAGGCCACAATATCCTCGTGCAAGTTTAAAAAATGAACAATGATTTCTTCTCCCAAAATAGGTCTAGACATCTAACAATAAAATGCATGTGGCACTGATATTAGTAAAAAAAAAATAGCAATTTAAGGGAAAAACTATATAATTAATCCCTACCCATGATCTATCAATATTAACAGTAGGTGTCGTAGTACGTTTAAATGATCGAAGAGATGTTACCATGTCCTTCAAACTATCAAGCTTAACATCATTTTTAGCCTTGTATTGTGAAAACCGGTTCTCCAAATCAATATAGGATTCTTTATCCTCCATAATTTGTGCCCTCAAAAACTTGGTACTCTATATAAACTTTTTGGTCATATCCGGATCCATAAAATTCACACAGCCTTTTTTCACCTTACCAAATACTTGAGCTAAAGGATCGTGGTCAACATCAAGATATTTAGATTACGTATTCTTCACAATAATATATTTTACTATAATCTGTAAATAACAAATTATACTAAAACAATCAAATAAAGAGATATGAATGGTTTAGAAATAGCAACAAAGATAATAATATAGTGAGTTATTTATTCACTACAAAAAAAAGGGCCTTTGGCAACACACATATATAGCTTTTGGCAACAAACTATGTCTGTCGCACGTTTGCAACAGTCCAAGTCTATTGCCATATCTCCAAGTCTGTTGCTAATGTTTTATTGAAATACTTTTATGTTTTTCACGTCTCTTTCCCAAATTCTCCCGTCAAAAGCTTCGCTCTCTTTCTCAGAGATTTCACCCCAAAAATCTTATCTCTCCCACGATTCAAGAGCAAATCTGTTATGGATAACCTCCTGTTCCCCATGTTTCTCTCCAAATCCCCCTTTTCCCAAGATTATGTATATTTTGTGGCATCTCTTTCTGCGATTATAGTCTCGTTGGTGGCTCTCGCACTCCTTTGCAATCAAAGCTATCTCCCTTTACCTTTCCTTCTTCTTCTCTAAGCATCAATCGAATTTAAATTTGATAAAGTCAGGCTTAATTCAACTTATTTTATGAAATTAGGGTTCCAATTCAACTGATTTTATGAAATTAGGGGTTTAGGGTAAGCACTTATAGTTTTCAATTATAGGTTGTTGTCATGGTTCTAATTACGACTACAAGTAGTTGTTATCTTCTTCAGCTTCTTCACCTTAACTTCCTCCATTGAAATCGCAGAGCAGGAGCTAGTGACACTAATAAGTATTGGAGTTTAGATCTCAAAAGATGTTGGGGTTTTTGATTTTGAGATGATGGGGTTGCAGTTCTATTGTAAATTGTTAATAGGGTTATCTCATTTTTAGATTTAATGGGGTTTGGAGAGAACATGAATTAGGGGTTAAATTTGATAGTTTGAGAGATTTAGAGGTATATCTTGTTATATGATGGATGGCATTGGGAGAGGTTCTGAATCTATTAATGGAGATATGGGGTTCATTAGGATAGATAACAGAAGTAGTTTGAGTCCACCGGGGTCGAGGAATACTAGCCCGTCGAGCTGAACTGGGTCGAGGAATACTAGTCCTTCTAGGGTCAAGAAGAAACCCCGGGGTTTAGACGAGGGGACCGCTGCAACGTTTGGTAAATCGGTTCATCCTGATGTTCAAATGGAAGATAATATATGGGCGATGTTGGCCGAAGATTTATTGAATGAGATTCTAGTTAGGATTCTGCCTTTTATGATATTTTGGCTCCGGTCGGTGTGTAAACGTTGGAATTCGATTCTTCAAGATAGTGGGTTTTTTAAGTTCCATTCTGAAGTGCCGTCGCATGGACCTTGCCTTCTGACGTTTTCAAAGAACCCGCCAACCCAGCAGTGTGCAGTTTTTTGTTTGCCATTGAAGACATGGTATAAAATTATGTTTGCGTTCTTACCTCCGTGGGAGTTATGGTTAGTTGGTTCTTCAGCGGGTCTTGTTTGCTTTTCTGGGCTTACATTTAAAACCTTGATATGTAATCCTCTCACTCAAGTATGGAGAACATTGCCTAGTATGCATTTCAATCAACAAAGACAATTGATCATGGTTGCTGACCAGATAGAAAAATCGCTTAAAGTTATAACTACTAGTGAAATATTTAGTGACAAGACACTGCCTACCGAGGTTTATGATTCGAAGCTCAACATGTGGTCCCTTCATCAAACAATGCCTATTGTTAATCTATGCTCTTCCAAGATGGCATTTTGCGACTCTAGGTTATATCTCGAGACCCTTTCACCTCAGGGGTTAATGATGTATCGGATGGATATCGGGTACCGGGAACACATTCCGGCAAAATTCCCGAGGTCTTTATAAGATGGATATCTGGTTGCTGGTACACACAAACGTCTGTTTCTAGTTGGACGGATAGGTCTTTATAGTACTCTTCAGAGTATGAGAATTTAGGAGTTGGATCATGGGAAGGTTATCTGGGTGGAGATCAGTAGAATGCCTCTGAAGTATTTTAGATCACTATTGAGGTTATCAGCAGAGAGATTTGAGTGCTTTGGGCAAGATAGCTTGATTTATTTTACTTCGTGGAACCATGGTATGGGTCTTCTCTATGACGTAGATAAGAAAGTATGGTCTTGGATTGCTGGCTGTGCGCTTCAATCTTATAATAGCCAGGTATGTTTCTATGAGCCGCGGTTCGATGTTTCTATTTGCTGAAAAGCTTTTTGGTTATGAATGAATTTTCCTTAGAGTTCCAAATGCAGAAACTCTGCGTTACACTCCAGGTAAGCTTTTTATTTTTTCTGCAGGAATTTTACATTATATAAGGAAATGTTTAGGGGGAAAATGTAAGAAAAACTGGTTTCAATCCATCTGTACTTCATAAATATTCAATACAAAATATGTTGATTATTTTCAAGCGTCCATTTGCTTCTTTTGTCATTAATTTTGTTGCCCCCATGATGATTATATATACACTCATAAGAATTGTTTTATAATGTAATAGTGCCAAGTTTCTTAAGTTAATTTGTTAGCATGATCTATACCATACAGTTTTTCCTTATTTCTATTAATTATGTATTAGTTATTGGCTAGCTTCTATCCCGTAAACTTAATTTTCTACATATTTAGGTATTGAGGAAACTCGTGGATGATGCATCAAAGTTTTTTAATGACAAAGTTACTAAAGTTGTTGTACTTTAATGATTCCCAGAGAACAGCAACAAAGGATGTTGGTCGTATTGCTGGATTAGAAGTTCTTCGCATTATTAATGAGCCCATCGTTGCTTCACTGGTTATAGCCTACTTAGATATAGAGAATATGATACAGTCTTCTCCATTAATTGTTGAATGAAGGTCTTGAGATATTAATAAAGTTACATATATGTATTTTTTGTGTAATAATGCAGGATATGATATTTTTTTGGCGATTTCATTGCTAATTTTTTTTAAATGAAAAAAAAAATTTGCGACGAACAATGACCGTTGCCAAAGACATCTTATTAGCAACATAAGATAACTTTAGCAATAGAGTTTAAGTATTGTTGTTGGCGGTGTTGCCAAAGCTGTTGCGACGGACAAAACCCATTGCTAAAAGTGTAACAACGGTAACGGACTTTATCTGTCGCAGAAACATTACTTTTGGCAACGGACTTTCTCTGTTGCAGCCCCATCCGCAACACCCCTAACGGCAACACTTATGCTACGGACATAGTCCGTTGCGAAAGGGCTTTTGCAACGGATATAGTCTGTTGCTAAAACCCATTTTTTTGGTGGTGATTAAGTATTAAATTCACTTTAAAACTCTAAAGTTTTATTGGTTCTTTGTTTTAGTTTAAGCTAAGTTCAATTGTTTACTAGATCCAGATCAGTATATCTCATATAAATCGTCGTATATTTCATACATTTTTTTCTTACCAAACTTTCTTCCATTTCAAAGACCTGCACTTGACAGTCTATACCAATCATATAAATCACGATCAAATCTCATTATATAGATTGTGAGAGAATAAGTAACATAAAGTTCTACATAAAGAGTGAAGATAGCGTGGCCATTTCATAATACGGAGATGAAACATGCTACTGTGCGTCCATGAATCACAGTCAATCTTGATATTCCAGAATCTATTAGTTTGTCAACCTCAACTCCTACTTCTTTAACAAGGCTACTGTGTGAAACGTGGTAAGAGAAAAGCCTAGCTGCAAAATCTTGTAATTTATAACAGAAAGTAGATAAAAAGAATATGGGACTAACATATATCAGCATGCCACTGGGTCGAACCGTAGAGCATGCTGAAACTAGTAGATGTGGCAGCAAAAATCATCCTTGTATATAGTTATCCAACATTCTGCACTGTCAATTCACTTACTGTTCTACTAAAAAAAATCTGCATGTCCAGACAGCATCAACTCTTCTTACTGGCTTTCATGTCAAACAATTAATTAGATCCACCCAAATGAGTTTCGAGTCGCAACTCTTTTTTCCACCTTTTGAGTTATTCAAAGTAATGTTCATTTAGCATTAAAGAATTCTCTATAGCACTCGGCGATGGTGATGTACCCGAAAAGTAGGTCCTCTTTGCTTTGCCTCTCCAAATGCCCCTTCACGTCATTAATGTGGCCAATTAACAATGCCCAAAACTACGAGTCAAGATTGAATCTACTATCGGCAGACGATTCCAAAATTTCTTGATGATACCGTGGGTTATCCTTAATATCATGTTACTATTACTTTTGTAAAACGTCTGATGGCAGGATAAGTTATGCTAAAGAGTCAAGTGCTTGCAAAAATTAGAAGAGTGGTAAAACCGGTTCTCTTGATGATTCAGACGAGTGTCTTCAGTTTCCTCCTCACAAAGCCATTTTACCCAATTTTGATGACTTTCTTCAATAGGATAGATCTGAATTCATTGTTTCTACCTTTGTCGTGTATCTTGTCACTTTCCCAGTCGTACCCATAGCTTAATACCTTTATGATTTACTGGGAACCAAGGTCGCCCATTTGCATCACAAATATCCCTTCACAAAAAAAAGATCCTGTGGGTTGAAACAACCACGTTCAAGTTTAGACTTTATTATGAAGAAAATGTACCATCAACATAATATTTAGGAGCTCAGTTGGCTTCATCATCATTGAGAACTCCTCTCATGTAATATGGTTCTTATTTCCAAAGAATGTCTACGAAAATCTCCTTCACCCCCGAAGGCACAACCCTATTTATCATCCCTTTGGCAAAAACTTATAAAGCATTCTAGACATAGTTTAGCTTCATCATTCTTCAACTCCCCAATTCAACCCACATACCCAATCAAACAAAACCCAACATGGAAATACATAAACAAAGTTTACTCATCAGTTTCCATTAATCAAATCTCACCAAACCTATGAGGTGAAATGGGGTTTGCTCAACTAAATAGAATCTAATTTAATGAATATTCTTTGCTCAACTAAAAGTGGTAAGAGATAAATCTTACCACTTTTTCTGCTACAAGTGTTGTGGGGAAGGTCATGTCACTGCTAGTATGGCTAATTAAGAAGGAATCTAATTTTGTCGTAGTTAGATCCACTTCCATCTATCAATAACATATAGAAGACTACTCAAAGTCATCATCGATCATAAATAAATAAATAAATAAATAATAGATAAAGTCAAAACTATTATCAAAGCTAACCATTTCATCAGCTACTCCGAATACCCCCTTTCTTTTTTTCGTATAAGTGGTTACCATCTTTGACCTATTTATCTTGTTCCTTTCCCGACTAGCCTTAACATCTTCTGAACAAGTAAGGTCGACATATCAAACCAAATTTTAAGGTCTAGTCTTTTTGGAGAAGTTATTCTTCCTTGCTTCATCTGTATCCCACTCATCATACTTTTTCCTTAAGTGTTTTCTTTTCATTTCTCTACAAGTTATTAACACATCTCATAAATTTTCTTTTTGCCGCTTCAGGAAGTACATATTCTTCATGTAATTAGTACAAGGTATAATCAATAACAAAATAATGACATTGATTCAATACATGAAGAATAGCATCACAAGTTTTCACTTACACATATTATCTGCCAAAAAGTATCTTTAAATCTATTAGGAGCAGTTGGCCAATCTAGATAATATGGGGGGGATATGTTCTTTCACTAAATTTCCAAAATGAGACATAAATTTGGTTGAATTCTTTCTAACAACATGACCTAAAAATGATAACTTCAAAGGTATCTTTGTTTTTGATGAATCTATGGTGAAAATCAAGTATTAAGAAGGCAAATTTTTGGAAGTCTTATCACTTCATGATTTAAGGTAGAAATAAAAAAGAGTAACATCCCAATAAGCATCATTAGGATATATCAACATACCAAGGTCTTTATAGCCATAAATAGTGAATAAAGTATTATAGAACTACCTCTACCTGATGTAGCAGAATGCTCATGCGATCCCCAAGTCGGTATGGGCAAAGGCTTTGAAGGGTTTGGTTAGGATGTCGTCGATTGTGATGGTGGTATCATCCTGAAACCAAACACAAGTAGATAAGAAATTAATACCATAAATAAAACATATGTATAATACCAAAAGGCAATCTAGAATTAGTAAACAGTTATATGAAAGAATAAATATTGGGGAAAAAATGAAATACAATTTTAAAAAGTAGATAAAAATTACAAAAAAAAAAACTCATTCCATTTGATGGATATATAACAAATTTAGCAAAGTAACGAAAGACAAGGTTCACGTGTTAAATTCAACTATGATATAAATAGAACTTTCTACATCCACGATCCTTTAATAATTTCTTCATCTTCATCTACATTCTCATTTATTAATCCCATTATTGAAGAAGTAATAGGATTTCCTGTCTCAAAAACCAGTGGTTCTTCATATGCGTCAACGTCCTTATCTAATATTTTTTGAGCATCAATTACGGCAGTTCAATCAGTCCTAGTTGGATCTTGACAATAGAAGACTTGTGAAGCTTGAGATGCGAGACAATATGGCTCATCGTCGACCTTTGAGTTTCTCTTTAAATTTTATAAGTTCACAAAAGATAAATTTGCTTCAGCGTCAAATATGCATCCATTAACTTTATCTTCAACCCATACCCATTCACAATAGAATACTATTTGGGGGAAATCATAATAATCTAGTTCGATAATTTCCTTTACAATCCCATAACATATGGTTTCTGCTTCACATGGATTTTGATCTCTTGCACTAGCAACAAAATTGGTCATTGATTTCATCTTAACCCCACTATTCTGTGTTGTCCTGCAAGATTCAGAGTTCGTTGTACAAAACACAAATCTATTTATGCGATAGGCTTTATATGAAGTAGCTTTAAAGCTCAGCCCGTCGATTAATCTTTTCATTGTAGACATTTTTGAGTTCTCAAACTATAAAAGAATAGATAAATCCAAGATTAGTTTGTTTAAGATTAATAATTATCATAAAATGCATTAAGAATGTATGTTTTTTACCTGCTCCTTTAACCATAATATATAATCCAGTGGTTTTCCTACATGTGTACTTCCCCTACGACTTGAAACTCGCATGTACAATCTGAGGTTTATATCATACTTCTTACATATTAATCAAGTATTAGGTATGACCTACATAGATACGTTAAATAGAAGGATATATATATATATATATACTTACTTTTCCCATTCTTCAATTCCATTATAAGAGCTCAAGGCCCAACGATGCACTTATCTGTACTCAAGTGTTTCAAGATGTTGCCTTTGTCAAGAGGTTATTCCTTATATGCATCATCATCTATAAATGTTGGTCATCCATGTTTATGAGTCCCTTTTCTATTATTAGGTATATACTCCATGCAGTAGAATATTGCTTCATCTAAAACATAACGATTTGCGATACACCCTTCTACAAGCTTTGGAATCTTGACATAATCTTTGTATGTTCTCATTTTTCTGATGCATGTAGTAAATCATATATCAATTCAAGAAAATTGTATGTTAAAGATGAAATAAGCTTCAAACTACTAATAAACCTCTCGGAGCAATACATCCATCTAAATTCGACTGGTCTACATTTCAATGCCTCCTCCCCTAAC
Source organism: Kingdonia uniflora (assembly GCA_014058105.1). Taxonomy (NCBI): domain Eukaryota; kingdom Viridiplantae; phylum Streptophyta; class Magnoliopsida; order Ranunculales; family Circaeasteraceae; genus Kingdonia; species Kingdonia uniflora. The sequence goes on from JACGCM010001726.1 coordinate 6,010,367, forward strand.
TGTACAACAAGGTGAACCATGGAAATAAAAAAAGATGGAGGGAAGTACTTCTTAAACACACATAGAGATTCAACTACCCACTTGACCACGAATTGTAGTTCTTCTCGATGAATAACCTTAGAGCATAACACATTGAAGAATGAGGATATCATTTGAAAAGCGGCAAGTAATGGCTTCTACTTCTTGAAATCATGCATTTAGACTACTAGTAAGAGCTACTGTAATAGGAAATGATAATCGTGTGACTTAAGACCTTTTAGTTGATGTTTTTTCATGTCTACATTATGTTTCCAATTAGAATATATCCAATAGGGATCTTTAGCGAATTTAAGGCACAACAAAAGGATTCCTTTTCTACTTGATTTAATTTAAAGGCGGCCTTTGGAATGAAAGTCTTATTGACTTTACGCTGAAGCCATTTTTTTTTCTTATTTTCAAATCCTCTAGGTCCTTATGAGCTTTAATGCCATCCTTGGTTTTTCCTTTAGTTCCCACTATCGCCGCTATGGCAATTGAAGCAAAGTTACTTTTCACATGCATTATATTAAGATTATGCGCCACAAGTAGATACTGTAAATATTAAATAAAATTAGAATACATACTTTAACATCAAATATGTATTGATTCTACATAAATATTTTCATACCTTTCAATTAGGCAAGTTGAATAGGATTGTTTTCTTTGGCCATGGAGTCGGATCGTCATATTTATTTGCAACTCTTTTTCTTTTCTCTCCTACTTTTTCCCATTTTGTTACTAGCTTATCTACTCTGCTTAATATTTCTAAACCAGCCAAATGTATTGGTGCCCTTCTATGTTCCTCAAACCCATTAAACTACAATTTTTGTTTCCTAAAATGATGATCTACTAGTAAAAACCTCCAAGTGTCCATATAAGCATGCTTACATCCATATTTTAACCTCTATGAGGATATGCCTTCACTGCAAACTGGACACCCATATTTTCCTCCAGTTCTGCAACCATAAATATGTCCATATGTAGGAAAATCATTGATCGTCCATAATAAGATTGCTTTCATTGTAAACATGATCTTCTCTGGAGTATCATAAGTTAAAATACCATTATCTCACAGATCTTTCAGCTATGAGACCAAAGGTTGGAGGTAAACATCGATGTCTTTTCCTGGACCACTCTTACCTGGAATAACTAGAGTACATAAAGTAAAATCTTTTTGCATGCATAAAGACAGTAGAAGATTGTAAGGGACAATCATCACTGGCCAACAACTATACGAATTGATCTTATTGCCAAATGGGTTGAACCCATCAGTAGTGAGTCCAAGACAAAAATTGCGTGCTTCTTTCAAAAATTTAGGATACCTAATATCTACTTCTTTCCAACACTAAGAATCAGCGGGATCACACATGAGGCCATCAATTAATGAACCTTTATAATGTCATTTCAAACTCTCAACAATCCATGGAATGCAATGAAAGAAATGGAAAACGCATAACGCCTCTTTAGTCGGTCATGTTCATAAAATAACTATACAAGTTATAAGGATTAGTACTAACCTGTAAAACCTCTTCAACCTGGGGGTTAAGGTAAAATACTTTTAACACCTTTACTGGTATCTTTCTTAATTTTTTCCTCACAGGGTACTCAGATTTTCATCTACATACACCACATATAGGACATTTTTCCTTAATCTTATGCTCCCTCCATTACAATATGCAGTCGTTTTAATAAAACCAATAACATTGTGAAACCAGAATCAGACTATTGACAAGATGATTTCAAACTCATTAACTCAATTGTCGCTAACAACATTGTATCATCTGGTGAGCATGAAGGATATAATGGATGGGAAAAATCATCTTTTAAATTTTTATACTCAATTTGCTCCTCTGGAAATTTATTAGCACCTTCATAAGAACCATCTTGTGTGCCTTCGTTAGGGTCTTCAGGTTGTATATAACCAAAGGCATCATCAACTAAATCAAACATTCTTGGTCGTTCAACGTCATCATGTTGAGTAATTAAAGGTTCATTAGGATTCTGAATATGTGCATCAACAGTAGCATTTCTGGACTCTCTATAAAAGTACCAAGTCATATATGACTGATCTATACCATAAGATATTAAATGAGTTCTTATTTCATCAGCTGTTTTTACCCCATTGACATTATGACATCTATTGTAAGGACAATATGCCATATCTCCTAAAGTTTGTTTTACATAATCAATGAACGACCGAACACCATTGAGGAAATCATAAGTCAATCTACTTGCTTTCATTCAATTCTTGTTCAAATTCGTAGAAGACATGTTCACAGAACTTCAATATCTCTGGCTAAAACAAAATTGTCCTAAAGTGAGAAAAAAAAGATGAACAAGTAAAAAGGCAAATCTTATCTCAAAGATCGATTATGTTCGTTTAAAGATCATCCCAAGATTTTTACCTAATAAAATTATGAGAGTTTCTTTTACCCTTTTTCTCTTCAAAATATATGCATCTCCTAAGTGCATCCCAGTTAATATGCAAATGAGGTATAACACAACTCGAAATTATAGATACTAAAAAAAGAACGTCGGTAAACTTCGGCATACATATAATGAAAAACTTTTTATGCTTCAATAATATTAACAAATGAACACTAAAAGGAAGGAAGCTCACTTGTACTATTTTTTGCATCTTTTTCCACTTAATAATCTAGCACTGCAACAACAACCAATTGAGCTTCAACTGCAACATCACATCATAATGATTGGTCAATATGTCTTTTTAAATTATAATGAAAAATTGAAGAATAATTTTAAGTGGCCTAAACAAAAGGTAGTTAAATAAATTAAACATATCAATTAACGAGACGAGGTAATTGGCATACAAAAAAAGAAACCATAAGCGCAATATATATAAAGATAGATTATTAGTAAATGTGATTTATTGCATCTAATGTTCCTCCTACCACAGTGGATTATACAAATAAAGCCAATTTGCAACAATGAGTATACAAGCACTAAAGAGAAGTGTAAATTTAAGTGACAAGAAGGGTGGGCTGCACCTAAGCATACTATCAGACCAACATACAAAACTACCAATCATCAAGCCCCAACAAGCTTTGGACCTAGGCGATGATATTTATGAGAATTGATAAACTAGTCGTAAAGATGGTACAGCCGTTATAGCAGTGATGAATCAGAAACCACTTCTTTTTTTAATGTTAACATATCTAGATTATATGGCATTGGATTTTATTTTTTTAATGAAGTAAGATCAAAATGGTCCTATACGCAATCAAATAAGGGAAGGAAAGCAATGTATCTGCAATGCAATTACATAAGTAAACTATAAAGAAAAGAAAATGAACCATTAAAGAATTCAAGAATTCTACACATGCCCAAGTATTTATCGACATTCCTTATGCCACCCAAGTCACAATGGAATGGAAGGACAGACCACGACCACCAATATGAAGGCTAAAACATGAAACCATTAAATCCAATTTCAATCTTACCTTGATGTGCATCCACAACTTTAAGAAGCTCATCCCCATACTTAATCACTACTCTATAACCAAAAATGTCGTAAGCTCTTCTTCATACTTATGAGCATCATTTGGTTACACTCTGTCGCTTTCAAACTTAGTCCAACTGACAATAAATAACGGGTCCACATATCCAGTCGGTAGACACCTCCTGCTTCAATAGTCTCATTTATCTTGTATTCTGTATTATAAAGTTCAAAACCCAAATCCTTATTTCTTTCTGCAACCCTTCCGAAACTCTAATACAAGTAGATACCTATGTTGCCCAATTCCCAATTTGATAACTATAAGACCAAGCTTCTGAACCAAAAGCTTTTGAACCATAACCATTTTGATGCTAAGCTGTGATATAAATACCAAGCTTCTAAATTATACCTACCACCTAAAAGAAAATGGGTCATCGATAAAATGCACCAAGGGGACTTGGAATTGGGTTTTGTAGAAAGGGGACATTCATAAAATATACTAAGGGAGGGAACTATACCTGTAAGGACATATCCCTCGATCTCACCAAAAATCGAGCTGTCACCAGTTCAAATTACCTCCATCTCAGACTCACACATTTTAACATAACTTCTCCAGTCAACATTCCAATCTACTCCACAAACTGTTGAAGAACGTGGGTCGAACTTCAAACTGAAAAACCTTATCCAGTCAAAGACATTTGTCTCTCATGAACTCGTCTGTTACTCAGTCAATCATAACTAGCCACATTGTTTGGAAAACGTGCTCTAGCACGATGAAGAGCTGCGGAGAAAGCCTATATAAAGAAAAGGTTCTAAAAGAGACAAGGACCAGAAAAATTATACAAAAGATCATAAAGAAACTACTTGTCAGGATTCTCAAAAACATTCAAACTTCTTAGTTACAAGGTTTAAGCATTTTTATATCTAGAGATTGCTTGTAATAAGATATCCGCCTCAAGCAATAAAGATACTTTTACAAAAATCCTCCACCCGAGGTCGCAGTTTTTTACCTATTCAGAGATTTTTCATGCTAAAACCACCTGTGTCATTTCTTACTTTCCATTAGAATATTGTCGCAGGTTCATTGGTGTGATAGCGATTTCCAAGCCATTTTGAGCTTATAGAATTTGGCTATTACATTTTGCACCGTCTGTGGGAAAGATTGCATTTATACGATATCCTAAGGCATTCTTTTACTATAATTTTTAATCATGGTTACTTCTAGACGACTGGCTACAGGCACCCAGCTCGATATTTCAATGGAGCCGGGGCAACTTACAGAGTTATGGGCAAATCTCAACGCCGAAACAGAGAAACGCGCCGAGCTCGAACTTCAGTTATCAAAGGATCGGAAGCTCCGTGAGAAAGAGCTCGACACAGAACAACAAGCTCGTTTGATAGCGCTCAAACAACATGAAGACCAGATGACAACAATACAAACTGCCCCAGAGGCTCTGAAAAATACTCAGCAGGCTCCTCTAACAAAAAGCCACGATTAGTTACCAGAGACCTCCCGTGTTTCCACAAGGGAAAGATTTGGCCCTTGAGGAGTCGTCAGTAAAGCTATTTCCAGGAATCTCAAGTATGAACCACAGCCTTCCATACATTTGGGGGGTGAAGTTCAGTCAAAAGCAAGTTGAGGTCACCAAATTTTTGTCCGCCAGGAGGAAGAATAGCGACCTCAACATCAAGTTCAAGCATGAGATCGTCTGAGTGAAGGTACGAGTACTCATCATCCACGACCTATTCGTCCAGTGATTCAACCAATATGTCATTATGTTACGAAAGAGCATATAGACCAATAAATTAAGGAGTTGATCGAAGCACAAGTTCTGAGTACTCCTGGCGACATCACAAAATTACAAGGAAGTTCAATTGCAAAAGATTTATTCAAAATGGAGATACATAAAGGTTTCCATACTCTAAAAATTCGTAAATACAAAGGTACTGACCCGAATGAGTACATTCAACAGTACCGTGATTCATTGGGGTTATACACCAATTTCAACCACATCCACTGCCATTTGTTTACCACAAGTCTACAGGAAAAACCACTCCGATGGTTCCACTCTCTCCCTGAGGACTCCATATATACATTCGACCAGCTGCAGAAATAGTTTATCAAGACATATGCTCACAACAGGGACAAAGAGGAAAATTTGTATTCTTTTATCAGTCTTAAACAGTCACACAGAGAGAAGGTCGAGGCTTTTGCAAAGAATTTTTTAGAGCTCGCACATAAAGTGGGTAACCTCAATAAGAAAATAGCTATTACTGCTTTCATCAATGCGCTCTAGCTCGACTGCAAGGCCAAAGAGCACTTCTTCCTTAACAAACCTGTAACCTTGGAGGATATGATCACCAAGGCAAATAGTTACGTCGACCTGGAGAGGATGATGTCTGAGCGACAAAAATCTACTAAATTTGTCCTCTTCACCAAAGGTCCATCCACAAATTGAAGCACCGAACCAAAGGAGGAACAGGGAGATCAGAAGCGCACCAAGGGCAACACTGGCTGCCATCGAAAAGGTTATCCGCCGAAAAAACCCATCCCCCAAAAGATGAACGCCCAAATCTCTACAATTTATCTACTACTTTTGAAGGATAAGCTCTACCGCGTCCCTCAACCACTAAAACCAATTGATAGTCGACCATATTGCCTGCATCATAAGGTAAACCATCATTCTACTGATAATTGCTATACTTTACAGAGGTTGCTCAAGTACATTTTTAAAGAGGGACGGATACTCGAATATATTGTCAACCTGGAATCATACAAAGATGGTAGCTATAAGAAGTAGCTTGAAGTTATTCAGGTCAATAATCAAGCTGAGAAGAAGCATCTTTACCATATGCACCACAGCAACATGATCAAAATCAATTAGATAACCAATTCTAACATATCAAAGCCCAGAAGACTATCTGAATGCTACGACCTCACACCTCAAGATAAAAAATGTAAGCTTATTCTTAAGTCGAGCAATCGTCAGCTTGGAATTACCTTTGAAGATTGTGATACTAGCCATGTCAAATTTCTATATTATGATGCGTTAGTAATAATGCTCAAAATGAAGAATTTTGTCATGCACACGATGATGATCGATTCTGGAAGCGGTATTGAGATTCTATTTCAGAGCACTATCGACCAAATGGGTCTGGCCGACCAAGTTATTCAGAGCGACACCGATATCAGTGGGTTCAATGGTTCCAGAGAAGAATGAGTAGGCAGGATCACCTTGCCTATTACCGTAGGACCAGCCACCATCGACATCATTTTCTATATCATCAACACCAAATCTCGTTATCACAGGATTATGGGCCACTACTGGATTCACAACATGGAATCAATTGCTTCCACATATCATCAAGTACTCTGATTCAAACACGACAATGGTATTTATGAGATCATGGGAAGTTAGAAGCTCTCTCGAGCTTGTAAAAATACCATCTCTGCTATCCTAGATACTTCTGACAGACTTGCTTTATAGCAATTACAGGAAGCTGATCACCTCAACGATCAACCTTCCAAGGAGGAACCCACAGAATATATCAACATCGATAGACCTAGCAGAGGTACTTTAATTGGTACTAAGCTAGTTCAGCATGAAAAATATGCTCTTATTCAGTTCTTGCAACTAAATCGAGACATTTTTGTATGGTCTTTCAAAAAAATGCTTGGGGTCGATCTGGCCAAGGCATGTCACAAATTAGCCATCAGCATCAACACCACGGCGGTCAAACAGAAACAACGACGACTGTCACCTCGTCTTCGAGATGAAGTTAACACCGAGATCGATAAATTAATCAAAGTGGGATTCATTCGAGAAGCCAAATATCCAGACCGGATATCCAATAATATCGTTGTCCCAAAGAAGAACGCAAAAGTCTAAGTTTGCATAGATTTTACTGATCTGAACAAATATACTCTAAAGTACAGTTTCCCTCTTCCCAACATTTATCAGATCTTTGATTCTATAGCAGGCCATGACCTTCTATCTATGATGGATGTTGCTTCGAGATACAATCAAATTCTACTTTTGGAAGAAGATAAAGAAAAGACAACTTTTATCACTGAAAGAGGTCTTTATTGCTACAAATTCATGTCTTTCGGACTAAAAAATGCAGGCACCACATATTAATGGCTGATGACTACTATGTTCAAAGCACATCTAGGGAAAATTGTTGAAGTCCACATCGACGATCTCTTGTGCAAGAGCGTACAGTCAGCTAATCATATCTCAGATCTTAACACTATATTCAACATTCTTCTATCTTACAGGATGCGTCTCAACCCTAATAAGTGTCAATTTAGGGTATAATCTAGTCGATTTCAGGGCCACCTCATCAATATGAACGGGATTGTGGCCGATCCAGATCAGATTTAAGCTCTTCTCAACATGCCTTCTCCAAAAACAATGAAAGACATTCAAAACTTGCCAGCAAGATTGCCGCTATCAACCATTTTGTTTAAAAATCTTCAGACAGCTGTCGTTGGCTATTCCTATTACTCTGCAGTTTTACCAAACAAGAAAAATTTAGCCAAATGCAGAGGTCACATGGACACCAGAATGCGAAGTAGCTTTTCAGGATCCCAAAACCTATTTGGGGAGATCTCCCATAATGAGCACCCCAGTAGATAATAAGAAATTGATTATCTACCTAACAGTCACAGATACTTCACTCAGCTCGATTCTCATTCGCCTTGATGGGAAATTCAAAAAACCAGTCTACTTCATCAGCAAAACCCTCACTCCAGCGGAAATAATGTACTCTAAAATTGATAAACTTCTTCTCACTCTTGTTTACCCTTTATTGAAACTCAAGCACTACTTCCAAGCTCATTCAGTCAAAATCATGACGAACTACCCACTTCGAGAAGTTCTATCCAAGAAAGAAAAATCAATAAGAGTGCAACAGTGGTCAATCTGTCTCGGAGAACATGATATCAAGTTCGAACAATGCCACTTCGAAAAGGGTCAGGCCATTGCCAATTTTCCGGTAGATTTTTTAGTGTAAGATCCCGAGTGGGAGGAGCATGACCCTGACCTTATAGAAGAAACTCCTGAAGATCCACCCCCAAACCATTTGACGAACGAGCTGAATAGATTACAACAAAAAGGTGGAGAATTCTCACAGATGGTTCAGCAGGACCCGCGGGGTCAGGAATTATAATCATATTAATTACCCCTTCTAATGACAGAATTGAGAAATCAATCCACTTGGATTTTGAGGCCTTAAATAATGTTATCGAATACGAAGCTCTCATTCATAGAATCGACCTCGCTTTTGAGCTCGATGTCCCAAAACTCTCAGTTTACCAAAATTTACTACTCATCGTCCACCATTACTCTGAGCAATAAAAGAAGAATGGAAAGATGATCGAGTACGCAGCCCTCGCTGTAGATAGGATAAGCAAATTCGTGAAAGCAACTCTCGATTATCTTCCTCAAAGTGAAAACATACACGTCGATTCTTTGGCATATCTAGCTAGGTTCTTGGGTACAGAAGCTCGATATCTCAAGATTTAAATCATTTTAACCCCCAGCATTGATCGTATTTAAGTATACACAATCAACACTGGGGGAAATAAAAAGGGGGAGACGGTGATTATCGAAAGCCTTTCTTAGCCTACATTGGTGTCGATAACAGTTACAACGGATCACTTCCAGCAGATTCAAAAAATTATCGAGAGCTAATCAACAACTCGAAGCGCTACACAAATCAAAATGGTATGCTATGCCGCCTTTCCGTCACGGGGCCTTACCTCAAGTGCCTCTCCAAACCAAAAGCAAATGAAATGCTACGCGAATTATATGAAGGGACTTATGGCTCCCATGTGCAGGTCAATCACTAGCAAATAGAGCTATTACACAAGGAGTATTTTGGCCCAGCATGCGCAAGCACGTAGAGGAGTACTCACACAAAGGTGACCCCTTTCAAAGATATGGACACATGATACGCGCCCCTGTGCTCGAGCTTCATGCAAGCAAGATGTTCTAGCCATTCAAAAGATAGGAACTTGATCTCGTCGGTGAATTCCCTAACTCTCCAGGTAACTCGTCATACCTTTGTTGCATCGCCCAAAACTCCATATCCTTGGCGGGTAGGGCTATATGCAAATGTTTGGCTGTAGCTTCCAAAGCCGATAGATTCCCATGTGCTACCTTTAGCTCGTTATCTTTTTCAATCATTCTCTGTTTCAGTCGCTCCAGCTCGCTTCTGCAATTCTGAAGATCAGCTCGAGATTGTCCCTCCGAACTTTCTAGCGCCTAAATATGGTATTGAGCCATTTTTGCCAGCCTACTCATAACCATTAGTGTATTAATCCAACTTTGAAGCTTTGTGGCGTGTTCTTTTATCTCTGAAAGATCTTTTATCCCCTTTTCAATTTCGACATCTTTCTCCCCGATCTTATGAGAAAGGTCGACAACAGTCTGGGTTGCCTCAACAAATTTGAAATGCACCTCTACATGCTGGTCCTCTATGTCTTCATTCGCCTCCCTTACCCTATCCAACTCCTCTGCAAATTCTCAGTTACATTGGAGTGCCTCATCTTCGCACGAGCGAGCTGAATTCAATTTGACCTGTACAATATAGATACATTATATACAGTTCAATTCAGAACACCCATCAACGTACATATATATATATATCTCATTTCTAAAATGATATCTGATTTCTAACATCTACCATGTGCAACTACTTTTAGACTTAAAGGTTGAAGTACAATCTCAGATGGATGCACCCTGACATATATTTTGAGGTCTAAGGTACATGTTCTCTATAAGCTACTTTCTCTAAAAACTTTGAATTTTTCTATGCACTATATTAGTGCCAATTTCCTAAAATTGATAACAAGTTTTTTGTCTACCTCTACATTCTCTATTGTCTTATTTACTTAGTAGCTTTATGTCAAAATAGCATACAAGTCAAAAAACTTATTCTGATCTAACCTGCAGCTCCGCTTGCGAAGACAGCGAGGATGTAGAGATCCCTTTTTCCCTGGCAAGCTCGGTCTCTAGATCTTTTATTTTGAGACTCATTTCTCTAAGTGACTACAAGAGGGTTACAAAAAAAAGGGGTTGAGCCTATATAAGTCTATTCAATACACGCAATCCATAATTTATAGGACATTTCCAAAATACTCGTACAAAGTCATTTCTCTACACTACCTTCTCATTCTCGCCCTCTGAGAGTTCGGTGTCATCCCCATGATTATCTAACACCGTCTAGCAGGGAACACCGTCTGGCCAATTAACAACTCCGACCGCAACCTCTCCCACTTCTTCATTATCTCCCTCCTCAACATAGGTGTCCGCCTTAATGGCATCCACCTCATCCTCAAAATATCCCTTCAACATCAGGTGGCACCCAAGCCTTTCACGCTCCGCCGCTACCTCCTCAAGATTCACTCTCGCCTCAACTTGCAGGTGGCCAATCGCTACTGCGTGGGAAGCCTTCAGGGCCTCCAGCTTCTTTACTTCCTTGAGAGTATCAACCTTCGCTCAAGCCACCTTCTTTTCAAGCTCGATCTTCACCTTCTTCAGCTCGGATTTTTCCTCTTCCACTCCTAGCCAAATCCCCCTTACCAAATGAGCAACCTGTAACACACAAATTGACCACAGTGTGAGCTCGAAATACAATAAATAAATATTTCACATAACTAAACATAAAGACATACCATCTTGCTCATGTCCTCCTCTCCGTGAAGAGCCGCCAGCCTGGCCCTTTTCTTCATTTCTTTAAGATCGTCCTCAGTAGCAGGTCGCTCTTTAGCGACCTTTTCCCCCGACTTTCCCACAGGTTCGATCCTTCGCCTTTTCTCTTTTTCGTCGACCTCACCACTTCCAGTGGTACCAGAGGCCGACAGATGCTTCAACATCTATTTTTTTGGAAACGTTTAAGCTAATTTGTTAGATGTAATATACTCAAGCTGAACCGAATTAGTTATTCTAGGGGTCTTGGCCAAATTAATTCGGCCTTCCCCATCAGTTCCTCTCTTCTTTCCATTATCATCACCCGCCATTAGCCTAGTCGATTAAGATTTTTAAACCTTTTTTGACTTACTCCCAACCCTTTTCTTTCTGCTAAGGCCAAGCCCTTCCAACACAAATTTAAGCTCATCCTCTTCCTCAGCAACTTCGCCCAACAACGAATCTTTCCTCTCCACCTAAGACTTTGGGCCTGCCATGCACAATATTCTTATTATCAACCAAAGATCATCAGTTTAAGCATATCAATATTATACTCTATGCATTATTATACTTACTTTGTTTTAAAGTTCTAAATAGAAGATCCAAAGGCCCATCATCATCTCTCTGAAGGTAATTACCCTTTACCCATATTGCGTTGTCGTTCCAGGCTTGATCTGCTTAATTTAGATCGAAGAAGCGAGACCAAGTTAGGCTTGCATAGAAATATACCCTACCAGTGGCGTGATAGTTCTTCATCCCATAAAACTGCAATACATCATCAGGGGATATCCTCCTCACTTTCCCCTCATTCTCCCATTTTTCATTCAGATGGTCGTAAACACTTATTACTTCCCACATATTCCCGTTCAATTGAGCAGGACATGCCCCAATCTTATTCATCAGGGGAAGACTCAACCCGTACTCTAATTGGGACAGGTAACACAAAAAGCCCTATGAGATGTCACTCCGAATACTCCCATCAAAATATTCTAAAGAGATCGAGTCATCTATACCCCTATCTCATTTCTCCTCCTCCAAGTCGGCCAAAAAATAAAAATACTCCTCCCCTGTTGCTACAGTACACCCCCTAAATAGCTTACCACAATATTCTACGCAGTTACCCCATGTTCCTCCTACAGCAGCCTTGGCTTTACAAAATTCTTTAAATGTACGCAAACTGGGATGATAGGTCACCAATTGGCCAGGGAAACCTGAAAATTGTTCCAATCCTACTTTAACCTTACTATTAGACTCTACCGTCCGACAAGAGGTTGAAACCTCGTTAACAGGTTAACTATTCATCTTAACTATAATTCTACAGGCAAAGTTTTGATCCTACACAAATACCTCCCACATTCAACCTATATACAGGTTCACGTATCTATCATTATATCATACATATTAATCATTCACATATAACATATCTTTTATATATTATGTAGAGTAAATTGGGCAAAAAACCCCATATTTTGACATTGACCCTCACATTCACTTAAACTGGCCTTACACCCCCAATCTTGCCTGAGTCAAATTTCAAACCAACGTTGACAAGCATGGACTCTAGTTAACTAAATGAAAATGCACATGTACCCTTATATATAAAAAATTGAAAACACTAAAAATTTGTAGGCAAGAATTATAATTTGTCAATCATTTAAGCTTCCATCTCATAATTCAAAACTTTTCACAAGAATTTTCCTTATTCATTACCTCTCTCTCGACAATGACGACTCACTCTCTTCTTCTCTTTCTCTAGAGAATTTGAATCAAACCCAAACTTTATAACAAACCCGTGTATTGTCTGAGATAGGTAAAAATGCCCAAACGGCGCAAACTTACAATCGTGCAGGAATTAACTTTCCCACTAGAAGTAACCAAATCCTTAAACAAACTTATTGCATATTCTATTTCTCCATTGGAAGAATACCCAGAGATCATCGCATTCCATGAAACCAAATCAGGTCTACTAATATGTCCAAACAAAAATCTAGCGGTCGAGATATCCCCACATTTCGAATACAAAGAAACCAGACCAGTAACCACAAACTCATGACCATCAAACCCAATCTTGATCGCCAAACAATGTACATTTATCCCACTCTTCAACTTTTGCAACTCGGCCATCGCTGGGAGAACCACAACAAATGTTATCGAATCAAACTTTACCCCTCTAATCTCCATATCTCTGAAAACCCGCAAAGCTTCATCGAAACAAGAATTTTTCACCAACCCAGATACCATAGTATTCTACGACACCGTATCCGGGTTAGTTATTCTATCAAATGCATTATGCACACTTCGAACCTCCCCAAACTTTAAATAAAACCCCACAATCGCGGACCCCACAAATGTATCAGACTCGAACCCATCGACAATCGAATGCCCATGAAGTAGACGACTTCATTTAACCGTCTCAAGCAGCACAACACCCAAGATTGCAAGCACAAAGGTTAAGTAATCCGGTTTAAGAAAAGTCTTGGCGAGGAGATGAGAATAGAGGGTAACCGTGGAAAAAGGGGAGTTACTATTAGATAGGCCTCGGATGAAGACATTGAAGAGGAAGATATCAGGTTGAGAGATGGTGGAGATGATCTCGGGTTATATCGTAATTGTTTATCTCTAGGTTTTCTTAAATATTTTCCTATTATGTAAGTATCTCAGTGTAAAAGAGTAAATTTGGGTTTTTATTAAATAAAAATTAGTCAATCGGAGTCAATTAGATTTGATTGGCCGCTGAAAGATTGGGGGTGTAAGGCTAGTTTAAGTAAATGTAGAGGTCAATGTCAAATCCGTGTCAAAATGTGGGGGGTTTTCTCAAATTTACTCTATTATGTATATATGTCCAATTTCATAAATTGCTATAAATAGTGATTTTTTAAGATTTGCTTAAAACAAATTACTATTTGCAAAAAACACAAACATACAGCACACGTCTCTACTAACCTTTAGTGTCAGAATAAGAATCCGCAGTAACGCCAAGTCCTTCCCTCATAACGTTGTTATATTGCCACCTACGTGATTCAGTGCCTGCAACTCTCTTCGACTGGTGATCACCCTCAGATAAATCTTTACCAAATCATCTGTAATTATTTTGCGCTTCTCTCTCTGTGCTCTCTAAATTTTCAAAAGTTGAAAACGTTTAAATGATGAAGAAGAACTATTTATTCTTTCTCTCTCTAACAGCTGGCAGTTATTGCGCCTCGCACGACCCATCCTCGGTTTTAGAACCAAGGCGTTCTTTCTACTATCCATGCCAGACGTCTTTTACCTTCACAATAAAATGCTTTATCCATCATTACCCCTCCCCTCATATTTTAATCTATTTTTTTCTTCTGTTTCCATATCTTTCTCTGACCTTCTCACACTCATGATGACTCATACTCACACGATATCAAGTTTTTGCAATTTTACATAAAAAACAAAGCTAGAAGCTCCTGCATTTTTTATGTTCTTGTTTCTTATACTTATAGTACTAGTGACGTTATTTTCATAGCTAACAAAATTTTCAAAATTATTCAAAATTTGTTTATCAAAACAGTCTCAAACAGTATTTGCAACTATAGAGGATCAAATTGACTTTCATCTTTTCAATTAAATTTAACAAAACTTACATTTATTTATGATTGCACTTTACATATAATTACATCTAAAATAGCCTTGATGACCAGGGCGACCACATCCGATCAGATTTCCTCCATCGATCATCACATCTTCAAATTTAATCTCTACCTAAGCAATCAGTCCAACCATCTCTTCTTGATCTGTTGGATTCCTCACCAATTCGCGAAAACATACCTCATAGAAATAATAGGCATACTCAAGTTCCCTACCCCTTAAATCTAATCCTTCGAGCTGACATTCTCTCACTGGTAACTCAGAATCATAACCAAACAATCCAAAAATCCTTTCCCGTACTTCAGCGATCTTTATGGCTAATCGCCCTTCAGCGGTATGACGAATACTCTGAGATCGAGTCCACACCATCTTAATCTCTTCTCCATATTCAAAAATCATTCTACTCTTATTTATATATTTTTACTTCACTTTATCCACAAAATGTAATATTGACCTTTTATATCGTAACAAAAAACCCATAATCTTGAGAAAAACTATTTGGACTTATCTTTTCCCTCGAACTCATACATTTCATTATTTTTCAAGTCCAGCTTATTTTTTCATCATTTATTCATCTATCGACCTCTATTACAGCAAATTTTCGCATTATAGATTTCTTACAATTTTTCTTTCCCACATTTCCAGCACATAAAACAAATCATGCTTACATAACAGCATAAATTTTTGCACATATTTATCTCAATTCGAATGTTACAATAACAATACTTTCGGAACTCATACATTTTAATTTATTTCATACATTCTTCAAAACATTTCAGTTCGATTTATGCGAACTATTTTATATCTACATCAATACAAGTAATTGAATGACAAATTGTATTCATGTCGAAAAGGATTACACTTTTTTTTTCCATTGATAACAAGTCTTTCAGTAATCAATCTTAGGTACTTTACAGATACCTAATCTGTCTGGCACCCAACTTCAGGTATTTTATAGATAATAAGTTTTTTAATGCTTTTGTAAGTAACAGGTCATTCAGGCACTCCGACACATCAAATCCTTCAGTTCGTCCAACTTCAGTGATTTTTTACCCTGATGCAAAGTAGAAATTGGAAACAACAAAAAGCTTCCCTCACATGAGTTTCGTCGAAGTCTAGTCGAACTTCAAATAGAAACTATGCAAGCAATAAACTCACTACTGGCACCAACTCTTCAAATAGAAGGTCTTTTGAGTACCAAAACGCGATTAAAATGCATAACCAGACTCCCACTATTCATCTCCCTCCTCACTGCTATTACCTCCACCTCTGAAATTGCCACCTCCAAAGAGGTAGCTGAGATGGAGAGGGTCTGACCTTAGAATCCATGGTGATACAAGAAATCAGCATAACTGCCCTGCAGCTATGCCTATCCCTGCATCACCTTGTCCTTCACCATAGTACAGAGACAAGCCTGACATTCCTCGTTTGTCAAGACGACGACATAAAACCTCCACCTACAGTAGAAATCCTCCTCAGCTTCAACCGCTACGTCTTCTGACATACCTTGATAAGTCGGAGAAACAGAAGCGGGTACCGACATCTCTAAGGATAGGCCGCCAAAGTATTTCGACTCCAACCTCAACATTTTAGACGTAATCCTTTCTTCAAGGACCATCCTCCGAGTCTTTACCATTTTTAATATTTCAGATAATTTGACAATTTACTAGCGTACTCTACTTTAAAGATTCGATACAGGTACTATTTATATAACTCTACATTTATTGTGTAGGTACTTTTCCAAACGTCGTCATTCATTACAAACGCGGCTCTTCAAATCATAATCGTCACATACATCAGCATCCACATCCTCATTTAATACACGTCATTTTCCCATAACTCGCGTAACTTCCATACAGTCAAAGCCATCTTTACTCCCTTTTAATTATTAAGAACTTTAACCTAAATACCAATTCATACATATCATTTCTTAACCAAAGTCACTCGTGACTTCGGTTACGAGGGGGTGATTGTACGGACCTATCCCTCAATCTTACCTAAAATCGAGTTGTCACCAGTTCGAATTACCTCCATCTCAGACTCACGCAATTTTAGTAAAACTTCTCTGGTTAATATTCCAATATACTCCACAAACTGGTGAAGAATGTGGGTCAAACTTCAAATTGAAAGACCTTATCCAGTTAAAAATACCTGTCTCTCACGAACTCGTCAGTTACTCAGTCAACCGCCACCAACCACATTGTTTGGAAAACGTGCTCCAGAACGATGAAGAGCTATGAGGAAGGCCTATATAAAGAAAAGGTTCTAAAAGAGACAAAGACCAAAAAAATTGCATAAGAGATCATCAAGAAACTACTTGTCAATATTCTTAAAAATATTCAAACTTCATAGTTCCAAAGTTCAAGCATTTCTATATCTAGAGATCGCTTATAATAAGATATCCTCCTCAAGCAATAAAGATACTCTTGCAAAAATCCTCCACCCGAGGTCGTGGTTTTTTACCTATTCAAAGGTTTTCCACGCTAAAACTACCTGTGTCATTTCTTACTATCCATTAGAATATTATTGAATGTTCATTGGTGTGATAGCAAATTCCATGCCATTTTAAGCTTATAGAATTTGGCCATTACAATACCCAGTAGAGCTGATGTCAATTCTGTAATGCATCTATAATTATAACCCTTAAAAAGTTATCCAACTATGTATACTTTTAAAACTATCAGCCCCATCAGATTCTCCACTGGGAAAAGATCAAAAATTTAACCAAATACTATCAGCCCCATCAGATTTTTTACGGGAAAAAATATCGTAAACCAAATAACATAGAGGGCGTTCAACATCAATATCAGAATTTCTTTAAAGTTTTAACTCTAACTCTAAAATCTGAATGTGACACTCAGTGAGAAGAACTCTATCGCACATGAGCACATACCAAGTGTATGCAACCTTGTAGAGTCTCTACCCTTTAAATGATAAGCTCACAAATGCCAACTCTAATATTTGACCCCTCTTTGGAAAAAATGATGAAATGGGGTAGTGGTAGTTGCAGTATTCTTCTGAGTTGTTCTTATCAATTGAAAATGAAGTAGAAGCTAAATTTTTCCAGACCTTCAATTGTGGGTATATTCTTGCATAATTTCCAAACTTAAAAGTTTCCAAATTACATAGTTACTACTGATTGAATACTTTACACCATAAAAATAGTTTAATCACATCTACAAAGAAATTAGAGTTTGAACTTGAAAAACTTACCCATCATTGAGAAGAACAAAGAGCAATAAATCAGTAAATCAGTAAATTAGCAAATTAGCAAATCCAAGAGCATCAACTAAGATAGACAAAATTGACTAACCCATTGTTGAGATCAACAAATTTGAAGAATACTCGAGTTTAAGCTTTGGTTTTAGGGTTTCTAAGAGTATAATTGGGATTTTTGAGAAGTATGAATTTTTCACAGAAGAGATCTCTAGAGTTTGGTCCTCTAATACCAATTCCAACAAAGAAAAAAAAAGAGGAAACCAAAATTAGAAGAGGGAAACCTGCAACACGGGAGACCAAAAAAATCGAGGGAAAGCTAAAAAAAGAAATACCATGGACCCTAACTCTATTTACCATGGATAAACTTTGTCTCATACAAACTACGACAATTATCCCTGGGAAAAAAAACCATGACAATTTTCTTGTTTTGGTATAGTGATAGAAGTTCCAGGCATTTCTCTTCTGCCCCGTACTCTAAAGAGTAAAAGACCAGAGAAGAAAATGTTTATTTAGTTTAGAGTCTACGGTTTAGGGGTTGAATTACATAATAGGAAATTTGATACTTATTTATTGTTTAATTATATTTGATCTTATAAACATTAATCTTGTTATAGGTAGTTTGAATCACATAAATTTTGTGGTAAATTCTTTAAAAAATATGATCCATTTACCAATACCAAATAATTTTTGTATGCCACTAAGCACTTATAATGGTGTGTTTTTCATAATGGTAAACCTCACCAATACTTCAATAAGGAGGTTTCAATTTTAAGCAATAAAATACTAGATTTTATGTAGAAACTCAGTAAATTGGAGAAAAACCACGACCCCGAGGATGGCTTGATGGTGAACTCCAATATGTGCTAGCTATTACAATAGCTGAAAAATAGAACATATGCAAAATAGTAGAAAAGAAACAGAGTTCTCGGATCCCTTTTATCATGTGCTCTGCCTTTATTTATAATAGATACTGGTAGTTACAAATAACTGGTATCCTATCTTAATGGGTGGTGGGCGAACTTCACTGATCGCTTGCAATAGCTCTATTTGACCAAATGTAATGGTTATTATAGATGATCAAGATCTATAGTTATAGACTTGACATTTTCTCGACTGATAGGGTATCTTTGACTTGGATTTGTTAACTTTTCCTTGTCGAATCTGGGGAACATACTACCATAATATCTTCTTGAATGATTAGATACCTTCGACTTGACTCTATTGTAGTTTGTCCTTATCATACCTGGGGAATATGCTACTACAATCGCCCCATTCTCAACGCAATTACTTATTGTTCTGTCGAGAAGAAAATTTGATTTGGTGAAGTTTCTTAAACTGATATGTGTGAACTGTGTGACAGTTTGAAGGTCATTTGTCATTTCCAACGTAGGTTGACCAGGTCATTGTATGGTTCTAATGCGTATTAATTGTAGATTGTAAGGAATGTGACCTTGAGGGTGACAGTCTATAAATAGCATTGTAAGAAGATGGGAAGGTATTCCATTCTTTTCGGCAACATAGGGAAGGTACAATTTTAGACTTTACATGAGGACTTGGTGAGGTGTGCGAATGCTAAGTATTGGGAGTAGAAGGAGCAATATTTTGGCCGGTAGTCACTATCGTCGTGGATGCCCCAACCTACTGAATCGTCATATGAAAGAATGGAGTTGGAGGCAAAGCGTATTGAGTTAGATTTATTCTTCTTGTGTCAGTATTACTATGTGATGTTGACGGTGGTGGAGTGCATAAATAGTCTTTACGAGTTAGCCTATGTGACGGCAGAAGATGAAGATACTCTGGCAGGCAAGGCTAGCTGTGGTGGCTATTCTGGCCATTGCCATCTTTATAATCTGAGTGGTATATAGGACAGTGGGGGTTATAGAGGAAAAGACGATGGTGGTGGTTTTAGATTGGAAATATGCTTCTATTACAACCATCTTTATTTTCTTGAAGGAGTGTTTTACGCGGGAGATGCTTCTGGTGGCGGAGTAGGAGCAATATTGGTAACTACTATATAATATAACCTGTAAATTAATCTGTAATGTTTATCGATGTAATGAATAGTGAATGTTTGAATGTAATGTTTATGAATGTTCGATTAATGAGGATAGGTTATCGAATATATGAATATTATGAGTTTTGAATTATGGTTACAAATATACCTAAAAAATTATAAGTGGATATAAAACAAAAAATACGATGGTATGTGGTTAAATCTATTAAAAATGGCTAGATATGTTCTGGTAGGTAATGTATTAAGGTACAAGAAACTGGACGTGCAGTCTCTCATTATAAATGTAAAAACTGCACTGAGGAAAATAGATAAAATCGAGGAGGTAGAGATGTATTTAGATAATTTAAAGTGACAATGTAACAGTTTGTTGGCTGTAAGGGGATAGAGGTTGTAGGACTTTGATAAGAGATGTACCAAACGTTATACTAGGTGAGTAGCCGAAGGATCTCGAAGGGGTATAATGAACAATCATGTGGGCCCTCTAAATACCCTCATAGGTGGTGACTATGAGATGGTATTTAGCTAGAGTTCTTAAAAGACTGTTTTTTTATGAGATGGTATCGACTGGGGGGCAGTATTTTGTAAATAAGTTGCTGGTGTCAGGGAACTATGAGTTTGATCACAAAGACCCTGAGGAGCCCCTGAAGAAAAAAACATTTTACTTAGGCTTGTATGGAAACTAGAATGTATATGTTATCAAACTTTGTTTTGCTGCCTGATTGATGATGTTCTAACTCATGTTGTTTTGTGTGTAACGTTAAAGAAGACCAGTATAGAATCTTCAGTGAAGGAAAAATTATATAATCCGAGAGCTAACTATTTTGGGTCAATTGATTCGCCAGTCGAAGACCAAGAGAAGGTTGAAAGTTTATTTCATGAGGTTGGGCTGAAGAGAACCCGAACTAAAGGATAGAGATTTCATTGGTTGATGGGAAGATGTCAGAAAATAATAAAAAGGCCACTGGACCAAGTATTCCCCTCGATAACCCTGCTCTGAGTGGGTATACAACTGACTTCACTACTATAGAGGCAAAAGCTCTTCTGACCATTAAAGGAAGAGAGTTGTCAATTCCCCTCTAGCCCCTATACAACCATCGAAGAGGTTACTTCACCAACCTCCAATGGAGGGGAAATAAAAATAGGAAGGTTCGGGGCCAGGGACTACCAATGTCCCAGAAGGTCGACCATTAAAAGTGGTTATTGCTACGTAATAGAGAGCTACAGCGGGGAAGAAGGGTCCCCTCAACTTGCTAAAGTCGAAAGCTGGGGGATCATTAGAAAGTTTGGAAGAGGAAACACAGCAGACAATTGAGACCTATACGTCTGGGGCCAATTCTTTTGAAGAAGAGTTTGCTAAATGTCTTGTTGAGGCTGAGTGTTTGTCGACCTTCTTCATCGAAGTTCATCGCACGATGAACCAGGTGAGGAATTTTCATTTTGTAACTCGTTTAATGACTTTGGTTCCGTCTTTGAGATCTTATGTTTATGCTATAATACAGATCAAAAAGCTTCTTCTTGATGCCAAGCCTCAGATGCTTGGTGGTTAGAGCCTCGCCAATGAGATCCTTGTCTCTAAAAACATTGACAAGGAGCTCACCAAATAAAAAGATGAGCTAGTGAAAGAGAAGGAAGATCTGGAGGCCAAGCTAGAGAAGCTGATGCTTGGTGCAATTAGAACGAAAGAAACAGCTATTCGGGATAAGAGGAAGATGTATTTGGGGGAGAAGAAGAAGGAGATTAAGAAAACCATGGCTGATCTGGCAAAGGAGAAGAAGGAGGTTTTGTCTCTGTAAAAGTCCACTTTCGAGAATGATATTCATGAACTGCGATGGTAAATGGAGACAGGAAGACTGAGACATTGGCCCATGCCAAAGAAGAAACAGATCGCCATCTTCTCGAGTCACTGAAGTGGATGAAATCCAACTTTGTGACTCAATTCGAGGCTATGGAGGAGAGGAAAGGCTACTACAAGAGTCTTGCCGCTACTGCCAGTCTAACTTTTGTGGATTCTGATATTAAGAATGAGGTACCAGAGGCAGAAGCTTTGATGCCAGTGGTGGCCAAAGGTGATGTTCAGGAAGAAGTGCTCGATGCTCTGACTCCTGGTTTACCCGTGAAGCTTCCTTCGCCAACTCTTCCCCTGGAATAGTAAGCACTTTTAGTCCTTGATGCTGAAAGATTTTTGTTTTAAAAGACTTTTCTGATGTACAAGTAGTCAATGGGAACGATAAACTTTAATTTGAAGAACACTTTTGGAAAAACTTGGTAAATATCTTTTTTGATGTTAATGATTTTTTTTATCGATAATTGAATATATCGATTTCCAATATTGTGAATAAATTCCTTAGTGTATGATTGGTGATGATAGTATGAGTCTCAGATATTAAATTGTAAGTATTCCAGAATTGTGTCTTTTGGCAATTGGATTACGATTAGGTAACAGGATAACCATGTTATGGCTTTTATGATTGTGAAGGATTGCCAGATGTCTATCATCTATGGGATATCTGGTCTTGACAAGACAGAACAAGTCATTCCTTATCGACTGTAGTAAAGATTGAAAACAATTTTCCTTTAA
The DNA here is from genome assembly GCA_014058105.1 of Kingdonia uniflora. Taxonomy (NCBI): domain Eukaryota; kingdom Viridiplantae; phylum Streptophyta; class Magnoliopsida; order Ranunculales; family Circaeasteraceae; genus Kingdonia; species Kingdonia uniflora. The sequence goes on from JACGCM010001726.1 coordinate 6,032,962, forward strand.
TTGGATATATGTTTGTCGAAGAAATAAAAACTTAGTTTTGACAAATACTTAGTAAGTTTTGTCAAAAGAAGGAACGTAGAATAGATGTCATAATGATTGGATTGAAAATTCCTTTATTGATAATAAATGAAATAGAATATAGCTTTTATCTGTAGAACATCTTCAGATGGGCTATGTTCTATGGGAACTCAAGTTATACTTTGTTTTTAGTCATTAACATGTAAGTACAACTGTCTGTCTTGTCACTGATAATGTATGGACCTTCCCAATTCTCAGATAATTTATCCAAATATTTTGGACAAGTACTGACTTGAATTCATCAAAGTACAAGATCACCGATGTCGAATGTACATTTCTGCACTTTCTTGTTGTACATCTTTCTTAGGATGTCATGGTATCGCCCCAAGTTTGCAATTGCATGATCTCAAGTTTCTTTAATCTAATTGAGATTACAGAAAAGTCCAAGTTCATTTTCTTCGTCTATGATTTATCTTCGATTAGTAGGGAGGTCAAGGTTGGAGGGGATCACAGCTTTAGTTTCAAAGGCCATTATAAATAGGTTACAACCTGTCGACGTTTGAGGTGTGGTCATATATGCCCATAAAATACTAAGTAGTTCTTCAGTCCATCTATCCTTCATGTCATTGAGGCACTTTCATAATTCAGACTTGATACTTTTATTAATAGTGCAATGGCATAATTCCATAAGCTCAAATTAGTTTGGAATTAGCTCTTACACTAATGTACCTGTGATAAAAATCTGATATAAAGCAAGAAATAACACAGGTAATTTAGCGTAAAAAACCTTTGAATAGGTAAAAAACCACGACCTTGAGTTGAGGGTTTTTATAATAGTGATTTTTATTGCTTGAGGTTGATGTCTTATTACAAGTAATCTCTTGACTTAGAAATGTTTGATCTTGTGAATAGGAAGTTTAAAGTTTTTTGAGAATCTAGAAAATAAAGTTTTTATGGTAATTTCTCGTGTAATTTTCTGGTTCCTTGCCTCTTCTGGAACTTTTACTTTATATAGGCCTTCTCTGTAGCTCTTTATCGTGCTGATGCACGCTCTCCAAACAATGTGGTTAGTGGCAGTTGACAGAGTAATTGTTAAGTTCATGAGAGATAGGTATCTTTGACTTGCTTAGGTATTTTGATTTGAGCTTAACCCATGTTCTTCATTAGTTCGAGGAGTATGTGAAAATGTTGACTGTTGAAGTCATAGGTAAAATGCGTGGGTCTAACATAGAGGAAATTCAAACTAGAGGTAACTTAATTTGGGTAACATCGAGGGGTAGGCCCTTATAAGCACCCCCTCGCAACTGAAGTCACGAGTGGCTTTAGTTAAAAAAGAGTATATGGTTATATCGGTATTCGAGTTTCAAGTTTGAAAATGATGGAAGGAATAATGTGAATTTGACTGCATGGAAAATACGCGTGTTATGGGGGGACATTTTTGCACTAAATGATGATGGGAATACGGATGTAGGTGTCGGCTAGGGTTTGAAGAGTTTTTTCTATATTGAATGATGACGCTTGAGAAAACGTTCCTACACAATAAATATAGGGTTATATAAATAGTACCTGTACCGAGGTTTGTGGTAAAGTATGTTTGTTTGTTGCAAAATTCTCTAAAATTTTTGAAGATGGTAAAGACCCGAAGAATGGTTCTTGAAGAGAGAATTGCTACTAAAATGCAAAGGTTAAAGTTGAAATATTTCGGGGATCAATCCTTGGAAATGCCTACTCCCGTTCCTGTTCCTCCGACGTATCAAGGAATGTCAAAAGATGAAGCGGCTGAAGCTGAGGAGGATTTTTACGGTATGTGGAGGTTTCATTACATTTCCGTAACAGGCGGGCAACATTGGGTTTGCTTCGCATTCCTGCGAAGGACAAGGTTGGGGAGACAGCTGGAGGGATAGGCATAACTACGGGGCAATTGAGCTGATATCTTGCGTTAGAATAGATTCTAAGTTTGGACCCTTTTCATCTCTACCAACTCTGGGAGGGTGGTGGCTATAGAATAGGCGGCGATGGTAGTGGAGGAGGAAGACCGAGAATAAAAGTCTGCTTCTGCACTTCCATCGTTCATTTGCGCTAAGAAGACTTTCAGTTTGAAGAATTGGTTCAAGCACGGATTTCTTATCTTCAATAGTTTTTATTTGAAGTTCGACTAGACTTCAACCAAACTCATAAGAGGGAGGATATTTGTTATTTCCAATATCAACTTTGCATCAGAATAAAACATCACTAAAGTAGAACGATCAGAAGGATTTGGTATTTCGGAGTGCCTAAAAGACTTGTTAGCTGTAAAAGCACTTAAAAAACTTGTTATCTGTAAAGTTCCTGATGTCTAAGTACTTGAAAGACTTGTTATCTATAAAAAAAGTACTTAAAAGATATGTTATCTGTAAAGTACCTGTAATTTGATTCGAGATGAATAAAATTTATTATCCAAATTCTTTGTTAATATAGAATATAATAACTCTAGAAATTGAGTTGTATGATCTGAAGACTTTTGAATATTGGATGAAATGAAATATATGAGATTAGAAAGTACACTTTTTATAATAATTGAGTTGTTAAAAATATGTTTGTAATGTGAAAATATGTGGCAAATACGATGTTCGACCTAGGGTGTAGAAATTTGGGGGAGAGAAAATTGTAAAAAATTTAGAATAAAAGATCGAGCTCAGAGAGGTCGTTCTGGAATACCAGATTTGGAAAGAATAAACACAATTTGGAATAGGATGAAATGACTAAGGTTGATAGGGAGAAATATGTTCAAATAACTTTTCTCAAGATATTAAGGTTTCTGTTACGAGATACTAGGATAATATCCGAGCTGTGGGGAATTGGAAGCAAAAATGTATAAATAAGGGCGGAATACATTTTAAACATGTAAAAGGAAATAAGAATGGTGTGGACACGATCTGAGAGAATTCGTTATGCCGCTGAGGGGCGGTTGGCGATAAAGATAGCTGAAGTACGGGAGTGGATTTTTGGACTGTTGGATTATGATGCTGAGCCGCCAGTGAGGGAGGTTCAAGTTAAAGGTTTAGATGGGAATGGTAGAGAGCGCAAGTATGAACATTATTTCTAGGAAGAGATGTTCTGAGATATCGTGGTGGATCCTACAGCTCAAAAAGATGCAGTGGGATCGCTTGTTGTAGAGGAAATCGAATTGGAAGATGTGAGGATTGTTGGAGGATATTTGATTGGATGTGGTTCCCTAAGGCATAAAGGCTATTTTAGGTGTAATTATATGTGAGGTGAAGAAAGTGAATGCAAATATGGGTGATTTGAATGTATGTAATTATACGAGTTTGAATTATTTCAAAGAAGGGGATGTGCATAAAAGTTGAATCGATCCTCTATTTTTGTGAATACTGTTTATGATTGTTGAAAAAAATTATATTTGAATATATTTGAAAAAAATTTGAGAGCTTTGGAACTGACGTCAGTACTGCTATAAGTAGAAGAAGTAGAAAAATAAATAGGGAGCTTCTGATTTTATCCCTTGTGAAAAAGCTGTGAAATCATGATTGTGTGTAAGCGTGAGTCATCATGATTATGGTGAGGTCAGAGGGAGATTTAGAAATGAGAGATAAGAATAAATTAAAATATAAGGCAAAGGACAATGATGGGAAAAAATTTTTACCGAAAAGGTTCAAGACATCTGACATTGATAGTGGAAGGGATGCCTCAATTCCAAAACTGAGGATAGCTCGTGCGAGGCTCAATTGCCGCTAGCAGTTAGAGAGAAAAAATATATATACTGTTTTATCTTCATCATTCAAACGTTTCTCAACTTCTAAAAACTTGAAGAACAGTGAGAGAAGAAGGAAGAAGAAAAACAAAAGTAATATAAAACATCATGAGGATTTAATTAAAAGCAATCACAAGTCAAAGCGAGAGAGGGTTAAAGAGATTGAGGCAAGAAGGTGGTTATACAGCAGTGTTGTGAGGGATGGATTTGGCGCTGCGTCAGATTTACATTCTGACATAGAAGGCTAGTAGAGGATTTGTGATGTATGTATGTGTTTTTGAAGATCATATTTTTCTTTTAGACAAATCTAAAAATTATTATTAATAGTAATTTATGAAAACCTGCTTGATATATGATATATCAAACATTTCACAGAAGTTGGACCTGTATATATAAGATATTTGTAAGCGAATGATGTATGTGTAAAAGATAATAATAGATACTTAGACATGTATGTAAGTCGATCGTGAGGAGTATTTGCGTAGGATCAAACCCTCATCTGTAGATTTGAAGTTAATATGGAGAGCTCACCTATTAATGAGGCGTCGACCTCTGGTCGATCGGCAGAGTCTGAAATTTTAATGTCTGATAGTGAGGAAGAAGTAAGGGATGATCAATTTCTAGATTTTCCTCGAAGATTGGTAACCTATCATCCTCCCTCTGATGTGCTTAAAGAGTTTTGTAAAGCTAAGGCTTCTACAGGGGGTAGATGGGGTAGATGCATAGAACATGCCGGTAGGAAAATTAGGGGTTGCACTGTAGCAATGGGAAGGAATATTTTTATCTATTGACTAATTTGGAGAAGGAGAAAAGAGATAGGGGTATAGACAAATCGATCTCTTTGGAGTACTTCGATGGGAACATCCTTGGTGACCTGGCAGAAGGTTTTTTGTGTTACCTATCTCAGTTGGAGTATGGGTTGAGTCATCTCCCTTGCAATTTGGCGAAAAGGTTAATGAATATCATTAAGGCAAATCATGTTCAGTTGAACGAGAACATGTGGGAGGTGATAAGTATTGGTGAATTTTTGAATAAGTGGTGGGAGGTAAATGAGATTAAGAGGAAGATATCTCCTGAGGATGTTTTACAGCTTTATGGGGTAAAAAACTTTTCTGCAAGCGGAGGGGCACATTTTATTGCGAGCTTGACTCGTCCTCGTTTCTTTAATCTGAACTCAGCAGGTTGGCCTTGGAATGATAATGTAACATGGGTGAAGGGTGATTGCCTTAAGAGAGATGACGAAGAACCCACGGAACTTTGGTTTAGAACTGTAAAATACAGTAAATATAATAATGTATAATGTATAAGATTGATATGTTGAAATTGTATGTTGCTCTGCTGATGATAATGTATTATGGATGACAAGTCCTAAATCTTAGGTAATGAGGAAAGAGTCGTTGTTGGATACAGTTACTCAGGAAGGGACATAGCTCGAGGCTGTATTAGAAAAACTTGGCATTAGCAGGCAAAAACGTACTAATAGCCGATCTGAAAAGGTTTAAAAATCTCAATCGACGAGGCTAATGACAAGCGTTGATGGCAGCAAGAAGAAGGGAACTGATGGGGAAATGCGAGTGAACTTGCCCAAGGCCCCTGGAGTGGACTATACAGGGTTACCAGAGTCTACTACGTCGAGTAAGCTAGCTCGAACATTTCCTAAGAAGCAAATGATGAAGCGTCCTTCGACCTCTGGAACCACGAGAAGTGGTGAGGTCGTAGGAAAGGCGAAAAAAAGAAGGGTTGAACCTTCTAAAATGTTAGGGGTGAAGGTCGTTGAAGATCAACCTGTTGTAAAAGATGAGCTGAGAGAGGTGAAGGAAAGGGCTAAGCTGGCAGCTCTCCACGGGGAAAAGGAGATGAGCAAAATGATAGGTTCATATGCTTTGAATATGTGATAAATTTTTGTATTGCGACTCGAGCTAATAATAAGGTCGATTTTGTTTGTTTTGTAGGCTGCTCGTCCGATGAAGGGGATATGCCTCGGGGCGAGGAGGAGAAAGATGAATTGAAGAAAGCGAAAGTCAAGCTTGAGAAGAAGGAAAGAAGGTAGCTCGATTGAAAGCTGATTTGCTCAAGGAGGGAAAGCGGCTGGAGGCCGTAAAAGCTTTGCAAATGGTGGAGGTTAAAGTAAATTTGGAGGAGGTGGTTACTTAGTAGGATAGACTCAGGCGCCACCTTATATCAAAGGGGAATTCAGAAGATGAGGTGGATGCCATTAGGGCTAACATATACGTCGAGGAGGAGTAAGACAATGAGGTGGAATATGTTGTTGTTGGAGTTATGGACGGGCTGGATGGTGTCTCTCCCCACACGATGCGAGACAACCAAGGGGATGTCAATGAACACCCAAAGGGAGGAAATAAGAAGGTAGTGTAGAATGATGATTTTTTGATTGTATGAATATTTGGGAATGTTTGTAAACTGATTGGATATTGCTTGTTGGATAGAATTTTGTAGGCTAAGTCATTTTTGTGAACCTTGTTATAGGAACTTAAGGACATGCGCCTCAGAATAAAGGATTTAGAAACTGAGCTCACTAAGGAGAGAGACGCCTCAGCGTCCCTGTTGTCTTCGCAAGTAGAAATGCAGGTTAGAACAGAGCAAGAAATATTTAACTTGTATGCTTCATTAGTTTAAAGCTATAAAGTAATAAATAGAGTGTAGAGACAAACCAAAAACCTGTTATTGGTTTAGGTGCAATGGCACTGAAATGGTGCACAGGAAATACCAAAGAATTGACAAATTAAAATATAATGAATGTGAACCTTGGACCTGGAAGTATATGTTATGGAGCATCCATCTGAGATTGTACTTCGACCTTAAGTTTAGAAGTAGTTTTACACAGTAGATGTCAAAAAATATATATCTCACTAAAAATGAGATATATGTATTGAATGAGTATTCTAAATTGAACTTGATATATTGTATCTGTAATGTGCAGGTCGAATTAGAGTCAGCTCGCTCGAGTAAAAGTAAGGCACGCCAATATAACCAAGAATTTGTGGAGGAGTTTTAGAGGATGAAAGAGGCAAATGAAGACAGAGAAGATCAGCATGTAAAGGTACACTTCAAATTTATTAAGGCAAACCAAATTGTTGTCGACCCTTCTCGGAAGATTGAAGAGAAGGATGTCAAAATTAATAAGGGGCAACTAGAGTTCGCGAAGATTAAAGATCACGCAGCGAAGCTCAAAAGTTATAATGACGTGCTGATGGCAAAAAGTAGGGATGTAGACATGGCTCGATACCGTATACAGACGTAAGAAAGATCAGAAGAAGGGTTAAATTGCTCTATGGCCAGTTTGAAGGGCAAATTGATCAATAAAATGAACAATCAGGAGCAAATTCGAGTTGATGTAGTGAATGCTAGAAACGAGCTAGAGCGATTGAAGAATAAATGTTTGACAAAGATAGCAGGCTAAAGAATGCTTGGGATAATTTATTGGCTTATGAAGTTACAGTTGAACTGTCGTCTATAGCCTTACCTGCTAAAGATATGGAGTTTCGGACGGTGTAACGGAAGTATGATAAGTTGAATAAGAGGGTGGCACAACTGAAGACCGAATTGGCGCATGCCAATTCTCGTGTCAGGAATGCCGAGGCTAGAGAGCACTCGAGGAAGAATATAAATAATGCAAAGGTTTCCCTTGTTCAAGGGGATACAGTTAGTCTGTCAGCTCGAATAAGAGAGTTAGAGGGGGATGTATCCCAAACTCAAGGTTATGTACAGAAAGGAGTTGAACGATTAATGGTGTGGGAAAGGAAACTGGATGCTACTCTTTCCAGTTTGATACATAAGAAAAATGAATTTTTATTGAAAATTTTAGCTGGAGAAGATTTAAACAGGAAGATTAAGGAGCTTCGAGCTCAAGTGGCGGATTTGAAGGTGATTAATAAGGCTAAATCAGCTAAAGCTGACAAAAAATCAGAGAAGAACATTGCATTCACTGCTCGAGTAGATAGAAAAATGATATGGCAAAAAGAACGGTATAAGAGGTTGGATGATCGCCTTCATCGAGCGAGATCAAACTTTTTTAAGGCAGTTATACCTCATATAGCACACTCGGACTTGTTAAGGGCAGTGATCACCTATTTTGCATAGGAGGCAAAAAGGCTTGAGTTAGAAAGCAATGCATTGATCAAAAGTTTATCAGACAGGGGATGTATTTGCAGAGCTAATATAGATCAAGAAAATTGTATGGGCTTCATAGAAATGGATTTAGGCTCTCGACCTGATGAATTGATAGAGTATGGCAGGATTGTTGTAAATGCTTGAGCTCGATAATTTATAGCAGATCAACCTCCTATTGCAGAGGAAAGCACAGCTGACATCCCAACAACAGAAAATAATCTATTGTAGTGGTTGTATATGTAACCTAAAATAAAAAGTAGCTGTTGCAGACATGTTGAGAGATGAAAGCTAGTTTTACCTTTGCTTTATCTTATGCCTGGTAGAGTTTTTGATTGAAAAATAGTATTACCATTGTTTTAATCGTAGAGATTTAGTAGAGTCAGCAAAACCAAGTATTATCCTTGATTTAACTGGTATGATGTCGTAGCCATATTGAGGTAGATGAAAGCTAGTTTTACTTTTGCTTTATCTTATGTCTGGTAGAGTCTTTGATTGAAAACTAGTATTACCTTTATTTTAATTGCAGAGATTTAGTAGAGTCAGCCAAACTAAGTGTTATCCTTAATTTAACTGGTATCATGTCGCAGTCATATTGAGGTAGATAAAAGCTAGTTTTACCTTTGTTTTATCTTATGTCTGGCAGAGTCTTTGATTAAAAACTAGTATTACCATCATTTTAATCGCAGAGATTTAGTAGAGTCAGCCAAACCAAGTGTTATCCTTGATTTAATTGGTATAGAGGTCGAATGAAAGCTAGTATTATCTATGCTTTAATCTATGCATTATCTACGAAGTAGAGAGATGTGTGGGATAAAAACTTGTAAGTTTTATTGAATAGATAAGGATGTTCATTGGATGGAGATGAAATCTCACTTTTAGAATTGAAAAAACGAGAAATGGAAATAGAGTAGTGAGGGACTTAATGATAGTACCATTTCAGTCGCCTAGTAATCCAAGGATTTGATATGTGAACTCCCTCTTTTATCATAAGGTAATATGATCCCAGGCCTGAGAGACCTATGATAAGGAATGGACCCTCCCAATTTTCTGCTAGTTTCCCAGAATGAGGATCTTTTCTATGTTGAGGGATTTCTCTAAGGACGAGATCGTCAATTTGGAAGGTACAGCTTCTGACTCGCTTGTTATACGAACTGGCCAGTATATGGTGATATCGACCGAGATTAGCAACGGCGCGTTCCCAGGTCTCATTGATCTAATTGAGGTTTCAGGCCAATTCAAACTCGTTTTCCTCATTAATTACCTTGTGATCTATAACTGGATAATGGTATTTTGAGAGAATGACAGCTTCAGTATCATAGGCAAGAAGAATGAAGTGCATCCTGTTGATTGACGTAGAGGGGTACGATATTCCCATAAGACATGAGGAAGTTCTCGAACCCAATTCCCTTCTTTTTTTTGAATGAGGCATTTTCTTGAGTCCATCCACGATGGTTTTGTTAGTGATTTCGTCTTGGCCATTGCCTTGAGGGTAGTAGGGATTGGATGGTGAGTGGATGATGTTATGTTGGTTGAGGAAAGCTATGACCTTTTCACCAACAAATTGGCGCCCGTTATCGATACAAATTAGGTGGGGGCACCTAAACGGAGTGATGATATGTTCCCCGATAAAATAGATGACCTCTTCCTCTCTGGTTCGACAGAGTAGAACTGCTTCTACCCATTTTGTAAAATAATCATTACCTACGAGTAGGTGACGACGGCTACCTAGAGAATTAGGAAATTTGCCAACAAGATTGAGTGCCTAGCGTTTAAATGGCCAAAACATCTTTCTTGCATGGAATTCGAGCGCAGGGGCACGTATCATATGTCCATGTAGCTGACATGCGTCATATTTGTAAGAGTACTCTTCTACTTGCGTGCGTATGTCAGGCCAGAATACTCTTTGTGTAATGACTTTGTTTGCTAGTGATCGAGCTGTGACATGGGAGCCACAAGTCCCTTCATGTAAATCGTAGAGCATCTCGTCCGCTTTCTGTCTAGAGAGGCACTTGAGCTAAGGCCCCGTGACTGAACAACGGTATAAGGCACCGTTTTGATTTATGTAGCGCTTCGAGTTGTTGATCAGCTGTCGGTGCTCCTTCGGATCTGCTAGAAGTGGTCATTTGCATTTGTTGCCAATACTGAGATAGGCTAATAAAGGTTTTTGCCAATCGTTGTCTTCCCCTTTATTGCCCCCAGTGTTGATCATGTATACAGAAATGTGATCAATGTTGGGGGTTAAAATTACTTTGATCTGGAGATATCGAGCTTCTATTCCCAAGACCCCGGCTAGATATACCAAGGAATCGGCGTGTTTATTTTCACCTTGGGAAAGATAATCTAGAGTTACTTGCACAAACTTGTTCATCCTATCTGTAATAAGAGCTGCATATTCAATCATCTTGTCATTCTTTTTGTATTGCCCAGAGTAATGGTAGACGGTGAGTAGTGAATCTGTGAAAACTAAGAGTTTTGGGACACTGAGCTCAAGAACGAGGTCGAGTCCGTGAATGAGAGCATCGTATTCGGTGACATTGTTTGAGGCCTCAAAATCCAAGTGTATTGATTTCTCAAATTCCTGACCCTGCGGGTTCTGCTAATCCATTTGTAAGAAGTCTCCACCCTTTTTATGTAATCCATTCAGTTTACTCATCAAATACCTTGGGGGTGGATCTTCTGTAACTTCTTCTGCAAGGTCAGGATCGTGTTCCTCCCATTTGGGATCTTCCGCTGGAAAATTTGTGAGAAAATTAGCAATGGCTTGACCCTTTTCAGAATGACGCTGTTCAAACTTAATATCATGTTCTTCCAAATTGACTGACCATTATTGTACTCTCCTTGATTTTTCTTTTTTGGACAGAACTTCCCAAAGTGGGTAGTTCATAATGACTTTGACTCAATGAGCTTGGAAGTAGTACTTGAGTTTATGTGAAGTATAAACAAAAGTGAGAAGAGGTTTCTTAATTTTAGAGTACCTCGTTTCAGCTGGAGTGAGGGTTCAACTGATAAAGAAGACTGGTTTCTCGATTTTCCCTTTAAGTCTAATGAGAACCGAGCTGAGTAAAGTATCTGTAACTGCTAGGTAGATAATCAGTTCCTCACTATCTATTGGGGTGTTCATTATGGGAGACTTCCCCAAATAGGCTTTAAGATCCTAAAAAGCAGCTTCGCATTCTGATGTCTATTGAACCTCTACATTTGGTTGAACTTTTCCTCGTTTGGTTCAACCGTGGAGTAGTAGCAATAGCCAATGACAGCGGTCTGAAGATTTTGAAATAAATCAGTTATTAACGGCAATCTTCCCAGAAAGTTTTAAAACGTCTTTCATCATTTTTAGAGATGGCATGTTGAGAAGAACCCGAATCTAATCTGGATCAGCCTCAATCCTTTTCTTGCTGATGAGGTAGCCTAGAAATCAACCTAAATGTACTCTAAATTGATACTTATCAAGATTGAGACGTATCCTGTAAGAACAAAGAATGTTAAATATTGTATTGAGATCTGAAATGTGATTGGTAGACTGTATACTCTTCCTCAAGAGATCGTCAATGTAGACTTCCATGACATTCCCAAGATGCACTTTAAACATAGTAGTCATCAACCATTGATAAGTTGCACCGGCATTTTTAAGTCTGAAGGGCATGACTTTGTAGCAATAAAGTCCTATTTCAGTGATGAAAGTAGTCTTTTCTTGATCTTCTTCCAAGAGTGGAATATGATTATATCGAGAAGCAACGTCCATCATAAATAGAAGTCGTGACCTGCAGTGGAATCAAAGAACTGATAAATGTTAGAAAGAGGAAAACTGTCCTTTGGAGTATGTTTGTTTAGATCGGTGAAATCTACACAAACTCAAACTTTTCTATTTTTCTTTGGGACAGCGACGATGTTGGATATCCAATCTGGATATTTGGCTTCTTGAATGAATCCCACTTTGGTCAATTTTTTGATCTCCATGTTAACTTCATCACAAAGTCGCGGTGATAGACGTCGCTACTTTTGCTTGACTGTCGTGGCATTGATGTTGATGGACAATTTGTGGCATGCCTTGGCCGGATCGACCCCAGGCTTTCTTCGAAATACCGCGCAAAAATGTCTCGATTTAGTCACAAGAACTGAATAAGAGCGTCTTTTTCGTGTTGAACCAGCTTAGAACTAATGAAAGTACCTCTGCTAGGTCCATCAGTGTTGATGTATTCTGTAGGTTCCTCTGTGGACGGCTAATCATCAAGGTGATCAGCTTTCTATAATTGTTATGCAGCATATCTATCACAGGTATTTAAAAATAGTAGAGACGCTATTTTTGCAAGCTCGTGAAAGCTTTTGACTACCCCTGATCTCATAGATACCATCATTGTGTTTGAAGCAGAGTACTTGATGATAGGTGGAAGCGATTGCTTCCATGTTATGAATTCAGCAGCGGCCCATAATTACGAGATTACGAGATTTGGCATTGATCACAAAGAAGATGACAACGATTGTGGCTGGTCCTGCGGTAATCAGTAAGATGATCTTGCCTACTCTCTCTTCTTTAGAACCATTAAATCCACTAATATCGGCGTCGCTTTGAATAACTTGATCGGCCAATCCCATTTGGTCGACAGTACTCTAAAAGAGAATCACAATACCGCTGCCAATATCGATCATCATCATATGCATGACAAACTTCATCATATTGAACATTATGACTAATGCATCATGATGTGTAAATTTGACATGAATAGTGTCGTAATCTTTGAATGGGATCCCAAGCTGGCAATTGCTCGACTCAGGAAGAAGTTTGGCTTTTTTGTCTTGAGGTATGAGATCGCAGCATTCTGATAGTCTTCTGCGCTTGAATATGTTAGAGTTGGTGATCTATTAGATTTCGATCATGTTGATAAGGTGTATATGGCAAAGATGCTTCTCCTCATCTTGATCTTCGACATGGTCAAATTAAAACTGCTTCTTATAGCTGCCATCCTTATATGATTTCAGGTCAATAATATATTCGAACATCCGTCCCTCCTTGAAAATGTATTCGAGCAACCACTGAAAAGTATAGCAATTGTCAGTAGAATTATGGTTTACCTTATGATTCATGGAGTATGGTCGGTTCTCGATTGGTTCCAATGGTTGAGAGAGACGGTAGAGCTTATCCTTCGAGAGGATTAAAAAAATTGTGGAGATTCAAACATTCATCTTCAAGAGGACCAGTTTTATTTGTAAACTACCTATCCTAGGGTTGCCAGTGTTTCCCTTAGAGCACTTTTGGTCACCCCTATCTTCCTTGGGTTCAGTACTTCGATTTGTAGATGGACCTTTCATTGTAAGGACGGATTTAGTAGATTTATGCCTTTTGGATAACATCCTTTCCCGATCGACATAACTATTGACCTTGGTGATCATATCTTCTAAGGAAATAGGTTTGTTGAGGAATAGGTGCTCTTTGGCTTTGCAATCGAGTTGGAGTTCATTGGTGAAAGCAGTAACAACTATTTTCTGATCAAAATTGCCTACTTTTCACGCGAACTCCAAAAATTTCTTTGTAAAGGCCTCGAGCTTCTCTCCATGTGACTGTTTGAGACTAATAAAAGAATATAGATTCTCTTCTATGTCTCTGTTGTGAGCATACATCTTGATAATTTTTTTATAGCTGGTTTAATGTATATATGGAGCTTTTAGGTATAAAGTAGAACCATCGGAGTGGTTCCTCCTGTAGACTCGTGGCAAACAAACGGTAGAGAATATGGTTGAGGTTGGAATATAACCCCAATGAATCACAGTATTGTTGAATATGCTCCTTTGGATCGGTACCCTTGTATTTGCGAATTTTTGGAGTATGAAAACCATTTGGTATTTCCATATCAAATAGTTCCTTGGCAATTAGACTACCTTGTAGCTAGGTAAGTTCGTATGTTGTGCCCAGAATTGTGTTTCGATCAACTTCTTAATTCGCTGATCCATATGCTCTTGTGTGACATAGTGACGTGTCGGTTGAGTAACTTTATGAAGAAGGCGGATTGTGAGTCCGGTACCTTCACTCAAACAATCTCATACTAGAACTCGAGGTGAAGGTCATTATTATTCCTCTTTAAGTATAGAAATTGATAACATCGACTTATCTCAGACTGAACTTTACCACCCAAATGAATGGAAGGTCGAGGTTCGTTCTGAATATTTTATGAAATAGCTTTGCTGGTGGCTCCACGAGGTCCCAATCTTTCCCGCGCTAAAACTCAGGAAGCTTCTAGTAACTGATCACGATCTCTTGTTGGAGGAGCCTACTGAGTATTTCGCAGAGATTGTAAGGCAGTCTCTATTGTTATCATTTGATCTTCATGTCGTTTGAGTGCTATCAAACGAGCTTATCGTTCGGTATTGACCTCCTTCTCACGAAGCTCTCGGTCAAGAGTTAATTGGCGTTCGAGCTCGTTACGTTTCTCTATCTCAGTGTTGAGATCTGCCCGTAGCTCTATAAGTTATTCTGGCTCAACTGAAAGATCGAACTAGATTCCGGTTGCTGGTCGTCTGGATATGACCATGATTGAAATTTGTAGTAGGGTGAAAGTAAACCTTAGGATATACAATCTTTCCTACAGACGGTGCCAAATGTAATGGCCTAATTACGCAAGCTCGAAGTGGCTTGGAATTAACTCTTACACCAATATACCTGTGACAAAAATCTGATAGAAAGCAATAAATGACACAGGTGATTTAGCGCGGAAAACCTTTAAATAGATAAAAAATTATAACTTAGAGTTAAGGGTTTTTGCAATAGTGATTTTTATTTTTTGAGGCTGGTATCTTATTACAAGTGATCTTTTGACTTATAAATGTTTGATCTTGTGAATAAGAAGTTTGAAGCTTTTGAGAATATGGAAATGCACTTTTCTTGGTAATTTTTCGTGTAATTTTCTGGTTCCTTGCCTCTTATGGAACTTTTTCTTTATATAGGCCTTCTCCATAGTTCTTCATCGTGCTGATGCACATTCTCCAAACAATGTGGTTAGTGGCAGTTAACTGAGTAACTATTGAGTTCGTGAGAGACAGGTGTCTTTGACTTGTTTAGGTATTTTTGTTTGAGCTCGACCAATGTTCTTCATTAGTTCGTAGAGTAGGTAGCAGTGTTAACTGTTGAAGTCATGTGTAAAATGCGTGGGTCTGACATGGAGGTAATTTGAACTGGAGATAGCTCGATTTAGGTAAGATCGAGGGGTAGGGCCCTACAAATAGCTTTAGCTTGGCCATTTCCTTGGGGATAATAAGGTCTCAAAGTAGTCAACTAGATTTTATATTTGTTGAGAAAGTTGAGGACTTTACTGCTGATGAACTGTTTTTCCATTATCGGATCTTATCATTTGTGGACAACCAAATCTGGTGATGATGTGTTCCCATAAGAATTTGATAACTTCGTTTTTGTTAGTATGACAGAGTGGTACGACTTCGACCCATTTTTGTGAAGTAGTCTGTAGCCACAAGAACAAACCTTCAGTTGCCTAACACTGGATGGAAGGGACCAATGATATCAATTGCCCATCTTTAGAATGGCCAAAGGGCATTACTAACATGTAAGTTAAGAGCTAGACTTTTAATGTCTTGGGAAGGATCTGGCATTTATAGTACTTTCTAACAAAATCTTCGCAGTCTTGTCGTATCTTTGGCCAGTATAAACATTATATGAATGCTCTTTATGCGAGCGACCGTCCTGAAATGTGTGTGGCACAAATTCATTTGTGAAGTTCTTAACTTTTGACTTGAGCTTGCTTTTACAAGATATATTTGATTGAAGGGCCTCCATCAGTAATGCGGTATAGGATTCTGCTCAGAACTTTAAATCAAGGACACTTTGCCAACAGAGACTGAGCTTCCTCTTTATTTTCGAGGAGGTTATTAGAGTTGAAATAAGTAAGGAATGACCTTCTCCAATCCTCAGGATCTTCATCTTTGGCAACTTGAATTTGCATGGTATGACTTATACCGAGACTAAAATGTTGGATAACTTCGATCTCCAATGTTCTCTTCTCACTATTCTCGAGCATGGTGGTGATGTATGCTAGTACATCGGCATGGCAGTTCTCGACTCGAGGCATATAGGAAATTGTTGCTGTCTTGAAATTTTTAATCTTTTTTTCGACCAACGGAGCGTAATTAACCATTTTTCTTGATATTTTGAATGTTCTGTTGTAATAGCTGGCCACTAAAAATGAATCTACGAAGACTGCAATTTCTTCTGCTCTAAGCGTTAATACGAGATCTAGACTATACAAGATAGCTTCATATTTTGTTTCATTGTTTGTTACATAGAACTTGAGTTTGATGGCTTTCTCAATTCGATGATTGAAGGGTATTACTAGGACGATGCCAATTCTGGACCTTCGTGGTCCAGCAGAGCCATCTATAAATAATTGTCATCCTGTATTTTTGGGCCTAGCGTTTGGTTCGGCAATTGAGTTATCTGTCAGCACTTCTTTGAGCTCCTCCCATTCTGGGTCATCTACAGGGAAGTCTGCCACTACTTGCCATTTGACTGATATTTGTGGTTTGAAGAAAATATCGTATTCACCTAGGAATATAGACTATTGTTGGACCCTTCTGGTCCTCTCTTTTTTGGAAAGAACTAGTTTGAGGGGGAACTTGGTGATGACTTTATAGGGTATGCCTGAAAGTAAGGTCAAAGTTTTTGAGAAGTATACACAAGAGCTAGAAGCTATTTTTCAGTAGTGGTGTATCTTTTTTCTGCAGGCATGAGAATTTTGTTGATGAAGTAAATGGGTTTTTCTACACCATTGTCTTCTCAAATAAGAACATAACTGATTAAGTCATCTATTGTCGATAAATACATTGCTAATGTTTCACCTTCAACAGGAGTACTTTTGATAGGAGGACGCCCTAAGTATCTTTTAAGATCTTGAAAAGCTAATTCGCATTTTGTGGTCCAAACGATTTCCTTTAGTTGCTTCTTTATCATCGGTAATGGGTTTCCCCGAAGAAGGAGGTGAAGAAGTTTGCATCGATCAGAAGATTTCAAGATGAACTTGTGTAACGCATTAACCTTTTTGGCAAATTTCTGGACATCTTCTTGGTTCGTGGTAATGGCATGGCCATAAGTGCTTTGATTTGCACTGGATCAAGTTTTATTCCTCTCTTACAAACTAGGTGGCCTAAAAACTTTCCAGATGCAACAAATTGGCATTTCTCAGGATTGAGCTTCATGCAGTATGTTCAAAGGATGTCAAAGATGGTTTGCAGATTACTGTAATGATCCTCTCGTTTTAGGCTCTTGCAGATTATGTCATCGATGTTTACTTCCATGATTTTACCCAAATTATCTTTGAACATTCTTGTGACGAGCCGCTGGTATGTGGCTCCCGCATTTCTTAAACTGAAAGGCATGACCGTGTAACATTAAAGGCCCTTTTCTGTTACAAATGCTATATTTTCATGATCCTCTTCGGTAAAAGGGACTTGGTTATATCCAAAAACTGCATCCATCATAGAAAGTAGTTTGTGTCCAGTTATAGAGTTGAGGAGGTGAGGAATCAATAGGAGTGGAAAGTTATCTTTGGGTGCAAACTTATTTGGTTCAATAAAGTCAACACACACTCTGATTTTCCCATTCTTTTTTAGGACTGCCACGATGTTCGAGACCCACTTTGGATATTTCTCTTCTTGAATGAATCCAACAATAAGTAATTTGTCAATTTCTTTATTTACTACCTCTCGGAGCATGGGGGCTAGGTTACGACGCTTCTGTACTACTGCCTTGCTGTCTGACACGAGGTTTAGCTTATTACAAACAATGGAAGGATCAATTCTTAGTATTTCTTGAAAAGACCATGCAAAGACGTTGACATTCTTCTTTAAATGCTAAAGCAAGGTTTCACGCTCGTCTGATAAGAGCTTATTTCCAATAAAAGTGTTTCTTCCTGAACCATCGAGCTCTACGGATTCAACTGCTTCGGCATTATGTTGCTCGAACGTTGGAGTTGACTCTTGTTGTAATTGTTATGCTTTAAGGAGCTTAAAGGCATGAGAGTTTGTGGTGGCATTTTCGTACATTCATGCCACGGCCTGACTCCTTTTGATTTCGTAAACACCATGATATGTTGGAAAACGTAGTGCTAGATGGAATATCGATGGTACTACTTTGATGGAATGGAGCCAACTTCTTCCCAAGATTCTTAAGTATTTTGATTTAGCATCGATAATAATGAATTTGACGAACGTGGTCTCTGGTCTTACTTGAATAAGCAAAGTGATCTCTCCCAAGGCTGATTCTTTAGAGCCATTAAATCTTGTGATGGTTGTGGTGGAGGCTTTGACCAAATATTTGAGGCCTAGAACGTCAATTGCTCTTTCAAAGAGTACATCAGTTGCACTTCCAGTATCGATGAGAAGTATATGTAAATAATCCTGTCCTACTTTAAGCAGTTTCACTAATGGATCATCGTGAGGGTATTTTACATGGCTAGTGTCGCAATCTTCGAAGGAAATGTGATATGGCCATTTGGTCTTGCTAAAGCTTGGTAGAAGTTTTACAGATTTTTCGAAGATGCCATCTTGCAATAGGACGTGATTTTGTCATCCTTCTTGCACTTCTTGCCTTTCTAAATTTTGATCATATAAAGATGTCGAGCTTGACCTTGGCCTTACTCTTGTTTGACTGCTTTTCCTTTTATTTCTTCTTCAAGAAACTTTTGGACATCGATCAAATACTCTAGGAGCCTCCCTGACAGCACGATACCGAGAAAAATTTGTATCAAGGAGTAACAGTTGTCAATCTCATGGCTACGAACATGATGATACTGGTACAGAGGTTTATTTGGGATGTCTAGAATCTCTTGTGCTTCTCAAAAAAGTTCATCCCCTTTTAAAATTGGTAAGATTGCTGATAGGGTGGTCGTCATAGGAGGTAGGACTAGGACGGGTCGATCTTTTTTCCCATCTCTTTGTTTGACATTGTCGTTGAAATGCCCACGTTGCTTGGAAAGAACATTTGTTGCTAGTTTTGAGTGTGGGGGTAAGAGTACGTCATTGGAATGTATAACCAAAGAATTTTTCATCTTGTCTTTCTTGGATTGCTCAAGTTCAATGTAGTTATTCACTGCATCGATCATTTATGTGTCAGTTTTTAGTTTGTGGAGAGTAAGTTCTTCTTGAACCTTAAAATTGATGTGAAGAGCAGAGGTGAAGGCTGGTACGACAATCCTAGGATCTGAATTTCCAATTTTCCTCGTTTTTTGCAGGAAATGCTTGTAAAAGTTTGCCAAAGTTTCTTTTACCCCTTGTTCGAAAAAGAAAAGAGATTCCACTATTATCTCGCGCTCTTTGGCATAAGCATAGTTTGACACAAAAAGTTGTTGTAATTAGGCAAAGTTGGTTATCGAACATTTAGGAATGGTGTGGAACCACCTAAGGGGCTCTTTATTGAGGCTCATGTTAAACAGACGGCATAACAGGTGATCAAGTTTAGAGTATAGACCGACGGCTGCTTTGAAGTGATGAATACGAGTGAGTAGGTCAGTGAGGCCTGTATACTGGTAAAACTTTGGCATATGGAATTTGTATGGAATTGGCATGACTTCAAGAAGAGGTAAAATTGGGTTAGTCTCGATTCTCTCTAACTGGTCTTCTCGGAGGTGTTGGGGGGTTTGATGACGTGTTTCTCGACTTCTTTGAGTTGTT
Organism: Kingdonia uniflora; assembly: GCA_014058105.1. NCBI lineage: Eukaryota > Viridiplantae > Streptophyta > Magnoliopsida > Ranunculales > Circaeasteraceae > Kingdonia > Kingdonia uniflora. The sequence goes on from JACGCM010001726.1 coordinate 6,052,529, forward strand.
GATGCGGACGACGTAAGGCCGAAATGTCGAGTTGCCCTGTGGGTTCCCAGATCGAGACCTCGACGTTCAAATTCTTTTTTCCCTAGGTAGGCTTTCCCTCTGGACCGCTCACGATCGATGATTACTTTGGGCCTATGGAGGTGATCCTTGCCGACCAATGAGTCTATCTTGTTGCTTTCGTAGACTTTCCATTTCTTTTTGATGAGTTTGTCTCTGCTGTTCTAGGTTCTTCCTCTCTCATCCCTCTCAACTTGGAAGGCTTGAGCATAAATCCTCAGATCCTCCAGTCGTTGGTTCCTGTCATACTCCATCTGCTTCTGGAGCTCAAAAATAGCATTGTGGAAATTAACGATCTCTAGCTGGACGGTGACTGAAATATCCTCATTAATTCTCTACGTACTGGAGGAACTTTTAAGGTTCATGTTAGTCATGAAAATGATTGGGTAGAACGAGTATTTGGTAAAGAAAAAATAGATTTTCCCACAGTCGGCGCCAATTGTAATGGTATATTTTCCCTGATGGTAAACTTCGTCAATACTTTAGTAAGGAGGCTACAATTCTATGCTAGAACACACTAGATTTTATGCAGAAACTCCATAAACCTAAGAAAAACTACGACCCCGAGGAGGGTTTAATGTTGAAATCCAATATGTGCCAGTTATTACAATTGCTAAAAAATAGAACAGATGCGAAATAGTAGAGAAGAAATAGAGTTCTCAGATCCCTTTTATCATGCGTTATGCCTGTATTTATAATGGATACCGGTAGTTACAAATAATTGGTCTCTATCTTAATGGGTGGTGGGCGAACTTCACAGATCTCTTGCAACAACTCTATTTGACCAAGTATAATGGCTACTATAGAGGATCAAGATCTATAGTTCTGGACTTGACATCTTCTCGACTGATAGGGTATCTTTTACTTGGTTTTGCTAGCCTCTCCTTGTCAAATCTGGGGAACATGTTGTCATAATATCTTCTCGAATGATTAGATACCTTCAACTTGACTCTATTATAGTTTATCCTTATCGAATCTAGGGAATATGCTACTACAACACTCATGGTGCAAGATGGAATCACTTCTATTAATTAAAAGAGAAAGTAACCTACAAACGTTACAATTTCATGTGTAGATTAGTGCTTGAGGGGAGGCCGGAGAAACTTAAAGGGGAAACCAGGTTCTATGTTGTAAAAGTTGGTCCGAGAAAGTAATCATGTTCTATGTTTTACATAAAAGTTGGCCCGTTGAGGAAAAAAGAACTTAGTTACTAAAAAAAGGGAAATGTATGGTTTTGGTATGCCATTTGGGTTTCGGCATGCCATAGCTTGGCATACCAGGAAAAAAACACATGTTAGGTACTATTTTTTGTTGCTTTTGGAGATCCTTTACTTTACCATGTTGATATGGGTATGGATTGATTGGTTTGTCTTTTGCTATAGTTCAAGAATTTATCATTTGGCTTCAAATATTTCTAGTTCAATAAACTTGATTGAGTTATAATTTCACATTTTCATGATGCAATCTTAGTTGGATTTCATGATGTAATCTGCAAAAATGTATTTTACTGCATTAATTTTCAAACACTATTTCGAATAAATCCAAATTTTGGTGATGTTTTTTCCTTTTTTATAGCCAAATTCAAACACTAAGACCTTATCGATACCGTTTTTTGTATTCGTCGCCTTTTTTTTGTGTTTATTTAGGGCTACACAAATGACTTTTTTTATTTTTTTGGTTCTTGAGGGGGTGAAAAATAACTCTAACTCTTTAAACATTGGGAAATAATCAACTAACAAAGATGAGATTTGTAACTATGATTTTGCTCCCACAATAAACCAAGAAAGCAACCACCAAAGAATAACACAACAAATCGAGAACTCGCACTGCAGCAACTCAAGAACATAACAAATCATGAACTCGCGCTATAATAACTCAAGAACATCACAATCTGAGAACTCGCGCCACAATAGCTGAAGAACAAAGATTGAGAGAGATACCGAAGAAATAAGAGTGATAGTACTTAAGAGAGAGAGGGTGGTGAATAATAGAGAGATGAGAGTGAGAAAGGGAGGCTTTTAAATAAAGAAAAGATCCAACTGTTGGATAATATTGGATACTATTTTATCAGTTAATCGTAAGCAATGATATGAGAAAAGAGTAGGGATATCTTATTGATGAAAAATATCTCTCTATATCCTCTAAGGTTTTGTGCTACAAAGAATTACCCTTTTTAGGTTATCTATACTAACTCAAACTCTCCCCATAACCCTAATGGTCTATGGGCTTGTTAGGAGTCCAGTAGGACACCCCAACCTAGTTGGGTTCCCGCCTTGGGCTGAACCCAACTCCTAATACTCCCCCTTGGGGTGTTCCATACCAAGACGACTTGCCTCATCAAAACCTTTGCTTAGTAAAAACCCCTTAGGCAAAAAGTTATGCAAACAAATAGTACAATCATATGCTCCATATGGGTTGCGAACGCGTATACGTTGCCTCATCAAAACCTCCTAGGATAAAAAGTTGTACTATTATGAAAAGGAGCACAATATGCATGTGTCCACGTCAAGTTGGGATTACTCCCCTGACGTTGATCTTTCCCCAGATCTTTCTCCCTGAGATATTGATAAATAAAATGTCTGCATACCAATTCTGTGTACCAATTGCTTGAACATAAGTGGTGCAAGAATCTTCATTAATAGGTTTGCAAAATTGTCTTTAGAAATATCTTGAGTAACGCCAATCTCATTCCTCTTTTATAATTCATAAGGATCTAATGGCTTCTATGAAATGTGTTGTGTTCTATCACTATTGATAAAATCGCCATTGACTTGAATGATACAAGCCGAGTTGTCTTCATACATAGTCGATATTTTATTTTGGATAGAACATGCCACAATCTTCAGTTGATGTGATGTATCCTGGAGCGCAACCATCATTCTCTGCCAGTTTTATAAAGTACAAGAATCTCCTCGTGGTTCGTAGATATAACTACCGTTGTCTGCTTTATCGATCTCCAAGAATCTTTATGTATCCCCGTACATAAATACATAATCCATCTGACAATGGCCTTTATGTAGGTCTGACAAGTATTCTGTACCGGCGTACCCAATATTTTACCGTTTACCATTTCGAGTAGAATAGATCCCAATCTTTCATATTGATCAAATACCTCAGAATGTGCTTGATCTCATTCCAGTGCCTTTGGGAATGAACATAACTATGACAAACCAAACAGTTCACTACGAATAAGTCATCGGGCATAGTATACCCAGCTAACTATAGTAAAGCACCTTCTAGCTATGACATCATAGCTCTAGGAGTTTCTCCCTCCATTAGGATGGTGGAAGATGTCGATGTCCACATCCAAGTGTTGGACGTGCAATCAACGACTTAACACCGTATGCTACATCCATACCGAAGTGTTAGATAACTTTTCCAATATATATTGCTTGGTGTACGAGTATGCCACTACCAAGATGTTCGATCTGCAAATTGAGATACTACTTTATTTTCCAAGGTCTTTTATTAGGAATTCCTTCCTAAGGAATTCGACGGCTCTCGCGATCTCCCCTGGAGTTCTAATGATATCCAAATCATTTAGTACACTATTGTGAACACTTAAGCTAATATTTGTGTTTTAAATAAGAGCGCATGGACAGATAAGGATATTTACAAAGTCCCTGACCTTTGAATACTCAGTCAACTTCCTATGTCTCATGGGCCCTGATTGCTTCAAGTCAACAATAACACTTTTTTAGTTTTATTACGTACACACCTCGTGTGTCGGGCTTAATTGCTTCTAAAAGCTTATATCTCCTCGGGTGGCTTCATGTAGATATTTGTATCTAGTTTCTCATATAAATACGTGGTATTTACTTTAGATACATGTCTAGCTTGTCCTTGTCAGCTTGGCAGACTGATCAGTACCAAAATGTTATAGTGTTCATAACGGATAATAGGTTTGCAATTGATGCCAGATCTCTTAAAGAATTCCTGGACAACTAGTTTTGCATTGACCTAATTATCTCTCCAAGTTAATCATATTTCCGTACCATTCTCATTTGTAACCGACATGCTTTATTGTATTACTTCCCATTATGCTAGCAAGTTGAGCTCCTCTTAGATTCCAGACAGCCACTTTAGCTAATGTACAATAATACACAGTCGCTTACAATAAGTGGTCTGAATCCTCATCCTTGATGGCGAGCATAGCAGTAAATATGAATACCTTATCGACAAATGTCTACTAAACGATCCTACATTGTGCTTATTATAGACTTTTAATAGATTGAGATACGTATGTGCCACCCCGGGCTTGTCTTGTAATGCATCAACTGGTTACGTAGCTACTATTGCCTCATCGATGGGTGGTTTCATTCTCGATGAATCGATTACACCATTAGTCATATTTGTCCCTAATTTTGTAACTCCCCGGCTCATAATACTTTCTTCCAATGGTGCTCCGCACTAAGCGCGAGCCTCAGATTTATTTGTGGTATTAATTCCTCATGAACGTTCAACTGTGTAGGTGTATTACTTGCAGGTACATACACTTACGATACTTTAATTGTACCTATGAATGTGTATAGCAATTCATTTGAGACCTATTGGAGGTTTCTAATCCGTTGAACCTTATTGTCATTTAACTTATGTAAGGGATCTAGATGAAATAATGATGGTGTTTTCCAACTAATCTTGAAAACATCCTTAACATTGACTATCATATCTTCCCCCAATGTTGGGAATATCGTTTCATAAAAGTGATAATTATCTGCCCAGCAGTGTATACATTGTTATTGGGTTTCAAGTATCTAATGATAGATGTGAATCATAACCCACATAATACTAGGCAGACGTTAAGGGTCTCATTTTCATATATTGTGTTGGTGCAATTAACATTTGTACGAAACATTCAAATGTTCGTCGATGGGCGACACTCGGCTCTGACCCAATTACTAGTTGTAATGGGGAATATTGATTATTTGCTATTAGATGAATTCTAATCAGGGTGGCAGTATGCACAATTACATGGCCCCACGCAGTGGCCGAAAATTGAGATCGTAATAGCAGTGGCCTAACGATTAACTGTAATCGCTTGATTAGATTCTTTACCATCCCATTTTGGGTATGGACATGGGGTACAAGAAGTTCGACCTCTATCCCATTAGCCGTACAATAATCAATAAAAGCCTTTGAGGTAAACTTGCCATCGCCATCAAATCTCAAAGATTTGATCGGGTGATCCGGGAAATGAGTCTGCAATCGGATAATCTGTGTAAGCAACCGTGGAAATGCCATATTCCTAGATGATAATAGGCAAACGTCTAACCTAGTAAGACCAAGGTGGAGTTAGAGTCTTCAGTCTTTCTCTAACGTATCCATGGAGACATATGTGGACCTATCCATTCACATAGTGGTCTGTTCAAATACTATATGGTCTTAATCGACACATTTGTGAGATGGTCAGACGTTTGCCTATTATCATTTAACTGTTGGATAATATTGGATAATATTATATCAGTTAATCGTAAGTAATGATATGAGAGAAGAGTAGGGATATCTAATTGATGAATAATATCTCTCTGTATACTCAGAGAGTCTGTGTTACTAATTCAAACTCTCCACATAACCCTAATGGTCTATGGGGTTGTTAGGAGTTCAGTAGGACACCCCAACCCAGTAGGGTTCCCACCTTGGGCTGGAGTAGAATGGCAATTTGATTCGCCCCGCCCCGAACGGGGAGGGTTTGGGAAGTATTAAACGGGTATGAGGACAGGTATGAGAAGTATAACACAAATCCGAGGGGAAGGGGGGCGAATTTGGGATTGCCTTGAAAAATCCGTACTCGCCCCATTTAAATAGTTTATTGTTATTATCCTTAAATATATGAATAAAAACCTATATGAAAGAGTTTTTTTTTTATTGAAAAATAATTTTATAAGTTAAATGGGGGCGGGGATGGGGATCCCCGTTTAACTTAAATGGGTTTTGGGGCAGAGATAGGAGTAGGGAACTTAGGGGCAAGGATGGGGAGTAGCTCCCTAACCCCAAATCCGCCTCATTGCCATCCCTAGGTTGGACCCAACTCCTAACACCAACAATAATATTTTTCTTCTCACTCAAACGACTTGATTTTTCATTTCACTTCAACGACTTAATTTTTCATCTCAATCCTACGGCTAGATTCTCACTTCAACAACCTGATTTTTCATCTTAATCCTACGACTAGATTAAGATTTCAACAACTATATTGTACCTGGGCTAACTTTGGATTGGGCTTGTTCGAACAAGTTCGGGTCGAGCTCGGGCTAAATTCGGGCCTAGCCTAGTTTGGGTCGGGTTACGGGCCAACCCAAAGCAATAAAAGGTCGCCCATCGATGTAGGTAATCGGGCCGGGCACTTTGGCCCATATTTCAGCCCTAAGCTTAACTCCAACTTGTGATTTACATTTGGGCTTTACCAACCAAATTAGTACTAGTAGTCTAGTACTAGTTTTCAGTTTTCACCACCAAAAACTTTCCAACCCCACTTTCCTCAAACACTTGTAATCTTTCTCTCTCTCTCTCTCTCTCTCTCTCTCTTTCCCCCAAACACTTGTAATCTCTTCCCCTCTTTGAATCACAGAGGACAAACCCTAACTCTGTTATTGCTATGGGTTCCGAAGAATCAAGGGTTGTCGGTGAGTTTCATCTTCATCTCTCTCTCATGTTTGAGTTTTATTGATGATAAGCTTTGTTTCTAGTTGAATTTGTTTGTCAGCAATTGTTGTGAGCTTAGGATTTTGCATTAGTATAGATGTAAGAATTCCTTTATTATTTGTGTCTGTAATTGCATAAAGGGTATAATATTTTACCCATTTTGATTGTCACCAGTCGCCCTGGTGGCCTAAAGTTGAAGTCAACCTGCCCCTAATGAGCTTACCAAGAAAACCCTTTTTTTTCTTCTTCTTAAAAGTGTGTTAGTATAGAAGAGTGGCAGGAGGATAACACTAGAAATTTAGAGGTTGGCGCTCTGTGGTTACCACGGCGATGAAAATTAGGGTTGGAGAAGGATGGGTGGGGTGTGGGGAATATATTGACTATGTAGGTATTGGAGGAGGTGATTGAAGGACATGGTATATCAACAGACGGGGAACTGGCAAAATGCCTATAGGAGGTGATTCTTGGACAAAATCACTCCTTATCTATCTTACTAAAGGTTTGTTTCCGTGAATTTTGAGTTCTATAGGAGTACACTGTACACATATCTCACTTGACCAAATTCTGCATTTTGGATACTCTCTGGTCCATGGATCAGGGAAGATACATTGCCAAGTAGTCTTATTTCATCTAGTCTTAAAAGGACATCAGGTGCTTTTCTGAGCGAGTACAAGTATTAGTTTTCACCTTCTTCTACAATTAGAGGCATAAATTTTGGGGTTGGGGCATTGCTTTGGTTGAGGTAAGGTGCATAGAGTCACTTAAGGGATTTTTGTTTTGTCTAGTTTAACAGGGTGAAATGTGACCATCCTTGCCCCTCGAGGCGAGGGGACGTGATACCTAGGGGAAACCCGAAAAATGTGCTGAACTTCGAAGGCCTAAGCCACAACGAAGCATTATCGAATCGCCTCCAACGCATTCCTGAGGTCCGGTCTTTCGACCATCCTTGCCCCTCGAGTTTGCTCGAATGTTGGAAACTTGAGCAATTCAAGGTCGCCCCCAAGTATCCGTTGGGGAGAGGGTGGACATGATACCCAGGGTAGACCAAGAAAAGGACTGTACTTCGTCGGTTTCAGAGCCTAGACGAAGGAATATCGAATCGCCTCCAATGCATCCCCGAGGGTCCTGTCTTTCGACCATCCTTGCCCCTCGAGTTTGCTCGAATTTTGGAGACTTGAGCAATTCAAGGTCGCCCCCAAGTATCTGTCAGGGCGAGGGTGGACAAGATACCCGGGGTAGACCAAGAAAAGGACTGTACTTCGAAGGCCGTAGCCACATCGAAGGAATATCGAACTGCCTCCCATGCATCCCCGAGGGTCCGGTCCTTCGACCATCCTTGCCCCTTGAGTTTGCTCAAATTTTGGAGACTGGAAAATTGTCGAGATCATCCTCGAGTACCAGTTGGGTCGAAGGTTGACATGGTATTCAAGTAAAACCAAGAAATTCAAAGTCAAACATGAGACGAAGTATTGGTGACAAAAGCTTCGTTTATTGATTATCCTAGATTACATCGGTGGTACATGATTGTAGGTAAGGCCTTTTATAAGAGACCAACTGCATTGCGTTCCAAGGGTTCGGTAGAGGTTCTTCGTCTTTTGTCATCAAGTAGTAAGATCCTTTGTCCGTAGACAATGTAGGGTCCTTCCCAAGATTCGGCTAATTTGCCAGCATTCGCAGGCTTCGTCGACTGATTAACACGTCGGAGTACTAGATCTCCAACATTGAAACTTCGTGGTCGAACTTGCTTGTTATAAGATTTTTGAAGTGATGCGTGGTAGTGGCCCAGGTTGGCGATAGCTCGGTCTCTGGTTTCATCGATCCACAACATGTTGCATGCGAGTTCAAACTCATTATCTTCGTCTGGGAGGTTAGGATCTCGAGTGGGTATTTTGAACTGAGTTGGTAGTACTGCTTCTGTTCCATATGTTAGGAGGAAGGGGGTGCATCTGGTAGACTTTTTTGGTGTTGTGCGATAGGCCCAGATGACGTGTTATAACTCTTGAGCCCATCGTCCTTTCTTTGTATCGACTCTCTTCTTCAGACCATCAACGATAGTTTTGTTAATTGCTTCGACTTGACCGTTGCCCTGGGGGTAGTAAGGTGTGGAGGGTGAGAGAATAATGTTGTGTTTTTTGAGGAAATTTCTTACTTTAGTGCCAACGAACTGGGGACCATTATCGCACTGAATCATGTGGGGGCAGCCGAAGCGAGTAATGATGTTTTTCCATAAAAAACTTGATAACTTCCTATTCTCTGGTTCGGCATAAGGGAACAGTTTCGACCCACTTGGTGAAGTAATCAGTGGCAACGAGGATGTTCTCTGTTACCCGAAGCTTTTGGAAATGAACCAATGAGATCGATGGCCCATCTTTTGAATGGCCAAGAAACTTGGCTGACATGAAGATCTCGAGAGGGGCAATGGATGTCATGAGCATGACGCTGGCATTTGTCACAATGTGCTACATATTCTAAAGCTTGCTTTCTCATATCGGGCCAAAACAATCCTTGGGTTACAGCTCGATGGGCCAAAGATCGACCAGCGGTGTGAGTACCACAGGTGCCTTCGTGAAGCTCTGCTAAGATTCGAGAGGCTTCGGTATTGGATATACATCGAAGGAGGATTGCATTTGGAGATTTGCGATGTAGTTCATTGTTATGGATAATGTATCTGCGGCAGTTTTCTAATAGTGAACGTCTGGCTTTGGGATCATCAGGAAGGGTGGCGTTGGTAAGGTAACGAAGGAATGGTGTTCGCCAATCATCTAAATCGAGACTCTCGCCCCCAGTATTGATGGCATTGATTTCCATCTGGTCGATACTTGGGCGTTCGAGTACTTCGATGTGGAGGGTTCGAGATTCTGTCTATCCCAGCATAGCTGCTATGTAGGCGAGGGCATCGGTATGTCTGTTTTCTCCTCGAGGATAATGGGTAATTATTGATTTTTCGGGAAATCGGTCTATGCGCTTTCGCACAAGTAAAGCGTAGTCAGCCATGCGACCGTTAGCTGGAATCTGTAAAGACTGCGAGTTTGGGAATGCCGAGATCGAGTGCGAGGTCGAGACCATGGATCAGTGCCTCATACTCTGCTTCATTATTAGAACATTCAAAGGTACGTTTAACTGCTTTCTCTATTCGGTCATTAGTCGGTGTGACCAAGACAATACCAATTCCTGAACCATTGGGTCCTGCGGAGCCATTTGTGAATAAACGCCAACCAGTAAGGGGGTCCCATGGATCTACGACTTCAGGTTGATCTTTCGGGAGATCGTCTTCGTGTTCTTCCCAGTCGCAATCTTCGACCGGGAAGTCGGCGAGGAAATCTGCTACTGCTTGGCCTTTCTGAGATATTTGCTTCTCGAAGGTTATGTCGTGCTCGCCAAGGTATACAGACCATTGTTGTACTCGTCTGAATTTTTCTTTTTTACTAAGTACTTCGCGGAGAGGGTAACTCGTGATGACACAAATGGGGTGGGCCTGAAAATATGATTTGAGCTTGCAGACTGAATAAACAAGTGTCAGGAGCAATCGCTCAAGTTTGGAATAACGGATTTCGGCAGGGGTTAGAGTTTTGATGATGAAATACGCAAGTTTTTCGATGTTGGAATCAAGGCGAATGAGTACGGAACTAATTGAAGTTTCTGTGGCAGCGAGATATAAGGAGAGTGTTTCACCTTCGATGGGGGTACTGATGATGGGTTGGCGGCCAAGATAAGTTTTGAGTTCGAGAAAGACGTCTTCACACTCAGAGGTCCAATTGATCTCAGTGTTGTTTTTCTTTCTTATTTTATGGGGGCCCTGACTGCGTAAGAGGGAGAAGAGCCAAGCACATCTATCGGAGGACTTGGAAAATAAAACGGTTAAGAGCTGTTATCCTGCCAGCCACCTTTCGGACGTCTCTCTTTGTTGTGGGTGAGGGCATGTCAATGAGGGCTCAAATATGAGTGGGGTCAATTTCGATGCCACGTTTACTGATAAGGTGGCCCAAGAATTTTCCGGAGGAGACGCCAAACTGCACTTCTCTGGGTTGAGTTTCATTTTATAGGTGCGAAGTATTGAGAAGATGTCGGTCAGGTCGTGGATGTGGGTCTGTTTTTGTATACTCTTGCATAACATGTCGTCGATGTAGACTTCGACTGACTTGCCAAGCAGGGGTTTAAACATGGTTGTGACGAGGCGCTGGTAAGTGGCACCTGCATTTTTAAGGCCGAAGGGCATGACATTAAAACAATAAAGGCCTTGTTCAGTTATGAAAGAAGTTTTAAGTTGATCTTCTGGGAGGAGGGGTACCTGATTGTAACCCGAAGCTGCGTCCATCATGGATAGGCGCTCGTGTCCAGCAGTGGCATCGAGGAGTGCTGAAATGGTCGTCAGTGGGAAACTGTCCTTCGATGTGTGTTTATTGGGGTCGGTGAAGTCGATGCAGATTCGGATCTTTCTGTTCTTCTTAGGAACTGCCACAATGTTCGATATCTAGTCAGCGTACTTGACTTCTCTGATAAAGCCTGCGGCTATAAGCTTGTCTACTTCGAGGTTAACCGCTTCTCGAAGTCATGGTGCCAGGGTACGCTTCTTTTGTCTGACTGCCATGGAATTGGGAATGAGATCGAGGCGATGGCATGCCAGGCTGGGGTCGACACCAGGCATCTCCTGAAATGTCCAAGCAAAGATCTCCGTGTTTGCTCGAAGGAAATCTGTAAGCTCGAGGCGTTAGACCTCGCTCAGAAAAGTTCCAATGAATGTTCCTCGACCAGGGCCGCCGAGTTCGATATAAACGGTAGGTTCGATATGGGGGGTGGCATCTGTCGAAGTCGATGGGATAGAAAGGTGCAGTGATTGCTATGGGCGTCTGACAAGTTTTCTGGTCTGGTCAATTTCTGGGTGCTCGCATGAGAGGGCGAGACATTGAGATCCTTTGAGGTTCCACGTACCCTCGGGAGTTGCAAAACGAAGGGTTAGGTGATAGGTCGAGGGTATAGCTCGCATAGCATGGAGCCAGTCCCGGCCGAGGATACCAAGGTATTCGGATTTCTTGTCGATGACAAGGAAGCTGGTTTGAAGGGTGAGGGGTCCTGTGGTGACAGGTAGGCTACGACCGACGGCGACTTCGGTAGTCCCATTGAATCCTTTTAACTCGACGTTGGCTGGGGTAATGAGTTCAGTTTTCTGCATTTTTTCGACGGTGGGTAGAAATAGGACGTCAGCTGCACTTCCTGTGTCAATGAACATTGTGTGAAGAACAATGTTCTCAATCTTAATCATAATGACCAGAGGATCGGAATGAGGGAAACGGACGTGTGACGTGTCACAATTGATGAAAGAAATGCCCTCGAGACGAGGGTGACGGCTGCATTCTGGCAGTAGGGTAAGGAATTTTTCCTGGTAAGAAAGTTTGTAACATTCGCCGATGTGCTTTCATTTGCTAAGCGAACGACCACTGTCTATATTGTTGACTTCGATGAAATATGATTGGTAGATATGTACCACGGCTGGGTCAGCAGTAGGGGTGGAGAGGGATTGGAGATCGAGATAACTGGGAATGTCGGTAACGTACTGGTGCAGACGTCCTGCTCGGAGGATGAGTTCGAGAGAACGTTGGAGGGCGAAACATTTGTTCGTATGGTAACAATTGCAATTGTGATTGGCGCAATAAGGCTCCCCAGGTCTGACTTCGATTGGGAGAGGGATGCGCCATATGGGGTCTGCCTGAATGTGTGGTAAGAGGGTACTGAGGGGGATGGTGAGTGTAGGCAAGATAGGCTTCGATCGCTTCTTGCGAGCTTCAGCACTACTGTCGGTATAAGGGCGTTTGCGGCTCTCAGTCTCCTGTGAGACGGGAGCGATCAATGGTAGTGAAGTGGGATGTGAATGCTGTCGCGGTTTGTTGAAGTGGGTAGTGTTCGAAGGTTGGGTATATTTGCGGGATTCTTGGAGTCTTTCGAGGTCGATATAGCCGTTGACCTTCGAGAGCATCTCTTCGAGTGTTTGGGGTTTGTGGAGGACGAGGTGCTCTTTTACTCGACTATGATCAGGCAGAGCATTTGAATATGCGAGGATAACATTTACACAGTTGAGGTTCTCTATTTTTCGTGACTCGTCGAGGAATCGCTTTGTGAAGGGCTTCGAGGGTCTCTTTGCTTGACTTTCTGAAATTAAATAATGCGTCAACTCTGACTTCTCTGTCTTTGTTGAAGGCAAACTAGGCGATGAAGAGCTGCGTGAGTTGCTAAAAGCTTCGTATCGAGCCATTTAGGAGATTGTGATACCATCGAAGTGGGTTTTCAGTGAGGCTAGTTGGGAAAAGTTGACATAACAGGTAGTCGGCAGTAGAGTAAAGGCTTAGTGAGTTTTGAAATTCGAAAATGTGGGTTTTGGGGTCTGTGTTGCGATATTTGCTGAGCTTGGGGGTACGGAAATTGGGGGGTATGTCGATGGCGAGTAGGGTGGCACAAATGGGATTGTTGAGGCGGCTCCGTGAGTTTAAGGCTGGGCTTGCACCGACGCGAATAGCGGGTTGTATCTTGTGGTCGAAATCTTGTTGCGCGACATATGCAGGAGGGGGAGATTGGTGATGTCGATGGTTGCAGGGTCGAATGTGTGGTATATATTCAGCATTGCGCTCCCCGATTCAGTCTCGAGCGGGACGATGCTCGCCGAGTCGGTCTTTGACGGGCCGAGGGTGTCTTAATGAATGGAAGGTAGAGTCAAAAGAGTCTTCTGTGGGGTGGATTCCGAGGTGGATAAAGCCATTGGGGGGAATAGTACCGGGAATACCTTCGGCACCGATGGGAGCTGGGGGTAACTCGAGGTTTGTTAAAGGTCCAAGGCGGGCGCGGGCAGATACGCGCGATTGATCCGGTACCTGGGACTGACGGGCGGGTTCCATGGGCTCTAACCTTAAAAGTTCTCGGACTGTGTTGCGTAGCTCATCGATTGCTCGATTCTGTCTATTTTCGTCGTCTACTCGGCGATTTCGTTCGGTTTCCAACGCCTGACAGTGGTTTTCTCGTTCCTGGGTGAGTTGATGCGTATGGCGCTCTTCTGCTTGAGCAATTTGCTGAGATAGTAAAGTGACTTGAGCGGCGACTCCGTCAATGGAGTTGCCTGCCTGAGTTGAGTTGGCACGGCGGGAATGGGCCATTGAAAATGAGCGGTAAATGGTAGGAAAGAAAGGAAGGTAACAAAGACGAGGTAACTGATAGTGTGGGAAGCACAGACGACGCCAATTGTAGGAGTCTGATCTTCGTTGAGAAGCGAAGATGACTCTTACAACACGGAGGTCAACCTCTCATCAAAGATGTACAAGTATATGGCCTAAAAAGAGACTAATTAGAGACCAATACTTGCGTAGAGGCCCGAATGTGACTCTCTACGACCTCTAATGATGAGGATTTTTAAACTGTGATTCTATTATTATTACTGATGAGTAATAATAAAGATCGAATACAGTTTGTAAGTGGTCGAAGGTAAAAAGCATAGGGTTTGGAGAGGATTTTTCTAACCCCTTCTTGGTTTCCCCTCTCTTATTTATAGAGACATAAGAGGCTGAGTCACCAAGAGTGGGCCAGGCTACATGATTACCGTCCGGGTTTTCCGGCGGCGGCATTTATTATGGACATCCCTGTCAGTGTAGCTGAAAGACCAATTAATGCGCCGTCCAATCCGTTATCCGTTTGAGCTGACTGCTAGTCTCATCATACTTCTGCTATTCGAACGTTCAGTCGAAGGGTATTTGCTATTATGTGCTGATCCGTTCTCGAGCGTTTATCTGCTATTATGTGCTGATCCGTTCTCGAAGATTTATCTGCTGTCGAGGCTTCGACTACAAGAGTTCCTTGAAGGGCTTGATTCTGAGTCGAAATAGTCTTCGATATGTTCGAGTAGGATACGAAGTGGACTTTGAGTGAGGAGGTCGAAGGCTGCGAGTAGGCTACCACATGCATACCCCAAAGCTGCTCTTCATGATCCAAAGACGTAAGGCCAAGTCCCGAAAGCTAAAAGTGATGTACTAATAGATAGTCGACTGATTCACATGTTGTAGTTCATGCACAGAAACAGTTTAGCAGTATCCAATTCTTAGCAATATAGTTTTCCACGCACTGAATTTTTCCAAGGTGGTCCTCGTAAGCAAGGCCATTTTACTGCTTTGACATCATGTTGCAACCTACCTCCATCCTCTCCTAATTTCTAGAACAATTTTCTTATAACCTCTATCCACGCTCTATCCACAGTCTTAATTTTGCATAATTCATAAGCCCCTTGACTTTTAGGATGACACACTGGATCCCTTTTTACATGATGTTCGGAGGCACCCTGAGTCATTCTCCCATTGCAGGAAGTTTCACTTAAGCCTTTCTAGTTCAACAGCCACAGACGCTGGAATGGCTAACAAGGACATGCAGTAAACAGATATAGATACTAGCTAGAGTACTCTTAATAATTACTAAGCTACCTCCCTTAGAAAGAAACCTATACCCTTGCACAGCCCTAGTCTTTTTAGCACTTTCGCTAACTGGCCCAACTAGCCTTGGTGCATTAAAAAGCACTAAATGGAAAAATTAGTTATCTAGAAGGAAAATGCGTGATCACAGAAAGCAGAGTTATCCTAGAAAGGTCACTTTTTTTATAATTGTTTGAATGTTCACTCTGACACATCAACCTAGGTAACAACGGCGTGGATACGGGTGTCGGTGTCCGACACGAGTACGAGGTGTTGGAAACGGCAGAAAATAGAAAAGTGTCTTGTAAATAGTGTTGGACACGTGTGTCTAAGTGTCCGAGTGTGGGGGTGTCGGGCACTTCTTATTTTTTAAAAGTGAAGTGTCGTTGTTACCTAGATGTCGGCAAATCAGAAGGTACACAACAAGCACAATATAGAAAGATGTTCCTCTCTTTGCTTCACAAAAAAGAAGAAACCTTCTGAGAAACTGAAGATAGTAATCTCCAAATCTCCTACTCCATAGGGTCTTACCAGTTCTACACTTCTGTGCAGTCCTACTTTGCAACGACGTGTAAAATATGAGTTACTCCACAGAGCGAAAGGGAATTTGAAAGAAAGATTTTCTGGTTTCCATGCTCTAATAGGTCCACTTCTCAAGAGGGAATCAGAAACATGAAACATGTCAGTAAGAGCTTGATATCTTAGGCTGTTGTGGAGATGGGCTTTAAGGAAAATAAACACACAAAATGAGACATACAAAGAGAAAATAACAAACTACAAAGTGTTTTTGCCTTCTAGTATCTCACATACAGGGTCAGAAAAGCTTAGGTTTATGTTTATAAGTCTAACTCATTCAGGTTTGGTTCCTGACAGTATTGGATCTAGAAGGAAACCTTAGGACTCCTAAAAGCACTCAACTTATGATCTAGTCCTAAGAGTAATTAATCGTATTCATGTCATTAAAATATGCGTGTATTTAGGATATATGTTTTTTGTGGCAATCTTATTTTAGTGGTAATCTTCAACTAACTAATAAGAAGGTAAAATTTATGCCAATCTAATTACTACATATTTTGAGCATCACCCAAAGCTCTCCGCGTGGTCAGAATCATATCTATATAAGTAAAACAAAATACAAAGAATAAACTGATAACTCAATCGAAAAATGTGCCACGAGTCCCACTTGAACTTGCTGCCAAAGTGGGCGTAGATGTGCCACCACGGCCCACTGCAAGCCCTAAGCAACGTGCTCTTTTGCCAATTCGTTCCCACATTTTATTAAGCCTTGAATTTAATTGCATGGATCCAAGTCTTTTACCAGAATTCCTTGAATATTTATATACTCTTACTTGGTATACTGGATTCTTAAGCTAATAGTGATAGGTCGTGAGTTGTCCACGTCAACGCACCCCTTTTATTTTATTTTATATTTAATTTTATCTTGTTTAGAGGATTATCTCTAATAGCTTAATTTGAGGAGAGAATAAATGATTCTCATCCTTTATATAGGGATGGAGAGTTAGGGTTTGAGGGTACTGTGAGTTGAAGAGAGTTCTTAGTGAAATATACATATGAATTGTAGAGAGATTAATCTTGAGAATGAATAAAAGTAGAATGGTAGTATTGCGATCTTTGTTTTTAGCTTCCGCAAAATTTAGAAACTATTAATTTGGTATATGGAGCTACAAGATTTTTGGGAATTTTTTTACGTAACAATTAGCAATGGGAAAGTCATCGAGTTGGAAAGTGGTGAAGAAACCGATGCAAGGAGAGCGATTGGCGAGTCTAGAGGTCACCAATAACCTAATGGCGAACAAGATGGACGCTATGATGGTGTTAATCCTTTCCCTTACAACAAAAAAACCCTTATTTTGACAAAGAGATGTGAAGGAAACCGTCAAAACTTAGAGAGCGTTACTAAGGATCGAGGTTGAGGAAGAGGCGTTCCTGACACGGTCTAACTTAAACACAAGCTTGGTACGTGCGGCACTCAAGGCACGTGCCTCAAGTAAGCTTAATTATTCGTTTCTTTCAATCGTCATTTCAACACAACATCACATAACATCACATAATCTCAAGGCAACACAAATACTGTACAAAGGGTCTTTGAAAACATCATTTCATTCATTTATTAACAACAATTACAAAGCTTTTTATTCCTTCTCCGATGTATCGGAGTCAAGTCCTCTATATATATAGCTACTAAGGAAATAGATATCAACTAAAAGGAAACATCAAAGTTGGAGACGAAGCGTATTCCCCCTTTTGGCTAACCTAAACTTTACAGAAATAAACAAAAATTTATGCAAGGCTTTATTACAACCTAAAGATACTATTTACAAAGTTTGGCCTCAATCTGCTGAGGCATCACACTCTCTCTCACTCAGCTTGGAGATGCCCTCGTCGACTTCTTCCACATCTGCCTGCTCTCTTTCCTCTCTTGCTTGGCCTCAATCTTCCTTAGTCGGACCAGAAGGGGATGAGAATCTTGGTGCTCCCAGCTGGCTTCTGTGTAGCTGGCTTCTGTGTCTGGCAGATCCTTCCACTTCACTAGGTATTCGTAGACTTCCTCCTTGATGTATGGGTCAACATGGGTCACTCTGTGAGCAAGAACACTCTCTGAAACTTGGTTTGGGTTGACTGGCTTGAGAGGAACCTGAGGTCTGACGGTACTTTTGCTTGGATCTTCTTTGTCTTGGTGGTAAGGCTTTATGGTACTCGCATGGAACACTGGATGGGTGAAGCGATGGGGTGGCAATTGAAGCTTGTAGGAGACCTTTCCAACTTTGCCAATGATCGGCATCAGACCGATATACTTGGGTACCAGGCCTTTGTGTACTCTGTCATTTTGGTACTTGAGGTGGGAGTTCTTGATCAGAACAAGGTCTCCAACTTGAAAAGGATCTGGTCGTCTCTTCTGATCGGCCCATTTCTTCATTCTGGCGGACACTTTCTCCAAATAGGCCCGGGCAATATCAGTATTTCTTTGTCATTGCTTTGCAAACTGGTAGGCTCTCGAAACACTTGCTTTATAACCGGAGACCACGGTGTGCAGTGTGAGGGGTTGCTGTCCCAATAGTATCTCAGATGGACTTTTGTTGGTTGATGAACTCTTCTGCAGATTAAAACAAAACTGTGTTACATCCAGGAGTTTGGCCTAGTTCTTCTTGCTCGCCCTGACGAAATGTCAAGGTATTCTTCCAATATTGCATTAAAGCGTTCGGTCTGACCATCCGATTATGGGTGGTTACTGGTTGAGAAGTTGAGAGTGGATCCCAGTAATCTGAATACTTCCTTCCAAAACTTTCCAGTAAATCTTTGAAGTTGACATTGGTCGCTGACAATGTCCTGTGGCACGCCCCAATACTTGACAATGTGCTTCACAAAGAGATGCGTTGTTTTATCTGCCGTGCAAATAATCAGGGCTGAAATGAACGTTGCATACTTAGAGAATCTGTCGATGATCACGAGTATGGAACCATATCTTTTAGACTTAGGTAACCCAGAGATAAAGTCTAAAGAGACGCTTTCCCACGGCCGTGTTGGTACAGGAAGTGGTTCAAGCTGTCCAAGTGGCAAGTCCCGATCCACTTTATCTTGCTGGCAAATGTGACAAGTTTGCGTATAATCCATCACTTCGTTTTGATCATTGGGCCAGTAGTAACCTCTGTGTAACAGGGACAGTGTTCTCCGCCAACCGGAATGGCCTGCCCAAAGAGTGTCGTGGCACTCCTTTATCAACTTTTGTCTTAGTCCTGCGAACCGAGGGATATAAATCCGTTGTCCCTTAGTATATAAAAGACCATCTTCTACCCAGAACCGTTTTGTCTTTCCCTATTTTACCAAGTTAATGATGACTTAGGTCTGAGGATCCATCGCCAATCCTTTTGCGGATCCTATCTTGTAGAGTGCTGGTAATTTGAGAGTGAGACTGTTCGGCGGCTATAAAGATGGCCGCTAGTTCAGCCTTATGGCTCAACGCATCCGGTACATTGTTCATCCTCCCTGGCTTTGTGCTCGAGATCTAAATCAAACTCTGCTAGAAACTCTTGCCAACGAGCCTACTTTGAGGTCAACTTCTTCTATGTAAGGAAATGGCTTACCGCACTGTTATCAGTCTTCACCAGAACCTTCATTCCCAATAAATAGTGTCGCCATACTCGCAGACAATGCACAATAGCTAGGAGTTCCTTTTGCTGGGCTCAATATCATCTCTCTGTATCATTCAGTTTCCTGCTTTCATACGCAACCGAATGCTCATCTTGTAACAAACGGCTTGGTAATATCTGGCAAGGCTAAGACTGGGTTGCTCATCACCGCATTCTTCAGATCGTCAAAGGTTATTTGACATTTCTCGGACCATGACCAAGATATGTCCTTGAGAAAATCTGTAAGGGGTGTCGCGCGTTTCAAATATCCTTCGATGAACTTGCAGTAGTAGTTCACGAGGCTAAGAAAGGAACGGACTTATGTAACCTCCGTGGGAGCTTTCTACTCCTCAATAGCGCGGACCTTTCCCATATCCATTCGGATCTGTCCTCCGCCAATAACGTGTCCAAGAAACATAACTTGTTCCTGGGCAAACGAGCATTTCTCTAACTTAACATAGAGTTGGTTCTGTTGTAGGACTTGGAATACCAGGCGAAGATGTTCAAGGTGTTCATCCATAGTGCGGCTGTAGATAACAATATCATCCAAGTACACCACCACAAACTTATCAATATATTTTCGGAAGAGCTCATTCATAAGAGTACAGAAGGTTGCAGGAGCGTTGGTCAGGCCGAATGGCATGACTAGAAATTCATATGCCCCATACCGAGTGGAACAAGTCGTCTTTGGTTCGACCCCGGCAAAAATCCTGACTTGATAGTAACTCGATCTCAAATCAAGTTTAGAGAAGTACTTCGCGGATGTAAGCTGGTCAAATAAGTCGGCAATGAGCGGTATTGGATATTTGTTCTTCACCGTTACTTTGTT
This sequence comes from Kingdonia uniflora, assembly GCA_014058105.1. Classification (NCBI taxonomy): domain Eukaryota; kingdom Viridiplantae; phylum Streptophyta; class Magnoliopsida; order Ranunculales; family Circaeasteraceae; genus Kingdonia; species Kingdonia uniflora. Next base: position 6,072,643 of record JACGCM010001726.1, read on the forward strand.
CAGGGCTCGATAGTCGACACATAATCGCAGACTTCCATCTTGTTTCTTCTTAAATAAGTTCGGGGCACCATATGACGCCTTTGAGGGGCGAATAAAGCCCGATTCCAATAGTCCATCAAGTTGCTTTCGAAGCTCTGTTAGTTCAGGCGGACTCGTCCTATACGGTCCTTTGGCCGGAGGTTTGGTTCCAAGAACTAACTCGATCTGATGATCGATAGGCCTTCATGGAAGTAACACCTTTGGTAGGCAGTTCTTTCGGCATCACATCCTTGAACTCAGTAAGTACCCCTTAGACTCCCGTCAGTATGGCACTGTGATTCTGATCATCCGGCTCTAACCGTAAGGTAGCAAGGTAAGTCAAATCCCCTCGCTTCAGTCCCTTCTCTGATTGGAGAGCCGATAATATTCTGCCCTCATCTCTATGTGTGGACATCTGTATGATTGAGGGATTGTCACCAAAAATCCCTAAGGAATTGACGAACAACATCGGCACTGCTTTGTGGTAGCGAAGAAAGTCCATTCCCAAAATAATCTTAAAATCATCTAACGTCACCGCGAGAAGGTTAACCTTTCCACTCGACTCTCCCATCTTAACTGGAACCAACTTTGCAACACCATGTATTGGCATTGCGGCGGAGTTAACAACTTTTATCCTGCTAGAATCTTTCACCAAACGCAGTCCCAAACGGTTTGTTTCCTGAATAGCGATAAAGTTATGGGTAGCACCTGTATCAACCATCGCCGACGTGCTTCGCCCATTAATACTGAGGTCCACGTACATGAGTCCCTTCTTAGGCTTAGTCTCTGCTAACTGAGTGGTCACGACATTGAGCAAGTAAAGATAACCCATATGAGTTTCACCGCTATCATTTCCTTGCGCGGTATCATTGGCTTGGTCTCCTTGCGACGTCATTAGAGCATTCAAGGCCGTCTTCTGATAAGCTTTATGATTTCCTCCACAAAGAAAACACTTCAAGTTCCCTGGACGCCCTTGAAACCTGGACGAGGAGGAAGTGCCACCATTGTTATGCGGCCTGTGGTACTCCCTCCCGGAACTGGAACTCGATGCACCGCCCGTACTTGCTCCACCACTTCTGCTCTGGCCATGGCCTTGGCCTTGACCTTGGTCTCCCCCACTTCTAGCTTGGTATCCCCCATTCTTGCCCTTATTATAATTATAGGAGGATCCCGTTCTCTGCTGCGACTTGGAACTAGACTGAGATTGAGTCGGTTGACGCTCACCCTGCATAGGAGTATAGTCGTTGATACGCTCAGCGGCGGCTATTGCGGATGTCAAATCTTGAACCTGTTGCCTTTCCAGTTCATTCTGGAACTATGGTTTCAAACCTTCCAAGAAACAGAACAACTTATCCTTTTCAAACATGTTGCGGATATCCAACATTAGGGCTGAGAACCACTTCACATATTCACGGATGTTGCTTGTCTGCTTTAGTTGCCTTAAACTCTTCCGAGCAATGAACTCAACATTCTCGAGTAGGAACTGATTCTTTAACTCTTTCTTCAAGTCATCCCACGTGTTAATAGTACTGTGATCGCTCTGGATCTCGGCATACTTGGTGTGCCACCATAGTTTGGCGTCACCGGCGAGGTACATGGTTGCTATATACACCTTCGCACCTTCGCTCTCAGACCTGACTGCGTCTTCATATCAAAGAGGAAGTTCTCCACCTCCTTTGCGTCCTTCGCCCCCTCGTACACCTTGGGTTTGGGGACCTTGATTTTGTACCGTTCTATAACGCCGCCCAAAGGTGCTGGTTCACCATTCCCAACAACCTTAACTAGAAGATTCACCTTCGAAGATAGTTCAGCCACCTGATCCAGAAGAGTAGCCATATTCTCTTCAACCACTCCTAGCGTAACAAGACGTTTGCCCATATGGGCCTGATCGTCTATAAACTCGTCCAATCGTTCCTCCAAAGTCGTTACTTGATTGATAATCCCACTTAGAGCTTGCATCTTATCCTCTAATTGGTCCACCGCGTTCGGGTATTCATCGGCCTGGGATTGACGGGTGGTCCTACCATTTGAAGGGCAAGGGCGGGGTCAAGGACATTGGGACCCTCCGCCATAGCAACAAGATCGCTTTCCTACTAAAACGTAGCTCTGACACCAACTGACACAGACCAACATAAACACAAGTTTGGTACGTGTGGCACTCAAGGCACGTGCCTCAAGTAAGCCTAATTATTCGTCTATTTCAATCGTCTTTTCAACACAACATCACATAACATCACATAATCTCAAGGCAACATAAACACTGTACAAAGGGTCTTTGAAAATATCATTTCATTCATTTATCAACAACAATTACAAAGCTTTTTATTCCTTCTCGGATGTATCGGAGTCAAGTCCTCTACATATATAGCTACTAAGGAAATAAATAAGAACTAAAAGGAAACATCAAAGTTGGAGACGAAGCGTACTCCCCCTTTTGGCTAACCTAAATTTTACAGAACTAAACAAAAATTTATACAAGGCTTTATTACAACCTAAAGATACTATTTATAAAGTTTGGGGTCAATCCGCTGAGGCGTCACAGTTCCTATGGGAGGTTTTATGTGCGATGCTCGCAATGCGAGGATTAATCCGCTAAACCCAACCCCAATACTTGTTGTCGGACGAGGAAAGAACACGATATTCCCAAACCCACACGGGAGAATTCTAATTCAGATGGAGAGGGTGACGAAACCCTTCTTTCCAACACTTTTAACGGATTGAACGTCGACGTCGAAAGCGTGGGCAAATTTGCCGATTCCCGTGACAAAGAAGGATTTCTCGATTCATCGCAACACAGTGCGAAAGTTGAAGTTCCAACACCGATAACGATGGCGACGGCCAAAATCGAGGAATCACGGCAGCAATATCGGAGATAGCACAACAGGGAGTTGCGGAAGAGAGAAACAGTGGACACGTGAGAATCACGAGCATGGGTGACAAGGTGATGGGTGACACTGAGACGGGTGACGGGTTCTTTTACTAACAGCACATCGGTCACGTGGGAACGTCATTAGTTGGAGCGAACCTCTCTTATCAACACCCAATCCCAACTGAGATTCAGACCCAGGCTATCAACCCAGATGGGGACGGCCCAAGCCCAAATCAATTGTTGGGAGCTCGTCTCCCCCAATCGTCTTCCTCACTGCAAGGAGCTCTCCAATCAACAACAACAATTGGGACTGACGGAGAGAGGATTTATCCATCACTCACAACTCCCATTTTGCTGCCAAATTCAGTCACCACTATTGCATCATTACTGGCAACGACAACAACAACTTCGTCCACTATCCCTATCTCTCTCACTAGTACCATTAGCGACGGTATCCACGGCGGCGCCGATGATTACATCCACGCCAACAGTGTCGACAACAACATCGATTGAGGCAATAGGTAATTGGGATTTACCGGTACTACCAACGACAATAGCGCAACCACTAACAGCGTCCCAAACAACGGCGAGGCAATCGGCATCGATGACGCTAATAATTCCAACAGAGGCAACAAGACCACTGCCGACATGAACTAGGGGAGATACTGTACCCCAAACAACACCGCTTTGCTTTAGGTCGAATTCTCCTCGTCATCTACACATTCCTTTGGCGGCAGCAGCCGCGTTCGTACCATAGGGGGGGTTTGTTCCACATAATCAACAATGACAATCTAGGTTTGGTTTTATTGGAACGGATAGGGAAGAACAACGAATATTGGGGTGACAGCGGAGAAAATAATCGCGATTTTGTAGATCGATATATCCCGGTTCATGAGTGACATGGGTGTGGGCGGGGTGTCCAGACTAACAACGCAGTGATGGTTTTCACAGTGATTCTGGTATTGTGAGTTGACGTTCTCAGGATATTAATCAAGGATAGCAGATTGCTTAAGCTTTCATTACTGCAATATGAACCGTTCGGCAAGATGTTAAACTCAATATCCCTGAGTTTGATGGGAAAGTTGATGCGGATGGTTTCATGGAATGGCTTAATAGAGTTGATCGGATATTAACGTACAAGTAATACGGAGATCCCAAATCTGGAATGCTTCTGGAGACAAAGCTAACAGAGTATGCACTTAATTGGTGGGACAGTATTCAAAAAATGCGGTGGGATTCAGGCCAAAAATACATTACAGATTGGGCTTCTATGCAGAGAGTTAGTTAATCACTTTGTCCCGCATTCTTACGAAGATGACAACTTTACTCGTTTACAGGGATTGCAACAGAAACTAAACTGAAGACTGTTGACGGATATGTGAATGAATTTTATTTATTTTCCTCTCGGGTACCTATTGCGGAGACAGAGGCACAAAAAATTAGTCGCTTCAAATCTGGGCTCACTAGGAAGATTCAGGATGAGTTGACCATAGTCAACATCTATTGAGTAGCTGAGGCAGTTGAAATGGTAAAACGCGCCAAGGCTAAATCCAAGACAACAATTCTAGCTACGACTTCAGTTCCAGCAGCTCCTACGCCTACTACGATAGCAGGGACACGTCCTATGGGGAATGGTAGTGGTATCCAGTGTTTTGGTTGTGGCAAGACTGGTCGTATGAGGCGTAATTGTCTTAACACTAAAAAGCACGTTGCCCTGCTTACAGAGAAGTTTCGGGATCATATGGCGGACATAGTATAACAAATGTGGGATGAGGAAGACGTAGAGATTGTGATGACAGATCCAGAGGAAGGCTATCCTTCACCCTAAATTCGTGGTCAAATTTTTTGCAGTAGGGGAGAGTTGATAGGTCGTTTGTTCCCCACGTCAACGTACCCCTTTTATTTTATTTTAGATTTAGTTTTATCTTGTTTAGAGGATTATCTCTAATAGCTTAATTTGGGGAGAGAATAATGGATTCTCATCCTTTATATAGGGACGGAGAGTTAGGGTTTGAGGGTACTGTGAGTTGGAGAGAGTTCTTAGTGAAATTGAGATAGGAATTGTAGAGAGATTAATTTTGAGAATGAATAAAAGTAGATTAGTAGTATTGTGATCATTGTTTTAGCTTCCACAAAATTTAGAAACTATAAAATAGTATATTGGATAAAAAATCATTCTCCTAAATAATTTACTTCTAATAATTATCAACCTGATTTTTTGCTGAAACAAAATTATTTACAAGTAGATATAGAACAAGGTGAATCATCCATGATTGTATTTTCTTCAATTCATCTGAACAAACATGTAGATTAAGATAAACGAATTCTACTCAAATCCAAAAAACAATTGCTCAACATGACCTTTAACCATTGAAGACCATAAGAAAGTCGATCAAGATAGACAGGGTATCAAAAGGAACTTGTCTTTGTCTAGAGGGTAAAGATAGAAGAGATATAGTAGGGGATAAGATCAAAGCAATATCGTCTTAGTATTAATGTTCAAACTTCAGTTTTTTCCCACCAATAACCCTCTGTAGCTCTTATGTTATTTTCCGATGGATTATCTACCAAACATATGCTTAAAAGGTCTCTAAAGCATTTATAATTCTAACAGGAAAAAGTTGGTATTTGGTTTTAGTAGATTACACTAGTCTAGCTTCAACACATACTAATGGGCAGGTTGGAGGCTCAGGAGAAGTTGGAATTAACTTCAGTGAGAGTGGTTGGAAGTGAAAGTTGTAGTTATGAAGTGTTCTTTGGTAAAACACAAAATTTAAGTGGAACAGTTCACAATAGGGTTTTGCATCAATGAAGTAAAAAAATAGCTTTCAACTTCCTTAGTAACTAAATCTAAAAGTACAAAGCTTAAAGGCTCAAATGTGTGATCTCCACAACAATGTTCTATGGGTAGATGATTTTTGGATCAGTACGTTCATGAGAAATTTTTGATATATTCCAAAGGTGGAATCAAGTGAAAAAGTAGTGATTATATTTATTTTTTTGATAAATAGAAAAGTAGTAATTATATGCTGAGAAAGTACCTTTAGCTGATCATAAATAAGATCATAATCAGACAGTGATAGCAATATAGATGGTGACTATTGTGATTTATCATTTTGCAGTTCCTAGAAATTTCAGATTGTTGGAGGAGCTTGAGAGAGGGGAGAAAGGAATTGGAGATGGTACTGTTAGTTATGGAATGGAGGACGCTGATGATATTTTCATGCGGTCATGGACTGGGACAATTATTGGTCCTCCCAATGTATGCTTCCTTTTAATCTTACTTTGTTTGCAGGAAATTATTGTTTTTGTGTGTTACAACCATTTCACAGTTGAAGGCTGTGGTTCATCAGTATTTGCTTAAACTGTATTCTTCATACCTCAGCAATTTCAAATCATGAAAAATAAGAACCATTTCGTAGCCTAAGCCCATTAAATCCCATAATCTAATCAGTTTTTCACAGAAATTTAATGTGTTGAATAACTTGAACTGTGTTTCTCAAGTTACTTTGAAGCCAAGTAGCAGAAATTTGTAAAGCCTTCTGCTCATAATATGAAATTGACCACATAATTGGACGGATTGGCCCATGGTGACCTAGTGGTCTTTTCACGTCGGTTGATTATTGACTTCAAATCTTTTTTTTTAATGCTTAATGTAGCTTTCCTCAATTGCTAGAATGCTGAATCATACCTCTTATTCTTTTTCTGTATCATAGTCTGTTCACGAGGGGCGTATCTACCAGTTGAAATTATTTTGTGATAAAGATTATCCAGAGAATCCACCCACTGTGAGGTTCCATACACGGGTTAACATGGCCTGTGTGAATCAGGACACTGGAATGGTGAGAACTGTTGTTTAATGATGTGTTTTTCCTAAAACCTCATTTGTTATTTGTTACTTAAATTCTGTTATACAAATCTATAGGTTGAGCCGAGTCAGTTCCCAATGCTATCAAACTGGCAGAGAGAGTGCACAATGGAGGATATTTTGACCCAATTGAAAAAAGAAATGGCATCTCCTCAAAATAGGAAGCTTGTCCAGCCTCCTGAAGGTGAGTCCATCACTAAATCTGAATTTTCAGTGGCTATATCCTCTGTTGTATAATATAATCATGTTCACGCATCTCACTCCAATGAACATTTCTCCTTAAAGACAGTTTCTCATCAACTTGGGCAATACTTCTGCCTCTTTGAACCAATGAATTAATTCACCATCCCAAATGCAGCTGAGTGATCAAATGCTTTATTTGGACAGTTCTAGTTAGGCCAATTTAGCATCCAAAAACTTGAAGCTTACCCTCCTAGTTATGGCCTTCAGGAATCTTTTGTGCTAAGGATGAGTAGAAGGACTGCTGTATAGATGATTTTCCCTAGGTTCCTTGCTGTAATTGAACCCAGGCTAATAGCTCAAAAAAGTTGGTGAAATTAATGCTCTCGAATAATTTCGGGGTCACTTTTATATTCAAGAAGTTACATGAGAAGGTTTAGTGGAGTTCTTTGTATAAGAGATTTTTTAACGATAGGGCGGTTTGTTATCACAATAATATTTCGATATCTACACGACTCTGGGGTTTAGGCCATTTTAGAATCGATATCTTGAAATTTATCATTCTAGATATGGTACATTGGAATATTGTGTGTTAAAAGATGAGCAGACTGCTGTAGATGATTTGCCCTAGGCTCCTAGCTGTAATTGAACCCCTAACAGCTCAAAGCTTTGGGTGAAATTAATGTGCTTGAGTAATTTGGGGCTGACTTTTATATTCAAAAAATTACATGAAAAGGTTTATTTTTATCATAGATTTTTTTAACGATAGGGCATTTTGTTAGCACAATAATATTTTGGTATCTACACGACTGGTGTTTGGGGCTCATTACAATAAAAATCCATAATGTGGTGTAACCAAGGAAAGTCTATAGTCTCGTTTAGATAATGTAGTCAGTTCACAGTTTGTATCCTGTAATTCATAAAAATATATATAACTAATATGGCATCGACAATGGTCCTTTAAGTCATACATTGCTTTCTCTTCTGCCTATTGCTGCATTGTGTCAATAGAGGAGGTATTAAAATCTAGCTTACGTTAAACCCTTGAAAATAGATAAATCAGTAAACATCCGCATCAAAGTAGTCGTAAACTGATAATCAGCCACATACTAGTTACACTAAATACAGCCTTCATAAAGCTAATGTCTCCATTTCTCTAAAAGTATAATGCTTAATTTTGGTCTCACGTTAGCGGAGCCCCCCACCCCCGAAGACTAGGGTAAATAGCGTAACTCAGGACCCTAGTTAATAAAGTTATGCTCTCCATTTTTCTAGAAGTATAATGCTTAATTTTGGGGACATGTTGCAGGCAATGAAGACCAAAGAGTAGACCAAAAGGGGTTAGTCTTGAGGTGTTGTATTCTCTGAACAGGTGAAATGAATAAATTGTAATATGTATATTTTATCCATGTAGATGGCATTGCACTCAGGACCCTAGTTAATAAAGTTACGCTCTCCATTTTTCTAGTGCTTAATTTTGGGGACATGTTGCAGGCAATGAAGACCAAAGAGTAGACCAAAAGGGGTTAGTCTTGAGGTGTTGTATTCTCTGAACAGGTGAAATGAATAAATTGTAATATGTATATAAAATATCCATGTAGATGGCATTGCCTGACGGCAGAGCTTTTCTTCGGCAATCAAGATGTAATTTGAGATATCAAAATAATTAGACTGGAATCAATTATACTCTTATATATTGTATCGATATGTACGGTTCTACCCAGATTTTAAGTATGTTAATACTTTTGTTTGAAACACTATATGATTCAAGTTCATTAGGTGACAGGAACATTTATATGCATGCGTGAATGAGGTACACTTGCTCCTTACATATGCATCACTACAAATGTATAAAATATTTTTGGAGGTCCTTCAGTTGCAAGAAAAATCGAGTCTTAGGCGAGTTCTATAGTAGGGGAAAAGAAAATTAATTCATGATGGTTTTATATAAGATATAGTACATTTTGTTATGTTCATAAGAACAATCAGAGATAATTATAAAAACACCCAAACAAAGTATCTTCTATTTTTCTGTTGTGTACCTATTTATGGTTTTTTTCCAGGATCTGCTAGCACCAGCATTGCATTCTCCATAATTTAAGGGGTAGTTTCTGTGGGGATTTTGTTTTCTTTGGCAGTGAAGCGTGATATCTTCTATATTCTTCATACTGCTGCAGAAACAAGTGAATTTCCCAGGATTTCATGTTTACTCATACTAAGTTCTGAGGTAGCAGTCGAGTTTTTCGAGCTAACCATAAAATCCTCAAACAGAGCTGTAAAACAGTAAAGATTTAGTCGTATAAGATTGTCTATTATTTAAGACTGTTAAGTATAAAAACTAAATCAAATGAAGCTTATCTAAGACTTGCAAACTTTACTCTACCATTAGAACCACATTGGTTTCCATCTTTATGGTCATTGCAAACTTATACACTCTACAGTTCTTGACTATCTTGAACACATAAAGACACCTTCATCCAACATCCAAATCTTGACGAGCATATATTACCGGGTTTTGTCCATCGATAATCCTTTTTGTTTCTGATAATATATCCTATGTGAGCTGCCAAAAGAAGAGAGGCGAATAACAACGCAAAATACCTCCAATATTTGACTGTGTAACAAGCCATTTGGGATTCTTATAATATATCCTATGGAGCTTCATAACTTCCCTTTAGGATTCTTATATTTTAGTTTGCCTACTATTCAACCCCAGATCACCTTTCACTTTCAGGGATTTTTTTATATATTTTTTTTTGCCTACTGGATTATTTTCTCAAAATTTGCAAGTTATAATGCCCCTTTTGTAGATCTGGTACGCCCAATATAATACAGCAATTGACGCCACGAATAAGAATTATGAGCTAAAAATTAATATAAAAAAACACCTGTTCTGGTTGCATGCTGACCGTGAGTTATGATTGAGAAAAATGCAGAGTGAAATATACTTGAGTACGATTAATCATTCTGGTCCTGATAGCTTTAACCCCAGTTCACAAATTTAAAAAATAAAATGATAATAATAATAATCCTGAAAATACATTTTATCATGGGTACATCGGGGTAAATATCATACTGGACTGGTGGAGTAGAACTGAGAAGTCCGATATGTCTTCTGTAAGGACCTATTCCCACACACGATCTCACATAAGTTTGGATGTCGACCTCCGTATAAACAACTCGAATTCATAGCCACAAGAAGACATCAAAAGAAGCTGTTACAAGTCAGAAGAGTCAGATCGTTACGCAACCATTATGTAGGTCCATCAAAGCCTTGTTGTAACATTTGTAATTAAAAAATATAATGGTCATAAAACGGTCGTAATATGAGACCTATAAATAGGATCGAAGAACAATAGATTAGGATGGAGAATTATATCCACAAAATTAGGACATAACTATTCAGAACGTTCGTTGTAATAGCTAGTCACTCAATCAATTAGTTCATTCTCTTTAAATCCTCAAGAAAGGTTATGGTTTTTACCTATTTAGAGGTTTCCACGCTAATTTTTGTGTGTATGATTATTTGTTATTTCTTGCGCTCTAATCATATTTAGTGTGAGGTACTAAGTTCGAGATACAAAATTAGGCTCTTACATTTGGTGGCGTCTGTGGGAACTACGAACAATTAGCCACAGTCCCCGAATACAAGACTATCTTCACAAAATGTCAAGCCTAAGCCAAAACCCTCCAATTGAGCAGACAACAGGAGCATACACGGGAGCGAATCATTTGGCAGAATTGCGCGCTACTCTGAACTCCAAGACAGAAAAGCAAACGATTCTGGAACAACAATTGGCAAACATATAGGAAACATTGAAATTTTTTTAAGGGTAATAGATGATGACACAAAAAAACAAAGAGGCGCTGCCAGCTACATCAAGAATTTTAGCTCGTGACAGGTTAAGACCTTCAAGAGGTATCAACCAGGGAGTTGGCATTCGGCCTATCCATAGCCAGCGTGAACCTGAGATCATACTGATACCCACCACCCAAGACGAGGCCGATAGAGTGCCCGCTGACCTCAGACAAGCAGAAGAGCTATAAAGAGGAAGAAATCAAATCCATGTACATGAACGGCTTAGTGAAGGAAGTGGAGATCACAACCCTCGGGAGGGACGTCTCCAGCGTCACCCAACCATGGCTCGACAGTTTATTACTCAATAACACATGGACAAGCGTGTTGTTTGAAGCCCAAGCGCGCGGTAGCAAGAATATTTTCAGCAGACTGCATAAGAGCCCGATTGCGCAATATCTTTTAGACGGCGAGGTTCCAACCAGTTTTCACACACCAAAAATCTAAAAATACAAAGAAACTGATCCCATCGAACACGTTCAAATTTTTTAAGACTTTTTAGGTCTACATTCCATGTCAAATCATATCCTTTGCTGGCAATTTCATACCAGTCTACAGGGCGAGCTCTTGCGATGGTTTCATTCATTGAAGGAAGGGTCGATTCATACTTTCGAACATTTATGAGAACTTTTTGTCAAGAATTATTCGTATAACAAGGATAATGAAGAGAATCTCTACTCTTTCTTTTGCCTCAAACAGATGCCAGGAGAAAAGCTCGAAACATTTACCAAAAAATTCCTAGACTTGGCAAGAAGGGTGGATAGCCTCGACCAGAAGATTACCATTTCAGCCTTTACTAACACTTTAATCATGGAGAGCCAAGCAAATGAACATCTCATCCTGAACAAACCCGCGACTTTAGAAGATATGATCGAAAAAGTAAGCAATTTCATCGATCTCGAGAGGATGATATCCGAAAGATAAAAGCCATAAAAAAACAATCTTGACAACAAAAGAACAGGCCAAAAAACGAGAATTAGAGCACATTGCAGATACTGGCGGGGATAGAAAGTGAATCAAATCAAATGGAGGTCATTCAGATCGAAGGAGGAATTGAAGAGAAACATTTGTACCATATTCGCCTCAGTCATTTCATCGAGATACATAAAATCAACAGATCGGTCAGATTCAAAAGACATCGCCTCCTTCAATGTCACGACCTATCCATGATCAACAAAGAGGCTCTATTGCTTCTATTATATAGTAATAGGATAATGGGGATCTCCTTCGAAGATTGCAATACCAGCCACGTCAAATTCCCTCATCATAATGCACTTGTTGTCATGTTATGAATGAGAAATGTTGTCTTGCACACAATGATGGTAGATATTGGGATTAGTATTGAGTTGATATTCTAAAGCACAATCGATCAGATGGGCTTAATAGATAAAGTCGAACCTAGCTAGCGATATCGATATAAGTGGTTTCAATGGGTCTAAAGAAGAACGAGTAGGCAAGATTGTACTTCCTATAACAGCAGGACCAGCAACACTCGGCATAACATTTTACGTTATAAACATAAAATAATGTTATTTAGGAATCATGGGACGACGTTGGCTGCATAATATGAGGGCAATTCCATCCACTTATCACTTGGCATTACGGTTTGATTGGAATTACGGGATATATGAGATCAAAGGCAGCCAAAAGCTAGCTCGGGCTTGCAAAAATACAATAGCTATCACGGCAGAACCTTCTGAGGAATATGCCGCATATCAATTACAGAATATCGATCCCCAGGAAAACCAAACACCAAGTGCAAAAATTACAGAATACGTTGAAATTAGCGGAGACAAGAGAGGCACATATATTGGAACTCTTCTACCCATCACAGAATGAAATGCTTATTCAGTTCCTAAAATAAAATAGTAATGTGTTAGCATAGACATTTTATGAGATGCCATGTGTTGACCCCTCTTTGGCTTGCCATAGACTTACCTTAAAAGACAAGGCCGAGGGGGTCAAACAAAAATAGAGGACATTAGCACCCTGACTCCAGGAAGAAGTTAACAAGGAAATCAATAAACTTATCAAAGTTGGTTTTATCTGAAAGGCTAAATATCCTGATTGGATCTCAAATATTATGGCAGTTCCGAAGAAAAATGGCAAAATCTGGGTATGTGCGGATTTTACATACCTTAATAAACATACTCTGAAAGATAGTTTTCCTCTTCCTATAATTAATCATCTGCTCGATTCAACTGCTAGACACGAGCTCCTATCGATGATGGATCTTGCGTCCGGATATAACCAAATACCACTGTTACCCGGCGACCAGGAGGAAACAGATTTTATCAAGGAGTAAGGGTTGTACTATTATAAAGGCATGCCTTTCAGACTTAAATATGTAGGAGCCACTAATCAAAGAATGATGATCTGAATGTTTAAGGATTAGCTTGGGAGAACTGTCGAAGTCTACATCGATGACATGCTGTGTAGAAGTTTCAAAAAAGAAAATCATCTCATAGATCTTCACACAACCTTTAAAATTCTTTGGTCCTATAGGATGAAGCTCAATCATGATAAATGCTAGTTCAGAGTCCAATCTAGAAAAAATTTGGGTCATTTGATTAGCAAGAAAGGAATCGAAGCTGGCCCAGATCGCATCCACACCCTACTATCCATGCCTTCACCAAAAATGAAGAAAGACGTACAAAACTTGGCTGGAAAAATAGCAGCTATCAACCGATTTGTATCCAAATATTTAAATCGGTGTAGATGGTTATTTAACCTACTACGAGAAGGGACACCGAAAGGCAAAACTAAAAGAGATCCAAAGATCAAATAGAGCAAAGAATGTGAAGCAGCTTTTGTAGGAGATAAATCAATACTTGGGAAAGCTACCAATCATGAGCACCCTCATAGAAGGCGAAGAGCTTACAGTCTATCTGGCCATCACAGAGAACTCAATTAGTTCAGTTCTCATTCGACTTGATGACAAAATAGAAAAATTTGTCTATTTCATCAATAAGACTCTTACCCCGGCAGAGACACGGTACACTAAAATTGAGAAGTTACTCCTAGCCCTCATCTATACATTGCAAAAGTTAAAACAGTACTTTCAGGCTCATTCAGTTCGGGTCATGACAAATTACCCCCTACGAGAAGTTTTAACTAAGAGGGAGAAATCCAGATGGGTACAATAGTGGTTGGTCTCTTTGGGAGAGCACGATATACATTTCGAACCGAGACATTCAAAAAAGGGTAAGGCAATAGCAGATTCTTGGCCAATTTTCCAGTCGACTACCCTGATTGGGAAGAGGATACCACCAATCTCATGGAGGAACAATTTGAAGAAAAATTAGACTGGGTATCCAAAAAAGGGTGGTACTTTCTAACCGACGGATCCGCTGGGCCTTCAGGCTCAGGAATCGACATCGTTCTTATCACACCCTCTAATGACAGAATCGAGAAGTCAATCTAACTCAATTTTAAGGCAACCAACAACAAAGTTGAATATTAGGTGTTGATCTATGAAATGGATATGGCTTTAGAACTCGGAGTTCCTGAACTCTCCATATATACAGATTCCTTATAGATCGTAAATCATTACACATAATAATATCAGATAAATGAGAAAATGATCGCTTACATAGCAGCGGTAGCCGATAAGGTGAACAGATTTAAAAAGGCAACAATAGAGTACTTACTTCGAGGAGAAAACAGACATGCAAATTCCCTTGCTTATCTCGCCGAAGTCCTTAGAACAGAAGCTTGATATCTACAGATCGAAAAAATCTCTGTCCCCAGCATTAACATCATCCAATCAAATATCATTAATACTGGGGGCTAAGAAGAAGTAGACGATTATTGGAGGCGACCTTTCCTCAACTATATTAGACCATATAACAAATTTACTGGTGTGCTCCCCGATGATATCAATGACAGAAGAAGACTGATATACAATGCTAAACGATACATTGTTATTGACAGCTCCCTTTATAAAAGGTTGGTTATAAGGCCTTATCTCAAATGTTTGTCTGACAAGGAAGCCCTCGATTTCTTATGTGACTTACATGAAGGCACTTGCGGATCACATGCGGCAGGACGATCTTTGGCAAATCGGGCAATTACTCAGGGAGTCTTTTGGCCTAGAATGAGAGTACAAGCCATCGAATATGCGAGCAAATGTGATGCATGTTAGTGATATGGACCCAAAATTTAAGCTCTAGCCTTAGAGCATCATTCTAGCAAAGTATATTGGCTATTCAAAAGATGGGCTCTCGATCTTGTTGGAGAATTCCTAAACATACATAGAAAAAGGAGACATCTCTTGGTAATAACTGTTCTACTTCACCAAATGGGTAGAAGCAGTCCCTTCATGTCGTACACGAGAAGAGGAAGTCATCAAATTCATATCGGAAAACATTATCATCAGGCCCGGTTGCCCCTGATCACTTTCATCAGAATTGATAATGGACCACAATTTGTGAGTGTAAAAGTGGTCGAGTTTCTTAATAAACATTACATCATTCACTTTCCTTCCAATTTGTATAGCCCATAGAGGAATGAGCAAGCCGAAATCACCAACCACACTATAGTTGACGGGATAAAAAAGCGTATGAGAGAGAAAAAATGTAATTGGGTTTAAGAGTTACCACATGTGCTATGGGCATATTGAACAACACCACTAGTATCCACGGAGTGTACACCTTTCCTGCTAGCTTACGGAATGGAAGCAGTAATCCCAACTCAATATCATCACCCCGTATGGGACCACAAAATGACAGATGAGGACAATGAATTCTAGTTAGCATGTAATATGAACTGGATCGAAGAAACAAGAGATCAAACAATTATGAATTTGGGGGGATATCATTAGGCATTGGCAAAATCTTACAACAAGCGAATTTGAATTAGAAAATTTGATATCTAAGACCTCGTGCTACGAGAGTAACAAAACATAGAAAAGAATTAAATACCGGAAAACTCACAGAAAATTAGGAATGACCTTTCATCGTCGTCGAAAAAAACAACCTCGGTTCTTAAGATCTAATCACAGAAGCTAGAGTTCACATTCCAAATCCTTAAAATACAAGGAGGTGTAAGTTATATCGAAGATAAGAATGTGTCATAATCTACAATTTCTTATCTATTTCACATTTATTATGTTTGTCGATCTTACATCAATAAAATAATTATGTTTTACCGGCTAACACATCTACTGTACATGTTACTCATCTACTATACAACCAAACAAACATATATTATACATTTATACAGATAATTCAAATCTAATATAACGTAATTCACACAGAAACATATAACAAATGGGCACGCTATTTTCTCTCCCTCCTTGAGGGGCGAAGGGATTGTTTTTTCTTCTTACCACGTCTCGAACCACTTACCTGATCAACATCAGCAAAATGAAAACTTATAATATCTTGCTAAAGACGACATGTTTGTCGAGAACGAGGAACTAAATCTTTGACTTCCTCCTCCTCATCCTCTGACCAATTTTGTATAGGTTCAGGAGCTGGTTTTTTAAGCCCTTTACCATTTTCATCCTTCATAAACCACTGATTTTCGTCCTTCGCATTTTTCATATCAAAATCCTTCCCACAATCAGTAATATACTTTATAAATTCATCCTCCACTCTAGCGAGCTCGCTACCTTAATAATCGATCACTGACTTTATATAACGTTCCAGGTCAGTTTGAGTTACCACTTGTGCTCGCTTAAGGTATAAATATGCCATCATCCGCTTACTCACATCATATAAGCGTTCGTGGGTGTCTTTCTGGCATACTTCTAAAGCTTTTAATTCCTTTTCCACTTTTTGTCTCAATGTTATCTCCTCTGTAACTCGAGCTGCAAGACGTACATTTTGTTTGGTACACAACTTCAGCGTTTCTTGTGATTTATTCAGTTCGCACTCCAAGTTTGCTTGTGTCGCCCTCTATTATTTATTAATGTTGAAAAATAAGATCCTCATCGCCCTCCAACCCTACACAAAATTACTAGCATCGGGTAATGCACCTATACTACCCCATATAATAGATACCCCAGCTCGAGCTGAACATTTTCTCGCCTCTACACTATGACGATTTATTGCTTCTTGCGCCAATAATTGAAATCGAGCTGGATCTGGTATTACACCCCTCTCTTTTAAAATATCTACGTAAGTATCTTTTAACCCTCGTTCACTATCCACTTCGGCCTCAAAGTACAGTGTCAGAGATAGCAACGCTCTCTAACACCTTGCTTTATCACCCTTGTCAGCAAAATAAACCTCCACTATGGTTTTTCTTAATAACCTAAACCTTTCATCTTCTTTTCTCTTAATCTCATTTCTCTTTATTTTCATTTTAGCATATCTACCTTAAAGGGCATATAATTTACTAAAGTTCTTATTTGATATAGATTTAAAATGCCTCCTCTCATATTCAATTTTATTTAATACCTGTTGAGTGTGAGTCATGAAGTCCTAAGCTTTACTCAACGCTCTCTCTATTGTGTTGACAGTTTTCCTCAGCTGCTCTACATCCTACACAAATTTCAAATTTTCTATTATTAACAACATTCAAAGTCACATAACAAAATTATATGTGTCTATCAAAACGAACAGTTTCCCCAACAAACAGTTATAGCCTCATCAAAATCAACAGTTCGGCACAAGGCAACCATACAGTACGAACAAATTACTGCACAGATAAAAGGTAGATCTAACTACTTTTGACATGCTCAACCTCTTGTGGTGACGTCACTCCATCAATAGCATCTCGCGGTTGGCCAGTATTTTGGGGAGAAAATATATATGCCACTCCTGCAGGGTCAACATTGTCATCTGGCCGATCTATTTTGAGCTGCTCCTCTTCAACATCCGAAGGAAAGTTTATCTCTTCTTGATTGCCTTCTAGCCCAAGAGAAATATCATTCTCAGTAAGGTCGAAATAACGGTATGACTGGATTAGGTTTATCCTTCCAACCTTCACCGTCTCCACTGCTTTCTCCATACTTCTTAACTCTCGGCCATCTGCGCCCGCAGCTCCGACCTCACAATAACTTTAACAGCTTCCACCGCTATCTCTTTTTCTTACTCAAACTGGGTAGCCATCTCACTCAACTGATTCTTCAGTTGTGCATTTTCTTCCATTTGAATCTTGACCTTTCGGGAGAGCTCCAGATGCTCCAGAACAAATAGTCAAATCAGGAATAGTAATATCGAACAATATCCAGCAAGCAATATTAAATCGTACTAATATTTACCTATACCACCAACACTTGGAAAAGTTCTTCAAGCTTCTCTGGATCGTTCTTCGCAAGGGCGAAACAGTGGCTCGCTACTACCCTCAACTTTATCACTGCATCGGACCAAGTACGGTCTCTACATTCGAGCTCATGTTATTTTTGTTTTGATGGCACCTTCTTCTCCTTCTCATAAGAAATTACCCCCCCCCCCCCAGCTTTTTATTTCTTCGAAACTTTGGCATCAAAAGTCTCAGGCACCGACAAGTTACCACCTTTACCTACTTTTGGAACCTCGGTAGAAGACCGAGAAAGTTCTTGAGTTACTTTTATCAACCTACAAAACTTTTGAATGTCGCTTGAGCTTTCTGGAGGAGGGATACCAATATAGTCTGGAAGAGAAGGGAGGTCCACATCCACAACATTCGCTGGTGAATTCTTTTCGTTCCCAGACTCCTCTCGACCTGCCACGACCCATCTTTGGTTAGCTCGCTGAACCTTGAGAATCTCCGAGTTTACTCTTTTGTCTCTTCGAATGTTCAGATCCCCAAGAAAATGCTTCAAATATTTGTATTCTTGAGTTACACGGTCAAACAAGCTTGCATCATCAGAAGTATTGACGGCTGCAGGACCTAAAAAGAAAAATACAAAAAACTTATTAGGAGCTCGCAGACATTCATACATTTACTCAAGATTGCGGAAGTCACTTACTCGGATTAAAAATTTAAGTTCCAGCTCGAGCGCTGGTTCATCTGGGACCTGCATACAATTTCCCTTAACCAATACAAGGTGGTCGTTCCAAGGTCGACCAGTATAATCAAAAACTTCGGTCTTGAAGAATCACTATATAGGTAACAACTCATATTGGCTTTCAGATACTTCATTTTGTAATACTTTATCACATCAGCAGCAACGAACTGCTTCGCAGTATCGTTCGCTCTCCACCTTTTATTCAAAGTCTCACAAACTCTCATCATTTTATAGACATTCCCATTTAGCTGTGCTAGGCAACAATGTAATAGATTCATCACCTTTTTTTGGAAATGGGTCAGCGTTACCCTAAGACCATACACCAATTGGTTGAGATAACATAAGAACCCATCATTCGGGCCTAACTCCACAAACCTATTGTAGTACATTATTTCCACATCGTCCTGAATTCATTTATCCAACATCTACATATCAAGACTAGGCACTTGGTAATACACCTCCTTGTAAATTTCTTTTTATATTTTAGAATTATTTCCCTACATCTATCCCCTCCGGGAACATACAAAATTCCACGTCATCA
This sequence comes from Kingdonia uniflora, assembly GCA_014058105.1. NCBI lineage: Eukaryota > Viridiplantae > Streptophyta > Magnoliopsida > Ranunculales > Circaeasteraceae > Kingdonia > Kingdonia uniflora. The sequence goes on from JACGCM010001726.1 coordinate 6,091,914, forward strand.
ACCTTTCTCTCCCTCTCAACCTCCTCCACCACCATATGCTCGGCCTAAATAAGCACGTTTTCTACAATACTAATTACTTCTTCCCTATTATCCATAGCCCACTCCTTGCTATCACAATCATCCTCCCTACCTGACGACGATATTTCTTTCGAGCTGGATGACATTACAAATTTACTCTTGGGACTTAAATTTTTAGTATGCATACTCGACCTATAAATACAAAAATAGTATTTATTCAGCCCATCTCTATGATTCATTTTTTGCAGATTACACAATAATCTACAAAACAGAGAACGAGACCCCACCCACATTTTCTTTTCTTATTACCCAACAACCCTCTAACAAATATTTCTCATTTCAAACTTCCAAAAAAGTATTTAGACTTTCCCCATTCTCCCAAAAATAGTTAAAGAACACAAGTACAATAAACACAGGAAAATTAGGAATTCATACCCCTAAAATCTACAATGATTTACTAAACAAAGCCCAATATTATAGAGTCCTTTCACTCAATCTACCAATTAGGGAATAACGTTTCCCCAATTACCCCCCGCATTCAAATTTTCATAACAAATCCTAACATATAGAATCCTATTTATAACAAACAAACATGCAGAGTCAAGAAATTCCACTCACCTATACTAGAAGACCCACAATCTTCTCCTTTACTAGCAACCTTTGAAGTGATCCCTCATTTACACTGCTTTTCCACCAAAGTTATAACACCAGACAAAGTTTTTGTTAATAGTAGGCAATACTCAGAACTCAAACGATTCTTCTCTCCAAATGAATGGTTCACAAGACTTTTCTTTCTCTCTAGAACTGAAGGTAAGTTATAAAGGAGAGAGAAACGAGTTTTTATACTCTCCCTCAATTTTTAAAATGACGATTCCCTCAGACATGTATCATTCACCCCTGCTGTCTGTTCTGACGCATACTTTCCCCGCACAGTTTCATCATTACCTCTTGGGAAGTAAGTTATGTTATCATGTCTGTCCCTCACGTTAGCCATTATAAAACAAAAATAATTCAACTTCTCCTTCCCAAGAAAGCCAGCACGACTACTCACTATTTTTTACCTCACAGAGTTTGTACTACAACCTACCCTTCATAATTTAAATAGCTACAATTTTAAATTTTAAAATACACAAACACAACTGTCACTCGTTATAACTGCCTATATCAACGGTGTAACGCCCGTACTCGCCCTATCATTCAAATCAAAGCATAAATACATATTTATCGCAATACAACAGTTGACAAATCACAGAGTTCTCAAAAAGATTATTTATTCATATCGAGCTGAAACCATTAGAATATACATTTAAAGATAATTGCATTTAAAGCAGCATGGGTGATTCAGTCCACTACACAGAATTATCTCCCCACCTACTGCTCTTTCGTCCTCTTCAACAAGCTTATCCAATGCGATTTCTCGAACAACAGCTTCTCGAAATGTAGCATCAAGGATAAGAGTACGAAAAACATCACACTAGAAGTGACAATCCATCTCTACACGCCTCCCTTCATCGCCCAAACCCTTCAATTGCAGCAACCACTCTGACAACACGGTGTCGTAGGGCAGCAAAAAAAATACCGTTCACGCAGCACGGCCACCTTGATGGCTAACATACCTTCCACAACATGTTGCACATGTTGAGCGTGCCCTCACTATGACAATTTTTCAAATAGTAAAGAAGAAAGTTTTATTCATAAGAATAAGATGTTCAAGTTACTTATATAACTAAGAAGAAAATCTTTTGTCAATAAATTTCTTGGGAATATATATTCTGAGAATCCGCCATATTGGAAATAGATATGCTCAGATACCAACATAAAGAAGGAAGAATATGTGTCAGGTCAGCGCAAAAATAAGAAGATTAATTTACCATGTTAGCATGCAGTCACCATATATTATTATCTTTGACCGAATCTCTGACTCATATCCCTCACTGAATTCGAACTCAATTGCTGCACCTTTTGAAGTTTAATGATAGCAATTCGAATTAGTTCAGCAGAAACAACTCGACTCCATCCTATACAGTTTAGCTATAACAGGATGAAACAATTCGATTTAGCTCACATGTTTTTCGTTCGAAGTAGTCCCGTACAGTTTAAATCAACCAGTTTGATGTAATTTCTTTACATTTGAGATTTAGTATGTCCCAGACATTTCACATATGAGTTCGACATATTACCAAAGGAGCATACATAAGGAAAATTGTGCAATTGACAGAAATGGAAAGGTCGTTTATTCCAAAAAAAGAAGTTATATTTAAGTGTTCTCAAAATAACCTATCTACAGCCAATACAATGGAAAGGAAGAGGCTCTTCTGCATCCATAATGACATCCCTGTCCTCATGCTCTACAGTCTCTTCAGCCAGCTCACGGAGATAGTCCCTACGCTCCTCTTTCGACAGCAGATCATAGTAGAATCTATAGAGCTATAAAATGTCATGCTCCACCAAATCCACCTCATCCTCAGTAATCCCCTGGTACGCCATTTCCACATGTATAGGAATAGGGTCTGCCAATAATTATTGCCCAAAGTAATGAGTTTGGAGATCTTCAATCTTAGCTTACACACACGCAACAAAAGCCTCACAATGGATCTAAGATCTTGTCTTCACCATGACGCAGAGAGGATAAACTTGTAAGTAAAACATTTTGTGATAAAATGGTGTATATATAGCCTACCAAGTGGATATTGCAGACCCCAATAGTCAAAGAAAATGTCATTAACACACCTTGGAACTTTAAAAGTCTAGTCAAGTCAAGACCGGTATTCAAAAAGATACATTGGAAATAATTCAACAATAATTACTACATCAGAGATAAGCTTCTCAACCAACAATACTCGTGCTCTTGGTTGAGAGGAGGCGGTTGTAATGACCTATTCTCATACTCGATCTTACATAATTTTGGATGTCGACCTCTGTATAAACAGCTCAAATTCATAGCCACGGGAGGTCATCAAAAGAAGCCGTTACAAGTCAAAAGAGTCAGACCGATACGCAACCATTATGTAGGTCTTGTTGTAATGTTTGTAATTAAAGAAAATAATGGTCATAAAATGGTTATAATATGAGACCTATAAATAGGATCGAAGAACAACAGATTATGATGGAGAATTTTATCTAAAAAATCAGGACATAATTATTCAGAGTATTCATTGTAATAGCTAGTCACTCAACCAATTAGTTCATTCTTTTAAAATCCTCAAGAGAGGTTGTGGTTTTTACCCATTCAGAGGTTTTTACGTTAATTCTTGTGTAAGTGATTATTTATTATTTTTTACGCTCTAATCATATTTGGTATGAGATACTAAGTTTGAGATACAAAATAAGGCTCTTACATCTCTGAAGATTTTAGTAACCTCTTAAGCCATTCATGTACTTAATGAAGGAAATATATAACTTGAAGCGGCCATTTTAAACCTCCAAAGTAGTAAACTCGGTAGTTTTGCTTAAGTTGTGCTATAGGTAGCATGAGCGCAATTACTTTCGAAAGCCCAATGGCGAAGGACCTTTAATTTTTTGGACTTGTAATTTTCTCTTTAAAGGCATGTTTGTCTTTCGATCAACCCTAAGAAGTGGTGAGAAGAGAAGTGAACTTCCCAATTTTGGTGTGTTTGGCTGCCATCAATCTATTAGAAAAATTAGTGAGATTTTTAAAAATCTGTCAAAAGTGTGTAGTTTGGAGGCAATATTCATACTTTTATCTCTCTCTCTCCCCCCCCCCTCGACTCGACGGTGAATTTCCTTGAATGTGGGTATGTGATTGTGTTAATTGTAAATTTATGGGTTTCTATGTTATTGTGGATTTGTAGGTTGTTGGTTATTGATATAGTGTTCAGGGTTTGTTGAATGTGGGTATGTGATTGTGTTAATTGTAAAATTATGGGCTTCTATGTTATTGTGAATTTGTGGGTTGTTGATTATTAATATAGTGTTCAATAGTTGCAAGCAATGGCTTGACAAGTGAATTGGAACACCGAAATTGATAGGGTGTGTAATAATGCATTGCAAGAACAATTTTTGGTTGGGAACAAGTTTGAGATGGGGTGGAGAAAACTTGTGTACATTGTGGTAAAGAATGTTATGCTTGATCATCTTGGCTTGGAGATTACAACCCAAAATATCAGAAGTCGGTTAAAGAGATAGAGGGAAAGGTTGGCTAATATCAAGACTCTGAGAAAGATGAATGGATATGGGTGGGACCCAATTGGTTATATAATCATTACTACTGATAAGGTTTGGGACTCACTACAGCTGGTTCAGTCTAAAAAAAGACTCCAGACATGCAAGGGGAAATAATTCCCCTTGTATCAGAAGATATATGATATCATGGGGAATGAGGTTGATGAACATTTAGTCAACGAGATTTGACCAATGTGTGTTTTCCTGTTGGTACTCTATTTTGGTGTTTCTCATGTTGGTACTCTATTTTGGGTGCTGGTACCCACTTTTGGATGTTGTATGGTATTTGTTTTGACTAGGCCTATTTTCGGATCGGATGGGATCGAAAATGGAGGCGGTTGGAATTTTTTTGAATTTTTTTGGAAACGTAAAATCCGTTACGATTTTTTTTTTGAAAAAACGAAAATGGATCTGAATCCAAAAAAATCAGATTATTCAGAAAATTCATAATTTTGAACCATCTGTTCATGTTATTCTCTATCGTGATCTATTATTGTGATTTATTATTTTGATTTGTAGTTGTAATTATAATTTATTATAGTTGCTACTGTGAATTATCTATTACAAATTATGTTTTTGATGGAATATAATCGTTTACCCACTGTTAATGGTGTTTTTAATGGTTTGTTTATAATTTTGGTATGAGAAGTTGGTTTGTCAAACACGACAAGAAGGTGTGAAGTACAATTAAAGTAAGAAGTTGGTTTGGTCTGCCAAACACACCATAATTTTGACAAACTTGATACGTAGTTCACTGGAGTCCAATTTTGCTATCCTAATTTTTGTGTCTAGCTATCTTAAAAGGTCTTTCTTATAATTTTTAAAACTTGGAGGACTTAAGAAATAACATTTTCCACATCATACTCTTTTATCTCTTACACTTAACCAATCTTAGGTTTCTCCCCAAGTATTTTCTTTTGTCCAAATAAAATCTTCCTCCAATGTTACCTCCATCTCTTTCTATAAATTCTCTTTTTCTCTATAGAAAAAAACTGTTACTAGGAGAACCCCAAGGTCATAGAGGCTAGTGAGCACCAATACAAGAATGACAAGTGGATATGTTAAAACTTTTTGGTTCTATCCTAAACAAATAATTGCATTCTCTCTCCTCTTTCTGAAGAATGGTTTTCATCTCCTACATCTTCTTCTCTTACATTTTTACGCTTTATTAAAATAACCCTCTTCCTATATGATTTGTGTTATGGCTTTATTTAGTTTGCAATTCCTCTCAACTTTGCGGATATTCATTGGCACATATGTCAAGAGCAACTCTGATGATGGAAGAGTATCAATAAATGCCTAATCTTTTATTCTAAATTTATGTTAATGGATGATAATTCTTCATATGATGATACGATAGGGAGGAAAATATAATTACAAAATAACTACATATGGGGCTAGAACAGTTTAGCTCTTTCACCCAAGCCTATTTTAGCTTAAGGTAACAATAGGAGGAAGAGAGAGAAACAAGAGCAAAAGAAAACCCAGAAAAAGATTAACCGGCAGAGCAAGTTGCCCACTACCTTAGTACATATGGACCAATAAGAAAAGCTTAGTCATAGAGCATTGTAACCCTGGGGTCTCCCAAGCATTTCTCACAGAAAAATTATCCCCACTAATTAGAGTTTAATTGAATAAAATTTTGCATCTTAGTATCTATAATTTGGTTTAATTTTACAAAATTTGATATATCTAATTTGCAACAATAATCTTAAATCGTCGTTGACATGAGTATTAGTAAGAAAAAATTAGTATTTCGCATTTCATCTCTTCGACCATGAGATTATAGTTAGAATATTGAGTTTTAGAGTTCATGGAAATTAATTTTGTAAGAAAATTTTAGAGAAAAATAAAATATGGGATGGAAGTAGAGATAGTTGCGGAGAGAGAATATTGGAGGAAAATATCGTGGATGAGAGAGACATGAAATTGGTAAGTTGAGATAAGAGTATGTTGTGGAGAAAGTGTTACTTCTTAAGTCCCCCAAGTGTTAGAAATTATAAAATAACCCTTTTAGGATAGCTAGACATCAAATTTAGGATAGCAAAATCGGACTCAGTTCACTGCCTACCACTTCACACTTTTGAGAGAAAAAAATTAAAAATGCCCTAACTTGAAGATATTAAGTATGAACATGTAGGCAATTGTAGCCCCAACATTTGTATGACAAGAAAGATTTGTAATGATGTTGGGTTTATCTCTATAAACCAAAAACTAACCTATGCGGGTTCGGACCCATGACTTCTTGGTTGGGTAGCTTATTTTTTGTTCTTTTAACATAGTCCCACATTGCTTATAAAGTGGGAATGTGAAGAGATATATACCCTCTCACATAATCATTAGTTGTAGACATGAGTAAGTGGGAAACATGTGAGTGTGTGGTAGGTTTTTATTCCAACACACTTGCACACACACCTCCGATATTGGATTTCGGGCAATTGGTTTTGGGGCCCAAGGGCCTCCTATGATTTTTACTGATTCTTTGGAGTTGGGCTTGGGCTTGGGCTTGGGCTTTTTATTAAACCAAAACTTATACACCCATACTAGCCGTTTCAAATCTATCTATTGAGTTTTTACTCCCTGCTAAACTTATACACTAAAACTTATATACCCATACTGCGATTTACTTGGTCCCAGTAGCAGTTGTGGAGGACGCGTCTTCCTGTTAAATCTGTTGAATTTTTCATCTATACCGGTACTCCTCTTCCGGTTCATGAGCACACATGTTAATAGGTAGTATAAGTGTTATTCGTTGTGCCCAATTGTTATATCAAGTTAAGATAGGTGGGACCTAGTGTTACTCTTTATTAGGGTTTGAGGGTATAATGAGAAGATTACTCTAGCCATATTAGGTTAAATAGAGAGGAAGTCTCTCATGGAGGCTACAATACAGAAAACCATCCCATTGAGGTCTGCAGCCAATCCAAGGGAAGTATCCACTCAAGAACAGACGATTTTTCAGAGAGCAGGAAAACAGGTTAGTATAATCTATGTTACAAATTCAATTATTGATCATAGTTAATTAAATAATATTTCAACAATTGGTGTCAGAGCTAGGATACAAAATACTATGATTAATTATTGTTGTAAAATGAGAAAGAAACGAATTTAAAAATTGTTGACAAATTTGCTATTATTGTTAGATTTGTTTTCTCTGTCCTTTAATAAGTTCAAGAAGGTTGGTTATATTAACAAGAGAGTATTTTTTTTCTTTAACTTGTTCTATCGAGTCTCTCTCTGTACGAATTTCTTCACTCCCCAAATTATTAGGGTTCCTCCACAACAACTCTAAAATCAGATTTGAAAACCTTATATACCAATCCAAATATTGATTCCTCTATGGGTTCTTCTCTCCATTGTTTCATCGTTTGATATGAGTCCCATTAGAGGTTCGATACTGTGGATGGCATCCGATTCAAAGTATTTTCTTCAAAACTATTCTAAACTTGGGTAAGTAACAAAGATAGAGATCCAAAGCTTTAATGGCTTGGTGTTTGAAGATTGTTGTTGCCAAAGAGGATCGTTTCCATAGGCTCGTACCTCTGTTTTCACAACACTGTGTCGATTGGGGGTTTTCACTGTGTTGATTGGGTTTGTGATTACGAAGAGCTTGGGTTTACCTTTGTAATCTGATTTCGTCTTCTATTTAACCAAATTTGGGGCTGTACGTATGATAAAGCAATTTGGATATTAGGGTTTAACTAATCTGAATAGATTGGGTTTCTGCAATCTGATTTATAAGAGAGATTAGGTTTCTGTAATCTGATTTGTGGAAAAGATTAGGGCTTGAATCCTTATTTGGGATATTGGAACTTCCACCAAACCCTTGTTTATTTTTTTAAATGCTAAGACAGTAGAATGGATGAGGGAAGATATTCAGAGCAGAACCATAACGATGCCGTAACTTATTTCATGGTGCTTGCTTATTGATGACCTGAGATCTGATTGCTTAAAAATCGTGATATATGCAATTTTTTGGAATGGGTTTTTGCTCTTACTTATTGTATATGTTGTGCTTGAGGCGTCTCTCTTAAGGAATTACTATAAATTAGTAATGAGAAATTTAAGCAACAATTCATTAATATTTATTATTAATTGGATAATACTTTTTAGCTTTAGCTATACATATCATTCATGATATAGGGTTTTAATGCCCAAGGATCTCCAATGGGGTTTTAAGTGAGATCAAGTAGTCGTTAGGAAGGCGGGATATAAAATGGGCAAATACACCCAAATGAGTTTTGTCCATGGAGTTGAACATTTCTCTTAATGTTAAGACTCTCTTGTAATGCTTATTAAGACTACTTTGCACTAATTAAACTTGAAATAATTAAACCATCCAAAGGAGGCTAAGAAACTTCTAATTAATTAGTGGGTCAAGATAGACTACACAGTATGGGGAGATGAGGATAACCCTCGGCCCAAAGGTGAGGAAGTGTCTCGAGTCAAGCTGTAAGTGGCCAGTCTAGTCTTGAGCGTGAGTGATAACCAGCTAGGGGGCAATGTATGTCTAATCACTACCCAAAGGAGGGATTCGATGATACATCGCTGTACCTGCAGAGTGAAAACATCAATACCTAAAAAATATTATATACACTCTGACTCGACCGTCGTAACCCTAGGTAGATTGAGATTAAAGACATCAAGTTATCGATATTTTAATGATCAAGTTAAATATGCATAAAATTAATTTTTACACGTTCTAATATAAGTCACTGGTTTATGCAGCTATGGACCCTATGATCCAAAACCAACTGACTAATATTGAGACCTTGACGGACTCTAACTACTCTAACTGGAAGCTAAAAATCCAGATTACCCTAGCCTACCTTGATTTCAATTTTGTCCTCACTAAAGCCAAACCCACAGATCTCATGGATACCTCTTCTGATGCTGAGAATGTGGCCTATGTTAAATGGGTCAAAGCCAATAAAATGGTAAATCTCATCATTCATTCTTCCATCGATCCTATTATGCAGGGCGGTATCGCTGAGAAAGGTACCGCAAAGGAACTGTTAGATGTCATTAAGAAACAATTCGAGGGCTCCGTCAAGGGAGACAGTACAGTAACTTATCTCAGCTCTTATCACTGAAGTATGACGGCAGTGGAAGTGGAAATGTGCGCTCGCATATTCTTAAGATCTCCAAGTTAGTTCTTACTTTGAAAGAACTCAGTCTCACTATTGATGATACGTTGATGCTTCACTTGGCAGTTTGGTCTCTTCTACAAAGTTTTGAGATGTTCCAAGTTCTCTACCAGAATCTGGAGAAGACTTGGAAAATAAATGAGTTGATTGCAACATTGGTTTCTGAGGAAGAACGACAGAAGAAAAGTAAAGTAGAATTAGCTCATCTGACTACGTCCATGAAGCACTTGTCTATCAATTCTCAAGGAAAGAAGAAGTTCAAGAATTAAGTTTCTGCGAAGAAGAACAATTTTAACTCAGGTTCAGGGCAGAGTTCTCATTCAAGAAATGAGAATGGGAAGTAGAATGTAACTCTGTCAGTAACTACTTCATCAACTATAGAATGTTTCTTTTGAAAAAAGAAAGGCCATGTGAAGCAGGACTGCCATTCTTACAAAAACTGGCTAAATAAGAAAGGAGAGGTTCATCAGCAGGCGGCCGACAAGGCCTGAGGAGCAAATTTTTTTTTTTTTGAGGATGGTTGACATTTTTTCATTGAGGGTGTTGGCATTTTTTACTTGGTTTTAGACACGGGTATTACTTTAGATTTGACAGGCACCTTTTATGTTTATTCGATGAGATGATCTCTAGTTTTAATTTCTCTGTTGTCCTTTTCAGTCATTTATTTATTTTCTTGTATGGGTCATATCGTCTATTTCTTGATCATTCATTTAGGCTTTACTATTATGTTTATCTTCTAAGGCTAGTACTTCTACTTCTAAACGCTTTAGTGTTCTGAGCTATCTTTGATGTTATGGCACAAAGGACTAAGACATATTTCTAAGACGATGTTTAGGGTTGTCCTACAGAGGCAAAATTGTTTAACCCGAACATCGGAAAGTTAGATTCAAGGACTGTCAGTTGTTTCTTCTTTGGTTTCCCAGAGAGATCGATAGGTTTAAGGTTATATTATCCTTCTCGACCCATAGAGATTGTTGGGTGTGCTCAGGCTCATTTCATGGAGGAGGGAGATCACTTTACGCGTTGTATTCATAGAGAGTTTGTCTTTGAGGAGGGTTCTGTAACTCGGAGTCCAACTACAATTTTGATCAGCGTTGCTATGATTCCGCGTTTATATGATATTAATAATGTGACGAGTATGATTACAAACTCTATTCCTGACCCCGTCTTAGCACCAATTCTCCCATATATTTTTCCTCCACCGCTTCTGTCCATTTTCTTATCGTTCCAGCTCCAGCCCAGCCTTTTGCTCATACTCAGAGATCCCATAGAGAGAGACGTTCAACCATTTCTTCTGGTTATCATCTTTATTCAGTTGAAAAGGAATTATTTAATTTCGAGGATCGAGTATCTTTTTAGTTTGGCTATAACTAGTTATTTTACAGAGCAGTGGTGTAATGCCATGACGGAGGGGATGGATTCTATGTCTCACAATGCTGTATGGGAGTTAACACCTTTACTTGAAGGATCTAAGGTAGTTGAATGCAAATGGATCATTGTATATACGTCAATCAGAGTGGGAGACATTTTATATTTATGGTTTTGGGCTACTCTGACTCAGATTTTGCTGGAGTCTCTTTGAGGATCGCTCTTTTACGTGGGAGCTGTTACTACATTATGATTTTGTTTCCATGTCGGAGTTATTCCCGGTTATTATTTTGGTCGACATTCAGATTTGATTATTTAGCTGCTATTATATTTGGATCCGTTATTATATGTGCACATATTCAGTTTATATTATGCAATTGCAATAAAGTTTTAGATACGAGTGATTTCATCACATGATGGTTGTCTAAGTATCAAGTGCCTACAAAAAATACTGAAAGGTTTCGTAAGTTTGTTTGGGCTGGATATGGGTAGGCTCCACATCCTTTGGCCTTCATTTTAGTCTGAGTGATGGTCTTCGCATGATGGTTTGTCTAAGTATTGAAATGACATGTCTGGTAAACACATGCTGCAAGACATTAATTGAAATGTACCAGCACATCATTAAGGTGTACATTTTTCATTCACACGCTAAACTTCACCAGTAAAGAAATTATACTTAAAAGCTATTGAGGTTGCTAGCCTGATGTCCACGATATGAATTAGTCATGTGCTCAAAGGCCTGACCCAAATTTATCCGTGAACCGTGTTAGCCATCTTTGCAGTCGTAGACTAACAGTCAAGTTCGATGTAACATTGCCTTTGAAAAATTATCATGTTTGGTTTTAAAAAAATAAAATAAAGAATGGCCATCCACTTTTCATAAAAAAACTGTGAATCAGGCTAAAAATATTTTTATTAAAATCGAGTTAGCGCCGGGTGAGAGATTGTTAGATTTTCTATCTATACCGACACTACTCTTCCGGTTCATGAGCATACATGTTAATAGGTCGTATAGGTGTTATTGGTTGTGCCCAATTGTTACACCAAGTTAAGGTAGATGGGACCTAGTGTTACTCTTTATTTTGATTTGAGGGTATAATGGGAAGACTACACTAGCCCTATCAGGTTAAATAGAGAGGAAGTTCATCTTGGAGGCTACAACATAGAAAGCCATCCCATTAAGGTCTGCAGCCAATCCAAGGGAAGACTCCACTCAAGAACATAAGATTTTTCAGAGAGTAGGAAAACAGGTTAGTATAATCTACATTACAGATTCAGTTATTGATCATAGTTAATTGTATAATATTTTAGCAAAAATACCCTGCAGTATTTTAAGAAACTCAGAATAACAGTTCTTCCTCTCTTTTTTTCTCTCTCTCTACATGTGTGTGTGTATGTTTCACGAATTTACGAATCCGAGTATATTATAGAAGTGCAAAGTAACATATGGTTTTCTCTCTACAAGAGGATAACCTATTACCATAAAATCGCCGTTTTATCTTGGGGGCGACCACAGCGTTATACTGTTTGTTGGGCAGTGTGCGGAAACATTTTAAAGAAAGTGACATTGTCCGCGACTCGGCTCTACACTTGTTCCTGTTCTTCCAGTGCTGCTGCAACCTATCTCTCCTGTCAGATTACAGTATCTCTTTTTAGCTTCTTAAGTATGAACTTGTAGGCAATTGCAGCCCCAACATTTGTATGATAAGAAAGGTTTGCAATGATAATAACTTTTTGAAAGAAAAATAAAGTTAAAGTTGGATTTTTCAATTAAGGTATGACATAGTTGGGTCGTAGGACCAGTTCGATAACATCTCCGGAGGCGTGGCGACGAATATACGTGAATGCTACCAATGCTACTAACTCTAGTGGGTAACGTATTTGAAAGAAAGGAAGAAATCCTCGACATGTTGTACTTGTAATATAAGGTAATTTTTGTTATGTTTTTCGCGTGCATATTTTTTTTCTCATCTTAGCTCTATCAAATATTATTTTCTTTTTGATCTGCAATGGTGGACGTTCAACAACAATAACCATGCTTAACTTTTGCGCAGGAGAGGCAAAACCTACATATTTTCACAACTCCTCGGATGCATTACAGTGGATTCTATAACTAGGATGCTAAAGCTAACTCGCGCTATGAGCTAGGATGCTAAAGAGAAACACACATTGATCGAATTTATGTTCTAATCAATGTGACCCTATACTGCTCTTATGTCTCCTCCTTGCACTAGGAGCAGCAGGGAATTAGGATGACTTTGCGCTTCTAGCTTAAAATCGTAGCACGCAATTAAAAATTTATTGTTGAAGCTAGGATGCTATCCCAACATCTGCAACAACTAGGTTGATTGAGGATGTGGCAACCAAAAAGGTGAATTCACCTGGTCTCAAGGGTGAAGCCAGGGGGGGGGGGGGGGGACCAGTGGGGTCATTTACTAGATAGCTAAAAATGATACATATATGTATAATTTGTATATATTTTACCCCACTCAGTTCTAATCATATAATTGATATTGGTACAGTGGACAAGTATGTTGGTTTTGACTACCTAAACAAGGGTTCAAGTCCCCACATCCTCATTTTACATTATATATGATTCAGAACTAACTTTTAGATTGGGGACTCTCTTTTGAGACTTTTTTTTTTTTTTTTTAAACTTGGCATGAGTTCTAATATAGGCGATACTACAAATACCCTAATATGCTTCATAATTTTTTTTCTCGGGGGCGATACCCCCGAACCCCCTCGTTGTGTTTTTTGACACTAGTGGACTCAAGTCCTGGCTTCGCCCCTGCCTGGTATGCTCACAGAACAGTTAGGTGGTATGATGTAGCAGCTCAAAACTCACTTGTGGGGCGATTAAGAGCACCCACAACAGCTAGGTACACCCTGACGTGGCAGGGTGAATTCCCAATCCACTCTCTTTTCCACCCCAAATCCTTCCCAGCAGCTGTGAATTCCTGATGTGGCAACTCAAAAATCCATCCAAGGGTGGATTTGGGTGGAAAATCCACCCTGATGGTGGATTGAGAGCCGCGCGGTTCTGAAGTGCGCTGCATACATAGCGCGCGATTCAGAAGTGCGCGGCAACACTTCAGGCCTAAGATGATGACACGTGTCCCAAGATTAATGCTTCCTATTAAGCGCAGTTCAGAAGTGCGCTGGGTTTCAATCTAGCGCGCGGTTCAGAAGTGCGCTGGGTTTAATTCACCCTGGGTGGATTGAAAACTACTGTGGGGTGGATTGGATTCACCCAAAATTCATCCAATCCACCCTCTTAACTGCTGTGGATTAAGGAATGTGAGTTTATTTTTTAATGGAACGCCTTACTTCTGAACTAGGTTGGTTTGTCCCGCGTAGTTCTGAAGAGTATTCGCCTGGGCTGGTTTAGAGGAATATTCACCTAGGGTTTGTTTTGTAATGCTGTGGGTTTCTTTCGTGGGAAGATGTATTTGTGGTTTTTTCACCCACCTAGTTGCTGCAGATGCTCTCATGGAAATACCTTTAAGCTTTACATTACCACCACTACAAATAAATAATGCAGTGTGTAGGGCAAAATGTTTTTACAGTACCTTCACGGAGAGTGTGCAGGCCAAACTTCCTCTTTAAGAAAAAGAAAAAAAGAAAATGTTCTAACCACATAGAGAGAGAGTTTTTTGGTCTAAAAGTGTAAACTCAACGTGTATTCGTTATCGCACACCATAAACAACTTAAGCATTTGGCATCGCGTTACGTTAAGACTTTGCCAAAGCGTAAACGCATCCTTCTTGCCACTTTTCTGCGTTTTCGTACACTTTATTAGATGATGCTAAAGAGACAATCTCTACTCACCATCAAAGCTCTCTTCCTCTTTGCTTCTCTCTCCATCATCATTTGCCTAATGGAATCCACTACTCTTTCTAACAATCAAAACATGGGTACGTTATAATTATCACCTTTTTTTACTAGTGTTTGATGATAAATAACTTGTAAGAAAATAATTGTTTGTTTTTTGTTTTGTTGAATGAATGGATCAGGTGGGTTAGAGGGTGATTTGAATGTTCTTCAGAAACATGTTGTGTTCTTTGATAGGAACAAAGATGGGATTGTGTACCCGTGGGAGACTTTCCAAGGTGGGGGTTTTTTTATTTGTATTTTTTGATATAATTAGGGTGAAATTTAGAGTGGGGTTGTGTTTAATTAAAATGGGGTTATGTTATTTTATCTTAATTTGGTTTGGGGTTCCTTTATTATTATATTTTAAAATTGGGTTTTTTTTGGGGTGAAAAATTTGATTAAATTAGTATAAAATTTAGACTTGGGTCTATTTTTTTAATTAATGGGGTTCAGTTTTTTTTCTTCAAATTGGGTTCGGTTGCTGTTATATTTATTTATTATATTATTGGGGTTCTGCAATTTTTTATTTTCTAAATTGATATTCTGCTGTTCATGTGTTAGGATTTCGTGCAATTGGGTGTGGTTATGGTTTGTCTACAGTTGCTGCTCTTTTTATCAACATGGGTCTCAGTGGGAAAACCCGCCCTGTAAGTTCTTTCTCTCAATTTTATCTTTTTATTTTTCGCTTATTTTGCTCAATTGGGTATTTTTGTTTAGTTTTATACTTGTATTCATCGAATTTTATCAGCTCTGGGTTTTTGTTATCATTCTTATCATCTTTCTCATGCACTTTTACCCCTTTTCTGGGTTTTAGCTATGTTTTTTTTGTGAGTCTGTCACCTTCATGAAAATAAGAATCAGCTAGTTTAAATGTATGAACAGAATATTCTTATTTTGGTATTTAGGTTAAACAAAAGTTATGTAGTTGACGGTGTGTCATTCGTGGTACATAACCCACCACAGAGGACAATGGGTAATTGTGGTATGTAGGTCCAAGTGCTATGCAGTCCACTCTCATGATTTTGTGGAGTGTATCATCGCTTAGTCTTCGAAGGGAGGTCTTTTGGGTATAGTCTCTTTCGGACTTTGGCTCGTGGGTTTTGTGACCACGATGTACATTTTGGTTGGTCCTGTCACGGTGTAAACAAATTATTCAACATATCCTAATATAAATTATTTATTGTTTTTTGACCAACTATATATTATTTATATAACAATATATAGTTGAACATTGACATCATATTAATGTCTCTCTTACATGTATAATTGTATTAAAAAAATAACTCATGATAATAGAATAAAGATTTGTGAAAAGACTTTAGACAACGTTATTCATTTTTCTGTTTTTTGAAAATGGAATTTGAGTACTAAAAATTGACCCTATGTTGACTTGTATGTGAACATGTGGATGGTTTCTAAAGAAGTAGAGAACATACAATCCTAGTTAGTCAGTCCTAAAATTTATTGGCAGACATAGCATATTAGATAATCCTATTTCTGCTGCCACCTCACTAATGCTCAAAAAGCAATTTAGAGATTTCCATGGCCAATATCAACATACTCAGATAAGAAACTTGTCAGATACTGGACAATAATACCTTTCACTTGGCTATTTGGTATGCAGGGAAAATTCCCATCTCTTTTGTTCCCCATTGAGGTACTAAACATTACAAGAGCCAAACATGGAAGTGATTCTGGTGTATACGACACAGAAGGAAGGTAAATTCAAATCTCATCATGATGTACATATGGTATGCCCATTTCCGTTAATGTTTATAACAGAATATAAAGTGCTTGTCTCAACAAATGTCAAATAAGCTATTATCAGATTAAAAGGGCATTTCTTAGCTTAATTAAGAGGAATCCCATTTATGGTTCTCGTCATTGTTCTTCGATGTGGAAGGAAGTTATGTAATGTTTGAAATTAGTGAGTTTTTTGGATGCGAGAATGGGAAAGGGATTCTGGTCAAGGAATAAAACTTTAGGGTTTTGTTTTTAGTAGAAACCTGGAAGATGCAATTGAGTTATTCAGCTGTACTTGAACACTGCCATATAATGGTTAATTATGTTGTGAGATTTTCTTTACTTTTGCGAAAGGAACTTCTCAGAACTATAACTAAGAACATGAATTACGTTTTCAAGGGATTGTTTCTTGAATACTTTTCTAATAAGTGAGCAGTTCAAGGTAAATGATTTTTCGGATTCTGAATTATTGGTATTCTTTTCCTTGTTAAAAGTGATAAAATTAGCAGGCCAGCTTTTCATCTTGGCCTATACTGAGATTAAATAGAGTCCATGCGATGATCAGTCAATCAGCTTGGTATGAACAGCATTGATCTTTTGCAGCAGGACCAGCTATGTTTAGGCCTCCCACTCTGCCCCAGTTGTTCCTTGGACGTGTTTACTTAGTATCTGAATCACGTTAAGAACCAAATTATCCTTGATGGCAAATTTTTAGTTCAAGCCAATCAAATTATCAAGTTCACATGTGAAACTAAGTAACTAACAATGCCAAACACTTATCGTGGAGGAAATTTTACCCCTTTGAAGCCTTTGAAGCCATTTTCCTGGTTTGCAAAGCCGACGAGTTTAAGCTATTGCACATTGAGTTCTGCCACATGATCATGTTTTATATAATTCATTTGGCAACTTTTCATAATTACAGTTTTCTGTAAATCTGAACCGTCTAATACAGAGTTGAATTCTTCTTCACTAATAACACTTATGCGTTACTTGATAACTATATGTGCTGTCAATTTTCTAGGTTTGTGCACTCCAAGTTCGAGGCTATCTTCAGCAAACATGCAGCTTCAAATGCGAATGCTTTAACTTCAGAGGAGTTGTCAAACATGATGAAGGCCAACAGGGAACCTAAAGATTTCGGTGGATGGTATAATGCTTTTATACTTTCACTGAAACACCCTTTTGTAGATTTCTCATATTGTTATATGACAAGCTCTAACTCGTGGAGTCCATTGCAGGTTAGCAAGCTTGACAGAATGGAAGATTCTTTACTTTCTCTGCAAAGACAAGAATGGTTTACTCCACAAGGAAACAATTAGAGCTGCTTACGATGGAAGTCTCTTTGAACAAATGGAGCAGAAAAGGGCATCTTCTCAGAAGACAGGGTAATTGATTCCATTACAAACAACTACATAATTCCATTTTGATTCTGCATATGTTCAATTCTAATATATACGTTTAGACGTGTTGTGTAAAACAATGTATAGAAAACTGTTGATACTGGATTTTTTGTATTGTGTGATGCAGTCCAAATTCTTTGTAGAAGAGGCAGATTGGTGGAGGTCGGTCATCTCCGGATTGCATCTACACCATCTTTTACTATGTCCCTTGTGTACAAACTAATCAATAACAATACATAATCACTGTATGTATTAATTACTTTCATGTGTTTCAATAGATATCATTAGTCTTTGCATATAGCTTGACTCCAATTTAGGCTTGTATGTTTATCTAGGATAAGTTAGTAGTGACCATGGAAGCTTGTCATTACGACTCGGTAGAGTCGTTCAAGGGGTCATCTCGTCATTTATTCATGTAGGGTTACATTCACTTTACCCCTTCTATTTAGGTCCAATGCAAATTCGTACGGGAATTTTTATCTCCGGACACATTCACTAATAATAAATGGACCTGAATCCTTATATATTATGGACCTGAATCCTTATATATTGCTGTTGGACTTGACGATCTGAGCAATGAACAACTCAAATAGATTACCTTGGCCTAGTTTATAGTATCATGACTTGCCAGTGTAACAATTTATACCTTGAACTCTCTATCTAAAGAGACCTGAAGTTTATGACCGTCTCTTTTCTAAAGAGACATAAAGTTTATACCATGTACTCTCCCCTCCTCTCGTATTCGTTATTCCTCTGATCCATGTTTTACGATATAGCAAGAAATTTGTGTAGAAGGGGATATGAGAGTCTTCATTTGTGCTTGTTCAAAAATATAGCTGGAAAGCTTAGAAAGAAACATAGAACTATATGCCTCTCATGAGGAGAGGAACCTTATCTTGAGATAATGAGAAATAGTGAAAATGGCTTGTCGGAGTTTGCATGAGAACTGTAGTCTATCATATGTGAGCAATTTGAAGCAAAAGACAATCTAACATAACTTAAACTGAAGGCATTATTGAGTGCCACATTCTTTAATCTTTATTCTCCACCACCCCATTCCTCTTTTTCTCTTGGAGACACTACAATACTTTGGTCCCTCCATGATAAACCATAACATAGACTATGTGACAAACCAAATAAATGTCGAAAATTAAGACCTTCAATTTAGTCTCATACCACAGGCCAAAAGATATAATACTAAGCCACAAATATTGTTTCTCCAATTTTTCAGATGGAGCTTCTGTAGTGATTCTTGTGCTCGATAGCCAGAATTGTGCCATTAAGATGTGAAATTTGTCTAAAAAAGAAGGTAAAACGCCAAAAAATGAATTCTAGAATAATGATTAGTATCAAAGCTATGTCACATTTTTTCTCTCTCCTGAGAACACATATTGCTATGTGTTTTACGACCGCAAAATGGCGAACACTCTTATGATAGAGCATTATTTCCTTTTGGGGTACATGTTTTCCCATATTTTTACGCGAGATGGTCTAAGTAACACTCCTTAGTTGCAGACCAATGTATACATGAGTTCTCTTCAAAGTAAAGAGAGAGTCCAATGTCATAATACTAATAATCACATAATCAAAAAATAATATTTAATACTCTATATGGTGCACCTATTTCTGCAACTATATATACCAGCCTTCCCAAAACATACCAAAGCTCCTGATATCTCTTTCTTTTTTTTCTCAGAGGAGAAACTAACCATGTCAAAACGCCCTTTCCTTCTCTCTTTCCTCGTCATCCTTTTCATCTCAATGTACCCAACATCAGAGTCGTCGTCCGATACCTTCGTCTACGGTGGATGTTCTCAGCTGAAATACAACTCAGGCTCACCCTTTGAAACAAACCTCAACTCTCTCTTGACTTCACTAGTTAACTCTGCAACATTCTCTTCCTACAGCAACTTCACCATAACGGGTTCTAGCCCACAGGACGTAGTGTACGGGCTCTACCAATGCCGGGGTGATCTCTCAATGCCCGATTGTGCCATGTGTATAGCTCACTCAGTGAATCAACTCGGTCTTTATTGCCCTCAGTCTTGTGGGGGTGCCTTACAGTTACAAGGGTGCTTTATCAAGTATGATAATGCAACATTTTTGGGTGCCGAAGATAAAAATGTCGTCTTGAAAAAATGTGGACCAATTATTGGGTACGACGTGGGCATTATAAGCCAGAGGGATGCGGTTTTGGATGGCCTGGGCAGTGGTGGTGGTCCTTATAGGGTTGGCGGGTCAGGCAAGGTTCAAGGAATGGGTCAGTGTGTGGGTGACTTGAGCCTGAACGAATGTCAGAGTTGTATCACTGAGGCGATTCAACGATTGAAGACTGATTGCGGTGGTGCAGTGTCGGGAGATGTGTTCTTGGGGAAATGTTATGCTAGGTATTCACTTGGTGGTGCTGATTCTAGAGCTGGTGGTAGTGGTGGTAAGTTAGTTTCAACACATATGTTTGTTTGGTTTGTGTCTTCTAGTTTTGCTCTTTTTTACTGGTTGTGGATAGACTGAAGAAAATTTCTAATGTTCTAACAATGTTTGGTTTATCTTTTTCTTTTGTATTATGTTATGACCTAAATCACGGCGTTAATAAACGCCTGAAGACTTTGGTGTAATCGATATCATCATTTGGTATTAGAGTTTCCACAGAGCCATCATCCAGTGGGGCGTCTAAACGTTGGATAAGGATCGATTTGGTGACAAACTGGGGGGGTTGGAATTTGATGATGAAGGACTAGTTGTTGGGCCAAAATTATAAAAGAATAAACTTTTTTTTTTTAGACATACAAATAACTTTAAAAAAGAAGCATGTTTGAGTGGTTAGTGTATTTTTTTTAAAAAGATGTGCTTTTGATTGAGCTTTTCATGTTGTTTAAAGGGTAATTGATGGTTTAGAGGTTCTATAATACGATACTTTTCGAGAATATACGTACCTACTACTTTGTAAAGATTGTTTTATTTTTCAAAAAATAGTAACCGTATAAGGACCCACATTTTATCATAATCTAGTCATGACCCATGAATGATCAACAAGAATCCATTTTGATGATCAACATAGTTGTACATTATTGTATTTGAGCCCATATAATCTTGCTTCTTGTCTGTCATAAAAAACTCAATTTGTATAATCTTAATTATTTTGTTATTGTTGCAGGTAAGGATGATGATGACGATGCTGAGAAAGCTCTTGCGATTACTATAGGATTACTCGCTGGAGTTGCTGTAATCGTCATTTTCCTTTCTTTAGTAAGAAAGGCATGCCAATCTAAAGGTACCTATTGCGCTCCATTATTTCTCCCAGTTCCCTATCTTTTAATTTTTCATTGATCATGTATTTTATCTTTACAGGTAAATAAATGGTGACCGTCTCGAAGAAATCGACCGGAGTACTTAGCTTTCGGAGACTCTTTGATTTACTTTTATGTTCTTTGCTTCTACTTTTCCTCTTTATCTTTTGGGGTTTCTTAATATTGGTTTCCCTTAAGAGGAAGAAAAGGGAAAGATAAAAAGAGAGGTGGAAGGAAAGTTTGAGGAAGAAAGCTAAAGATTCCATAATCCTCAATCCCACTTATATATCAAACCTGTTGTTGCTTTAAATATGTAGAAATGACAAAATTCTTTTGCGAAAAAGATCAACTTTTGTAATATTGTTAATTATGGTTTAATTGATTCAAACAAAAGTTGGAATAAAATGATCTACTTGTTTAGTTGTTTAGTAATATAAACTTTTTTTTTCATGATTTAACTCTTTTGAATCATATTATTCGATTCGAAGAGTAATCATGCTTACGAAATCCCTGATATAAGTGGACTGTGTGCTAGAGAAAGTCTTTTATTTTTGTTAGTTCATTCGTAGAGTAGTGATCGCATTAATGTTGAAGTCCTCATTGATCTCGTGCGAAATGTTGATCACTCACAACTAGCTTCATAGAGGCATGATCGATGAATCCAAATCAAGGGAGAGAATCGTTATGTGATTAGGAAGATCTTGAATACGTACTCGTAAACATCTTGAGTACTAGCCAGGTGTGATAATAATGCACCATATTGAACAAAAAAAGAGAGAAAATAGTGACGGTACTACACTACAAGGCTTAGGTGCTCGGTCTGGTACCACAGAGCTATTTCATATATTATCCCAAGGATAATATTAGTGCAGTTGGAAATCAGTCCATGAGGTGGGCCAATTATCGGGATTAATGGACACTTTAAGGATCTGTTATTCATGTAATAGCGGTTTCGATATCCTAATGATCTGGATTTCAGCACTACCACTTTGCTTCTATTATTCAAATCATGGTTATATCCCTATCTAGAGCTTTTTTTTTCCCATTATAGATTAAGATACAAAAGTGCTAGAGCCACTTCAAAACAAATTCCCACTCTAGGCCTCAAAGACTCTCCTCTACAAGTCTAATGTTTTTTGTATCACAAAGCTTAAGGTTGGCAGGAGGTTAGCGATATATTCTTCTGCAGTATATGGCCCTCTTCAGGTACAGAAAGATAAAACCTGGAAAAGAAAAAAGTGTAGATGGAGGTAAACAAATAGTCATGCAAATAACAAACTTATCGGACAAATCTCTAGACAAACCACTTCTTCTTTGTATATTCTTTATCTCTAGACAAACCACATCTTCTTTGCATATTCTTTCTTCTTTTGATAAATACTTGTTTACTCTTAAAAGTGTTTAAAGTATATTGCTTAACATTCTGTCATACAAAGGGAAATGTGTTTAAGTAATTTCCTAATTCTTCCTCTTTTCTACGACTGAATCACTTAAGATTTCGCACTGGCTGTGGAGATACTTAATAAACAAATTACGCATTCATGTAATGAACTAGAGAAATTTTAAATACACCCCATATACTATATAAGAAGCTCACCCCACTTTATGCTCACCCCTTTTCCTTTTTTAGATTAATTAGCTCACCCAATATCTTTAAGAAATAACAAATTAAGGTGAGATCAATGTTAAATAAGTAGCTCAGCCCACTCGGCACTCTAGCGTATTTTAGCTTCTTCCTCTTCCGTTCTAGGGTTTCAAATCTTCAAGTATGTCCCTCTCTATTATTTTCCCTCGGTCCAAATTCAAGATGTTTGGAGGAAAAAGCCGTGTTTTCTTATCTAGTGATGCCTCATATATTTTCTAATAAAAGGAGTATTTGTTTTGATGAGTATATGGATATTTTTAAAATTGACGATCATGATTGTTAATAATAAAAATACGCGATACATTACATTTCATGATGTTATTTTGAGGTTGAGAAGCCATATTCTTATGAGGAGTTACTCTATTTTGAGAAGCTTGAGTTCTCTTTCCTTTTACAAGCTTATAAAAAAAGGAACCGACAAAAATGCCTTAAGAAAATTCAAATTATCTAGGTTATTAAAGAGAAGATCAATTGGAATATGGGGCCGGGATGGGTGAGCTTTCAGAATGAAATATTGATTTATATTTTCATTTTGGGGGTAAACTTGTCTTTAGATGTGAAGAATTGTTATGTAACATAAAACTAGTTGGTTGGGGTGAGCTTTTAGAGTTTGGGGTGTATTTAAAACTTCTCATTGAACTATATCATTTTTATTACTCTGCCTTCTCAATGAGTTTGTAAATTGTTTGTTACACTTTAAGTCAGGCAATTAGGCTTACACTTTGAGGACTATTTGAGGTTCGTAAAGATATTATAAGGTCTTAATTTGGCCGAAGGCCAGAGTTTTTAACAAGAACATAAAATTGGGGGGACATAAGTCATTTATTGTAAGAAAATAATGTTAGAATTTCCCGAAGGATCTACTGATCTCAACTGTAATCAATTCATACTTTGTAATGTATGGAGAAGGTATAAGCACATACATTTAAGTACAATCCCCTTTATCGAGATTCAACGGAAGGAGGGAAATCATCTTTTGGTTCCTACTAGCACCTAATGGGTGGTAACCAGCGTGTAGACCTAGAGGGACCTCCCCTTGTATATATAGCACTAAGGGTCAGAGAGGCCTTCCCATTATGGCCTTCTAACCCAACAAGGGTAACACCCAAGTCCCACTGAGTTGTATTAAGTGTAACGCTTGGGCACACCCCCAACCTGCCACTAATGACGTATACCGTATGTGTTGTGAAACCGGTCAAACCAAATATGGTGCTCGACATGAGGATAAAATCCTACAATCTCCCACCCGAGACTATATCATTTTTTTTTAAGAAGTATTTTACCCCAGTTCACAATTTTTTAGGAAATCGAAGGACCATTCTTTGGTGTTTCGAAAACCACACAAGGTATTTATCATTTGTGTTGTTACACTTAAAACTAACACTTTATGACTAATAGGACGACTAACGTGGTTCACAAAAAAAAAATCAATTAGTCCTTTTGGCCTATGTCTAATTTGTAGCGTAAACATCGGGTTGGCAAACTCAACAGCTTTCGAGAGATTTACTTTATTGGTGGAGTTTGGTATGTAAATGGAAAATATTCGATGAACCGTGTACAAAATACATTTTCATTAAGGCCATGTTTATTTGTTTTCTAAAAGTGTGAAGTGGTAGGCAGTGAACTACGTTCGAAATGAATTGCTTATGAAGTGAACTACGCATGAAGTTTGTCAAAAATGTGGTGTGTTTGGTAAACCAAGCCAACTTCCTATTTTAAATGTACTTCACACCTTCCTGTCGTGTTTGGCAGACCAAAATTAGAATCAAACCATCAAAAACACCACCAATTAGAATCAGACCATCAAAAACACCACCAATGGTAGGAAAATGGCCAAAACCCTTAAAAACACACTTTCAACATCAAGCCAAATCCCTGTAACATAGATATTTCACAATAGAAATCATTAGGGCCGTACACGGGTCGGATCGGCCTGGGTTCAACCCTAAACCTGATCTGACCCGGGCTGGTCAGGTTACCAATTTCAGAACCCGAACCCGAATCGAAACCGAACCGGACTGATCGGGTCAGGACGGGTTCTAAACTCGGGTTTGTTTGTTTATTTTTATTTTTATTTTCAAATCCAAACCAACTCCTAAAAGACTAAAATGACTTATCTAACAAGAGAATTGGAAATTTGTTCATCTTTAATTCTTCAACACTAAACCCTTATTGGGCATCCAAAACCAAGCATGTGAACTGGATACATCAATTCAACAAAGATAATAGCCACAATTAATTACAAGTTTACAACCTTCATCTAAGAGCATGACAATATGATTACATCCCTCGACTACTTCTCTTCTATCCCTACTAGAAATTCTTTGATCCTTAATTTCTTATCATCTTTGTCCTTCTTATTCGAAATGCCACTAATCTTCGAACGCTCTCGATCTTTACTACTTACAAAATCTTCCTCTTCTCTTCTACTCTTTCTATGGTCTTTCCCCATTAGGAATAAATTCTAATAATATGCAAAAACTAGGAAAAAATAAATAAAAATAACGATAAGGTACAATAATTTAAAACCTAACAATAAGTTGATCATTTTAACACCTAATTCAATTACCCCTATAATCAGATTCAAGGACTCAAAAATTAGGAACCGCGATTGATGCTAATACTTGGTGTAAACCCCCTCACATAAGAAAATCCATAACTAACAAAACACAATTGAAATCATAACTGAAAACCCTAAAATCATAAACTATAATCTAGAGATATGGTTATAAATTTACCAAAGATTACAATCAATCTCAGCAAACAATGATGAAGCATGCATAGAAATAGAGAGAGAGAGAGAGAGAGAGAGAGAGAGAGAGAGAGAGATTACTTATTAGTTATCAGCTGCGTCGCTGTTATGTGCTTGCCTTTACGGTTCAAACTTCAAATAGAGCAAGAGAGCGAGAGAGGGAGAGAGAGTTGTAAAAGATGGGTTTAGAAGAAGAGTGAGAAGCTTTGTGATTGGGGGAGAAACAAGTTGGGAGCGATGTCGAGTGAGTTGGGGGTGAAACAAGCTTTGTGATTCACTTATAAAGGAAAACTTAAATCTACCGTTTCGGTTCGGGTATTAGCCTAAACCATATTACCAACCCGAACTGATTATATTCAGGTTTTAAAATTCAAACCCGAAACCGAATCGACAGATCCCTAACCTGGACTGAACCGGCCGGTACGGGTCGGCCCGATTCGGGTTCTTGGGTTTTCGGGTTTACTTGTACAGCCCTAGCAATCATACAACAAATTAAAATAACAATCACAATTTCATTCACAATAGAGAATATCATAATATGAGATAACACTCAGGAGATAAATTCCCAAAATAAATTCCCATACTGCTAGAGTACCAACAAACATGCAAAATCCAAAAGTATCTCACAAACACTCAGGAGATAAAAGTGAGAGATAGACAAACCTACTCATTTTTTAAAATACATAGGGGGTATAAAGAGCAAGTAGTAGGACCAAACCTGCCACGTAAAAACTCTGTCATAGCCACATCAGCTATGCTGATGAACCATGTGGTTGCGTGCCTTTCCCTACCAAAGACCTCCATAACAGTGAAGAGCTTCCTCATATCAAACTCTGCAACTCCTCGCAACAACTGTTCATACTCATAAGATAAAGTTCTGTCTAGGGTAGTCTACCTATTGATATCACCTTTAAGATCAACCAGCTCAGTAGTGAGTATTCTAATAATAGACTCTAGAATAACAATAATAGGCCTGGTCCTCTGTCTCTTGGCCATGGGTGTGGCCTTCCTAGAAGGACAACTAGAGCCTGCTACTCCCTTTGGATCAGTAGATGGATAAATGAAATTGTAAGCAAACTATGCCTTATTAGTGTACTGTCTCTAGCTTTAGTCTTGAGTAAGTGGTACTGTCTCTGCCTCACTAGCAAGATCTATGTCGTCCATGTCACCTACAATGTCATTGCCATCATCATCTACAAGTTGGCCAACATTATGTGCCCTCTCCCTATTTGCAGCCATGACATCATATAGATCTTGATATTTAGTCAAACATTTGCCATGGTATGCAAGTAGTTTCTTCATAGACTGAAAAATATAGCCATTATAAGCATCTCTAATATAATGAACAATGATGGATAATAAACATTCATCAATAGGGAAAATGTAATATACCTCAACTTGGTCTAATACAACCCAAACTTCGTCATCAGCTATGACTGTGCAGCTCACTAAATCCCACCCAAACCCACTAAGGCTCCTCAGTTTCCTTATCTCACTCAACAACTTCTTCCAATTTTTCATCCTGCCTCGTATGACAAACAACCTACAATGTATCAATAACAAACAACCCCCAATTTATTGCAGTGTATCAATAACAAACAGCCCACAATCTACAAGAACATCAAAACCCATCATAATTCCACAAATAACACAATCGCATACCTACATTCTGTTGGGGGAACAGTACCAAATACATCCCCCGTGCGCAATTTGGTTTTATCCGATATCCTCATGGCATACAAATAATCAACCAAGAAATTATAAACACAATTAACATGCACACAAAACATAATATTTACCGGAGGTTCACTTTAAGGCTACTCCCCACCACTAAGTTAGAAATCCATAATGTATCCAACATCAATTACAAGCCCTCAAGAGATTCAAACAAACATGGAATTCTCTAATCTGATAATACCCTCGTATAGATTTATAAGAGAAGAAGAAAACAAGAAATCCATTAAGATCCCAAAGATTATCTCAATAAAGACCATGTTGCATACATTCTTCTTGAAACCCTTCAATCTTCTCTCTTCATTGATTTCTCTTCTTAGCAACCAAAAGGTACTTCCCCTCTCACCATCAAATCCTAAAAAAATACCCTCCACCTTCTTTTTTGTAAATGCCAACTCTTTACAAGGTCTATCGTAGAGGCTACATCTCTTCTAGATTTTATGCTTCTCTCACACACTGTATATAATAGTCTAACAAAGCCCTAGCTTTATAGACTCTTTATTAGGTCATCAGCGAAGTACATATCACGAGACAAACCATCACTTTGGAATATATCCCCTTCAAAACAAACAGCGCGGTTTTCATTCCAAAGACATACAGTCTCGTTCGAACGACTTCAAAACAAGCTTTTTCATTTGAACGACTTTAAGTTCGATCGAACATCTTCGTCTGTTTTTGAGCCGTAACCTAACAATCTCCACCTTAGTGAAAAATCTCAATTCATGTCTTCATTGACCATCCATAGCGCTAAAAAGCCCATCAACAAAACCACTGAACTTGTTTACTTCATATTCGCTACTTACGATCAAAACATTTTCCTACCTAAAACCGGATACCTTCGTCAAAACCGATGAGCATCCATTAACTTCTTTTTTCTCCGTGATAAACCATGCTTCTGAGCTTGCTTCACCTCCGCTTTGAACACAGCTCCATAAGCACCATCAAGTCCACCCCTGAACTCTATCACATAAAAGAGCCCCTAAAACAGTAATTTCATCTATACCAATGAAATCACACAATTTTGCCTATACTAGCAAAATTAGAACTAGTATATGTTTAATTTAGAAAGGAAAAAAAAATACTATACAATAACCCGGCCATATCAAACAAACCTGCAAAATCTGACTCTATATCGCAAACCTAGAGTCTCCGCACATCGACACACTTTGACACCACATGTATCATAACTTGCGACCATGATTCATAAAAATTGCGACCCACCAATTTAGTTATCAACCATGGTGAATAACTTGAGGTGCTACCACGATTACCAAATTTAACGAACATCGGTCCTAGAGAAAAGCCATCCCCTATTACCGAACTTTTGAAGTTTTTGCTGAAACTGCTCCACCTTGAACAAAGTACCATGTTCAAGCCTTTTTCACAACATTAACCATGTTGCCATGCTTATGTACAATATCATTTTTATTTAAATATCTTCCTCCCAAACTCTACTGCTTGAGAAAATCATGTAGCCAAAATAACCAAAACCAAATCCATCTTGAAATAATTAAATATTCGACCTAACAATCGAACTCAAGAATCTTTAAGAACTATAATCCCAAGGTCTTAACCTCGCTCTGATACCAATTGTTGGGGGAACTATGCAGAATACATCCCCCGTGCGCAATTTTGTTTTATCCTATATCCTCATGACATATAAATAATCAACCAATAAATTATAAACACAATTAACATGCACACAAAACACATTATTTACCGGAGGTTCACCTTAAGGCTACTCCCCACCACTAAGTTAAAAATCTACTATATATCTAAGTTCAATTACAAGCCCTCAAGAAATTCTGACGAACATGGAATTCTCTAATCCCATAATACTTTTACATAGATTTATAAAAGAAGAAGAAAATAAGAAATCCATCAAGAACCCAAAGATTACCTCAACAAAGACCATGTTGCATACCTTCTTCTTAAAACCTATCAATCTTTTCTCTTTATTGATTTCTCATCTTAACAACCAAGAAGTACTTCCCCTCTCACCATAAAATCCTAAGAGAACACTGTAATGGTCTAATTTTTGGACTCGGACTTAGCCTTACACCATATGTGTTAGAATGCTCAAGAATGATGAACAATAATCAACAAGATAATTTAGCGTGGAAAACCTTTGAATATGTTAAAAATCATGACATCTCTTGAGGATTTTGAAAAAGAGAAGATGATCTTATTAAAGTTTCTAGCTTATTACAATGAACACTCTGAGTATATGGAGTTTTAGAGTAGGGATTCTTCTGTATAGAATTGCCTATCCTTAATCTATAGTTTTCTGGTTCTATTTATAGGTCTCATCATGTGACCGTTTGACGACCATTAATATTCTTAATGGTGGACGTTACAAAATAGATGTAAGATATTTTTTGACCAGATGATGTAACGTCCTGACCTATGTTGCTGTACAACGGATCTATTGATGATTGTAAACTTGCGTACATCGAACTGCAAATGTGGAGGTCGAAAGTGATGACTCAAACTGAGGAATATTGAATATGTCTTTAGTAGTATTTCTTGTATGCTGACGAGTTCGAGGATAAAGTTTTTAGTCCGAGGTACGAAATAAGCTATTATAAGACGGCTACCAACATATAGCATGAGGAAGCTCATGGACGAGTGGTGTTGGTTGAGACATTCGTGCTGTATTTGCTTCCTAACATTGCGGTCTTGATACTTTCTGTGTCACGTGCTCTATTGGTATGATCGAAAACTCGTATGCAATTTGATGATAAAGTATAAGTTCGAGATGTAGAATTCGCCACTACAACTGCTCCCTCTCAGCCAGCAGTACGAGAAACCTTGCGAGTGAGTGGTGCTGGTTAAGAAGTATTATTAATGTTGTACTTAAAATCTAGGAATCATTTCCAATGTATATTCATAAGTATCTTGTTTGTGCCTTTTGGGTTTTCGAGAACCAATGGTTATAGTCAATATTTATTGGCATGAGAAATCTTTCTGTCGTTGGGAATCTAAAGAGTCTATTTTAAATGCTGACCATAGTATTAAAGGTATTTGGAAGTGAGAGTGTGGAACCAAGTCTTCGTTTCTGACTCTTTTCTTCTCCATTCTTGACTGTTGTGACTTTTTGACTGTTTTGAGTATGGTGACTACCAGGAACCAATCTCGGGAGTCTAGGATTCGTAGATGGATGGAAGATTTGCGTATCCGATAGTTTGGATACCAATCTATGCATTTGTCGACACCGATTCCTATGTCGCCTACTTATCACCGCATGTTATATGAAGAAGTAATGGAGGTGGGTGATGATTATTATCAGATGGTGCAGTTTCATTATCTGCTAACATTTGAGGCAGAGTGCCGAAATAGGCTTCATTTGCTGGTGGAGGAGGATGTTACAACTGAAGATTAAGCTGCAGGTGTTCATCTGAGGGAGTCTCGTCAGTATCCTACTAGTGAATGAGCTCTTTCTAAAAGGTAGGACCTTCCGTCTGTCTCTAGCATGCGGGGTGGGGTTATGGTGGAAGAGGTGGGAGGATGCAGAAGATCATTTTCTTCCATGGACCACAGATTTTGGCTATAAAGATCTTTCACCTGTGATTTCTAGTTTTGACTGTTTCTCAGATCTTGCAGTATGGGATCAAGGTTTGGAAGTTGCTTCAGTTTTTCATCATCTTCTCTGCTGATTCTTAAAAAGTAATTCAAACTATAACTTTGTGATATAATCTATTGTAATTATTGGGGACATTTTGTTATTTGTAAAGTATCCTGTAAAGAAAATTTTGAATTAATGAAATAACCTTGTTCTACGGTCATGATTCTTTGTCATGAACTTGTTTGTGTAGTTTGCTGTTTGTAAAATAGGAGTTAGATATCATGGGGTAAGATAGGAAAAATTGAGCTGGAAGGAGTTCCGTGTGTATGAAAGTAAATGGTAGTTATAACGGGATTTGAAGAGTGTAGAGTTTGAGGAAGTAGTTAGATATTATTTTCTACGACCTGTGTATTCGAACTGGGTGATAAATTTTTGTGAACTGTGAGAAAGGGTGGGCATTGATTTGTAGGTGCTATTGTTGGATTTGCATGATCTTGTATGTTGCCCCTTTGTATATTTTTTCATACATAATCGGAGGAGATATTTCATACTATGGAAAGAATGACCTACCACAATATTCTACATTTGATGTTGATATGCTGCTCTTTCGTGAACTTTCTTTGAACAATACATCCTTTGGCCAAATTAGTTGGGTAATATTTGTAAAGATCTTCATGGCGGCTATAAAATCATGAATCTTGGCTGCTTTGATTTGTACCTTCTGCAGGGATAATTTTGCTATGGAGGGGGTGAATTTATCCATGGTGAGGACTCGTGCTCAGCGTGCTAATCAGGCAGCAGATGGCCACTTTCATATCAAGGTTGCTAAACTTTGTGAGCGGTATTTTCACCGACTCCCTTATGATGCCATGTTTCCGGAATGGCCGTTGAATATGACTGGACTAGACAAAGAAGGGAAGCTTGTAGAGTATGACCAATTTTTCTGGTACGACGTGTTTTGAAGGTCATTGCTGAGTGCCATGGTACGGGAATTGACTGTTCGACAACTCGCACAAGATTGTTGAAGAGGATGCCAGGGCAGTAAAAAGGGAGATCATTCTGTACAGGGTGGCACATCACCGAGGCTATTTTAGATGTGATTGAAGATTTCGGTAAGCTCGAAGCATTGGAGCTCGTAATAAGTAATCTATTTTGAGGATTCTGTGGTTGGTTTTGAATAAATATAAGATGAGGGATCTTGAGAGGATAAACGAATGTGATGTCTCTATCTGATTGAATAAAAATAAAGTATTTTGTTTTAATCTTTGTGTACGGATATTGTGGGAGACAGTTGTATGATTTTAACAATTATATTGATATCTTCGGATTTTGAATAGTTATTTGTATTAGGAAAGTTGTACGATCTTGGTAGGATATTAGAGTAAGGTAATTGGTCGTTTGTACTGTGTTTGAGGAAGAGGTACAAAATTATGTAATGGCAAACAATAGGGACAGATGTGATGACGATAGACGTTATCACAGAAGTCATGATGATGCCTTCAACTAAAAATATATATAGTAGGGATGGCTGACACATGTCAGAAGGAGCCGTCGTTTTACAAACTGAGGGAGAGTATAAAAATACACCTCTTTCTCCCTTATAAATTATCTACAATTTTAGAGAGAGAGAGAGAAAAGTTATGTCAATTTTATTTCCAAGGAGAGGAAACGTTTAAGTGCTAAGTGTGATTTGAGAAGGAGATCTTCATCAGGTGATAGAAAACTGCCTGAGAAGCGACGGGGAAGTTTATACTTGAAAATACGTCTGGGTAAAGCAGATGATTGTTGTTCTTCAAGTACATGTTAGTAATATAAAGCTCTGTCTGGTTGATTTGTTTAGTAATCTGTATGATATTTGTAGTAATTTGTATGATATTTGTAGTAATTTGTTTGATATATGCATCTGATAATGTAGGGGTTTTGGGGCGTTTGAATAAAAATAGGGAATATGAGTTTAGGTATATGAATAAACTGTTAGAGGGAGAAAATATGCATTTGGGGAAGAATGGGGAAATTTAAAATGATTGATTTTGTATTTGTTTTGGAAATTTGTGAAATAGACATGTTGACTGAGTAGAATGTGGGTTTATTTTGTCTATATGTAATATTGAGAAAATGACAAAAAAAAAATATTTATGTATATTGTAGGTTTGATATGTGGTCTAGACCTAGTATTCCCACTAGTAAATTTGTAGTATCGTCCAGTTCTGAGGAGACATCATCGTCGGGGAGGGGGGACGAGTGTAGTATGATGAAGAAAATTGTAAACAGTGGTGAGATAAGCATAGAGGGTGGGGAACCCAGTAAGGTTGAGGAGGTGATAGAAAGGGATGATAGATCAGAGAGGGAAAAAGTCCTTGTGATATACCCACAAGGGATAAATATAGGGAAAGAGTATTTGAAATATAAAAAGAAATTATAGGGAGAATGGGGAGGTTATTGGAGGAGCAAGGTTTATGGTTTTGGGCCTATATCCTCGGTAAAGGGGAGGAGGTTGTCTACTACCAAGTCCCATGCTTGGCGAAAAGGAAGAAGGATAGAGGGATTGGTGTGGGGGTTAATATCTCATATTATAATGGTCTCGGGCTATCAGGCTCGAGGGATGGGTTTTTATGATTTTTTAATTAGGTCGTATACAACCTTAGAATTCCTCTGACCTTCTTTCAGAAAGGGGCTATGAATGTACTACAATATTGCCCTGTCCAGTTAAATGAGAATATTTATGAAATAATGATGGTATGTGAGGTACTGAATGAGAAATGGAGGAAGGAAGGGATTGCGAAGCAGTTTGAAGCTGAAGAAGTGATGAAGTTTTATAAATGGAAATATGTCAAAGGTTGAAGTTGTCGTTACCTGTATAGTGATTCAGCTAGGCCAACATTTTTTAATTTTGAATCTACAGGTAGACCATGGAACGACCACCTTGTGTAGGTAGAGGGTATCTGTATGCAGGTTCCAGATGAACCGACGCTTGAACTGAACCATAGAAATTATAATCCGAGTAAGTAATGTTGACCAATCTTCAAATAAACTATACTTGTCTTTGATCTGCTACTTAATGTTGTGTTCCTTGTTTTGGCAGAGCCCAAGACTTTATCTACACCTGACAAGACCAGCCTGTTCGACTGAGTTGCTCGAGATCCTGATGAGCTAAAATTGGAACTCAATGAGTTGGGTATCCGTAGAGACGAAATGGTGGATTCTGCAGTTCTCAAGGTTCAGTGAGCTCAGGTAAAATGAGCTATGGCTGAGGGAAAAGCTATCTTGACTATTGCTGATGTTCATAGTGTACCCCCTCCTGTATCTCAGAGCACCAAGCGAAATGTTTGGCAGCTCGTGAGGCCAGCTTGGCAAAGTGCCTCTGTCATTGGGGGAGGGGGGGGGCGACACAAGAGATCGCAAAGTTGATATTTGGCGATGTGGCTGAGAATCTTAAAGTTGCTCATGTTGAGGTCGAGAAGTCTTCACTGAAAAGAAAAAGGCATGAGGAAGAGGGTAGTTCTCAAACTAAATCTTACACCTCAGTTAAGATGGCAGAGCTGGAGCTGAAATACTGCTCGATGGCTGCGATTGATCCTGAGCAGCTCGATGCAGAGTATTACATACATACTTTTGTGATTCTCTTTTTTTTAATTCCTTAATTGTTTTTGAATACAGACTGAAAACTGTTGTGATGATTTTGACTCTGTATGCTCGTACTAGCAGCTCTCAATGCTACTGAAGGGGCACAAAAGTGTTTGGGACAAAAGAGCCAAGAGTTTGTGGCTCTTACAACGAGGTTCGAAGTTCAATCTGCTCGCTTGAAGAAGTTCGAAGACCAATCTACTCGTGTAAAGGAGCTCGAAGCTAAGTTCAAGCTGAAAAAGGAGCAGAGAGCTGAAGAGGCTAAAACGGCTGCAGAGCTCATGATAAAATACTCAGAGCTGGTGGCCCATGATGATGTGATGTCAAAATTAGTTGAGTCCCTGAAAGTAGAACGAAAGCACTTCATCTAATCCTACTATGATTTTGGATTGAGCCCAGCTGATGTGGAGTTAGGCCGGGTCAGAAGGTATATGGAAATTAAGTTTCCTCCAGAGGCTTCGGAGGAGGTAATGGCGAACACTGGTGTTTCTCCTGGGGAAACGTTGGAGTT
The DNA here is from genome assembly GCA_014058105.1 of Kingdonia uniflora. Lineage (NCBI taxonomy): Eukaryota > Viridiplantae > Streptophyta > Magnoliopsida > Ranunculales > Circaeasteraceae > Kingdonia > Kingdonia uniflora. The sequence goes on from JACGCM010001726.1 coordinate 6,126,766, forward strand.
TCCACTAGATAGTGTTGAACTAGTCTGAGTGGCAAAAAAAACACTGGATCTTCCTTCTGAACGTGTTTCTCTGAGTCAGCTGGTTGGGTAAACATTGGATACTCCATCTGAGGTAGAGCTCAGCCAAAATCTCTAAACCTTTTGTGGTATTTTATTTTTGATTTGATGCAACTCGTGTGATATCAAAGTTATAGTACTTTGTATTTATTAAAGTTTGAGTGATGATTTAAAACATTTATTTTTGGATATATGTATTATAACAACATATTTGTTCTCTGTGTAGGATATAGAACGACTGAGGAAAACGTACTCCAAACCGGAGAGATCATTAAGTAAAGCGAGAGATTTTGTGGCTCGTATTCAACAGGTAATTAATAAAACTGAATATGAGAGAAGAAATTTTAAGTTGAATTCAGAGAAAACTTTTAAGGATCTATATGATATTCAATGTAGATATGCTAAGATAAAAATAGAAAGGGATGAGGTGTTAAGGAAAGAAGTGTAAAGGGGGTTTTTAGTTCGAAAACCAAAGGAATTGACCTGTTTTAACGACCCGAGTGATAAGGCTAGGTGTCAAAGTATGGTAATAGCTCTGACATTGTATTTTGAGGTCGAAGTAGATAATGAACAAGGTTTAAAAGAAGCTTATGTAGAGCTTTTTGAGGTCAAAGTAGATAGTTTCGGACCCAACTCGAGTTACGATTTTGGCCCAAGAAATACGTAATCGTCATAGTTTAGAGGTGAGAAAGTGTTCTGCTCGAGCTGGTGTGTCTGTTGTATAGGGTGGTGTAGAACCTTTATCTGATGCGTCTGGCTTTATGTAGGATCGGAGGGCTATGAGAATTATATTTTTTAGGATAAGGATAGAGCAAATAGAGGTCCAAAAACGATTTGAGGGTGAATTAAAGGGGTTACAGGATGAGTTATTGCAACATATGGACCACAAAATGTATTTAGCAACGCAGTTGTCGAAAGAAGTAGTTGTTCCATTGAAGGTAAAAGCAGATTTGAGGGCTTTAGGTGTATTACAGAAAGACGCGCGTTAATGGCTACATAAAGTGCAAATGACATTGAAGGATCATCTGTATCCATCACGAGCAAAAGTCGCTGCTCGAATAAAATGTAGGCAGTGTTATTGAATTTTATGGGGGAGAACTGTCTAGGGTAGAGAACAAATTTACGAAGTTCGTGACGGGATGTGGTAAGGATTTTGATATAGAGAACTCCAAGGTTGAGAACATATGGTTTACAAAAGGTAATGGAGAAATTGTTGGTGACAAACCCCTTCTGAGGTCTAGGGAACTGCCTTCAGAAAAGGGTGAGGAGGAGGTCGAAAGCTTGATACCTCGATCGTAGAGTAAACAATATCCGCAGGAGGTGGTGACCTTTACCATTCCGATAGATGTACAATTAACGAACAAAAAATTTTTGAGAGTCAAAGAGCAGTCTTCTCATTCCTTAAAGAATCAAAAATAGGGTATTCTCGATTTTGTTTACCGTCCCTGCATATGTGTTAGATCTTGTTATACTGTTATTGATGATAAATGAAATTTGTTCTCTGTGATGATGAATGAAACAGTGTATCGATATTATATTTTTCAGAGTCCACGTTCTTATTTTAAATTTGTTAACTGTGAGATGTGATCTGTTGGTACAATCAATTTTTTTATGAATATAAACTGTGATGACAGGCAGAATTGGTAACTGTTCAAAGTTAGTATGGCGCTTTACACGCCTATAATGAATACCTGACCGCTGAGCTAAGTTCGAGTCAGGTCGCACTAAAAAGTGCTATTGAATTAGTTGAAAGAACGAAGGTGGAGATGGTGAAAGAACGAGACATTGGAGCTCGATTGTCTGAGGATCTACAGAAGAAAAAGGTAGATTTAGCCAATGGACTGAGAAAAATAGAGAAGCTAAGAGAAATTATAAGAAAGAAAGAGGTCGAATTCACAGGTAGCTTGAGGCAAGCGAGCCAACAGGGAGCGAAGTTGATATCAGCCCGAGTTTGAATTTCAAAATTACTAGCAGATTTAGCGGTAGAAGGTAAGAATGTGAAAGAGTTATAATTCCAAGTGAATGTGCTCGAAGCGGAGATAGATGATACGCAAGCGCGTATTGCTAAGTATAAAGTGTTATGGCTAGTTATTGAAGTTCTGATAAAGAAGATGACAGAATCCCGTAATAGACAGAACGAAAACATAAATGCTGCTTGGAACAAAGTAGTCAATCTAGAGCATACCATACAAGGATTGAAGTTAAATGTCTTAGAGCACCTGGATAAAAATACGAAACTGCGGGATTCGAACACGAAGTTAGATGTTGACCTATTTCAGGCCGAGATACGTCTCGATGAAAGGAGGGTAGAATGGGAGAGTCGTGAAGCGGAACTTGATGGGTCACTTTCTCTGATCTATCATATGGATGAGTTCATGACAGCGTTTGAGTCTCAAAATTCTGCCGTTCTGGATGAGAAACATCGAGTAGAGAAGCAGTACGAGCATTTAAAGACTTCTCTGCAAGAAGCTCAAGCTAAACTCAGCGAGCTAATTCTGCCTAAGCAAGTAAAATCTGAAACAGGTAGTATGCATGAGAGAGATATGACAGCAGTGATTTTAATTTTTATGTCAGAGTTCTAGAGATTAGAAAAAGAAAGCGAACTGGTACATGACGTTGTCGTTGGAAAAAGTGCGCAGTGCGACATGGAGGCGATACGGTGTTAGTATCTAAGCCCCATAGTAGCCGAAATTGGGGTTCTGAGACAACGTATGGTTTGAGATGGAAAGAAGATCGTTACTGGAAAAATGCTAAAGTTTATGTGTCAACAGCTGTATGCGTGTTGTGCACTTGATGTTGCAGGACCTTCTAATTGAGGTGACAACTCGAGTGATAGCTCTATCGAGGAGCAGCGATTGTGGGGATGCGCTGTGTATACCACTACCCCAATTTTACAAAATTAACACGGACCTTATCTGTGGTAATAGTCGTTTTGCCACGGATAAAGTCTGTAGTGGAGGTCTGTAGTAAAAGGTGCGTGACAATATTTTTGTCGCGGAGTTTATCACTGGTTATCTAATTTATATTGCTATGGAGTTAATCCGCGGCAATTTTTTTGCCACGGAGTTTATCTGTGGTTATCTAATTTATATTGATACGGAGTAAATCCGTGACAATTTTTTTGCCACGAAGTTTTTCTGTGGTTAATTAATGTAAATACCGCAGATGATACCCATTTTTCCACGGATAAAGTCTGCGGTAATTTTTATTTTATTTAAAAAAAACTAAAAAAACTGTAATACTACACACCTGAAACCTGCAAAGCACTCCCAATCCTCCTACAATACATTTCATACATACTAATGATACATTTTCATATATACTAATGATACATGGACAAAAAATAGATATCCAAAATAAATCCCTCATTCCATTAAACATTAAAAGATCCAAATACAATTGTTCCATATGCTAAAAGAACATATGTATTAGAGAAAAAGAAGAAAGAATAGAGGGTTCATAAGTCCATAGATCAGATTTACAAGATCTGGATCCAAGGGTAGGAAGCACCCTTCAAAGAAAGCAAAATACCAAATCAATCATAAATTTTAAACCTTTCTAGTTAACATGTGTCAACATCTAGCAAATATGCATATATCTTAGGCCACATTGGAACATTGGAATATAAAGTAAGAAATAAACTTAATGCATGCACATGTAAGTAAAAGAAGTTATAAGTACGAACTTACTAGTCAAGTAGACATGATATCAACTGAAATTGATATATGTCCAGTGTCACACAAGACTAAAATGTCTATGAATAAACTTGCATTCCTGAAAGGAAAAGTAACAAAGAACATTAGGCTACTAGATCTATATCTGAACACCTAGATTTGGGCCCTTTTCTTTATACATACACACCCCTAAATCAAGCAATTTAATGACATCCATGTAGCATAACATAATGAACACTTTGAGTTGATCCCATTACAACTATGTTAAAAATTTAGGGCAAAATTAACAACAAATTATTTTCTTACATCTGGTTGATAAGTCCGACCAAGTTTTATTAAGCTTTAGGATCAAACCTAATATATTGGTGATGTTGTATAATTATTTTGATCAAACAATAAAAAAGAAGTTCCAAAGATGTATTATACAAATGAAGACCTAACACCCTTTTAAAGGGGATCTAAGTTTGATCTCTTAAATAAACTTATTAATTGTCAGAATCTAACCAAAGAGGTCAACATTACTAGCCTATAAATTGTTGGTTTAGTTAACATTTAGCTAGCCAATTGGAGTTACCATCACATTTTAAGATAACTACTATACATAGTTTAGGTGGCCAGATATACATATCTAGCATCAGGGATGCTTACAAAAGATGGCTGGGACCATTGATTTTATCATGCTTGCTGGTTCTTTATACCTTGTCGGTTACACAGGAAAATAGTTTGCAACCTCATTCCAGCTTACATCAGTTAAGACCAATGACAGCTTCAAGTTCGGTATTTAAAATGCAAGAGTGCAATCTATGTTATCACAAGAAGGGAGGGATGCAATCATGCAATAGTATTTTGAAGGTTTGTGAAGCAACTCACCTGTACTATACGCATCTTTTTCCCTATAAATGTTCCTATATCAGCCTAACTTGCCTCAAATTGATCAAAAAATATCATACCCTGCACTCATGAAAAAAAACCCAACACTGTCATTACTCTTTAGCATAACTCTGAACTTGTCAAGGTGCAACAAGTAACTTGCAATTGCACAGAAAAGACTGAAGCACATATAAACATAAAGGAAAGCTTAAATTGAAGTGTGAGGCTAAACTTATATTCATAGCCTAATATCCCTATAGTGGTTATACAACCTACAGTGGAAATCACAATTAGATAAACCAAATTGTTTAAGACTTCATGAGAAATCACAAGAAGGAAATTTTTAGAAGTTCGTGGTAAACTGCAAAAGAGACTGTGGTAAAATTGTTATTTTGTTCGATTTACCAATTAGAAGGGGTTGTTGCATGCAAAGATTATAGACTCAATAAGAACTTGAATTAATTACAAGGAATCAAAAATGCCTAAGTAAAGATGTATCGAATGAGAGTAAATGTTTTCAATACGTTTGAAGAAGAAAACATCCTTAAAGTTACTCACAATTAGTCTTCTTGTAGTACATGAATCCCACTTCCACCCAATGCCCACAACAACCTTGAGAATTTCATCCATATTCAGTTTTGCCCATCCAAAGTAAACTCCAGAAACTTGGTCAGCTAGGGAAGATGGACCATCATCTATATTTTCCATGATTTTTAATAACAGTAATATTAGTTCTACGCATAGCATATGGATTTAAAAACTAAGAAAGATAATGCAACAAACCTACAACTTCACATATAAACCTCTTTTGAAGTAAACCTTCAATGGGCAATGCAATCATCACCCCTATTGCACATTAAGAAACCAACCAAATCGTGCCTTAGTAGAAATATATCCTAAGTGACAAAAGCAAAGATGAGTTTTTCTATAGTGGTGTACAATCTTCAAATGCTGGAAGTCCCCAAGGCTCAGGTTGAAACACTAAAAGTGAATGAAGCACATAATCCACTACGGAGTAACGGTCAGCCTGAGTCTGAATGGATGAAACAACCACTACCTTCATTTCAGTAGCCTTCGCAGCCATTACACCAACCCTAGTTGAATAAGTTGATATTAACTTAATATGGAAATTTTTGCCAGTCACAAAAGGTTAAGAGAATAATAGTGATAACTGATACTAACATTTATTTACAGCTACAAAATTAAAACTCTAACGTAAAGAAAAATAATATCTAAGAATCTGGGACGTAAATAAAAAAAGTTTGGGATGTCTTACAAGGAGTCTTCAATTACAAGACAGTAACCTAGATCCATACCAGTTCTCTTTGCCGCCTCTAAAGAGCTAACACCAAATTGAAGACACCAAAATGTAATCACAATTAAATTAAGTTAAATATCTGAGAATATCTACATGTAAGCAATTTAAAGGGAAACACATTGAGTGTTGATACTAGCAATACCAGCTTTGATATTTTCTTCTCAAAATCCAAACCCCTTGGCATCTCAAAATCCAACAATCCCAATCCCAATCCCAATCCCAATTTCAACTCACCCCTTTACTAGAATCACCAAATTTTAAATACCCAGATCCTAAAATCGATTTTAAATGCTACCCCACTCTACCTTTATTGTTTCATAAAAAAAAATATAATCTTTTCACCAAAACTTGCCTAAATAACAACCCCATTATCATGTGCATTCTATCATACATGTTGTGACTCCCTTTAATGAAACCCAATAGCAAACACTAGTAGAATCCAAAATAATAATCAAAACAGAAGAGAAAAGCAAGTACCGGATAATAATTCAGATACAATCATGTCATGTGACATTAATAACATTTGTGAGCAACAACAAACTCAATGCATGAGGGCAGAGAGTCAAGGAACTGAAGCTTGATTTTCATAGATTTTTGCAAAATCAATTATATGAAATCGAGTGAAGAAAATAACTGAACCAAAATCATCAACAAAATAATGCAAAACCAATGCCATCACAACAGAACATCTCCATAGAGCAGCAAAGCAAGATGAATGTTAAGAAGGAATGAATCTATCCAAGAGATAACAGATGCCATTAGATTTGCCATAGAACCAAAATGTAGAAGTCTAAGAGCAGCAAGTAAAATCAACAATTCTGTGGAAATTTTCTCTAATTTACAATCAAAATTCACTATTGAGCCAAAATGTAGAGGTTTTTAAAACATACCTAGCCCCAAATCAACTAAAAATAGTATAAGCCAACAATAATCCCATCACCATGTCTCCAAATCGAAATAAAGTAACTAAGATCAATAGATACCCAAATTTTAATACATCAAAGGGGTTCAAATTAGAGATGATAGAATGTAGATGGATGGATATTAGAACATACCTTTAAGCTTACAAACTGCATCAAATCACATAACTAATCTGTTGCTTGCCGCATCTCTCTCTCTCTCCTACCTTTATAATGGTAAATTAAAGAATTTTCAAGTTTTAGATCGAGATTTAAGGATATTATTTAGATTGAGATATAGGATTTTTGATTGCTGTGGACTCTCTTTTTTAATCTATGCAAAGTTACCAACTCCAATAACAACAGAAGAAACTGTGATGGAAATGAGAAGTCCAAATAACCACGGACAATAAAGATATTTGCCACAGATAAACTCTATTTCAAAGTTACTATGGCATACATCTGTGGCAAAGTTATAAATAGACTGTGACAATTTTGTTAATTTGGTGTAGTGTACTAACGCGTATATTGTATAAAAATAGGAATATCTAGAATGATGATTTATACTAACCTTTTGTTATACCAACGATACCGTATTAGTCGAGCATCTATTATATAGGATGGTCCCCAGAGGTCATCGATCATAGAGGGACATAGGTGGCTGATCAATTTGGCCTAAGCAACAAACGATTTGTAATGTAATAGGTGATCAGTTTGGCTAAGCAACAAACAAACTGTAATGTAATAGATGATCAGTTTGGCCAAAGCAACAAGTGATCTGTAATGTAATAGGTGATCAGTTTGGCTGAAGCAACAAACGATCTGTAATATAATAGTTGATCAGTTTGGCCGAAGCAACAAATGATTTGTAATGTAATAGATGATCAGTTTGGCTAAAATAACAAATAATATATAATGTTATAGGTGATCAGTTTGGCCGAAGTAACAAATAATCTGCAATGTAATAGATGATCAGTTTGGCCAAAGGAACAAATGATCTGTAATATAATAAATGATTAGTTTGGCCAAAGTAACAAATGATCTGCAACCTATATATAGAAGTACTTGTTTGATATATTAGAAAATTACTATAGTGTAGGGCAATCGAGCAGAAGTATTTCAGTGGTGTAAGATTGACGTACGATGAATGTGTTAGATAGAGTACTGTATGAAATAGTAGAAAGTACTCAAATATTTTTGGATCAAACATAAGTCTTTCATTGATGTAAGATCGTCATACAAAATGATAGATTGATTTGTATAAAAGTACACTATGATGGATTTTTATCGGTGATACAATTTTAATCTCCTCGTGTTCCAAGGATTGGGGATTTGATCTCCATGTTCAGTGGCGAGATCGTAAGAACCAAGGCCACTTTTTCTGATAATAACAAAAGAACCTTCCTAATTTTCAGACAATTTCCCAACGCTTGTTTTCTTTATGTGTTTGGGAATTTCTCGCAGTACGAGGTCATTGATTTTGAACTATCTGTGACGAACGTGCTTGCTGTAAGGTCGGGCTAGAGCTTGGTGGTATCTTCCCAAATTCATAATTACTTTGTTTCTAGTTTCCTCGATCTAATTAATGTTACATGCCAACTGGTACTCATTCTCTTCATCCGTCATGGTATGGTCTCGTATTGGGTGATGATATAAAGTGGGGATGATTACTTTTGTACCATACACTAGTAAGAATGGTGTGCATCTAGTTGATACCCGAGGTATTGCGCAATACGCCCATATGACATGTGGTATTTCATGGACCCAATTGCCCTTCTTCTCTGTCAAGCGCTTTTGATCTTATCCACTATAGTTCGATTAATGATTTTTGTCTGGCCATTTTCTTAAGAGTAATATGGATTTGAAAGGGAATGGATAATATTGTGTTGATTGTGGAACTCAATGACTTTGGAGCCAACAAACTGAGGTCCATTGTCTATTCTGCTGAGATGGGGGAAACAAAATTGGATAATGATGTTTTCCCAGATGAATTTGATGACTTCGTCTTCACGTGTGCGGCATAGAGGGACGGCTTCTACCCCTTTTGTGAAGTAATCCGTTACTACTAGGAGGTACTTCCTTTTACCCGATGCCGTAGGGAATTCTCCTACGAGGTCGAGGGCCCATCTTTTAAATGGCCAAACAACGTTGTTAAAATAGAGTTCCAAGGCTAGAGCTTGAATTTGGGGGCCATGTCTTTAGCAGGCATCACACTTTCTTGCGAGTTCAATGACTTGAGCTTTTATCTTGGGCTAAATGACTCTTTGAGCAAAAGTTCAATTTGTGAGAGATCATCCCACTACATGGGAACCACAAGTCCCCCTATGGAGTTCGTGTAGGAACTTCGGAGCTTCTTTGTTCGATAAATATTCGAGGTACGGTCCTATGACTGGAATTTAATAAAGGAGACCGTTGTCCGCGATGTATCGCTTAACATTATCGAGTACGCGTCTTTTATCTGTGGGATCTGTAGGGAGTTCACCGTCAAATGTGTTTTTAGTCCTAATATACTTGAGGTAAGGTCGTCTCCAATCGTCCTCGTCCTCTTTAACGCCCCCAGTATTGGTAGAATTCGAGCTTATGATGTCAATGTTGGGGGTGGATGATAATTCAATCTTTAGATAACACGCTTTCGTATCAAGTATTCTAGCCAGGTATGCGAGGGAGTCTGAATGTCAATTTTCTCCGCGCGGTAAATATTCGATAGTAATTCTTTTGAATCTGCTTATTCTGTCAGCTATTGCTACTGCGTAGTTGACCATCTTTCCGTTCTTCTAGAACTTTTCTATCTAATGGTTCACAATGAGTAAGGAGCCTGCGTAGACAGATAACTTGGAGACTTCAATCTTTAAAGCCATATCTAGATCGTGAATCATTACTTCATACTCAGCCTCATTGTTGGTTGCTTCAAAATTGAGTCTGACTGCTTTCTCGATCTTGTCATTAGAAGGTGGGATAAGTAGAATTTCGATACCTGACCCTACAGGTCCAGATAATCCATCGGTTAAAAGACGCCTTCCCTTTTGAGTTATCCAGTCTAACTTTTATTCAAAGTGTTCATCACTGTTATCCGTACTGTCTTCTTCCCAGTTAGGATCTTCTACTGGGAAATCGGCAAGGAAATCTTCTACTGTTTGACCATTTTTTAGAGTGTCGTGGTTCAAAGCGGATGTCGTGTTCGCCAAGCGTGACTGACTATGTTTGTATTCGTCTAGATTTTTACCATTTGGATAAAATCTCTCGTAAAGGGTAATTTATCACCACTCAAACCGAGTGTGCTTGAAAATACTCTCAACTTTTACGATGTGTACACAAGAGTTAAGAGCAATTTCTCGATCTTGGTATACCGGGACTTTGGAGGAGTGAGAGGCTTACCGATGAAGTAAACAAGTTTTTCTGTCTTCCCATCAAATCGAATGAAAACAAAACTTAACGATTCTTCGGTATCCGTGAGATATATTGTGAGTTCTTCCCCTTCGTTGGGTATACTCATCACTGGAGGTGATCCCAAGTAAAGTTTTAGCTCCTGAATTGCTGCTTCTCATTCTGTTGTCCACTCGATCTCAGGATTCTTTTTAGACTTCTATTTTGTTGTCCCTTCACGTAAAAGGTTAAACAACCATCGATATCAATCTGAAGACTTTGAAACAAAACGATTTATTGTGGCAATTTTGCCCGCCAGCTTCTGTGTATCTTTCTTTGTTTTAGGCAAAGGCATAGACAGTAAAGCGTGAATACGATCCCGATTAGCTTCTATACTTTACTTGTTGATTAAATGTCCCAAGAACTTTCCTGACTGGACCCCGAACTGACACTTTTTAGGGTTGAGTCTCATCTTGTAGGAACAGAGGATTTCAAAAGTAGTGCGTAAGTCTACATTATCGTATTCCCTTTTAAGGCTTTTACACAATATATCATCAACCATTTGTCAATCATTTGTGCCATCAACTGTTGATAAGTGGCTTCAGCATTCTTAAGACTGAAAGGCATGACCTTATAACAATATAAGCCATGTTCTATAATGAAAGTTGTCTACTCTTGGTCATCAGGTAGCATAGGTATCTGATTGTATCCTGATGCGACATCCATCATGGACAGAAGTTTGTGTCTCGCGGTAGAATTAAGCAGATGGTTGATAATAAGAAGTGGAAAATTATCCTTTGGAGTATGTTTACTGAAGTCTGTGAAATCTACGTACACTCTGATCTTGTTCTTCTTCTTTGAGACTGCTACAATGTTCGAGATCCATTTTGGGTAATTGGCCTTTCTGATAAAGCAAATTTAGAAAAGTTTGTCGATCTCTTTATTTACTTTTTCTCGAGGTCTCGGTGCTAAGGTCTTCTGCTTATGTTTGATAGCTTCAACTTTGTCTTTTAAATTGAGCTTGTGGAAGCTAGATTGGGATCAATACCTGACATTTTGTAAATTGTCCAAGCGAATACATCACTGTTGTCTTTGATCTCGTATACACCGCCATTCCACTCAAATCTCAGTGCCAAATAATAGGTAGATGGAATGGCTCGCATATTGTGTAACCAGCAGTTCCCCATTATCCACGAATAACGATATTTTATATTGATAACATAAAAGGCAACGTCGATCGTTACAGGTCTTGCTGTTATAAAAAGTTTAATCTTTCTTACACATTCTTCTTTAGATCCATTAAATCCACAGATATCAATATCACTAGCTGTACTTTATCGGCCAGTCCCATCTGATCAATCGTGCTTTGAAAAAGTAATTCGATAGTACTCTTAATATATATCATCATCGTGTGAAGCACTATATTTTGTATTTTTAGCATGATCACCAAAGTGTCATGGTGTAGATAGTTGATATGATGAACATCACAGTCATCGAAAGAAATTCCTATTGGTTGAGGGCTGGAAATGGGAAGTAAATGAGCTTCTTTGCCTTTCATAGACAGATCGTGACATTGGTTGACCCGTCTTCTCTTAGTTCTGTTCGATTGGCTGACGATCTGAGTCTTAACGAAGTAGCAGAGTGACATATGGTATAAGTGTTTCTCTCCTGCCAGATCTTTAGTTTGTACAACATCTGTAGGAAGTTTGTAACTCTTGTTCTTGTAACTTTCGACGTGGACAATATACTCATGCATTCGTCCATCAGCGAAGATATTCTCTAACAACCTTTATAAGGAAAAGCAATGTTCTATTTCATGATATCTGACCTTATGGTGAATGTAATATGGTTTGTTCTCAATGGGTTGGAGATATTGTGTATTGCGGAAGAACTGATCCTTATGAAGTATAGGATAAATACTGGTTATGCTCATATTCATTTTGGGAAGGCAGGGTTTGGGCAAGTTATTCCCCTTTTGAGGTCGCTCGTTGTTAGATTTTGTCCGTTTCCTATCTCCACCCTGATCGGTAGTACAATTAAAGTCCTGGCTGGCTGACTGATATTGAGCTGTTAATATTGACTTCTGGGGTTTTTGTCGGTCAGACACTATTCTTTCCAGATCGATATAATCGCTGACTTTTTCGATCATGTCTTTCAGAGTTGTTGGTTTGTTGAGGATGAGGTATTCTTTTGCCCTTCCATCAACAAGTAATGCATTGGTAAAAGCCAAAATGGTAATCTTATGGTTGAGCCGATCTACTTTTCGAGCTGACTCCAAGAACTTCTTAGTGAACGCCTCGAGATTCTCCCCCGGTATTTACTTAAGGGTGAAAAGGAAGTATAGATTTTATTCTTTGTCTCAATTGTGAGAGTAATTCTTGACAAAGAATTCCCACAATTGTTCAAAAGTTGTGATGGATCCTTCAGGTAGTGTGTGGAACCATCGCAGAGGTTCGCCGTACAAGCTCGTTGGGAAGAGCTGACAGAGAATGTGGTTGGATGTGGAATGTAGGCCCAAAGCGTCCTGGAACTCCTGAACGTGCTCCACTGGATCTGTTCCTTTGTATTTACGGATCTTCAGAGTATGGAACCCGATGGGGACCTCGCCATCTAATAGTTCCTGTGCGATTGGGCTCTTCTGTAATCTGTTATGAATTCCTTTAGTCAGAGTTTGAGCTTTGAGCATTTCTTTGATTCGTCTCTCAACATATTCCTGGGTCATATATTGTCGAGCTACGGTGGTTGGGTAGGTAACGCGACCCTCTCTAGGATTATGGTTGCGACTCCCTTCACTTAGACGGTATTTTACTTGGACTCAAACTCTTTAAGGTGAATTTTCAATTTGTCTTACTCCTGCTAGGCCACCATCTACTTCCTAGTGGGTTCCATTTCCTATTGGTGATGGTTAGATCGAAGCGCACCTTCTACGTAATTTCCTTTCGAAGGTGGTCATATTCGGTCGTGACGGAAATTTGTGAGCCTTTAGGTTGCACAGTTTTTTTTTCTGGGCGACGACTTGCTGACCCTGTAGAACCTTCAGTGTGTTATGTACAATCGCCAGCGATTACTCCAAAGTAGCACGTCTTTCTATTTCAGAATTTAAGGTGGCCTACAGATTTGCTAGCGCGTCATTTTCTTCTGCTTGAACTATTGGCGTGCTCTGACCTAGAGGTGGCATTATAAAAGGAAATGATCAACAAATTTTAAGATAATGGGCTTGAGAACTTCAGTTTCCACAGACGGCGCCAAATGTATTAGCTTAGTTCCGGGACTCGGACTTAGCCTTATACCAAATGTGTTTAGAATGCTCAAGAATGATGAACAATAATCAACAAGATAATTTAGCATGGAAAAACTTTGAATATATTAAAAACCACGACCTCTCTTGAGGATTTTGCGAAAGAGAAGATGATCTTATTGAAGTTGTTAACTTATTACATTGAACACTCTGAGTATATGGAGTTTTAGAGTAGGGATTCTTCTGTATAGAATTTTTTCTCCTTAATCTGTAGTTCTCTGGTCATATTTATAGGTCTCATCATATGACCGTTTGACAATCATTAATATTATTAATGGTGGACGTTACAAAATAGATGTAAGATATTCTTTGACCAGATGATGTAACGTCTTGACCTCTGTTGTTGTACAATGGCTCTATTGATAACTGTACACTTGCGTACATCGAACTGCAGACATAGAGGTCAAAAGTGATGACTCAAGCTGAGGAATATTGAATATGTCTTTAGTAGTATTTCCTGTATGCTGACGAGTTGGGGATGAAGCTTTGAGTTCGAGGTACAAAATAAGCCTCTCGACATTTTGATTTAACTTTTCAGCATCGACAACCCAAGGAAGTTGACGTACACGTCACCAGACCCCTCTGCCAAAAAGAAGACCCATCAGAGATTGATTGGGACCAGAGGGACAAGGTGACTTTGTTCCTTAGGTTGCAGCCTTAACTCTTCCCCTGCAGTAATTCATCACTCTGGATGACCTTAACAACAAAATTCAAGCTATCAACTATGATATCCGGGGCCGACGATCGACGCTCGACAGAATCGAAACAAACCCCATCTCTCCATATCTCAAAAATATGCCTATTCCAGATAACTTCCATATGCCCAAATTTATCCAATATGCAAGCCTCACCAATCCACTTATACATGTTCGACATTTCAAAGCTGCTGTTGGGTTATACTCCAAGCTCGACTACATGCCTTGTCGACAGTTTAACATGAGCCTAAAAGAAGAACCACTTAGATGGTTCCATACCATACAAGAAGCTTCTATCACCTCTTTAATCCAATTACGAAATCTATTGGAACCCAACTACGCTCATGCTAAGGAACGTGAAATCACAGTGGACTCTTTATTTTACTTTGAGCAAGGTACGAAAGAAACTTTGGCAAGTTTTTATAAACGTTTCCTGCAGAAAGCACGGAAGATTGGAAATTCAGACCCCAAAATTGTGGTTTCAGCGTTTACTTCCACCCTGCACATCGACTCAAAAGTACATAAAGAAATTTCTCTATACAAACCTCGTACGGTCACTGAAATGATTGAGGTGGTAAATAATTACATCGAGCTGGAGCGCTCGAAGAAAGATAAGATGAAAAACTCTTCTGTCATACATTCTCGAGAAGTATCTTCGACCCCTTCTCAAAGAGCAGTCGCTACAACAGTATCGAAGCCACCTGCCAAGAGCACTGATAACATTCGAAGAAGAGATGGCAACCGGATCGACCTATCACAATTCTGCCACCCATGACAACAACCCTCTCCACTATCTTACCAATGATAAAGGGAGATGAGTGTTATCATGTACCACAGGTTATTCCAGATCTTCAAAGCAAACCCTTATGTTACTATCATAATGTACGCTGTCATGAAGCAGATAACTGTTACTCCCTCATTCGTATCTTTTAGCGTATCCTCTTGGCTGGAAGACTCCATAATTATGTTGTCGACATTCAAAAATTTCTCGATGAACAAGCAAAAACTATTGAAGTCGAGCAAAATCATATTCAGGGCCCAGCTCGACATTTATACATGATCGAGATTGAAAAAGGGAAGAAAAGAAAACAAGACGATCCTATTATGTCTTGCTGCAAAATGACATCCTCAGACAAATTAACAAAACTTCTTCCAAGCACCCGCAAATCCAAGCGTCCTTATCATATAACATTCGAGGATTGTGACACCAGCCATGTACAATACCCACATGATGACCCACTTGTTATTATGCTTAAAGTGGGGCAGGATTACTTACATACACTTCTTATTGATACCGGCAGTGCCACAAACTTCTTATTCAGGAGACCAATTGAAGTTTTAGGCCTTACAGATTCTGTCAAAGCTTCGACAGCAATAATCAGAGGCTTCAATGGTTCCAAAGAATCAGCCACAGGAGAAATCACTCTCCTCGTTCAAGCAGGTTCAAAAACCGCATTCATTAAATTTCTTGTCATTGATGCAGAGTCCAAATATTTGGGCATTTTGGGACGCAGCTGGATACATTTGATCAAAGCGATACCATCGACTTACCATTTAGCACTACTTTTCCTGTGGATCATGGAGTCTATGAAATCAATGGCAGCCAAGCAGTCGCACATATGTGCGAAAATACCACTGTCAACCCTCATACAGCAAAACTCCTCAAGGCATAGCAACTGCAGTCTAACACACCACCCACATTTGAGCAACATGATACGGAAGTGGTTGATACTGTTGAACTCAATCTCCCCGGGCGCGCAACCTTCATTGGATCAAAGCTGTCACTCGACGAAAAAGAAGCCATGATATAACTCCTTAAGAAAAATATTGATATCTTTGCCTGGACTTTTCAAGAAATGCCCGAAATAGACCCTTTTATCGTTTGCCACCACCTCAACCTCCATCCAGACAGCAAGGCAGTCATACAAAAATGACAAAATTTGGCTCCCCGACTTCGAGATGCAGTCGACGAGGAAATTGATAAGCTCCTTCGTGTTGGATTTATTCGGGAAGCTAAATATCCGAAATGGGCTTCCAATATCGTCGTCGTGTCGAAGAAAAATGATAAAATACGAGTTTGTGTTGATTTCACTGAACCTAATAAATTTACACCCAAAGACAGTTTTCCGCTACCATTCATTTCGCAACTTCTCGATTCAGTTGCAGGACACGAATTTTTTTCTATGATGGATGCCGCCTCGGGATACAACCAAGTTCTACTTGCCGAGGAAGATCAGGAAAAAACTACTTTTATAACCGAAAGAGGACTTTACTATTTTACAGTGATGCCTTTTGGGTTAAAAAATGCTGGTGCCACTTACCAACGATTGGTCACTCAAATGTTCAAAGAACAGCTAGGCCACATCATTGAAGTATATATCGATGATATGATTTACAAAAGCCTGCAAAGAGCAGATCATCCCCTACACCTCCAAACTATCTTCGATATCCTTTGATAATACCAGATGAAGCTCAACCCAGAGAAATGTCAATTCGGCGTCGCATCTGAAAAATTCCTGGGCTATCTACTCAACAAACGAGGAATCGAAATCAATCCAGCTTAATTCAAAGTACTCATGGCAATGCCATCTCCTCGAACAAAAAAAGATGTTTAAAAATTCTTCGGCAAGATAACCGCTCTTCACAGATTCATCTCCAAGTCATCTTATCGATGCAAACTTCTTTATCTTCTTCTTCGTGGCAACCCCACAACTCTTTCGAACAAACAGCAAAATGAAATTCTATGGACTCCTGATTGTGAATTGGCATTTCAAGATCTTAAACGGTACTTTGGGAGTCCTCCTATAATAAGTACTTCCATTGATGACGAATTATTCACCATGTATTTATCCATAACTGATGATTTTATAAGCTCTGTCCTTATTCGAGAAGATGCAAGCATCGAGAAACCTATCTACTTTATCAGTAAAATTCTTATGCCTGCTAAAAAAGTGATATACTACTACATAAAAACAATTGCTCACCTTGGTATACAACTCTCAAAAACTCCGTCCATACTTCTAAGCTCACCCCATCAAAGTCATTACAAAATACCTTCTCAAACTTGTACTCTCCAAAAAATAAGCATCTCAACGAGTTCAACAGTGGTATGTTTTCCTTGGTGAGTATGACATCTCTTTTGAACCTTAAATATCAATCAAGGGCAAGCAGTGGCTGACCTTTTGGCAGATTTTCCAGTTGAAGACCCCGGTTGGGAAGAGCTCGAAGAAATCTTTACTGACGACTCAATTGCCAAACCAAACGCATGGTCCAAGAGATCTGGTTTGCGACATTTTATGGACGAATAAGTAGGACCACAAGGTTCCAAAATTGGCCTCGTACTCGTCACACCTTCCAATCATCGCTTAGAAAAAGCTCTTAAACTCAAATTCTATGCAACCAATATTGAAATAAAGTATGAAGGCATCTTGCACGGCCTTGATCTCGCACTTACTCTTGGAGCTGAAGAATTAGCAGTTTATGTCGACTCCTTACTCATCACCAATCATTACAACAAAACTTTCAGGACAATAGGCAAGATGATCGATTATGCTGCCATGGTCGAAGACAAAATGAAGAAATTTAAGCATGCCACCATTTCATATTTACCTTGAAAAGAAAATCATCATGTTGATGCCTTAGCTTACATTGTTGTCATGCTTGGAGACAGTGAAAAAAGATCTTTAGACATCGAAATCCTTGAACACTCTAGCCTCGATATCTTGTCCACACTCCAATTGACCATTACTGAAGATGACGACCCTAAAGATTAGAGAAAACCATTTTCTGCATACATCAACTCTAACATCCTCCCCAGTAACAATGAAGAAGCTCGATCCTTGCTTGCCAAGTGCCCTTGATTCACAGTTCAAAATGGTATATTATATCGACTCACTGGAGGAGGGCCACATATCGAATGTATATCGCAGAAACAGGCTCAGATAAAAATCAAAGAACTTTACAAAGGTATTTGGGGTGCACACATTTCGGGTAGATCACTAGTTCAACGTGCATTCACACAGGGACTCTTTTGGCCTAAAATGAGACAAGACTGCGAATATTTTATTCGGAAATGCTACAAATGCCAAACTCATGCTCAGGACATCAAGTGCCCCGCCCTCGATTTACATGTTAGTAATGTCCTTTGGCCATTTAAATAATGGGGAATCGATCTCATTGGCCTTTTCCATCCAGCTTTGGGAAACAGAAGATTCATCTTGGTTGCCACCGATTACTTCACCAAGTGGGTCAAAACAGTTCCCTTATGCCATAGTGATGAAAATGAGGTCATCCAATTCCTTTGGGTGCACATCATTACCCAGTTTGGTTATCCACAGGTGCTACGTTCTGATAATGGTAAAGAACTAACGTTAAAGTCCTTGCTTTCCTTCATAAATACAAGATTCAACTCATAACCTCCATACCATATTACCCTCAAGGCAATGGACAGGTTGAAGCCATTAATAAAAGTCTCAAGTCTGGCTTACACAAATGCCTCGATGATAAGAAAGGCAGATGGGTCGATGAACTCCTCAGTGTATTATGGGCTTACCGTACCACTCCTCGAGTATCCACAGGGTGTACGCCTTTCATGATTACTTTCGGTACTAAAGCAGTCATACCCTCAGATCTCGATCTCCCCAGTGCTCGACGCAAAATTACTGATGAAGATAATGAGCTCGGACTACTTTGCAACCTTAATTGGATCGAGGAAACCAGGGACAAGGCCATTGCCAATTTGGGTCGTTACCATGATACATTGAAAAAATCATATAACAAGAGAGTTCAAGAACGAAAATTTAGAATTGGAGACTTTGTCCTACGACGGATACAAGACCATACCCGACCTAAAAATTCAAGTAAATTATCAGAAAACTGGGAGGGACCGTATATTGTACGCCACAAAACAGATAGCATAACTTATTGGTTGATGACTGAAGATGAAGTTAAGCTTGAGTAATCATGGAATACTGCTCAGCTTAAACTCTTTAACAGATGATATCCTGTAATCGTTTACTTCAAATCCAATAAACAATTTTTTTTCATTACCTCTTTACTACTTTGATTTGTCATCGATCTATACTTTTCAAGTATTTATCTGACAATCGACCTCTTTACTATTTCGATTTGTCTTCGATCTATATTTTTCAAATATTTATCTGACAATCGGCCTCTTTACTACTTCGATCTATACTTTTCAAGTATTTATCTGACAATCGACCTCTTTACTTTTTTAATTTGTCTTCGATCTATGCTTTTCAAGTATTTATCTGATAATCGACCTCTTTATTACTTCAATTTGTCTTCGATCTATACTTTTCAAGTATTTATCTGACAATCAACTTCTTTATTATTTTGATTTATCTTCGATCTTTACTTTCAAGTATTTATCTGACAATCAACGTTTTTCCTACTTCGATTTGTCTTTGATCTATACTTTTCAAGTATTTATCTGACAATCGACCTCTTTACTATTTTGATTTGTCTTCGATATTTACTTTTCAAGTATTTATCTAACAATCGACCTCTTTACTACTTCGATTTGTTTTTGATCTATACTTTACATGTATCTATCTGACAAATCAATTTTTATTACTATTTTGATTTGACATCGATTTATACCTTACAAGTATCTATCTGACACTCGACCTCTTTACTACTTTGATTTGTCTTCGATCTATACTTTACAAGTATCTATTTGACCAGTCAATATTCATTACTGTTTCGATTTGTCCTCGATCTATACTTTTCAAGTATTTATCTGACAATTGAACTCTTTCTACTTCAAATTGTCTTCGATCAATACTTTACAAGTATTTATCTAACAATCGATCTCTTTACTAATTCAACTTATTTTTAAAGCAAAATAGATCATTATCAAAGCATTCAACCAACATAATCATCCTATACACACAAAATTCAAACTGTTTTCGGTCTCACTGACCATTTGTTACAACATTTCAGAAAACAAAGTTCATTACCTCAAATTTAATATTTTTAAAGGAGATTTTTCCTCATTTATAGCACCTTTGGGCACCCGCACTTCTGCTACAATCTCGATAAGCTGACCTTCAACCTCCATCATCTTTTTATTGTCAACAACTTCAGTTCCTCTACGTATATCCAGAGTCTGTGGTACCTCATCATCAGAATTGTCATCACATGGAACCCCCCCAGCCTTCACAACTCCTTTGTAATACTTCTTTATCTCTTCAGACTTATCAAACTGCTCCTTAAAGTGCATCTTCACTTCTTGGCATCTTTGCAGCTTTTTTTCATTTATCCGAGTTTTCAATTCATTGTGCATTTTCTTATACTCCAACTCCATTGGTCTTCGCACACCATCAACATCTTTCCCAAACTCAATTTTTTGCAATGCCAAAGCTTCTTTCTTTTCCTTCTCCAACACTATTTTCGCCTCTACCAATGCCGCATCCTTCGCTTTATTTGCTTCCAATTTATACATATTCAGCATTGCATTCAGCTTGGCATTCTCCCCAGTCAACTCCTTCTCAATATTTCTGTACCCAACAAACCGGTTGGCTAGATCACCACTACCCTCTATCCGTCCTATTGCTTGACTCGTCACCATCTTAATATGCACGAAAGTCATATAATGATTATTTGTTTGATTTACCAAACTTTTCATTCGAGCATAAGCTTTAAAATTTCTCACCTTCACCAAGTTACCCTGTGCTTCACCTAAAAAGGTATCCAAGCCATCAATTCCCACCATGCAGTCCTCCATTTTTTTCTTCAACGAAGTAGCCCCCTGAGAAAAAGTTTCCATCGTCTCTGCCATCTCTTTTTCAAACTCCTTCCCTAACCTCATCTTTGCAGTCCCGGCAGTAGTCTTCTTGAGAATAGCACTGCCCGAACTTTGTGGAGGTAACCCACTCCCCACAACAGGTTTATCAGAAACTTCGACAACTTTGGATGATGATTGTCGGGTAGTTCTCTTCGGATTCAGAAATGAAAGTTTTTCCACATTTACCTTCCTTTTCCTCTTGTTTTTTCCTAAAATCTCCCCCAACATCGCATCAATCTTAGTATCCGTGTTATAGCCTGTTAACGATGGGTTATTCAGCGACAAACTTGCATCTGCAGCTCTTTTGTTCTTCGCTGACATCTTTTCCTCGATAATAGACACGTCACTACCTTTTGTCCTCGACTTTTTTAGCCCTGCTTCTTAAAAACTTTTACTTAACTGATCTTGATTCGTCGCTAAATTGTCGATCCTGCTAAAGAATCATTCCCTTATCTTATACAACTTCTCGTTTACTTCAGTTGTCTTCCCGATCTCCTTTAATGCTGCAAACACAAAATAAACAAAATCTTTATACATATCCATATCATCTAAAAATTCATCAAGCTTAAACATTTAAGTTACCTAACCACAGACCTAGATGAAACCCTTTTCTTTTAAGAGGCTCCCCTGGATCTTTAGGATCAAACTCATAATTTCCAGAAACTAGTCATCGGTCTTCGGTATATCGACCTCCAGTGGATACCATATCGTAAAACATCGGTTTCTTCAAAAACCTTGCCAAATAACGATACCCTTTTAACTTCGGGTTCGTTTTCATCGTGTAGTATACATACAAATCATCTACTGTTATTACCTCCTCCCCTCTGCTTTAGGTCTACCATTTATCACACCACATACCCTAAACAGGTCGTATACATTCGAATTGAATTGACCTGGGGATAAATCGAAGAAATTCATTAACTTTTTCTGATCTGCCCTCAGGAGTAACTTTAGCCCTTTCTTTATCTGTTCTCAATGAACAAGAATACCATCTAGAGGTATATCCTGGTCGATCATTTCGTATTGATACTTCTCAAATCTAACTTTATCAGGGATACCATATTTCTTTTAAATCTTAATATTTCTTTGGTCTCTAAACCCTCTCCATAACAAGCTTCTTCATCATCTTCTTCCCCATCCCCACTCCCACCTCGATCACTCCCTTAAGGCTCATGATCTACACCAGTTTCAATCCTCTCTTTCCCAGATGCTTTATGCACACTAGGAACTACCCTAAATTGTTCCCCACCCCCTGTGTCTGTACTGCTCGAACCTACCCTGTATCTCCCTCTAACTGTCGCACATTCGTTTTCACGTCGATCATCAAAGGCACTACATCTTCGAGACTCTCAAATATATCTTTATCATCATTTAAATTAGGTTTAGCCATTTAAGAACCTATAAATCAGATTCCATATTTTCAACACAGTTAGAAATTTTCATATGTGATACATATATACATATTCTTACGCTAATATATTCATAATAGATCTCGTTTTTGAGATCACTCTCCAACACCTCATTCCCTTTCCAATCTGCTACAATCATTTACATTTATACTTATACATAGTTATCGATCTAATTCATATCAGATATTTCACTTAAATTTTTTATCATTCATAAACAATTTAATCAGTTCTCGATGTTTCATCTCATTTAATTCAGTAACCTCAAGAAACTCGTTAATTAATATTTTCTTATCGAAATTATAGGAAGTTGAATAGCTTCTCGAAGACGTTATAACTTTTCCCGCCAAAATTAGCTTTTTCCATTTATACAAATTTTTATTCTCCAGCGCGAAATGCAACGATAACCGCACAATCCTAAACCTCTCCGCATATCTTGCTCCCTCAAAACCATCTCCTCCCACAGTGTCATACTTACAGCGCCATTCCCAATCCCTTTTACTTCCCTTCCAACTCTCCCCTCCCATTTTTATACAACTCAGAATCACCGCCATAAAGAAATTAAAATATCATATTCACATAATTACATCTGTCGCTATTAATCTTTCCCCTCCTTGGACGTCTTTTAATCATTTCCACTTCATTACACGTTATTGATTAATCTTTACCAAATGCATCTACTTACAAAACAAATTGTAAAAATCATTAACCTTGTTGTTGTGCAACATCCATATCCCTCTCTTTTGCTCGTTTCGCCCTTTCAATCAACACACAAATCTCCTCCTTCGCAATCGTATCTAACAACTTTAGCAATGAGCAATAACAGTTTTCTCTCTCAATTATTTTTTCAATCTTCCAATGATCTGAACAGTCGCCTACCTCTGACATATTTAAAGCCCTCACGTGACTGTTCGTCGCACCACTTGACGGCGGTCCAGTTCTTCGAATACAACGCTTCATACATTTTTTTCTTGACATTTTTGCCTTTTAATCTTATACCCCTTAATAAAATTTTACATTCATACTTTAGACCTTCTAACTCTCAAAGAATATTTATAGGCACATTCATATCTGTCAATGTACGCTCCATCTTTTCCAATAACTGATATACCTCATCGTCTTTATACTTCATACCATCACCTAATGGAAAACATCTTGCCATATTCATTTTGCATTAACGTTCCTTTATTTTATCATACTTTCACAAATACCTATATTTAAGGGATTATTTTTGACATCAGTTGATTTAATTTTGATCACTCACACTTCGTTTAAACAAAATTTTATTTCCCTACAGTTGACAGATACATCACATTTTTGACATAGCAATACACCTTCGACTTTATACACTTGTCAATATTCGACAAAATTCTATCACACATATTGTAATCATATTGGATACTCGATAACAAACACATAAATAATTAAATTCACAAATACATATTTATTTATTTCAACTCATTTCTTACATTCGATATCTCTCACATTCGATTCATACTCATATTTACATTCGACATCTATCTCTTTCGAGTACATTCACTTCTAATACTTAATATTGTCTTCCATTTCATTTTAACTGCTATTGCTAACTTCTTCGATATGTCAATATTTTATTTGTCTATTTTTTTACCAGAATCGGATATTAAAACCTCTTTCCGGTCCACGAAGCTCAATGACTCTCAAGTTACTGAACTTCTAACGAGATGCTTCAACAGGAAAAGATAACAAAAAATTGCAAACACACCCACACGTTCGGCAAGATCCCTGGACGCCCATCCATACTTTATATCTTCATCGTCAGTATCATATTCCCCATATTCGACAAGAATGAAGCCAGCACTCTGTAATCAAAGATTTCTTAGCATTCTGTAGTCGAAGACAGCCCAACGTTCTAAAAGGATCTATGAGTCCTCGATACACCAAAAGTAACCGTTGTAGCCCGATCAAGAAGTAACTGTTAGAGATCTGCAAAGTTCACCAACTACCTCTGGAATAGGAGACTCTTTCTTTCTTTTTGTAAACTACCTGTATATGCTATAAATACAGGCAAAAAATAGGCTCTAAGGGACCACGCATCTGACATCTCTCTATCCTAAACATAAGCAACGCTCAAAAACTTGTTATAACTAGCATCTACTAGATTTTACACCAAATCCTCCTCGAGGTCGTGGTTTTTCTCAGTTTCTGCTAAGTTTTCCACTTAAAAGCTTGGTTGATACTTTTTTATTGCACAATCCTTACGAACAAGTATTGGCGATGGTTTTTCTCCCGGAAAACATGTCATTACAGTATGTATTGTGAAGTTGGTCAAAACAAATATGGTGTTGGACATGAGGATAAAATCCTACAAATAGTTATCCTAGAAGAATAAGGATTTTCTTCTAGTAATTTTTCCTTCACGAAAATATAAAATATGCAACCTTTCAAGAATATCAGAATTGATGTCTATTAGGACAGAGCCCTTCATATAAAGCAATAAAAACCTATATTTCAACTAGTGCATTCCTTGGATACCGTCCTACATGCCGTTTTACTATTTTTGCAAAGCCAACCTTATAACACACTAGCCTTTTAATGATTTATGATAAGCTCTAAGGAAATTGATTAGAATAAATAGTAATACATCCTAAAGAATTGCTTAACCTAGCATCCTCCTTTAGTTCTTTAGTTTGACACACACGTATGAGGGAAAGGAGCAAGAACCTAAGACAGTTTCACCAAAACTTATCCATAAGAAATTGTGATAATCAGTTAGAAAGTCTGAACATTGGTTAGCCTCCCTGAAAACTATTTATATATTATATATTATATATTATTTTGGAATTGACATTTTTGGATAAGCATGGAAGGGTAGATTAATTAACAAATTAAATTTCTGCGGAAAAGGAGAAGCGGAACACATGCCTATTTACGGAAATGCATGCGAAATGTTCCATGGGAAGTGACTTTGTTTACTGTGCGTATTGTACAAACCTACTCGAGAAAAGAAAGTTGTTATTAATTATACTGCTCCTAACAACATTCACACAAAAATTATGATCATGGGACATTGCGTACAACATATTGAAGTCCTTTTAAAAACTATGTATGCATCTTAGTGTTAAAACTTCATTTGATAAAACATAATCTAGTTTGATTTTTCAATGGTAACACATTGCAATGCAAATTAATAGTTAGGATGTTGGGTCTCACATCTGGATAGTTGGCAGAAATATTCATTTTCAGTCTTGATAAGGATTTTGCTATATACATTAAATATAATTTTTTTCTCTGTGTGCAAACCAGAAGAAGAAGTTAACCCGTAGATTGTCTTTGTTCGATCTCATCAAAGGATCTCTAATGAGTCTTCTCCCTCAGCTTCTAATATGATAAATTTTCATCTACCTGTAGTTTTTTCTGTCCAGGTTCAGAGGATCTCATTCCTTTCGAGAGGGTCTGATTTACAATGTTCACGGTTCGGGAGATATATCTAAAAAAGACGATCTTTTGGACTCTGTTAAAAGTTGATCAAACAAAAATAAACAAATTTACTTTCAAGAAATCCTGGATTTGTAAACATTTTTATCTCTGAAATAAGCAAGGCTTAGATGTGTCTCATTTTAGATTCCAATCGCTAAATTTTCTCAAGTCCCTTTGTTATTTTAGTCCCAGCCTCTACTGAAGGTATACACATTTTATTTTGTTCTTATGAAGATGATGTTAAGATTGGTGGATCAAAGTTAGTCCCACATCGGGTAAAGATGTAGTCTTACACAAGGATATAAGGAGATACAGACTATTAAATTGTACCGAGACCTTTTCAGATAATACCTCACACTTAGCCCATACTAGGTGGTCAAGGTGGGGACAATATCGGTGCAATGGGGGCTCAGAGCCCCAACAATTGGTATCAAAGCCGAACCATGATTGTGTACACTGGAACATAGATTTGTGAGGAAAACGCGATGCTCGGTGGGTGTATCTGATCGCGTATGGGTGGTGGTGAATAGTTGAGGACTAACAGAGTTTAATCCAAGGTGGATTCGGGTAAATACGCGGTCTTCCACAAAGGATATAAGGAGATACGGACTATTAAATTGCACTGAGGCCTTTTCAGATAAAAATCAAGGAGAAGAACATAATCATATATAGGTAAATTACTAACGGGCATAACTATTGGCCAAAGTAAATATGCCCAACTTATATTCTAAGTCTGACAAACTAATTTATTTTCAATTCTTATGGCCTTATGAAGGGCATATGAACACCTATATAGTTAGTACTTAAAATCTCAAAAACCATCAGAATATGTCAGAATACTTATCCAAAATATAAGAAACCATTAGATATAATAGTAAGCTTTTATATTTTATTTAAGAGGATAAGTTACTTTGATATTCGCTGGTAAAGAAAAGTACATAAGCCACTTGCGCCATGCTTACTTACTCTTTGAGAATCTTGTACGCTTTAAATGAATCCCATGTACTCATTTGTTCAAAGTTGATAAGTAGTGACTAGTAATTCCTTTGTATGAACTATGTATGTATCAGCTTCAAAATGAACGTCAAGTGCACATTTGCTTAGCTATATGATTTATAATAGTATCATCATCTCTAATGTTATGGGAGTATTTTATATGAAGGATCAACCTATATATGCTAGATATGGTTTATGGCATAGTAAAGCAAATGTAAAAACTTAGTTTGGCATATTGATTGGGATGCTACCCGCTCTTATATGTTGGGAACTTTGGCTTGCTAGGAATAGGAAGATGCACGATGATCTAGCTATGAATGCAGATAATCAAGAACATTATGCAATGGTTGAAGGAATGCGTATCAATATCAAGCCAAGAAATGGAGGTAACATTAATGAGAAACTGTCTTTGCAAGTATTGGGACTGATTACTTTTACTGTGAAAGTGAAGCTGCCAAGATATGTGAGATGGATGAAGCCTCCTTTGGGTTGTTATAAACTAAACACCAATGGAGCAAGCAAAGGCAATCTGGATAAGTGTGTGTGTGTGTGTGGGTGGGGGGGGGGTTATTAAAGACAAATCAGGTGCATTTATTTATGCTATTTCTGCTTATCTAGGTGAAGGAGCAATTTATTTAGCTAAAACAATGGCTTTAATTATTAGAGTGACGTTATGTAAACAAATAAGTCTACTACCAGTCATTGTTGAAATAGATTAAAAGATTATTGTTGACTGGTGTACAAAGCAAACGGAGGTGTCTTGGAATCTAGTGAATTTTTGGCGAAGGTTTATGAAACACAAAAGAGATCTAAATTTTCCTTTAGAGCATACATTTCGGGAAGGAAATTATGAAGTTAATTTCATTGCAAATGAAGGGGTTGCTGGAATTACGGAGTTGTTCGAGACGATAATTGGCTTGGATCTAAGGTTGAGATACATCTTGTTTTGTGACAGAGCATGCACAGGTCAATTAAAAACAAATTAAGTTGGTTCTAAGCATGATGTTAATCTAAGGGGCAAGGTAAGACATCCTCCCCTTGTTATGTATTTATTTTCAACTATGAATAATAAAGGTCATGGTCGTTGTAACCCTCCCCCACACTGGGTGTTTCATTAAAAAGTAGTATCATCATCTAGCTATGTCGTATCCTTATATTTTATAATGATTACCAAAACTTTGTGTATATGATGTAGTAATGTAGAAGGTTGATGAACATGCAGGTCACTTCAAGCTTCGATTGACTGCCTGAACAAGCAAATTTAGATACTATTAGAGAGAAAAGGCCCTTGCCAAAGAGAAAGGAATGCAGAAAAATGTAAACAAGTAGCGAGTTTACCACAAATTTGGACTTTAGTCCTGCCGCAGGGATATCGAACAATCCAATTTGGTCCAATGTAAGATTAGTAGAGGATATATGAATAAATAACGATGTAAGGCCCTTCGCAGAGGAAAAAGTGCACACAAACAAATGTAATGTTTAAATTGATTCCTTGGACCTCGGTCAAGGAAAGGTCACGATTAAAGGGACAATACAATTGTCTTTCTAAATGTATATCAAATTAAAGTAAGGCTTGCTTTGAAGTAAATGTGTCTTTGTAATGCTTTGGTACATGCGAAGATCTTTGAGAGTTACTAAATTTTTATTTATTCACTACTTGTAGTGCTAGATAAATACAATTGTTTGAGTAGGAACCAGGTGATCTACATAATTGCTCGGACAATATTTTGACGTGAAACAATAATAATACTTATATCATACTAAGAAAAGAAACTGAAAGAACAAATATCAGGGTTAACGAACACTTAAAAATATTTAATTCAAATAATCTCGGGGTTCAGATATTCTAATGATCTGGATTTTAGTACTACCACTTTTCTTGTACTTCAAATCATGATTACATCTCTAGATAGAGCTTTTTTATTCTCTAGATTAAGAAACAAAAGTGCTAGAACCACTACTAATGTTGAATGGCCTAAATCAATTCAAACAAAATCCCACTCTAGGTCACAAAAACTCTCCCACAAGCCTAGGGTTTACTTTTTTTTTGAGGTTAAGCTAAGGTTTGACAGGACCCCATGGCCAACTTTATTGATCAAAGAAGAGAGTTACAATGTAGGATATTGGGTGCCCCTAGCATCATCCTCCATCTTCACACGCATGCCTTGTGGTATGGAGCTAGGGGGCATTACAATTTCACCAATAGCTATGGTAAAAGATGTTAAATATATACTGCACATTGATTGTCCTCTTTGTAGATGTGGAATATGTTAAAAGTTATCAAGCTGTTCTCTGCATAGTTGTATGCTGTATACTATCACCCTACATCTCCAAAGGACCTCAGCTTTGTCTTTAGTATAGGAGATCAACTATTGTTAGTTAGTTCCCACCCACAAACTCTTTTCTCCCATCTGAACAACTTGTTTTGAACCCCTTTTCCAGTGTTACCATTTCCTACTCAATAACAAAACTATAAGCTCCTTTCCCAGCATAAGCACCTAAGCACACTCCATTGCCATGTCTAAACAACCCCCCATATCCTCCACCACTCTTCGTGACATATAGGTGTTTAAAATAATTGTATTTGGTGGTGGGGGTGTCAAGGAACACATCAGTCTTAGCCTGCTATTAGAACCCTATTGTTAGAGCTATCACTGATGGATTTAACAGTGTGGTTTATTCTCACCTTAACCTCTTCTTCATTTTTTTTTACTATAGCAGTCATAGGCTTCCTTTTATCTTCAAAAATAATTTCATTTCTAGTGTGCCAAATTTGTTGCATCATAGTACACAAGGCTACCTTGAGGATCTTAGATATGACTTAATTTTTGGATACTCTCTCCACTACCTCCACATATGTTGTACATGGCAATTTGTAATACCCCTATCTATAGTAATCCATGTCTTGAGTTAACAACAAGTCTTTATAGGTTTTCCAAAAAGTTAGAATGCTTCTTGGAGTAGTGCTCATATCCCAACAAACCTTTGCCCAATCCACCTTTTCTCTTTTCTATCTCATATAATCATACGCTCTAGCTACATTGTACTTTCCATGGATAGTAGGTATCCAAAGAATTTCATCTTCTCCTCTAGGCTTAAGTTTGGCCTCTTCAATTTACAACATAATCTCCCCAAGTGTTGTTCTAAGATGATCAGGTGTACTCAAAATTCTATTAGTCACCACATTGCAATGCTTTGCATCATAATGTAGAGTTGAGTCATACCTTAATATTAATGGATTGAACTTGCTATCAAGGATACCCATAGGGTGCCAGGGTTCATGCCAAAACATAGTATTTTTGCCATCCCTTATGATATGCTTAACCATGTAGTTTGCCTCATCTCTAAATTATAGAATTTTCCTCCATACCCATGGGCATCCTTTAAGTATCTTCATGGTCCAAAAGTTTTTAATTTTGACTAGATTAGCCTTGACCCATGTTACCCATAGGTTATCTTGATTATAGGCTAATTTCCAAGTGTATTTCATGACTGTCGCCTTGTTCTAGGTTTTGATGTTCCTTATTCCAAGTCCTTCTTCATTCTTGGGATAACAAACATTATACCATGAAACATCCATATTTGGAGTTTGTTTCATTTCGTGTCTAAAATTGGTGTCAACACTACCTCGTGGTTATTCGTCCACAGAGAGTGTATGTGGAACGACAACAGTTGGAATGATACTGAACATGTACGTGGGCTTGTACCTATTCACTCTAAAAACTCAAGCTGTTAGTGTTTTACAAAAGGAATCATGATTTTTTTTAAAGAAAATAGGTTTCTATTCGAACAAACTTTTTCTCTATTCGAACATTTTACTCATACCACTATTTCTTCAAATAGGATCTTTGGTTCTGTTCGAATATAATTCATATTTTCAGTTTTTTGATCAAAGATATCCTTCCATATTTTTGCTTTTTACCTCTTCTAAAATAAATTTTTTGAGGGCTTGATATTTTAAAGAGAGAAAAGATTTCAACGAGCGATTCAATGTGAAGTAAAAGTCAAAGTGAATCAATCGAAGATTTAAAAAACATAATCTTGATTTGAAAAGCTTGTGAGTTTCAAGCTTGGATGCTTTGATAAGAGATCAAAGTGAGGCGTTGCGAGAATGAAGGGCATTGCGAGAACGAGGAATTGATTGTGAAGAGTTCAATTAGAAGATAGGTAACCACAGGATATGCTTATCGAGTCTGTAAGTAATTAAATTATTGTACTTTTGTTCAATAGTAGATTTTTAGCTATCGGGAAATTTGATAGTGACATGTGGGTTTTTCTCATGAGAAATGTTTTTCACAGTGTTAAAATTATTTGTCATTGTGTTTTTCATTCCTTATTGCTTATCATATCAACTTGAGTTAGGTTAGAACTAGGCAATTAGTTTCAGGGGTTATTGGTCATTTCAATTTTGGCATAAATTACTCAAAATCGGTTAATCTCAATTAGTCACAAATTATAATTGGTATCAAAGCAGTTGCGCTCCGAGGCTTAACAACCTGAGCGTGGATCCTAACTAGATTATTTAAGATTAATGGAATCTAGAAGATTTGGAGGTCCCATAAATTGTCATCCTCTATTCGATGACAAAGACTATCCCTATTGGAAAGTCTGAATGGTTGCATTCTTACAATCACTCAGAAAAGATGTCTGGATTACGATCGAAGATGGACGGACGCACCCTACCATGATGAAATGAATGGGTGATAAAGTAGAAGAGGTCCTTAAGCCTAAGAATTAATGGTATAAGGATGAAAAAGAAGTTGCTGGCTATAATAATAAGGGCTACAATGTTATTTTTATGGCTGTGAGCCCAGGTAACTTTCGACACATATCTGCTTGCACCACTTCAAAAAAAGCTTGGGACATATTTGTTTGAACTTACGAAGGTGATGATACAGTTACGAAAAGCAAATTGCAAATGCTCACCTCATAATTTGAGAATATTCGAATGGATTAGAATTAACCCTTTGATAAGTTCTATGCGAGACTAAGTGATATTGTCAACACTAGTGCCGCACTAGGTGCAGCTTACTTGGATGTTCAAATTGATCACAAAGTCTTGAGGTCTGTTCCCAAGAGCTTTAGATCCAGACGTGATGCTATAGAGAAAGCTCAAGATCTTAAAAACTTGAAACCAGACACACTTGATAGAAAATTACGAGCATTTAAACTCGATATGCATATGAAAAACCCTTAGAAGAATAAAAGTGTTGTTTTTAAGTCATTCTCAACATCTTCGTCTTTCTAAGGGTACCAAAGAAGCTGACAACTCGTGATTCAGATGATGATAATGAGTCCGATAGAAAGGTTTTTGAGTTGTGAATGAAGGTGTAGACATCACTGATAGAATATTTGTCACAGATGGCATGGCACTCAAAGCTGCTTTAAGAACATCCTGAGAACACCCTGGTTTCTCACCTGAAAATAAATCAAGAAAAATATCTTTTAAGACGATTGAAAAAGTACTAACAAATAAAAGATTGAGCAAGCCCATGCTCCACAAAATTCAATAAGAATCGACTAAGTCAAAAGCACTCAGTGGAATTTAATAGATATCGTAGTGGGAATAAATTCATGTATCTAGAGACTAGAAAACAAGAACGACTTGCCGCATCGTCATAGAGTATCCCTAAGATGCAAACAAATAACCCATGTTTGACGTCTTTATAGACGTTCCCTAGTGTGGGGCCACTGTCCCGCGAAATTAAAATAAATAGTTGTAAGTACAGTATTTGTTATTTAGAAACAAATAACAAATAACAAATAAAGTCCAGGCAATGAAAAAACCTACCTTATCAAGATATTCTTGCAGTTTCTTGATTCCACCTATGCAGTCTTGGGGTGACGTTTGTATTTTTGCAGAATTTTTGAAATCGTGTTGATTCCTTGATTATTGTTAGATTCTTCAATGATTATACCTTAATTTATTTGAATCTCAGTCTTCAGATGGATTCGAGTACATTTAATCTATTACAGTTGGTGTTGACTGTTGAGTAATGGGATCAAATCCCTTGGTACCAGTTAAATCAGAGTAATGTTTAGGGAGAATAGCTAGTAACTTAAGTAGTGAATGGGAACTTAACATGTATCCTGCACAGGTCAGGGTCATATATAAGACGAAGAATATGATATATTGCAACTCTAATTAGGTTATATATGACACTAATGGAGTGGCCATTGAATATGAAAAGTAATATAGCAAATAAGGTAAAGTGAATTTTGAAAACTAGTATAACCTGAGATTCGAAGGAAAGAATTCTAACCTTTAGGAGCTTATTCAGGATAGAATCTTCTTTTGCGTTATGGCCAGCAGCAGAGACAAGATTGTTAAGCTCATTATCATCAACTCTTGCATGGTTCCCGACAATGAATACATTTCGAGACTCTGTAGTTGAACCTTTATGTAATGGAAGAACAAGTAGAGGGTTTGAAAGATCTCCAAAGACACACCCCAAAGAAGCAAGCTAACAAGAAACAAATCCTATATAAAAATATAATCCCAATAGTTTAACAAATAATAATTGCAAATTTTTTACAGTTTACTCACCGCTGCTTCTTTGGAGACCATGACAACAAAAGCAGACCTTGTGATCTTCCTCTTTGAACCCCTCGATCGAATAACAACATCTTCAACATCTCCGTACTTCCCAAATAACTCATTCAACTCACTATAATCTACACCGCTCCCCTCCCAAGAAACTTTCAACGCTCTTTCTCCATCTAAACCCACTGTACCAGTCTGCTCCAATCCAACTCCCGACATCTTAGCCTTTGAAGTTGCAATCCCTGCTGTAGCATTCCTCCCATGCCTCACTCGAATTATATTTATCTCTTCTTTAAGCTTCATGGCAATCATGTCCTCTTTATACCGAGCTTTCATGATGTCATCAAAAGCAGAAGCTTCACGCTCTCATCTTTCAAAATCGGACATCATCTTTTGTCGCTTTAGGTCAGTTTGGGTTCGGTGCTGTTGTCACTCGAACTTTACACGGTGAAGGTCATTAAAAAGTGGGCTTTTTCATCGCTAAGAATATCGTAAAATGATTTGATTCTATTTTTGCAAAATTACTCGTAATTGAGTACGAAAAAATGTCAATTTCGAGGGCAAAAAAACCTTACCTTGGTATCTCTCTATCTCTCTCTCAACTTAATCAACATTTTGAATCAATTTGTTAATTTGGTTGTGGTTTATGTAATTTTTGTCTCTTGGTGTTTAATTTCAATATTTGATCACTCTATTATGGTTAATAATGCGAATATATAAAATTAAGTAGTGTTGGGTGTAAGTTTTTAATGGAAATGTCGCCTTGGGTCTTAAAGATTTAATCTTTTGAGGGTGTTCCTAGGGTGATGGTATAATCTGAAGAAGCAGGTGATAATAGAGTCATAGAATTTGATATTTGGTTGGTTTAAGCTTTGGGTTCTTTTTCTTTCTTTCCTTTCTCAAGAGTTTAAAGACTCACAAGTTTTTGGGGAATTGGTTAAGGTAAGCGGTGACATCTAGTAAAGGCAAAGGTTCACGGAAGAGCAAAACTATAAAGAATTATTTTTGGCTGTGTTGAATTAATATTCTATAGAATTTTTTTGTTTTTTTTGGCTGTGCTAAAGCAGAAAAGAACCTAAGTTTTAGGTGTAGAATTGACGTCTTTTCCCAATTGCGTGGATATATTAATCTTCCTCCAGATGGACAATTTGGCACAAAAACACTATTGAATTTGCATCAAAGAAATGTGAAATATTTTTAAAGAAAGAATAGTGACCGAAAAATGTAAGCTACATCTTCTCTGGATCCCTGCACAGTGCACATCTATTACAAATCTGAAAACTAAATGAATAATTTTCCAAATATAGCTATATTAGAAGTTCTACATATGTGCTGATTGTGCTCTTTAGATGGTTAGATCTGACCCAAATCCTTTGGGCATTTTACTTTAGTGTGAAAAAACATCAGCCATATGGAAATCATGTTGGACTATCTAGTTATAAACTAAGTGCTTGTCACTGTTATGACCTCCACGAAGGGACATTATTAATAATAATGTTGCTGCACACACTTGTGACCCCCCTTTCATCGCGCACGTTCGTCTTGTTAGTTTGTGAGTCTAGATGCAACCTCCTTTCATCGTGCGAATTGAGTAAGGCGCGTGCAATCTTCTTTGACCGCGTGCTTCGTGCGCCCCTGTCTTGTTAGATGAGTAAAAAAGACTAACCCAAATTGAAACTCGTAGACCGTAATCTTGAACGTGAGGTTTGTGCCAAATTGTCCATAATTTTGAAGTGTGAAGTGTATAATTTCGCATTTCTTTGATGCAAGTTCAAAAAAGGGGAGTTTAAAAAGGATTCCAAGTGGTGTTAACTTGTGGAGTTAAGTTAGTTTTGAATGTTTCTCTCTCATGTCACATGACAAGTTTTGATTAGAAGAGATCAATGTTCTAAATTCTACACCTAAATAATGGTTTCTCCACTTGTATCATGGAACGTTGTATGCATACCTGATGAATCATGCACGTTCCAAATGTAGTAAACATAGTATACTAGTCTAGACATCCGAAGAATCACCCCAAGAATTTAATGTCGTGCGCAATGTTAAAGGTAACCTATTATGAAATGTAAGGTACTGGGGAGACAAATGTAAGCCTCTATCATGAGTCACCGCTTAATTTTTAACAGGAACAAACATGTAAAATTCCACCATAGCTTAATCAACAGGTTAATCATACTGAATATTAATTTTTTTTAAATGCCACTGAATCATTAAGTTTTAAAGCTCCACTCAATCATCAATTCCCTCAAATCATACTGTAGTTTATGTAAGACATTCGAGCCAATGGAGGTTGGATGGTGATAATCTGAAGGCCTCACCGAGAACGTTGGTGATAATTTCCAACATACTGATTAAAAAATTCTAAAACGAAACCCCCCTTTTGTTCATCCTTACTAAAGCAAGATTTCCCCAGTTCATAAATCCTAGATAATCCTAATCCTAGTTCCTGATCGAAGAATCGATTGTTTTGGAATAATCAGCTCAAAAATGGAAATGGCGATTGAGGGATATGTAAGAGAAAGGAATTAGAGATAGGGGAGTAGATGGATGATTTACTTGTTTTAAGTATAGAGGAGGGTTTACACAGAGGGAGAGGAGAAGAGATGGAGGGCATAGCTCCTAAACTATGGAATGGGAGAGCAAATTGGAGAGGTGAGGAAAGTGGTTTGGAGGTTTGGGTCGGTTGGATTTTTTAGGTGAGTGTATTCTTGGAAACATGATAAATGACAACCAAAGAAATTACAGTATTAAGTGAAGAAGAGGGGTATATTTGTAATTTTAGAGTCTTACAGACCAATAAACCCGGCTCAATCAGCTATCGGGGGATTATCAGGCGGATTGGTTATAGTAATAGAGATAGAGATAGATAGGCTAAAATTTGAGTATTCACTCCCAATCACGTCTCCCAATTAAAATTCCTCATCTCTTTATAACTACAGTGATCCCCAGTTTTCCCCTCCCATGTAAACCCTAAAGAAGTAACTCTCTCTTTTTGAACTTTTAAATGAAACAAACTAGCCCATCTCCGTGTCTGTATTACCACAGATATGTTTAGTCAAAAAGGTGTTACCATATTACACAACAACACCCGTAGCCAAGGCCAATTTTCTTGTTAAATTGTCCTTTTCGGGCTATGATCCAACTCCAAAGGCAACATGCATATGGTGTGCAGTTTAACTTTACTTGCATCCCCCATTCCTTCTTGTGTAATAAAAAATAGAGAACTGTATATTTGAACAGGCCTGAAAATACAGGTACGGTCTCATGGTTCTTTATCAGTATTTGCTGTGCTTAGGCCTCTCCTCCCCTTCTGAGTTACTGCTATTAACCATTGTCTGCGGGTCTCCCTTTTAATATCACAAGCTTACCAGCTCGTGTTCGTTCACTAGTTCGGTCAAATAGACCAAAATAGTGATTCAGTCAATTCAAAGGAAGGTGTCTTTATTCAGTATAGGCTCGTCCCTTTGTGTGGAGCATGCTATTGGATGTGGAGGAAGGATTACTGTGAAACATGAGGTTCCGACTATGCTTGCTCCATTTTTCACATAAGCAGATGCCTATACTTGCCATGATGACATTTTGCCTATTATTCCCATCTGACTCTACTGCCTGCATTATCAACTATGGTACAGAGGTCTGCCTTTATAATAGCCACTGAGAAATTAGTAGCAAAGAAAAGGTTGGATCAAGAAAATGGGATACAACTAAGATGCTGCTCCACGCATCTGACCAACTTGTATGTTCACCAGTTCCACCAACCAGACCAAAAGAGTGATTCAGTCCATAAAAAGGAACATATCTTTTTCCTCCCCTTTGTGTGAAATGTGTTAGCGGACTCGTGGAGGGATTGCTTTCAAATGTAAGGTTTTGCAGATCTTGCTATGTGTTCCGCATAAGCAGGTAATAATATCTTGCCAGGCAATGTTTTAGGGCGCCATAACCTACCATGTTCCTCGGCAAACCTTTGGCCCTGAAGAAGATCCTTCTGCTGGTACCGTATCTCCTCGGTGATTTCCACTTCTACTATTTCATGGCCCTTTCAGGCAGATGATCAGAGTTTGGAAGTTGCTTCAATTT
Organism: Kingdonia uniflora; assembly: GCA_014058105.1. Taxonomy (NCBI): domain Eukaryota; kingdom Viridiplantae; phylum Streptophyta; class Magnoliopsida; order Ranunculales; family Circaeasteraceae; genus Kingdonia; species Kingdonia uniflora. Next base: position 6,164,230 of record JACGCM010001726.1, read on the forward strand.
TGCATCTTCTTCCTTGTTGGCTGCTGAGAAATGTTTCAAACTGTGACTTGCTGTAACTTGTAAAGTAATCTTGTTAATTGTCTGAAACACTTGTTATCTGTAAAGTATTCTGTAAGAAAAATTTTGAACTAATAAAATGTCATCATTCTGTTATCTTGATGTTGTGTTTCGAACTCTGTAACTTATATATGTAGATTTATGTTCGAAAACAGATGTCTCTAAATATGTAAGTATTTAGGAATATGAGGTTGTCATGGGTATTGTTGTACATGCTTGATTTGTAAGTTGCAATCTCCATATTTGTATGCAAAAAATATGAGGAGATATTTCATAATATGAAAAGAATGTCCTGTTACAATATTATGGATTTTCTGATAATATTCTTCTGTCCAAAATATTTTCTTATAAAATATATCCTTCAGCAAAATTTATGGGGCGATAAAGATTTTCATAGATATTTTGGGTGTCTATATAAAGTAATGATCTTTGGCTGTTATGTCTTGTATTATCTGCAAGGATAATTTGCTATGGAGGTAGTGTGAGTACTCATGGTGAGAATGCATTCTCAGGGTGCTCATCGTGCAGCAAAAGGTAGGTTCCATGTCAAGGTCGCTGAACTTTATGAACAATATTTTCGTCATTTGCCGTATGATGTCGTTCCTCCGAGGTGGCCGTTGAAAGTAACTGGTTTAGATGATGAAGGTAGGCGTGCAAAGGTGGATCATTTTTTCTGGTGTGATGTTTTTCATGAGTTGCTGCTGGATACAACTTCACGAGAAGAAGCTATTTAAGAGATCGCACGTGGCAAGCTTGCTGAAGAAGATAATAGAGCAGCGGGAGAGGAAACAGTACCATGTGGAATGGTAAATCATCTGGGCTGCTTCAAATGTAACTATATGTGACTATAATTTTGAACTGTGAGAGCTCAAAAATGAATAAGTAATATGTCTTTAGTACGTTGTTTTAGTACTCTGTTAAATGTTGAATGATGCATGTTGTTGCTGCGAACTGAAAGGAATAAGAATAAAGTATTCTGTTTTATTGTTTATATGACAGATATTGTGGATGACAACTATGCGATTTTAATAACTGTGTAAATATTTTTGAATTTTAAATATTGAGCCATTTTAGGAATGTCTTACGATCTTTGTATAGTATAAAAGTAAGGTGATTGGTCGTGTATGCTGCTTTGGGATAGAGGGGCAGAATTTTTTAATGGCAGACAAATGAGACAGACGTGATGACAGTAGATGTTATCACAGAAGTCATGATGATGCTGTGAGATAAAAAGACGTACCTTGAGAGACAGTAGGGGTGACTGATACGTGTCTAAAGGAGCCGTCATTTCAGAAACCGATGGAGAGTATAAAAACTCAAATCTCTCTTCTTCATAAATTGTTTACAGTTATAGAGAAAGAGAAAAAATTGGTATAAGGCATATCGTTATATAGAATAAACGTTTGAGTTTTGAGGGTGTTGTGATAGGGAAGGATTCATCTGGTGATAGAAAACTGTCGAAGAGGCAACATGAGCGGTCAATTTATGTGAAACATCCATTGAAAGCAAAAGATTGTAATTCTTCAAGTACAAGTTAGTGATGGATGCTTCAGTTATATTTTTATATGTTGCAATCTATATTGGATGTTGTATGTTTATTATTTTTTTGATTTTAGGGAGAACAAAGTTAAGAATGTAGGATTTTTAAGATTTTGAGTTGTCACCTTTAATACTCTGTAGTAGACAAACTTTATGTATATGAACAGACTGTAGAGAGAGAAAATGGTTTTGTGGAGAAGAAGAGGGAAATTTGAAATAATTATTTGTTATTTTGGGAATTTGAAAAATAAACGTGTTGACTGGGTAGAAACATGGGTGGGGTTATTTTTATTGTTTGTAGGGTATAGCCTGTAACGTAGAGATAATGATAAAATATTTTGTGTATCTCTAGGTCCAGTATGCGTTCAAAGCCTATATATCCCATGAGAAAATTTATAGTAGCATCAAGTTCAGAGGAAACATCATCGTCGGGGAGGGAGGACGATTGGAGTGTAACGGAAGAGACTGTAGATAAGATAGACGTGACTGTAGGTGTAGAAGTTGGGGAATCCAGTAAAGTAGAGAAAGTGATATAAAAAGAGAATACAAAAGATAAAGATAAATTGTTTGTCATATACCCAGAGGGAGTAGATGTAGGAAATGAATTTTTGAAATACAAAAAGAAATTACAGGGAGAATCGGGAAATTATATGACGGACCAAGGTCGCTAGTTTAGGGCTTAAGTCCCAGGAAAAGGGGAGGAGGCGGTATACTATCAAGTCTCTTATTTGGGGAAGTGGAAAAGGGAGAAAGGGATTAGTGAGGATGTTAAACTCTCCTATTATAATGGCCTTGGGTTGGCAGGCCCGAATTATAAGTTTTTATGCTATCTGAATCACGTCATTTATGGCCTTAGATTTCCTTTGACCATCTTTCAGAAAGGGGTTATGGATATATTGCAGTGCTGTCCTGCTCAACTAAATGGGAATGTGTATGAGATAATGAGGGTATGCGAGGCTCCGAATGAGAAATGGGGAAGAGAAGGGGTTGTCAAGCAGTTCAAAGCTGATGATGTATTAAAATTTTATAAATGGAAATATATCAAAGGTTAGAATAGTGGTTACCTGTAGGCCGAATTTTTTTGATTTTGAATCTGCGGGTAAACCATGGAATGGCCACCTTGTATAGGTTTACAGGTTCCAGATGAACGAGTGCTCGTCCAGAACCATAAATATTATAACCCGAGTAAGTAACATTGATCAACTTCTACCAACCATTATCATATCTTCGAGCTGCTAAATAATGTTTTATTCCTTGTTTTCTCAGATCACAATCCTTTATCAGCGTCTTATAACACCAGCTTGTTCGACTGCGTAGCTTATGATCAGGTCAAGTTAAAGTAGGTATTTGGTGAGCTAGGTATTAAGAGGGATAAGATGGTAGATTCTATAGTACCTAAAGTTCAGCGAGCTCACGAGAATCGAGCTATGGTTGAGAAGAAAGCCCGCTTGACTGCTGATGATGTCACTAGTCTTCCTCCTCCTACATCAAAAAATATTAAAATTAAACGGACTACTCGGAGGTCAAGAAAACCATCTCTGCAGAGTACACCTACTACTGTGGTGGTGATCGCAGACTAAGAGATCGCAAAACCTACTTCTGGAGATGTGGAGGAGAGACAGGAAGTGAGTGAAGTTACTCCTTTAGAGGCTGAGAAGAACTTTGTTGAAAAGAAAATAACACGAGGATGAGGGTAACTCTCGTACTAATGCCCAGGCTGGGGCAAAGATGAGAGAACTGGAGCAAAAATACTGCATGATGGCTTGGACTAATCCGTAGCAGCTAGATAAAGTATATCAAGAGCATACTTTTGCGGTATGTGTTAAAATCTTTAATGTGCTATATTTGGAATATGATATGTAGTTTTTAATTTGTATTTTGTATTGGCAGCTCTCGATACAGATAAAGGGGGCGACGAAGTGCATTGATAAAAGGAGCTAGGAGTTTGGAGAACTTACTCTGAGGCTTGATGCCCAATCATCTTGTATTAGGGAGATCGAATCTGAGCTCAAGCTAGAGAAAATGAAGAGAGCCGAAGATGCTAAGGCTGCTGAACAGCTGTCCGAGCATAACGATGTTATGTCACGATCATAAGAGGCATTAAAGATGGAGAAAGATCTCTTTGTCCATTCTTTTTATAGCTTTGGATTGATTGCTGATGATGTAGAGTTAGGACGAACTGGCAAATATGATGAGATAGTCTTTCCTCGGATGTAGAGGACAAAGTGGTGGCTGATACTGTTAGTCCAGCCAATGTAGTTACTTCACCTACTAAACCAGTTCGATCTACTAAGAAGACATTTGATCCTCCATCTGAGGTAGAAATCAGCAAGAATCTCTAATCATTCTATAGTATCCTATTTTAAACTATACAGTTCGTTTGATTTTGATGTGATTGTACTCTGTATGGTCATAAGCTGTTTAAGTTTGATTGATACCTTTTAATATATTCGTCTTGAATGTTTGTATTATAACAAGATATTTGTAATCTATGTAGGAAGTAGATCGAATGAGAAAAATTATTTCCGACTTGGAGAGATCGTTGGGTAGAGCGAGGGATTTGGTGGCCCGTGTGCAATAAATATTAAATGAAACTGAATATGAAATAAGGCAGTTTAAGTCTAATTCAGAGAATTTTTTTAATGAATTATATGACCTCCAGTGTAGATATGCTAAGATAAAAATAGAAAGGCATGAGGTGTTAAGAAAGGAAGAGGAAAGGGGGATGTTAGTTCAAAAACTAGAAGAGTTTACCTGTTTTAACGACTCAAGTGATAAGAGTAGGTGTCAAAGTCTGCTGATAGCTCTAACATTTTATTTTGAGGTCGAAGTAGATAGTGAACAGGGTTTAAAAGAAGCTTATGTAGAACTCTTAAAGAAAAGAGGTGTAGTACCGGACCCAGCTCGAGTTATGTTTTTAGTGTAAGAAGCACGTAATCGTCATAGTTTAGAGGTGATAAAATATTCAGCTCGAGCTGGTGTTTCTATTGTATGGGGTGATATAGAACCTTTACCTAATGTTTTTGGCCTTATATAGGATCAGAAGGCCATGAGAATTGTGCTTTTTAGGATAAGGAAAGAGAAAATAGAGGTTCAACAAAAGATAGAGGGCGAGTTAAAGGAATTGCAAGATTTATTGTCGCAACATATAGAGTTAAAAATATCCTTAGCGACGCAATTGTCAAAAGAAGTAACTGTTCGAATGAAGGTAGAGGCTGGTGTGAGGGCTTTGCAAAAAGAAACGTGCAAACGTCTACATAAGGCGTAGATGCAGTTGAAGGAGCATCTGTATCCGTCACGAGCAAAAACTGCAGCTCGAACGGAGCATGAGCATCATATAGAAAGTGTGATTAATTTTTATGGAGGGGAGCTGGTGAGGGTAGAGAATGAATTTAGGAAGTTCGTAATGGAGTGTGTGAAAGGTTTTGATGTCGAAAACGCAAAAGCGGAAAATATGTGGTTTACAAAAAATGAGGAGAAGGTTGTTGAAAAATCTATTTCTAGGCCGAGAGAAAATATCTCAGAAGAAGACGAGGAGGAGGTCGAGAGCCTGATACCCCGATCGCGGTGAAAGCAGCTCCAGCAGGTGGTGGTGACCTTTATATCTCCTATAAATGTTTAAGTAAAGAGTTCGAGATACAAGGGGAAATCCTCTAGTAGCCTAAAAAGGCGAAAGTAGAGTAATTTAGTTAAATAACAAACTTGCATGCGCATAAGTTGCTTTTTGTAAACTATTTTTGATGTTGAATGAAAACTGTTCTCTGTGAAGCCTTTATAAATGTATTGATAGTACTCAAATATTATAATCTTGAGTAAATTTTTGTTTACTGTGATATGTAATCTGTTTGAATATGTAAAGTAGTATAAATGTTAACTGTTGTGACAGGTGGAACTGGCAGTTGTTCAGAGCCAATGTGACGCGTTACGTGTTCGAAACAAACAATTTAACGCTGAACTAACTTTGTGTCAGGGGGCACTAAAGAGTACAACTGAGTTAGAAGAAAAAATGAATGTGAAGATATCAAAAGAGCAAAATTTAGTAGTTTGTTTGACCGATAAACTGTAAGATAAAGAAGCTAAACTAGCCAATGAACTGAAAAAGATAGAGGTATTAAAAGAAGTTATAAGGAAAAGGGATGTGGAAATCGTGGGTAGTTCGAGACAAATTAACCAACAAGGAACGGAATTGATATCTGTGCGAACTCAAATTATGGAACTGCTGACGGCATTAGAGAAGGAAGAAAATAATGTAAAAGACTTGCAAGATTTGATAAACATGTTCGAAGCGAAGAGAGATGGGGCGCGAGTAGCTATCGAAGAGGTAAAAGATCGTGTCCGCAAATTTGAAGTATTGTGGTATGCTACGAACATGATGTTAAAAGAGATAGAAAAGGACCATAGTGAACAAGACGAAACGATAAATAAGGATTCGATCATGATCTGTGCTATAGAACATAACGTTCAAATGATGACGTTAGACATTTAGGAGTATCAATTGGAAAATGGGGAACTGCGTGATATAGAGACCAAATTGGAGGCTGATCTTTGCAAGACTATAATAAGTCTTGAGGAAGAAGTATTAGAGAAGAAGTATAATCAAGCATGGACAGATGAATCAGTAGGCTTGGTAGCAAACATGGATGAATTTGTGGCGATAATGGAAGGTCGTAATGAGGCGACGCTGAGTGAAAAGCGAGCTCTAGAAGATTATTGCAGAAGTTTGGAAGTTACGGTGATGGAAGGTAAAGGACAACTTGCAGGGTTGGTGCTTCCTGATAAGGTGAAATATGAGGCAAATACTGCACATACGAGATAAATAATGGCAGTGCTCTCCTTCTTTGTATCCGAGGAGATTGGAGGCGGAAAGCAAAACTGTATATGACAAGCTAGTTGCTGATGGTGTATAGTTTGAGATGTGATTGATACGATCTGATTATCTGGATCCCATGATAGAAAAAATTGGTGTTCTTACAAAAAATAAGGTTGCAGAAGGAAAGTAAATTGTAACTGGGAGGATGCCAGAGTTTATGCGTTGCAACTTCGTGGGGAAAGTTTGTATAGTACTGTGCATAACTTAAATGACAGTTTGAATAATAACTTGAGTGACTGATGAGGCGTTATGTCTGTTAGAAGGGATTATTTGGACTATACTAATGAAAATACAGTAGATAGAGTTTAACAAGATGGAACAGTTGATAAAAGTAATGATCTATACAAAATTATACTAACCATGTGATGAATCGATTGTGATGTATAAGCTTGTTAGCTGTTTTGCCGTATAACATAAAGTTGGTTTGGCTGAAACAACAAATGCTTAATATAATAGAAGATCGGTTTTGTTGAAGCAACAAACGATCTGTAACATGTAAAATAGAAGATTGGTTTAGCTGAAGCAACAAACAATCTGTAATGTAATATAAGATCAATTTGGCTGAAGCAACAAACGATCTATAATATAATAGAACATCAGTTTGGCTGAAGCAACAAACAATCTGTACTGTAATATAAGATTAATTTGACCGAAGCAACAAATCTATACTGAAATAGAATATCAATTTGGTTGTAGTAACAAACGATCTATAATGTATTAGAATGAGATAAACCCACTGGTAAACTGTCATGTTTAGACATGTTATCTGTATATAGAAGTACTTGTATGATATATTAGAAAAGTTCTGCATTATAAGGCAATAAAACACAAGTATTTTATTGCTCCTAGATTGGCGTACAAAGAATGTTAGATGAAGTACTGTATGAAATAGTAGAGAGTACTCTGATGTATGGCAATCAAACATAAGAATTTTATTGATGTAAGACCGACGTACAAGATGATAGTTTTATATAGGAAAGTACATTGTCATAGATTATTATCTTTGATATAGCTTCAATCACCTCGTGTTCCAAGGATTAGGCCCTCGCTTCCCATGTTCGGGGGCGAGATCGTAGGAACTAAGTTTACTTTTTTTAACAATAATAAAAAGACCTTCTCAATTTTTGGTGAGTTTTCCAGCATTAACTTCTTTTCTGTGTTTGGAAACTTCCCAGAGTACTAAATCTTTAATTTTAAACTCTCTATGACGAACTCGCTTATTATAAGATCTGGCTAAAGCTTGGTGGTATCGTCCCAAGTTTATGATTGCTCTGTCTTTAGTTTCCTCAATCCAATTCACGTTACATACCAACTAGAATTTATTTTCTTCGTCCGTCATGGTATGGTCTCATAATGGGTGATGATATTAAGTGGGGATTATTGCTTTAATACTGTATGCCAATAGAAATGGCGTACATCCAGTCGATACTTGAGGTATTGTGCGATATGCCCACAAGGCATGCGGTAATTCTTAAACCCAATTACCCTTCTTCTCTGTTAATCACTTTTTTATTCCATTAACGATAGTACAATTAGTGATTTTGGCCTGACCATTTCCTTGTCGGTAATATGAATTAGAAGGAGAGTGAATGATGTTGTGCTGATTGAGGAACTCAAAGACTTTGGAGCCAACAAACTGAGGTCTATTATTGATTTTGATAAGATGGGGGAAACCAAACAGTATTATGATAGTTTCCCATATAAACTTGTTGACTTCATCTTTACATGTGCGACATAGAGGGACTGCTTCCACCTACTTAGTGAAGTAATCCGTTACTACTAGGTGGTACTTCATCTTGCCTGGTGCAGTGGGAAATTCTCCTATGAGGTCGAGGGCCCATCTTCTGAACAGCCAAACAATGTTGCCAGAATTAAGTTCCAAGGTGAGAACTCGAATTTATGGGACATGTCATTGGCATGCATCGCACTTGCAGGCATATTCAATGGCTTGAGCTTTCATTTTGGGCCCAAAAATATCTTAAGTAAGAACCCGATTTGCTAAAGATTGTCCTGTAGCATGGGGCCCACAAGTGCCTTCGTAAAGTTTATACCAGAATTTTTGAGCCTCTTTAGTCGATAGACATTCGAGATATGGTCCTGTAACCGATATTTTATAAAGGGAGTTATCGGCTACGAAGTATCGCTTAATATCATCAAGCACACGTCTTCGTTCAGTAGGATCTTTGGGGAGTTCGCCATCAAACTTGTTTTGGGGTCCAATATATGTTAGAAAATGTCATCTCCAATCGTCTTCATCCTCTTCAATCCCCCTGTAATTATAGAATTTGAGTTGATGATGTTAATGCTAGGGGTGGATATTACTTCGATTTTGAGATGTCAAGCTTCCGTGCTGAGTACTCCTGCCAAGTAGGCAAGGGAATCAGAATGTCTATTCTCTCCTTGAGGTAAATATTCAATGGTAGCTTTCTTAAATCTACTCATTCTGCCGGCTATTGCTGCGGCGTAATCAATCATTTTAACGTTTTTCTTGAAAAAAAATTATATAATGGCTCACAATGAGTAAAAAGTCCATGTATACAGATAACTCGGAAACTCTAATCTCAAGAGCCATATCAAGACCATGTATTAATGTTTTATATTCAGTCTCATTATTGGTAGCATCGAAGTTGAGTCTGATTGTTTTTTTTAATTTTGTCATTAGAAGGCATAATAAGGACGATGCCGATACCTGACCCCGCAGGTCTGGCAAAACTATCAGTTAAAAGATGCCAACCCTTTTGAGATATCTAATCTGATTTTTCTTTGAACTTTTCTTTATTGATTTTTGAACTATCATCTCCCCAGTAAGGATCTTCTACAGGGAAGTTAGCACGAAAATCAACTACTGCTTGACCTTTTTTAGAATGTCGTGGTTCGAAACGTATATCATGTTCTCCAAGAGTTACCGACCATTGTTGTAATCGTCTAGATTTTTCACGGTTGAAAAAGATTTCGCGCAAAGGATAATTTATCATTACTCGAATTGAGTGGGCTTGGAAATACTGGTTTAAGTTCTGTGATGTGTAAATGAGAGCTGACAGTAATTTTTCTATCTTGGTATACCGAGATTCTATTGGAGTGAGAGTTTTGCTGATGAAGTGGATAGGTTTCTCTGCCTTCTTATCAAGTCGAATAAGGACAAAACTCAAAGATTCGTCGGTAACGGCAAGATATATGGTGAGCTCTTCTCCTTCTTTAGATTTACTCATCACCAGTGGTTTACCCAAATAACGTTTGAGTTTTTAAAATGCTACTACACATTCTGGAGTCCGTTCAATCTCAGGATCTTTTTTAAATTTCTTTTTTGTCGTCCCTTCATGCAATAGGTCGAATAACCATCGACATCAATCTGAAGACCTGGAGACAAAATGATTTATTGCCGCTATCTTGCCTACAATCTTTTGTACAACTTTCTTTATTTTTGGAGAAGACATAGACAACAGTGCACGAATACGATATGAATCAGCCTCTATTCTTTATTTGATGATCAAATATCCCAAGAATTTGCCTGACTAGACCCTGAACTGGCACTTGTCAGGATTGAGTCTCATTTTGTAGAAACGGAGAATTCTAAAACTTGTGATTAAATCTGCGATATTGTTATCCTTTTTGAGACTTTTACATAGCATATCATCAATGTAGACTTCCATTGTTTTTTCGAGATGGTCTTTGAACATTTGTGTCATCAACCTTTGATAAATGGCTCCAACATTTTTGAGACCGAAGGGTATAACCCTGTAGCAATATAGGCCATGCTCTGTAATAAAAGCTACTTTTTCTTGATCGTCATGTAGCAGAGGTATTTTATTGTACTCTAATACGGCATCCATCATGGACAAGAGTTTGTATCCCATGGTAGATTTGAGCAGATGGTTTATGATAAGAAGTAGAAAATTGTCCTTTAAAGTATGTTTGTTGTGGTCCTTAAAATCCACGCATACTCTGATCTTACTATTTTTGTTTGGTACTGCTACAATGTTCGAGATCCATTCTTGATAATTGGTTTTTTAGATGAAACCAACTTCAATGAGTTTATCGATCTCTTTGTTGACTTCTTTTCGGAGTCTTGGTGTTAAAGTTCTCTATTTTTGTTTAACGGCTTCAGCTTTATCTTTTAAATTAAGATTATAGCAGGCCAGATTGGGATCGATGCATGACATTTTGTGAAATGTCCAAGCAAATACATCACTATTGTCTTTGAGGAACTGAATAAGAGCATATCGTTCTGCTGTAGGTAGAAGAATGCCAATGAATGTACCTCTCTTATCTCCACTGATTTCGACGTACTCTGTGATTTCTGTACTTGGCAGCTGGTTTTTTGTAGAGTTCATTGTAAATTTTTCGGTAATATTTAATGTTATTTTTTGTAATTTCTATGCAAGCTGTGGTAGCGATGGTTCTGGTACGATGGTAACAGTATTTTCAGAGGCTCAACCTAGTTCTGACTGCCTTTGATCTCATAAATTCTAGCATTCTATTTGAATCGCTGCGCCAAATGATAGGTCAGCGGAATAGCTGGCATATTATGTGGCCAGCAGCGTCCCATTATCCCCAAATAATAGGCTTTTGCATTGATAACGTAAAATACAACATCAACTGTTGCTGGTCCTACCGTAATAGGAAGTATAATCTTTTTTACACGTTCTTCTTTAGAACCATTGAATTCATAGATATCAATATCACTAGGCTGTACTTTATCTGCCAGCCCCATCTAATCAATTATGCTTTAAAAAATTAGTTCGATACTACGGCCAGTATCTACCATCATTGTATGAAGTACGACATTTCTCATCTTTAACATAATCACCAATACATCATGGTGAGGAAAGTTGACGTAACGAACATCATAATCATTAAAAGAGATCCATATACATTGGGAGCTAGATACGGGAAGTAACTGAGCTTCATTGTTATCCATGGACGAGTCGTGACATTGGCCGACACGTCGTCTTTTGCTCCTATTCGATTGGTTAATAGTGTGAGTCTGAATGATGTGGCTGAGGGAGAGATGGTATAAGTACTTCTCTACTACCATTTCTTCGACCTGTACGACCTCTGTGGGAAGTCTGTAACTCCCGTTCTTGTAAATTTTAACGTCCATGATGTATTCGTGCATTCGTCCATCTGCAAAAATATACTCCAGCAATCGCTGTAAAGGGAAGCAATGCTCTGTCTCATGATGTCAAACTTTGTGGTGAATGCAATATGGTTTGTTCTCAATGGGTTGGAGATACTGTGTATTGCGAAAAAGCTTATCCTTTTAAAGTATAGGATAAATATTGGCTATGGTAATAGTCATCTTGGAAAGACAGGGTTTTGGCATATTACTGCCTTTCTGAGGTCAATCTTCATTAGATTTTGTTTGCTTCCTGTCTCCTCCTTGATCAGCAGTATTGCTAAAATCTTAACCTGTAAATTGATCTCTAGCTGTCAATGTTGATTTTTGAGTTTTCTGCCTATCAGACACCATCCTTTCGAGATCGATATACCCGTTAACTTTTTTGATTTTGTCCTCAGAAGTTGTAGGTTGGTTTAGAATGAGGTATTCCTTTGCCCTTCCATTGATGAGTAAAGCATTGGTGAAGGCTAAAATAATAATCTTATGATCAAGCCGATCTACCTTTTGAGCCAATTCTGGGAACTTCTTAGTGAAAGTCTCGAGCTTCTCTCTTAGTACTTTCTTAAGGCTAAATAGAGAATATAGATTCTCCTCTTTGTCTCTATTGTGCGAGTAATTTTTGATGAAGATTTCTTTTAACTGCTTGAAAGTTGTAATAGATCCTTCTGGTAGGGTAAACCATGACAAAGGTTTACCTAATAAACTGGTAGGAAAGAGCTGGCATAGAATGTGGTTGGATATTGAATGTAAACCTTGAGCGTCCTAGAATTCTTGAATGTGTTCCACTAGGTCGGTCCCCTTGTATTTTTAGATTTTCGGAGTGTAGAAACTAGTAGGAACTTCGCCATCTAGTAGCTCATGTGTGATCGGGCTCTTTTGTAATCTATTGTGGATTCCTTTAGTGGTTTAAATTTGAGCATCGAAGATCTTTTTGATACTCTTTCTTGAGTCACGTACTGACGAGCTGTGGTGGTTGGTCGCAGGACTTGTCCTTTTGCGAGGGATGTGGTCGCCACTTCCTTCACTGATTCGCTCGAGAGCCGGAATTCGAACTCTTCCTTGGGGTGGCTCTTCTTATCTGACTCCAGCAAGACCGTCATCAACTTCTTGGTGTACTTCCTTTATTTGAGCGGGATCGCCCCCATGTTGCTTATGATTTGATTGAGCTTCACCACCCAGATTGTTCGTATGAGGTTTTAGTCTGTCAAGAACGGAAACCCGCGAAGCAGCTGGCAGCATGCCTTTGTTCTTCTGGGTTGTGGCCTATTGACTTTACAGAACCTTCAACGCGTCCTAAACGCATGTAAGTTGTTTATCCAGAGCGGCTCGCCTTTCAGTTTCAGAATTAAGATTGGCCCGTAACTCTGCTAGTTCGACGTTTCTTGCTCCTGGAGAAATTATCATACTATGTTCTGAAAGTATCATCTCGTAAAGAAATAATCAGCTATTTTCTGAAACAATGATTTTGAGAACTTCGTTCCCACAGACGGTGCCAAATATAATAGCCTAATTTCGTGATCCAAAATTAACCTTTACACTAAGGATATTCAGAGCTTCTAAGACGAATAATGGATGAATTGTAAAACAAAGCTTGGCGTAGGAAACCTTTGAATAGGTTAAAAACCACGACCTCTCTTGAGGATTAAGAAAGAGAGTGATTTGTTGATAGCTACTAGATATTATAAGAGAAGCTCTGAATATTTTTTTATAAAGTTTGAGTGAGTATTTCTCTGTATTTTTTTGTCCCTTCATCTCAGATTCTCTAGTCCTATTTATAGGTATTATAATATGACCGTTTGACAACCATTATTATATTTAGTGATGGACGTTACAATATATGCTTGATATTCTTTGACCAGATTGTGTAACGTTCTGATCTTTGCTGCTTCGTAATGGCTTTATTGATGATAGTACGTTTACTTAATTCAAAATGTTAATGTAGAGGTAAAAAATGATGACTAAAAATCTGTAACTGTAATGTGTTTTTAGTAGTGTTACCTGTATGTTGAGGAGGTCGAGTGGTCGCATGCTGGCCGAAGATGAAGCATGAGTCCAAAATACAGAATAAGCCATTACAAGATGACTCTTAACCAAGAGCATGAGAGGCATCATGGGCGAGTGGTGTTGGCTGAGAAGTTCGTACTATATCTGTTTCCTGATATTGCTGCCTTGATTCTGATTGTGCTATAAATGTACCATGTGTTCTATTGGTAAGGCCGGATGATCGTATGATGGTCGAAGATGAAGCATGAGTCTAAAATGCAGAATAAGCCACTATAGTATCGAACTAATCTTCCAAAATACGATTGATCAGATGGGACTAGCCGAGAAAGTTCAGCCTAGTGGCAACAATATCAGTGGTTTCAATGGCTCCAAAGAAGAACGTGTGGGAAAAATTATACTTCTTATTACCACAGGACCGGCGACGGTTAATGTTATGTTTTACATTATAAACATAAAATCCCATTATTTAGGAATCATGGGACGCTGCTGGCTGTATAACATGCGAGTTATCTCATAGACCTATCATTTGGCATTACATTTCGATTAGAATGGCGGCATCTATGAAATCAAAAACAGTAAGAAGCTAGCTCAAGCTTGCGAAAATATTGTTGCCATCTTGACGGAACCACCAGCACAACAGATCGCATAGCAATTACAGAATACTACAGAGAACCAGCTGCCATGTATAGAAATTACAGAATACGTCAAAATCAATGGAGACAAACGGGGTACCAACATTAGGACTCTTTTGCCTACAACAGAGTGAAATGCTCTTATTTAGTTTCTCAAAGTCAATAGTGATGTCCTCGTATGGACATTTAATGAAATGCCAGGCTTTAATACAAATTTAGGTTGCCACAAGCTTAGTTTGAAAGATAAGGATGAGGCAATCAAACAAAAATAGAGAACTTTAGCACCAAGGCTACGAGAAGAAGTCAATAAAGAGATCGATAAACTTATTGAAGTTGATTTTATTCGAAATGCCAATTACCCCAAATGGATCTCGAACATCGTAGCAGCTCCGGAGAAAAACGGCATGATCAAAGTATGCGTGAATTTCACAAACCTCAATAAACATAATCCGATAAATAGTTTTCTCCTTCCTATTATCCACCATGTACTTGATTCCACTGCTAGACACAAACTCTTGTCAATGATGGACACCGCATAAGGATACAATTAGATACCCCTTATGCCCGAAGATCAAGAGAAAATAGCTTTCATCAAAGAACACGGATTATACTGCTTCAAAATAATGTCTTTTGGCCTAAAGAACGCCGAAGCCACTTACCAGAGACTGGTGACTCAGATGTTCAAAAACCATCTTGGAAAAATAATGGAAGTTTACATTGATGATATGCTGTGTAACAGTCTCAAGAAGGAAAACCATCTCGTAGATTTGTACACAACCTTCGAAATTCTGTGATCCTACAAAATGAGACTAAATCTCGACAAATGCCAATTAAGAGTCAAATCAAGAAAATTCTTGGGATATTTGATTAACAAGCAAGGTATCGAGGCTAATCCAGATCGTATCCGTGTATTGTTATCCATACCTTCCTAGAGGACCAAGAAAAACGTCCAAAAGATAGCTGGCAAAATAACAATAATAAATCATTTTGTTTCCAAGTCTTCAGATCGGTGTAGATTGTTATTCGACCTCCAGTGAGAAGGAATGAAGAAAGGGAAAACTCAAAAAGATCCCGAGATTGAGTGGACTACGGAGTGTGAAGCATCATTTCTAAAATTGAATCGCTACTTGGGGAAACCACCAGTTATGAGTATACCCAAGGAAGGAGAAGAGCTTACGATATATCTTGCAGTTACGAATAATTCACTCAACTTAGTTCTCATCCGACGTGGCGAAAAGATGGAAAAAACTATCTACTTTATCAGTAAGAGTTTCACTCCAACAGAAACACTGAACACTAAGATTGAAAAATTGCTCTTAGCTCTCGTCTATACATCGTAGAAGTTAAAATAATATTTTTAAGCTTATTCAGTTCGAGTAATGACAAATTACCTCTTGTGCAAAGTTCTATCCAAATGCGAGAAATCCAGGCGAGTCCGGCAATGGTCGGTTACTCGTGGTGAACACGATATACGTTTCAAACCACGACATTACGAAATGGGGAAAGTAGAAGCAGATTTCTGCACAAATTTTTTAGTAGACGACCCTGATTGGAAAGAGGATAGTACTGAGATAAATGGGGAACAGTTTGAATAGAAATCGGATTTGATATCCAAGAAAGATTGACGCCCTTTAACTAACAGTTCTGCCGGACCAACTGGGTCGGGCATCGGGATCGTTCTTATCATACTTTCAAATGACAGAATTGAGAAATTAGTCTGACTTAACTTCAAAGCTACCAACAATGAGACCGAATATGAGGCACTAATCCACAGACTGGATATGGCACTAGAGATTGGTGTGCCCAAATTATCTGTTTACACGAACTCCTTATTAATTGTGAACCATTATGCGGCCAAATATTAGAAAAATGGAAAGATGATCAACTACGCCACAGCGGTAGCCGACAAAATGTGCAGATTTAAAAAGGCTACAATCGAACACTTACCACGTAGAGAAAACAGACATTCTGACTCCCTTACCTACCTTGCTGGCGTCCGCGGAACGGAATCCCGATATTTAAAGATCGAAGTGGGATCCACCCCCAACATTAACATCATTAGTTCAAATGCCATTAATACTGAGGGTAACGAAGAGGTCGAAGATGATTGGAGACGACCTTTCCTCATATATATCGAACCTAACAATGCATTTGATGGTGAACTCCCCGAGGACATTAATAAAAGAAAATGCTTAATAGACAATGCTAAATGATACATTGTTGATGACAATCTCCTTTGCAAAAAATCGGTTACAGGACCCTATCTCCAATGTTTATCTGATAAGGAGGCCCAAGCCTTCCTACACAATTTATATGAAGGCACTTGCGGATTCCTTGTGGCAAGATGGTCTTTAGAATACCAAGCTCTTACTCAAGGAGTCTTTTGGCCTAAAATGAAAGCTCAAGCCATCGAATATGCCAGTAAATATAATGCCTACCAATGACATTGACCCAAAATTTGAGCTCCGGCTTTAGAACTTCATTTCTTCCAGTAAGGTTGTCTGGCCATTCAATAGATGGTCCCTCGATCTCTTGGGAGAATTCCCAACTATACCAGGAAAATAGAAGTACTTCCTAGTAGCAACAGACTACTTCACCAAATAGGTAGGGGCAGTTCCATTGAGTCAAACACGCGAAGATGAAGTCATCAAATTTATATGGAAAAATATTATAATATGGTTTGGGTGCCCCTACCTCATCAGATTAGGTAATGGACCACAGTTCGTTGGTTCAAAGTTCATCAATTTCTTCAATCAACATATCATTATCCACTCTCCTTCAAATATGTATTACCCCCAAGGCAATGGTCAGGCTAAAATCACTAATCGTACTATAGTCGGCGGAATAAAAAAATGATTGCAGAAAAGAAAGGTAATTGGGTACAAGAATTTCTACACGTGTTTTGGGCTTACTGAACAATACCTCGAGTGTCGATTGGATATGCACCATTCTTATTAGCTTATGGTACTGATGCAATCATCCCCTCTTAGTATCATCACCCACTACGTGATCATACCTTGACCGATGAAGAAAATGAGTTCTAGTTGGCGTGTAACATGAATTAGATCGGTAAAATAAGAGACAGAGCAATCGTGAACTTGGGAAGGTACCATCAAACTTTAGAAAAATCATATAACAAATGAGTTTATCACCGAGAGTTTGATATTAAAGATCTCATCCTCTGAGAGAACCCAAAATACAGAAAAGAACTAAATGTAGGGAAACTCATAGAAAATTGGGAAGAACCTTTTATTATTATCTGCAAAAGTGAACTTGGTTCTTATGACCTCGCTATAGTAGATGGAGATCGAGTCCCCAATCCTTGGAGCATAAAGAGATTGAAGTCATATCGAAGTAAATCATCTCCCAGAGTTTACATTCTACTATTCCTTATATTTTTTACGTCGCTCTTACACCAATGAAATACTTGTGTTTGCCCAACCTACATCATAGTACTACTCTACTATCTCATATAGTATTGTTTTACTATTTCTTATATTTTTGTACGCTGTTCTTTTACCAATGAAATACTTGTGTTTGATCGACCTACATCAAAGTACACTTCTACTATCTCATACAGTACTCTTCTACTATCTCTATCATTTTTGTACCTCGTTCTTACACTAATGAAATACTTGTGTTTGACCGACCTACATTACAATACTTTTCTACTATCTCATACAAGTACTACTCTACTATCTCATAAATATAGAGCACATCTACTATATCACAGATAACCAATAGGATGACCCCAATAATATTATCACATTACAGATCGGGTATTGGTTCATCCAATTCAATCTTTTAACACAAAATAGGTCAGTTATTGCTTAACGCAATTCAATCTTCTATTATACTCCAGGTCGGTTATTGGTAACCCAATTTGGCTAACAGATTACACACATCAAAACCACAATTGGTCATCAAAGGTCTAACACATACATAAAGATCACTAATTCTACTACCAGTTAAATTTGTCGGCAGTAGTTTAGGTGATCTAACACAAATAGTCCACTTTTATAATAGTACCAACACTCAATCGCTAAGTTTAGCCAGCGGGTTAGCATACAAACTTTTACCACGTTTTAGAGGATCTCGGCGCATCAGTTCTGGTACCCTCACAACAACAATTTTTTTTCCTTCCTCGCATCTGCTTTTATTAAGAATGCTAATTTTTAACATAATACGAAAAAAGTATTTAGTTTGAACTAGCTGCATATCACACTTCACACCATTTGCGATCATGCTACTATGTATCGTGTCTCTTTCTTATTCAAGTCTCTTGAGCTCGGACACAAAAAAGGTAAACACTGCCGCCATTTCTCTGTCATGCACGTCACTTGCCTCAAACTTAACCTTGTCAGGCACGACGAGCTCTACAATCTTTCCCTTCGCCTCATTTAGCATAACTTTCAAATTTTTACAGTGTGCCTCCACCACCAGCTTTTCCTCTATAAAAGCTTTATTTCGTGTTTCCATCACTATCATGAACTCATCCATTTTTCCCAACATAAGTAACAATTTCTCCATAATAAACTAATTGTAGAGCCTCTCATCAACCTCTATGTTAAGATTTCGTTGAGCTGTCACAAGATCCTCCCCCAATTTGTTCTTTGAACTTGTCAGCTCCCCAATTACTGTCTGATACTCCATTATATTAAACTACAACACTTGATTTGCGTCCTCTAAGTTCCATATTTTAATACAATACTTTTTTGCTAACTCGGTTTGTTCGTTGTTACCTTCCTCCAACTCTTTTTCCCTAATATTAGTAATATTGGACATTCCTTTAAACTTACGAGCACGCTCATCTGCCTCCCTCACAGTAGATCGCGCGCTAATTATTTTTGCCTCCTGCTTGGTTACTCGTTCTGAGATATCACTTATACGACATTCATCTTTTCAATGTCCAAATTCCTTTCCTTCACAACTTCATTTAATTCCCCCACTTTTTCATGCACAATAGCTAATTTGGCCTCCTTACTTTCCAATTGTTCGGTCAAATTACGCACCGTACCTTGCTCTTCAATCATCCTCACCTCCATTTTTGCATTTAACTTAGCAGCATTTTTCAAATTAGTAATCGATTTTTCATTCAAAATGTGACATACTTCACACTGACTTTGAACCTCTGCCAGTTCGACCTGCGTCAATAGTTTTAAGTCGCACATAAAATAGTTCGTACATCAAAACAATTTATATATCACAATTCACAATTTTACTCAACAATATAATACTTGTGTATTTTATCATCAGAGACAGAACATATTTTATCTATCATCAGAATAGTATACAAATATCTAAAGCATATGTAAAGTTTTCAACCAGTTAAATAGTCTACTTTCGCTCCCTCGAGCTACGAGAGGACTACCCCTTATTTCTTGATCTCCTTGGCCTATTTATCTGTATATCCAAAGGTGCAATAAAGGTTACCACCTCCTGCTAGCGCTGCTTTCGCCATTATCGAGATATCAGGCTCTTAACCTCCTCCTCGTCCTCCGTTGACAAATTTTGTGTCAGTTTAGGAGTTGATTTTTCAACAGCCTTTTCCTCCTCATGTTTTGTAAACCACATATTTTTAGCTTTTTCATTCTCTACATCAATGTCTTTCCCCCAATCCATAATATACTTCCTAAATTCGTTCTCTACCCTTGCCAACTCCCCTCCATTAAACTCAATCACGCTCTCTATATGACGTTCATGGTCCATTTACGCTACGAACTTTGCTCGCGACGGATACAAATGCTCCCTCAACATCATATTCGATCTATTAAGACACCTACACGTTTCCTTCTATAATATACCCAACTCTTCCAATTCCCCTTCTACCTTCTTTCTAACAGTTGTTTCTTTTGCCAGTTGATTTTCCAGCGAGGTATTTTACTCCATACTTCGCTTCAGCACATTTTACAACTCCTTTAACTCACTATCTAACTTTCTTTGCACCTCTATCTGTTCTTTCCTTATTTCTAAAAACAAAATCCTCATTGCTCTTCGATCTTACATAAAGCTAAGAGCATCAGGTAAGGGACCTATGTCACCCCATATGACAGACATACCAGCTCGAGATCAGTATTTTTTTGCCTCTACGCTATGACGATTACGTGCCTCTAGAGCTAAAAACATAACTCGAGCTGGGTCAGGCGCTACACCCCTTTTCTTTATAAACTATACATAAGCCTCTTTTAAACCCCGCTCACTATCTACTTCGACCTCAAATTACAGTATCAGAGTTTCCAAAAGCTTCTGACACCTGGCTTTATCACTCGAGTTTGTAAAACAAGTTAAGTCTTTAGATTTCCGTACTAGTACCCCTCTCTCCTCTTCTCTTCTTAAAACCTCATCCATTTCTATTTTTTTTTGCATATCTACACTGTAAATCATATAATTCCTTAAGAAATTTCTCTGAATTAGATTTAAACTGCCTCCTCTCATACTAAGCTTTATTTAATACCTGTAGAATATGAGTCACAAAATCCCTCGCTCTACTCAACGATCTCTCCACGGTGGTAATAGTTTTTTTCAACTACTCTATCTCCTACAAAGATTACAAATTTTCTATTATCAAACATACATTCAAACAGGGCACAATAAATTTATGACAATCAAACTCCACAGTTTCAAAGTGCACAGAAAATAGTCTCATCAAACTAAGAAAAGAACGAAAGCTCTACTTAGACGGAGGTTCTACTTCATTACCAGCAGCTGGAACTTGTTCAGTTTGAGGAAGGGGGTACATTGACTGGAGCAAAAACATCTTCAACCAGCTCGTCTTTTGTATCCGAAGCAAAAACTAGCTCCTATTACCTACCTGCTAGGCCCATATCAATATCAGTTTTGCTTAACCCAAAATTACGATAGGATTTGATCATATGATTCCTACATACCAACCCTCATCTCTGCAAAAGCTTTTTCCAGAGTCTCCTCGTGCTCAGACAGTTTTGTATACCACTCTTTAACAGCCTTCATCTCTTCTTCTTTGCTCTCTCTCTCTCTCTTCTTCTTGAGCTCCTCATCGAGCTTCTTCATCCGTGCTGATTAAGCATCGAACCTCTGAATAAGCTCTACATACTCCTAGTTTTTCTTCTCAATAAAAGTTGAAGCCCTTTTAACAACATCGAGAGCAGCCAATACAATACACGAGATCAATAATACATACATCAATCATAATATAGTAAATAGAGAATTTTAATATGTATATTCGTTGTTTGCTCTTGAATCTTCCCTTCGAGCGCCTCGGCTCTGTCCTTGCCATCTTAAAACACCTCAGTCATATATCCCTCAGTTTGGTCACAGCCTTAGCCTGAGTTTGGTCACTACCCTCGATCTCATGTTGTTTTATTTTAAAAGATCTCTTTTATGCTTCTAGAGAAGTGACCTCGTTCACTGTCTGCTCCACCACATCCTCAAAAGCTAGCTTATCACCCTTTTTCCCTTGGCCCTCCCATAGTAGAATACGAAGATGCTTGCACTATCTTTTTTGGCCTCCAGATCTTCTGTGACCCGCTCGTACTCCCTGGCAGAGGCAGAAGGATACCAGTCAAATCCCTTAAAGGAAAAATGGTCTTTTTCTGCTCAGCCATAGCTCGATTTTCGTAAGCTCATTGAACTTTTGGAACTCTGGAGTCTACTCTTTTATCCCTACGAATATTCAACTCTCCGAGCACTTGCTTCAACTCGACCTATTCGAGAGCTATACAGTCAAACAAGCTTATATTACCAGGGAAAAATTTGGGATCAGGACCTGGCAGACAAAATCAAAGAAATGATTAACAGCTTGAAGATAAACTGATATTCAATCAAGTTAGCAGGCGTTACTTACTCGGATTAAAATATTTATGGTCCTGGTCGAGCGCGGGTCTATCTGAAACTTGCATCATTCCACGGTCTACCAGCAGATTCAAAGTCAAAAAACTTTGACCTAGATGAGTCACTAAATAGATAACCACTATTATGGGCTTTGACATACTTCATTTTGTAAAATTTTAGCACGTCGGCCGTTGCGAGCTGCTTTGCAGTCCCGTTCTCTCTCTATTTCTCATTCAATGCCTCACATACCCACATCATCTCAAAAATATTCCCATTTAATTATGCGGGGCAACACTACAATACATTCATAACCCCTTTCTGAAAATAGGTCAAAGGAATCTTAAGCCCATATACGACTTGTTTTAAATAGTACAGAAAACCATCATTCGGGTCTGCCATTCCCACCCCATTAAAGTACATAATCTCTACGTCTTCCCCAATTCCTTTCTCCCTCTTCCACAAATCTAAACTGGGCACTTGATAGTGTACCTCTTCTCCTTTCCATGGTACCAAGGTTCTAAACCATAGGCCTTGCTCTATTACATAATTTCCCCACTCCTTTTTTTACTTCTTTTGAAATTTCATATATTTTATCCCTATATCTACTCTCTCTTGATATATATAAAAAGTATAATCCTTTGCCCCATTTTATCTTCCTCGACTACATTACCCTCTTCACTGGGCCTTTCAGTCCCTATACCCACAGTGGCTTCCCTCATATTTATCGTCTCCTCCATACCTCCACAATTGTCATCTCTACCCGATGATGATGTTTCCTCCGAACTATATGACACTAGAAATTTATTAGTGAGCTTTAGGTTTTTTGAATGCATACTTGCCCTACAGGTACAAATTATTTTAAATTATTTTCTCTATCTCTATAATACAACACTTACATAATTATATGATATACCACACATATAGCAGAGCCAAACCTCACTTCTACTTTTTACCCAGTTAAAACATTTATTTTCAAAACTTTCCAGGATAACAAAAAATTAATTTCAACTTTCCCTCTTCTTCTCCAAAAATAGTTCTCTATCTAGACATTTGTTACCATTCTCAAAAAATATACAAATATTCACTATTACAGGCAATCAATCATTTTTTAACCCTTACATTATCAAATTTAAACATCATCAATCAATCATATACAAAGGCGATTAACAAACCAACACATACAAAGAGTACCATTCACTATAATTAAAACAGAGAAGAAAAGTTTACTAACCTGTATTAGAAGACCCATAATCTTTTTGTTTGCACACACCTTTCATAGAGATTGACTAATTCCATTATTTCTCCAACAACTCTCTTTCACCAAGTGAAGCTTTCTCTACGAAGTTATACTCATAACTCAAGCAATTTCTCTATCTAGAAATATTGGTTACGCCACTTTTTTCTCCCTCTATAACTATAGATAATTTATGAGGGAGAGAGATACGAGTTTTTATACTCTCCTTCGGTTTTTGAAATGACGGCTCTTTCAGAGACGTGTCGGTCACCTTTACTACCTCTACAGGCACGTATTTTTATCTCACAACATCATCATGACTTCTGTGATAATGTTTGTTGTTATCACGTCTATCTCTACCTTCAGTCATTAAATAATTGTATCCCTCTTTTCCAAAACAATCTATACGATCCATCACCTTGCTTTTATACTCAATCAAGATTGTACTACACAATACGTCATTCCTATAAATAAAAAATATTCAAAATTCAAAATTATTTGCACAACTGTTAGATTCAGACAGCTGTAATCCATAGTATCTACCACATAAGCAGTTCCACAAACACATTGATCATACTTTTCAGCTTGTAGATTTAATTTACATTATCCTACATTCAGCAAAAAATAAAAATAGAATAATGCAAATGGAGTACTTATTTATTTCGAGCTACCACAGTTCGAGCTTACATTCACATATAGTTACATTTAAAGCTGCCCAGGTAATTCAATGTACTATATAGAATTATCTCCCCTCCTACTGCCCTCTCATCCTCTTCAGCCAGTTTATCCTATGTGATCTCTCGAACAACTTCTTCTCGCAGGGTTACATCCAGCAGTAACTCACGGAACACATCATATTAAAAATAACAATCATATTCTGCACTCCTACCTTCATCATCCAAACTGTCCAGCTGCAATAGACACTCTGGTAATATAGTATCATAAAGCAGCAGGTGAATATCCCGCTCACAGAGTTTAGCCACCTTGATGTTTAACCTAACTTTCATCGTATAACGAACATGCTGAGAGCGTATTTTTACCATGATAACTTCCAATCAACCAGTAACAAGTTTTCCATGTAGAAGAGTACAATGCATAGCACCGAAGGATCAAGATCTTATATAGCCAACATGGAGATCTGTTTACACCACTAATGTCACATACCAAACAGATTTTGAGGGAAAATATGTTACTGGAACAAATTTTTAGAAACAAGGACATCAACAGAATTTTGATGATATTTTGACAACTAGTGTTTTCCATTTTTAGGGTTATATCCTAAGATATTATTCACGTGCTTTGCACAGATGAAACACCCACAAAGATAGAGCTTGCAAAGAATATTCAAGTATGTCCAGCAGTAGCTTCAACTAAGCACCTATAGAAAAATATCATTTACCTAACTACATCAAGGCATTTTCCAAATAGTTCGAACCAACTTCTCCAGAGCACTATCAAATCACCAGGATATTGCAATACGAAATACACATCCTCTATCACTAACAAAGAATACTTATAGTATGCCAATAATATACTTTGACCCCTTCAAAAAGGGCATAGTTCATTGGAACTCTACCGACCTAGTTCATGGAAGTATGCATATTGAAAAGGAGAATTATGTTAAATACTATGGCACAATTCCAAGATAACAGATCAAAAATTCAACAACCAGTTCACATATCCTTCCAATAGTTTGACAAAAATTATTCTTATATCTACATGATCAACAACACGTAAGTATACCAATCTCATCTTAATCAGCACGATCATACTAGCCAATTATTTGACTTCACCAAACGACCTCATTACATTTTCGAACTTCCCTTTTCAAACTCACTTTCCAACATCTTCAACGATATACATACCAAGTCTACTACAATTCAATTTATTCATAACAATTCTCCTACAGTTTGATGTATGGTAGCTCGCACCAATAAACCTCTTTTAGTTCGACACAAGTGCCAGTCATACTTTAACATATTTCTGACCTACAAAATCCATTTTTGCTATTTTTAATTTTAATCACGTACTTTGATTCATCAACAGTTTGAGTTACCATTCTCATTTCATACTTCCCTTTATCAAACAAAGTATTTCACAAGTATGCTAGACATATAATTTTCAGTTCGAACTACAATACAAAATTGACATAGCAATAAATTTTCATTAACTCGAATGTTTCTTCATCTCAAAAATTTCTTACTGAATGATTTACAGACTGCATTACATCAGTTTACAGACCAAAACTCTTCTTCAAGGAAAAAAGAAGATGGTTGTAAAATAGCCTGAAGATAGAAAACTAAAGCATACTTCCATTCTCTGTCTCCCTTCTTTCTCTATAACCCCCACTACCCTCGCGTGACAGAGAAAGAAAAATGATTTTATTTTATAGAATCCACTCACCAGTAGGGCATTGACAAGACTTCCTCAGATGAACACCAACCGCTTCATCCACAGTTGTAACAGCCTCCTCCGCTAGCAGCTGCAAACCATTTTTACGCATCTTCTCCGATGTCACCATGTAATGGAAGCAGACCATTTGATAATTATTGCCATCCACCTCCCCCACCTCTTCATACGTTATACAATGGTAGGTAGGACGCACCAGAATTAGTGTAGGAAGATCCAGAGACTGGGTCCTAAAGTATCATAACTGTAGCTCTAACACTTTAGCAAAATCCCTAGCCTCATGAGACTACCGTCTAGTGGTCACCATCCTCTCAACAGAACAAATATTGAGAAGACAAATTATAGAAGCTATGGAGTCAAAGAAATACTCAGTGAATAACAACAGTAGCAGCCAACCACAACAGTATTTATACTGTAACTTCATTAAAGACGATGTTCCAAATTCCAAATGTTAGAAGGAATTCCCATGCAACAATTTTGACCAAAGCCATTGGTTCTAGGAACCCAATAGCAACACAGATATTCATGAAGAAACATTGGAAATGATTTCCCGATATTAAATAAAGTATTAATGAAGCTTCTCAACTAACACCACTCTCCCATAATACTTTTTGCGCTCTTGGTTGAGAGGAGGTGGTTGTAGTGGCCTATTCCGGATCTCAAACTCAAACCTCATCTTCGACTGTCATATGTTCACTCGACCTCATCAATATACAATTACACGATACACTATGGGACAACTGCAGAGTTTTACTTATTATTTTTGACCTCTACATCAACAGCTTAATTTAACAAATACTCTATTATTAATGAAGCCGTTACAAAATAAAAGGATCAGACCATTACACAATCAGTTTAATGACTCATCAAATCCATATTGCAATGTCCATCATTAAGAATAATAATGGTCGTCAAACAGTCATATTATAAGACCTATAAAAAAGACCAGAGAACTAAGGATAAAAGGACATGAAATTTTGTATAAAGGATTCTACCTAGAAATTTGACACAGAACACTCAGAGCATTCTTTATAACAGTTAGCAATCATCAATAATATCTTAATTTCCAAAATCCTCAAGAGAGGTAATGGTTTTTAACCTATTCAAGTATTTTCCACACTAAACATTTTGTTAGCATTTGCTTTCTTCTTACTAACATTTTGATTATCATTGATATGAGAGACTTTGATATATGATGTTAGGTTCTTACATATATTATTACTAGTGTGTATCGAAATATGATTTTCTTTTATGATGTATATTGCTGGAATAACTGTGATTGTTTAGTGTTTGATAAATTTGTGTTAATAAAGAATATCCCTATGTCTATTGCTATTTAAAAAGGTCACTGGTTTAAAAAAATTGTTGAAGCTTTAATTTAGCTGACTTTGCTCCTCGAAGATTAGATTCCGTTCATAGCTCCAGTATCGGCATACCCCGCCGTCTCTTTTTATAGTTTTATTCTTGGAAGGGCGTAATCTCATACTTTGAGGTTGGCATTCCAGTGTTGAGTAGACCAAGCACTGGGCTTCTAAATCCTTGGGAGAGGGTATACACCATCACTTAGCCAAGTGCTCAAAGACGAGGAACGGTCATTAATTGTTTCAAGCATTCAAGTAAGCAAGTTACCTTTTAAGAAGTTATTGATTTACTAATACAATATTGGTGATCAAGCATTCCTACATGCACTTTTATATACAAATTAAACCTTACTTATTATTAACGACCCAAACATATTGTTTGTTTTTTCAAGGAAGGGGTAATGCTAGATAGTTTACCAATGAGAGACTATTTGACGTATGTAAATAAAGCGATAAACGAAATAAAATCAATATTAAATATGGATGTTTCATATTGTACTCTAGGAGAGTTCAACTTTATATCCTAAATAAAAAAGAGGAAAATGGTCGCTTTTTGTAATGAAGAACATATGATTAATTTTATCAAATGACAACAAATCTTTGGTTTTAAGAATTTGTATTCGCTGGGATAATTATACGAACAAGGCAGATATTGAATCCATACATCTCTATTAATATTCCACATTAATAGGGAGGAAAACTCTGCACCAAGGTTTAGCGTGTGTTGTCAAACATATAGGAATTTTAATTTTAGTCTAAGCTTATTTTCGGATCGGATCGGAAATGGGGGCAGTCGGAATTTTTCTTCTTCTTTTTTAACTGTAAAATACGTTCAAATCCAATCCATTTTTTTTTTTGGAAATCTAAAAAATATTCCGAATTCGTAAAAATTCGGAATTTTTGTTTTAAAAATTCAAAAAAATCAGAAATTTTATATAATATTTGTGAAAATAGTAAATCTTTGGCTTTTTATATGTAAAATTAAACGTAATGTTCTCAAATTAAAATATTCAACCCATACATTGGTAATATCACCACATCTCCATCTAACAAAAAATAAATAATATTAAACTACAAAAAGTACATTAAATATTGAATAAGAATATTTGGAAATATCGGATTGGAGGGTATTCGAAATAATCGGATTGAAAATTTTGGAATAGCAGAAAGCTATCCTATTTGGATCCAAAAAAATTTGGAAAAATTTAGAAATCGGAACTGTAAAATAGAGTTCCAAAATAAATAAAAATTGAAAGTTCAGACAAAAGCTATAGCTCTAGTTTAGTCTCACATTGGCAAAATAGATTTGTGAAGAAAATTTTAAAGACTTTAAAAAGGTAATGGGAGGGAGTTGGGAAACCATACCTTTCTCGGCCTTTTGGCTGAGATCAAGTGTAGTATCTGTTCTTATCAGTTTAATATCTGATATGTGTGGTATTGCCTCACATGATATTAAATTAATTTTTCTTTGGGAGTGTGCCCAATACAATAGCTTGCTATTGGGGCTCTTGAACGTCAGTTAGGTGTTGCATTACTGCAAAGGTTGGTGCACCCCTCCCTAATAAAATTTGAAAACTATTCTATGTTATTTGATGAATTAAATTGCCTATCAAAAGGTATGATATGAAGCTAATCTTTGATGAGTTCCAGTAGTGCCTAATAAAAATGTATTACAGTGTTGCTTCTGAGAAGATGAATTGATTTTGGTAAAATGCTTTGGATATATGTTTATGTAGGTCTTTACAAGAGATTTAAGGAAGTCCTCAGAGGATTGCTTGAGAGTGCTGGGAACTTAATTGGTTCAAAGAATTTTTTGGTGAATGCATGAGAGAATGGTTATTATTCAGTGTGGTCCATTGGTAAAGATTTTATAAAAGTTTTTTTGTGCATGTTGTATGGTGTAGTTGTGTTAAATATTGTTATAAAGGTTTATTAATGATTTGCAAGCTATTTATATTGAGGAATATAATAATATAGAAGCTAACTAGCAATTCTATACCTTGAGATCAATTGAGAGAGAGATAGATTTCTTATTAATATTGGAGAAATGTAAAACTCTACATAATACAAAGTAGATAACCCTATTGAATAGATTACTAAACCTACTCAAACTTTCCCCATAAACCCTAAAGGCCTATAGGCTTGTTAAGAGTCCAATAGGATACCCCAACCCTGTTGGGCTCCTAGCTTGGGCTGGACCCGACTCCTAACACTCCCCCATGGGGTGCTCCATACCAGGATGACTTGCCTCATCCAGACCTCTGCCTAGCAAAACCCCCTTGGGAAAAAAGTTGTACAAGGAAAGAGTACAATCCTATGCCCTGTATGGGTTGTGGACCCGTATACGTTGCCTCATCAAAGCCTCCAGTAAGTAAAACCTCCTAGGATAAAAACTGTACTAGTACAACACACATGTATCTACGTCAAGCTGGGATGACTCCCCCTGACGTCGATCTCCTTGAGATATTGGTAAATAAATCTTCTACAAACCGATTCCGTGTACTAGTTACTTGAACGTAAGTGGTGCAAGAGTCTTCGTGAATAGATTTGCAAAGATATCTTATGAAATGTACTTGTTCATCTTCTGCAACTCATATTTGTGGAAGAACTTTAGTAAAATGTGCTCTGTTCTGTCACCTTTAATAAATCCACCCTTGACTTGAACGATGCAAGCTGAATTGTTATCATACATAGTCGTTTCTTTATCTGGGATAGAACACGCCATAACTTTGATTAATGAGATGTATCTTGGAGCACAGCCATCATTATCTGCCAGCATCATGAAGTGTAAGAATCTTTGTAGTTTGAGGTATAGCTATCACCGTCTGCTTCATCGATCTCCAATAATCTTTATGTATCCCCATACATAAACACATAATCCATTTGACAATGGCCTCTATGTAGGTCTGAGAAGTATTATGTATCAATGTACTCTATACTTTTATGTTTACCATTTCTAGTAGAACAGACCCCAGTCTTTCATACCGATCAGATACCACAGAATGTGCCTAATTTCAATCCAGTACCTTTGGGTAGGAATAGATCTATGGCAAGCCAAATAGTTCACTGTAAATGAGTTATTAGGTCTAGTATACCCAACTAACTATAGCAAAGCACCACCTAGCTTTGGCACCTAGGCCCTTGGAGTTTCTCCCCCATTAGGATGGTGGAAGATGTCGTTGTCCACACCCAAGTGATGGATGCGCACTAAACGACTTAGCACCGTGTGCTACATCTATACCTAAGTATTAGATATATATTACTTAGTGTAAGAGTATACCACTATCAAGATGTTCGATCTGCAAATCGAGACACTACTTAATTTCCTAAGGTCTTGTATTTTGAATTCTTTCCCAAGGTATTCGGCGGCTCTCGCGATCTCCCACGGAGTTCTAATGATATCCAAATCATTTAGTACACTGCTATGATGAGTGAAGCTAATATCTATCTTCTAAATAAGAACGTATAGACAGATAAGGATATTTACATAGACCCGACCTTCAAATACTCAATCAACTTACTATGTCCTATAGGCCCTAATTACTTCAAGTCAGCAATAACTTTTCTAGTTTTATTGCGTACACACCTCGTGTGCCGGGTTAGGGCTACAACTTTTGTCTGAACTTCCATTTTTTTTCAATTTTTGATCCGATCTTTTAGATTTTGGAACCCTATTTTGCAATTCCGATTTCCGAAAATCCCATTTCTGAATTTTTCTGAAAAAATCCAGATCGAAATCGGATAGCATTGTACAATTTCGAAATTCTAAATTTTTTGATCTGATAATTCCGAAAACCATCCTATCCGATTATTCTGAATACCCTCTGATCTGATTATTCCAAAAAATAATCCGAATATCCCTCTGATCCAATTTAATTTTGAATAATCTGAATTGAAACATAAAATATTAGATCTTAAGATTTTTAATCTAGGGTATTCTCCACCGCCTCCTCTTTTCCATTCTCCACTGCCCTCCACTTCCTCTACTTATAAGTTAAATCTCCACTCCCTCTACTCTAAAGTTAAATCTCCACTGCCTCTATTATTTATTTTCTACAGTCTCAATCTTGATTTGCAGCAAAGAAGAAAAGTTAAATCTCCTCTCTAGTTTCAATTCTAAATCTTTGATTCTTGGAGAAGTGAGAACTCCATTATTATGGTTTGATTTGAAGAAGTGAGAACTCTGTTATTCTGAAATTGATTCCAAAATTTATGAATTCGGATTCATTTTTGCAGTTCCAAAAAAATTTGGATCGGATCAGAATAGATTTTATAGTTCTGAAAAAAATTAGAAAAAATTTGACCCCCTCCCTTTCTGATTTGATCCGATCCGAAAATAGGCCTATGTCGGGATTAGTTGCTTCCAGAAGTTTGTACCTCCCCATGTAGCTTCATGTATATGTCCATATCCAGTTTCTCATATATATACGGTATTTACATCAGTCGCATGTCTAGCTTGTTCTCGACAATTTGGCAGACTGATCAGTACTGAAACGTTATAACGTCCATAATTGGGTAATAGGTCACACTGTAATTGGTGCCAGATCTTTTAAATATTTCCTAGGCAACTAGTCTTGCCTTGACCAAATTATCTCTCTGAGTTAATCATGTTTTCGTACCTTTCCCATTTATAACCGATAGGCTAAAATATATCACTTCGCATTATGCTAGTAAGCTGAGCTTTTCTTGGATTCCAGATGCCCACTTTGGCCAATGTATAATAACACTTAATTATTTACAATAAGTGGTTCTGAATCCTCATTGATGGCGAGCACAACAGGGAATATAAATACATTATCGACAAATCTCTACTGAATGATTCATCTTTATGCAATTACAGACCTTTAATAAATCGATATCTTCTTATCATCATACACGTATGTGCCACCCTAGGCTAGTCTCATAATGCATCAACTGGTCGCATAGCTATTATTTCCCCGTCGATGGGTAGTTTCATCATCGATGAACAAACTACACCATTAGTCATATTTGTCATTTATTCTGCAGCTCCCCGGCTCAGAATACTTTCTTCTAACGGTGCTTTGCACTAAGTGCGAGCCTCAGATTCATTTGCGATACTAATTGCCCAAGAACGTTCAACTACGGTACTTGTTTTCCCAGAATGTTCTGATATGTAGGTGTATTACTTGTCGGTACATACACTTACGGTACTTATAGAGTATTTATGAATGTGTCAGGCAATTTATTTATGACCTATTGGAGGTTTGCAATCCGTTGAACCTTATTATCACCTAACATAGGTATAGGGATCTAGGTGAGATAACGATGGTACTTTTCAAGACCTCTTGGAAACATCCTCGACATTTATTGTCATATCTCACTCTAATGTTAGGAATATCATCTCATCAGAGTAATAATTATCTGCCCTGTAGTATATACGTCGCTATTGGGTTCCAAATTTCCAGTGATAAATGTGAATTATAACCCACATAATATACCAGGCCGACGTTGAGGGTCCCATATTTATACATTATCTTGCGATTGACACCTATACAAAACATCCAAATGTTCATCAATGAGTGACACCGAGCTCCGACCCAGTTACTAGCCACATTTGGAAAAATAATAATTTGATGACTTGCTATGGGACAAACCCTAATCAATGCCTTGGGAGCAAGAATACATATCCCATACACTAGCCGGAAGCTGTGATTGTAATAACAATGGCTTAATAATTATTCCTGAGTTGGGTATGGTATGGGGTACTCACGATGCTCAATCAACTATCCTATTTAACAGTAAAATAATCATTAAAAGCCTGTGTAAGTCTTAATCCCAAGCCCTCGTCAAGTCACATCGATCAACTTTGATTAGTTAACTCAGGAACTGAGCCTATAATCGAATGATCTAAGTGAGAAGTCATGCTAACGTTGCATTCTTAGATTTTAATAATTGGCAAACGCAAGACAATCTCCTAGATGCTTCTAGATACATTTGGAGCAAAGGCTGGAGATCCCACTCCACCTTGGTCATACTAGGATGAAATAATAGACTTTTCTTGAAAGTAATCAATACACGTATACTATCTGAATCTTCTCTCCTTTTAAGAAAATTTGAGATATAATCTTGATAATTCTCCTCACTATTCGTGCCCTAAGAAGTGCATTGGAAACCATTCCAATAACGTGTTCTAACCTTTAGACATGGAGTGAATGTACAGAACCTTGTCTGTCATTTTTTCCGATAGTCATTACGTGATAAGTATTATCATGTATTTCCCTAAACTCAGTAAAATCTGGCTGGATTTACTAGTTTATAAAGTAGACTAGATACTCTATATCCTACTGTTATAGAGTAATAATGTGACGCACTCAGTGCATTCTATCATGTTGGTCGTACTAATAATATTTGTGTCATCCCCGATGCACAAGGTTGGACACAAAAAATATATTCATATCTCAAAAAGGATCGAGTGCGTAGTACTAATTTGTCTTAGACATGTGTCACTACTCATCCGATTATCGGTCATGCTCAATGGGCAGATAAATCTCTAGGTGGGTTGTATGTAGTAGATCAACTATCAGACATGGAATTTAACTACTTCCCAAACAATAAATTCACAAAAGAAAATTAAAGAACAATCTCACATAGATGGGATACCAAACCAGTGCATGTCACGAATATTCTATTAAACTAAACATTGAAGAGTTCCTAACTCAGTTAATCATAGAACTAATAAAGCAAAACCACTACTATTCAACAAATAAAGTTACTACTTGGTAATGCTCTTTAGGTGATATCATTCATCTATTGAGAATTTACTACTGTTCCTTCTTTGAACTTGATCCAATGCTACATTGGTATCATGGGAGGAATCTAAAGCTGCAGACTCTGCCACAGCATGGTTTGTGCTAGCTGTAATCACGTGATACGTCTGAGGCTGATCTCTTTGGATCGTCTGGGGTACCTTGCAATCCCGTAACCGACTATCTCGTATCAATTTTTGAATTCTTTCT
Organism: Kingdonia uniflora; assembly: GCA_014058105.1. Taxonomy (NCBI): domain Eukaryota; kingdom Viridiplantae; phylum Streptophyta; class Magnoliopsida; order Ranunculales; family Circaeasteraceae; genus Kingdonia; species Kingdonia uniflora. The sequence continues at coordinate 6,198,241 of JACGCM010001726.1, forward strand.
ATTCCATTTTGGTATATTGGAAAACCTCTTGTTCCCTTTGCCTCAAGTTACTGATGGCTAGAATTTAATCCTGCTGTTATTGCCACCTCTCGTCTATCCATGGTTGTGACCCTGTCCACAACTTTACCTGTCACTAGACCCAATATTATGCGACCCTATCACATGCTTATTCTTATTACGCATAAGCTTGAGGTTCCTAACCAGTAGCTCATTATTTTACTCATAAATGAGGAAAACTAGAATTAGGTCTGTGTGCACAGTGATCTATCAAATGTTACCTCTGAAGCACAATATTTGAAGCGTAGAAAATGTAATAGAATATTCTCGATATCTCTATTTACCTCATCTATTTCTCCATACGAGATTATAGTGGAGTTACATTACCGGATAAAAATTTGTCGCAGTCGTATAATACTATCATAGTATAAGGTAATCTATTATCAGGCCTTCCCGAATATGGAGGCGAGAGTGCCAAACAAAGCTCCTACTTTATTATTTAGAGACTCATTATTCTCAACAATAATCTTTTTTAGATTTTGTAATAGCAGATGGATTTCAGTATCCATATAGTTCAAGTTTATTGGTACCTAAAATAGAAATTACAGTATGGGAAATACTCAATGTTCTGAGTGTCACCAACATGTATTATGCATGTAGATCAATACTAGTAGTAGTACTTAATAAATATTCCTTGCATAAAGGCAATTCATAGTATTCAAGTCAGTGATTCCCAATCATTACTTATAGGTGAACTTTGTTCATATTTTATTACTTATGAAATCATTTTTAAGTACATGATTTCCAATCATTACTTATGGTTCATAGTATATAGCGCAATGAAGTACATAATTCCTAATCATTACTTGCAAGTAAACATTGTTCATGGCTTTATACTCATGAGATCATATTAAGCATCAAATTCCAATAAAATGGTGATCTTAACCTTAAAGTGTATTTTAATAGAGTCTTAGCCAAGACAGCTATTCAAAACCACTAGATGTTACGATTATTATTCTAAGAACTAGGATGCTTTAAGCCATCAAGTTCTATAAAGGTCTGTATATTCTAGCCAAATGACCCTATTTACTATGAATATGTGGGGTATTAGATGTTTAGCTGACAAGAGGCCTCACTCGAAGTCTGTTGGATTTCCAAGATAGTTGATTATGCATGTCTTTGAACTAACATTCTAGGGTACTATAGGTTACTATCAGTGCTTATATATCTCTAAATATTATTATGAGACATCTAATTCTACCAAGATATGAAAAATTAGTTCCACAAACACCAAGTTTTTAGAAATAAGACTAAGTCAATTCTAAACTGAGCTCTAATTATTTGTCCTTGACAATTAACTATGATTTAGATATGATTCCTAGTCGTATCCAAAATTAGTTTTGGTTTCATATTATTTGCGATCCCCGATCATGATAATTAGTATCTTAAGGGTATACCATTAATATCATATTAGCTATCGTAAAATAATTAAATAGGTATTAATCAATTTACTTATATCATATATAAGTGAGTCATAATTCCTATACAAGGCACCCGATCCCAAAAAAAAATTAAAAATATGTTTCATAAGAAAAAATGAAAAATGGTTCCCCCACGAGGTAGGTCCAGTCAATAAGAATTTTTTTAAAAAAGACTCAATTTGACCAAAAATTAGGCTTTTTATAGCCGTTTTAGTGTCTGAACCGATCCTGGATCGGTCTGACTCGATTTGGGTCAAGGCCTGAACCGGGTTGACCGGTCATACGTGTCTCATACGTGCCATATACGTGTCACACATGCCATACACGTGACAGACACACGTATCTCACACGTGCCCCACATGTCACTCTGGTGGCCTTCCGGTGGCCGGTCCAATGACTACCACGTGTCACCACACGTACCACACACGTGCCTACCAGGTCAGAGTGCCACATGTCACTCTGGTGGCCTTCCGGTGGCCGGTCCAATGACTACCACGTGTCACCACACGTACCACACACGTGCCTACCAGGTCAGAGTGCCACATGTCCTCAATTCGTGTCAATGCTGATGCCAGACTATAAACCCCACTGCCACATCAGCATACCTCGTGTCATTGACGCGTGTCACTGCTAACGTCAGCAATGGATAATGTTGACGTCATCGAACATATAATTATTAAAAAAATAAAAACTAATTACAAATAATATTTTATTTTTGCTGACGTAATATGACCTAAAACCGCCATTTTTGGCCATGAAACTGCCTGGTTTCAACGCAAATTTATCTGCGATTAAAACATCTCCCTAAGACATGCCATATATCATTGGAAAGCTCATGGGATATAATTTCTAACCAAAGTGGTCTCGCCTCTATCAGATGTCCATACAAAAAGTAATTTTTGGTTTGAAAACAGCCATTTATCAAGGGTTAAATTACCAAAATATGTTATTTTTAATCCGAAAAATATATATGAAAAAATGCTACAAATCCATATTTAGATATCATAAGACATTGATTTGATAGAAATTGAATCTAAATTCATAAATTTTTAAAATACCTCTCTGATCGTAAGATTTCCCTGAAAACGTTGATTGGAGAGTAATTTTATTTCTCTTCTTGATCCACTAGCTTACGTGCTAATAACGTGTTGAGGAATATAATAATATTGAAGCTAACTAGAAATTTTATATCTTGAGAGAAATTGAGAGAGAGAGAGATTTCTTATTGGTATTGGAGAACTGTAAAACTGTACGTAATACAAAGTAGATAACCCTATTGAATAGGTTACCAAACCTACTCAAACTCTCCCCATAAACCCTGAAGGCCTATGGGCTTGTTAGGAGTCCAATAGGGCACTCCAACCCTGTTGGGCTCCTAGGTTGGGCCAGACCCAACTCCTAACATTTTATAGTCTATAAAACTTGGGAAGTGTTGCCAAATTAACATTGATTGTTATGCAAGTTTATGAAATGATAGTATATATAAATCAGGCAAAATGGTGTCCAATTTTCTTTAATTGGTATACAAGTGATTTGCAGGTCTTATAAAAATCTGCCTCTGGGGGTACTACTTACTATTCTAATGAAACATTTTGGGTCCGTTTATTTTAGACAATTTGACGAGTTTGAAAGTACAAAATGAAGCTTGTTCTGCATTGTTTACACATTATTATTCCTTATTGAAATAAAATACATTATCTCGTGCCAACAATTCGATACCAACTTTAACTAGTATTGATGTTCTTTATCTATTAAGTAAGTAAATTACCCAACATCTTCTCTCACGGATTTGCTCTCCAAATACCATCTCAATTTCCATCTCTCTTTAATATCGACTTAAGCGATTCTTCTCATACACAATCAGCACAATTGTTTTTTATTTAGCTTAATTTGGGGACCAGACCTCTCTGGATCATCTTTTGCTTATCGGGTAAGTTTCCAAATTAGGGATTATTACTGCATCTATAACTGATTCTTATGGGAAATATTTCCTAGTTAATATGTAATTTATGGGAAGCCTGATGAAAAGAAACCTTAACACCTCTAGTTACATTGTAGGTGACAACTATAATTTGTTTACTTTCTTGATTCAGCTGAGATAAGGTAGTTATGTTAGGTTAGTGAGTGTTTAGGTTGGTGAGTGTCCGAAGGGGCATCACACTATTAATGATATATATTGTTTGTGTTAGTCTAAGTAACTTTAAAATAAAATATATGTGTGTTTTTAATATTTAGTTGTCATATAATGCTATGTACTAGTAATACCTGTGGCTCGCCACGGCAAAAAACGTCGCCCGTGACCAAATCACGGTGAATACGTCCACGTGTATTCGGCGCTACCAACTTCTCTTAATAATTTTTAGTGTATCTTATTCATCATGAAATCACAGTTATTTATCTATATTGAGAACTAAGTTTATTATCATGTGAAAAATACATTATCAGTTATACACAATTGTTGCATTCACACGCCTTCGACAGCTTCAACTAATACATCAAGCCATCCATACGGAAATGGACTAAGATTCACTACTATTTCTGAAGGAAATCAAAAGCACATATGGAGGATTTCCATTTTTAAATGTTCAAATGCACTTAATCCCAAATCGTGAGGACCTTGCCAAACCACATACTGAGTTTAGTCAAGGTAAATCTTGGCGAGTAGCCCTATTGGTGGTGAAATGAACTTAGGACCTCTGCTTGTTGGTGGTGAATCAAACTTAAGACCTCTGCGTATGTGTATGGGAGTTGTTTTTGTAATCCAGAAAAATTACCACTTCTAAGAACATTTCCAACGAATTTTTGAGAGAAAGAATAGTTTACCAAAATCTGTCACTCGAAGACTATCTCATACATTTGTTGGATAAGCACGTATATAATCTCCTAGAGACTGAGACTCCCTTTTATTGAGGATGTTCTAAACTGTCAATTGATGAAGTTCAAGCTCAATAAATGCAGGTAGCAAAAAATAGTGTAACTACGTCTTTTAAACATCGTCTATTAATGAAGCTCAACTAATACGGTTAGTAAAAATCATGCAATAGCTACTAATAGTGTAGCCTTCAAAAAGAAATCTCTACTCCCAAACTTAAGCAATGTATCAAACACAATCCCATATATTGCTGCAAAAAACAATATAAATGCAACCAACATGAAAGAAGGGAGTTAAAGATCTTTTTGAAATGTATAAATAACCAACAAAAGTTTAACAATTTAAAAGGCTTATAAAGCCAGTAATCTGAACCATCCACGGGAAAAATGAACTAAATTATCATGTGGCTTAGGTACTTGCAAAATAAAGCAAATAAATATACTCCATGATAGGAGTCCCAAAATTTTCCTCAAATCTGGGATAAATTACTCCCTTGGTAGTTTTTACCCTACCAAAGCACTCCATATATAATATCTGTAGAATCCAATAAGTCGGATAGCCCAGATGAATGAAAGTTAAGGATCTAACTATACAGATCATCTTCTTCAGCAGCTTTAGTAGGAGCTGCAAACACGTCAGAAGAAGCGGCAGAACCAACTCCAGCTTCTACAAATTGGAACTCACTACGTAACCCCCTCGACTGTTGCAATGTCTGTGCAAATGCCTGATACTTGCGGATGTCAGCGTCGCTTGCACTCCTACGTGCAAACTTCATTGACTCCTCAAAGTGAGTGGCTGTGATCTCTGGCACTTTATCCTCAATGTCCTCTTTCATCACCTCAGGATTCTCTGTGGCAAATATAACATTTGGTCTACAATCTCAGCCTACAATCTTTGTTTATTAGTTTTTGAAGGGCTGCTTTTGCCTCCTCCGAAGTTTCCATAGGATTTCCCACCTCGAGTGATATTCTCTAAATGTTGAACTACAATAAAGGCCGAAATGAGAGGATATAGATGATAGTGCTAAAGGGTGACAAATAGTGAAAACCACTACAAAGTGGGATATATTACACTTGGTTCTTATTTTGCAGTGTTTTCCACCACCTTCCTTCCCCTATTTGCCTGCTTCCCAAGTAGGCCAATCTCAGATCAGTTCTTTTGGTGTGGTGATGGAGCGTCCATGAAATTATGCACAGAGAAAGGAAGATAAGTACCTGTGGACCTTGCCGCACCCTGATATAAGCTCCCTTGCTGTCTATGGATATCAGAGCTGCATCGCCTATCTTAATTTCAGTAGATAAAATCTCTTTAAGCGGTTTAGAGAAAATTACATTGAGTTCCTACAGAAGAGAAAATTCTAATTCGTCAGAGACTCACACAGGATATCATGTACCCTTTACAACATCAATTGACAGACAATTTAGGCATTGAGGAACCTTACCTTTAGATTTTGCTCCCCTCCATTGATTACAATCTTATCAGGTTGAAGAGTTTCATATTCCATGACATCTACCCAGGCCACAGTACCAAAACCTCCAATGAAATATATATCACTGATGATAAAAGAGAAAAATAATGTCAGTGGATGTTAAGGAAAAACTCCTGTTATTGCTTCCTTCAGTAAAAATAAAATATACATATAAACAAACAATCAAAATAAAAATGTAAACAGTTAAAAATAGAGGACATATGTACTTAGATGACTTTATCTTCAAAAGGGGATATTTTAGTCAGCCAATGAGGATAGGTTTGGTTTGCAGTATTTTCTAGGTATCTTTTCTTTCAATTTTTTTTTGCCTTCTTCTTAAGTTATGTTGCCATGTGCTATTCTGGGTTTCCCCCTTTCTGTTTGCCTCATTTTTGTAATTGTGATTGTCTTTGGGTGTCGACAGCGAGTTAGCTATGTAAAAACTTTACTGCAAATTCAATGAAATATCCATTATCAAGAGTATAAAGAAGAAATCAAGTAGCTCATTTTAAAACATCAATGAGGAAAATATACTCAGTGGCGTCATGAAATCAAGATGCAAAATGCCAAAGAATTATGTAAAATATAGAACATCTGGAAAATACTTATCAAAAAGTTATCTTATTTTCCAATTTGTCATAGTTTAAGCCTTTTATGGTTTAGTTGTTAGGGGATTCTTCACCCCCATGTAAACCTGATCCCTAACCTTTAACACCTGCTATAACGGTCATTATTTGCAGTTCGCTAAAATTTAGCTTAAACTCAAATATTTCATTGACTTTAATATTTCATACTGTAATTTAAAATATTTATTCTTTTTTTTGTTCTGACCTGTAGTTTCTGGCCTGCAGCATCTCTGTTTCAAGCTCATCAAAGGACCTACAAATGAAAATAAGGAAAATAGAATATTAGAGATTCCTCCACTATTGTAATCTTTAGATGTTCCTCCATGAAACCTATTAAGAAAAGAAAAATGACATTTTCCCACCACTTCATACAAAAGTCGCCATGATGATTACGTCACTGTTAGAAATATATAAAGAGCTAAAAAATAATTATTTTATGACCCCTTCATTTTTTGCGTATAAATGTTCCCTTCCATCATTGAATTGGTCTAAATTGGAATGAGTAAACTGATCTAAAGAATCTGAGTTCTTGGTGTTCCAATCATGTTTGCTTCATAGATGAAAGCTAAAATATTTATAAAAAGCTAAAACAAAGATAATCGCCCCGAAAACGAAGATACTAAGACTGAAAGATCAACATGCATGTTTCCTTCATACTTAGTATTAATAGTGGCTAACATAATGTAACGAAATGGTCGAAAAAATATATAAAAGGTTTATCATTAGTATAGCTTTTTAAACAATATTTGGTTCCTTATATGAGCTTTAATAAAAGTTAAAATCATTAAGAAAGAAAACTAGGAAAGCGTTGAAGAAGATAAACATCTTGGATTGAAATGTATAAAACTACTAACCATTAGGATCTACGAATCCAACAACACCCATTGGGCCATTCCACGGTAAGTCCATGCCAAATGATAGAAACAAATATATTAGCGCAGAGTAGAGGTGAAAATATGTGTTTGTGTTTGTGAGAGAGAGCGAAATAGTTACCATTGATCCAGTATTTAAAGGGTTGGAAGTGATAAGAAGTTTTATAAATCTGATTTGCTGAGTTGGACCGAAGGGATTGAAGATCACTGGAAAGATGATAAGAGGCTTCAACTTGAACTCCATACTCAAAGGTCCCAAACAAAGTGTAAAATAATCCAATGATCCAAAGACCTGAAAATGCCATGATTTTTTATTAGAAAAATGAGACCATTAAATCAAAAAATACATGTTCTAAGTTATAATCTTGTACCTCTGACAAAAATGATTCTTCCATAAAACCATTTTTGTAAAAATAGTTTTCTAACAACAAGGAGATCGAAATCCAAAGAATCTACAATTTTAATCCGACAACATGTGGTGCAAGAAAAACAACGACCTCGCAATAAAAATAAGAATTTAATTCAACTCCAAAGAAAGAAGATAGTAACTTACATGCTCTTTTAGCAGAAAGGGGGAAGGCAAAGAGAATAACAGAAAAGGAAATGGGAGAATACATAAAATAGTAGTTAGTATCAAAAGCTAAACTCAAAAATGATTATAGTAGTTAATATTCAGCGGTCTCTAATATTAGAAACTAGCAATAGAAAATTCATGTATTACTTAATTCTGAACTCATGCATAAATTCTAAATGCAAGAGTATAAAGTTTTACTTACTTGAGGAACTGGAAGAGTGTTATTTTCGTTGTTGTTTCTTCCAAATCTGTTGTTGTTATTATTGTTCGGTGAATTTGTCATGAAGTTAACAATGAAACCTAATTACAATGACATAGGTGATCAAAGAAGCTTAAAGTAAAAATGAAACAAAAAAGTAGCTAATATTCAAGCAAGGCTAAATCATTCAACCAAAACTCAAATAAACAAAATCGAACCTTCTTTCGTAATACCGAAGATTCAGTGAATTGCAGCTGTACCCAAAGATTGTGGCAACAACAACTTATTACTCTCCGCAATTACATAATCAATCTCCAATTGCTAAAAAAACTGCAATCAACCCCAACAAAAACATCAAAATCACAAACCCTAACAAATTGGGGGTTTTGGGTAAGAGGGGTTTACTGATGTTTTGGGATTGAGAGACGTAAGGTGGGTGATTGGGTCATTTCCATTGGGAAAATTAAGAGTAGTATTGATGAAAATAGAGAGAGAAAGAGATATATATAGAGAGAGAGTTGATAGAGAGAAAAGAAGAATCCGGAGAGAGAGATAGAGATAAGTACCTTGTGGAGATTGAGATCCGAAGAGAAGGAGAGCTGGAGAGAAGAAGAAGAGTCGGGGTAGTTCCAAATTTTAAAGAGGAAGTGTTGTAATTTGATAGGAGATAGAGACAGTGTCAAAAATACTCCTAAGCCAAATAGTTGAACAAATCTAGGCCGTCCATCTGAGAAACATGTTCTTCCATTCACATTCAACTATTAAAGCCAGTTTGATTATATAATATTGGTACGTTTAGATGATACAATGCACCAAGTCAGTATCATACGTGAATTTTCCTAATATCATGGAAATACATATTACTCAAATAAACTAATTCTTGTTGTAAAAACTACCACTGTGGCTGGCAATACAACTTTCAAAAAATGCAGAGCTCTTTATTGTTGTAGACAGCTGTGAGTAAACGTAAGCAATTACATATCAATAAAAGTTCTAAAAGCATACCTGTTGGAAATGATAACTGTCTTAATTTTGGATCGTTATTCAATAAGCAGACACTGTAACACCAAGTCTATCGACAACAATATGAGCCTAGAAACTTTAAGCAAAGCAAAGGATATATACGATAATTTGATAATACAAACAGCTTTAAGAATGATCATTACTACAATATCTGCTATAAATTCACTGTAAATGTGTCCTTTCTTGATTTTGGATCTTTATTCAATAAGCACATACTGTAACACCAAGTCTATCGACAACAATATTCGCCTAGACACTTTAAACAAAGCAAAGGATATATACAATAATTTGACAATACAAACAACATTAAGAATGATCATTAATACGATATCTGTTATAAATTCACTGTAAACGTGTCCTTTTGCCAATCCAAGAGTAAGCCCTCATAACTTATATTCATTTAATTTTCTTCCTCCGATTTCATCCATATAAGACACTATAAACATCAAGGAGCGCCAACATATTCCTTAATCAAAGGCGAAAACGTAAATCTCATCTGACAAACCCTATTTCTCAACATTCCCAAATTCCTTTCAAGTGCCTCAGTCCACGAAGAACAAAGGGAATACCCATAATGTTTTTCGACTGTTAACACATTGGGCTGCGGTCTACAATGAAGTTTTCCAATTATTGTTCAAAGGGTCTCATTATGACTAAATACACATAACTACGTGATCAAAGTACAACAAATTCACAATTTAAGTTACGCCCTCTGTTTGTTTGATTAAAAGCGTAGCTAAAATCTGGAAATAAGAGAATTAATACCTCTAAACGGTCAAACAATCTTTCAGCAATAACATCAACCAAGCTGTTCTATCTCACTGTAACAATCAATCAAACAACAATTCAGACACTAAAATTTCATCCTACAATGAATGAAAGAGTTAGATAGAGAGAGAGACCCCAAATCAGAGTTTTTGCAATACTGGATTAAGACAATAAGGGTTTCGAGTGAGTTATGAGAGATTTGATGGAGAGAAGAAGAAGAGTCGTGATGGGAGAAAGAAGAAGAAAAATCGGGCTATGGGAGAGAGACTAAAGTAACTTTTATGTATTTTTTCCAAACTACCCATAAGTATTAGAGTTAAAATCAATCTAGGCTGTCCATCTCCCTCCTTCCCACAAATCCCAGCCACTCTTTATCCCAGAGATAATAGAAGATATGTCTACGAAAAACACCATTGCCTAATGTATAATAGACTAGGTTATGAGCCCGTGCTACCCACGGCTGGTTAAGTTCATAATAGGTTATGGTCCAACACATGATTATTACCATTTTCTTTACAACTTATTTTTATTTAAATAACAAATAAGCTAATTTATCAATTTCTGCATGTTCTTATTGCGATTGGTAGCTTCATCCCACAAAATCAAGTACAAAAGTATACTATCAAAGATAAGCTAAAAGAACCACATAAACATGAAACAAACCATAAAAAGGAAAACTAAAGCAAGGAAGAAATAAAATGCTAGAAATGAAAAGTTGTTGTACAAAACTACACACGTCTTGATCTTGAAATTCTTCTTACAATTTCTTAAGCCTTCCCTTTGCCCTCAATCGACTCCTAATACTCTATCAATATATATGGCTACACTGTCTATTGATCATGCGCTTAGAGTTCTTTGAATTGTCCACTAATTCCCCCTTTGATTCTATCATCTTCTTTTTCAAAATATTGGCGAAGAAACTTAAGTAGCTTTTGAGAACTTTAAAGAACCCATGAGTTATGATTTCGCCAGCATATATGAAATATGATCTTCATAAGTCTGAGAACATTATGTATTAAATAAAAAAACCAATTAATAAATTATTTTTATTAAAAAAATTGTTGTGAAATTTTAATGTACTTGAGAACGTATTTGGCTAACATTTTGGCTTTTGCTAATTTCAACACTAAAGCTTTAATAGAAGTGTCGTAATCCCAAACCCACATATACCATTACCGTTGACCAACTTATATGTTACCAATGTAAGAAATGACTTATGGCACTCATTGATGAACACTCAATCTAGGAAAATTCTTAAGTCATGGTCCCTGGCCAATACTTTGATCTCTTTTAGTTGTCAGCGACCCTAAAGAGTAGATAGTATATTAGTTCATTTGAAATAGGCTCATACGAACTTGCCACAGGCATCAAACTGAAGTTTATTGTGTTTGTTTAGGGGTACAACTTTTTGTGCCTCATACTAGCAAGATAAACCAAATCCTTAATCCTTAGGCGATCCAAATTTAAATAAAATAAAACTTTATTATTGCAAACATTTTGAAAAATAATACAAAAACTGCAGTACATAACTCAGTGAAACTCTAACATTTATTTTGTTAAAGAGTGCAAATTAAATAGTACGACGAATTTCTTTAAAACTAATCAAATTAAACAACGGTTCGACATCTGATCATAAAGTCAACTTAATTTTGTAGATGCTCTAATAGTCATCATTGAAATACACCCTTATTGCAGTAGTTGATGATAATTTGTATGTACCTGAAGAGAAGAAAAATGTTAGGTTCATTTAAAGTACATTTTTTTTGTAATTAAAATTATTTACTTGATTTACATAAATATTGTTGTACGGTCGTCGAAGTCACTGTGACAATAGTTTGACCCACTTTTTTTCCACTAAAGATGTGTATGCGGTCTACTATAGCACCCCTAAATATTTGTTAAATAAATATAAGCATATTATTAAACATTTTGAAATAACATAAATTTATAATTTAATTTGAATTTGGCTAACCTTTCATTTTTTATAGATATAATTAGTTTCTTTACTTTTTCACCATATGCCTACGTAAATTAAGTGACGTTCGGCCAAAAGTTCAATGTTTCCTGCATATCTAGAAATTGAAAATATAGATTGTTAGAACAAACTTAGGAAAAAAATGATTTTGTAAAGTTGGGTTGTAGTGAATACCTGTTAGAATTGTATTATCATTATTCCGTTCATGAACATCCTCGAAATCGATTAACGTGAACGTTTGCTTTGGAAAATTCTTTGATCCATGGGCTAATTTGGACATTTTTTCCCAGTCAAAAATTAATTGGTAAGTACCGTTGATTGGAAGATATGGAATAAGAACTTGATCCGAAAGCTCTACGACACTGAACTTGTAGAAGTAATAAACTCGTCTTTCTTTTAATTTCTTCCTGAACTTAAGCAATTGGTTGGATGGTATTCGTGCATGAATTTGTTCTCCCTGAAAAAAAATTTATCAAAGAAACAAATAATAAGAAATAATAAAATTAATAAGAGTACAAAAATTTTACCGACCTTTTCATCCATCATGATCATATCGATACTTTTGATTTTGTTTTTATGTTTATAATCAACAACGTGCCATAATCAGACTATCAAAACTTTAATTTTCCAGCATATTCTTTCGTGGTGAAGTTCAGCAATAGAAGAACACTGTACAAAATTCATAACCTTATTGGATCTACAAGAAAATGTATGAGAAAGTGATTTTTTTGTTTTTGAGAGGATAAATGTTAAACGTGGAATAATATTGCACTTGGAATTGAGAGATAATTAATTCAAAGGTTTTTGTTATAATAAATCTTTCATTTTCTTGAGAATGAGATTAATAATCGCTGAAATGTTAACTATACAGGGAAAGGAACAAAAGCAAAAACAAGAAACAAAACTAACATATAAATCACAAAAACAAAGTTGGAAGGAAACAAAATGGTTTACATACCAAGAGGGGAGATTTTGGAAATTGTATAGAGATAAGATGAAATATGTTAACTGATGATATCCATCTTTATATAGAGATAAGATAATAAATAAGATTTAAGAGTATGAGTTCCAAATATTAATTTTCAATAATTATGGAGGTTATGGGAAGTTATGGGAGCAATATATTAATTATGGAAGTTATGGGAAGTTTTGGAGGTCACACCATTCAAGTACACAAAAGCCAAACTCTTTTTTTAAAAATTAGCCCTTATGTTGTGATGTCCATTTGAAAGAAAGAGCTATGACCGTTTACATCTCTTTTCTCTTTATCAGACAAAATATTTAAGTAGTTAATTCCTAACTACTCATATATTTTTTATTGGAAAAGACATTTGTAACCATTTGGACAACCATTAATAGTCAAAAGGATATTTCAGGAGTACTCATATTTCAGTTACAGAAGTGTAACTAATGATAGTAGTTGCATGGTCATCTCCTTTACTCACTATTTGAAGGTTAATTCAAGAACAACACCCTGCATGAGCTGTGTATAGTATAGGTAACCGACAACTTATGAGCTTCTCTGGTCTAGGGATTAGGCCAAAATGTCATAGAATCTACCTTTTATAAATCTGAATGTTCTAGCCCTAATTCATGTTATGTCTAGAGTAAGGATTTACTATATAGTATAAAAAAAGCCTAAAAGGTATGTTCAATATCATCAATTGACTATATATATAAACTGTGTGAATTGTGAGTCTTTTTCTCTAGCGGAAACTGTGAGTTTGGAACTGATAGAAGGATACAGATGTAGGCTAACAAAGTGTCTCGAAAGTAAGAATAATTGAGTGAGAATAAAGAACTTAAAATAAATACTATAAGCTATTGCCAATAAAAACATATCTCAAGAAACATGCCTTATTACAATTAATTGAGTTCAATATTTCTCAAAACAGTTTCTTCTGTCATACCCAAATCAAATATACTTGTTTAAGGAGACAATAAAGGAAAACAAATAGACATGAACAAAGAAAGAAATAGGCAGCACACCTTACTGAGCGTGAAAAACAGTCACCAGCAAATACAAAACGTGTTTTACTCCAAGTTTCCTTGTACCAATCCATTAGAAATAGGAGCACGCAGAGAGATAAGGCTTGGAGTGAATATACTTGTACGGAATATACTCAGAACACCTGATATATCAACAGTACGAAGCTCCTTCATCTTGAGATAGTAAATAGCTAGCTTGATATTTATCTTTTCCCCTTTCTTATTGTTCGTATGACTGTGACATAACTGAAATAAGAAATTAAAATTAGTCAACACAAAAGCTGAACCCATTATGAAGTTTAAAGATCAAAAAAATACACATAATGAATAGCTACATGTCCTAGTTTCTTACCTGAAGCAAAAACGTCTCATTACCCTGGAGACCTCAACGCATTCCTTTCCTTGCATGTTGCTGAACCAATCTACAATCTACACCCCTTCAAAATTACAAATCCACTGCATCCCTGCACATAATGACACATCAATCAAGAGTTAAAAGAGGTGAGAAGATTCTGTATTCACTAATGTCAGCATTGATAAAAGTGGGTTGAGTGGAAGCTATAACAACTTATCATACTTATCCTAATTTATGAACATCGATTAACTCTCTTCAATGTTTAAATACACTGAACAACCTTTTAATTTTGCAACTATGACGGAGAACATCTAATAAGTAGTATTACATATCGTAAAATATGGTAGAACCAAAAGAGGTTCAACATACATCCATTGAAGACTTAAACCTACCACTCGAGAATCGATATGCATAATAGTACTATAATTAAGCACTTCCATTCATAATTATATTTTACCAAGAATAAATAAGTCCTTAATGACAAATACACTCATGGCTGAGACAACTTTGGAATCAACTAATGCTTCCTCAGAAAGTAAAAACATTTTAAGGAAAAAAATGATTGGGAATTAAAGTTAGAGTAATTAGGAGGAAATAGATATCGTCAAAGAACTGGATTGAAATAAGTTCAATAAGGACATATAATACTCCTAAATTCACATAAACTTTCCTTAACTTTGATGTACCTCCCAATTTTCAAAGTTCTTCAGCAGATGGTGATATGAAGTTGCAGCCAAAAGGCATGTGTTATAACCATGAAAGTTTTCATTATCTGAGTTTGTCACTTGCGGAAGTCTGCCAAGATTTATGAGAGTGTAGTCCTTACCTAGCAAGAAATAAAAGATCTTCCATTACAAAACAAAATAAGTTCACTGTTATCTCGGAGAAGAATAGGCTGAACATCACAAACATGTGAATTTACCCTAGAATTCATTATCTGAGTTTGTCCTTACATATGTTGATGTCTAAGGATAATATCGATGAGGATGAGACCATCCTTGTAAATGAAATGTTCATTGGGATACTTCCGACGGTGTCAAATACGCTTAGGATATGTAATAAAGAATGCCAATTCAATTTTACACTTTAAGTTAAATAACATTAAATAGACAGTAATCATTTTAATTGCCTATATCTGCGGAGGATGATCTTCCCCATCATGACGACAATCTTAACTTATAACTGATTATAACTTCTCCATATAAATACCAACGTAGTAATGAGGGGGGAAGAAGTACGTAAGAGATCACATATTTTTACCTTAAAGAATTGCTCCATAGACCGCAGTAATCTTGATCATGATTCAAACTCGCCCTTCCTTGTGACAGTGATTGATCTCCAGGGTCGAATATTTAATCAAAAAATTTCCCCGCTACCCCATTTTCAAACCCGTCTAAGTGGCCTAAAATAGATCAGAAAGTTAAAAAGTAAGTCCAACATAATAGAATACTCATAAAATGAACTAATGAGGGGAAGAAAACCAAAAAAATAAAGAAAAGTCAGTCTTATACCTGAAGAGGAAGCAGGTCTGTGAGCAGTACTCTTCACTGTCCTATACATCTATAGAAAAATGTACCATAGTTTCAACAATGGTGCATTGTGCATAAACACACAAATACATATATGTTCATAAATTGTATACATGAGTACAACCATGGAGAGAGAAAATGTTAGTTTTATAACTTGGGGATTGCTATTGTTTAGACTTTTTTTCCTAGTTATGAATACAACAACACACATGGTATCTATAATTTTTAACCATGGTTAGTGAATGTAGTTAGGAAAACCAAGAGAAGAAGACATCCTTGAGTAATTTTAGGCGACTGTACTTCTGTGTTGCTATTCTCATGTAAAAAGAAACATGAGGATGATACAATCTTGAATTTTGTAAATAAGCCCAATTTTTGACTTGGCTTGGCTTGGCTAAGAGCCCAAGACACTCTCTTACATTGGGGTTTCTTCTTCTTCTTCTTCTTCCAAGGAAAAAAATGGTTGTTAAATTAATCAAATTCCAAATCACAAAGAAAAGTTTGGACTTTGGAGAGTTGTAGAGAACCAATGTGGCCTTGATATTAGGGATGTATTTATGTGCTGACATTTATCCTTTAATGTAAGCCTACAAAAGCAAGCTCAACTTAGTAGATAGATACCCCATGACAAAGCTGCACTCAAAAGACTAAATTAAAAGAGAATAGCTAGTAACCCATTGTAGACTTTGTTAGGTCCTTTAGTACTGTAAAAATGATAAAATCCCATTTTAGAGAGAACCCCATTTGCATTTTTACTCCAACTCGTTCATGCATCATTCCTTTAAATGCTAAACTAATTTTTACTAGCTCAGGCTAGCGAATACCCATGTCACGCCACGGATACCGCTTTTCTAAATCTAAAAATTAATAAACTTTTCACGTGTGTACAGTAAGAAACTAATTATTCTGAATAATATGTGAATAGATGAAAAAACTAAGTATTGTACTGTGTATGGATAAGTGACCAATCTATTGTTTACTTATTGCTGAAAAATACAAAACTGTATATCTTTTCGGATAATACGTAAAATATGTGTATTAAAAAATGAATTACATCAAAAATGGCTCACTAAGGCTTAGTAAAAATAAATGGTTAGTGTACCTTGACATCATTGCAAGTTTGGGTTATAATCCCTCGGTCATTAATACCTATGTTCTCATTGGTTTGGGTTTTTTCCCATTCGTGTCATTAATACATAGCTGATTATAACCCAAACATTGATGTAATCAACGGCCGAAATAAGGGATTTTGTACACATGATAATACCTTTTAGAAACAAAGATAAAGGTATAATGGCTAGTCATAAAACATAGATCAAAGGTCGAGAACCAACCAGTCTAAACTGGAAATTTTAATGATGATATCTGGTCAAAAGTGAGCTTTTTTCTACACGTATCCATCTATATATATCGCCATATTTAGTATTATTGCCTTATACAAAAATGAAGATAATTCAAATGTAAATCTCTTAATAACTTTTAAGATACTAACAAAGATATTGGTTAGTGACAAACATAGATCAGCAATTTAAAACAAACCTCTCTAATCCAAATAAACTTTGTTCCGATCTCTAGTGGGAAGTCCCATTCTATGGCAACAGTTAGGTAATCCTCAAAAAGGTAAACCATGTAAATCATGTACTTCTGCCAGTTGAGCAAGAAAGATCTGTCAACCTCCATATTGTGATCAGTTGCAAAATTGTAAAGCTTATGTGTAAGGGATCATAAAATTTTATACAGGAAATCCTTGAATTGGCTTTCAGCTTCCCTTATCCCTCGAGTAAACTTGGTACTTGTCCTATCTAAGATTTCTTAGACTCCCAATAGAATCCAAACTTGAATTCTAAACCACAAAATACCAATATATTAGTTGAAATTGTACCTAGATTACTCAGCTGGTATATGTCTCCAATATCTTTTATCATCAATCCCCATTATTCACAACGTCATTGACGAAATTGACATATAAACATCACTGGTATTCGTCTCCAGCCAAACATCCTGCACAACATCAAAAACCAAACAAACCCCATTAGTAAAACCACACCTACAATTAAAGCACAAATAACAGAGTAATTTATAGAATCGTTACAAATAGCATAGTAATTTATAGAAATAATAGATGAAAACAAAACCTAAAATAGATAGAATATTTCCGCCATTTGAGATAGTGATCATGATGGAAATCTCACAGAAGATCTCGAAAAGTCTGAAGCTATTTTTGAAGCTTCAATGCTAGACGAATCGACAGAGAGGCGTTATTGTAAAGATGGAGAGAGCGATCAAATGCTAAGGCTGATCAATTGCTGTAACCGATTAGGGAGCAGCCCAAAAAGTTGCAGAGGAAGTAAAAGAGTTGTAAGGGGAAGAGAGGAGAAAAAGAGAATTTGGGGTTTGAAAGAACAGAATTATTGTTGCTTCATGAAGATGGGAGCTTCATAAGGGAAAAGGTCAGAAGAAGAGAAATAGTCATTATAATAATGTGTAAGTGCCAAGCAGGACAAACATCGCCACGTAGGACAAGCAATGCCACGCGGGACAAACAACACCACGTAGGACAAATCTTAGATTTATAATAATAGTGTTAGGAGTTGGGTCTTAGCCTAAGCTAGGATCCCAACAGGGTTGGGGTATCCTATACAGACTCCTAGCAAACCCATATGCCCAATAGGGTTATGGGGAGAGTTAGAGTAGAATAGGGAATCCTTCTGGGTTGTCTATATATGTCACTGTACTATGTACAGAGAACACGGTTATGATAATCAATAAATCTCTTTCTCTCTTTCTCTCTTTTTCATGCTTTATTATTATTCTGTTCTAGATTGATTATATCCTAACACGTTATCAGCATGCAAACTCTAGGAATGAGAAAAGCAGATCTTTCCGTCTAAATCAGAGATTTCACAGAAAGAAAGCGATCAGAAGAAGATGTATTTTACATTTTTTTTATAACTATATTCAAATATATAATATATCATAGATCAACATGTTTTGAAAACCTATTTTTTCCCTATTTTTTTGGATTAATAACTAGGGTTTTTTGTATTTTTTTTGCCCTTGTTAAAGGGAAGTTTTCGAACGAGTTTATCTTTCACTGTGGGGATTATATGGAGGCAGGACCAATTTGGCTGGATATTCTACTCCGAGAGCTTTCCAATGATATATGACACGTCTCAGGGAGATGCCCCAATCGCCGGGAATAACACGTTGAAACTAGGCAGTTTCACGGCCAAAAACGGCATTTTTTGGTCGCTGACGTCATCAATTTTTTATTTTTTATTTTTTATTTTCAAATATTTTTTATTTATGACGTCAACCTTATCCATAGTGACGTCAGTTGTGACACGTGTCGAGGACACGTGACACGCTGACGTAGCATGGCACGTATGGTAAGCCTTGGCACGTGCGTGGCACATGTGGCATGCCGTGACAAGTGTGGCATGCGATAGTTACCGGAGGTGACAGGTGGCAGTCGCTGGACGGTCACCGGAGACCAACTAAAGCCAGAATCTTGTCAGAAATTTTGCCAGACGGTTGCCAAAATATTCTTCCCGGTGAACGGAATATTTTTATCCTTTACCGGATCTGTGTACGTGTGTAGCACGTGCGACGTGTGTGGCACGTGTGCGTGTGTGACATGTGTGTATGTGTGACACGTGTGGTGCATGTGCAGGCCACGTGTGACCGAGTCAGACCTGCTTAGATCATGTTAGACCGGTCCAGACCTTGACCCAGACCGAGTCAGACCGGTCCAGAATCGGTCTAGACACTAAAACGGCTTTAAATAGCCCAATTTTTGGTCAAATTAAGCCCAATTTAAAAAAAAATCCTATTAACTAGACCTACCCCGTGGGGGACTCATTTTGAATTTTTGTATGCGAAATATTTTTTAAAATTTTTTGGGAGTAGGTGCTTCATATTGGAGCTTTGGCTCACTTATATGTTATATAAGTACATGGTGTAATACCTATTTAAGTATCTTTACGATAGCTAATAGGATATTACTGGTATTCTCCTAGGATACTAATTATCATGATCGGGGATCACAAATAATTCGAAATTAAGACTAATTTAGCATGCGACTGTGAGTCATATCTAAATCACAGTTCATTGCCAAGGACAATTAACTAGAGCTCAATTGGGAATTGACTTAGTCTTATTTCTAAAAACTTGGTGTTTGAGAAACCAATTTTTTGTATCTAGGTGCAATTAGATGTTACAAGCATAACATTTAGAGGTATATAGACATTAATAGCACCCTATAGTACCCTAGATTGTTAGTTCAAAGACATACCTAATCAACCTATCTTGTAAACCCAGCTGACTTTGGGATGGAACCACTCGTCAGCTAAACATCTGATACCCCTCATATTCGTAGTAAATGGTTCATTTTGCTCAAATATACCTATATTTATAGAACTTGAGGGGTTAGAATACCCTACTTCTTAGAATAAGGATAGCACGCATTTAGTGGTTTTGAATGGCTATCTTGGCTAAGACACTATTCAACCGCACTTTAAGGTTAATATCACCATTTTACAGGGTAAATTTATGATTTAACGCTTCATAAGATATGAAGAAGGCTTACCTATAAATAATTATTGAGAATCATTGACTTCTATACTATGAATTGCCTTTAGTAATGATTAGACTTCATGTACTTCTAAAAAATTTAATAAGGAACGCACACATCTGGCAGTTTTGAATAACAATCTTGGCTAAGATTCTATTAAAATGCACACCTAAGATTAAGATCACCATTTTTACAGGGAAAAATTTGGGACTTAATTATTATAAATTTTTTTCATGAGTTTTAGAATATGAACAGGGTTCACCTTTAATATGATTGGGAATCATTTTTTTTAGCTTTATTCTAAATACTATGATTTGTCTTCAATGCAATTGATATATTTATCTAGAATTGTCTCTTATTATGATATTTATATCTTGTATTACAGATGTCTGCGATACTCAACAATGTTGAATTTTAACTATTGCTACTCAGTAAAGCCAATTACCTCACTTGGTGCATTGACGCTCACTTATTCTTAACTCACTTGGTTTGTAGAAGACCATCATCATTGGCAACAAGGAAGATCCCATAGACAAATCAAGGGATTTGTTTATCCTCCGTCATCATATTCAGGATGACCTGAAGACTAAATACCTCATCAAGGTTGAACCAACGGACTTATGGGCAAGCTTGCCGGGGTGTTATAGTCCTCATAAGACCATTATGCTCCCAAAAGCAATGTACCAATGGAACACCCTTAGGTTCCATGATTTAAGATGGTCACTGATTACAACTCAGCAGTCCATAAAATCACTTCTACACTTGAGCCGTGTGAGAAGAAAGTCACTGCTACTGAAATGATAGAGATGACTCTATCAACCTTCCATGCTAGCAATATTGTGATTCAGAGGAAATATCGGCGAGAGAACATGAAGACTCATGCAGTCTTGATTCAGGCACTGCTCCTCTCTAAGAAGAGCGATGAACTTCTGATGAAGAATCATGTTAGGCGTCCCTCTGGGAGTGCATCATTACCTGCATCAAGCAATGTTCAATTTCAGGGAAATAACTCTACAAGTCGGGGACAACAATATGGAAGGGGCAGGGAAGGCTACCAGGGATACAGGAAGGGTGGGAACTAGAAACCCTTTGGCCTTAGGAGAGTTATAAGATTTAAGAAATCCTACACACTAGGCAATGTAAAGAAGGAAAAGAAGACTGATCAAGGATCTACTTGTTTAACTGTGGTAACACATGACACTGGACACGGGAATGCCTTGTACTACGGGTGGCTATCGGTGACAGAGTCTGAACCCATCAGGCAGTTGTTGACACTAACTTCGCCCCTCAGGAGTTTATAGCGTCAGACTTCTTCGACGATACTGATGTTATCATGGATAAACATACAGAGTAATCGGTAATGATATCTCAGTTGACATGTGATGTCACATTAGAGAGAGTACTAGTAGTTTCTTATCTCGACAGACTTGATTTATTATTTATTGTCAGTAATTTTGATTTTGTTGAGAACATATCATTTATATTTCTATAACGTGCTCGTGGCATACATGAGATTCTCCATCTGTTCTAAATTCTAATTACTCAAATTTATTGCTTGGGAAGTAGTTAAATTTTGTATGATAGTTCATCTACTACATACAACCTGCCTATGGCTCTCTCTCTACTCATTGAGCATGACCGATAATCAGATGAGTGGCGACATATGTCTCAGACACATTTAGTACCGCGCACTCGATCCTTTTAAGCTATGCATATATTTCTTGTCTAACCTTGTACATCAGGGATGGCACGAATATCATTGGTACAGCTAATATGATAGACCGCACTGAGTACGTCACGCTATTACTCTCTCACGGTATGATACAGGATATCTTAACCATTTTATAAACTAGTAAATCCAGTTAGATTTTACTTATTTTAGGGAGATACATGATAATGTTTATCACGTAATGACTATTGGAGAAACTGACAGACAAGGTTCTATGCATTCACTCTATGTCTAAAGGTTAACACACCTTATTAGAATGGTTTCCAATACACTCCTCTGGCTGGAATAAGGAGGAGGATTTTCGGGATTACATCTCAACTTTCCTTGAACAGAGAGAAGATCCAGAGAGTATACATGAAATAATTGCTTTTACGGAAAGTCTATTATGACCAAGGTAGAGTGGGATCTCCAGTCTTTACTCCAGCCGCATCCATGGAGACCCATGTGGACCTTTTCATCCATATAGTCGCACACTTAAATATTTATGGTCATAACAGACACATCTAGGAGATGGTTCTAAGAATGCAACGTTAGTACCAATTCTCACTTGGATCATTCGATCGTAGGCTCAGTTCCTGGATTAACTGATCAATGTTGATCGATGCGACTTGACGGAGGATTGGGAGTTGGACTCACAAGCTTTTGATGATTATTTTACCGCTCAATGGGATAGATGATTGAGCATCGTGAGTACCCCATACCATACCCAACTCAGATTTGGTGGAGAACCTAATCCAGCGATTTTGGATAATTACTAGGCCACTGTTATTACGATCACAGCTTCCATCTAGTGTGTGGGATATGCATTCTTGCTCCCGCAGCACCGATTAGGGTTCATCCCTTAGCAAATTATTCAATTATTTTTTCCCAAAAAGCGACTAGTAATTGGGTCGGAGCCTGGTGTTGCCCATCGATAAACATTTAGATGTTCCATACAGGTGTCAATCGTACCACAATGTATAAAGATAGGATCCTCAACGTCGGCCTGGTATTATATGGGTTACGATTCGCATTTATCACTAGAAACTTGGACCCACTGGGAACGTATATCCTACAGGGCAGATAATTGTCACTTTGATGAGACGATATTCCCAGCATTGGAGGGAGAAATGATAGTCAATGCTGAGGATGTTTCCAAGAGGTCTTGGAAAGTACCATCGTTGTCTCATTTAGATCCCTATACATAAGTTAGGTGACAATAAGGTTAAACGGATTACAAACCTCCAATAGGTCGTAGATGAATTGCTAGATACATTCATATATACTATTGAAGTACCATAAGTGTATGTACATGTAAGTAATACACCTACACAGCAGAACGTTCTGGGGGAACTAGTACCGCAGCATAACGTTCCAAAAGAATTTGTACCGCAAACAAATTTGAGGCTCGCACTTTGTGCGAAGTACCGTTGGAAGAAAGTATTCTGAGCCGGAGTGTTGTAGAATAATGGACACATATGACTAATGGTGTAGTCGGTTTATCGAGAATAGAGCCACCCATTTACAATGTATTCATATGTGCTGCTGTGCTCACCACCAATGATGAGAATTCAGAACCACTTATTGTAAACGACTGTGTGTTGTTGTAAATTAACAAAAGTAGGTGTCTGGAATCCAAGCGGGGCTCAACTTGCGCATAATGCGAAGTGATACTATTGAGCCTATCGGTTATAAATGGGAATGGTGCGGAAACATAATTAACTCGGAAAGATAATTTGGTAAAAGCAAGACTAGTTGCCCAGGTAATTTTTAAGAGATCTGGCATCGATTGTAGTATGACCTATTACCCGGTTATTGACGCTATAATGTTTTAGTACTTATCAGTTTGTCAAGTTGTTAGGGACAAGCTAGACATGCGTCTTATGTTTATACCACGTATCTATATGGGAAACTAGATACATATATATACATGAAGCTACCTGGGAAGGTATAAGCTTCTGGAAGCAACTATGCCCGACACACGAGGTGTGTACGTAATAAAATTGGAAAAGTCATTGTTGACTTGAAGCAATGGGCCCATATGACATAGTTGACTGAGTATTTGAAGGTCAAGGACTTTGCAAATATACTTATCTTCCCATGCTTTCTTATACATAAATTAGCTTCACTCATCATAACAGTGTACTAAATGATTTGGATATCATTAGACCTCTGAGGGAGATTGAGAGAGCCACCGAATACATTGGGAAGGAATTCGAAATACAAGACCCTAGGACATTAAGAGTGTCTCGATTTACAAATCAAACATCTTGATAGTGGCACTCATACACCGAGCAATATATATCAAAAGAGTTATCTAACACTTTAATATGGATGTAACACACGGTGCTAAGTCGTTTATTGCGCGTCCAGCACTTGGGTATGGACAACGATATCTTTCACCATCTTAATGGGAGGAAAAACTCCTAGGGCCGTGGTGCCATAGCTAGGAGATGTTTTGCTATAGTTAGCTGGGTATACTAGACCCAATGACTCACTCGCAATGAACTGTTTGGCTTGCCATAATTTTGTTGCTACCCAATGGCACTGGATTGAGATCAAGCACATTCTTATATCTCATCGGCACGAAAGACTGGGGTCTGTTCTATCCACAACTTGGCAAATTAGACATTATAGGATACGCCGATACAAGATATTTGTCAGATCCACATAGAGGCTGATCACAATCGGGTTTT
This sequence comes from Kingdonia uniflora, assembly GCA_014058105.1. Taxonomy (NCBI): domain Eukaryota; kingdom Viridiplantae; phylum Streptophyta; class Magnoliopsida; order Ranunculales; family Circaeasteraceae; genus Kingdonia; species Kingdonia uniflora. Next base: position 6,222,946 of record JACGCM010001726.1, read on the forward strand.
GTATTCTTGTTTGGAGATATTGTAATTTCATGATGATCAGTGAAGCAGACGATGGTTATTACATCCTCGAACCTCGCGTAGATTCTTGCATTACATGAAGCTGACAGAAAATGTTTTTGGTTGCGTTCAATGATCAACCATATCAACGGGAATTACGGTTTGAATTCTATCCAAGATAAACCGACGACACTTTATGAAGACAATCCAGCTTGTATCGTTCAAGTCAAAGGAGGATTTATTAAATGTGACAAAATGAAGTATATTTTACCAAAGTTTTTCCACATACACGAGTTGCAGAAGATGAATGAGATCGACGTTGTTTAAATCCATTCAAAAGACAATCTGGCGGATCTATTCACAAAGGTTCTTGCATATCCTACATTCAAGAGATTAGTTCATAAAATTGGTATGCGCAGTTTGCAAGATTTGTTATCTCAGGGAGATCAACGTCAGGAGGAGTAGTCCCAGCCTGACGTGGACACATGCGTGTTATACTCTTTATCCTGATAGTATAGTTTTTATCCTTGGAGGTTTTACTGGCTGGAGGTTTTAATAAGGCAACGTATACACGTCCGCAGCCTATACAGGGCATATGATTGTACTATTTCCCTGTACAGCTTTTTTCCCATGGGGTTTTGCTAGGCAGAGGTTGTAATGAGGCAAGTCGTCCTAGTATGGAACACCCCAAGGAGGAGTGTAAGGAGTTGGGTCCAAGCCCAAGCTAGGAACCCAACAGGATTGGGGTATCCTATACAAACTCTTAGCAAACTCATAGGCCCAATAGAGTTATGGGGAGAGTTAGAGTAGAATAGGGAATCCTTCTGGGTTGTCTATATATATCACTCTACTAAATACAAAGAACACGGTTATGATAATCAATAAATTTCTTTCTCTTTCTTTCTTGTTCATGCTTTTTTATTATTTTATTCTAGATTGATCATATCCCAACAAATAGATGTTTTATTTTTTCAAGTGATAATGATTTTTGTTATGTGTTTCATTTCTACAGGTCTTCGTGCTAATAAAAGATAATTCTATAAAGGTATTTTGGCCATTTTCTACTGTGTTGCAGTATACTAGTAGAAAATGGAAATAGAAATTGACCATTACCAAGTTCTAGGGTTACCTTCAGGCAAAGAAGGGGCAAAATTAACTAGTAAAGAAATTGGAAAAGTTTATAAAGAGAAAGCCTTGAAATTACACACAGATAAGCGTCGCAATGACCTCAAATCCCCCGCCGAATTTCAAAGAATCAAATCGTCTTACAATATTCTCAGCGATGAAAAGGCTCGTAAATTTTTTGATGAACTTCTCTGTGCAAAGTTCGAGCGACAATAACGCCGAACCGAAACTGACCCAAAGCGGCAGAAGATGATGTCTGATCATGAAAGATGAGAGCGTGAAGCTTCTGCTTCTGATGACATCACGAAAGCTGGGTATAAAGAGAACATGATTGCCATGAAACTTAAAGAAGAGATAAATAGAATTCGAGTGAGGCATGGGAGGAATGCTACAACAGGGATTGCAACTTCAAAGGTTATTGGGAGTTGGATTGGAGCAGACTGGTACAGTGGGTTTAGATGGAGAAAGGGCGTTGGAAGTTTCTTGGGGGGGGGAGCGGTGTAGATTATAGTGCGGACGAGTTGAAGGAGTTATTTGGGAAGTATGAAGATGTTGAAGATGTTGATATTCGATCGAGGGGTTCAAAGAGGAAGATCACAAGGTCTGTTTTTGTTGTCATGGCCTCCAAAGAAGCAGTGGCGAGTAAACTGTAAAAAATTTGCAATTATTATTTGTTAAGCTATTTGGGATTATATTTTTATGTGGGATTTGTTTCTTGTTAGCTTGGTTCTTTGGGGTGTGTCTTTGGAGATCTTTCAAACCCTCTAGTTGTTCTTCCATTACATAAAGGTTGAACAATCGAGTCTTGAAATGTATTCGCTGTCGGGAACCATGCAGAAGTTGATGATAATGAGATTAACAATCTTGCCTCTGTTGCTGGCCATAAAGCAAAAGAAGATTCTATCCTGAATAAGCTCCTAAAGGTTAGAATTCTTTCCTTCGAACCTCAGGTTATACTAGTTTTCAAAATTCACTTGACCTTATTTGCTATATTACTTTTCATATTCAATGTCCACTCCATTGGTATCATATAACCTAATTAGAGTTGCAATATATCATATTCTTTGTCCTACATATGACCCTGACCTGTGCAGGATACATGTTAAGTTCCCATTCACTAATGGTAGCAATCAATTGCATACTTAAGTTACTAGCTATTCTCCCTTAACATTACTCTAATTTAACAGGTACCAAGGGATTTGATCCCATTACTTAACAGTCAACACCAACTATAATAGATTTAGTGTACTCGAATCCATGTGAAGATTGAGATTCGAATAAATTAAGATACAATCATTGAAGAATCTTATAATAATCAAGGAATTTGCACGATTTCAAAAATTCTGCAAAAATACAAATGGCTCCCTAGACTACATGGGTGGAATCAAGAAGCTGCAAGAATATCTTGATAAGGTAGGTTTTTTCATTGGCTAGACTTTATTTGTCATTTGTTAATTTTTATTTGCTTCTAAATAACAAATACTGTACTTTCAACTATTTATTTTAATTTGGCGAGACAGTGGCCCTACACTAGGGAACGTCTCTAGAGACGTCAAACATGGGTTACTTCTTTGCATTTTGGGGATGCTCTATGACGATGTGACATATCATTCTTGTTTTCTAGTCTCTAGAAACATGAATTTATTCCCACTACGATATCTATTGAATTCCACTGAGTGCTTTTGACTTAGTCAATTCTTATTGAATTTTGTGGAGCATGAACTTGCTCAATCTTTTATTTGTAAGTACTTATTCAATCGTCTTAAATGATATTTTTCTTGACTTATTTTCAGGTGAGAAACCAGGGTATTCTCTGGATGTTCTTCAAGCAGCTTTGAGTGCCATGCCATCTGTGATAAATATTATATCAGTGATGTCTACACCTTCATTCACAGCTCAGAAACCTCTCTAAAGTTATGAATGATTTGCAGCACTCTTCCTCAGTTGGGATCATCTCTGATTACTAGGTTTGCCGCCCCATAGTGTTGGAAGCCAAGCACATTTTTGCTCCTCCCATTTTACAGTATGGGTTGTCTTAAATATTATTTTTCTCTTTTTTAGGCATTAAACTCTTCAACAGTGGTATTAGTCTTCTGATACATAGTTCATAGAATAATAATGTGGTTCAATTTTTTGGTGAACTAAATTAATATTTCTGAAAGAAGATACTTTTTTCCTAAATGTGTGTTGTCATAGAATTTGGACCCAGCCCTGGAATATGCATTTTCAAGATTGATATTTGTGTAAGTGTGAGGATTAGAGGATAGTATGATAGTGCCTAAAAGTAATTTGTGCTTGTTAGGAGCATTTGGCTACATTTTCCCTGAGTTAGTACTAGCTCGCAATGGTGTCAAGTTTGGTGGTGTCAAGTTTGATTTAAGGCTGGTGCACAAATCTTTAATGAGGGTAAATTGGACTACACTTGGTTAACCCAAGTTTGGTTCATGTTCAAAGCATTTTGGCCATTTAGGCTACACATGTGCTCCTAATGGGTGCGGTTGAGGGTTACTACCGTGTTGACCCCTTCTAGCCTGGTGGTAGCATTGACCCACTTGGTCTAGTTGATGATCCAGAGGCTTTCACAGAATTGAAGGTGAAGGAGATCTAAAATGGGAGACTTGCTATGTTTTCCATGTTTAAAAACTTTGTTCAAGCAATTGTGACTGGAAAAGGTCTTTTGGAGAACCTTGTAGATTATCTCGCTGACCCTGTTAGCAATAATGCTTGGTCTTTCGCCACTACCTTTGTACATGGCAACTAAATAAGAGATTTAAAACTTGGTGGATGTAAATTACTATGAGTAAATATTTATGTTTACAGATTTCAATTCTTGGAAGCACATATTAATTGCTTGACATGTTTCAGCATACTTAAGATTAATGAAGGAAAGGACTTGGTATTTGAAATGCCACCGGAAAATCAAAATCCTACATAATGTTTATCAGCAAAATGTAGCTTTTCTTTTATGCATCTCATTGCACCCTTTACATGTGCCATCTTAACATAAACTCTGCATAAATTGTGGTTCTAAGCTATACTTTAATATCAAGTCTTAAGCCCATCTTGATGGCTCGAAGCTCATGTATCAGAACATTTTGGTACTAAGTATAATTTGTTACAGCTGCGAATGTATTGCTCAGTAGTAAAGGACGCAAGTCCTTGTTGGCCAGAGGGGATTCAAAATATTACTTCTAGGCTGATTAATTTTGAATTTGGCTCAGAGACTCCAAGCTTCATTAAGACATCTATTGGCATGATTACCATCCAGGACAATTTCTTCTGCAACTATCTTGAGTCTTATTTCAGAGGTGATTTTGTTAAGAACAATTCCAGTGTATGTTGCTTTGACTCAAAGATATCATTCTCGCCATTATCAGCCATTTATAACGGTCATCACAGTTTTTATTTGGTTTAGCCCTGAAGGGGTGTTTATTTAGACTGAAATAACATATTTTCGTATTGGATGAAGATAGCGCCTTACACCCTTGAAATATAGAATTTTAGCTAAGAACTGAAAATAACTAATACGAGATTTAGCGTGGAAAACCCTTGAATGGGTTAAAAACAATGACCTCTCCTGAGGATTTAGAAAGAGAAAGATGTTTATAGATTGCTAGCTATTACAAAGAGAGAGAGAGATGTTAGAAAAAGTCTCTCAGAAGATGTGTCAGAGAAGCTCCCTTAATCTGTAGCTCTCTGGTCCTATTTATAGGTCTTATAACATGACCGTTATTGCTTTAATGAGGAATGTTACAATATATGAGTTTGATGAGCCTTTTATGAGGTCTTTTGAAACGTCTTGCTATCTGATAATTGTTAATCTTGTAGCAAATCTTTTGATGACCTTAGCTGTAACTTCGGACTGTTGGTGAAGATACGACCTCTAATGATGTTCATATGTATACGAACTGTTGATGGATATCTAAGTATCTTCTGCAGTGCGATGTTATTGGCTGCTTCAATAACCCTGAACTATAGATGAGGAAGTCTGTATTGTAATCTGCTTGCCCTTAATCCTTGGTTGGTTATCAGTGTGTTTATTCAAACTATGTGAACTCGAATATCGGACTCAGTATGAGGATTAGAAATAAGCCCTTACAACTCCCCCTTTCAGCCAATAGCATGAGAAACGTGTGTAGCGAGTGGTGTTGGATGAGAAGTCCAGTCGTTTTAAATTAAATACTGCATTGATGGCTTCCATTTATCTGGAAGAATAATTGTTTTGATTGTTGGGTCTCCCAAAAGTTTTACTTGAGATGTGCGATTGTGATAAAGACTTTATTGGAAGTGGTGGCATGCGTTTAAATGCTGCAGATATAAAAAATGGCGACTAATTGCTATCACTGTTCACCCTGGTGTAACCTGTCAGTCTTCTCGATTTGTATAAATAGTAGTAATGGTAACTACTCACCGTCAGGCTTATAAGGTTAGAGTTCATAACAGGATGGCAATTCTACAAACTCGTTATTTTGGGGACCAATGTCTTTCTCTGCCAACTCCAATCCCTGTTCCTCCAGCATTTCATGGGATGTCGTGGGAAGAAGTAGAGGAGGCAAAGGATGATTATCAACAAATGTGGCGATTAACCTATGTGGTCTTGCTTGCTGCCTACCGTCGGGTCCGTCTAGGATGGATGCTTGCAGAGGATGTGGTGGCGGCAGAAGATGAGAAGGCTGGGTTGTCGTCTGCAAAGTATTGTCGATATCCTGCAAAGGATTGGGTGTTGTAATGGTAAAGGTGGTCCTTCATCTTCAGTGACTGCGGAGGATCTGGGGGTTATGGAAGAATGGTAGAATTAACTTTGAATTCTACCGTTGGGGAAGTTGAGGTATTCCAGTTTTTCTGTTAGGCTTTCCATTGTTTCAGTTTAAGTGTTGCACTATCATTTGTAAAATAAGCCGTATTTCGTTTTGTAAAAGAAATACTTGTCTGCAGATCTTGTAATCTTGATTTTCGAACTGAATGAAATATGTATCTTTGTAAATTGCTAATCATGAATAATAAATTTGAACTTGTTGTATCTTGTCTTGTAAGTGTTTGAAACTTCTTGAATGAACTGTTGTAGGACACTGTGTAACAATTCTTGAAATAGTCAAAGATTAAATAGGTCAAAAATATGTATATCAAATTTTTACTGAGTTGGATAAAATATATCTGAACTCTATAGATCGTGTTATATATTTGTTACCTTTTGTGATATATTGTTGTCATGTCTATTGTGGTGTGTTTCGCGAATTTCTGCTAGATGTAGAGCTACGTGAGGCAGCAGTTCGAGAAATTGCACTGGATAAGCTTGCTGCAGAGGATGAGAGAGCTGTTGGTGGGGAAATCATTCTATGTGGTGAAGAGAACCATCCGTCTGTCCTAAATATAATTTTATGCAAGGTCAGATGATTGACCATAATAAAATGATTTGTTTTTGTTGAGGTCGTCTGGTCATCACTTTCTGTATCTATGATAAAAGTCGAATGAAATATAATTGAAGCAGGATTCGTTATAGATTTTTTGCTTCTGTCAGATCAAAAATAAGGTAAGTGGTAGCTGTAATCACTGAACTAGGGTTTTGAATTGGAAACCATGCTATAAGTAGCGTAGCAGGATTGTGTAGTCGCAGAAGGGTGTTGCTGTATGGAAGTGATCGTGTTATATGATCGGTACAAACCTTCTTAGGCAGTGAGTCCTTGAATTTAATAATGGCAGAGGAGAGAGACAGACGCAATAACTGAGCACGTTACTCTAGAAATCATTATGATGGCAAACGAAAAGACGTGCCTGCAAAAAAAGATGATGCTGATGCGTATCCCAAAGAGCCGCCATTTCAAAAACCCAGGGATAATATAAAATCTCATCGTTATCCCTCTCACAAACAATATTCAGTTGCAGAGAAAAAAAGAAGCATTTCTAGAAAGAGAAAATCTTCAAATTTTAATCATAGTCCATCGTTATACTGTGATCTTGCTAGGAAAACCAACGTCTTGCCGTCTGAAGTGAAGGTGGTGACCAAAAACGATGACTGCTATTCTTCAAGTACATATTATCAATTCTGTTTCTACCATTTTTGTTGTTATGAATAGTGTGTTTGTTGCTTGTCATGGTAGATGGTAGTTGCATGATTGAACTGCTTGATAGATTAATAAAATGTTGGGTATGGCTGAGGGAGGAGGCCTGTTTGATTATAAAACACTAAATAGATTTTTCCTGTATGTTGTAAATGCGTTCCAAAAATTTAAAACCCAGTAGTAAAGTTGTGGTATCCTCCAGTAGTGAGGAATAATAGTCGTCTGGCAGGACTATGGATGATTCGGAGGTGAGGGGTACTATAGTTGTTGATATGCCGGTTGCCATTCATTCTGGGATGAATGAGGGATTGGAAGGGGGGTTAAAACTGGGGAATTCCTTAAATATCCCGCTGATGTAGACGTAGGGAAGACATTTTCCAAGTATAAGAAAGACTTAGATGAAAAATGGGGGCATTATCTGATGAATGAAAGGTTATTGTTTAGGACTCTGGTGAGACCAGGTGGTAAGATAGAGCATTATCAATTACCTTCCCTGGATCAATGGAAGATAAATAAGGGTATAGGAGATGATGTAGAAATTGTTTATTACAACGGCACTGGTGCGGAGGTCGTAGAGGAAGGGTTCCTTTGCTATCTAAACCAGGTCATTTATAGATTGAGTATTCCCTTGACCTTTTTCCAAAAGGGGGTAATGAATGCTCTAATGAGTTGCCCTGCCCAATTAAATAGAAATGTTTTCAAGATGATGAGGGTCTATGAATCCCTTAACAAGAAATGGAGAGATGGTGATATTGCAAGACAGTTCATTGCGGACGATGTCTTGAAGTATTATAAGTTGAAATATGTGGAAAGTCGGAAGAGTGGATACTTGTATAGTGATTCGGCGAGGCCAAAATTATTTGATTTTGAATCTGCTGGGAGACCCTGGTGCGACCATCTTGTGATGGTGAGGGGTAATTGTATGCAAGTGCCTGGGGAGCCGGCGCTCGAGCTGAAATATAAGAATTTTAGCGATAGTAAGTATTTTCATTCTGCCCGTACTTCGTCTTTTAACTTGTTACGAGCTGCTAACATAGTTTGTTGTTGATTTGGCAGAACCTAAACCAAAAGGTATTGTCGATACGTCTAGTCTGTTCGACGTCGTATCTCGGGAAGGAACTGATCTGAACCAAGTACTTGGAGAGTTAGGTATCTGTAGAGATAAAAGGCTGAAATTTGTAGTTGCAAAAGTTCGACGAGCTCATCAAAATTGAGTTATGGCTACTTATGGTTCTACTTTTGATGGGAATATTGAGATTCATGCCTGTGTTACGGGTACTTCAAGTACACAAAATTGATGATCTATAGGAAATAGGTTGTTGCCAGCCTCTGAGGAAACAACTCCTATACAGACAACGCAGGTGAAGACTGAGGTGGTGGATGTTATTGTAAATGTGGCACCTCCTGCGAAGAAGCAAAGGCAAGTGGTGAAAAATAAGCGAACTTCTACGAAAGAGCTCGATCTCGATGTGGTGGGGCAGATGTCGCGGGAGCTAGCGAAGCATGATCCACAACGTCTGAATGCTGAGATTAAATCTAGCTTATTACAGGTATGTATGATATTGTTGTTTGATTATCTGTGTTTGAGAAATGATCTGTTTGATAATTCTGCTATGCTGAACTTGTGGTGTAGTTGTCTGTTGCGTGGGAATCGGCCTTGGAGGTGTTGATGACAGGTGTTGAGGATCGCGCTAAACTTATTCGGCAGTATGATGCAGAGAAAGCTGCACTGAGGGAATAGTTCGAGAAAGAGCAAACTACATTGTCTGAGCGGTTGAAGGAGAAGGTTGTGTAGAAGGAGCAGTTCAATACAGAAACTGCTGTGTTGAAGAAAGAGGTCGAAGATGCTGCAAAGAAGACTTTCGACACTGTGTTGGCTGCTCGAAATAATCTGATTCAAGCATTTTACTCATGGGGGTTAACTAAAGATGATGTCAATCTTGCTATTGCTGGGAAGTATGGTGAGATAATCTTCCCAGAGGAGGATGCCTCTTCAGTGGCTAATCGACCTTCAGAGCAGATCCCGGCTTCTACATCGGCTGATATTATGACCAAGAAGGTAGTAGGAGCTAATTCTTGATTATCTAGCCGTAATATTGTTTTTAGACTGTCTGGTCAAATTTTTCATAGTTGATAGATCTATTTTTGCTGAGAATTAATTTTTTACTGTTGCTGTTGATATATGTTGTTTGATGATGAATGTATAATTTGCATGTAGAAGGTAGTTCGTTTGAGGGGGAAAATGAGCAAGATGGAGATGGCCTTGAGTCGAGCAAGGGATTCCATCAATCGTATTCAACAGGTATACAATAAACTTGAATATGAGAGACGTCTTCATAAGTCCAACTTTGATAACACCTTCAAGGAGTTATTCGAGCTTCCATGTAGATATGGGAAGATAAAAAATGAGAGGGATGAGGTTTTACGGAAAGAGAGTGATAGGTTTGTCTTATTCCAAAAATCCCTTAAGGATAAGTAGTTCGTAGATGAGAGTGATAAGTTAAAGTGTCAAAGGTTGTTATTGTCTTTGACGCTTTACTTTGAGGTTGAAGTCGATAGTGAGCGAGGCTTGAAGGAAGCCTATTTAGAACTGCTAACTAAGAGAGATACAGTGCCAGATCCAGCTCGGGTGAAATTCTAAGTGCAAGAAGCGCGTAATCGTCATAGTATAGAGGTGAAAAGATGTTCAGCTCGGGCTGGTGAATCCATTATATGGGGTGGTGTAGGTCCATTGCTTGATGAGTTAAACATTTATAGGGACGAAGAATGATGAGGATCCTTTTCTTTAATATAAAGAAGGAGGATAGAAGGGTCCAGACACATTTAGAAAATGATCTGAAGCATGCTTGTGGCGAACTGGAACGATGCAAATAACATAATGAGTGTCTGGAGAGGGAAAAGGTGGAGTGTAATAAGTCTTTGTAGAGTTTGGAGAAGAGAGTGAAGTTGTTAGAAGTGCATTAACTAGATACGCAGAAACGTCTGCAGGTGTCCCGATTGCGTTTGAAGAAGTATCTTACATCAAAGCGGGGAAAATGCCCTGGTAAAAAAGATCATGAACGCCAGATAGCCGATGTGATCGAGTTTTATGGGGGTGAGCTCGAGAGAGTAGAGAATAAATTTAGACGTTATATCTCGAACTGCGGTAAAGATGTTGAAGTAGAGAATGATAAGGTTGAAAATATGTGGTTTGCTAAAGGTAATGAGGGTGGAGGAGCTTCAACCTCAAGACCGTGAGCTGAAGAGTCTGAGGAGGAAGAGGTTGAAGATCTGTTACCTTACACACGGCATAAGACTCGTCATCAAGAGGTCGTAATCTTCAATAAAACTTTGCAAGTAGATGTGAGTAGTAGTAAGGTTCCACCATAAGCCAACTAAACTGTGGCATATAATTGTGCTTTGCATAATGTAGTTTATTTGTGTATGTAGTTGTAAAAATAACATAATATCTTGATGTTGTAATAAATGTTGTTGAATGATATGTCTTGCTTGCATGAATATCTGTTGATAGATCTATATCATTTGTAATCTGTTCTTCTAGGCTGAAGTCAATAAATAGAACGAACTCTCTGCTTTATCCGCATCAAATAATGATCTGACTGCAGAATTGTAGTAGTGTTCGTTGGGCGGTTGAAAATATGACCTTTTGTACTCAAAGTTGGAGGCTGATATGTTGGAGCTGCAGAGTCGGCTAAATGTTATGACTGTAAAGTTGTCAAGTAAGGATGCAGAGATATGGACTGCTAATAATGAAGCCAAACTGTAGAAAGATTCTTTAAGGAAGAAAAAATTGGAAACCATGACTGCGAACCAACAAGTACTGGATCTGTCAAGTACGATTGAAAAATAGAAGAATGATCTGTAGTATCATCAATTGGCAGTAATAGATAATGCTAATCTGTTAATGAAGTAAGATGTAGAGCTCCATAGTATGCAAGATCGTCTGAAAAAGTTGAGCTGAGATTTGCGTAAGGCTCGAGATTCGTGTCAGAAAAAAAATGACCATGCCAGAACTCATGAAGAAGCATGTACAAAGAGTGATCAAGAGGTAAACGTAACCATTAATAAGTGTAACACACAGATCGCCGATCTAGAATGGGAAAAGCAAGCCTTGGAAATAGAGTGTATCCAAGGTAATGTAGTTTATTAGGAGCTCGATCTAAAGTACTAGAAGTTGCAATAGTTGTTGGATGATGAAAATGATAGCGAGTGTTGTGAGGAGTTGTGTGAGAAGTTACAACTTATGAAGTAGGAAATGGATCCTAGTATGCAGATAACAAAGTAGTATAGGGCTTCGTTGCTAAAGGAGAAAGAGTATCTGGTAGATCGATGCAAGGATCTTGACGACAAGCTAACCAAGGTGAAGGCCGAACTTGGTGAAGCTACACTATTGACAGCAGATAATGCTACATTGCGCATTATGGCTATATTGCATGCTGATGTAAAAAAATTACGGCAAAAGCGTGATTCGATCTTGGCTGCTTCAACTCAGCACAGTATGGAGTATGATATGGAGCTAGTGCGGTTACATTATATAGATAAACTGATGCCGAGAGTTATGGAACTGCTGAATGCATCTCCTATTGTAGTTGATGCTGCTATATCTTTCCCTGCTTACTTTCGTCTGGGCCTGGGGAAGGTTCGAATGCTGTACTCCCGCAGCGTAAGAGATAGTTAAATTGATTATATTGTAATCAGACAGAGTGTAAATATGTCTTTGTTGTAGAAAAAATGTCAAATGTTGATTATAAAAAAGTTTTTGTCTTGTTATCTCTATGTCTGGTCAAATTGGGTGAGCCAATAAATGATCATATAGAGATATGATTGCAGTAATATTGTATTCACTTGTGTGTAGGTTGAATTGAACAAGTCAATAATCAACCGTAAAGAGATGTTTGTTTTTGAAATAGTAATGTATGTCTCAGTTAAAGGTCGAATTGAACGAATCAATAAGTAACCGTAATGAGATATATTGAATGTTGAATAGCTGTATAGCATGTCTCGGCCAGGTCGAATTGATTGACTCAATAAGCGACCCTTGGGAGAGCGTGTATACTTGAAGAACTATGTTGTAGGTCTCAGTTAAAGGTCGAATTGAGCGTATCAATAAGCGACCGTAATGAGAAATATTGAATGTTGAATAGCTGTATAGCATGTCTCGGCTAGGTCGAATTGATTGACTCAATAAGTGACCCTCAGGAGAGCGTATATACCTGAAGAGCTATGTTGTAGATCTCAGTTAAAGGTCGAATTGAGCGTATCAATAAGCGACCGTAATGAGATATATTGAATGTTGTAGTAATTATTATAGTAATTCTCCGGTATAGATCGAACTGAGCGAACCATACGGAGATAGGTAGAATGTTGAATTGAATAGACTTGCAGGGTGATGATGAAAAAGTGCTTTATTAAATAATATATGATGTTAGAGCATTTTTATCTTCAATACAGCTTTAATCGGTGGGTATTCCATGAATTAGCTGCAGGTATGCCTTCATGTGTATTGAGATCGTAGGATCCTAAACCACTTATGCCAGTTACGATAAAAGGACCTTCCTAATTGTCTGCTAACTTTCCAGCATTAGGTGTTTTGCAATGTTGTGGGATTTTTCTAAGAACGAGGTCTTTAACTTTGAATTCTCGATGTTGAACGCGCTTGTTATAGGATCGGGACAAAGCAAGATGATATCTTCCCAGATTAACAATGGCTTTGTCACGTGTTTTTTCGATCAAATTTAGATTATATGCGATCTGAAATTCGTTTTCATCATCTGTCATCTCGTGATCATGTACTGGATGATGATATTGAGTGGGAATGATGGCTTCAGTCCTGTAGGCTAGTAAGAATGGAGTACAGCCTATTGCTGTTTTGGGAGTTGTTCGGTAGCCCCAGAGTACGTATGGTAACTTGTTCTTCCAGTTCCCCTTTTTGCCATCTAAACGCTTCTTGATGCCATCCACAATAGTTTGATTAGTAATCTCAGCCTGTCCGTTTCCTTGAGGATAATAAGGATTGGATGGGGAATGAATGATGTTGTGCTCATTGAGGAATGCCACGATTTTAAAGCCAACGAACTGTGGTCCATTATCAATTCTGATAAGATGTGGTCTGCCGAACCGAATAATAATATTCTCCCAGATAAATCTGATGACTTCTTCTTCTCGTGATCAGCACAGCGGGACTACTTCTACCCATTAATTGAAGTAATCTGTAGCGACCAATAAATGTATTCATTTTTTTGGTGCTGTAAGAAACTTTCCTACGAGATCGAGAGCCCATCGTCTAAATGGCCAAGTGACTTGGCTTGAATTTAGTTTGAGTGTTGGAGCTCACATTTTAGGGCCATGTCGTTAACAAGCGTCACACTTATGATCATATTCGATTTCCTGTGCTTCCATCTTAGGTTAAAACATTCCTTGAGTTAAAGCACTATTTACAAGAGATTGTCCTGCTACATGGGATCCGCACGTGCCTTCGTGAAGATCATGCAAGAATTGTTGTGCTTCTTTGTCAGAGAGACAAAGGAGGTATGGACCAGTGACCAAAATTTTGTATAGAAGATTGCCCTAAAAAATGGATCTTCGAGCATTGTCAATTAATCTCCATCGTTCTGTAGGATCCTCTGGAAGTGGACCGTCGAATTTATTTGGAGGTCCGATGTAAGTAATGAAAGGCTGTCTCCAATCATCTTTGATCTCCTCACTGGCCCCAGTATTAATGGTATTGGACATGATGGCATTAATGCTGGGGTTAGAAATGAAGTCAATTTTTAAGTAACGAGCATCAGATCAAAGGACACCACCAAGGCAAGCGAGTGCATCTAAAAATCTATTTTCTCCCCTAGGAAAATGCCCCATAGAAATTGTCTGAAATTTATTCATTCGTTCGTCCACTACAGCAGCATAGTCGACCATTCTCCCATTGGTTTTATATACGTCTGGGTAATTATAGACGACTAGTAATGAATCTGTGTAGACAGAGAATTCTGCTACACCTAGAGTGAGTGTCGTGTTCAAGCCATGAATTAATGCTTCATATTCAGCTTCATTATTGGTTGCTTTATAATTAATGTGAATGGATTTTCCAGCCGATCATTAGAAGGGGTAATAAGGATAATTTTAATTCCTGATCCGGTTGGTCCGACGGAGCCATCAGTCAAAAGTCACCAACCTTTCTTTGTTACCCAATCTGCTTTATCTTCGGATTGGTCTGTGAGCAGTTCATCTATTTTACCAATAAAATCTTTTTCCCAATCCGGATGGTCTCCTGGAAAGTCTGCTAGAAAATTTGTTACAGCTTGACCTTTTTCGGAGTGACGTGGTTCGAAATGTATATCGTGTTCCCCGAGTATTACTGACCATTGTTGAATACGTCAAGATTTTTCACGCTTGGATAAGATTTTGCGGAGTGGATAGTTCATCAAGACACGAATAGTATGAGCTCTGAAATGTTGCTTTAATTTTTGTGATGTATAGACGAGAGCTAGAAGAAGCTTTTCAATCTTGGTATATCTTGCTTCAGCGGAAGTCAGAGTCTTACTGATAAAATAGATGTCTTTTCGTCAAGTTGGAGAAGAATGGAGCTGAGAGATGTATCTGCGATAGCTAGGTATACTGTGAGTTCTTTTCCATCTACTGGTGTTCTCATAACTGGTGGTTTGCCCAAATAACTTTTGAGTTCGAGGAAAGCCACTTCACATTTGTCTGTCCATTCAATCTCTGAATCCTTCATTGGATTTCCAATTGATGTACCCTATCTTAACAGATTGAATAGAGGTCGACATCTGTCTGATAATTTGGATACAAATTTGCTGAGTACCGCAATCTTCCCAGCTAGCTCTAAACGTTCTTCTTTGTCTTTGGTGAAGGCATAGCCCAGAGAGCTCGTATGTATGATGGATCAGCTTCAATGCCTCTTTTGCTAATTAGATGGCCCAAAAACTTTCTAGATTGTACTCCGAGCTGGCATTTATCAGGATTTAAACACATCTTATTAGATCACAAAATCTTGAAAGTTGTTTATAAATTTGTAAGATGGTCCACCTTCTTGAGACTTTTAAAGAGCATATCGTCAATGTAGACCTCCATTGTTTTACCGAGATGGTCTTTGAACATTTGTGTCATCAATCTCTGATAGGTGGCGCTAGCATTTTTCAGGCCGAAAGGCATGACTTTATAGCAATATAGACCTTGTTCAGTGATGAATGCAGTCTTGTCTTAATCTTTAGGAAAAAGTGGCATCTGATTGTATCCTGATGTAGCGTCCATCATAAAAAGAAATTTGTGTCCTGCTGTAGAATCGAGCAGATGGTTGATGATTGGAAGAGGAAAGCTATCTTTCAGAGTGCATCGGTTGAGATCTGTGAAATCAACGCAGACTCTAATCTTGTCATTCTTCTTTCGGACTGCGACAATGTTCGAGAGCCAATCCGGGTAAATAGCTTTACAAATAAAACCAACCAGAATCAATTTGTCAATCTCTTTATTCACTTCGTCTTGCAGTTTTCGTACTAGAATTCATTGCTTCTGTTTAACCGGTTCTGTTTTATCCTTCAACTCTAGCTTGTGGTATGCCATAGCTGGATCGATCCCTGACATTTCGTGAAACGTCCATGCAAAGACGTCACTGTTATCTGAGAGGAATTGTATGGGATTTGAGCATTCCTCCATGCTCAAGAGAGTTCTAATGTGAGTTTTTCTTTGCGTGCCACTGATCTTGAGGTACTCTGTTGGTTCGACGCTTGGCAACTTAGGTTCTGCTGGAATTGACTATTGTAATTGTTATGCTGGAGTTGTTGTAGCTGGCTCAGCTTTAATGGAAATAGTATTATCGCAAGCTTGAGCCAATTTCTGGCTACCATTGATTTCGTAGATCCCTCCATTCAAGTCGAATCGTAATGCCTGATGATATGTGGAGGGAATAGCTTTCATGTTATGCAACCATGGTCATCACATGATGTCCAGATAATGGAATTTGGTATTGATGACGTAAAAAACAATGTCAAGTGTGACTGGCCCGGCTGTGATGGGAAGTGTGATTTTTCCCATGCGCTCTTTCTTAGAGCCGTTGAATCTAGAGACATTGATGTTACTTGGTTCGACCTTGTCTGCTAAGCCCATTTGGTCAATTGTGCCCTGGAATAATAGTTTGATGCTGCTACCAGTATCTACCATCATCGTATGTAGAACTATACTCTTCATCTTTAACATGATAACGAGAGCATTGTAGTGTGGAAAGCTGACGTGACGAACGTCACAGTCTTTGAAAGAAATCTCAGCTCGTCGATTGCTGGATTCCGACAATAAATGAGCTTCTTTGTCTACCATTGTCAGATTATGGCATTGTCCAATGCGCTTACATTTGGATATGTTGGAGTTGTTGACTGTCTGAGACTCAATGAAGTACAAGTATTTATCTTTATTTGTTTTGCCAACTTGGACCATCGTGGTGTCAGTCTTGTAGCTGCCATCTTTGTAACTTTCGATGTCAACAATATACTCAAGCATTTGACTGTGTGCAAATATACTCTAGAGAAGAAATTTCAGTGCAAAACACTAATCTGTGCCATGATGTTGAATCTTGTGGTAAATACAGTATGGCTTTCCGTGTATGGGCCGAATAGTATTAAAATTTCTGAAGAATTCATCTTTTTGTAGCAGCGGGTATAAGTTTGCAAGAGTAGTTGTTAACTGTGGTATGCATGGAGTTGATTTCTTTTGTCCTTGACGTGCTCGATCGTCATAGGACTTGAAGCATTCCTTATCACCCCCATAGTCTTTACGCTCTTCGGGATGATCTTTGGTGGATAGAGTGATGCGTTGAGGTTTTGGTTTCTCAGCTGTCAGTCCTTCGAGTTGGATAAAATGGTTGACCTTCTCAATCATATCCTCTAATGTCAGTGGCTTATTGAGGATCAGGTGCTCCTTGAATCGTCCATCCACGAGTAAAGCATTGGTGAAAGCGGAGATTATTATTTTCTTATCGAGGTTGTCAATTTTTCGAGCTAACTCAAAAAACTTCTTGGTGAATGTCTCCAATTTTTCTCCTAGTTCCTGCTTGAGGCTATACAAGAAGGAGAACAAAGAGTAAAGACTCTCCTTCTTGTCTTTGTCTTGCGAATAGTTCTTGACAAACAGTTTATAAAGTTGCCCGAAAGTGAAGATAGATCCTTCATTGAGTGTGTGAAACCATCGTAGAGGTTCGTCTTTTAAACTTCGCGAAGAGATGGTAGAGGATGTGGTTGGACATCGAATGCAGTCCCAAAGAATCCTAAAATTCTTGGATGTGTTCCACAGGATCTCCCCCTTTGTATTTTTGAATCTTCGGAGTGTGAAAACTGGTGGCTACATCCTCATCCAGCAACTCTTGTGCAAGTGGACTCTTCTGTAATTTAGTATAGTTATTTCTTCCAGCGAGTATTTGAGCGTCTAACAGCTCCTTGATGCATTTGTCCACCTGTTCCAGAGTGAGATGCTGTCGAGACGTGACAACTCGTCTTGCTGCTTGTCCCCCTGGTAGATTATGCTCTCTTGTTGCTTCACCCATACGGTCATAGACTGAAATTCTAGGTTTTTCTCTTTATTATTCCTCTTGCTGTTGCAAATCGATTATCGCTCCAGAGGGCAATTTTGGATCGACGTGACCCTAAGGTAGAACTGGTTCTTGTAGAATTTGAGGAAGTACTAGATTTTGGCCTTAATTTCCCAATTGATCATGGACTGATACCCTCGAGGTTGCAGGCAGAGCGTTCTGTGGTCTCGGATTTGCTGTTAATTGATCTTAAAGTGCTCTGATCATGTTCTGCATGCTGGCGAGTTATTTCTCTAGTTCTATTTCTCACTCCCTCAGCAGCGTCAGGCAGGACGTGGGGTGATTTTTCTAGATTTGCCATCCTTCAAAAAATAAATATAAAAACTGGGTCAGAGAACGCTGAGTGTATGCTTTGATTCCCACAGACAACGCCAAATGTAATAGCCTATTTTCGTATTGGACGAAGATAGCGCCTTACACCCTTTAAATGTATAATTTTTGCTATGAACTGAAAAATAACTAACACGAGATTTAGCGTTGAAAACCCTTGAATGGGTTAAAAACCACGACCTCTCCTGAGAATTTAGAAAGAAAGAGATGTTTATAGATTGCTAGCTATTATAAAGAGAGAGAGAGATGTTAGAAAAGGTCTCTCAGAAGATGTGTCAGAGAAGCAACCTTAATATGTAGCTCTCTGGTCCTATTTATAGGTCTTATAACATGACCGTTATTTCTTTAATGAGGAACGTTACAATATATGAGTTTGATGAGTCTTTTATGAGGTCTTTTGTAACGTCTTGTTATCGGATAATTGTTGATCTTGTAGCAGATCTCTTGATGACCTTAGCTATAACTTCAGACTGTTGGTGAAGATACGACCTCTAACGATGTTCGTATGTATACGAACTTTTGATGGATATCTGAGTATCTTCTGCAGTGCGATGTTATTGGCTGCTACAATATCCCCGAACTGTAGATGAGGAAGTCTGTATTGCAATCTGCTTGACCTCAATCCTTGGTTGGTTATCAGTGTGTTTATTCGAACTATGTGAGCTCAAATATCGGGCTCATTACGAGGATTAGAAATAAGCCCTTACATAGACTTTAGTGACATCATTGATTCTCTTTGAAAAGTTATAATCCTCGACGGGGCAATTCTTCTGGGGACTGAAGCAACTGTATAAGGATCTTAAGTAGTAATTCTCATAATTTTAGTTCATTGCTAAATGCTAATATATATCAAGACAAGAGAATATTCATCGCATATTAAATCTTTTGGTATTCTTGATGACAGAAATATTAACAAGTAATTCAAGTTGATGTCTACTTACATAAGAAAGCTAGAAAAAGAATTGGGAGCATGAAGAGGTAGCAGGATGTGTTACGTCCTTCTGAGTTCTTGGGCAACTTCCTTCATTGTAGGCCTTTCATCAAGTTTCACTTTTATGCATCTCATGGCAAGCCTTTCACGCGCCATTACCCGATTTACATTCCCTTCTTCCAAGATATTATCATTGACATACATTTCATGAACCTTCTCATTATTCTCTGTCAAACTTGAATTGCCTCTCCAAATATTTGAGTAGTTTGTTTTCCAGTTTAGATTTCAAACAATAAAACCCCAAAGCCATAGACATCACTCTTCATCGAAAACTCCCCTGTAGATAAGGAATCGAGATCAAAGAACCTGAAAGAACCATCTAGTTCTGCTTTGACTTTCATTTCTCCTGGAGGAATTGCCAAGAAGAGTCTAAACTCAAATAGTTTGGAACCATAGTTTTCATCTAAGAAGATATCTCTTGACATAATGTCTCTATGTATGATGCACTTCGAGGTACTTGTATAAAGATAAGAAATTATATCCGCAACTTCCATTGTAATCCTTAACCTATCCTCCCATGATAATTTCCCTTAACTATTAAGATGACTATCGTCTCCCCTGATTATATGATCAAAGAGATGTTATGATATGAACTTGAATCGTGTTAGAGGAATTTCATCGGAGCTCGTGGTACGAGCGAGGATCGAAGATGGTTTGAAAAAAATGTTTTCTCAAAGTCCTATTCGAATAGACTTTTGTCTGTTCGAACAGAAAAGGCAGAGGAAAGATTATTCGAATAGAAGTCATGTCTATTCGAATAAAAAGAGGTAGGGAAAAGTTTATTCAAATAGAAGTCATGTCTATTCGAATAAAAGTCATGTCAGTTCAAATAGACTTTTCTCTATTCGAACAGAAATGTTTAGAACCCATCTTATTCGAATAGATCCAGAGTCTATTCTAATAGACTACGTAAGTCAGTTTTAGAAGGTATTTTTTGGGAACGTTGGTCTGTCTCGTGATCCGAATTTCGAGCCTATTCTTATGTAATGAATTCCCAAGTTTATAAGGGGGTCTAGGGTTAGTTATTAATCTATCTTTTGGTAAGTTTAAACTTAGAGAGGCCAGGGTTTGAAGAGACTCCATTAAAGCTTGAGAAGCTTGAGAGATCATTGTAACTTGTTTGATATCATAGTGAATAATTTGTGGGGAGTAGTTTTTTATCCGCAAGGGCTTTCCACTTCCCTCCTCTGGGAAAATTATTCGTGTCCTTTATTGTTCTTTGTTAATTTACTACTAGGTTAGCAATTCCGCGTATCGTTCTTCGAAGGGAAGAGAGAGTAGCTACCTAAATTCTCAACAATTGGTATCAGAGCGAGTGTTAGGGCTTGTGTGGTGAAGAGGGATGGCCGATCAGGAGATGTTGAAGATCACAAAGTTTAATGGGTTAAATTTTAGAGTGTGGAAGATGCAGATAGAAGACTACCTTTATCAGAAGGATCTTAATTTACCACTGGGTAGAACTGAGATGAAGCCAGTAGATTTTGATGCTGCTAAGTGGGCGTGATTAGATCGCAAAGTACTTGGAACCGCTAGGTTAGCACTGTCATCTCAAATTCTATACATGATCTCCAAAGTTACGTCGACGAAGGGTTTAATGGAGACTTTTTCTGTTATGTACTCGGAACCGTCCGGGGCAAATATGGTTCGCCTTTTACGGCACTTGTTTACTTTGAAAATGAAGGAGAATGGTAGTGTGCAAGCTTTTATCAGTGAGTTCAATACCATACATGCTTAACTGGAATCCATTAAAATCACTTTTACCGAGGAGGTGGGAGTGTGGCCTCTTTTGGGGCAGATGTCTGAAAGCTGGGAAGGATTCATTACAGCTGTGAGCAACTCATCGGGGAAGGAAGACATCAAATTTGATACTATAGTCCTGCTGATTATGAGTGAAGAGAATATGCGTAATGCATCTAAACCCTCTTCGAGTTTAAACGGCAGTATGTTGAACGTCGAGGAAAGAGGGAGGTCTTACATAAAAGGGCCAAAATTTGGAAGGGGTCGATCACAATCAAGAGGGAAGTCTAAGCCACCCGGTGCGTGTTGGACTTGTGGAAAGAAGGGTCACTTCAGGCGAGATTGTAACTCTTCTTCATCTAAAAAGATTGATGATGAAGAGAAAGATACAATGAACCTTACAGAGGAGGTTACTTCTGATGAGGCTCTACTACTATCGTGTGACGATGTTAATGAATTTTGGATTGTTGATTCGGGCGCTTCCTTCCATGTTACTATGAACGTGGGTTTTCTTACTAATATTTCTAAAGGCGACTTCGGTACGGTCTTTCTTGCAGATAAGAGTGCACGTAATATTACTGGAAAGGTAAACACAAGGTTATTGTTGCCTTCAGGAGGAACATTTGTTTAACAGAATGTGCTACTTGTACCTAAACTAGGGCTTAACCTTATATCGGTTAGCAAATTTGCGAATGATGCCGGATATGAGTGTACCTTTGGCACAACCTTCTGGAAGTTTATAAAGGGAGCTATGTTGGTAACTCAAGGCTTACAACAAGGAACATTGTATACAACGCAAAACATATTTTCTACTATTTGTGCGGCTACTCCGGGGATTGATTCAAGTACGTGGCACAAACGGCTCGGTCACATGACTGAGAAGGGGATGAAGATAATAGTAACGAAGGGAAAGCTAGAGGGTCTTGCTGAGGTTGATCTCAAGTTTTATGAAGAGTGTGCTCTTGCAAAGCAGAAGATGGTCAGTTTCAAATTATCGAGAAGATGAAGGAAACCTGAAAAGCTGGATCTTATACACACGAATGTTTGGGAGCCAACCAAGGTGTCTTCTCTTGGTGGTTCTCATTACTATGTCACTTTTATCGATGATGCTACTCGTAAACTGTGGGTCTACTTCGTGAAAAACAAGTCAGATGTGCTTAATAAATTCAAAAGGTGGAGGGCACTAATTAAAAATGAAACCAGTTTGAAACTGAAGTGTCTCAAGTCGGATAATGAGGGCGAATACTGTAGTGACGAGTTTGAAGACTTTTGCCCATTAAACGGGATTAAGAGAAAGAAGACTATTCCTGGAATACCGTAATAAAATGGTATTACAGAATGCATGAACCGAACAATAAACGAGAGAGAGAGGAGTATGAGATTCAATGCTGGTTTACCAAAGTGTTTTTGGGCGGATACAGTTAGTATGGCGGCGTACTTGATTAACAGAAGGCCTTCGACGTCTTTGGACTTTGGACTTCCTGAAGAAGCATGAATCAGAAAAGAGGTAAACCTTAATCACTTGTGTATTTTCGATTGTATCTCATATGTTCTTGATAATTCAGATACAAGGATCAAGTTAGATGCAAAGTCGATAAAGTACATTTTTATTGGATACGGTGGTGATGAGTTTTAGTACTGGTTTTGGGATACGAAGAATCGGAAAGTTATCTAGAGCCGTAATGTTACATTCAATGAAGAAGTCTTATATAAAGACTTCAAAGTACCTGTGGAAAGGATTCGAGGTGAAGTAGTAAAAAGTGTCGACATTGAAGATGATGATCCCTCTCGAGAGGATGATGTTGAACTCATTGTTGAATTCATTGCACTGAATCAAAACAATGAACCTAATGATCTAGACATTCCAATTGCACTTTGAAAGGAGCCGAGAGTTGCATGAACTCCGGCAAGGTATGTAAATTCTTTAAATCACTTGTTACTTACAAATGGTGGTGAACCTGAATGCTACAAGGAGGCTTTAGATATAAAAGCCAAGAAAAAGTAGGAGCTTTCTATGGACGATAAGATACAGTCATTATCAGTAAATCAAACTTGGGATTAGTTTGGTTACCGAAGGGGAAGAGAGCATTGCACAACAAGTAGGTATACAGACTAAAGCAGGAATCTGATAGTTTAAGGAGATTCAAGGCTAGACTTGTGGTGAAGGGCTTTCAGCAGAATGAGGGCATTGATTTCGGTGAGATTTTTGCTCCTATTATGAAGATGTCTACTATTCGGGTTGTGATGAATATAGGTTTTGTTGAAGATTTGCATCTTGAACAACTTAATGTTAAGACCGCATTTCTTCACGATAATCTTGATGAAGAAATTTATATGAAGCAGCCAGAAGGGTATTCGGTTAAAGGGAAAGAAGGTCTTGTGTGTAGGCTTACGAAGAGCTTATACAGTTTGAAACAAGCGCCGAGACAGTGGTATTTGAAGTTCAAACAGTTCATGTCCAGAAATAGCTATTCGAAGAGCAATGCGGATCACTGTAGTTTTATCAAGAATACGGGGAACTCATATATAATTCTCCTTCTATATGTAGATGATATGTTGGTTGCAAGTGCTGACATGAGAGAGATAGTTAAGTTGAAGGAACTGTTATCCTAGGAGTTATCTATGAAGAACTTGGGTGAGGTGAGACAATTTTTTGGTATGCATGTTACAAGGGACAAAAAGCGGCGAGAATTGAAGTTGTCTCAAGCTAAGTACATCAGCAAAGTACTGAAGCGGCTCAATATGGATGGTTCTAAAGTTGTTAGTACACCATTGGGAGGTTACTTCAAATTATCAAAGGACTATTGTCTGAAGACACAGAAGGATCGCGATGAGATGCGGAAAGTTCCTTATCAATCCGCGGTTGGTAGCCCAATATAAACTATGATTTGTATGAGACCGAACATTGCCCAAGAAGTGGGAGTTGTTAGTAGGTATATGAGCAATCCAGGCCAGGAGCATTGGAGAGCTATGAAATGGATACCGAGGTATCTAAAGGGGACTCAGGATATGGCATTATGTTATGGGGGTTCTCAGATATGCTTACAGGGTTTTGTTGATTCTGATATGGCGAGTGACATAGATAGGCAGAAAAGCACTAGTGGTTTCATTTTTACATTAGAAAGCGGTGCAGTTACATGGGTTTTTAGGCTACAGAAGATTATAGTTTTCTCTACGACGGAGGCGGAATATGTTGCAGCTACAGAAGCGTACAAAGATATGGTTTGGCTCAAAGGGTTGATGAAAGAGCTTGGTAGAGAATAATTCTCTCCTAAGTTGTATAATGCTAGTCAAAGCGCTATACACTTAGCAAAGAATTTGGCTTTTCATTCTAGGACCAAGCACATTAATATTTGGTATCACTATATTCGCTCGCTCCTCGAGGACGGTATGTTAAAGCCTATGAATATTCACACTAATGTGAATCCGACCGATATACTTACGAAGGTTGTGACTTTGCAGAAGTTGAAGACATGTATAACTTCTGTGTATCTTCAAGATTGAAGGTCCGGGTAGTGCGAGCAATTTATTGGGAGATTTGGAGATAGGTTACGAGATTTGATTTCAAGTGGGAGATTGCTATAATATGAACTTGAATTGTGTTAGAAGGAGTTCATCGGAGCTTGTGGGACGAGCGAGGATCAAAGACGGTTTGAAATAAAGGTTTTTCAAAGTCCTGTCCGAATAGACTTTTGTTTGTTAGAACAGAAGAGGCAGAGTAAAATTTATTCGAATAGAATTCATGTCAATTCTAATAAAAAGAAATAGGGAAAAGTTTATTCGAATAGAAGTCATGTCTGTTTGAATAGACTTTTGCCTATTCAAATAGAAACGTTCAGAACCTATCTTATTCAAATAAATCCAGAGTCTATTCGAATAGACTTCGTAAGTCAGTTTTAGAAGGTATTTTTTGGGATCGTTGGTCTGTCTCGTGATCCGTACTTCTAGCCTATTCTTATGTAATGACTTCTTATATTTATAAGGGGGTCCAGGGTTAATTATTAATCTATCTTCTGGTGAGTTTAACCTTAGAGGGGCTAGGGTTTGAAAAGACTCTATTAAAGCTTGAGAAGCTTGAGAGATCATAATAACTTATTTGATATCATAGTAAATTGTTTGTGGGGAGTGGTTTTTTATCCGCAAGGGTTTTCCATTTCCCTCCTCTGGGAAAATTCTTCGTGTCCTTTATTATTCTTTCTGGATTTACTATTAGGTTGGCAATTTCTGCGTATTGTTCTTCGAAAGGAAGAGAGAGTAACTACCTCGATTCTCAACAAGAGATCCCTATTCTCTGTAAAATCATACACTAGTATGGGGACTTCAGTCTCCAAG
This sequence comes from Kingdonia uniflora, assembly GCA_014058105.1. Lineage (NCBI taxonomy): Eukaryota > Viridiplantae > Streptophyta > Magnoliopsida > Ranunculales > Circaeasteraceae > Kingdonia > Kingdonia uniflora. The sequence continues at coordinate 6,248,108 of JACGCM010001726.1, forward strand.
TAACATCCCAAGAACTTCAAAGCATGCTTGTGGCTATTCATCTGAGACGCCACTGCAACTTCATTTATACATCCAATATAAGATTCACATCCATCTATAATTTTCTAAACGGAGATCTCACAGTCTTCATGGATTCCCTTATACAACCTGTAGGATAAGTCCCCATGAATAATTTTGTTTTGATCATAGTTGTTGGTTGCTTTTTGAAGTTCTTCTTTAGAAAAAACCTGGAGTTTCGACTTTCCATCAAAATAAGTGATTAACTCTTCTAATACTAGACCTCCATTCTTTAAAAATAATTTATCATGGAGTTGAGATTGTTTCTCCCTTTCTACTCCTAAACAACCCCACATGTTAACTCCCCCTAGTAAGAGGAACAATTCTTTTTGTAAAAGCCATAAAAAAAAATATTGAATAAATTAGTTAGACTATAGCTTCAAACCTTTAAGTATAATACAATCAAAGCACCAGTAATGCCCATTATTACATATTTATGTGACAAAAGAAGATGATTTTTTCAGAGGAAAGATGTACCTTTGAACTATGAAAAAGCGCTCTAAAGCTAAGTTTTGTAGTGATTATAATGAGAATTACCCTCTAATGGTCGTTTTCACTATCAACGGACTATTTATATTTATGCTCTTTTGACTTAAGCCTCTCTATTGCTAGAGATGCTAAGTTGGTTTAGGGACTTGCTTGTTTAACCAACACAAGGTTGAAGAGAAAGTTTACCCAATTTAAGTATAATTCTATTTCAATTAGAATAAGGGTTGCTAATTCTAATCCCCATTGTGTTCTATAAAAGGGGATGTCTAGGTTATTTGTTATTTAGTAGTTAGTGGGGTTTATTTGTTTATGAAATGAGTTTAGCTTTCCTCTTATAAAACTTTATTTGAGATCTAGTTCAAACTTAGGGTTAATTAAATATGAATCTAACTCCCGCGTTCATAGAATCACATTAATTGGCATTGGCATCAGAGCCGCATTCAAATCCCTGGTATAGCAAGTTTCAAGAGCAAGATGCCTAGTGGAAAACCCACGATGAAGAAACCTACACTCACTCAAGATGTGGCAAGGATATCAGATAAGCTTGATAAACTTGTTGAGGCTTTTAGAAAGATAGTATTTTTCCATCCCCCCAACCACCTCTATTGGGTGTACTAGAAAACCCCTCTCTTGAGGGAAGCGTCGCTACGAGGAGCGATGATATTAAAAATCCATTTAAAATTCTGGGTGTCAAAATCAAGGCATACAATGGTAAGGGAATCGGGATCCAAGCCGTAGCCGAAGGGACAGCCACGACAGCCAATAACCAAACAAATGGCCCACAAGAAGAGATGACCCAATAACAGTAGGAAGCATATCCCGTCAATATTATAAACCCAAATGATGATTGTTTCTACAATTTGAACCAATCAATGTGCCGATCAGAAGGTTTGAAAAGAGTGAGGAGTCGGGCTGCGACGATTCGTTCGGCCGCTGCAACGAACCCACTTCAGCGATTGAAGAAGAGTTTATTATCAAAGCCGAAACTTGTGATGTTGAGGAAGTCAGGGTACAACCAAAGGTCAACGGACTGGCAACGGCAACCACCGACCAACCACAAGGTTCCCGCCTAGAGACGACCCCGGAATACAGCCAACAAAGACTGTCAATGTCAACATCAGTCCCAACAGTGGTCGATACTATAACAGTGCCGGTGGCACTCACAAAGGTAAAATTTCTTGCTTGGGCAAGCCGACAGCAAGCCCTAGCCCGTGAGGCCCAATTCACGTCCAAGCTAATACCCAAGCTGCCAGATCTGCTCCCAAAGTCGCTTCGTCCCATGCTCCAGTCTTAGCCGAGTTATCCAACGATCTCTCCAGAATTCCAATCGCAAATTCATCTTCATGATTAGAAGAGAGAACCAGAAGAAGAGGAACCGTCTATAGAAAGTGGAGAAAGGAGATTAAATGAAGAAAATCATAGGGGGGGTTTTTTACTTCAAAAAATATAGGTTCGCGATGGAGAAAAGAGGGATTGTGGTACTATACAAACAGTTACAACTTATCATTTAGGAGAGACAACTCTAGCAGTGCGTGTTGTGCACATGCTTCATGAATAACTAGCTCTAGTAATGAGTACAGTCAAAAGGATGAGCCGAATCGAACAAAATAGTACATCTTTGGCGGTAGCGAACAATTAACGCGTAACTCAACGGTAGATTCGGGAGACACGTATTAATCACATGATCTAGATCGGCCACGTCCAACAGTTCCTTTCACGCATGTTACTGTCCGAGATATCCCAATATTTAATCTGTACAGGGGAGATGATGGCCTTTGGCAAAGAATTATTTTTGTATGTTGATCTATTTTGGGAAAGCTTTGTAGCGGGTTTGAGGAGCGGAGCACAATATTTTTTTTTAGCTTTTAATTTTACGTCAATGGATGTAGGGATGTTGGTGACAATATTGTACCCCTGCACATGGGTATAACCTCGGTTTACTATAAATTTCACAGTATAATTCGAAGTTTGAAGATGGGTATGCCATATCAAAAAGTTTCGAGTTTCGTGATGTTTGAAAACTTACCGATTTCGTGGTGGAAATCTTCCGCAGATGAAGGGATTTAATGTGAATTGTCCTCTAATGGTCGTTCTCACCATCAACAGACTATTTATATTTATGCTATTTTGATTCAAGCCTCTTCATTGTTGGAGATGCTAAGTTGATTTAGGGACTTGATTAGTTAACCAGCACAAGGTTAAATAGGAAGTTTTCTTAATTTAAGTACAATTATATTTTAATTAGAATTTGGGTTGCATAATCTAGTTCCCCTTGTATTCTATAAAAGGGGATGTCTAGGCTATTTGCTTTTAAGTAAGTTAGTAGAGTTGTTTTGTTTATGAAAAGAGTTAAGTTTTCCTCCTATTAAACTTTAGTTGAGATCTAGTTCAAACTTAGTGTTAATCGAATACGAATTAAGCTTCCGCGTTCGTTGATTCACATTAAATTAGTTTTAATGCAGCAAGTGATGGGAGAAAAATTTGGTCCTTAAATACCCCACTCAAAACTACGGGTGTTGTAATATAATAAGGACATGCGGGGATCGAATCCGCGGGAAGTAAACGTATTAAAAACATGTTTTACTGATCTAACAAATAATATTTATTAAACTAATTTTTGGAAAATGTTTTATGAACTAAAAATCCAATCTATATTACTAAGTTGATAAAAATATAGAGAAAAGAACCTAAGCTTTGGATCACCTCCGACTTAGCTTACTAAAGTAATAATTATAATATAAAATTTATCCACTCGTAGTAGCCATGGTTAGGTTTATTCGGGTCTAAAATCTAGGGTTCATGGCTAAAATCCTAAATAAGAACTTAATCATTCTTGGACAATCGGATCTAGGTCTTGTATACTCCTTCCATGGCAAGGCGGAGTGTCTAAGTCCCCTAGTAATCAAGTAATCTCTTTAAACGTGGAGACCACCAAATATGGCTAATTTGGCATCTCCTTCATCTTCATAATAGATCGAGGTTATCATGGCTAGATCAACATTTCCCTACTACAATCCAGAGTATTATAGAGCAATACTAGATCAATTCTATTAAATAACTATTATGTTTAGCTCCCAATTGCCGGAGGGTCGATCGTTAGCCTAAGCTAAGAAGACTAGTTCTCCATTAATAGCGTTAATCACAACTTATGCATAAAATAAAATAGAGAGAGAGAGAGAGATACTGAAAAACTCTAAGCTTTTTTCCTTCCAAAATTGAGATGAAAAATACATAGAATTGCTCTTCTATTTATAGGAGATAGGAGAGACTTGTTTACATTTCTTAAACTCTATCTCTAAGTAAAGATAAACCCTATCTCAGATAAATCTTATCTTATTTATACTTTATCTTCTATCTAGATAATTCTTCTCAATCTAATCCTTGTAGAGTCCATCATCTTTATTCCTTGGAGTAAATCTACAAGTACATTAAATGTAAACATCTTCCTTATACTTGAGAGGCTGCTAGAAATGCTTCAGCTCTTTGTACCTTCAATTAGATGTATTTTTCTACTTATTAGCTCTAGCAATGATAATTGCCTGAAAATAAAAAAATGCTGCTAACATTAGAAAATAATAAATTGGGATTAACAAAACGATACTTTTAGGTGTACTAATCATATGTATTACGACGTCTATCAGCAAGCACCAACAAAGTTTTACAAAAAAAGATGTTACCAACATAGGAAGGAAAGTCATGGATTTCTGTACAAATCCTTCTATAATCTTACCTTATAATTTTTCTTCTATATTAGCTAGTGTCTGTACAGCTGACTCCTCCAGAATTTTTCCCTCTTTATAATTTTTCTTATATATGAATCTGGTGGGAGTCTATTTAATCCCAGCTTCCTTTGATTCAAGAAAAAATAGGAAAGTTATGGAGTTCCTTGTAGAGCCATCTTTTGAGGTCTAAACTCAAAAGAAGTTCATTAGAAAATAAAGTTATTGAACCTTTAAAAATATAGAAATGATAGAGTTTATAGGAATCTTTTATTGAAGTCAACAGTAAAAGTCAAAGATAATAATCAGGTCAACATTATACTGGCACTTGTATCATAGATGTTTAACATGTTACTTAACATTTTTTTCATGCATAGTTAGTAACGTGAATCTCCGAACCGGAAGCTTAATTCGTAAGAACAATCACATGTTTTACTTCTATATCTAAGAAACTAAGGTTTCTACTAAGATAACTTAAAATACTTTCATTAACAACTAATTAAGAAATTGCACTACCCTCTTCCTTTTATAACGCAGGTTTCCCTAGGATTACTCCTACTATAACTCCCGTACCTATCCAATTAGAACCCTGACTAAAACTAAACTCTAGAACAACTTCAACATAGTAAATAAAAACATAGGCCAAAATAGAGACCAAGGGATGGCTGTGGTAAACAATCCATAGGCACGTGCTACGTCAGTTAGATTAGGAACTGTAATAGCCTAGTTCTGGGATCCGGACTTGGCCTTTACACCAAAATGTATTCAGAACGTTCGAGAATAACAGACAATAAATAACAAGATAATTTTGCGTAGAAAACCTTTGAATAGGTTAAAAACCACGACCTCTCCTGAGTATTTTGAGAAAGTGATGATCTTATTGAGATTGCTAGCTTATTACAATGAAGGATCTGAGAATATAGGATGATAGAGTAGAAACTTTTCTATGGTGAATGTTTCGTCCATCATCTGCAGTTTTCCAGGTCTTCTTATAGGTCCTCTAATATGACCGTTTGATGACCATAAAGTCCTTTAATGATGGACTTTACAAGGTGAGTACGAGATCTTCTTTGACCAGATTATGTAATGTTCTAACCTTTGCTGCTGTACAACGACTCTATTGCTGACTGCGTGCCTCGCGCAGGTCGAACTGTTAGTGTAAAGGTCTAAAATGATGTCTTGAACTATGGAAAGTTTGGTTACATCTTTAGTAGTACTTTCTGTATGGTAATAAGATCGAGGATTAGGCTTGAGTCTGAGATACAAAATAAGTTATTACAAGACGGCTCTCAACCAATAGCATGAGTGTCGCTAGGGAAGAGTAGTGTTGGTTGAGAAACTCGCCCCATGCATGTTTGCGATTGTACCACGTACTTTAGTGTTGAGGTCGAAAATTCATCTGTGGTTCAAAGTTGAAACATAAGCCCGAGATATGGAATAAGCTACTACAACTCCCCCCCCCCCCACCCCCTCTCAACCAACAGTACGAGAATGATTGTAGGCAAGTGGTGTTGGTTGAGAAGTGTCATTAAATGTTGTAGTTATATCGGAGGTTCATTTCCAATGTCAATTCATGAGTCTCTATTGGTGTCTGTTGGGTTTCCAAGAACTAATGACTGTAGTCAAATATTGTTGCATGGGAAATCCTTTTGACGTTGAGAATTTGTAGAGTCAGCTTTGAATGCTAATATAAGTATAAAAGGTACTCTGAGTGGAGTTTTGAGGAGCAAACCCCTCGTCTCATATTTTTGCCTCATTGTTTACTTGCGGTAATAATGGTAACGACTAGGACTCAGGCCCGAGAGTCTAGGATCTAGAGGAAGATGGAGGAATTGCGTATTTGGTATTTTGGTTATCAACCGCTGTATCTGCCTACTCCAATTTTTGTATCTCCTACTTTTCATCATATGTCTTATAAAAAAGTGATGGAGGTAGAGGATGATTACTACCAAATGGTATGTTTTCATTACTTGGTGACATCTAAGGCGGAATGTCGTAACGGTCTTCGCCTTCTGGCAGAGGAGGCTATTGCAACTGAAGATGAAGCGGCAGGCATTCGGCCAAGGGAGTCTCATCAATATCCTACTAATGAGTAGGTCTTATTGAAGAAATGAGGCCTTTCGTCTGTCTTTAGCATGCGGGGAGGTGAGGAGGATACAGAGGATCATTTTCTTCCATGGACCATAGTTCATTGGCCATGAAGAAGATCTTTCATCTGTGATCCCCATTTTTGACTTCCCTGCATCTCGTAGCATGGAATCAAAATTTGGGGTCTTCTTTTGTGGACTGTTCGTTCCAGGAGAAGGATTTCAAGCTGATACTTGATGTAAATTGAAGTAATTTATAAAATCTCTGTTGTAAAGTATTCTGTAAGAGTAATTTTCAGACTAAATGAAATTTATATTTTCTGTTATGATAAAACTGTATCTTCGAGCTTGACTATTTTCCCTTTCTGTTTGTACCATAGGCATTGGTAATATAGATAAGTAGGTGTCATGGGTATGAAGGGAAAAAATGGTAGTAAAAGTTAAGGTAAAATTTAGAGAAGGTCGAGTTGTTGGTGCGAATTGGAAGTCTCATGTTTATGTGAGCTGTGGGACAGGGCTGAGATGGAGTTGTGTTTGTGACTGTTTAGCTAGTTCTCGTCATGGTTGTTGCCATGTACGCGTCTGAGGGGATATTTTGTACTAGGGGGTGATAATTTTTCACGATATTCTACATATATATTTTATTGTTCCATAAATGTTTGCACAAATATTCTCTAAGGAAAATTTGTGGGGTGATTGATTCTGCAGAGATCTTCCTTTGTCTATAAGTAGGGATTCCTTGCTGTTGGTATTTGTATTATTTTGGAGTTATTGTGTTCGAGCATGGCGAGAACTCGTTCTCAGCGAACGCAGCAGACGGTGGATGGCCAGTTTTATATCAAGGTTAATGAACTCCGTGAACGTTATTTTCGTCACTTACTGTATGATACTGTTCTTCCAGAATGGCCATTAAATCAGGCTGGTTTGGATGATGAAGGCAGGCGTATCGAGCATGATCGATTTGTTTGGTACAATATTTTTGCAAGTCTCTGTTAAATCCACGTGTGCGAGAATTGACTGTTCGACGGCTCACATGCCATAAGATCGTGGAAGAGGATGCAAGGGCAGCAAATGGGGAGTTAAATTCTGTGTAGGAAACCGAACCATCGGGGTTGCTTTAGATGTAGCTGGGGAGCTCGGTGTGCTCGAAGTCGTAAGACATGTTAAAAGTACTATGTTTTGTGGTAGTATTTTGTGGTTGAGTTTTAAATAAATGTAATATGAGAGATCGTGAGAGAATAAAGTATGTGATGTTTCGATCTTATTGAATAAAATATTTTATTATATTTATTGTGTGCTGTGTATGACAGCTGCAGGATTTTAGGAACTATAGGTATATCTTCAAATTTTGAAAATTGAGCTATTTTAGGAATATTTGTACGATCTTAGAAGAGTATAAGTAAGATGATTGGTCATTTTAATACTGGGCTGAGAAAAGTGTAGGGTTGGTAATGGTAGATAACATAGATAAATATGATGGTGGCAAACGTTATCACAGAAGTCATGATGATGTTGTGAAACAAAAAGACGTACATGTAGCAAATATGGGGATGACTAACACGTATCAGAAGGAGCTGTCGTTTCATTAACTGAGGATGAGTATAAAAACTTGTCTCTCTCTCCCTCATAAATTGTCTACAGTTTTAGAGAAAGAGAAAAGTAGTACACATATTATTGTCAATGAGAGGAGGCGTTTGAGTGTTGATTGTATTTTGAGAAAGACATCTTCATCTAGTGATAGGAGGTTGTTGGAGAGACGACAAGAATGCTCGTATTTAAAGAAACGTCCAGGTAGAACAGAGGATTGTTGTTCAGCAAGTACAGGTTGGTGATGAAAAACTTTTGTTTGTTTGATTTTGTGAGTACTCTATGTTATGTAGTAATCTGTAAACGTTAGTAATCTGTATAGTTGGTTTTAGAATCTGGGGTTTTTTGGGGATTTTGAAAAAATAAAAATGAGAGAAAGTCTGTAATGTAGGATTTGTGGTATATGTGTTCTTAGAGAGAGAAAATATGTTTGTAGGAGAAGAAGATGGAAATTTGAAATTATTTGATTTTGGCATTTTTGTTTAGGGATTTAGGAAAATAGACGTGTTGACTGGGTAGAAGGTGGGTTTCTTTGTTCTGTTTATAACGTAGTGATAATGATAAAATATGTCTTTGCATCTGTAGGTTCAGTAAGCATTCTAAACCTATTATTTTTGCTAGTAAGTTTGTAGTCTCATCTGATTCCAAAGAAACGTCATCTCTGGGGAGGGGGAATGAGTGTAGTGTAATAGAGGAAATTATTAATAGTGTCGGGGCGACGATAGAGGTGGTGGGGTCCAGTAGATCCGAGGGCGTGAAAGAGAAGGAGGACGAAAGGGAGAAAGAGAGAGTCCTTGTCATATACCCAAAGGATGTGGATGTAGAGAAAGAGTACTTGAGATATAAAAAGAAATGTCCAGGAGAGTGGGGTAGGTATGTGGAGGACCAAGGTCTCTGATTCAGAGCTTATGTCTCCGATAAAGGGAGGGAAGCAATGTATTATCAAGTTCCCTATTTGGAAAAGTGGAAGAAGGATAGAGGTATTAATGAGCGGGTTAGCCTCTCGTATTATAATGGGCTTGGGTTATCAGGCCCAAGTGGGGGTTTTTTATGTTTCTTGAATCAGGTCGTATATGGCCTTAGAATTCTGCTAACCTACTATCAGAAAGGGGTTATGAATGCGTTATAGTGCTACCCTGCCCAATTGAATAGGAATGTATATGAGATGATGAGGGTATGTGAGGCGATGAACAAAAAATGGAGGAAGGAAGGGACTGTAAAGCAATTCGTAGCTGAAGATGTTTTGAAGTTTTTCAAGTTTAAGTATATGGAGGGTCAAAACAGCGGTTACCTGTATAGTGACTCGGCTAGGCCGAAATTCTTTGATTTTAAGTCTGTAGGTAGACCATGGAACGACTACCTTATGTGGGATGAGGGTAGCTGTTTGTAGGTTCTAGATGAACCAGCGCTCGAGCTGAACCATAGATATTATAATCCCAGTAAGTAATGTTAACCAACCTTCGAATAGTTGATAGCTATGTCCGCATGTTGTGTAAGTGATATTCTGTTCCCTTTTATTAGCAGAGGCCAAACCGTTGGCGACTCTAGATAAGACTAGTTCGCTTAATTGTGTTGCTCGCGATCAGGACGAGCTAACAGAGGAACTCAGTGAATTGGGTATCCGAAGACACAAAATAGTAGACACGGTGGTGCCAAAAGTTCAGCGAGCTCAAGAAAAATGAGCTATGGCCAAGGGAAAAAATATAAAGACCGTTGCTGACTTGTTTAGTCCTCCACCTTTTGTACCTCAGACGACCAAATGGATCACTCATAAAGTTCAAAAGTGAATGTAGCAAAGTACCGCAGCTGCAAGGTTTATGGCCACAGAACAAGAGATTGCAAAGTCTGCTGCTAGTGGCGTACAGGAAAAACTAAAAGTGAGCGTGTCTGCGCTTGGGGACGCTGAGAAGAGTCTGAAGACAAAACGGCCGCTGGAGGAGCACAGTAACCGAACTAGCCCTCATGCCACTACCAAGATGAAAGAGTTGGAATGGAGATACTGTCATATGGCCGGGATGAACTCGCGAAAGATCGAGGATGAGTATCTCGAGCACACGTTCGTTGTATGAGGTTGAAAAACTGTTACTTCATGTTGCCTTCAAACTGTCGAACTGACTCTTCTTTTATGTTGTATTGGGCAACTGTCAATGCCGACGACGGGGGCAAGACAGTGCTTGGACAAGAGGGGCCAAGAATTTGATGCTTTGACGGCAAAGTTTGAGGCTCAATCAGCTCGCACGAAAGATCTCGAGGGTGTCCTTCAGTTGGAAAGGGAGATGAGGGCTACAGATGCTACCGCAGCTGTAGTGAAGTTTAATGAGTTGTCAAAGTATCATAAACTCATGTCTGATGCGGTTGCAGCAGTCTTGGTGGAAAAGGACCACTTTATCAACTCGTATTACTATTTTGGATTGAGTGTTGTTGATGTGGAGCTGACCCGGAATGGTAGATATGCAAAGGTTGAGTTCCCTGCTGAGGAGGAAGAAATGGTTGGTGATGTTGCTGACGTGTCGGAGAAAGTATCAGACCATCCCCTAGGCAGTCTAGAGCTAGTCCAGACGATTGAGTAAACAGTGAACCCTCTATTAAAACGTGCTGAAACAGCTTCCTCTCTAGGGAAAATGCTGATATCTCCTTTCGAGGTAGACATTAGCAAGCCTCTATAAGAATTCTGTAGTATCTTGTCTTCTGCTTTTGAGTTCGCGCTCTGTATAATCGTACATTATTTTTCCTTTTGAATGATATTTTAAAATATGCTTTTCGCGAATATTGGTATTGAAATAAGATATCTGTAATCTGTATAGGAGATAGAGCATTTGAGAAAAATGAACTCCAAATTGGAGATGTCGCTGAGTAGAGTGAGGGACTCCATGGCCCGTATTCAACAGGTACTTAACAAAACTGAATACGAGATTAGGCAATTTAAGTTAAATTCAGAGAAAACCTTTAAAGAGTTATATGATATGTAATATAAATATGCTAAGATAAAAGTAGAGAGAGACGAAGTGTTAAGAAAGGAAGAGGAAAGGGGGGTATTAGTTCAAAAACTTAAAGAGTTGGTTTGTTTTAACGACCCAAGTGATAAGGCAAGGTGTCAAAGTATGTTATTAGTTCTGACTTTGTATTTTGAGGTCAAAGTAAATAGTGAACGAGGGTTAAAGAAGGCTTATATAGAGCTTTTGAGGGAGAGAGGTGTAGTTCTAGACCTAGCTCGAGTTATGTTTTTATCATAAAAAGCTTGCAATCGTCATAGTTTAGAAGCAAAAAAATGTTCTGCGCGGGATGGTGTGTCTATTGTATGGGGTGATGTAGAACCTTTATTTGATGTCTTTGACTTTATCTAGGATCGGAGGGCCATGAGGATTATATTTTTTAGGATAAGGAAAGAGCAAATAGAGGTTCAAATACAATTAGAGGGTGAGGTAAAGGGGTTACATAATGAGTTATCACAGCATGTAGAGCAAAAAATATTTTTAGCAACACGGCTGTCGAAAGAAGTGGTTGTTCGAATGAAGGTAGAAGCAGAAATGAGGGTTTTAGGTGTGCTACACGCGTCAGCAGTTGCAAAAAGCGTAAATGATATTGAAAGAGCGTCTATATCCATCGGAGGCAAAAGTCACTACTCGAACGAAGCATGAGCGTTATATACACAGTATTACTATGTTTTATGGGAGAGAATTATCTAGGGTAGAGAACGTATTTAGGAAGTTTGTAGAGGAATGTGGGAAGGATTATGAAGTGAAAAATGCCAAAGTTGAAAATCTGCGGTTTATCAGAGGGGAAGGAGAAATTGTTGATGGCAATCCCTTCCCCAGGTCATTGGAGGAGTCATCGAAAGAGGAAGAGGTCGAGTGTCTGATACCCCGAACGCAGCACAAACAACATCAGCAGGAGGTTGTGACCTTTACTGCACTATTAGATGTGCATGCGTCGAATAAGAAGGTCGTGAGAGACAAGCGGTGGTTGTCTCCTGTCTAGAAGAGTCATAAATAGATTAATCTTGCTTTTCTGTGATTAGTCATTCGTACTGTTTGATGATAAATGCAATTTGTACTTTAGTAAGAACAGAATGATGTATCTAACTTACTCAGATACTATGTTCTTGATGTAGTCTTGTCAACTATTATATGTGCTCTATTTGTTATGAAAAACTATTATAAATGCAGTCTGCTATGAATAGGCAGAATAGACTGTTATACAAGGTCAGTGCGACGCGTTATGTACTGAGAATGAACAAATGTGTGCTAAGCTAAGATCGAGTTAAGGAGTCAGAAAAGGTGTTATTGAGGTGGAAGAAAAATTGAGGGCGGAGATGAGTGAAACTCTTCAAGAGAAAAAGGCGGTAATGTCTGTCAGTTTGAGAAAGATGGAGAGTTTAGAAGAAGAAATAAGAAAAAGAGGCATTGGGGTTGGAAGTGTCTTGGGACGGGATAGTCAACAAGATGCTGAATTGTTAGCTGTGCAAACGTAAATTTCAGAACTACTGGTCGCGTTAGAGGGGGAAAGAAATAATGTGAAAGAGTTGCAGTTCCAAGTTAATAAGCTTGAAGCGGAGATAAGCGATGTTCGAGTTCAGGCTCATAAGTATGAGGTAAAGTCGTCGGAACAAAACGAAGCCATAAAAAAGGAATGGAATAAAATATATGAGTTAGAGCGGACCGTGCAGTCCCAGCATCTGGACATCTTAGAATTTTAGTCCAAAAATGACAAACTTCGAAGCACGAATATGAAGCTGGATGAGGATTTGTTGCGATTGGAGATAAGTTACGACTCGAAGCGGGTACAATGTACAGGTTAAGAAAAATTGATGTCTTTGATTTATCATATGGACGAATTCATGGCAATGCTGGAAGCTCAGAATTCGGATGTGTGTCGCACAAAATGACGAGTGGACGATCATTGTAGGCAATTGGAAGATGCGCTGAAAGAAGTGCAGCATAAGCTAAGTGAACTCCTTCTTAGTAAGCAGGTGAAAAAGGAGGCAAGTGATAGTTAAGAGATGGAGATGGTTACAGTAATATCGTTCTTTGCTACTGAATTGAAGACACTGGAAACTGAAAGCCAGAGGGTATATGATGGTTTGACTGCCCAGGGTGCAGAATATCACATAGAGGTAATCCGAACTGCATATTTAGAACCCATGATTTTTAGGATTGGATCGTTTAAATAGAGAATGATTAAAGAGGGAAAGAAGATTATTGTGGGGAGAATGCCATAATTTATGCGTCATAAATTACATATGAGTAATGTAAAGGACGCGGCATGACCTTCAAATATGGTAAACGAGTTAAGTGATAGCTCTAGTGAAGAATGAGTGATGTGATTATATTTTATGTATACGAACAAGGATAAAAAAAATATGGATGTATAAAGAAATAGTTAAGACGAACAGTAAACTGTACTATCCGTGTGAGGTACCAATGATAATGTATGTAAAGCAGCGCGATATACGATCGATTTAGCCAAAGTAGTAAACGATCTGTGATGCATGAGATAATCATTTTGGCCAAAGCGACAAAACGATATGTGATATAGTTTAGATGATCAATTTGGTCGAAGCAACAAATGATCAGTAATTTGTGTTCATAAGTACTTGTTGAACTTATTAGAAGAAGTACTGTAATGTAGGTCAATAGTACACAAGTATTTCATTGGTGTAAGGCTGAAGTCCAGCAAATGTATTAGATAGATCGGTTTGGTCTAAGCAACAAATGATCTATACTGTTCTTAGATGATTAATTTGGCCAAAGCAGCAAATGATCTGTAATCTGTGTATAGAATTTTTGTAGGGCAATCGAACATAAGTATTTCATTGGTGTAAGATTGACGTATAGCAAATATATTTTAGATAGATCGGTTTGGCCAAAGCAACAAATAATTTGAAATGTATTAAATGATCAATTTGGCCAAAGCAATAAATAATCTGTAATCTGTGTTCATAAGTACTTGTTTGATATATTAGAAGAAGTATTGTAATGTAGCTCAATCGTACACAAGTATTTCATTGGTGTAAGACTGACGTACAGCGAATGTATTAGATAGATCGGTTTGGCCGAAGTAACAAATTATCTGTAATGTATTAAGACGATCAATTTGGCCGAAGCAACAAATAATATATAATATATTTAGATGATCGTGTGGCTGAAGCAACAAACGATCAATAATCTGTGTATAGGAATTTTGTGTGGCATAGCTTAAAGTACTTAGATGTCTTGATCAAACAATAATCTTATATTGATGTGAGCTCATCATACGAAATAAGAGATTAGTTTGAAGAAAAGTACACTGTGGCAGATTTGTTATCTGCGATACAACTTCAATCTCCTTGTGTTCCAAGGATTAGATATGTGCTTGCCATGCTCGATAGCAAGGTCGTAAGAACCGAGGCCACTTTTCCCGATGACGACAAAAGGACCTTCCTAGTTTTTGCATAATTTCCCGGCATTGAGCTCTTTACGATGTTTGAGAATCTCTCGAATGACCAGATCTTTGATTTCGAACTCTCTACATCGAACGCGTTTGTTATAAGATCGGGCTAAAGCTTGGTGATACCTTCCCAATTTTATGATTGCTTTATCCTGAGTCTCTTCGATCTAATTCATCATTTTCTTCATCGGTCATGGTATGGTTGTGAATAGGGTGATGATACTGAGTAGGGATGATTGCATCTGTACCGTAAGCCGAAAGGAACGGCGTGCATCCAGTTAAAACTCGGGGTATAGTTTGATAAGCCCATAGCACATGTGGCAACTCCATGACCCAATTAACCTTCTTTTCTATTAGGCGCTTTTTGATTTTATCCACGATAGTACGATTAGAGATCTCGGCCTGACCATTCACTTGTGGGTAATACAGATTTAAAGAGGAATGTGTGATATTGTGATAATTAAGGAATTCGATGACTTTGGAGTCAACGAACTGAGGTCCATTATCGATCCTGATGAGATAGAGGCAGCCGAAACAAATGATGTTTTCCTAGATGAACTTGATGAATTCATTATCTAGTGTGCAGCACAGAGAAACTGCTTCTACCCACTTAGTGAAGTAATCCGTTGTGACTAAGACATATTTTTGTTTTCCTGGTGCAGCAGGAAACTCGCTGACGCGGTCGATGGCCCATCTTTTAAATGGCCATACAACGTTGCTATAATGGAGTTCTAAAGTTAGAGCTCGAATTTGGGGACCATGACGTTGACAGGCATCGCATTTATTTGCGAGTTCGATTACTTGAGCTTTCATTTTAAGCCATAAGACATCTTAGGTGAGAGCTCGGTTGGTTATAAATCTTCCTGCTGCGTGAGAACCACAAGTACCTTCATGTAGTTCGTGTAGCAATTTTGACCTTCTTTGTAGGATAAGCATTTAAGATACGGCCCTGTGACCGAAATCATGTATAAGATACCATTTTTGACGATATAGCGTTTGGCGTTATCGAGTACGCGTCATCTTTCAGCGGGGTCTTGAGGGAGTTCACCATCAAATGTGTTTTTTGTTCCAATATACTTAAGGAATGGTCGTCTCCAATCGTTCTCGTCCTCTTCAATGCCCCCAGTATTTACAGAATTTGAGCTTATGATGTTAATGCTGGGGGTCGATAATACTTCAATCTTGAGATATTGAGCTTCTGAGCCAAGGACTTCTGCAAAATATGCGAGGGAATCAGAATGTTTATTTTCTCCGCACGGCAAATGTTCGATAGAAATTTTCTTAAATCTACTCATTATGTCGGCTACTGCAGCTGGGTAATCGATCATTTTCCCATTATTCAAGAATTTTATGTGTAATGGTTTACGATGAGCAAAGAGTCTATATATACGGATAGTTTGGATACTCCAATCTCTAGAGCCATTTCTAAACCGTGAATCATTGCCTCGTACTTGGCTGTATTGCTGGTGGCTTTGAAATTTAATAGTATTGCCTTTTCAATTCTATCATTAGAAGGTGTGATCAGAACAATTTTGATGCCTGATCTTGTGGGTCCAGAGGATCCATCAGTCAGAAGACGTCATCCCTTTTGCGTTATCCAGTCTGCCCTTTTCTCGAGCTGTTCTTCATGAATTTTTGTGTTATCTTCTTCCCAATCAGGATCATCTACGGGGAAGTCCGCAAGGAAATTTATTATGGCCTGACCCTTTTTAGAATGTTTAGGCTTAAATTGGATGTCATGCTTGCCAAGAGTGACTAACAATTGCTGGACTCGTCTGGATTTTTCTCGTTTGGATAACATTTCACGCAGAGGGTAGTTGGTCACTACTCGTACTGAGTAGGCTTGGAAGTATTGTCTCAATTTTAACGAGGTATAGACGAGAGCCAAAAGTAGTTTCTCAACCTTGCTTTAACGGGATTATGTTGGAGTGAAAGTTTTACTGATAAAGTAGACAGGCTTCTCAATTTTCTCATTAAGTCGAATGAGAACAGAACTTAAGGATTCTTCAGTAACTGCAAGATAGATAGTGAGCTCTTTACCTTTGCTAGGTGCACTCATCACTGGTGGTGAACCCAAGTAAAGTTTTAGCTACTGAAAAGCCACTTCCAGGATCCAGACTTGGCCTTTACACCAAAATGTATTCAGAACGTTCAAGAATAACATACAATAAATAGCAAGATGCTTTAGCGTGGATAAACTTTGAATAGGCTAAAAACCACGACATCTCCTGAGGATTTCGAGAACGTGATGATCTTATTGAGATTGCTAGTTTATTACAATGAACGATCTGAGAATATAAGATGATAGAGTAGGAACTTTTTTATGGTGAATGTTTCGTCCTTCATCTGCAGTTCTCCAAGTCTTCTTATAGGCCCTCAAATATGACCGTTTGATGACCATAAAGACCTTTAATGATGGGCATTACAAGGTGAGTGCGAGATAATCTTTGACCAGATTGTATAACGTTCTGACATTTGCTACTGTACAACGGCTCTATTACTGACTGTGTGCCTCGCGCAGGTCGAACTGTTGGTGTAGAGGCCGAAAGTGATGTCTCGAACTTGGGAAAGTGTAGTTACGTCTTTAGTAGTGCTTCCTGTATGCTGATGAGATTGAGGATAAGGCTTGAGTCTAAGATACGAAATAAGCTACTATAAGACGGCTCTCAACCAATAGCATAAGTGTTGCTAGGGATGAGTGATGTTGGTTGAGAAACTCGTTACGTGCATATTTGTGATTGTGTCACGTGCTCTGCTGTTGATGTTGAAAGTTCGTCTATAGTTCGAAGATGAAGTATGAGCTCGAGATGCGGAATAAGCCACTACAGGAACTAACCGTAAACTTCAAGTCTCATAAGCTCATAAGCTTATTTCAAGGCCTCATCATTTTTCATAATTATTTCTTTAATACGTTAGCGCGCATTCTCATAATCAATCAATATATATATATATCTTACCAAATGATTTGATTTAGTTACATTTTGAATGCTTTTCGCCTTCTAAAAGACATAACATTATAAAGTTGAAGTTAAAACTTGCCCAATGATTCATTATTTTCATAAGAACTTTTATCGACTTACGGTGAAAGATCAAGCAACCCAAAGGATTTTTTTCACACTATGTACACTCTAAATTTCTTATAAAAACTTTTTTTCCCTTGTATATCCAAAGTTAAATTTGTTAAACTATTAGTCGTTTGCCAACACCCCCTTTTGAATCAGAACTTGTTAGGTTCTATAAGCCAAAACTTTCGACATTTGAACAAGGGCAGAGCCAGAGATTTAGGAGTGGGGGTGCGGGGGGTTCAGGGGCGGAGCCCCTGAAAAAAAAATCTTCTGAAATTAGAGTGGTGAAGGTCGAAGGTTTGTGTTTGATGAAGAGAGAGTGATGATAATGAAGAGAGGATTATCAGAGGCTAGGAGGTGTTTATTTGATGAAGAGAGAGTGATGATAATGAATAGAGGATTGTCAGGAGCTAAAGAGTTGGGTTGTTACTTTGTTGTGAAGCCGGGCTTCAAGCCTTCAACTCTTGTGGGCTTCAGCTTGGAAGGAAATCTGCAAGCTGTTACTATTTATTTTATTTTATTTTGATGTGGGTATATATAAGAGGGAAATCTGCAAAAAAAAGTGGGGGGGTCGGGCACCCCCTAGCCCCCCTAAAATTTTCTACTGCATCAGAGGAAAATACTTTGTGCATTTGGTACATTGACATTATAGTTAGGCTTTAGTCTTGAAATAATGGTTTAGGCGTAATGACATACATTCACAAGGTTTTGGGGATGCATTTCCGATTTAGTGTGTATATATTGTAAAAAAACAATATTCCGAATATGTTATAATAATTTGTTGTGTTAATTAAATCATTAATGTAGATTTTGTACTGACCAATAACCTAAGGACGTTTAAGGGTCATCTTTAATTGCCCTAAAGAATATACAACAGTAAGCTCGCCTAGAACTGACTAAAATGCCTAAACAGTAATCAACCTTGATTTTTACACATTAGTTAAAAATACACCTACATATTTTTTTTAGATTTAAACCAATCACAAAAGGCTACATGGCATGAGAGGAGTGAGAAAAAGAAGAGAGATAAAAAAAAAATACTGCGCAGTTCAGAACAGCGCGATACTTTTAATTTAAAATTAAAAGATTCCACGCATCTCGAACCATTGGAACTTGTGGCGTGCCTTAATTTGAGGCGTTGTGCGACATTAAAAAAAGTAGAACCCACCATTTGGGTCTCTAAATCGACTCTTAGGGTGGGTTTTTGGCTGTATTGGTTGCCAGCTAGGCGAGAAGACCCAACAGTTGGGCGGTCGGTTAGAAAAAAAGATGTTCGGTTGCTTCCACCTAAGCAACCGACCTTACTGTTGTAGATGTTCTTAACAGCAAGGTCGGTTGCTTATGTGGAGGCAACCGACCCTCTTTTTTCTCAATCGAACACCCAGCAGTTGGGTTGTCTTACCTAGCTCGCAACCTTTTTAGCAAAAAAACCTACCATGAGGGTCAGTTCAGAGACCCACAGGGTAAGTTGTTAAAATTATCGTGTCGTGCATTTTAGAACTGCGCAGCACAAATTGACCAATAAGGGGATGTCACGTGTCATGTTTTGATTGGTTGCATATGTCGCGCAGTTCAGAACTGCATGGTAGACCAACTGTTAGGATGGGGCTACGTGTATGGCTCATATTTAAAGGGTGGTAACAGCTATTACTTGTTGTGCAATTCATAACTGCGTAGCTAGATCTGTAACAATTCTTTGTATCCTCATAAAACCATCCCCACACCCCATTTCTCTTCATGAAAATAGCCCTATCAAACTAAAACAAAGTCATGTCTTTAAGCTCTCAAGCAAGCTCCCAATCCAATTCTCAAAGCCATTCTTAGCCTTCTCATCCAAGCAAATAACCTAATTTTTATCCCTTTCAATTCACCATATTTGGTTCATCACAAATGTCGAATCCTTCCCAATATCACGATCACCACATTCGGCAATTGCTCCCATCACTCGACTCTCATATTCCCTCACAATTTGACTCGCAAAGAGCTAATACTTACTCTAACTACCAACCCTACTATCCCCAATTCAACATTT
The DNA here is from genome assembly GCA_014058105.1 of Kingdonia uniflora. NCBI lineage: Eukaryota > Viridiplantae > Streptophyta > Magnoliopsida > Ranunculales > Circaeasteraceae > Kingdonia > Kingdonia uniflora. The sequence goes on from JACGCM010001726.1 coordinate 6,267,570, forward strand.
AATCAAGAAATCCATATTTTCCCTCACAAATGGAATTTGGCAGAGGAAGATCATCTCTCCCATCGATGTAATCTTCATGGGGCTTAAGCGACTTAAACCTCAATGTGGTTGACACCGGCACCAACACCTAATGTGGTTGAAGATCATGTTGAGGAGGAGGTTAATGATGGTGTTCCAATTGATAAATATAAATATAAGAATGTGAGTCATTGGTCGGCGGATGATTTCGTAAACCTCGCATGCGCTTGGTCTCAAGTTTCTCAAACTCTCAAGATAATGAATCAACAAAAACCCTTACGATTTTGGCTGAAAGTGTGTGACCAATTCAATTTATTCTATACAGACCAATCGGTGTGGCAATCATATAACAACGTCAATTGCGCGTACACAAATCAGCCCAATAAGGAATGTGTGATCTTTAGAAGTATTCTTCAAGACGGTGAACATCGATAATTTATCGGTCCTGGAACGGGCAACGTGGTAAGTATTTTAATTTTACCTTTATTTTCATAATCTAGTTAAAGTAATGTACATATAGTATTTTAAAACATTTTTATAGGCCCAAATGGCACACGAGACGTATGAAAAAATGTAAGGAAAAACATTTCAATTTTGGGCTGCTTAAAAAAAATTAGAATATTGCCCAAAATGGTCCCAAATTAATCCAATCGGGCATCCCGGTCATAATGTATTGAGGAAATCGTCTTATAGCGATACTCAAGAAAACTTTACCAATACCAAACACCCCGCATCTACTTTCGCCACCACTACTTCCACAATTCCAGAAAATTTTACAAATGATAATCCATTACTATATACATTTGGGGAAGTACGTCCGGATGGGCAAAAATAATTCAAAGCAAAAGAAGCCGCGAAGATGTTTGAAATGACCGCCACCATGATTTCTGCATGGAGTGAAAGGGACTCGAAGAAAAAAAAGGAAAAGGAAGCCAGAGCTGGGGAAGGAGAAGAGTAAAAGTTTGCTAAAGAGGCGGAGACACAAAAGAGATGTGAAGCGGCGATAGCTAGACAAAAGACAGACGAATAATAAATTTTGGTCAAGGTGATGACAACCGACACAACTAACCTACTACCGGAACAAAAATATTGCATGAAGAAACAACTCAAAATTTATTCCGTGAAGTTGATGGAACGATGTCTAATTGATGAAGATGACTCGAGTGATGAAGATTGATGCAACCGTTGGCTTTATTAGTTAGCGTTAGCTTTTAAATTGCACTTTGAATTTGATCTTGATGTACTTCTTTTTTCTTTTGGTAATTTGAAATGTATTATCTTTATATGAATTTGATCTTGATGTACCCTTCAATACTCTTATTTGGCAAACATAACTTGAAAATTTTTCTACTTTAATTAAATATTTCAAATAAATTTCTATCAAACATTATAACTTCGACATTAAATTTATGATTTCGAAAAGAAAATATATTAATAACAAACTTCAAGTAGAGAAATAACAATACTTCACTCCTTTTAACACCCATAAATTACCCATGAGTTGATCTCGTAAGTTGAAATAAACTGCATCATCTCTAATTTCATTAATCTTCACAATGCACTCCGCAATAGTATTGAGAGCATAAATTTGATTTAAGACTACATTCACCCACTCCACCGACCTTCTTGTAATGGCATATTTTTCGGATGGGAAACTTCACCAATACTTCAGCAAGGAGATTGCAATTCTAAACTAGAACATACTTTATTTTATGTGGAAACTTAGTAAAATATGATAAAAACATGACCTCGAGGAGGATTTGATAGTAAAGTCCAATATGTGCTAGTTATTACAATTGTTGATGGATAGAATGAATGTGAATAGTAGAAAATTAGTAGAGTTATGGATGGATCTTAACACATGCTCTGCATGTATTTATAATGAATACGGGCAGTTACAAATAATTGGTCTCATATTTTAATGAGTAGTGGGTAAACTTCATGGATCTCTTGCAATGACTCTATTTGACCAAGTGTAACGGTTACTGTAGAGGGTCAAGATCTGTAGATATGGACTTGACATCTTCTCGAATGATCTTATATCTTCGACTTGGCTCTACTAGCTTCTCCTTATCAAATCTGGGGAATATGCTACTGCAATCGTCTCATTCTCGATGTAATTACTTGTTGTTGTGTCGATACGGACATTTTAAACCCCGTGTGTCGAAAAGGATTCTTTAGAGAGTGAAATCCTATGATTTGAGGCATGAAGGTAGGGATAGTATATATGATTTTTTATGATCTTCTTCTATAAGTAGCAATGTCTGTTTGTAAATATGTAGAGGTTTGTTGTAATGGTGAGAACTCGTTCACGCCGTTAGAAAGATGCAGAGGAAGGTCATCTTGATATTAAGATAGATGAAGTGGAGGAACGATACTTTTGGTGTTTGCCAGTTTCTGATGTGCTGCCTCATCTAGGAGTATTTGACATTGCAGGTATGTCCCAAGAGTGAATTGGAGCGGAGACTGTTCATTGGTTCTGGTACACTATCTTTGCAGATGAAGTTTTGGAAGTTGATCATCATCGTGATGTCTTAAGGCTTATTGTAAAGGATAAAATTAGGTAATTGAATATTCTTGTTGCTGGAGGATTACTGATTCCATGTAGACAAGTGGATCATGTTCCTTGTTTAAGTGTAATTATATGTGAGCATGTGATGTAATGATCTCGATGGTAATAAAAAGAAGATTTGATTTTTGATATTTTCTCGATGTATATGTTTGTAATCTTGTCGAATGTTGTTAGAATTTTTGAATTTTGAATTGTGGTTATAACTGTCCCCTAAAAATAAGAGGAAGATAAAAAAGGAAATATGATTGAGGACTATTTTTTAGGTATTCAAGGAATGTGTTCCTATCGGTGATGTATTGAGGTATAAGGAATTAGATGTACATTCTCTTTTAATGAATATAAGGATTGCATTGGCAAAGATGGATAAGATCACAGAGGAGGTAGAGATGTATCTAGACAGTTTGGAGCAGCAGTGTAAGAGCCTGTTATCTTTTAGGAGGTGAAATGTTTAAGAGTTTGAGAAGAGATGTGCTAGGATTTATGTTAGGAGGGTAGTCGAAGGGTCATGAAGGGGTGCAATGAACAACTATGTAGGGTCTATAAATACTCCCTAAGGAGGCGACTGTTCATACTCTGCTCTGTAAAAGAAATCAAACTTTCTCTAATTTCTTGTGTTTTTCTCTCATAACATTTGCTGCCATAGGTACTAAGAATATATCAATTCTTATTGTGAAGGCTAAGCTTGCCAAGGAGAAAGATTTAGAAGCTGCACAAATCCAAGGTTGATATTTCTAATTCGAGAATTTTTTTCTTGATTTCAATGCTTGTTTTTTTTTATCATGATTTGGTTGAAAACCCATTGTAGATATTAACTGTAGGAATGGTATATATGAAGGAATTTGAGTAATGGTTAGGATATGTTGCATAAATCGAAAAAACACAGTTAAGGGTTTTTATGTATTGTATGGGATTTGGAGATGAATCTTGTATAAAATGATGTTACATGGTGTTGTAAATGACAATGTATTATTGTGATAGAAGGGTATGATCTAATTGTTTGTGATGTAGAGAGAGAATCAATTTTTGTTACCGTAAGTATTATGGTATGATTTTAGTCAGTTATGCGGGAATAGGCTACAAGATGTGGGATTTTGGGAAAACTACTTTGCCTGAATTTGCGTCGTATATTGCCATATTTCACGCCAGATAAAATGGAGAATCACAAAATTTGGATTCGATCCTTTTTTGGCAAGAATCTGGGTGGCAGACAAAATGTCTTCGAGAAGTTTTATAATTCCTGTGGAAAACTTTGAGAAAAATATTAGGTAAATTAAATAATGCTCGAAATAAAATGATATCGATCTTTGTACTTGTTAAAATTTATGTGAGATTTTTTTCGACAATTAATGTAAAAATATCGAACGAGATAGCAACGGATAGAATGATTGGTTGGAGAATAATACTCGATAGCAGTATCGATACTAACAAATGAACATATATAATGTATAATATATAATATTTTACTAACTTAAAAAGGGAATTTGATTTTTAGGTTTGTTTTTTAAAAAATGGCTGAACTAACTCAAAAAGTAAGCTAGTTGCCCTAATGCTGACGCAGCAGGTATATTTGATAGCCTTGTCAATGTAGAATAGCTAGTAATTGATATGACCACCTGTGTAGAAGATTTGGGTAGGCAGTACAGGGTGGGGGAGGTGTGGAGGTTGCTCATGATAATTGAGTAAATTTAAAGGCTGGGGTTATTAAGGTCTCAGATGGGGAGAGAATAGACACTGACATAGATCATGAGTTGTATGCCAGTGATCGAGGAAGAGTGTTCTGGTGGGGGTGGTGATAAAGGTGAGGCAGAGGGTGGTGAGGATGAAGAGATGGAGTATTATGGTAGGGGTGGTGATGGAAGTTAGGCAGAGGTTGGTGAGGATGAAGAGATGGAGTGTTATGGAGAGGCTCCAAAAACAAATGAAATTTTAAATTTTAAGTCGAAGTATGGTATCCCTGAGGATATTAGGCTGGAGGAGTATCATTGGGAGATGACTGACCATGAACTCCCACTGGATGGCATCCTCGTCCATCAAGAATAGATAAAGAAGGGGTTGAAGTTGCCTCTTCGAGCTGACCAGAAGAAGTTTTTAAATTTCTTCGATGTTACCCGTGGTCAGTTCAATCCAAATGTATATGAAGTCTTCAAAGTTGTGGCGGTGATAAATGATCAGTTAAAGGATAGGGGGAAAGAGTTGATATCTGCTGATGATCTATGCATATACTACACACTCAAACAGAATCCTCAGAAGGTTGGCTATATATACTTAGCAAGGTTTTTGAAGAGGCCCTTATTTTATGAGATGGTGTCGACTGGGGGGAATACTTTGCCGATCGTCTCCTTGTATTGGGGAACTATGAGTTCGACCCTACAGACCCATAGGAGCCTCTAAAAATGAAGAGTTTCCATCTAAGTTTGTGTTTTGCTAAATGTGATATGTTGTCAAATTTTTGTATTGCTTGCTTATTTGGACAATGTACTAACTGTTTTTTTCCTTCGTACAGCTCTAAAGGAGGCTGATAGAGATTTAAATATTAGGGAGATGTTGTATAACATAAGGAACAATTAATAAGGGCGAATCGATGCTCTAGTTGTAGACCAAGAGAAGGTCGAAGGTTTGTTTGAGGAACCTGGGCTGAAAAGATCTCGAACTAAAGGTTCAGAAATTCCTGTGATTGATGGCAAGATGTTAAAAAGAAACAAGAGAACTACTAAGATGAGTATCCCACTTGAGAATCTTACTCTCAGTGGGAACACGATGGATTTTGCTGCTACGAAGACAGAGGCCTTGTTAACTGGAGCCTTTAGCAAAAATAAAAGAAAATGGATTGTCAATCCTCCTGCTGTCTCTACCCCCTTATCGAAGTGGGTAACTCGAAAATCTCTCGTCAAGCAGGGGGAGAGTGCTGAAGTTGTGGGATCTGGGACTGCAACTCTCCCAGAAGGTCAACCACCAAAGCCGGCCACTACTACGTAGCAGAAAGCTGGCTCTGAGAAGAATGATTCTCATGACTTGGTCAAGCCAAAAGATAGTGAGAAGTTTGGAGGTGCCCACTTGGAGATCCAGCAAACTATTGAGTCTTATGTTGTTGGGAAATACTCTCTTGAGGAAGATTTCTACAACTTCTTGGTTGAAGCAGAAAGTTTGTCGACCTTCTTCATCGAAGGTCACCGTACGAAGAACTAGGTTAGAAATTCCCATGCCTTGACTCATTTAATGGTTATGGTTCCTTCGTCGAGGTCTCATTGTTATACTTTAATGCATATCAAGAAGTTATTTCTCGATGTGAAGCCTCAGATACTTGGAGGACAGAGCCTCGCCAATGAACTCCTTGTTTCTAAGAACATCGAGAAAGAACTAATAACTGAAAAGGAAGAGCTGGAGGCTAAGCTGGAGAAGATGAGGGTTTGTGCGGCAAAGTCCAAGGAGGCTACCATTCAAGAAACTATGAAGATGTGCCTGGGAGAGAATAGGAAAGTGATCGCGTAGATTAGGGCCAATCTGGTGAAGGGGGGAGAAGATGCCCTGGTTCAACAAAAGTCCAATTTTAAAGACGATGTTTGCGGGCAGATATTAGCCAAGGAGGAAGCTGATCTTTACCTTCTCGACTCTCTGAAGTGGATGAAGTCAAATTTTTCTGGTCAATTCGATTCCCTAGAGGAGAGAAAAGACTTCTGCAAAAATCATGCCGCTGCTGCTGGGTTAAGCACTATCAACTTTAATGCAGAGGATGAGGTTATTGAAGTACCAGAGACTACTCCCGCCCTCCCCAAAGGCATAGCACAGGAAGAAGTGTTGGATGTGTAGTGGCATATTTTCTTGATGGATAATCTTCACCAATACTTATTCATAAAGAGAATGTAATAAGACTAGATAAACAAGATTTTACATGGAAAACTTAGTAAAGCTGAGAAATACCACAACCTCGAGGATGATTTTGATGTCAAATCCAGTATATTGCTAGTTATTACAGAATTTAGAGTGATAGTAGGGTTAAAGTAACAAAATGGTAATGTTTGCGGATTGTCGATCCTTTTATCATCCATTCTTTGCATGTATTTATAGTAGATACAAACAGTTTACAAAAAGAAAAAATAGTCTCCTATTCCGGGAGAAGTGGGCAAACTTCACAGATCTATAACAACTCTTTTCTTGACCAGGTACAACGGCTAATTTTGGCAGGTCGAGGACTTGAGGTAACTTCTCAAATGTTGACCTTCGATCATGCATGGCTGTTTTTGACTACGTTTTGCTGGCTTACTCTTGTCGAATCTGGGGAATATGCTACTACAGAATGATCTGACTCTTGGTCTGCCCATGAAGGATGTAATCCCAACCCCTCCCCTCGAGAACTAAATTAATTAAAATTAATCTATTTTTTTGTTTAAGCGGAATTTTTATACAAGTGGTCGATGGGACTTGACAATTTTTTGGATATGTTGATAAATGAATTTTGGAAGTAAATTTATCAAATCAAATGTTTTTGAAGTGTTGTGATTTGATAAGTAAGTAGTCGATTGTGATATATGGTTTTTGAGAAAATATTCAAAGTGTTTGATTCGAGATGATCAATAGTATGGCATCCTTTTTAGATATTTGTAGAATGTTGCTTGTGGCAATTATCTGAATTAATATTTAAGATGGCCATGTGATGGCTTTGTCAATTGAGGGATGTTGCCAGATGTGCTTCCTCTATGGGATATCTGGCTTTGATATGAACAGACAACCATGTCATTTGTTGTCAAATTAGTAATGACTTCTAAACATTTTTCCTTTAATTGGATATCTGTATATCGAAGAAATAAAACTTATTTTTGAAAAATACTTCCCAAGTTTTGTCAAAAGAAAGAATATAGAATAGATGATATAATGATAGGAAAGAGACTTCTTTATTGAAGAAAAAAAAATAGATTACAGCTTTTATCTATAAAACATCTTCAAATGAGCTGTGTTCCATGAGAACTCGAGTTTTATTATGCTTCCAGTCATCAACCAGTATGTATCACTATCATTCTTATCACATATAATATAGGGTCCTTCCCAATTTTCTGATAATTTGCCAGATTTTCTTGGTCGAGTACTATCTTGAATTCGTCGTATTACAAGATCACCAATGTCAAATGTACGCTTCCTCACCTTCTTGTTGTATGCTTTTCTTAGAGTATCATGATATCACCCCAAGTTTACGATGGCATGATCTCGGGTTTCTACGATCCAATTGAGATTATAGAAAAGTTCCAGTTCATTATCTCCATATGTGACTTGTCATCTGATAGTTGGGAGGTCGAGGTCTGAACGGATAATAGCTTCAGTACCGAAGGCCATCATGAATGTTGTGCAGCCTATGGATGTTCAAGGTGTTGCTCTATACGCCCATAAAGCGTTAAGTAGTTCTTCGTCCCATCTTCTCATCAAGGCGTTTTCGCAATCCTGATTTGATGTTTTTATTGATAGCTTTGGCTTGGACATTCCCCTGAGGATAGTAAAGTGTCGAAGTAGTCAACTGGATCTTGTATTTGTAGAGGAACGTAAGGACTTAACTGTTGATGAATTATTTGCCATTATCAAATCTTATCATTTGTGGACAACCAAATCGAATAATGATATGCTCCCAAAGGAATTTTATTACTTCATTTTCATCAGTGTGACAAAGTGGCATAGCTTCGACCCATTTGGTGAAGTAGTCAGTAGCTACAAGGATAAACTTTTTGTTTCCTAATACTGGGTGAAATGGACCAATGATATCAATTGCCCTTCTTTAGAACGGCCAAAGGACATTACTGATATGTAAGTCAAGGGCTAGACTTTTGATCTCTTGGGAATGGATTAGGCCCTTGTAGTATTTTTTGACAAAATCTTTACAATTTTGCCTCATGTTTGGCTAAAATAACCGTTGTGTGAATATTTTCTGCGCCAATGACCAACCTGAGACATGTGCGGCATAGATTCCTTCGTGAAGCTCCTTGATTTTGATGTAGGTTTGTTTTTGGGAAATACATTTGATAATTTGACCTTCCCTATGATTTTGTATAGTATCATTTCTTGGACTTTGAACTGTGGACATTTTGCTAACAGGGATCGAGCCTCTTCTTTGTTTTCTAGGAAGTTGTTAGAATTGAAGTATGTAAGGAATGGCTTTCTATAATCCTCAGGATCTTCCTTTTTGACAACTTTGATGTGCATGACATAACTTGTATCAAGACTAGAATGTTCGATTACCTCGATTTCCAAAGTTCTTTTCTCACTGTCTTCGAGCATTGCGGCGATGTATGCTAGTGTGTTAGCATGGCGGTTTTCAGCTCTGGGTAGATAATAAATTATTGTTGTCTTAATTTTTTTAATTTTTTCTTCGACTAGAGCTCTGTAGTCAGCTACTTTGCCTGATATTTTAAATGTTTTATTGTAATGGTTGTCCACTAGTAATGAATCTACATAAACAGTTATTTCATATGCTCCAAGTGTCAATGCGAAATCTAGACCGAACAAGATAGATTCATACTCTGCTTCATTATTTGTTGTATAAAACTTGAGTTTAACAACTTTTTCAATTCTATGATTGGACGGTGTAACAAGAATGATGCCAATTCCTTTTTCTCTTGGTCCAGCAGATCCATCTGTAATAAATCTCAATCCTGTACTTTTTGACCATGCGTCAGGTTTTGCAATTGAGTTATCGGCTAGTACTTCTTCAAACTCCTCCCATTCGGGATCTTCGACTGGAAAGTATGCAAAAAAGTCAGCGACTACTTGTCCTTTGATCGATATTTGGGGCCTGAAGGAAATGTAATATTCTTCGAGGAAAATTGACCATTATTAAACTCTTCTGGACTTCTCTGTTTTAGAGAGCACTAGTTTGTGGGGGAATTTTGTGATAACCCTTATGGGGTGTGCCGAGAAATAAGGTCAAAGTTTTTGGGAACTGTAGACCAAAGCGAAGAGCTGCTTTTCGGTTGTTGGATGTCTTTTTTTAATAGGCATGAGTATTTTGTTGATGAAGAAGATTGGTTTTCCGTCATTTTCTCGAATAAGGACATAACTGATTGAATCTTCTATTGTAGATAAATACATCGCTAAGATTTTGCTATCAACAGAAGTACTCATTACGGGAGGACTCCCCAAGTATTTTTTGAGATCTTGCAAGGCTTATTCACATTCTGGGGTCCAGATGATTTCTTTGGACTGTTTCTTTATCATTGGAGTTAGGTTCCCACGAAGAAGAAGGTAAAAAATCTTGCATCGATCAGATGACTTTGAGATGAATATCTGGAGAGCTGCAACTTTGCTGACAAGATTTTGAACATTTTTTTTTGTTTGTGGTGATGGCATTTTCATGAGTACTTTGATTTTCTCTGGATTAATTTCTATTCTCCTCTTGCTAACCAGATATCCCAAGAATTTTCTAGATGCAACTCTAAATTGGCATTTTTAAAGGTTTAGTTTTATTCGGTAAGTACGAATGATGTCGAAGATAGTTTGGACATTACTGCAATGATCTTCTCGCTTGAGGATTTTGTATATCATGTTGTTGATGTAAACCTTCATGATTTTGACTAGGTAATCTTTAAACATTTTTGTGACGAGGCGCTGGTATGTAGCCCCTAATTTCTCTAATCTAAAAGGCATGATTATGTAGCAGTAGAGACCCCTTTCAGTTATGAATGTTGTCTTTACTTGATCTTCTTCGGCAAAAGAAACTTGATTACACCCCGAAGCTGCATCCATCACTTAAAGAAGTTCATATCCTGCTACAAAATCAAGGAGGTGAGGAATTAGAGGAAGGGGAAAGTTATCTTTTGGTGTAAATTTATTTGGTTCAGTAAAGTCCACGCAGACCCTAATTTTCCCATTCTTCTTTAAGGTAACGATGATGCTTGAGACCCACTTTAGATATTTGTCTTCTCGAAGCCAACTCAAATGAGATTATCGATTTCTTTATTAATTATTTCACAGAGCCTGGGGGCCAGGTTATAATGCTTTTGTACTATAGCTTTGCTATCTGGAATGAGGTTTAACTTATGGTATGAAACTGATGGGTCAATTCCTGGCATCTCTTGGAAAGGCCTTGCAAAGATATCGACATTTTTCTTTAAGAGTTGCAGTATGCTTTCTCTTTCTTCTTATGATAGTTCCAGCCTATAAAAGTATTTCTCTTTGGTCCATCGAGCTCTATTGATTCAACTATTTCAGTTTCATGCTACTCGAATGTTGGAGGTGTCTCTTGCTGTAGTTGCTATGCTTTTAGAAGCGTTGATGTATAAGAGTTTGTAGTGGTATTGTTACACATTCGTGTTACAGCCTGACTCCATTTGATTTCATAAACCCTATTGTCTGCTGAAAAATGTAATGCCAGATGATATGTCGAAGGTACTGCTTTGATAGAATGAAGCCAGCTTCTTCCTAAGATACCCAAGTATTTTGATTCGACATCGATGACAATGGATTTCACGAAGGTGGTTTCTGGTCCTGCTTGAATAGGCAATGTTATTTCACCCAAGGTTGATTCTTTGGAACCATTGAATTCGGTGATGGCAATGGTTGAAGCTTTGACTGAATCATTAAGGCCTAAAATGTCAACCACTCTCTTGAATAACACGTCAACTAAACTTCCAGTATCGACAAGGAGCGCGTGTAAGTAGTCCTATCCTACTTTGAAAATTATCTCAAACGGGTCGTCCTAAGGGTACTTGACATGGATGGTATCGCAGTCTACAAAGGAAATGTGATATGGGCCCTTAGCTTTACTAAAACTGGGTAGAAGTTTGCCAGATTTCCTTGACAACGTCATCTTGCAATAGGATGTGATTCTATCATCTTTATTTTTCTTCTTGCCTTTCTCAATTTTGACCATATAAATGGCGAGCTTGACCTTGTCCCTGCCCTTGTTCAAGTTCTTTCCATTTTGTCTCTTCATCGAGGAACTTCTGGACATTGATTACGAATTCGTGGAGCCTTCCTGCAAGGAAAATACGGTTAAAAATGCACATAAGAGAGTAACAGTTTTCAGTCTCATGGCTATGGATATTATGATACTGGCACAAGGGTATATTTGGGACGTTTAGAACTTCTTGAGCTTCTCAAAACAACTTACATCTTCTTAGTGTCGGCAAGATGGTAGAGAGGGTAGTCATCATAGGAGGCAGGATTGGGATGGGTCTATCTTTTTTCCTGTATCTCCTTCTGATGTTGTCGTCGAAACGTCCATGTTGTTTAGTGATAATAATTATTGGCTTCGAGTGTAGTGGGGAGAGAATTTCATTGGAATGAATTATTAAAGAGCTTTTCATCTTATCTTTCTTAGAATATTTGAGTTTAATGTAGTTATTAACAACATCAATCATTTTTATGACAGTCTTAGGTTTGTAGAGTGCAAGTTCATCTCAAACTTTTGAATCGATGTAAAGTGCTAAGGTAAATTCTAGTACAACAATCTTTGGATCCGAATTCCCAATATTCCTTGCTTCTTGTAGGAAGCATTTGGAAAATTTTGCTAGAGTTTCCTTTATGCCTTATTCGAAAAAGAACAAAGAATCAACTATTATTTTACGCTCTTTAGCATGCGCGTAGTTTGACTCGAACAATTGTTGTAACTGGGTAAAGCTAGTTTACCGATCCTTCGGGAATGGTATGAAACCATATGAGAGGTTCTTCTTGAGGCTCATATTGAATAATTGGCACAACATGTGATCAAGTTCAGAGTGTAGGCCGACTACTGCCTTAAGTGACAAACGCAGGTGAGAGGGTCGGTGAGACCTGTATCTTGATAAAATGTTGGCATGTGAAAGTTGTCTAGAATTGTTATGACTTCGAGATAAGGAGAAATAGGATTTGTCATGATCCTGCCCATAGTAGATCTTTGGATAGGATTATCAGAATGTATGGCCAGGATTCAACTATTCAAACCATCCAAGGTGATTAATTATTAGAGAGTATGTGATGCAGCTGCAGCCTGAGGATCAAAATCTCCTTATCCTTTAGGGCCTAATCGTTCTCTGATCAGTCGCCTTAAAGGAGGTTATGGGGTTTGATGACGTGTATGTCGACTTCCCTGGGTTGTCGATGTTGATAATGTGAGACCAAAGTGTCAAGATGCTCTATCTGGGTTCCTTGATTGAGATATGGAAGTTTGATTCCATTCTACTCTTTGTACGTTCTCCCACTGGGAAGCTCTAGATCCATAATCACTTCGGGCTTGGAGAGGTGATACTTGTCAGACAATGAATCAATCTTGATACCTTTGCAGACCCACCATTTCTTTTTGATGAGTTTGGCTTTGCTGCTCCAGGGCCTTCCTTCTCTCGTCTCTCGACTTGGAGGGCTTGGGAGTAGATTCTCTAATCTTTGAGCCGCTGGACCCTATCAGATTCTATCTACTTCTGAAGCTCGACAACTGCATTGTACAAATTGATAGATTTTGGTAGGGCGGTTACTGGAATGTCCTCGTTGTTCCTCTGAGTACCGAAGGCACTTCTGAGGTTCATGTTTGTCATGGGAGCGTATGGAATAAAGGTTGGTAGAGAAAAAGTGCGGTATTTCCCACAGACGACGCCAATTGTAATTGCGTGTCTTTCGGATGGGAAACTTCGCCAATACTTCAATAAGGAGATTGCAATTCTAAACTAAAATATACAAGATTTTATGTGAAAACTCAGTAAAACCTGAGAAAAACCACGACCTCGAGGAGAATTTGAAAGTGAAGTCCAATATGTGCTAGTTATTACAATTATTGATGGATAGAATGGATATAAATAGTAGAAAAAAAGTAAAGTTATGGATGGATCTTAATACATGCTCTGCCTGTATTAATAATAGATACGGGAAGTTAAAAATAATTGGTCTCCTATTTTAATGGGTAGTGGGTGAACTTCACGGATCTCTTGCAATAACTCTATTTGACCAAGTGTAATGGCTACTGTAAAGGATTGACATCTGCAGGTGTGGACTTGACATCTTCTCGAATGATCTTATATTTTCAACTTGGTTCTACTGGCTTCTCCTTATCGAATCTGGGGAATATGTTACTACACTTCTAAAATCTAGATCAATATCTACTTGGCGGATGAAAGCATAACGCTCCTCTTCAATGATCATGTTCTGATCATGTTGTGCATAATTATGCACATATACATAACATTCGCTCCATAGTTCTGAACCTGAGATGATTCACCTAAACTAAAAGTTTGTGGCACACGTACATCAGGTCTAACTAGATTGCTCTCAAAAATCCATATATTTCTAGCCCTCTTCACTAAAGTGTAATTAATCCTAGGATTTAGGTAAACATGCCTCCAATAGGTCATATAATGCACATTCTCAATGATATAGTTATTTACGTCAAAGAACTCAATTTCCTTTAACTGTTGCGCCCATACAGTGTGATCAAAACGTGGGAACTCCATAATATCGGTCGGGGGGGTCATAGGGAACACCGTCTACCTCCGTGATCTGACACGTACACCTTTCTTCCAAATACCAAAGAGCCTCATTCTTGTAGGGGGCTGATATGAATGGAACACTTTTTACACTAATATTTTTTGTATATTTTACCTCCCCACGGATTCTATTTTTGAACCTCAACCACGGTTGCCAATCAATGTTTTTTCTGTCTTTCTACTTGATCATGTTCCTGATCAATTCAAACAAATGGCAGATTTCAGTTCCCGATTTACTCCTCTCAATTTTCGACCACGCACCTATACGGGGATAAATATATCAGAAGTTAAGATCCTTCACAATGTACATCCCAACTCTGCAGTACTCGTAGAACCAAAACTCTAAAAGGTACCAGAATCTAAACAACGAGTTCATATCATGCCCATTCCTTTTCACTGACGCAAATTCTAGTCCCCGATACAATATAGCCATGATGGGAGATCCCCAATCATACTTTATCTTGTCTATAATATGCTCGTCTACCACAACAACAAGATAACCCGCCACAAGAGAGGTGTTGCCATTTGGAAAGAATAGATTTCTCATCATATATACAACAAAAACACTCGCGTACACAATATCCAACTGCGGGTTGTAAGTGTAATTTATTTCCCTTAGATCCAAATCCCTCATATACGACTTCAAAAATACTAACGTGATGTTCCCATACTTTATATCATTGTTCGTAATTCTAGGAAACAACTCAGAAGCTTCATCGACATTTGAATATTTATCGTCAAATGGGAGATTGATTATAATTCCACAAGGGAGAGTCGTTAGCATCACATAATCTAATGGCATAAAGCCAAGCTCTCTGTAGGGGAAATGAAATGTATGGGTGGACGGCCACCACCGCTCCACAAGAGTATGAACTAATTAGTTCTCGTTATTCCCCACCTTAATCGATAAAAATTTCTTGAAACCCATATCGTCGATCAATTTATTGAAGTTCGTACCACTTTAATACCTTGCATAGTAATCCATGGCATATTATATTATCTCAGCTCTATATTCAAAAACAAAAAATATATTAGAATTTCATTCAGGCATTTTATCAAACATTTGTAAAACCACATTTTAATACGAGAATTTCAAAAGAATCTTACCGGTTTGTCCTCCGATCAAATGCTAATATGAACCAAATTCTCCATAAGAACGTCCACTAGGTGCAAATCATCAAGAGTTGGGATAGGATCGTCAACAGTGGGCAATAACGGTAAGGCACTCATAAATGTGTCTTTACCCATCCGCATAACTTCGATGTAAGCATTACATTTACTTTTGGAATATTTGTTGCGCGGTTGCAATGACAATTCTCCCAACATTTTGTCAGAGTTTACGGATGGGTTTTGGAGGGAAGAGTGTTTGAAGGTGGAATGACAAAAAAAAACTAAATGTGGAGAAGAAAAGGATGCATTCTTTTCTTACAGACCAAGCCGCGTAGTTCTGAATTCCCTGCAAGTGTGTTTGTTATAAGCTTTCCCTATTTTTATTATATATACTTGTTAAAACCCCTAGTCGAGCGTAAATACAGGGGTGTAAAAGTATAATTTTCCCTCTATGAGATTAGGCCCCTACAACCCTCAAGGTGGTTTGTATTGGTTGTCAGGCGGCCGGTTGGTAAAAAACATGGTCGGCTGCCTCCACCTAAGCAACCGACCTTACTGTTGTGAATGCTTTTATCTCAACCAATCAAGCGACCTCGATTTGTTCTTCGCATAAAAATAACAAATAAAAAAACTTCAACCCCTCTAGCCCAAATTTTAAGTAAGTATTTCTCTTAATTGATTCTAAGATTTTGATTATGATTCTTAACTGCATCGATTATTGATACACGAATATCTTATAGTAGCTTTGTGGTCATGGTGGGCTGGTACAAAAATCTACAGGCCGTCAGCAAACCATAACACCATTCCCAAGTTTTCCACTTGTCATATAACCAGGGTCGAATTTAGGGGGGCCGGCACCCCCACTTTTTTAGCACATTTCCTTCTTATATATATACCCACAACAAAAAAATAAAAATAAAATAGTAACAGCCAGCTCCAAACTCAATCCAACTATCCAAGCCAAGTTGAGTTGAAGCCAAGCTCCACAAAATAACACCTCTTCATCAAGCCTAACTCTTTGGCTATCTCCTCTCTCTAATTCAAATAAACACCTCCTAAAATCCTCATCACGTTCTCCATCAAACACAAACCTTTAACCTCATTTTCCTTGAATCTTGATGACCAACATCAACAACAATGTTGACATCGTCGACCTATAAAGTCTAAATTTCTTTTTCGGGGACTCCACCCCTGTGCCCCGGGCACCCTCACTCCTCAATCTCTGGCTCTACCCCTGCATATAACATCATCTTCTTCGTTTGGTAATTAAAACTTTCTATACACCCAAAAACATATGATGTTAGGTTTCTGACACTACATATGTACGGGAAATGTTGTTCATGTGTACATTGTTAAATAGTTTTGAAAAGAAAACAAACTTAAATAAAACTCATTTATTGTTTAAAATGGGAAAGAGAACATTATCAAATTTACCAAAAAGGGCCAACAATTTCTTATGTTTATTTAAAAGGTGGGAAATATCTTTCTAAGAGTTAGAAACAAAAATATTATAAGAGATCGAGAGGTTGAATTTGTGTTTTAGAGTGAGACGAGCAGCAAGCGTTGTTTTTAAGTTATAATATACCATTATGATCATAACACATGATATTCACATGTAAAAAAGAAGATAAAGGTTTAAAACTAACCAGTGTAAAACTTAAGATATAGGTTTAAAGAAAGAATTCACGTTCCATTCAAAAGGTTGGGGATACATCTATTTTAAGAATATTTCTACATTAAAGAAAACTATTTTAAAACCGGCTCAATTATTAGTGTTAATTTTTTATTCTAATAATACAAAAAAATTGGGTTGGGTGGGAGAAAGACTGACATGATGATCCACAAAAATTAGGATACATAAACCATATTGTTGACTATGTTAATTAGGTGTCCGGTGTGGTATGCTTTTAGCAAAGGAAGTGCATTTTTTACATAGGTGTCAAGATACTCCAGTAATTAGTTGCCAATTTTTATAGTTATCTAAAACATATCCTTATTGCTGATAAACCTTATAATTTATTCAGAACATGGAGGCTCAGTTTGGTTGGAGGTAAACTGGATGCAATTGCAACAGTTTATATTTTCAACCGATTGTAGGTGCTTGGTTTAACTTAAATTCAAGGAGAATCGGTTGTAGGTGCTTGGTTTGTTGCAAATGCAAGTCAACTGCAATCTTGACCATTTACATGTGTTTGGTTCATTTTCATAAAGCAACTACAAACATTTTGCAAGTGTTTGCTTCAATGTTAATTATCCAATGCAAAAGCAAGGAATTCGCATTTGGGGTAAAAATGACTCTTTTTCTTTGCATTCTATTACAGTCAAAAATCACTGGAACAAGATGCAACTCTCCAATTCTTCCCATCTCCATGAAAAAAAATCAATAATTACTCATGAATAAAAAAATATGGCTTATCACTTGCAGTTTTAACTATTTCTCAAGCACTTCTACTAATCCATCTGATAAATATATCTTATTTTCTTCCAAATTATCATATCTCTACAACAACAAAACCCCAAAGTCCATGTACATTTTTCTCTCTCTCAAACTATTAATGGTGATTACCTCAATCTCCCTCTACTCTGTATTTACTTTCTTTACCAAAACCAATACTAAAACAGGAATCCAAATCGAGATTGTTTCTTGTTTATCGACAAAAAAATTGTGCAATTTGTAATAGCCTAGTTTTGGGATTCGGACTTAGCCTTTACACCAAATGCATTAAGAACATTCACGAACAATATAAAATAAACAACAAGATGATTTAGCGTAGAAAACCTTTAAATAGGTTAAAAACCACAACCTCTCCTGAGGGTTTTAAGAAAGTGATGATCTTATTGAGATTGCTAGTTTATTACAATGAACAATATGAGAATATAGGATGATAGAGTAGGAAGTTTTATGTGGTAAATATTCCATCCTTCATCTATAGTCTCCAGGTCCCTTTATAGGTCCTCTAATATGACCGTTTGACGACCATAAAGTCCTTTGATGGTAGGCGTTACAAAGTAAGTGTAAGATATTTTTTGACCAGGTTATGTAACATTTTGATCTTTGCCGTTGAACAACGGCTTTATTGCTAACTGTACGCTTTATGTAGATCGAGCTGTTAGTGTAGAGGTCGAAAGTGATGTCTCAAACTGAGTAGGGTTGATCATATCTTTAGTAATACTTCCTGTATGCTAATGAGATCGAGGACAAAGCTTGAGTCTGAGATGCGAAATAAGTTATTACGAGACGGTTCTCAACCAATAGCATGAGTATTGTCATGGATAAGTGGTATTCATTGAGAAAATCGTGTTGTATATGTTTCTGACTATGCTACGTGCTCTGTTTGTTGAGGTCGAAAGTTCATCTGTAGTTCAAAGATGAGGCATGAACTCAAGATGCAAAATAAGCCGCTACAACCGCCCCCACTCAATAGACAGTACGAGAATGACTGTAGGCGAGTGGTGTTGGTTAAGAAGTATCATTAAATGTTGTAGTTATATCTGAGGTTCATTTCCAATATAAATTTATGAATCTTTGTTGGTGTCTGTTGGGTTTCCTAAAACAAATGACTATAGTCAAATATTATTGCATGGGGAATCCATTTGACATTGGGAATTTGTAGAGTTTGTTTTGGATGCTGATCCGCATATAAAAGGTACTCTGAGTTGAGTGGTGGGAGCAAACCCATTATCTCTGATCTCTGCCCCATTGTTTAGTATGGTACAATGGTGACGACTAGGACTCAAGTCCGTGAGTCTAGGATCTGAAGGAAGATGAAGGAATTGCGTATCAGGTATTTTGGTTATCAACCGTTGCATTTGCCTACTCTATTTCCAGCTTTTCCCACTTTTTATCGTATGTCTTATAAAGAAGTGCTAGAGGCAGAGGATGACTACTTCCAAATGGTACATTTCCATTACCTGCTAACATCTGAGGCAGAATATCGTAACGGCCTTTGTCTGCTGGCGAAGGAGGTTGTTACAACTGAAGATAAAGCGGCAGGCGCTCGGTTGAGAGAGTCTCGCCGATATTCTACTAATGAGTGGGTCTTGTTGAAGAAATGAGGCCTTCCGTCTGTCTCTAGCATGCGGGGAGGTCAAGAAAATATAGAGGATCATTTTCTTCCATGGACCATAGTTCTTTGGCCATGAAGAAGATCTTTCATCTGTGATGCCTATTTCTGGATATCCCTGCGTCTTGCAGTATGGGATCAAAGTTTGGATTCTAGTTTTTCTATGGACTGTTCGTGTCAAGGAAAGGATTTTGAGCTGATGCTTGATGTAAATTGAAGTAATATGTAAAATCTATGTACTCCGTTGTAAAATATTTTGTAAGAGAAATCTTTTGACTGAATAAAATATATATTTTATGTTATAATGATACTTTGTCTCGAGCTTGATTGTTTCACTTTCGGTTTGTACCATAGGCATTGGTAACCTAGATATGTAGGTATCAAGGGTCTGAAGGAAAAAAAGGTAGTGAAAGTTGAGGTAAAATGTAAAGAAGGTCAAGCTGTTGATGCAAACTTGAAGTCTCATATTGATGCGAGATGTGGGACAGGGCAGATATGGAGCTGTATGTGTGACTATTTAGCTAGTTGTTGTCTCAGTTGTTGCCATGTACACGTCTGGGGGGATAATTTGTGTTATGGGAGTAATGATCTATCACAATATTCTGTAAATATAATCTGCTGCTCTAGAAATGTGTACAAAAATATTTCTCTGAGGAATATCTGTGAGGTGACTGATTATGCAGAGATCTTCCTTTGTATATAAGTAGGGATTCCTTGCCGTTGTTATTTGTATTATTCTAGAGTTGTTGTTTTCGAGCATGGTGAGGACTCGTTCTCAGCGTACGCAGCAGGCGGCGGATGACCGATTTCATATCAAGGTTGCTGAACTCTGTGAATGTTATTTTTGTCAATTGTCGTATGATGTTGTTCTTCTGGAATGGTCATTGAATCTGGTTAGGTTGGATGATGAAGGCAGGCATGTCGGGCATGATTGCTTCGTTTGATGCAACATTTTATGTAAGTCTCTATAGGATCCCCAGGTACGAGAATTGACTGTTCAACAGCTCGCATGCGATAAGATCATGGAAGAGGATGCAAGGGCAGTGAATGGGGAGTTAATTCTGTGCGGGCAGCCAAACCATCGGGGTTGCTTTAGATGTAACTCGGGAGCTCGTTAAGCTTGAAGTCGTAAGAATTGTTTAAAGTAATCTGTTTGTGGTAGTATTTTGTGGTTGAGTTTGAATAAATATAATATGAGAGATCGTGAGAAAATAAAGTATGTGATGTTTCGATCTGATTGAATAAAGTATTCTATTATATTGGTTGTGTACTGATACTGTGTATGACAGCTGTAGGATTTTAACAACTGTATGGATATCTTCAAATTTCTGAAAATTAAGTTATTTTAGGAATATGTTTGTACGATCTTGGTTGAATATAAGTAAGATGATTGGTCACTTTAGTACTGAACTGAGAAGAGGTGTAGGCTTAGTAATGGTAGATAACAAAGATAAACGAGATAATGGCAAATCACAGAAGTCATGATGATGTTGTGAAATGAAAAGATGTGCCAGTAACAATAGTGGGGATGACTGACACGTGTCAGAAGGAACCGTCATTTCATAAACCAAGGGAGAGTATAAAAGCTTGTTTTTCTCTCCCTAATAAATTATCTATAGTTTCAGAGAGAGGGAAAAGTAGTACGCATATCATTGTCAAGGAGATGATGCGTTTAAGTACTGATAGTGTTGTGAGAAAGACATCTTCATCGAGTGAGAGGAGGTTGTCAGAGAGACGACGGGAACGCTTGTATTTCAAGAGACGTCCGGGTAAAGCAGAGGATTGTTGTTCGGCAAGTATAGGTTGGTAATGAAAAACTTTTGTCTGTTTGATTTTGTGAGTAATTTGTGTTATGTAGTAATTTGTAAGCGTTAGTAATATATAAAGTTAGTTTTATAATCTGGGGTTTTTAGGAGATTTTGAAAATAAGCATGAGAGAAGGCCTGTAATGTAGGATTTGTGGTATATGTTTTGATCCTATTTAGATAGAGAAAATACGTTTGTTGGAGAAGAAGAGGGAAATTTGAAATAATTTGATTTTGCCTTTTTTATTTTGGGAATTAGGGAAATAGACGTGTTGACTGGGTAGAAGGTGGCTTTGTTTGTTCTACTTGTAATGTACTGATAATGATAAAATGTCTCTGTATCTGTAGGTTCAGTATGCGTTCTAAACCTAGTATTCCTGCTAGTAAATTTGTAGTCTCGTCTGACTCTGAGGAAGCGTCGTCTTCAGGGAGGGGGGACGAGTGTAGTATAATGGAGGAAACTTTTAATAATGTAGGGGTGACGATAGAGGTGGTGGGGCCAAGTAGATCTGAGGGCATGAAAGAGAAGGAGGACGAAAGGGAGAAAGGGAGAAAGAGAGAGTCATTGTCATATACCCAGAAGGGGTGGATGTAGGGAAAGAGTACTTAAGAAATAAAAAGAAATGTCCAGGAGAGTGGGGCAGGTTCGAGGAGGACTGAGGTCTATGGTTCAGAGCCTATGTCTCCGAAAAAGGGGAGGATGCAATGTACTATTAAGTTTCATGTTTGGAAAAGTGGAAGAATGACAGAAGTATTAGTGAGAGGGTTAACCTCACGTATTACAATGGGCTTGGGTTATCAGGCCCAAGTGGCCTACGTTTCTTGAATCAGGTCATATACGACTTTAGAATTCCGCTGACCTACTTTTAGAAATGGGTTATGAATGCGTTACAGTATTGTCCTGCCCAGTTGAATGGGAATGTGTATGAGACGATGAGGGTATGAAAGGCACTGAGCAAAAAATGGATGAAGGAAGGGGCTGTGAAGCAGTTTGCAGCTGAAGATGCTTTAAAGTTTTACAAGTTTAAGTATATGGAGGTCAAAATAGTGGTTACCTGTATAGTGATTCGGCTAGGCCAAAGTTCTTTGATGTTAAATCTGTGGGTAGACCATGAAACTACTACCTTGTGTGGGTTTAGAGTAACTGTTTGCAGATTCTAGATGAACCAGCGCTCGAGATGAACCATTGATATTATAATCCGAGTAAGTAATGTTGACCAACCTTTGAATAGTCGATAACTATGCCCGCATGTTTTTTAACTGATGTTCTGTTTCATTTTATTGGCAAAGCCCAAACCGTTGGCTATTCCGGATAAGACCAGTTTATTTGATTATGTTGCTCGTGATCAAGATGAGCTAACGGAGGTACTCGGTGAATTAGGTATCCGTAGACATAAAATAGTAGATTCGGCAGTGCCAAAAGTTTAACGAGCTCAAGAAAACGAGCTATGGGCGAGGGGAAAGTTGTAGAGACCATTGCTGACTTACTTAGTCCTCCACCTTTTGTACCTCAGATGACCAAATGTGTCACTCGCAAAGTTCGAAAGCTAGCGCAGTAAAGTACCTCAGCTGCTGGGGTTGTGCCCATAAAATAAGAGATCGCAAAGCCTGCTACTGGTGGCGTGTAG
The DNA here is from genome assembly GCA_014058105.1 of Kingdonia uniflora. Lineage (NCBI taxonomy): Eukaryota > Viridiplantae > Streptophyta > Magnoliopsida > Ranunculales > Circaeasteraceae > Kingdonia > Kingdonia uniflora. The sequence continues at coordinate 6,290,196 of JACGCM010001726.1, forward strand.
GAAAAACCTAAAGTGAGCGTGTCTGCGCTTGGGGACGTTGAGAAGAGTTCGTTGAAGAGAAAATGACTTTTAGAGGAGGACAGTCACCGAACTAACCCTCGTGTTTGTGGCCAAAATGAAAGAGTTGGAGCGGAGATACTGTCATATGGCCAGGACGAACTCGTAGAGGCTCGAGGATGAGTATCTCGAGCATATGTACGTAGTATGTGGTTGAAAAATATTACTTGATGTTGTCTTTGAATTGAATGAAACTTTTGAATTGACTCTTCATTTTTGTTGTATTTGGCAGCTGTTAACGCTGATGAAGGGGGCAAGACAATGTTTGGACAATAAGGGCCAAAAATTTAATGCTCTGATGACAAAGTTTGAGGCTCAATCAGCTCGCGTGATAGAGCTTGAGGGTGACCTTCAATTGGAGAGGGAGAAGAAGGCAGCAGATGCTACCGTAGCTGTAAAAAAGTTTAATGAGTTGTCAAAGCATGGCAAGCTCATGTCTGATGCGGTTGCTGCAGTCTTGATAGAAAGAGACCACTTTATCAAATCGTACTATTGTTTTGGATTAAGTGTTAATGATGTGGAGCTGACCTGGAATGGTAGATATGCAGAGGTTGAGTTCCCTGCTGAGGAGGAAGAAAGCAAATAGTTGACCTTCTGTTGGAATATACTGAAATAGTTCCCTCTCTGGGGAAGACGTTAAAATCTCCTTCTGAGGTAGACATTAGCAAGCCCCTTTAAATGTTCTGTAGTATCCTGTCTTCTATTTTTTAAGCTCGTTTGACTTGGAAGAGATGGTACTCTATATAATCGTACACTATTTTCATTTTGAGTGATATTTGGAAATATGTTTTTCGTGAATGTTTGTATTAAAATAAGATATTTGTAATCTGTATAGGAGATAGAGCATTTGAGAAAAATAAACTCCAAATTGGAGAAGTCACTGAGTATAGCGAGGGACTCTGTGGCTCGTATTCAACAGGTACTTAGCAAAACTGAATACGAGATAAGGCAATTTAAGTTAAATTCAGGTAAAACCTTTAAAGAGTTATATGATCCACAATATAAATATGCTAAGATAAAAGTAAAGAAAGACGAGGTGTTAAGAAAGGAAGAGGAAAGGGAAATATTAGTTTGAAAGCCAAAAGAGTTGACTTGTTTTAATGACCCAAGTGATAAGGGGAGGTGTCAGAGTATGCTATTAGCTCTGACTTTGTATTTGTAGGTCGAAGTAGATAGTGAACGAGGGTTAAATGAGGCTTATATAGAGCTTTTGAGGGAGAGGGTTGTAGTACCGGACCCAACTCGAGTTATGTTTTTAGCTCAAGAAGCACGTAATCATCATAGTGTAGAGGCGAAAAAGTATTCTTCTCGAGCTGGTATATCTGCTGTATGGGGTAATGTAGAATTCTTATCTAATGTGTTTGGCTTTATGTAGGATCGGAGGGCCATGAGGATTATATTTTTCAGGATAAGGAAAGAGCAAATAGAGGTCCAAACGCAATTAGAGGGTGAGGTGAAGGGGTTACAGGATGAGCTATCGCAACACATGGAGCAAAAAATATCTTTAGCAACGCGACTGTCGAAAGAAGTGGTTGTTTGAATGAAGGTAGAGGCGAATGTGAGGGCTTTAGGTATGCTATTAAAAAATACGCGCCAGCGGTTGCACAAGGCGCAAATAATATTGAAGGAGCACCTATACCCATCGCGAGCAAAAGTTGTTGCTCGAACGAAGCACGAGCGTCACATAGATAGTATTATTGAGTTTTATGGGAGAGAATTGTCTAGAGTAGAAAACGTATTTAGGAAGTTTGTAGAGGGATGTGGAAAGGATTTTGAAGTAGAAAATGCCAATGTAAAAAATTTGTGGTTTATCCGAGGTAAAGGAGAAATTGTTGGTGACCACCCCCTCCCTAAGTCGTGGGAGGAGTCATCAGAAGAGGAAGAGGTCGAGAGTCTGATACCCCAAATGCCGCATAAACAACGTCAACAGGAGGTTGTGACCTTTACCACGCCGGTAGATGTGCAGACGTCGAATAGGAAGGTCATGAGAGATAAGTTGCGGTCGTCTCTTATCCGAAAGAGTTGCAAATAGAGTAATCTTGTTGTCCTGTGACTAGTCCTTCATACTATTTGATGATAAATATAATTTGTTTTTTGTGAGAACAGAATAATGTATCTAACTTACTCAAATACCATGTTCTTGATGTAGTATTGTCAACTGTGATATGTATTATGTTGTTATGAAAAACTATTATAAATGTAATATGTTATGAATATGTGGAACTGACTGTTATACAAGGTCAGTGCGACGCGTTATGTGCCGAGAATGAACAAATGCGTGCTGAGCTAAGATCGAGTCAGGGTGCCAAAAAAAGTGTTATTGAGGTAGAAGAAAAGTTGAGGGCGGAGATGACTGAAACTCTTCAAGAGAAAGAGGCGGTAATGTCTGTCAGTTTGAGAAAGATATAGAGTTTAGAAAAAGAGATAAGAAAAAGAGGCGTTGGAGTTGGAAGTGGCTCGGGACGAGTTAGTTAACAAGATACTGAATTGCTATCTGCGCAAATTACAGAACTACTGGTCACATTAGAGGGGGAAGGAAATAATGTGAAAGAGTTGCAGTTCCAAGTTAATAAGCTCGAGGCAGAGATAAGCGATGTTCGAGTTCGTGCTCGTAAGTATGAGGTAAGGTCGTCAAAACAAAATGAAGTCATAAAAAAGGATTTTAACAAAATATATGAGCTAGAGCGGACTGTGCAGTCGCAGCATCTGAACATCTTGGAATACTAGTCTGAAAATGACAGACTTTGAAGTACGAATACGAAGCAAGATGAAGACCTGTTGCGGTTGGAGATAAGTTATGACTCAAAGATAGTAGAATGTGCAGGTTATGAAAATTTGATGCCTCTAATTTATCATATGGACGAATTCATGACAGTGCTGGAAGCTCGGAATTTGGATGTGTGTCGTACAAAATGACGAGTGGACGATCGTTGTAAGCAACTGGAAGACGTACTAAAGGAAGTGCAACATAAGCTGAGCAGACTCCTTCTCAGTAAGCAAGTAAAAAATGAGGTAGGTGGTAATCACGAGAGGGAGATGGTTATAGTAATATCATTCTTTACGGCTGAATTAAAAAGATTGGAAGCTGAAAGTCAGAGGGTATATGATGATTTGACTGCTCAAGGTGCAAAATGTGAGATGGAGGTAATCCGATCTGCATATTTAGAACCCATGATTTCCAAAATTAGATCGTTTAAAATAAGAATGGTTAGAGACGGAAAGAAGATTGGGGTAGGGAGGATGCCAGAGTTTATGCGTCAGAAATTACATAGAAGTGATGTAAGGGATGCGGCTGGACCTTCTAATGTGGGTAACGAGCTAAATGACAGCTCTAGTGAAGGATGAGAAATGTGATTATGTTGTATGCATACGAACAAGGATAAAAAAAATATGGATGTATAAAGAAATAGTTAAGGACGAAAAGTGAACTATACTAACCGTGTGAGGTACCAACGATAATGTATGCAAAACAGCGCGATATGCGATCGGTTCTGCCAAAGTGGTAAACGATTTGTGATGTATTAAATTATCAGTTTGGCCGAAGCCACAAACGATCTGTGATGTGGTTTAGATGATCGATTTGGGAGAAGCAACAAATGATCTGTAATGTATGTTGATGATCGATTTGGCCGAAGCAACAAATGATATGTAATGTACGTAGATAATCGATTTGACTGAAGCAACAAATGATCTGTAATGTATGTAGATGATTGATTTGGCCAAAGCAACAAATAATATGTAATGTATCTAGATAATTGATTTTACTGAAGCAACAAATGATCTGTAATGTATGTAGATGATTGATTTGGCCGAAACAATAAATAATCTGCAATGTATGTAGATGATCGATTTAGCCGAAGCAACAAATGATCTGTAAACTGTGTATAAAAGTACTTGTTGGATATATTAAAAGAGGTATTGTAGTGTAGGGCAATCGAACACAAGTATTTCATTGGTGTAAGATTGACGTACAACGAATATGATAGATATATCAGTTTGGCAGAAGCAACAAACGATCTGTAATATATTTAGATAATCATTTCGCCGAAGCAACAAACGATTAGTAATCTGTGTATATAAATTATATATCGCATAGTAGAAAGTACTCAGATGTCTGTGGATCTTTTATTGATGTGAGATCGTCATACAAAATGATAGATTGATTTGATGAAAAGTACATTGTGACAGATTTGTTATCTACGATACAATTTTAGTCTCCTTATGTTCCATGGATTAAGTATGTGCTCGCCATGCTCAGTGGCGTGGTCGTAAGAATCGAGACTGCTTTTCCCGATGACGACAAAAGGACATTCCCAGTTTTTGGATAATTTCCCAGCGTTGAGCTCTTTGCGATGTTTGGGAATCTCTCAGAGGACCAGATCCTTGATTTCGAACTCTCTACGCTGAACGCGTTTGTTATAAGATCGGGCTAAATCTTGGTGATACCTTCCCAATTTCATGATTGCTTTATCCTGAGTCTCCTCTATCCAATTCATATTACATGCCAGCTGGAATTCATTTTCTTCATCGGTCATGGTATGGTCACGAATAGGGTGATGATACTGAGTAAGGATGATTGCATCTGTACCACAAGCCAAGAAAAATAGTGTGCATCCAGTTGAAACTCGGGGTATAGTTCGATAAACCCATAACACATGTAGTAACACCATGACCCAATTAACCTTCTTTTCTATTAGGCGCTTTTTGATTCCATCCACAATAGTGCGATTAGAGATCTCGGCCTGACCATTCCCTTGTTGGTAATACTGATTTGAAGGAGAATGTATGATATTGTGGTGATTGAGGAATTTGAAGACTTTGGAGCCAACGAACTGAAGACCATTGTCAATCCTGATGAGATGGGGGCAGCCAAAACGAATGATGATGTTATCCCAGATAAACTTGATGACTTCATCTTCTCGTGTGCGGCATAGAAGAACTTTTTTTACCCACTTAGTGAGGTAATCCATTGTGACTAAGAGATATTTTCATTTTCCTGGTACAGTAGGAAACTCGCCGACAAGGTTGAGGGCCCATCTTTTAAATGGCCATACAACGTTGTTGGAATGGAGTTCTAAAGCTGGAGCTCGAATTTAGGGACAATGACGTTGACAAACATCGCATTTGTTTACGAATTTGATTGCTTGAGCTTTTATTTTAGGCCATAAGATGCCTTGGGTGAGAGCTCAGTTGGCTAGAGATCTTCCTGCTGTGTGGGAACCACAAGTACCTTCATGTAGTTCGTATAAGAATTTTTGACCTTCTTTGTGGGATAAGCATTTGAGATACGGCCCTGTAACTGAAATCATGTATAAGATACCATTTTTGACGATGTAGCATTTGGCGTTATCGAGTGCGCGTCTTCTTTCAGTGGGGTCTTGAGGGAATTCACCATCGAATGTGTTTTTTGTTCCAATATACTTGAGGAAAGGTCGTCTCCAATCGTCCTCATCCTCTTCAACGCCCCTAGTATTAATAGAATTTGAGCTTATGATGTTAATGCTGGGGGTCGATAATACTTCGATCTTGAGATATCGAGCTTCTGAGCCAAGGACTCCTACGAGACATCAAGGAGTTAATTATTAACTCATATATCACTAAATCAAAGAGACAAAAGTTCAAATTGCATATAGTTTGTTGTCAATTTCCTTTGCATATAATGGTCTTATTTAATATATTGTTTGATGTAGATGATCTTATTTGAGAGTTTGATTGTAATGTTCATATTAGAGCTCAAGTATGTAAATGCAAAGATGTGAAGAAGGGAAGATTATGTAGATTATGTACAGTTTGCCACATTGTTCATATTAGAGAAATTTCCTTCTAGTCCCTTTCATTAATTTGGAACAACTACTTGCAGATAACAAATGGACAGATGGACTGATAACTGATAACTTATAACATATAACTGATAATAGATTAGAGGTATATTTTTGGAATTTGGAATGCCTGCAATACATGGGGTTGTTCCCTTTGTATAAACTGATAACTGATAACTGATAACTGATAACAAGAAAAGGTATAGATACAATAGATTTCACATATAATGGTATAGATGCTTTTATACCAAGGGAGACATACAACAGATTTCACAGATAATGAACATATACAAGAAAAAGTATAGATACAACATATGGTACAGATAATGGACATATTTATACCAAGGTATAGACACAACAAATGGTATATAACTAATTTTTCTAAAGATGCTTGTAATGGTTTTAATGCTTATAATGGTTTTCATAACTGTTTGTAATGGTAATGCTTGATCTTATAACAGGTAATGCTTGTAATGGTTTTCATAACTACAGATGCTCCGATAACTAATAAACATTTATCAACAACTAATAAACATTAAAAGCATCTATCCATTTTTGTATAGATGCTCCGATAACTAATAAACATTTATCAACAACAAATTTAATCAAACACCATTTCATAAATAAAATAGTTTTGCATGTCAAATTTATTACATAGTCCAAAAGATGTTTCAATATGTTATACAAAAAAAGAACTCATACAACTTTTAAAACACACTACTTCTTTAGATTTATTTTTGCTAGGTCTTCTGTGATAGATTGAAGCATTGCCACATCCAACTCTATTTTAGCTTGGGCCACAGTAATTTCATCAAATAAGCAAACCTAATCTCATAAATAAAAAAAACTAGTCACTACACAACTAGATCTATATCCTCAATTCTCATCGAACAACCCAAAAACAATATCCCCAAACTTCTCTTACCGATACCCAATAACCCCTAAGCCTCAAACACCCAATTAATCAAGTTAACCTCCTCCATCAAACTCCAGATCTCATCAAATTACCAACAAAAACAAGCTAAATTATCATACCCAATACAATACCAATCAAATTCACATCTGGGTACGCTGAAATCATCCAAGATATAATATTTACATCAATACAACATCAAATTAAACGAAAACAAGACATATTTAAGCAGTAACAACAACATAATAGATGAGATTCAAATAAAATTAGATAATAAAGAGAAATTGATTACATGTTGTTGATCTTTGTTGAGAGAAAGAGAGAGAGAGATGTGTGTTTTGTTTGAGAGAGCAAAAGAGAGAGATTTGGTTTTGGTGGTGGTGGTGGTCTTTTAAGCTTGAGGAGCTGCTGTGGAGGAGATCGAGGAGAAAATTGGGGTTTCGTTAAGGGAGGAACTGTGGAGAAGAAGAGTGAGGGCAATTTGGGAAGGGCAATTTTGTTTTTTGTAATTTTAATTTTTGGTGAGAGCAATTTGGGGAGAAGACTCAGACTCAGACTTTCCACTCAGCTGACATATTTGATTTGAGTGGAGAAAGGAGTACTCAAATGTTTTATCTGAGTATGAGTATGAGTCTGAGTCTGGTGAAAAAACAAACAACTCTAAATGACTCTAAATGATTTCGAATAATCACTAACTCGAGAGTTAGTGCGTGAAAAAACAAACGCCCACCTAAACAAATACCGAAACCATTACGAAATGTTACGGTTTTAAAGGTTTAAAGCTTGATAAACATCATTTCTGCAAGTTTTCATCAAGAGCTCTCAAGCAATGCCAACCATCACTTTTCCTTCAAATCTCTCTTTAATTACAAACTCTGCAACTCCAATTGCCACTAAAAATTCCAAATTTTCAAACCCATTTCCTTCTCTCCCTATTAAAAATCGATTCTTGGGTCCAAATTCAGGAGAATTGAGGTTTTGTTGCGACGAAAAACGGGTTTGTAACCCGAAAGTTGGGTTCTTTGGAGGTAGGAGAAGCGTAGTTTGCGCGGCGAGTGGTTCTGATTACTATTCTACATTGAATCTGAATAGAAATGCAAGTTTACAGGATATTAAGACTTCTTATCGAAAGCTAGCTCGTCAGGTGTGTCTTTTGTTGATGCCCTTAACTTCATGTATGATGTATCTTGATTGTTTGATTTTGTTTATATGTAAGTGTATGAATTTATAATCTTGACTGTTGGAAATGAGTACATGTTAGTGTTGGTATTTGTGTGTTTATGGGTTAGAGAGAGAGAGAGAGAGAGAGAGTGCGCGTAGCAAATGAGTGGCATCGAAAGTGAACGGGGTTGGAAAAGCATTTGATAATGTGAATAGTGGACTCAAATTGGGATTTTCTTGTTTTTTTCTAGGATGAGTTTGGGAGGAAATGGGGTTTGATGAACTTATATTCGATACCCTTTTCCGTTTTTTTGGATGGCTCCCTAACGGGAGGAGCTTGAGGGAACTTGGTTGAGGAAACTCACTTTCAATGCAGAATCCTTTGTCACTATGGTTGAAGCACTCGAGATATTCATTTTCTAAATAGATCTACAGTAGGGACTTAAGTAATGCTTTTATCTTGTTGGGAATTGCAATAAGCAATTTGAGTTTCTGAGATTTATCCTCCTTAGTTTCGAGCTTTGTTTTGGTTTTAGAGTGGATTATCTGGAAAATCAAGATTTTAAATGTGGGTGAGATCCCTATCTTAGTTCGCCTTTTAGGATGATTAATAGGGTAGATACTATATGTGGTAGGCTCGCATCCAAATAGGGTGGAAGAGTACTCACTAAGGATGCACTTTTGAGCTTGCCGATGTACTGTCTGTCCTTGTTTACCGTTCCTGCCAATGTCGATTATAAAATTTAAAACACTGTGGGGAAAGAGAAAATATGCTGTCTTAAGAAGCAAGAATCTCAAAATTTGCATGATTAATAATATGGATCGGGCATTGAGGAAAAATTGATTGGCCACTTGGAGAAGAGAAAGGTTAATTTTTCAAAATATTGTTGACGTGAAGTATGCACTTTAGAATAGAGGTTAGGTATCGAATTGCAGAGCTCCCATGATCTGTGGTTCAAAACATCCGGGATCACATACATGTTAAGTATAGATTACCTTTGATAGAAATAGTAGCATGTGGCCGCGAGGAAAATCTCATTGCTATTCTCCTTCCATATACCCTATACCAAAGGATCACATTAGTGAATTTCTTCAAGATAAATTGGCCCCTAACAGTTTCGAATCTAGCCGCCAGTGAAAAGTGCCGATGCTGTCCACTTATTAATGAGTTCCAAGATCAAAGCATGCATAATCCAGAGAATTACAGCAGGTAGTATGAAATACTATCAAAGCTAATGTGATGAAAGAAAGCCAATCAACAGATGGCCAGTTTTCACAACAGAGAATGGATTGTGTTACAGAATATATGGATGAGCATTGCAGTATTACTATTGGATGTCTTCTTCCTCCAATACTATTGCAACTTGGTGTACTTACAAAAAATAGATGCAACAACACTTTTGTAAGGAGAGGAAATATATGACGACCTGGAAGACCGGAGACTTGATACCGGGGGCACTTGGTGAAATTCAATTTATCACGATTGATGACATAAGTAGTGAAGACTGCAGCACCAATTATTTGGACATAAGTTCGTAGTAAAGTAGAACATAATACTATTATCATCTTAGGTTATAACTATTATAATGATACCTATTTTTAGGCAAACCTACTTCTAGGAAACCTTACCTGCACAGTAGACTAATATTGCACACTGCACTAATACGTTAAGTTGTATGTCTCAGCATGGACGACATCACAGTAGTGCTCTCATACTGTGATAACATAATGAGCAGGTAATCCTAACCAGATGCAAGGAGGAAAAAGGTCCGTTGGGTATATTACTTTTGGCTCATATCAAAGCTGGTAGATAAGGTAGTTATGTGTTGAAAAAGGTTGGAGTGTCTATGGAGGGCGAGTACAACAAGTCTGAGGAGTTTCCAAACCGACTAGAATGATCACATTTGACTCCTTTATATTGATCTTCAGTCTAGTCTTTCCGATTAGGCTTATGAATATTTCTTTATCAGGTTTTGACTGCCAGAATTACCTCCTGAAGTCTGACAGCGGCTTCAAGCAGGAACGAGGCCAAACCCCCTTGTATATGTAGATACTACTGCATCGGAGATTGTGAATCGGCCAGTTGGAGAACTCTTATGCACAGTCCTTGTATATCTTTGGCTGGAAGAAACAACAATTGGTTCATTGATAAAATACTTTACGTATCTCTTCAATCTGCATATAAAATACAAATGTGTCGAGGTGAGGAGGCTCGTCTTTGCAAGGTGATGTACACAAGCAACCTTGAACTCTGCATTGAGTTTCTATCAGAAACTTAAATATCATCCTTTCCTTACATCTTTCTGATGTTGATGAGAATCACAATTATCCAACCGGAAAGACTGGTATCGAGTTCCTCCTGATAGTTTGGTAAATGTTAAGCTTGTTATTCTTCTCTCTAAGAGGTACATATATATGCATGAGTACATAAATGAGTTGTTACATGTTTCATAGGTTAGTAAAAAGGATTAATGAGTTGTTAAAGAAAGCAGTTACAAAGAAGTTGTTAAAGAAAGCAGTTACAAAGAAGCTGTTAAAGAAGGCAGTTACATAGGTTACTAATGATGCAACATAGAGTAAAGGTCTTTAGTTTAACACTCCTTCGCAAACTTGGCGGTCTTTGATGGACAAGTTTGGAGCGCAATAGCTCAAAGCGATGCTTGTGAAGACCTTTAGTGAAGAGATCGGTAAGTTGATCGAACGAGGGAACAAATTGGACCCGATGTGTCCCAGAAGCAACACGCTCATGAATGAAGTGATAGTCAAGCTCAATATGCTTTGTGCGGGCATGGAAAACTGGGTTAGAGGCCATATAAGTAGTGCTTAGGTTGTCACAAAAGAGAAGGATGGGTGGTGGAATATGCATATGAACCTCACGAAGAAGATGAGCAATCCATACCGTCTCTGCACAAACATGAGCAAGTGAATGATACTCAGAATCAGCACTAGAGCGAGACACGATAGGTTGTTTTTTAGCAGTCCAAGAAATAAGATTTGGACCCAGAAATACACAAAAACCTTAGGTAGAATGCCGTGTATCAAGACAACCAGCATTGCAAAACGCATGTAGTGATAGAGGGCCAAAAGCTCGCCGAAAAGCCAAACCGAAATCAATTGCGCCTTTAAGGTAACGGAGAATACGTTTAACAACATCAAGATTCCTAGAGCGGGGATCACTCATAAACTGAGCTACATGATGAACGGCAAAGGCAATGTCTGGTCTCGTAAGAGTCAAGTACTGGAGGGACCCCACAAGACGACGATACTCAGTAGTAGGGGTGAGCATGGGTCGGTTCGGGTCGGGTTTTGACCTGAACCAAAACCGAACCGACCTAAGTCGGTTCCTAAATTTGAGAACCGAAACCGAAACCGGGCTTGCAAGAAACCGAGCCGAACCCGAACCGATGAGATATCAGTAAAACCGAAACCGAACCGGCAAAACCGGAATAGAGAGGCAGATCTCTTGTTAATTCGGCAAAATCTAGAAATCGCAATCACGAACCAAATCACGTATAGATATCTTCACCACCGGAGAAGAATCACAAACGAGAGAGAAGAATCCTAAATTTATAACAGTATTCGGCAATTACATAAACATGAACCAAAAACCTAATCCGAAACGAGAGAGAAGAATCGCTTGAAACCCATGGGAACGAATGAATTCTCAGCTTTTGAGAACTTAATGTAACACAACAAATCACAAAGCATAATTTCGTGATCTCAAAACGAATTTCTATCTCGTTTGGCTTTGATTGATCCGATCTAGTTGGGTGCAGATGTGAAACTCCTATTCTCGAGTGATTTCCCATGAGATAAGTCTTGCTTGCTCCATCAACAGTAGCTAGTTTATGATTATTCTCCATTGGTGTTGAGAGAGAGTGAAGATGAAAGAGAATGAAAGATGGGAGGGTTTTATTCTTTAATTAAAGATATGTATAAAAATGTTTCTCGATTAGAGTGAAAGAAGAATACAAGTTAAAACCATGAGCAGGTGGTCACGTGGATAAGTATTGTGAATATAGAGATGTGACTCGGTTCGGTTCGGTGCCTTCGGTTTACGAAGCAGAGGAACCGAAACCGAACACTTTCGGTTTCTATTTTTAGAAACCGGAACCGAAACCGAACTTCTAAGAACCGAACCGTTTCACTTAATTTGGATCGATTTGGTTATGTTTCTCGGTTTCTTCAATTTTTTGCTCAGCCCTACTCAGTAGCATCGGAAAGAGAATTACCAGAGAGAACGGATAATTGAGACTTAGCACTCAACGGAGTATAACACGGTTTACACTTGGTCATGTTATTGCGACGAAGGAGATCAACTGTGTATTTTACTTGAGAAAGATGTAAGCTAGATTCCCTATAAGTTGTCTCAAGGCCCAAAAAGTACTTGAGAGGTCCGAGATCCTTTATCTCAAACTGGTAAAGAGTGGAAACAAAGGATGAAATGAGAGAAGGCGAGTTCCCTGTGAACACAATGTCATCCACATATAATAGGCAAAACCATCATCTCGGTGGAAGCTTTATAGACAAACATAGAAGAGTCGGCTCTACTTTGAAGAAACCCATATTGTAATAGAAAACTATTGAACCACTGGAACCAAGCGTGAGGAGCCTGCTTTAGACCGTAAATGACTTTGTGAAGCCTGCACACATGATGCGGATGACTCGAATCTACAAATCTAGGGGGTTGTGTCAATTAAACCGACTCAGAAAGATATCCATGGAGAAATGCGTTCTTCACATCCAACTGTCGGAGAGACCATCCAGCAAGACTGAGAACTGTGCGTATAGTAGTAAACTTAACCACAGGGCTGAATGTCTCATCATAGTCAAGACCTTGTTGATGGTGAAACCCTTTAGCCACTAACCATGCCTTGTGACGCTCAACAGAACCATCCGATTTTTTCTCAAGTTTGAACACCCATTTGCAACCACCAGTGTTCTAAGCAGGCGACGGAGGAATAAAAGACCAGGTCTGATTTTTGAGAAGAACGTTGAACTCATCAGTCATAGCAACACGCCACTTAGAAAATCGAATAGCATGTGAGTAACAAGTGGGCTCAAACTCTGAGGATGGTGCCTGAACGAGAGAGGCCCGAGGTAGCGGGTACCGAATAGTATGAAGGGCATATGACTTTGGTGGAATGGTACCATCACGAGTTCTGGTCATCATAGGATGAGTGAATTGTTGAGGAGGTGGATCTGTAGGAGAAATGGTTTGTTGAGTATCATTTGAGGAAGGAGTAAAAGTCGAATGACGTAACTCAACATCTTTCGGTGGTGGTAACTTTGAAGAATCATTAGCAGGCCGGATGCGTGAGCGCTGATAATACAGATGGAAATCTCGTTCAACAGTAGAAGTTCAACAACTGGTGTAGATGGAGTGTAAAAAGCATGAACAAGTGGTTCTGAAAGAGATGTCATCACAGAAGCAAAATCCAACTCAATGTAATTAGGATGGGGCGTCATTGAAGCATGTTGCACAAGGGCAAAGGGAAATTGTTGCTCATTAAATCTCACATGGCGAGAAACATACACACGATTTGTAGTTGGGTCAAGGCACCTATACCCCTTATGCTGAGAGCTGTAACCTAAAAACACGCATTCAACAAACTTTGGCAATAGTTTGTTAGTAACATAATCCCCTAAGTATGGGTAACACGCACAACCGAAGGTATGGAGGTCGGTATAAGATGGGGTTTGACTAAAAAGACAAAAATAAGGGGAATCCCACTTTGAGTAATGGTGTGGGAAGACAATTGATAAGATAAACCGTAGTGGAAACAACTTCAACCCAAAGGTTAAGTGGAGCTTGAGAGGTAACTAGAAGAGTGCAGGCCATGTCAGCGATGTGACAGTATTTTCGTTCAGCAATGCCATTTTGTTGTGGGGTGTAAGGGCAAAAGAAACGGTGGTGAATGTTTAATTCACAACAAAGGGAACCAAACTGATTGTTAACATATTCAGTACCCCCATCACTTTGAAAGAACTTGAGGCTCCTATTAAAAATGTTTCGGATACTATGAAGGAATGTTTTAAAATGTGTGAATATTTCAGACTTACAGCGCATGAGAAAAACCCAAGTGTACCTAGTGAATTCATCAGTAAACAAAACATAGTATTTAAAACCAGAAACAGATATAACAGGAGACATCTACACATCTGAATGCACAAGATAAAAAGGGAGATTTGGCGCATATCTCATTGCTATTATGAAAGGGGAGGTGTATGGATTTACCCAATGCACAACCTTTACAAAAGGAATGGTTTCGAAGAAAGTTCGGACTAAGAAACTTATTTCAGCCTAAATAAGATAAGATCCAAGCATTTGGATGACCAAGCCTATTGTGCCATAACTGAGTAGAAAATCCAACAAAGCCTGGGGAGAATCACGACTGAAAGAAATAGGATAAAGATCACCCTTACATTGGCCCTGAAATAGAGGAACACCCGTTGAAAAGTTAGAAATAGAATAACCATAAGGAGTAAAGGTGAAATTGACAGAGTCATCACGAACGAATCTAGCAACCGATAATAAGTTCTTATATATTGCTGGAACATGGTAGGCATTATGTAAATGAAAAGTACGAAAACCAAGGGTATGAGGAATGCTACCAGTATGGGATATGGTAAGCATTATACCATTGCCACGGAGAACAAAATTATTAGGGCACGATTTTGAATAGCATCGACATTTTCGGTTATGTGATGCGTGGCTCTAGTTTTAGGATACCAGTTCGGATCCATAGGTAATGCCATAGGCTCTCCAAGTTGTAAACCAGCAAAGGTTGTATGAAGCTGATTTGGGGTACCATAATGAGGGCAAGTGAGAGCCATGTGTTCAATTCTATCACAAACCACATAGGAGTAGTGGAGCACCAAGAATACTAGTGTTGTTGTTCCTGTTGATATTGTAGTTGTTGTTGTAACCACGATTTTGATTGCGATTCCAATTGCGATTCCTGTTGCCACCGATTGTTCCCACGATTGCCATGCTGATTTTGCCCTTGATTTCCACGGGAAGGAGTGTTCTCAGAAGCAATAGTTTGAGTGGCTAAAAGAGTTGTATGAGGAGAGACAATAGGAAAAGAATGAGCCATCTGAGTCTCAAATGCAAAAAAGCTCGTACGAAGATCCTCATATTTGGGTAGGGGTAAAAAATTGAGGATCGCCATCACAATCATGCCATAATTAGCGTCCAAGCCTCACAGAATAGACATCACCAAATCGATGTTATACACAGGCTGACCAATAGAAGCTAAGTAATCAGCGAGTGTCTTAGCGTATTTTAGATATTTAGACATAGTCTGAGTGCCTTTTGATAGAGAAAGAAGCTGAAAACGTATGTTTGCAGCATTAGCCTCAGATTGTTGGGCAAAGTGGCGATAAAGACAATCCCATACTGCACGAAAAGTAGCGGTGCCAACCACTAAAGCCAAAACAGATTCTGTAAGAGTAGAGGTGAGGTAACTCTTTACCAATTGATCAGCTTGATACCAAATAGTGTACTTCGTATTATTACGGATAGGAAGGGTGTCATCAGCAACAAAGCGCATAAAGTTATGGCCATGGAGGAAGGGTTCCATTTGAGACAACCATGTCATGTAGTTGTTATCAGTTAACTTGATGAAGTGTCCAACATTGGGAGGATATAAGGAAATATGTGTTGTAGAGGGTGATGTGAGAGTAGAAGAACTAGAGAAAGAACTCGCCATTGTGGCATTAAAAGTGTTAGAATTCGCCATTGTCGATGCGAAGATAAAATAAGTTGTTTGGGTAAGAAAAAAGATTGATGAAAGAAGAGATGGATAGGAGAGGGGCAACAGAGAGCTAGGAGGCTGGAAGTTAGAGAGGTCGTAGACCCTCTGATATTATGATATTTTGGTAAATGTCGAGCTTGTTATTCTTCTCTCTAGGCGGTATATATATACATGAGTACATAAATGAACTGTTACATAGGTTACTAAAGAGGATTAATGAGCAGTTACAGCAGTTATAAAGATGTTAAAGAAGGCAGTTACATAGGTTACTAATGATGGAGTAAAGGTCTATAGTTTAACACCTTCCACATACTTAGCATATTACTTGGGTAATAATACTAAAATAAAATTTGTTGCTCGGCATGCCGGTTTTAGAGATCCGTATCTACTGTGACCAAGCTCTAAAGGGTATCTAAAGCCCTAAGGCAACCACAAGCTCCAGAGGGTACAACGCACGCAGACAAATGATTCTCACCTTTGGGGGTTCAAACTCACAGCTTCTTCCTTGGTGGAGGCTTTCTCTTAGCATATTATATGGGTGCGGGTGATTTATACTCTTGTTTGAGGTACATAGAATCCTGTTCCAACTTCCAACTAGTTGATCCATTATATTGCACTTGCAAATAAATATGTTCGGCTGATTCCCTTATTTGTTGAGTGGTTTGATTGAAATAAGTGTTGATACAATGAAGAAGTCAAAGTATAAGTATAAGAATGGAGTTATTTCCTTCCTTTTTTAGCGTGGCTTGGATCGATATAGTGAGGCTCCTTCACTTCCTTTATGAGATAACCTATTTTTCCTCGGTTTGCGATAAACAACTCCGCTGTGTTCGTATTCAGATGATTTTTTTTTTCTATCAAGCTTTAGTTTGGTGATCTATAAATTCGCGTTATCCCTTTCTTTCTTTTCTTTTTAAAAAAAGAAAGAAAATAAAAGTAATGTTATTTGATGTTGAAAGCATGGCTAAAAATTTCCTATGATTGGACACAATTTACCTTTTATGGAGACTAATGTACAATGTATCCTTCAATATCTGAATGGAAATTTTCAATTTTAATTTTTGAAAACTTTCTTGAATTTGCGGTTATTTTTCTGTCAATTGGGATTTTTTTTTGGGTGGGCAATCTTTTAGTGCTAGAAATCGGTGAAAATGAGAGAGTGAGAAAGATAGGGGGAGGGGGGATAGATTATGTAAAAAAACTAGATTGTTTCTCCTACTATGGTTAGTGTTTTATAATTTCGTGACGTTATGTTTACAACACGCATAACAACTTGATGCAATCATTTGGTTATTTTTGACATTTTGGAGCCTAGACTAAGAGACTGGCTAGAAGTGACTACAGACTAGGGCTGGCAATTGGTCGAGTTTGGGGTGGGTATAGTAATACCATCCCCATACCCGCCAAATTACCCTACCCCCAAACCCACCCCAATACCGTTTAACTTAAATGAGAAATACCCATACCCGCCCCGTCAAAATTTGCCTATACCAAACCTGCCCCAGTACTTAACACCTGTTTATCCTAAGTAGGGTATTCAGGTGTACAATAAATTTTACAAAATTCAGAAATCACTTGTACAAAAAAAAAAACCTAAATCAGGTGTACACACAAGAAAAGCTAACAAACATACATAAGAGAATACACACATTGGATAATTATGAGTTAAAATTTGGAAGAACTTTATGTTTCTCACAAAAATTTAAGGGTATTTATCATAACCTATATAATTGGGTCGGGTGACGGGGCCCCATTTATTTGAGCCTAAAGCTAGACCCACCCCAATAAATAAATGGTTTTTTTTTAAGACCAAGCCGCCCCATACCCGCTATAGTCATACCAAACCCACCTCATTAAGCGCGGGGCAGGGCCGGGCCCCGGCGAGGCGGGTTAAATTGCCAGCCCTACTACAGACCTGTGGTGCAGATGCATCCCATTAACCACCCACTCATACATTATC
The DNA here is from genome assembly GCA_014058105.1 of Kingdonia uniflora. Classification (NCBI taxonomy): domain Eukaryota; kingdom Viridiplantae; phylum Streptophyta; class Magnoliopsida; order Ranunculales; family Circaeasteraceae; genus Kingdonia; species Kingdonia uniflora. The sequence goes on from JACGCM010001726.1 coordinate 6,307,866, forward strand.
CGTTCGTGATAGAGGTGTGGAATCTTGTTCTTAATCTTTTTGGTGTTTCTTAGATTTTTGAACGGAATTTTATTTTATCTTTAAAAACATGGTGGCGCAAGCCATTTAGAAGGAAGATTGGAAGAGTGATTTTATTAAGTGAATTGTTAGATTCGGATTAAAGCTTCTACACGTGCATCGAATATGTCAATATCTGTTACAAAATAAGTACCATTAATGGTTGAGTTTCGTTTTATTGAGTATAATTAGAATATATAGATTATCATGTGTCTTAACTATACAAGGTTGAATATGTGCTTGCTCGTACTGCTCACTTGTTGTCTAATTTACATTGTTTGCCATGACATTGTAGATTGGGATTAAAATTCTTTACAAATATGGATAACGTTACTTGGAAAATGGTTATGAAGATTTTGTAATAAAAGAGATGGGGGTTTAAAATTCCTTACAAAGATGGACAACGTTACTTGGAAAGTGGTTGTGAAGATTTGTAACAAAAGAGATGGGTTGTGGGCTGAGGTAATAAAAACTACGTTTAGGATTGAGGAACATGCTTAGCTTCCCTATAAGCCTAACGTCACATATGAAGTGGGGTTATGGAGGTCAATCTTCAACACGTGGGGCGAGTTTAAAGAAGACATTGATGTTATTATTGGAAATGGGGAGAAGATTAACTTCTAGCACGTGTGTGGTGGGATTCAAGACAATTGGCTCTTGTGTATACTTGTTTTACAATGCTTGTGATCTGAAACGTGAGAAAATTAGGGAATTCTCCGAAATGGATCGCGACATGGCAAATTGGAATTTTCATTTTATAGAGATCTTTTTGATATGGAGTTAGATTTATGTACACCTCTTAGTGCTCGTCTACTATGAGTGGTTGTCTATTATTATTTATGTTATTTTGATTAAAGCCTCTCTATTGCTTGTTGAAGATGCTCGGTAGGTTTCAGGGACTTACTTGTTTAACCAGCACAAGGTTAAGATGGAAGTTTTCCCAATTTCTAGAGTATCTAATTAAATTAGAATTAGGATTTCTTATTCTAATTGCCCCCTTGTGTTCTATAAAAGAGAGACTTAAGTCTATGTTTCATTAGGTTGTTTAAGTTGAATTGAGGAATAAATTTCAGTTTAGTTTTAATTTGAGTTATTTTGTGTTTTAGAGATTAGAAGAAACCCTAATTAAATTTAGGTTAGTGTTTAAACGTTGTACGATCTTGCTTACATGTCGTGCGTTTACATTACAGATGATCTTGGCTCTATGATCTAAAAAGTCACCTCGGTGACCATGCGGATTGAGGAAGAAAAATGGAAATGAAAGTGGGTTACTACAAATGTTACTGTAATATTGTAATAGATAGAAGCAAAGCAGATCACAACAATTTCCAGTTTCCTCCGCCGACAATGTCGAACAAATCAAAGATGAACACCACATATTAGGTTACCTCAAAGTTTGTTTGTAGAGTTTAGAGAATCAACAGATGCAAGAAAAAAAACTTAGGGTTTTGTGAACCCTAAATAAGCAAAGGTTGATTTAAGTGGAGAAGAAATCAGTACTCAAATCAGATTGGGAAACAAAACAAAGAGCCAACAGAGTTAGCAATAGCAGCGGAAGGCAGTAGTAAAGACAAAAGTAGATTTCACCAAATAAGAAATGATACAATTTTTTTCCAAAAGCAGGGAATTGTGGAGAAGAGACACCGGACTTTGGGGTTCCAGCGTCGGCAAAGGCTGTCGCTGGTGGAAGCGTGAAAACCTTAGGGTTTCCCAAGTATCGTACTCGATCAGATATCATGTTGAAATAAATAAGAGATAACTATTATTATTATTCAAAAAAATAATTAGATTGCATCAAGCCTCTCTTTATATAATAGGGGACAACAAAAATAACACTGCTTAGTCCCGATGTGGGACTAAAGGAGTATGTAGTGACATATACTCCAACACTAACGACTCTGAAATTACAAAAACAAACTAATCGGTCTTATTTAAAATAAAAATGAGGTTGAGAAGCTTTATTTTGCAAAAGGTAAAATGGTCAGTTTGCATGCCCATCCCTTTTCGCTCTCTTTTTGTTGCTCTCTCATGCTCTTAAGTGTAAGCTTGTTGTATTTGAGACGAGCTTTAAGTATTTGGTTGTATATACTTCTCTCATCCTTACTGCTTTGTCCTTCTTCTTCAATGTAATTCCTGGTGCTAGAAGCTTTAATTGAGTCAAAGTGTGTCTAGATTTGCGAGATTACTGCAGTTTTGTTGGTTCCCCACCCTTCCCTTGAAGGTTCCCCTTGGATTATGGCTCTTTGTATCACCATTCTTAGTTCCATTTTCAACCTTTAGATTGATAAAGATGGCAAATCATCTTATCCTACTTCCATGTGATATACCTAGCTTTTTCCCTCCCACTTTATAGTGCAGCTCCTTCCCCTCCCTCTGGCCAAACTTTCTATATAGTTAATATGGCAGCAATATTTCAGAAGAACTCAGTATATCTTAAAGTTTCTAGAAATAGAACAAATGCCCCAGTTCGACCCTCAAGATACAAACTAAACCATGGATTACAAGGTCACATATAATTATCTTGTCGAAGTCTAGTTTACCCCTGGCAGTACCACTACCCATGGTTGTCTTCTCTTATACCAACTTAAGTTGTGTGCAAGTAATATCAGTAGATCAAGAGAGAAGAAAGGATGTCATGTATGTAGTAGCTCCTAGCAGTTCTGTATATTGTCTATAAATTAGGTTTCAGGGTGTTACAGTGTAACATATTGTCAAACATAACCTCACACATTACATTAGAAGGAGAGGGAAGTTATGCATAAACTGAGGAGTACTGACCCAGACAGTTGGATTGATCAAAAACCATGTGGGTTCTACCCAACAAAAGCAAACAAATAATTGTTTTGGGAAGTTGAATGGATCCCACCTAGGATCATTTTAACTGAAGGCAGCCACAATGTCAGAGGAGGTGGAAATGATCGAAGACCCTCTGCGATCGTGTCAACATAGTTTAACTCATGAATTTTATCATATTGTCTTTGGGTGGAGCATCTTCTTAGATTTTTGAAGAAGTATCAGGGGACTCTAGGGGTGCACAGGCGTTATGAGAAAAATAGAATGGACTGGATGTCGAACTCAATTAGTCATTCTGGAGAATGTTATCGGAACCCACACGTGCTGCCTTCTGGCTACCCTTATTTTTGGTTTTATGTATATTTTTTTATGGGCAAACTTGCTCATTTTGTTCAAAAAATATTCCTTTCTGTTGGTGAAGTTTGTTGTAATGTATCCGAACATACTGCTTAGTTTGATCTGGGAGAGAAGGTCAAAACCTTTGAGTTTTCACTCTACTTTATTTGTTCTATGAAATCTGATGCCTTGCATTTTGTACAATTTCTAGTTTTATCTCAGTTGTTTTAAAAAAAAAAATTGTAGTTACATTTTATTGAACTGATATCTTTTTGTTTGACACAGTATCATCCAGATATGAACAAAAGCCCTGGGTCTGAGGAAAAGTTCAAGGAGATTAGTGCTGCGTATGAGGTGCTCCTATCTTCTTCCTTCTCCATTTCCTGTTTCTTCCAGAATTAACAGATTTTTAGTTGCGATTGTAAAACGTTTTGCTCATTTAATTCAGTTATCATTTTTATGGTAGTTCTGTTAGTGGTTTGTTTATGTTTGATTTTTTTGAGGGGCTGCCCCCTCTCTGCTACTGTTTATTTCTCATTTAGTTGCTATCTCCAGTTTAAACATTCTTAGGTGTAGTTGCCTAGTTCGTGGACGGCTAGCTAACCTACAATAAGTGGGTTGCTATCTTAGTTCAAACTTACGTTTTCAAGATCCATTAATGGTGGAAAATTTAAAAGTTGGGGAGAAATGTAAATGTAGGAAAGTAGAAAAAAAACCTTGAGTAGGGAAAACCTTCATTGGGGTGAGAAACCCTAGCCTCTACCTTGAGGGCTTAAAATTCCACTAAATTATTGAAGTCCCTACAATTACACTTGATGTGATACAAATTTCTGGTAGAGAAGAAGAAAGTAAATGGAGAAGATGAAGATTTCAAGTTCTTAATGAAAGAAAGAGAGAGAGAGAGAGAGAGAGAGAGAGAGAGAGAGAGAGTAGTTGCAGAGAATAAGGAGAGAAAAATTCTGGACCTCTTGGGGAGGAGTTATAGCATTTATGGTTGTTATGTCGGTTCATCGTGTTTTAACTTTTGTTTACTACACGTCATCGGCTTTGACCATATCTGCTCCATACCAACTGTTTGACCTTCATTTTCTACACTTATTCCAACCCGATTCATTTGTTCTGAAACCGGTCTCTGAAGTTGGCATGTTTATTTCTAGTCAAATAAGTTGTAGTACCAAGTAGTAGAACTTTCTTTTGAGTTTGTCGATGTTTGAAGTTAACGATGTTGAGGTCGATCTCTCCTATCTTGCTTATTTATGATGTGTTCGTTTTAGGTTTGACGAAAGATTGTCGGGTTAAGGCTTTTAGAAAAATAGATATGGATAATGAAGATGTTGTCTATGAGATGGGGGGACGGCTATAGGGTGATATCATAATAAATGTTGTAGATAGAGTAGACCATACTTGTACCTCGCGGGTGAAGGTTAATGTTATTGATGATCATGAAGGTTATATTTTTTTAGTGATTAAGATTCTTGTTACGAAGTGGTTGATTCTGATTTGGCTCTTGATTTCGGTATATGTAGGTGAGTCAGAATCCGTAAATTAGTTTTATAAAACTTAATAAGTCTAAATTTATTGGAGGTACCACTTTTTAATTTGTAAAGCTTTTGGACCCTATCTATATGGAAGAAGTCGAATTATTCGAGCTCAATGAGTCTAATAGGGAGAACAGTGATGATAATACGCATGTGGAATCAGTTAATGAAGGGTCGTTACAGGTTTGACATGCCGCCACCAAACCTATTAGGCTTCAATGAAAGATGGGGCTAGCGGTGCTAAGAAAAAAAGAAATGTAATTTTTTTATGCAAAATTTAGAAGGAAATTTCAAATCCCCAAGGAGTTTAAATTGGAATATTATAAAGGTGTGAACCATAATCGACAATAATCGCAGGACGATTGTGTTTGTTGGGCAATTTCGTCGAAGTTTGAGATTACCCTTGAACCAACTTGAGAATGAGATCTTATGTTATTTTCAGAGGAGTCGTAGGCAAATGGTGGGTAGTTTTCGGGATATAATGTCAAAACTTAGTATAGTAAAAGAGAGTCACGAAATTGGGGAGAATAATCTGATTATTTTTAAAGATTTTGTTGATTATTACTAATTTGCTCCCGTGGGAAAGAATAAAAGAAGTTATTACCTTGTTGTTTTTACTTGCCAACATGTGTGGTAGACTACTAGTTCAAATAACAAAGGTTGGACACATGTTCAATAATAGTTAAAAGAAACTGGATGGTAGACTAGAAGGTCAATGTTGTCCTTAGGGGGAATGGTATTTTATACTATAATTTAAATATGAAAGGTAATTATATATTTACTTGTTTGTGGATCTTTTCATATTTTTGATATATTGTCAATATTTATGGGTTGATCGACATTTATGCCTTGAAACCTAAGCTTTAAGACTTTGTTGTCCGAATTCATCGTAAAGAAACTGTTGTTATTCGAAGGACCAAAGCTTTTGTCAAACCACTCTAATTGGCATGAATGATTCAGGTATTAGGACTTCTACATTTTCAATGCCTGATTTTAATCCCAACATTCTTGTTGTTCCTAAGGCTTCGACCAAAAGGTTTGTTGATCGTTATAAGGTTCAACATGGGAAACTGTAAATTTGTACAGAAAAATTTAAAAACACTATGAAGGACCAACGTCGAAGAGAGTTGTTGGTTACCAATATTACCATTGTTGGAAATGGTAATGATCGTGCTGGTGTTGTTAATCATGATCTGAATGCTTTTAAAAGTTATAAAAGGTGGAAGATTGATGTCAACACTTTCAATAGTGGTAGTAGCTTATTATTGACTTGAAATTTTCTTCGACTTTGGCTTCTTCAAAGTGTTTTTAAATTGTGCAGCACCAGTTTCCGTAGTTTTCCTCGGTCGAACCTTATAGTGATCAATAAACTTTTTGGTTGAAGCGTTCAAAAACAACAATAACGTAAGGGATCAAAATCAGGTGTTGAAAATATTGAAGTTGAAGTTCTAATACCTGAATCATTTATACCAATGCACTTTCCTTCGGAAAAAGTTTAGGTCCTTTGAGTGTAAATAGTTTCTTTAGGATGATTTCGGACAACACTCTAAAAAGATAGTCTAAAAGCTCAGGTGCAAGGCATAAATGTCGATAAACCCATAAATATAAAAAGCTACATATGTAATTTTCTTTTCTGATTGAAATTATAGTTATAAAATATCAAACGTCTGGTTCGCCATCTAGTTTCCTTCAACTATTATTGGACATTTGTCCCAACATTGTTACATTGAAATAGCACACTGGTCGGCTAGTAAAAGCAATCAAGTAGCAGTAGTTCATATTTTTTCCTTTCCCACGAGAACAATTTTGTAATAAACAACAAAATCTTTAAAAACAATTAGATATTTCCCATATTTTTGAGACCTTCATTTACCATCATAATTTTGGACATTTTATCACAGAAACTGCTTACCATTAACCCAACGCTCATCCGAAAATAATTTAAAGCCTTATTCTCAACTTGATTTAAGGCTCAGAAACTGCTTACCATTAACCCAACGCTCATCCGAAAATAATTTAAAGCCTTATTCTCAACTTGATTTAAGGCTAACCTCAAATTTGGACGAAATTAACCAGTAAGCGCAATCGTACTGCCACCCTCAAAAAGGTAGTTTCGACCAAGGTCGACACCTTTATAATATTCCAATTTAACATCGTTGTAACTTTGACATTTTTTCTTAAATTCTGCATTTAAAAAGATATCACCTATTCTTTTTGTTCTTAGAGCTGTTAGCCTCATCTTTCATTGTAACAACCCTTTATTAATTGATTCCTCATACGTACTATCCTTACTGACCTCCCGACTAGACTTATTAAGCTCGTATAATTTGGTTTCTTATGCATATGTATGGTCCAAAGCTCTGCAGCACGAGAAGTGGTTCCTCCTAATATAATATATTCATATTATATGATTTCTATAAAACTAATTTTTACTGATTGACTCACCTTCACTACTGCAATAGTAGAATATGAATTGACCGCACTAAAAAATATAAAATTACCTTCATGATCATCAAAACATCAACAACCTTCACTTGGGAGGTACCAATAACGTTCTTTCACCATATCCACAACATTTGCTACGCTGCCACCTTCAGGTCGACCCCCTATCTCGTCGTCAACATCTTCTTTATTCATATCTAATTTTCTACCAAGTCTTAACCCAACATTCTTTCGTCAAACCTAAGATTAATACCATAATAAGAAAACAATACTTGCGATTTTTTTTTTAATCTGACATCTAAGAGAATAATATCAAATAGTTTGAACAAAAAATAACTTTCGGAGACCAAATGCAAGTACAGATGAGATTGAGTTATGTTTTGTAAAACGCATCCACGTCCCTAAATCATGGTCTTATGGTATACTTTCGAAATCAATATTCCATAGCAGGTACACCCTAAAGTACTTTAGTTCACAAGTATTCACCGTCGACGAGTTACGTACCAAGCACTAAATAGGTGGCTGACACCACACGTAACGCCTAATAATTGCCGACAACATTAAGCCTGCATACCTTATTTGTGCTCAATAACAATAGTAGTAGAACATATATTATTCCTTAGACTTAATACTTTCCAAAAAAATAAAATTAACCAGCTTACTACCTAAATCTTTGCATAACCTGATGCAACAATCATTTTCGATTATTCTCAGATAGTCTTGTTATAAACTTAAGGTTTGACCATACTACTACTGTTTCACATCACAAAAACTTTACGTGTAGAATGAATTTCAATCCCGAATAAAACCAAGTGACAGAATTCTCTCAAACTCTAACAAGAATTTTCCTTCCAAAGGTCCTTTAACATAGGGATTAGCAAAGCCCTAAAAATCTTTCACCCACCACCTCCAGTAACACCCTCAAACAGGCACACACCTAAGGAAGGAAGCCCTTTAACTAGGGGTAGTATTTCAAGAACCTTTAGTTAATTTTTAACTTTGCCCTGGTCAAGTTTTCTTTACAAAAACACGGTCAACGACCCTATATATCTTAACAAAAATAGAGGTAGTATATCAAAAACCCTTATGGTCTGCTTGGTAGCTTGGAATTGAAATCCAAGGGACTTGAACTCCCTTGGAGTTGACTTCTATGGAATTAAAATACATTCTCTTGTTTGGTACATAGGAGAATTAGAGAGAGTTCAAATAAAGATTCCATATGCCGACCACCCTTCGCAAAATGATTTGAAATTCTTCTCTACTGCACAGAAGGCTGCTCCTTGATTGCACCTATTATATTCACGAAGTGCAAATAACTCCTAGCGTAAAACCCTGTTTTAACTTGTGACTTTTAATTGTTGACTTGTCCTTGGGTTCTTACTGCTTAAAGCCACAAAACAATAGCAAAAGATTTGGTCCTAGCGAATAGCCCTATAGACATTACCACTACAAATCAAAAGATTTTCTTTTTAGCAAATAGCTCCTAGCGCGAAACCTTAGCAAATAGTTCCTAGCGAGAAATGAGAATTAGAGAGTTCAAATAAAGGTACACAACATCCAAGAGAAGATAGAAAGATAAAGCAAGGTTAATAATTAATGTGGCCCACCAAATTCATGAGTGACCTCAACTCTTCCTTCAACAGCTGGGGGTGATACTGGTGGTGGTATTCGAAGTGACTCCTTTTGGATCACTTGAACTCCATATAGATCTTGTCTCTCTTTTCCAATTCACCCTACCAAACACCCATTTTGGTGGATTTAGAGTTCTAGTCACTTGGTTTTCCAATTCCCTCCTCGAATCCATGGCTACTAAACACAACCTTAGCTTACTTTCATACTTTGCCTTAGTTCAAAAACCTTATTTTTTTTAAACAAAACTAGGGGTAGTATTTCAAACCCCTTACTTTATTTTCAACTTTGCCTTAGTCAAGTTTTCTTTACAAAAACATGGATGAAGACCCTATTTTTCTAAACAAAACTAGAGGCAATATTTCATTAACCTTCTGTATATTGTAAAATATTATTGTCAAATGACTTCCTTCTTTTAGTTATTTCTCAGCTCAATCTACGAGTGGCTTCAGCTGAATGGGGGAGACTGTAGTGACTTAATATCACCTTCACAATATTCACGACAACATTCAATCAGCACTAAACTTGAACTCACTATAGTTAACTTCAAATATCAACAAATTATTAGAAAGTGTTACCACTTGGTATAAAACTTATTCAACTAGAAGTAAGCATGTCGACCTCAACGATAAGAGTTACGGGTTGAAGAATATTAAGAAGACGAAGGTCAGAAAGCTGATGTGGAGCTGATAATATCAAAGCCGATGATGTGTAAGATAAATGGATTTAGTAACGAAAGTTTAACCAGAGAATCAGTCCGTAGCCAGAAATGTTTTAAATAATGGGTGCTGGCTTTTTCTCTCACTCAAGAGGTCCAAAATTTTGCGCTCCTTAGTCTGTAAAAACTTGTGATCTTCTACATTTACTCTCTTTCTTCTATACCCAGAAATTAGTATCACATTAAGCGTAATTGTAAGAACTTAAATGATTTGATGGAATTTTAAGTTCTCAAGATAGAGATTAGGGATTTTCACCTCAATTGAGATTTCCCTACTCTAATTTGTTGTTTCTATATTTTATAGCTCTCCCTAACCTTCAAATCTCCCACGACCACGAGTAATGGACGCTTGAATACTCAAGTCTGAACTAAGACAACAACACACTTATTGAAGGTTAGCTGAATTTGACACTTTATGAACTAGGCAACTACAAAGAGTATTATGCCAGTTTTGGAAATCACATATGTGATTCGTTTAACGTTCCATCGTACCCCCTCTTCTCGGAGATTTTTTTTATATGTCTGAGTTACTCATCCAGTAACATTTTGTGTTTGTTGCTGAAAAACAGTTACTTTCTTGTGTTTCATTCACCATGCTTTGGTAATAAAATTTGATGATAGTAGCTTGTTTATCTTGCATTCAAAGATGCACAAAATTGATATTCATTGATGCTTAACTTGATAGTGCCACATCCATTTATAAGCTAATTCATTGGTTATTATTGGATACTTATTGCTCTCTCCTCCTTTTCATTTTTTCACATGGTAACTAAGCGTTTGTGTAGGTCCTATCAGATGACGAGAAAAAATCTTTATATGATCGCTTTGGCGAGTCCGGCTTACAGGCAGAAAATGATGTATCTAGTTTTGGTTCACAGGGGGTAACAGTTCATCAAACGCTTCTCTCTTCTACTTTTCCACAAACCTAAATCAAAAGAATTTCTTGTTCATAACATTAGTGACTTTCAGTCTATACTTGTTCCACACATCTTATACATCTTTTTGGATTTATACTTTTTTTCTAGGTGGATCCGTTTGAAGTCTTTAATGCATATTTTGGAGAGTCAAATGGATTTTTTGGAGGTAGCAACTTCAGGAACAAGCGCAACCAAAATCTTGACATCAGGTAATCATCAAAGCCAATCGACTTTCTACAGTTTCATAGCTTAATATAATAATTTCGTAGAAATGGTTTGTATGGAATATATAGACTCGTGGACCCCGTCGCTTGCCAAGGATTATAGCCGACATGCCATTGTCATTATCTACTATACATTTATACTCGATGGGCCTTCACCTCTATCTGTACTTCAAGAAAATATAATTTTATTGAATTGTATCAAACAATCAGTGTGGAAAGACGCCTAAAGTACCGTTTATATTTCTTCCTATTGGACTAAAATTCTGTAAGTTTTTATTTTTTTCATTGCTTAAGCTAAACTGCATCTCACTCCTCCATCTATGATATTTTACCAATCTAGATGGATCAGGGTACATATTGTTCACTCGGTCGTTCCTCCATCCTGATATAATACAGATTAAGAACATAAAACATAGATATAAAAAATGCTATGATAAATACTTTTCTCTCTTTTTTGTGATAATATTTTGGAAAGGGGGGTGAAGAGCAATAAGCCTAAGAGGTTGAGAATATCTTAAAGGATGTAAGATACCCAACTATTAAATGTATCATATTTCCTTACTTTTGCATTCAATGTCATCTTTACTTAGTTCGGATTATATCAGAAACATCTGTAATTAATTCCTTATCACTAAGGGATTCATAGGATTTCTATAGGTGGCTTCTACATAGATAGTTATTCACTTCTTTCTCGTAGAGGTCTTAAAGCTTAAGGTTTCAACATTGTCTTCAAAGTCTCTCTTTCGAAATAATTAAAAGGGTTTTGAAGGCAAAGAGAAAGAAGATGTTAGACATTATTTTGAGGATCAAGGATCTCGTGTTATTGGACTCTATACAAGAACTTATTTAAGTATGTATAGTGGGGAATGACCTTCATCTACTTGAGGAATTTAAAAGGCTCAGTTAAAAATAATATTATTTGCTAAAGCTCTGAATGTTGATTTGTTCCATATAGTGTCATTTCCCCTATAAAAGAAGTATTGCGTCTGTTCCTTAGTTGAAAAGTAAGAGCTTTCATATCTCTATTGTAGGTATGACCTGGTTTTGAGCTTTGAAGAATCAATTTTTGGAGGTCAGCGAGACATTGAAGTCTCATGTGTTGAAATATGCGATAAATGCAATGGGGATGGTGCAAAAACTAGTAGTTGCCTGAGATCTTGTGCCGATTGTGGAGGTAGAGGAGGGGTGATGAGAACTCAGAGAACACCTTTTGGTGTTATGTCTCAGGTAATTTGAGATTGATAGAAATTGATGTTGTGGTTGTTGTAGAGTCATTGCACTTTTCTACTAATGTTCTAAGGTCACATGAAGCTCTATTTCGTCTTGTTAGTCCCTTCAACATTTCTCGTTTTTCCTATAACGAAGTATCTTATCTTCTCTATTTTTATCTCTAGGGCTGCTAAAGGCTGTTTCTCAGCGTCTCCAAATGTAGAAATAGTGGAAGCAACTAAACATGGTACAGACTGACGAGAATACGGTGCGGAAGCAGAACCGTTTCAATTCATCGCCAATTAATTACACTAATTTAAGAAAACTACTTAAAAGCAAAAAAAAATTCTCTAGAAATTTCATTCAAACTCAACAACCCAAGAACAATTACACCACCTTCCTGCCTTTATTCTACCAATCCCCTAATTATCTCCTTATAATCTCTCCTGAAAGATCTCCCTCAATCCTACTAACCCAACAAATAAAGGAAACAAAATATTAGAACAACTCTAGTGATTTAACTAAAATAGGTTATGTTCCACGTGGGTGAGAGACGACCATGTGACCCGTGTCACATCACACACTTAAGAATTGCTGATTCCAGGTCTTTGTAAAAAAGGTTATTTGTGGTCTAGGAAACAATGACACTTCACTTTCAAAAAATAAAACGTGTCCGACACCCTAACAGTCGGACACTTGGACACTTGGACACACCTGTCCAACACTATTTTCAAGGTATTTTTCTATTTTCTACTGTTTCTGACACCCCGTACCTATGTCGGACACCGACATCCGTACTCGTGTCGTTGTTACCTAGTTTGTGGTTGGTTTCCAGCTTAAAAGTTTGAACACCCTTAATGTGGATTGGCCATCTTTGGTCTCCAAAACTAACTCACTGTATCTTTACTCAGTTGTTCTATTAAGTAAGCAAGGATTGACTAGGCCTTAGTATTTAATGCAAAAATTATAGGGGTGGCCGAGTGAGATATAGTTCTATTATTGGTTGATTTCTAATGAGCATAATTAAGTGGCCTTAAATAGAGAACCATTTAGAATCTTAATTTGAAACTAACTCAAAATGTAAATAACTTTAGCTTATTCTAGACTCTCAAACACTTGATATGGTGCATCTCACAACATAAGATTATGGTGTTCCACACCATCTCACAATGCACTCCAACACTTAATATAAGCTGAAGATTCATGGAAAATGGGAATACAAGAAAGGCGCAAGCCTTTCTTGTTTTCTACCCATTACAGACTGTTCTTTGCCCATGACTCTGTAAGACGAATAGTACAGTTATCATATGGGAACAAGGGAGTTGTGTGCAAGGGAGAGTGCTAGAACAGGTTCAAAGGTAAGGGGAAGGAATCTATTACCCAGAAAACCGAGGAGAGGATGTTGGAAGGGGCATGGAGGGTAAAAGTAGAGGGAATGTAGGGATTTGAGTTGTTTCTTGGATCTTTTTGTTGTCTGCATAGGTCTTTTATGGCGATTTCACAACCTTCTTTAGGGCTTTGTACTGCAAGCCTTTTAGGCGGGAGATCTGGAATTGATCTTACTCGCTATGCCTTCAGTTTGTTCTGAGAAATGAGCGTAATGCACACCTTTTTGAGGAAAGGAGAATGCGTTTGATTGGGGTTATTCTTTGAAACTCACCCAGTGGATTTTTGGAAAATGAGGTGTTGGAACAGGTTTTAAATGCGACGGGAAGGAATCTGTCAACTATAAGAGAGTTTTAGGAAGAGGCATGAAGGGTGAAAATAAGGGGTGAAGGTATTTGGATTGTTTCTTACATTTTGTTGTTGTTTCATGGGTCTATTATAATGTTGGGTTTTGAACTCCTTGAAGAGTTTGTAGCACAAGCCTTTTAGGATGCAGGCAGGGGCAATTTGTGTGTGTGTGTGTGTGTGTGTGTGGGGGGGGGGGGGGGGGGGGGGGGGGGGGGTGGGGGGGAGTTGTCTGGGGGGTGCCGGGCACCCTACTTTTTTGGGGATTTTTTTCCCCTTATGCAATTCAAAAAAAAAAAACGTATATGGCTTAAGGGATTTCACACCCCTCAAAGCAGATTCTTAAGCCTAAAAATGATTCCCATTCCTCTCTTTCTGTAACTTGTATACAAAATTGCTAAAATACCCTTTTATCTGCTCGGAATTTTTGGGGGCTCCGCCCTCCAACCCCTGGTAGCCCCTCGTCTATATCTCTGGCTCCACCCCTGAGATCAGGTATGTTCTATGCCATTGAAGCTCTCTGAAATTAGCAAAATGTACTCCATTTTGATATGGAGGAGAAGTCTTTGGATGTTTATTCTGTAGATTTTTGTTCTCATGCTTTTATAGGGCTCTACTTATATGTCCTATAAGAATTGTGAGATTCAAAGAACTCCTGAAACCTTTTTGCTGTTCCATCTTTAGCAGGGTGTCACTTTATATTTACTTTTTGTTTCTTTCCCCGCATGTACTATACTGCCACCTCTCACTAAACCTCTCTTTATCGACTATAAAAGGGATAAGATTCAAAGAACTCAGTCCTGTGATGAAAGCTTTTGGTCGCTCCACCTTCAGCACAGGGTATCTTCGTATTTTCTTTTATGTTTCTGTCCCCGCATGTATGCTGCCAATTCACAACCTTTTTCTGAGTAGTGTTAATAAATTTTAGGTTTTTAAGTAAAAGAGGGATGTGGAGGTTGGGTAAGGCCCAAAACTGTTGAGGAAATTTACTGGGGATTGCACTCTCAAATCTAACTTTAGGGAGGAGCAAGGGGAAGGAGAAAAAATGTCATCCCAAAATCCAATTTCAAATCTTCATTGCAGAGTACACACATCACAAGGCTATTATGGTCAGTTGTCCAGGATGAACCCCAACGTATGCATGCTTAGTCTAAGCAATATTTGAATGATCCATCCATATACCAACGGTCAGATAACTATGTAAGACTTCCTCGTTAAAAAAAATAGAAGATCTCTCCCCAAACTGTGCTTGCATTTTCATTGCACACTGCTTTCTCCATCTATATACATCTAAAAAAATAACACAGTAAAATACTACCTATTCTTGCGCCTTGGCTAAATCACATGGAGTCAAAAATTACTAACATAAATTATCTGTTGATCGCAAAGACTGGGGTCTCTCTGCGCTGTGCTGAGCTCTAAGCGATTGGCTTCTCAACAGATGAACCCAATCTTATCTAGCATCCAAATTATACACCTAACTTGTCTGTCTGCCTGATAATGTGTTACGTAAGGTGTCAGCAGCTACGGATGGTAACTATAGTTATACACGGTCGGTAGATATGAGAGATCAAGGTAATCCTTGGATGAAATATTATGTTATGATGGTTAAAAAAATGTAAATATGGACTTGAAACCCTGGGCAAACAACTGCTAAGCGGTGGACATAGCAACTGGACATGCAGCCTTAAACTCTTCAATTTTGGTGATTTTATTTGGTATGTTATTCGGTACTATGGCTTTAGGGCTATAAATTCCTCAACCTTTCCTTTTTCTGTATTATACTTATGCAACTGTTGTAAAATAATGTTATCTATGGAAATAACTATATTTGACACAGCAGTGTCAATATCTCCTATTCTAAAAAGCTTCTTCAGTTACATGATGTACAATTATCTTTGTAACAATGTTAATCTCTTTTATAGTTTGTGATAGGTCGTGGGTTGTCACGACCGCGACCTATGCACGTTTCCTATGTGACCGATCTCTAGTAGTTGCCTTTTTTGCATTATTTTGGGTTATTTTATTTAGAAAATCCTCCAATTAGGAGATTACTATTAGGTAGTTTCCTATTTTGTTGGGAGAGCGGTTAGTACAGAGAAGTTAGGGATTTCCTACTTATAAAATGTTCTTGGAATTAGTGTTGAGTTTTGAGAGAGAAGAGAAACCCTAGTCGGGTGTGGAGAGCTTGTAATCGTAGAGTTTATTTGAATAAAAGAGATCGTTATTTTCCAATTTAGTGTTGATTAATTGCTTCCGCATGTAGTTTGTAACAACTTGGTACCAGAGCCACTAAGATTTTACGGGAATTTTTTTCTTTTGTGGCAAACGATGGGGAAGAAAACGCTAAAGAAACAAACGTAAAGCGAGCAATGGAAAACAATAGAAGAGTCTACCAAGTTGCTTATAGAATCTAACAGAGAGCTTTCGAAATCGAACAAGATGATGTCTAAATAACTTAAGGCGATGTTTGCTTAATTGTGTGCCCTCGCGAGTTTCGATGGTGACGGACGTCATTGATGATGAAGTAGAAATAGGGAGAGAAGAAGATTCACGACGGAGATCGCAATCTTCTCCAGTAGTCAGCCTTGAGCTAGGCCAGATCTGCTCAGAATCTGCACCATCAGTCAACCTTGAGCCGAGCCAGGCCACTGCCCAGGACCAGCTCCAGCAGTTAGCCATGCACCATGTTAGATCTGCCCAGAACCAGCTCTAGCAGTCAGGCGAACCAACAAAAAGGCCACAAATTCTTGATCATTTTGGATCATATTTGAGAATAGTTTTCACGAGCATGCAATTACATCGTTTAAGAGTTTTGGCGTTAAAGGCATGGATGTGGGTGGCAACACTATACCCCCGTACATGGTTACCCAACCAAGTTACAGAAAGATGCATGGGAGGATCTACGGTATGAAGTACGTGTCAAAATGGTTGCACAATTCAAGGTTCTTAAAAATTCATTTTTTGTGGAGGGGGAGAGTTGATAGGTCGTGGGTCGTCACTACCGTGACCACCTATGCACGTTTTCTATGTGACGATCTCTAGTAGTTTCCTTTTTTGCATTGTTTTGGGTTATTTTATTTTATTTAGAAAATCCTCTAATTAGGGGATTACTATTAGGTAGTTTCCTATTTTGTTGGGAGAGTGTTTAATGGAGAGAAGTTAGGGATTTCCTACTTATAGAATGTTCTTGAAGAGGGAAAGTTAGTGTTGAGTTTTGAGGGAGAAGAGAAACCCTAGTTTGTTATGGCGAGCTTGTAATCGTAGAATTTATTTGAATAAAAGAGATTGTTATTTTCCAATTTAGTGTTGATTAATTGCTTCCGCATGTAGCTTGTAATAGTTTGCAACATTAATGTTCATATGTGATATCTAGGTATCTACGTGTTTAAAGTGCAGCGGTGATGGAAAGATAATTACGGATTATTGCCGAAAATGTGGTGGCCAAGGCAAAGTGCAGTCAAAGAGAAGTATAAATGTTGTCATTCCACCTGGAGTTCACGATGGAGCAACCATGCAAGTTCAAGGAGAAGGGAACTTAGAGGAGAAAAGGTACCTATTTGAATCATAAACTGCATAACTTAAAGTTTGTTATATATAACTTGTACCAATATATCTAGTCCTCAGTTAATACGGTTTCTAAAGGTTGACATTAGCCTTGAGGCCCTTAACAATTAGCATTTACCTGAGCTCTCAAAACTAGATACATCTTCTCTAGAACTAGTTAACCACAGTGGATGTGTAGTTGTCATTTTTAGGATCACAAAGCCCTTATCTATAGTATATTCAGTAATTTTTTGAACTTTTCTGAAATCTGACTCTAGACATTAGATTTGTTTATTGTTCAAATCTAGTTCCAATTCGTACAAATCAACGACCGTTTTGATATTTAGCATGTGAGTCCACCAAGGTATCTGTCGATATCATGATGTCAATAGGTATTGATGTATGACACTGACAAGCTACTTGAGAACTAATATATATTCAAAGCATTATGCAGAAGTAGGCACGCAATTGTTATACACCCAAGTTCGAACTAATATGTTTTATTCAAAAACTAAGCCTTGCTAAAGTCTAGGACAACACCCGTTGGAGACTGATGCTTATCTGCCTCACCCCAAAACGCCGCCTCCAGATTTTCACGTTCGTCACAAAGGTGAATGTGGTCAGCCATCGTGCTGGCCAAGTTTTACTGGAGTTGCTTAGTCTTCAACTCTCTCTCTCTCTCTGCTTGAAGATCCTGCACCGTTGACTTGGTTTTATTTACTTGCCTTAGAGCGAGCTCGGTTTGACGAAGAGTCGTGCACTAGTATTGGTGTCCCATGTGGTACGTGCAGAGCATGGAAAAGAGCGTAAGAACTTCACCTTCATCCTCAGCTTATCAGTGTCATCTAAAACGTGATTACATGGACTTCACTGTGCCTTGTGCACATCAATTGGGTCGGTTGTGGCCCACTCCAGCATGACGTCAAGGAAGTTATCAACACCCACGCAACAATAAAGGGGGTGTAGAGCGGCAACAGTCTCTTATCTGAACAGATTCTCATCGCATATTACATGTTGCTGATACTATTCAGCACAGTGAGCAGAGATGGTCACTTCACCTATAGAAGCAACTTTGGCCTTTGCTGGAGACCAGCAGTCAGGCTCTGCGTACACGCTGGGCTCATGGTCTCCCAGGGCAAGCATGAGGTTGGCATCAGAGGAGTCTGCCTCGAAATTAGTTCACCAATAGAAGCCTTTGCCGAGTTTCTAAATGAAAAAGCATGATGCGACACCACGGGTGAATTGAAAGCTAGAGCGTTTTGAGCTTCTCAGTAAATGGGAAATTCCTGCAATAGGGGCACTCAGTAAATAAAAAGAGAGAAAAGAGAAGTAAGCAGAGAATACAAATAAAGAATAGGTATGAGATGTTACGGCCTAGGGTCGTGCCTCGCTGCAGCTTGGGTGGGCCCCCTAGGCCTTGGCTGTTTTGAGCTTCTCTCTTTCTCTCTAGAAAATTTCATTAGGTTTACCATTTACTTTAGTAGTTCTAATTTTTTTCTTAAGTATTTTTCGATTAGTATTAGGGTTTAATTTTCTTTCCAATTAAGAGTAGGTTTCTAAGTGTGATAAGCCTCCGTGATCTATCAAAGGAGAGCTTATTCTAGGTTTAGTAGAGATTGCTAGAAAGTTCTGTTTTTTTTTTGAGATTCAGTAATAAAGTTTTGTTCTTTGTTTCAATTGAGTGTAAAACTGATCATCTAGCTTCTGCGTGATCATTCGCATGAAGGAGCATGTAAAAACGCCTCAGGGATAGCTAGGTAGGAGGCAAAAAGCGTACAAGTACATCAACATAAGGCTTTTTCCATCCCAGTTATTAATTTCGTCACGGATCTCTTGCTCTAAAAAATAGCCCCGGAAAACATATCTCATACTAGAAATAGATTAGAAAGAGGAAAATATTATTATTGAATTGATTATTTAGGTTACATCATACTCTCTATATATAGGAGAGAGATAGTAAACTACTTCTATGAATAACCAATGTGGGACTAAAATAACATAAAATAACCTTGCTAATACCCCCCCTCAAGCTGGAGCATGAATATCGCACATGCCCAGCTTGGATAAAACATCTAATAATAATCTGCTACTAACAGCCTTCGTGAGAAAATCTGCAAGCTGTTCCGAAGTAGAAACATAGAGAGTCTGAATCTGTCAAGATTTAAGCTTTTCATGCAGAAAGTACCGATCAACCTCAATGTGCCTGGTACGATCATGTTCTACCAGATTAGCCAAAATGCTAATAGCAGATTTGTTGTCACAATAGAGCGTCATAGAAAGAGAGACCGATATCCGAAGCTCTTGTAGAAGATGCTTAAGCCATATTAACTCACAAACACCTTGAGCCATGGCCCTGTACTCGGCTTCTGCACTGGACCTGGAAACAACATCTTGTTTCTTACTCCGCCTTGTAACCAAATTACCACCCAATAGTGGTACAATACCCAGAAGTGGAGCGACAATCGGATAATGAACCTGCAAAGTCTGCATCAATCCAAGCCTCAACTCAGCCTCAACTCGTGAATGACCATGATCTTAAATTAAAACGCTACGACCAGGATACTCCTTGAGATACCGAAGAACACGAATAGCTGCCTGAAGATGGGCATGACGCGACTTGTGCATAAACTGACTAAGAACTCCAACCGCATATGCAATATAGCAGGACGGGTAAGAGAAAGATAGAGGAGCTTCCCAAGAAATCGCTGGTACTGCCCAATGTCCCCCAATAACTCCCCCTCAAAGTCAGCCAGACGATGATTCAGTTCTAGAGGTGTATCAGCAGGACGACACACAAGCTGTCCTGAAGCAGAGAGAAGATCAAGAATGTACTTTCTCTGAGAGATAAAAATACCGGAACTAGAACAAGCAACTTCAATCCCAAGGAAATAATGCAAGGGACCGAGATCCTTCACCTGGGAGTGGGTACAAAGATAAGATTTCAGGTCACTAATACCCTGAATATCATCTCCTGTAATAATAATATCGTTAACATAGACAAGCAATGCAACAGTCTTCCTACCAGAATGTTGAAGAAACAAAGTATGGTCAACACTACTCGGAACATAACCAAAGTCAATCATAGCGGTACCAAATGTATCAGCCCAAGTACGAGGAGACTGCTTAAGCCCATATATGGACTTTTTTAGCTTACATACCAAGCCAGAAGCAAAAGCGGGATGAAAACCTGGAGGTGGAGACATATAGACCTCTTCCTGCAATATTCCATTCAGAAATGTATTCTTCACATCCATCTGGAAAAGGGGCCAAGATTTCGATGCAACAATAAAAAGATGACTTGAATAGTATTCATCTTGGCCACAGGAGCAAACGTTTCCTGATAATCAACACCATGTATGTTTGCTACCCCATGACAACTAACCGAGCCTTGTACCTACTTACCGTTCCATCTGGATTTTCTTTAACCGTAAACACCCATTTGCATCCGACTGATGTACGTCCAGGCGGGAGAGAAACCAATGACCAGGTATTATTGATCTCTAATGCATGTAATTCTTCCAACATCGCAGCCTTTCAATGAGGTTTGGCTAACGCTTCTGCCATTGTACATGGTATATCAACCAAAGAGAGAGAAGCTAGAAAAGCTTTGTAAGTAGAAGATAAACGATGATCTGAAGTATAATCAACGATAGAATAAACCGCTGTATCTGAATATCTATCAGGCTTCCCTGCATTACTCTTCTCTTTCCGAATAGCAATCGGTCTATCATCATCACTATGAGAAACAGGTGAATCATCATTAGTAGTAACTGGTATAGATGCGGTAGGAAAAGGCTCAATACCTGATAAAGGTGAATCGATGGTAGGTGGCAGACCTGGAGCTACAGAGGATGCTTGGCAGTCTGGTGTAGGAGGCTGGCGTCCTGGATGTCGTCGAATATAAACCTATAAAGGACGTGAAACTGAAGGTGAAACTAAAGGTGGGATTGTAGACTCACATGGAACACTCAACGGAAGTGGATCTGAAGGAGGAGAAGATAAATCTTCTAAAAGAAGCGGACGAACTGGAAAACACTCCCTTGAGAGAGAATACCGCTCGTAAAGAACGGAGCATGTTCAAAGAAAGTAACATCCATAGAGGTGAAATAACGACGGGATGAGGGATGGAAGCACCTATAACCCTTCTGAGCATGAGAGTAACCCAGGAATGCACATTTCAAGGTACGAGGATCTAGTTTAGAGGCTGACCCAGTGACTTGGACAAAACATATACACCCAAAAACAGGAGGTGAAATCTAAAAAATGGAACGATCAGGATAAATAATAAAATACGGGGTGTGAAAACCAAGAACTTGAGACGGAGACCGGTTGATAAGAAACACCGCCGTAAGAACAGCGTCAGACCAAAAATGCGAGGGAACATTCATGCCAATTGACATAGCACGAGCAAGATCAAAAATATTATGATTTTAACTTTCCGATTTACCATTTTGCTGCGGAGTTTTTGTATTAGAGGTTTGATGCTCAATGCCATTGACATTGCAGAATTTGCGAAGACCTTGGGACATAAATTTCCCACCTTGATCGGAACGAAAAACTTTAATAGTTTTCCCAAACTGAGTACAAACCATTGCGGTGAATGTTTGGAAAATAGAGGAGACCTCATCTTTGGATTTCATCAAATAAACCCAAGTACACCTCGAAAAATTGTCAATGAACAACACAAAATAACGAAATCCTAAACTAGAGGTAACTTAGGCAGGACCCCAAACATCTAAATGCACAATATCAAAATGAGAAGAAGTTTTATTAATACTCAACGGATACATGCTACAACGAAATTTAGCTAGTTCACACGTCTCACAAGGCAAGACAGAAACAAATAACGTAGATACTCAAAGGAAATATGACCTAAGCGGTGATGCCAACGTAGCACCCGCTTTATATTTTCACTACTAGACATAGACTTTAACTTGAGAGCTTGAGGAAAAATTGAAGAGACATGTCCATCCAGGAAATAAAGACCGCCCTTTTCACGTCCACTACCGATTATCTTCCGTGACACCAGATCCTGAAAAACAACATAATCAGGAAAGAAGGTTATACTGCAGTTTTTATTTATGGTAATTTTACTAGCAGAAAGAAGATTAGTATCCAACTGTGGGACATGAAGGACATCAGGTAAAGAAAAGGAATTTGTAATCGGGATTCAACCCTTCCCTACAATAGGAGTCTCAGTGCCATTGACAAGACAAATAGTCTATTGCCATGAACTAGAAGCATAAGACCGGAAAAGAGAAGACATACCAGTTATATTATCGGTTACACCCGAGTCAACAATCCAAGGCGAAGTTAGAGATGCAGAAACACTATTTGCAAATGCGAAGTTACCTGCATGAGAAGCTGCCGGTGTGGAAGACATAGAGAGAACCTATCGAAACCTGTTGATTTCATCCTGAGAGAGAAAACACTAAAGGCCGAAGAATTTGGTGTACTAGAGTCGGCAGATAAGTGTGCTGAAGACTAAGATGGGCGGGGTTGATAACCAGCAGGACGACCGTGCAAAGCATGACAAGTTGTCTTTAGATGTCCCCACTTACCATAATAATCACACTTCTTCCTCGGGGGGCGAGAGTTACCGGAAGCCGCTGGTAACGGAAAATGGCTAGGTGATGATGTATGCGAAGTTTGTGAAGGAACTGGCGGTAGTGCCGGATAAGCATAACGAACAACCATAACAGAAGTCTCTGAAGGGATCCTGGAGATATGAGGCATAGGTGACCGACGACTTTGATCGGAAAGACAATATGCGTGTGCCATTTCAAGAGTTGGGAAATGAGTCCTGTCAAGTAGATGAACTCGTACATACTCAAAGTTGGGATTGAGTCCTGCAAGAAACTGAAACACCCGAGTCTTCTCCATAATCTTTGCATAAATCTCTGCTGCCGTAGGTGGAATACGAACTTTTTCACTTGGTGCGCTAGCTAGCCAGAAGCTATCATAATGAGATAATTATTCCCAACTCGATCGAAGTCTCGCATAATACATCCCCAAAGTTTGAGTACCTTGTTTAAAATTCCTAATCTCATTGGAAAGTTGAAAGATCTTAGCATTATTCTCTCTCTGAGAATATACCTTATGAAGTAATTCCCAAATTAATTGCGCATTGTTTGTGAATAAGTACCCAGCAGAGATGGTCGGCTGCATAGAATTAATTAACCAAGTTCTCACCATCGAATCATCCGAGAACCACTTTGCATACTTTGGATATGATTCTGCAGGTTCTTTTTTTTGTGCTAAGAAGAAACCCTATCTTTCCACGGCCACCAACAAACAATTTCACGGACTGTGCCCATCGAACATAATTCAAGCCATCTAATAGCTGTGAGGTAATCTATAGATTCGGATTATCATGAACAGAGTTGAAGGACTGGACATCTTCACTCGTTCCAATCGAAGAAACGGTCGAACTCGAACTCGACTCGTCACCGATAGCCATCGCGATCGATTACCTCAAATAAACCAAACAGATCTGAGATTTAGATCAGCATCTATCGCATTTCACGATCGGATTCAAAAAACTAAATTTATTTTGCGGAAGCTTAGGTTGCGTTCAGAACAACGTTACCAGAGAGACATGATAATCGTCGTTCTTCAAAGCAAAGGAGAGATGAATCAGCGAGGGTGTAGAACGAGGGTAACTCGTTCCGATACCATGTAGAAATAGATTAGAAAGGAAAATATTATTATTGAATTGATTATTTAAGTTACATCATACTCTATATATAGGAGAGAGATAGTAAACTACTTCTATGAATAACCAATGTAGGACAAAAATAACATAAAATAGCCTTGCTAATACTACTACCTCGACCACCCCCGACCTGAGTACTACAGAGACCGCCTCCAAAGCGACATGGCTCACTACCTCCCCCAACATACGCACACCCCATGAGACACTGGTCTCTACTTCCAAACTTTTTATCCTCATTGTTAGCCGTTGGGGAAGGTTCAACACCATGGGAGGCCCACGTTGGCAACCCAATACTGCCCTCCTCCAGAAAGTCCTTGCGCTTGTGTCAGTTAGGCAGTGGTTGCCTTTCATCAACGCCTCCCGCCAGTCCACACGTGGATGATTCTTGAAAAACATTGTTGGCTTCACTGCAGCAAGGAATGTTAGGAGATGCAGGGCCGGACCAAATCGATTGAAGAACGCCCCACCACTATCAAACCCAATCCGCTCATAACTTTAGAAAGTTTATACGAGCACTGAGAAGAACCACACCCTCCAGAAAGCTCTCACTAAAGAAGCAGGCAAAGTTCATAGGATGGACAATGGAGGGTACTAAGAGAAGAGCCTGCGCACGGTTCATTGTAGCTTATATAGATCAGGCCCATAGTTTACCACTAAGGCTTTGCAAGCTGTATTGCCTTATGGGCCAAAATCATGAGTAAGCTTAAATTGCAGAAATTGACCGTGAACAAGGGATCGTGTTCGTTAACAAGGTTCTGAGGCCCCACCTCGCGTTCTTCAGTGTTAATGCAGTATGTGGTACTATATACCCAGGCACCTCGTGCTTTTACGGTCGGGAATTGAAATTATCCAGGTTGTCCATTAACTCGATCAATGCCATCGATTGCTTTTAAGAAGAGTACCATCGGCAGGTGGCGAGGATTGGGAACTTTATTCCCATGATCGAGATCCCATAACTGCGGAACAGCAGCGGGGACGGGAACATAACCCCACACATGTTGGCAAACCCACATCTGCAGTAAATCCTGGTTGACCCAGGTCTTCACAGGTTTTTTTAAAGACTGTTTGATGGCAAAATCCTAATTTCTGTATAGATTGGCTAGGTACATCGGCTACAGCATCATGTGGTCGCCTCGAGCTATCTGCAAGGCCATAAAGAAAGAAAAATGCTTTTTTATACCATCGGCAGACAAAGAGATAATGGAGGGACAGCCAGAAAGTCAAAACACATCCAGCAACACGTCCAAATCCTTCACCGTGTTATTTACCGCATTTTGTTTTGCCGATTTGAGGACTCAACCGCCTTTTTTTCTCCATATACCCTCCTTCTGTACACATGCAGCATCTGAAGCACCCTCCCCATCTTTTTTCCAAACCGGCACCGTCCTGCTCCCTCAAAACTGACTTCTTGTCTTCATTTGATTTTACCTTGGACAGCTTATCATATGATAGTATCTCCAAACTACCAAATCCATCCCTCGAAGCTGCTCCCGTTTTTCTCGCTTTAGTCAGCTTGTGGGAAACTGTTGAGTCCAATGACTTACGTAGTAAGAGCTTCCACAACAGTCCCTCTTAACCTATTTTATAGAGGCAAACAAGTTTAAACAAACTTATAGAGCATCCACTGCAGTCTCTCTATAAGATAGAGAGCAAGATCAACGTGTAACCCAATAGAGAGCAAGATCGACGTGTAACCCAATTTTTACTCTTTTTAGTACAACAAAATCCTCAGAAAAATAGGTTTCACCTCTACAGTAATCTTAGAAGAAGAAAGTTACTCTAGCCAATGAATGAGGATAGCACTTTACACGTAATGTAAACCTCCATCTATTTTATGCAGAAACGTGGGGAGAACACTTCCCACAATCTTTACTTGAAGGTGGTAAACAAAACTTCACTCGGATTCCCTATAGTTGAGGAGAAAGAAAGGATAGGGAAAAGGAGCCTAATAGGGAGTTTATAAAAGCCATTTTTACCTTTTTGCCTTTCTGAAATAGGTTTTGAGAGGCCGCTGAGGATGCTCTTATAGACTCCTTAATAGGATCATTTTCTCATTTTCTTTCTCTCTTATCAACTATAGGGAGTCCAAGTGTAGTTTCGGCTAGCCACGTTCGAGTTTAACATTACGTGGAAAGTGTTCTCACATTTTTGTGTACAGGAGTGTTACATTATGTGGAAAGTGTTCTCATCATTGATTGGATATGGTAACTTTTTCATTGAGATTATTGTTGAGGTAACACTTTTTTTCAGGAGTTTGTTGTGCTACAAAGAGCAATAATTGGGTTATGCGTCAATGTTATGGAGAGACTGCAATGGATGTCGCAAGTTCAGCTGCTTCGCATCAGAGGGCAGAGTGACGAAAGCGCTGCATGCAGCTCGTAGGGCAATCACATAAGTGTGAATACATACTTCAGCGCAATGGTCGCCTCCCCCAAGGAAAATGAATGTATGCGTCTCGGAAGATTTATGTCTGTTTGGTCCCTCTTATCTTTGGCAGCATTAAACTTTTGCATATTCAAACATTGCAATGGAACCACACCAAGTTGCGCTAGCCTCGCAGAGTATGGGGGAGTTGTTAGCATGTACTGGCACCATTAAAACAATACGCTGCAAGTTTTGATACTCTCTGCTAGACCAGATAAGAACCGGCTATATCCCCGCCCTCAATTTGGAACCACAACAAATCTCTCATAAACGGATAATCAATCGCAGAAGGTGCACAAAGTCCAAAGTCGCACCAGTCAGTGCGATTGTTGAAGGCTCGCCTTCAGGATAAGACCCAGGTAGATAACGAAAGTTGACATTTACCTTCAGCACTCTCACGTCGTTGATGGAATCGACACCTCGGGCTGTACATGCGTGCTCCGCCTATGGGTACCATCAAGCAAAATCGCTAGCTTTTTCCTAGGCATATATATGTATATGCCTAGAGAGAGAGAGGCTAGGAATGAAGAGTCATTCAACTTAACACCAGGTTTATATAGCACTAATGCCATCATGACCTCGAAATTGAAACGTCTCAAGAACATACGAAACTGCTGAGGGAGGTGAAACCGCAGGACTGACCGAAGTGACTAAAGGGTTGTAATTTCTAAAGGGTGCAGCATTAATAGTCGTTATACTTTAACCACTCTAATCGTCCAATAACGGTTGATGTCACCCGCATGCGGCATATACCTCATGGAGAAAAGTAACAACCTTCTGTCGAGCCTTCCATCGAGCCAGACTCGTTCACCTGATCAAATGTGCACGCCGCGGCCTTACTTTATTCCACCCCGTCGCGCAGGGGACTAATAGAAAAAGCCTTAATTTTAGGACCTGAGAATGGGCCCCCAATGTGACAGACAATTGGCAAACACAACTCATCAAGAAGCGAATGCAATACGTATAGAGCCCGCGCATCACACATTCCAAGCTAGGCATCAACTGTCAGAAGAGCAGTCTAAGTGTAGAGCGCCGCCAGGAGCAAAAGGACAAAATTGTCCTTTAGATGACCTAGACCCCTATAAATAAGGAGCCCATGCCAAGAAATAGACCAGGGACTATTATTTGAAAGTGACCTTGCTACTCCTGACTCTAGAATTCTTAATCTTGTTTTCCTCAGCACGGAGGTTCAAGCATTCTCTCTCTCTCTCTCTCTCGGGTGCTTGCATTAGACCTCCGACTACTGGTACTTCTTTCCTCACTAATCTTTTTTCGCTTCTTGTATTCTGGTAGGGAATCTTCCTTCTATGTCCCTTGAAAAGATTTCTAGCAGTTAGTTGCCAGCATTGTCTTAAATTTTAAAAACAACCCATTGTCAAAGAAAATTCTTATCTGTCAGTCTTTGTATGTGAGTTCCTGATCTGAGTTGTAAGCACACTCATTGTATGTATCGTTGTTCTGTTGGATTCTTAAAGTAAAAAGTGAGTTCTTACAAAAAATGTTTTGTAAAATTCTTATTGATGAGCGCTTGAACCCATGACCACCATGTATACATCTCAGACTAGCACCTTTGATCTCAGAACGAAAAACTAAAGGAAAGAGTATATAGCCAAATAAAATGAGAGACAAAGAAAGATTGATGTGTCTGTGTGCTTTTTATATGAAACTTTAGGACATCCCTCCGTATATATGGTGAAAGTTCATTAACGGCTATAAGTCGTGGGAGAGAAAAATTTGGACTGTTACGTAGTGAATGGGAAATGTGTGATTGGGGGGTAAGTTACGGAGTTCAAACCGTTTAAGACCCATTACAGTTTTCAAAGTTAAACTCTCTGTTGTAAAAGATCTGTTTCAGTTTCACAAACACAATCTTGAACTTTTCACCAAAAAGAATAGAGAGGTCTTAGCCCAAAACCAACCGTAGTATGAACCTTCTTCTCTAGAATATCATCCTCCGGCAACAGATCTTCTCTTTCCATCCATAAGTCATCAACTGACGGTAGGCGAGTATCGATTGCAGAGTCTTCATCCAAAAGAGATGGCTCAAACAACCTCAAATACTCGGCATTAATCACCGAATACATCTTCATAAAAGGTGGCAAATCCAACTGGAATGCATTGTCACCAATCTTCTTGAGTATCAAAAACGGACCATAACGGATAGGTTTGAGCTTCTTACCTTCCCCCTTAAGCCGTTCCTTACCCAAATACAACCAAACGAGGTCGCCCTCTTAAAAAGTACACTCAACCCGATGCTTGTTGTGGCAAGCCTTATACTTCGCTTGAGTCTTCGTCAACTGAGCTTCAACCGCCTCATGAACCTTGCTGATCTTCTCAATGAAACGCTGAGCTTTAACCTGTTCCTCTTCTTCCTTCCCTGACACCGTCTTGTCGCCAAGACTAAACGTTAAATCAAAAGGGCTTTGCGGGAAGTACCCCAAACAAACTTCAAAATGAGACTTCAACGTGGAACCATGAATCGCCCGGTTGAACGCAAACTGAAGATACGGTAAACTCTCATCCCAAGTTTTAGGATGCTTAGAATGGAATCCCCGTAATAAATGTACCAAAGTGCGATTAACGACCTCTGTTTGCCAGTCTGTCTGCGGATAAAAAACGGTACTTCTCTTCAACTTAGTGTCCATCATCCCCCATAACTATCTCTAGAAATGCCCTAAAAAACGGCTATCCCTATCAAAAATAATAGAAGAAGGGAGCCTGAAATACCTCCAGACGTCTCTGAAAAACAATCACTCTGCTCCTTCCCCTGTGACCGTCTTCTGGCATGAAATAAGAACAATCATCTTGCTGAATCGATCCACCATCACAAACAAATAGTCATTCTTACACCTGGTCATGGGCAAACTACCCATAAAATCTATCAAAATACTCTCCCAAGGTCGACTAGGAACTGGCAATGGTAAGTACAGTCTTATCTTCCTATTGGAAGATTTCGATGTGTTGCATAGCACGCAACCACGAACCACACGAGCAACATCCACCTGCATCTTCGGCCAAAAGACATAACGCCGCAAATTCAAAAGAGTCTTCTCAACCCTGAAATGACCTGCCACCCGGGAACAATGTGCCTCTCGAATCCACTGCAAACGGTCTCCACCCTCAGGAATACATAGTAGACTGCCCCTGTAAATCAAACCATCCTTCAGAACATACTCGCATGTCTTGCCTTGCAACAACTTCTCGTGAATCACACTGAGCTCCTTGTCATTGTCATACCCAAAAATGTACTCAGAAGGAACAATCGGCTGGATCTGCATAGCTACCAACAAAACGGAAATAGTTGGTAATGGGGGTCGAAATAACATATCAGCCATCTTGTTGTCCATTCCTTTCTTATACTTGATCAATAAGGTAAACTGCTGCAGGTACGACATCCACTTCATATGGCGAGTTTGCTGAAGCTTGGACTGCGTAGATAAAAACTGTAATAGTTTGTGATCAGAATGTACCACAACCTCCTTCCCCAATAAGTAACTCCGCCGATGCTTTATTGATTGATATAACGCGTAGAACTCCTTATCGTAGGTAGGATAGTTGCGTACTGCTCCTGTAAACATCTCAGAATGGTAAGCAACCTGCTTCCCTTCCTGTAAAAGGATTGCCCCCAATGCAAAGTCTGACGCATCTGTCTCGAGCTCAAAAGGCCGCTGCAAATTGGGCAATGCTAACATTGGTGCATCCGTAATCTTCCGCTTCAGTAACAGAAAAGTCTTCTCATGGTGCTCTTCCCACACAAACTGTACCCCGGTCTTCGTCAAAGAATGCAACGGTGCGGCTATTTGTGAAAAATGCCGAATAAATTTTCGTAAGTACTAACAAGAACCCATAAAACTCCTCACTTTCGTCACTGTACGGGGTCTAAGCCAATTAGTAATGACCGAGACCTTCTCTGGATCGACCTTAAGCTCGCCGCCACCAACAATAAAACCCAAATAGACTAGCACCTGTTTCCCAAACTTGCACTTCTTCCCGTTCAAAAAAAGTTGTTATGATCGCAACACGCCCAACACTTTGCATAAATGCCCAAGATGCTCCTCCCATGTACGACTATATATCAAGATATCATCCAAATATACAATCACAAAATCATCAATAAACGCACGAAGTACCTCATTCATTAGCCGCATAAACGTCGCCGGAGCATTGCATAACCTAAAATGCATCACCAACCACTCAAATAAACCCTGTTTGGTCTTGAACGCTGTCTTCCAAGTATCCTCCTCCCGGATTCTAACTTGATGGTAACCCGACTTAAGATTCAACTTGGTGAAAAACCGAGCCGTCTGCAATTCATCTAAAAGCTCGTTAATCCGTGGAAGCGGATAACGATTCTTCACCGTGATCTTGTTCAACGCCCGATAATCCACACACATCCTCCAAGACCCATCCTTCTTCGGCACCAGTAACACAGACGAACCATAAGGTGAGCAACTTGGATTAATAACTCCTTGCTCCAGGAGTTCATGTACCTGTTTCTTGATCTCATCAGACTCTGTAATAGAAGTCCGATATAACCCAATATTGGGTAGTGGCTTACCATTCACCAAGGTGATCTCATGCTCCACATCCCTCTTACGCGGCATCCCTTCTATGCCCAGAAACAAGTCTTCATGCTCCTCTTGCAACTCCCCCATATCGGTTTGTTGCTTAGGAGACATTGCCAAAGTAGACAATACCGTAGCCGACAGACCCTCTTGAACCGGTCGCACCAACAACAATACAAATTTACCGCTCGTATTAACCAACCTCTTCGCCTGAGTTGCCGTTACCAAATTACTGGTAGTGATATGTTCCTTGCACGCATTAATATGAAACTCAGTCTCATCCTTCACCAAACAATAATTGCGAGCACGACGGTAAAGGATTGCATCTCGATCCCAAAGATAAGGGCTACCCAAGATGACTTGACACACATCCAACGGAACCACCTCACATGTCACTTCGTCAATAAACTTCTCAGTAATCGCAAACTTGAAAGTACACTGCTTAGTAATCTTAAACTCCGCGTCTTTCTGAATCCAACCCAAACCATACGGCTTAGGATGAGCCACAGTAGCCAAACCCATCTTCTTCACCACCGCCTCAGAAATTAAATTCTTCTGACTACCCGAATCAATAATGGCCTCGACTAAGCTTTGTTTCATCTGAATGCTGACAAAAAATAGCTCTTCCCGACTCGCCTCGTCGATAGCTAGAGGTTGCTTGAATATTAGAGTAAGCTTAGAATTTGGCTTATCTAAATCCAGAAGATCCACAATCGCTGCGGCTAGTGCACGTTTCTCTTTCTTGCCCTTCTCCTCCTTCGGCCGAAGCTCCGGGTGAAGTTTCCAACATCTATCGGAATTGTGCCCATTAGCCTTGCAATGACTACAGATAGTCCCCTTGAATGAAGATCCCTCTCCTTTGGACTCCCTTTTCTGATCAAACTTCCAATTAGCCTTGTACCCCGACTTGTTCTTGTCGTCTTTCTTGTCGCTCTTCATGTACTTGCCTTCAATGGCAATTACTTTAACGGTAGCGTCCTCGATATTTGCCACATTGAAGAGCTTTAATTATCTTCGAATGGACTCCGACAAACCCCCCGTATACTTCATGAACACATCGTACTCATCCACGTCAATATCCAAAACCAATGTTTGGTTATGAAACTCTGTAGTGAATTGTTGTACGGATTGCCCAAACCTTTAGCGCAAATTGTGCCATTTGTACCATCGCTCCTGTTCATACCCAATTGGATAGAATTGCTTCCTTACCAAAACCTTGAATTCCTTCCAACTCAGACTACCGACATCATGCCGTTTCCGATAGGATTTCCACCACGTTAGCGAGTGACTTGTGAATTTCAAAGTAGAGAAGTAATTTTTTTGAGCGTTTGAATATTCATCCAAGAAAAAATAGGTCTCCAACCTATCTAACCAATTATCTAATTTCTCGGCATCGACGGAACCATCGAAAACCGAAATCTCAATCTTAAAGCCAAGACGAAGATTACGCATATGATTCATTGACTTACCAAACCTTGGGCGCTCCTTGACGAATTCGGCATCACTAAAATCGCTATTTATCCCCGCATTATCCTCGTCTCCATCCACCGTCGAAACCCCTTCTTCAAGCGGCCTCGCCGTTTCGCCGAAGCGGAACCCAACGCGAGGTTTGTGAGACGCAATTGTTCTACTAACTCCCCTACAGTAGAAGTTAGGTCAAAAACTGTCGTTTTCAAAGTCGTGAGTCTATCGTTGGAATCACCCATCTCCAAATCGCCCTTCTTCTTCGAATTAGGTTTGCGATGGATCTTCAACGGACTCACTAGCTTCTCCTTCGTTTGATTGAGACGGTCACGTGAAGAGACCATAAACCACAATCAACGCCCCGAGAATCGCAACTGGAAAACTTATACCACTTAATCCACAATACGATTGAGAAGCTCTTAGTTAGCAGAAGAACATGAAGAACACCAATTGGTTTGGGAAAATAGAGAATTCGATTACTAAAACAAAGTAATTACAATGAAAATC
Organism: Kingdonia uniflora; assembly: GCA_014058105.1. Classification (NCBI taxonomy): domain Eukaryota; kingdom Viridiplantae; phylum Streptophyta; class Magnoliopsida; order Ranunculales; family Circaeasteraceae; genus Kingdonia; species Kingdonia uniflora. The sequence continues at coordinate 6,340,681 of JACGCM010001726.1, forward strand.
TCTCAAACCCTAGGCCTCCTTCAGAACTCTTTTTAGATCTAACATAACCAAGAAAATAACTAAAGCTCCCTTTATATACTAGGGAACTCGAAAATCATAAAAGAACGGATCTCGAGGCAAAACAACGCCTGAGAATCAAAACATCGCCAAAGTAGTTCGAACGAACTAGGAAGTCATTTGAACGACTTTACGACTAATTGGTCTAAACCCTAGAAACTTGTCAGTTTCGTTTGAGCGAAACCTCAACTCGTTCGAACGAAATATTGCTCTGGGCCAAATTTCCAGTGGGAAAAACTAAAGTCGTTCGAACGAAAAATGGCTCTGGGCCAAAATTCCAGTAGGATGGAATATGGTCGTTCGAACGACTCTCAACCTCGTTCGAACGACTTTGACAAATTTTCAAATTACCCTAGATCCCCTGGATCAACAACTCTACACTTGTATGCGAACTACACAAGTTCAATGGGTTATACCTTTATCTCTCTACTTCAATCTCACTAGTGTGCGACTAAAGGTAAGCATATTTGGCTATGTAACATTGACATGGGTATGTGTGTCGGTGTCCGATACGGGTACGAGGTGTTGGATACGCCGACTGCAAAATATGTCCAAACGCAGACACGACCTTATACCAAGTTTGTATCCGCTTTTCTTATACTCTGTCATATTAACTACATCTGCAATATGAAATATTACAATTATGATGTTAGAAACAACGATAGAACTTATATTATTGAGCAACATGTCTAAATAACTAGAATATATAAATTATATGTCAAAAAGTTTGTGATCTGAGCTAGGAGTACCCGTTGGTGTGTCCAAGCGAGTGTCGGTGTGTCCGAGTGTCTAATATGTTTGGACACTGATTTTTTCCCCCAAATATGGTGTCCATGTTATGTAGATATTTGGTTATACAAGGGTGGTCATGGGTTCAAGCCCTGATCAAGGGAATTTTATAAAGCATTTTAAAAAAACTTGTTTTTGACTTTCAAAATCCAACAAGTGGTCTCTTCACTATCTTTTGAAGGTGTTTATTTTGAGATTCTGATTTTGAGGTTATGAAAAAAAATAGTGGGTTTGTACTAGTAATGGATAATGGAACTGTATTATTATCGTCACAAAGGAAGAAAAAAATCCATGAAAAATTCGAGATTGAAGTGTATCTCTTAACAAAGTACTGTTGATTCAAGAGTTTAGGATTTGTAAGAAGTGGCAGGGAGAGGAAGGTTGGGATGTGGGTGTGGGTGTGGGCGTGGACGATTTTCTATATATAATTACAATTATGTATTGGACATGAGGACTTAAATTAAGAGATGTAGTTTCTGTAATAATTAAATTTTCATGTGTCATTGTTACATTTCCTAATGTGAGTTCAGAGCTTGAACTAACTACAACCTTTTCCTTTGTATATCTGATTAAAGGTTTCTGGTGTAGTAGCTATATCGTAATCTATTCAGATCTTTTGAGTGGCAATGTTGCTAAACATCTACTTAAATGAAAAAGTAGTGTGTATCTCGTCATGCTTAGCTCATATTTCTTTCATATAGGGGCGTAACAGGTAACCTCTATCTGATTGTTCATGTCAAAGGAAAATCTGGAATTTGGAGGGATGGTATTAACCTATACTCAAAGATCAGTATTGACTACACAGAGGCAATACTAGGGACTGTTGTCAGGGTAACTCTACTTATTAATGAAGTATTAGATAGACAGCATCTATTATGCTTTCTTCTTTTATTTTTTCTGTATCAGCTTGAAAAGATCTGTTAAATGCTGTCCTAGTTAATGCAAAAGTTTAATCATTACAAACTTTTCTGGGTGCTCCTATGTTATTTGTTGGGAAAAAGAACACGTGTTATTAGGGCTTTAGGAGCAACACCACGCATATAATTCTATGCTAGCATATTAGAAAGTTTTTTTAATTAATCTTATTTAATTTAATTAATATATGGTGTATAAAATTTCACTTTGTAAGTGTTTATTTTCCTATATTTGCTTTTAAAACAAATTTTCAATTAACTATAATGAAATACATTAATATTTGTCTATAGAGCTTATTGGTATCTCTTCACTATTATGGTAACATCACGTACCGGTTATGGTCACAGACAAACATGTCCATGATTTCAGCGAAAAATCATACCATGGAACCTAAACTATTGACAAATGTTAACCATATTCAAATACCTAACTAATATTGTAGAAAATACAATTGAAAGAATGAAACTGTAATAAAATAAACGAGGAGGCTCAAGTGTACACTTCACTAGTTCTTGTATGTGCTTGCTTTTATTTTATTTTTAATTCATAATTTTTGTCATGATTCTACATAGTGATTGTGAGGTTCTCATTACTTAAATTTATAGATGAGTAATAGAAAACCCTAGAAATGGTAATAAAAAATTTTACAAAATAATAAAAGAAAAATACAATAATGTTAACACTCCCTTTCAAGCTTAAGCATGGATACCGCACAAACCCAGCTTGGACAAAACATATGAAAGCAATCTGCTACTACCAGCCTTCGTGAGTAAATGTGTAAGGTGCTGAGAAGTAGGAACATATTGAGTGCGAATATTTCTAGAAATAAGCTTTTTCATGTAGGAATTACAGCAATGTGTTTAGTATGATCATACTGCACCAGATTAGCCAAAATGCTAATAGCATATTCATTGTCACAATAGAGCGCTATCGGAAGAGAGACAAGTATCCAAAGATCTCATAGAAGATATTTAAGCCACATCAATTCCCACACCTTAAGCCATGGCCCTATACTCGGCTTATGTACTGGTCCTAGAAACAATATTATGTTTCTTACTCCACCATGTAAACAAATTGCCACCAATAGTAGTACAATACCTATAAGAGGAGCGATGATCAGATTTCAAACCTCCATAGTTAACATCAGTCATCAGTCCAAGTCTCGGCCCGAGAATGACCATGATCTCGAAACAAGATCTAACGTCCAGGATACCCATTGATACTAACCAATGTCCTCCAATAACTCCCCCTTGTAGTCGGCAGGATGATGATTCCGTTCAAGAAGTGTCTTAGTTGAATGACATGCAAGTTGTCCTGAAGAAGAGAGAAGATCAAGAATATACTTTCTCTAGGAGATAAAATTGTTAGAACTAAAATAAGCAACTTCTATCCCGAAAAAGTAACGCAAGGGACCGAGATTCTTCACCTGAAAGCAGGCATTGAGATAGGATTTCAGGTCATTAATACCCTGAATACCATCTCTTTTAATAACAATATCGTCGACATAGACAAATAATATAACAATTTTCCCATCATATGTCGTAGAAACAAGGTCTCGTCAGCTCTACTCGGAACATATCAAAAGTCAATCCTGGTGGCAGGAAACACATCAGCCCACGTACAGGGAGACTGCTTAAGCCCATATATAGACTTCTTCAACCGACACACTAAGCCTGAAGCAGAAGAGGAAGAAGAACGAAAGCCAAGAGGTGGTGACATGTAGACCTCTTCCTTCGATATCCCATTGAGAAGGACGTTCTTCAAATCCATCTGAAAAAGGGACCACAATTGCAGCGTTGCAATAGGTAAGATGACTCGAATCGTATTCTTCTTGCCTACAGTAGCAATCATCTCCTGATAATTTACACCGTGTATTTTTACATATTCCTTCGCAACTAACCGAGCCTTCTACCTGTTTATTGTTCCATCTAGATTTTCTGTAACTGTAAGTATCCATTTACACCTGACTGCTCTACGCACGAAAGAAAAACCAATGCCCAATTATTATTAAACTCTAATGCATGTAATTCTTTCAATATCACAACCTTCCAATGGGGCTTGGCTAATGCATTTGCATTGTATGTGGTATGTGAACCGAGTAGAGAAGCTGGAAAAGATTTGTAAGTAGGAGACAGACGATGATTTAAAGTATAATCAGTATTATATCTTTTGGCTTCCGTGCATAACGCTTCTCTATCTGAACAACGCTAGGTCTATCATCAGTACTATAAGGATACTGGTAAATCAGCATCAATAGTAACTGGTATAAAATAGGTAGGAGAAGGCTTAGAGCCTGGTAAAGGTGAATCAATGGCAACTGGTGGACTTGAAGAGACAGAAGATGTTTGGCAGTCTGGTGCGAGAGCGAGAGGTAGGCGTCCTGGATATTGTCGAGTATAAACCTGTAAAGGAGGTGAAACTGGCGGCGAGCTTGTAGGATCAGGTGTAACGCTCAGTGGAAGTGGAACTGAAATAGGAGATAAATTTTCTGAAGGAAGAGGGTATATCCCTGTAATCTCTAATAATAACACCAATTCCCTCATTCAAGAGCTATTAATTTTGGTAATAAACATCTCAGGAGGTGGGGTTCCCACTTGCAGAGTATTGGAGTCTTAGTAGTAAACTCCATGTTGGCATTCAACCTGCTCATGAAGACTCTGTTACTGGGGGTATCAGCATTAAGATTGTTCTGACTAAGCCGTCTTGATTTGGATATCACTCTCAATCTTGTACAGCACCACCTTAACACTGCTTTGCTTGCTTTTGAAGATTTTCTCATTTCTTTCCCTCCAAATTTGATAGAAGAAAGCACTTAATGTTAATTTCTTAATTTGCCCCTTACCATCTGACCCATTCAAATGGTTCAGGCACTAATTAATCTCATTGTTCCAACTCAACACATTATTAGAGTATTAGATACCGACAGAATAAGAATTTCATTAGAGACCCTCCGAAGTACACTAGATCTCTCAATGGTGCCCCACTTAAGAGCTTATCTTGAGTTTTTAAGACTTTCTTTAAAACTTAGCCCAGTTTAAGATAGGGTTTATGCCTAATATAATTAGAAGACTTTTAAGGGAGTACTTACCATCTTCGCTAGCAGTCCAAACAACTTCATCCTGAGCATTATCATTAATATCAACATCACGTAAGAATCCATCAAACCCATTCACATCATTAACCATTTGGGGAGGGATTAGCCACTGCTTACTAGCAAGATCAAACCACTGCTTATAAGAATCCATCAGGGTGCCAAGGGTCTTGCCATAACTTAGTACCTTCCCCATTGCCACTAATGTGGAGAGTCAAACTAGCAGCAAGATCTCTCAATCGAGGCTTTTTTTTTTCCAACAACAGGAGCTGTCTTGGGGAACATTAAGATGCCAAATAATCTTCCCTCCGATATATTGATCCAATTAAGCCAAATAGTATCTTTACCCTAAAAAATATCCCATATATGTTTGAGAGTAGCGGCCTTATTATTACAAGCACCAATACATCTTATAAATGCAAACCACCTTCAACCACAGGATGACAAATGTCTTCCTAGTTAATTAGAGCAGTTTTAGAATATCAGCTCCAGATCACAGAATGCATCTACATATACTTTCTACTTCACGAATGACCTTCTGAGGAAGCATAAAACAAGCTGTCCAATAGATGTGCATTTTGTCATTTTGTAGAAGCTTAAGTATGTTATGAAGCTTTTGGTTCCCTTCGAAGAAATTCCACCATTTCTAAAAAATAAATGCCATAGCATGTATAGTACCAGAATCTTTCTGGTATCAGTATAATTATATTATTTCTCTCATCTGTCTTACAAATTAGCTAATCCAAAGTAAAATGAGAAAACTATAGGGGAATGGCTTGCTTGTATGTGTAAACAAGATTCTGTAGAAAAGTTATTCTGTTTTAGTTTACATCTCTAATGACAACGTTTTAGATGGGCTACTTTTGGCTCTCACTAGCTAAACAATGACATGTTAACCTTTATGGGCAAACTCAAGTGTAATTGTTAGACTTGATTATTCAGGATTTTAATTATTTATTGACATGGATTTTAAAATAAATGTCAGGTGGAAACAGTTGAAGGCTTGAAAGATCTTGAAATTTTTCCTGGAACTCAGCCAGGAGACACATTGAAATTGCCTTTCTTGGGGGTACCAAACTTTAAGAAACCATCCGTTAGGGGCGATCATCACTTTATTGTGAACATTGAGATCCCAAAACATATAAGGTTAACCTCTTTGATATCCCTTCGATATAGTATATTCAGCTCATCACGTTAAATATATTTACTCTTTTTTCTTTCTGAATGTACATTTCCAACCGAGGTAAGAACCATAACTATGAAAGTCCTAATTGGGTAAAACATGTTTAATGAAAATATGATTAACTTGTATCACACGTGGAAATTGATATCATATGGTCAACTGCAGCATAACACAAAGTGAAACGAGTTCTAATCTATAAAGATTAGAACTAGAACGAATTTAGAGTCAATGCACAGAGAGTGCTCCTGTATGAAATGATCTTATGTAGATGCTTTTGTTGAGTAACTTTTGATGTATTACATTAATTCTATGGTAACGACAGTCATGAAGAACATATGCTTCTAGAAAAGTTAGCTTCAATCAAGGCATCTCGGAGAACTAGTCCAGCCGTTCCCTCCAATGGTACTCTCTCTCTCTCTCTTGTTTTGTACCACCGATCAGTAATTTGGGATTAAAATATTGCTGAAAGACATCCTTTTTAAAAGCTTTTTTTAGACGACTTTTTGGAAAGCTTATGTTGTTATGATCTGTATTCATCCAGAGACTCTTGGAGATGGAAAGCATAAGATGAAAATCTACCAAGAAAGTTTCTCAAGTAAAGGAGTTAGACAGATATCATCTCTTTGGAGCTCAGTTAAGAATATATTAGGGTAGGTGACACTGTTAAGTTCCTTAATCTAACTTCTCTATTCTTTAATGAGCTCATCTATATACAATTGCTTTTTTTATATCATCTTGTACAATAGTTGCTCATTTCCACTTGATTCTCTCCTTGGCTAAGAGGTAAAAAAGGAAGCAATGCATTAGTAATAAAAGGATTACAAAACAGAAAGTTAAGGCCCAAACCAAAAGGAATGAGGAGATAAGCAGTATCACCTAAGAAAGTAGTACACACACTTATCTAGGAGCGATTCCTAGGCAGCCATGGACTAAATCCCTAGATATCATTTGCAAACTTAAAACCTCTAACAATTCCCTGGCGAGCACTTAACTGAATCTGAAGCAAAGGAAATTGTACAAATCTGTAAAGATAAAAGGTACAAGAGTGGTTCAACATCCCATGTACAAAAAAGTCGAGGCCAATAGTGCAGGTGTTTTCCACTTTAGACATATCCCTCGTTTCATGCACCCCTTTGAAAAACTTGGGAGTGTATGTCCCATTTCGATCATATAAGTGGAGTCAAGTCACATATCCCAATTTTTACCAGTGACAAGAGAGATTTAAGTCTTCATACAGTAGACTTCTACATTGTTGTATATAGTTGTGCTTTCTCTCTATATGTAAGCCACTTCTAGTTAGTGAGCGGAGTTGATTAGAAGATAACACATATTCTTGGAAACTTTAAAGGGAGAAGAGAGACTGAGATTAGTGGAAAATTGCAGTCCAGGAAGAATTTGAACAATTCTGAGATCTGTTTCGAGATCTAGAAAAATTAAATTATAAAAGAAAATGAATTCATGTCATTTTGGTCCTTAATTGAATCCATTTTCCCCAATCTTGGGTTCAACTCAATAAGCAGATAGACATTAATGTTAGAGAGTATAGTGGTATGTATTAGGAATAGAAAACTCCTAATAATTCTAGAATACTCCTATGTATTACATGTAGAAATTAAAGAGAGATTTATTTCATAAAAGGCTAATTTAACTATTACGTGAAAGGCTATATATATAGGCAACATAGTTACTAATTCTACTACTTCTATTAGGAATAGGAAACTCCTAACTCTAGAATACTCCTAATACCACTATACTCTCCAACAATTAAAACTGCATGCAACAATTAAAACTGCATGCAAACAATCACTCAAAAATTTTGGTAAAATTTGACATTGAGGATATATGATTCATTAGACCTACACTCCCAAGATTTTCAAATTGAAACTTAGCTCCAACTCTGTCAATCGACACGTGTAATTTTTTCTCAAGTGTCCAAAATTTTCTGAAATTTTCAACACCAGATTCCAGATGGCGAGGGGCGTTGAGGGTATGTAGTAGAATTTGGGGGACGCAATTCTGATTTTTAAAAATATCCCATTTAATATGTTGTGTTAAAAGCTTTCCATTTTATTAACTTTTACATAATTCACAGGCAAAATCAGTCTCGAAAAAGGTTTGCATCACTCAGTGTGGAAGCGTCAGCTCCGATGTGGGGTCTTAACAGGAGAGCAGATGCCTTTCCCTCGCTTGTGATCTCGATTACTATGGTTTTCTTCATAACGTTTCTCTCTTCCTTGATGCCAAAGAATAACTCTCACACATTGTTAAATAGGCGAAAACATTCTCGACCCCTCCAAATTAGTAAAATACCTTCTGTGGACACCAATTGAATGTTTTCCTGCCCATCATCCATAAAGAAAAGTATTAGATTCTCAATTTGTACTCTGATAGTCATGGATAATTGGAGATTGTTACATTCTCTGTATAGTTTTGGCTTCACGGAATCGGTAAAGATGTGATTTTTGGATTTGCAAAATAAGTGAAGATTTTTCTTTTATGCAATTTTTATTGAACATGATATCACTAAGTCTCATGTTGTATATAGAGAGCATAGTTTGTGAATAGTTCACTACAATAATGGGGTTTCTTTGTAACTGACAGGATGTATGAAATCTCGCAAAATATGTCTGAAAAATTGTCCAGGTCTTTTTGTGATGTTATGTTCCAGCTTTCAAAACTCAACCAGAAACTCCATATGCCCGTGCGGCAATTTCAATGGAGCCGTTCTTGCTGGTGGTATTCTGTCCTTACTAACTTACAAGACGACGGACTGCAGCATGATATCGATACTCCAAACTGAGGATAAGATATAGAGAAGCTTCTACAACCTGGTAGAATGAACTTCTTGTTCCAGTACCCCTTATAAAGCCTCTCCTACGGAGCCCTCCCTGAATATATAAAAGAAAATGGCGGAATTTTTATTTGGAAGGCCTCTACTATGGAAGACTTCGGTGATGCCTTGGGGGTGTCCTGGATTGACGGCTCAGATGGACTGGATAGAAACCCCCACTAGCCATATCTTTAAAATCAATGTCCCAGGTAATATATGAGACTTTCAGTCGATATATCATCTTATATCCTGCTGTTCGTTTTTTTCTTCTTTTTTTGGGCGATATATCACTGATATTCTGAAGTTTGATATAATATGTTAGGCGTACATCAATGATATCTTAGACCCTTTTGTTTGACAAATTCTCGAAAATATATGTCCAGAAATATGGCACTTAATATCGACAACTTGAATATATTGTAACATATTGGCGATATTTCATACCAGTATGTCTCATAGTATCCCGTTGTGTATCAGTACATCACTCAAACTACAGGTGCTATTCATGACATTTGCGATAATGTAAATTTGTATGGTATATTTGGGGTATACTGACAATATTTTTGTGATACTTTGATTGTTCCATGTATTTTCATTTCTAATGCAAAAAATATTACAGGGTATGGGAAAGAGGATATAAAGGTGCGAGTTAAAGAAGGGAATGTGTTGCAGATAAGAGAGGAGGATGAAGGAGGATCGAAAGAGGAGTTTCTGGTGAAGGAAGTGTTTTGGCATATGGCTGAGAGAGAAGTTGGTGGTGGAAAGAGAAGAAGGTTTTCTCGAAAGATTGGATTGCCAGAGAGCGTGAAGGTCGATCATATAAAAGCTGGAGTTGAAAATGGTGTTCTCACCATTGTTGTCCCAAAAGATGCAAATCCAAAGTCGTCTTAAGTCCAGAACATACACGTCTCCAGTAAACTCTGATGATGTAATAAATGTGTTCTCGTGTATTATGTACTTAATCGAAGGCAAATGACCCTTAACTATACCAAGGTCCAAGTATAGAAAGCTAAACAATAAGGTTTTGGTTGAAGCAAACAAATTGCAGTTTAGGCACCAAAGTCTTTCATTTCATGCTGTTTCATTCACATCATGTACAAAATCCTTAAACATAAAGTTTATTTGAATAATAAAATCCTTCTAATATCAATTGCAAGAGAGTAACAGAAAGTCTAAACAATGAAATTGAAAATTCATAATACAGTTCCGCAACTGGAAACAGATCCATTTTATTAAGAGTAATTACATTGAATTAGCCAAGGAATAACATACAAGAATAAAATACAGTTCCATCACTAAATCATATCAGACATATTCAAGAAGCCTGAAGTAGATGAAAATATACATAGACAGAGAAAAGAGTGCGAAAATATGTTGCCAAAATAGGAGTGCAGAAGCCTCACTAACTGCATAACCCCTCAAGCTTGCTATCGCTCCCAACAAGATGGCACTTGGCATACTGTATTGTATCAAAAGAACAAACCTGTACATCGGATCACCGGATACGAGAAAATTTAGTTTATCCGCCAAAGCCACAACCCCAATTCCTAGCAAAGGGAGCACCAAGAGCCTTGCAACTGTAACACCAACTATAGTTCTAAGCCCTAGTTTAGATTCATTTGGCCCTTCTGCAAGCATTCCTCCGAGAATAAGCATTACCGATGGTACCATTGCCCCCGCTAAAATTTCTAGACTATCTGTAATGAACGCAAGTGGAGCATCATACCCAAAGACAAAAGACTTGAGCACTGGCACCAGACCAATGATAATTGCTAAAAGAGAAGCTATTGTTGGGGGTTGAAGGATTTGGCGAATTGGAGTTTGTTCAGCAACAATTCGAATCCTCCTGACCATCCTGGGCTCTGCCAAACATCTAATGGATTTAGGACTTCTGTTTCCTCCCTCCTCCATAGAATCTAGATCAGGAAAAGACGTCTGAGAAAGATTCGATATGCTATTAAACACCCTAGCTATGAGTGGCGTCTTAGAATACACCGTCACTTTATCCTCAATCCCTGGCCATTCAGCTTCAACAAGAAGCGGCCTACTTACATCAGCATTGGGCATTTCTTGTTCCTCAATCTCAACCCCATCATCAACAATCTCGTAATACTCCAAAGGAGGTTCCATCATGTGATAAACCAAGGTATAAACAAGAATAACCGCAACCCATTGTGCAAAAGAAACATAAGCAACTCCAGTCCTCTGACAATCGGGACCAAACGGGTTATCCGCACTATGACACACTGACCCAACAATAGCAATCGGAAGATTACCCGTATTACCAAAAGCAGTCATAATGATAGTGAACCGAAAATACTCAGGCGGCGGACGACATATAATTGCCACAAGGTACCCCAAAATGCATCCAATAACCGTACTAATAACAACATTTACAGGTATAAACCACCACAAAGTAAAGTTATGAAGAGTTATGGATTCTCCAAGCTGGGTAAAAATAAGGCAAGGAAGGAAAAGCGCAAACACAATCTTGCTTAAAAGCTTGAAAGTAGCTCTTGGGACTAATTGGGTTTTTGGGTGCGCTAGAATCAAACCAATAAGTGTAAGGGATAGTAGTTTCATCAATGGCACAACTGCACTTAGCAAATTCTCACTTTGTGACCTCAGATCTCCAAAAGTTAAGTAACCTCCAGACATGGTTCCTCTCTCTCTCTCCTGTGTATCTGAAGATACCAACAACACCAATTTAGCAACAACAAAAAAAACCAAAGGGGTTCTTAATATCAATAAATCTCAGATAAACAGTTGTGATTTTCACAATTATGATAAAAATCAAAGGAACCCCATTATAAATTTATGTTGTTATAGATTGGATTAGTTTTAAAGTGTTAGTTAGATTTCATCAAACATAGATAAAAAGTTGAAGAAAAGAGTAAAGAAAGAGAGAAATTTGGACCTGGATGAGAGGAGGAGTTGAGATTCAAAGGGAACAGCTTCTGGTTTGAAAAGGGTTGTTGAAACTTTTACACTAAGCACCTAAACTAATGATGTAAACATGAAAATAGAGTTTGTGTTGTTTAGCATAAGTCAATCATTGAGCAGAGCCTATGGACTTCTCACCACACTTCCCGGTCGCATCTGGGAAAAAGATGGAGCGAACTAACTCCATCTTCTAGGATCACAGGTCGGTCACTTTATAGAAAAATATATTTTTTAGGAAATGGCCATATAAATTCCAGGTCGGTCACTTCATAAAAATATATCCACGGCCCTTAGAGCATGGCCAGCAGCTAGGTGAAGGATAACATGGCAAAGTGAAAAACCATCATTCACCTTGTTTGATCACCAATCTACCCAAAACAGCTAGGTGGCTCTGAGCTGTCCACCCTCAAGGTGGATTTTGGGTGGATTGATGCCCCGCAATTCTGAACTGCTCGTAGGTTATAAACCAATTACATAATAACACTTGTCAAGATTTAAGTGGCTCTTATTGTTGAAATAATGCACATTAAGAGTAAGACTCTTCATCTTAGTTAATGGGAGTTACTTATGTAATGATAGATTAATGGTGTGAGTTTCAAATATGAATAGTTTTGTATTTAATGTTTTGAGTCTTCACCTCTACTATATAAAGGGGGGTATGTGTGGGTTTGTAATCAAGTAATTTTAATCAATATTTCTCTCATCTTTCTATCCTTCTCTATCTTGCTTGTGTTTAGAAAAACTAATAAGCTTACAGTGGTATCAGAGCGAGATCTGAAAGTGTTCATAGAAACTTTTAAAAGAAGTAAAATCAATGGCTGCAAACAATGGTATGATTCAACCATCGATTCCAGTTTTTGAAGGTGAGTACTATGACTATTGGAGCATCAAGATGAAAACGTTGTTCTAGTCTCAAGGATTGTGGGAAATGGTCGAAGGTGGCATATAAATTTCTACCGATCTAACAACTCTCACGGCGACACAACAAGAGCAGTTGAAGGAAACCCAAAAGAAAGATGCAAATGCTTTGTTCTTCATTCAACAAGGTATATCTCAGACCATTTTTTCAAGAATTATTTCATCACAAAGCGCAAAGCAAGCTTGGGATACCTTGCAAAATGAATTCAAATGTTCTTCTAAAGTGATTGCAATCAAGTTACAAACTCTTCGGAGGGAGTATGAAAACTTGAAAATGAAGGATACGGAAAAAATAAAAGATTACTTATCTCGAGTTATCGAGATAGTTAATCAAATGAGACTTTATGGTGATGCTATTACGGATGAGAAAGTTGTCCAAAAACTTTTGATTAGCCTACCATCAACGTTTGATGTGCCGGTGGCTGCCATATAAGAATCAAAAGACCTATCAACTTTATCTCTTGTTGAGTTAATGGGTTCTTTAGACTCTCATGAGCAGAGAATGTCAAGGCATGAAAAAAGTCTAGTAGAAACTGCTTTTCAAACAAAATATTCAAGTGGTGGAATTTTTTTTTACAATAAGTTTTAAGGAGGACCCGGAAAGAAGCCAAACTACATGAAGAAAGGGGGATATCCCATAAACTCACAAAAGTACACCGGTAAAAACAAAAACGTAACTTGCAACTTCTATAAAAAGGTGGGACATGCTGAAAGCGAGTACCGGAATAATGAGAAACCTCAGTGTTTTAAATGTAAGAAGTATGGGCATTTACAGAAGGATTGTAGGATCAAAGACAATTAAGAAGATGCCAAATACACTGAGGGAAATGTTGAAGAATATATGTTTATCACGAAACATAACACGGATGTACAAGATGAAGATACATGGTATCTAGATAGTGGTTATACAAATCACATGACGGGGGATGATCAAATTTTTACCAATATTGACAAGTCGGTAAAATCCTAAATCAGATTGGGAAATGGAGTTGTTGTGCACGCAAATGGAAAAGGAACAATAGCCGTTCAAACCAATAGGGGAGCCAGGTACATAAAAGATGTTTTATTGGTTCTAGATTTGAAAACAAATTTGTTAAGTGTTGGACAACTTGTTCAACATGGATATTCTCTACTTTTCAAAAATGATTTTTTCACCATTTTTGATCAAAATTGTGAGAATCATGTCATTATAAAAATTGACATGGAAAAAAATCGAAATTTTCCTATGAAACTTTGTTATCCCTTGGATAGTACAATGAAAGCCGAAACAGTAGATGAATGATGGTTATGGCATAGAAGGTTTGGGCATTTAAACTTTCATGGATTGAAGTTGTTGAATCATAAAAAGATGGTGGAAGGTTTACCTACGATCGAAATGAGGAAAGACATATGTTCGGGATGTGTACTAGGAAAGCATCATCGTTCCCCCTTTAATGAAAGTGCGTGGAAATTGAAGGCACTATTAGAGTTAATCCACACTGATATTTGTGGGAAAATGTAAACTCATTCTCTTAGTCAGAGCTTGTACTTTATCATTTTGTTGATGATTTTACAAGAATGATATGGGTTTATTTCATCAAGCTAAAGTCATAAGCTCTCTTCATTTTCAAGACCATCAAGGCTCAAGTTGAAAGACAAAGTGGTCTGAACATCAAGACATTAAGAAGCGACCGCGGAGGCGAGTACATGTCAAGTGAGTTTGAGACGTACAGTGAAGATATGGGAATCTAGCGACAACTGACTTGCGCATACTCACCTCAACAAAATGGCATCGCAAAGTAGAAAAATAGAACCATTGTTGAGATGGCTCGCTCTATGCTAAAGGAGAAAGAACTTCCAAATTCTTTTTGGGCAGAAGCTGTATCAACATCGGCGTATTTGCTTAATAGGTGTCCGACAAGAGCGCTTCTCGACAAAATACCCATTGAAGCATGGTCAGGTCACAAGCCTTCGGTAAGACATTTTTGAGTATTTGGATGTATATGTTATGTGCACAGTCCTTCCCTAAAGCATCAAAAGTTAGATAAAAAATTTAATTTGTGCATCTTTACTGGTTATAGTTCAAAATCCAAAGGTTATCGTGCCTATAACCTTGAAACTAACAAGATTATAATTAGTAGAAATGTTGTGTTTGCTAAATTTGACATTTGGGATTGGAGTAATAAAAAGGTGCAAGAATAGAAGATGCATATTCAGGAAGACATTTCAAAAACAACTCAAGAGGTGGAAATGGAACAACGTGAAGACTATGGACCAACAACTCCGTTTATATATGAATCTACACCGCCGAGCACAGGACCATCAATTCCATCTAGTTCTACCTCGTCATGAGCATCTATTTCTTCTCCAGAATCAACTTCGAAAAAAATCAAGTCTCTCGCGAATATATATGAAAGCTGCAATTTTATAGCCATGGAGCCAATAAGCTTTGAAGAGGCGTCACGGTTTGACATTTGGGTAAAGGCTATGACCGAAGAAATCAACGTGATTGAAAAAAACTCCACTTGGAAGTTAGTTGACCTACCAAGTAACAAAGATGTTATTGGGGTAAAATGGGTTTACAAGACAAAAGTTAATGTAGATGGCGTCGTCCAAAAGTACAAAGCTAGACTCGTTGTAAAGGACTTCGCACAGCAACCGGGGATCGACTATACCGAAACATTTTCTCATGTAGCAAGGCTTGAAACCATAAGAACACTCATCGCACTTGCAGCTCAAAAGAAGTGGTATATATTTCCAACGTGGTATAAAATCAGTCTTTCTAAATGGGGTGCTTGAAGATGAAATATATGTATCTCAACCCCAAGGGTTCATCATCAAAGGAGAGGAAGACAAAGTTTATCGATTGAGAAGGCTTTGTATGGGCTAAAACAAGCGCTGCACACTTGGTACAGTCAAATAGACAGATATTTTTTGAAAAATTAGTTTCAGCGTTGCAAGAGTGAGCCGGCCCTGTACATTAAAACTGAAGGTACATCTATTCTCATTGTTTCATTGTATGTAGATGATCTAATTTTCATGGGAAATGATCACAAAATGTTGTAAGAGTTCAAAGGCAACATGATGAAAACATATGAGATGAATGATCTTGGCTTGATGAACTATTTCTTGGGTATTGAAGTTTCCCAAGGTGAAGAAGGAATCTTTATTCGTCAAAAGAAATATGCTGAATCGGTTCTTAGGAAATTTCGCATGGATCAATGCAAACCAGTTGATACTCCTCTTGTAGTGAACGAGAAGTTGGTTAAAGAAGATGGGTCAGAAAAAGTAAGTGAGTCATTGTACCGAAGTATGGTTAGAAGTGCTTTATACCTTTCTTCCACAAGGCCTGACACCATGTTCGCAACAAGTTTACTATCGAGATTTATGCATTATCCAAATCAAACTCATTTGGGCACGGCAAAACGAGTATTACGATATATCCAAGGAACCATCGATTTTGGAATAATGTATAGTCATATTTTTGATTTAAAGCATCTAGGATATACTGACAGTGATTGGGGAGGATCCATAGATGACTAAAAAAACACATCCAGATATGTTTTCTCTTTGGGATCTAGAATTCATTCGTGGTTGTCAAGGAAACAAGATACGGTTGCTCTATCTTCAGCAGAAGCAAAATACGTGGCAACATCCATTATAACATGTCAAACACTATGGGTACAACAAATTCTTGAAGATATAAATGAAAAATATGAGAAAGGGACTGTTATCTACTGTGACAACAAGTCAACGATTTCAATAGCGAAAAATTCAGTTTATCATAGTAAGACAAGACACATTTTAATGAGGTATCACTTCATCCGAGATGTTGTTGAAAGAGGTGAAATTGAGTTGACGTATTGCTAGACAGAAGATAACCTTGTTGACATCTTTACTAAAGCTCTTCCAAAGGAATGATTTTGCTACATGAGAGAGAAGCTGGGAGTAATGAAGATTGTGCATTAAGGGGAGTGCTGAAATAATGCACATTAAGAGTAAGACTCTTCATCTTAGTTAATGGGAGTTACTTATGTAATGATAGATTAATGGTGTGAGTTTCAAATATGAATAGTTTTATATTTAATGTTTTGAGTCTTCACCTCTACTATATAAAGGGGTGTATGTGTGGGTTTGTAATCTAGTAATTATAATCAAGATTTCTCTTATCTTTCTATCCTTTTTTATCTTGTTTGTGTTTAGAAAAGCTAATAAGCTTACACTTATGCCCCACAGTTTAGAACTGCAGGGAATATATATGCTTATGATGAAGACACGTGGGCGACTGTGGTTTAAAGTATTTACAACGGCTAGATGATACCCCACAGTTCTGAACTGCGCGGCAAGAGCTTACATGAAATCTTGTTGTTCCCCTCTTCTACTTAGTTTTTTTTTTTTATGATTTTATTTTAGGCATTTCCTCAAACATCTTCCCTTGCCCAAAAATTATCATCACTTAGTTGTTTTATGACCTCCTCTTTATACTTGGTTTTTTTTTTGTGATCAAGCGCCGCTAGGTCCTGCA
Source organism: Kingdonia uniflora (assembly GCA_014058105.1). NCBI lineage: Eukaryota > Viridiplantae > Streptophyta > Magnoliopsida > Ranunculales > Circaeasteraceae > Kingdonia > Kingdonia uniflora. Next base: position 6,357,911 of record JACGCM010001726.1, read on the forward strand.
TCAAATCTTCTTGTTCCCCTCTCCATACTCGGTTTTCTTGGTGATCAAAACCGTTATATTTTTGGGCAAACTTGTTGACCAAGTAGCTCAACGACTAGTTTACTTGTTCAACAAGCAGCTCAACGGCTATATTTTTTGGGCAAACTTGTTTGACAAGCAGCTCAACGGCTAGTTTATTTCATAAACTTGTTCAACAAGAAGCTCAACGGCTAGTTTTTTTCATCTATAAAAGCCATTCATCTACTATACTTTATTTTCTTACTCTTCTACACTCTATATTATTATCTTAATCTTCTATACTTTACTATATTCACTAGTCCTCAATTTAGCCTAATCATGTCTGATCTATCACTCTTATCCTTGTCATCGTCGTCTTCATCCTCGTCCAAAATTGAAGAGCTCTTCTGACATCAAAGTATGATGATGCATGAGCATAGCAAGGTTTTCATTGAGATGAGAGAAGCAAAAAAAGATAATAAGATGCGATATCATCATAGAGGTGGGCGGGGGGGGGGGGGGGGGTAGTAAAATGGGAAAGATTGACAAACGGAAATAGCGTGATCATAAATTGAGTGAGTTTAGCCTTAATCGGGATTATTTCAGTTCCAACCCAGTCTTCAAAGGCATCCCATTTCGTTGTCGATTCCGTATGAGCGAAAGTGTGTATCAACGTATTTATGGTCAAGTTATTTCTTCAAATACCTATTTTGTTCAAAAAGAAAATACCGCTAAAATGATGGGCTTATCGTCGTACCAAAAGATAACGTGCGTACTTCGCATGTTATGTTACGGTACAAGCGTAGATGCCCAAGATGAATATGTTCGAAAGAATTTTGTGAAACAATTATAACACAATTCAAAGCTCAATTCCATAGATCTCCCGATGAAAATTATAGATTGCGGTTGTTAGAGTGAATGGATCGTAGTGATTCCTAGGGATATTAGGTAGTTTAGATTGTATGTATTGGAAATAGAATAATTATCCTACCGGGTGGGCATGACAATATACCGGGTATATGAAGCATCCAACGGTGCTTTTAAAAGCGGTTGCTTCGCGATATCTTTGGATATGACATATATTCTTTGGGGTACCCGGTTCGAATAACGACGTGAACTGTTTGTATCAAGGGTGGCTTTTCAACAACTTGTCTGATGGAGTTGCGTTGCCATGCAATTTCAATATAGGCGCAGTTCCGCACACTATGGGGTATTATTTAGCGGATGAAGTCTATCCTAAATGGCATATAATTGTTTAAACCATAAAAAATCCATCGAACGATGCCGAAAGACATTTTGCAAAGATGCAAGAAGCATGCCGGAAAGACGTAGAGTGTGTTTTTGGGGAATTACAAGCTAGATTCAAAATATTTGCATATGGTGCATGATTTTGGAAGCCTAGTGATCTAGGAAATGTTATCTACGCATGTATAATCATGCACAACATGATCGTCGAAGATGAACGTTATACTTACATCCGGTAAGTGGATATTTACCTCATGTTTAGAAAATCTGTAGATACTTGGAATGAGACATTACATCCAACACAAACGCTCAACAGTATGGCACAGTACATCGCGAAGATTTATGAAATTAGAAATAAAGGTGTTTATTTCCAATTACGAAATGAACTTGTCGCGCATTTGTAGAATCAAAAAGGGGTGGAGTAATGTAGAGTTTCTCTACATAAATATTGTTTTTTTTATTTTCTAAAGTAATGTATTTTGTTTCAAAGTTTGTAGTTTTATGCTGAAGTTGTAATATATTTTCTCTACTTGATTGACGTATGTTTTGCAGAATAAAATGATTGATAACAATTTTATTCAAATAAACCATAACATAGAACTTAAGAGCTACTATTAACGTTAAGGATTACATCAATCTTCATCACTAGAAACGTCATCATCACTTGGACATTCCTCTTTTAACTTCTTAGAATAAAGTTTTATTTGCTTCTTTATCCAACGTTTTTATGCCGGTAGTAGGTTAGTTGTTTCCGTTGTCATCACCTTAACCAAATTTTGCTCTTTAATGGCTTCTTTTCTAGCTAGCTCCGCTTTACTCCTCCTTTGAATCTCTGTATCTCTAGCCAACTTTTTTTTTTCTCGTGCTCTTGCTCTAACTTCTTCTTTTTTTCCTCTTCTCATCCTTCTGATTCCATTCCGGTCGTACTTCCCCATAAGCATATAGTGGTGTATCCATGTCGGTTGAATCATCCAAAATTATGACATTTGCAGTGCCAGAAGTAAGTGTAGAGGGTTCGGTATTGTTAGAGTTTCCCAGGCTATCGCTAAAATTTAACTTCATGGCGATGTTACGGCGAGGTTGCCCGATGCGATAAATTTTTGACCATTTTGGGTATTGCTCCAAAACGTTGCAAGCCTCCCGAAATTGGAAAGATTTATTTTATATTTTTTCGAAGGTCTCACATGCCATACGAAGCTAGAAATTAAGTTTTAAATTATTATAAGTACGATTAACCTAGCAAAATTAATAAAATGAGAAAAAATTAAATAGTTACTACGTCGCCCGATCTAATACAGATAAAATATCAGCTTTCAAGGTCTTGAATGATGCCTTTAAAGATTGAACAATCCTTATTGAGCCGCCCTGTAGTGGCGAGTTTTTCGGGAGAAGAATCTTTGCCAATACTAATTCGTAAAGAGAGATGTAATAATGCTAGATAGACTTGATTTTACATGGAAAACTCAGTAAATGCTGAGAAAAACTACGACCTCGAGGAGGATTTTGATGTAAAATCCAGTATGATGCTAGTTATTACAAGTTTTAGAAGTGATGTGAGGGTTATGGAATAAGAATAGTAAAGATTGCGGTCCTGTAATATCTATTCTCTGCCTGCATTTATAGTCATACATGCAGTCTTACAAAAAGAAAGAAATAGTCTCCTATTCTGGGGGGAGTGGGCAAACTTCGCGTATCTCTAATAGTTCTATCTTGACCAAGCTTCAACGACTACTTTTGGTAAGTCGAGTACTTATGATATCTTTAAGAATGCTGAGCTGTCTTCGACTATAAACTGTCTTTAAATATCTTCGACTACACCATGCTGGCTTACTCTTGTAGAATCTGGGGAATATGCTACTACAATCGCCTCATTCTCGACAAAAGTACTTGTGGTTGTGTCGAGACAAAAACTAGAAGTTGAAGAGGCTGCCGAATATTCGCAGAAGTTATCATATGTCATTACCGAGGTCAAGATGAACTGTATCTGGTCAAATCATTCTCGAGGCGTAATTAATGCGGTACATTAAATCTGGCGGAAGGAAATTAGGTTTAAATAAGGGTTATTGAAGGTGGAATGGTGGTGGTTTATGGAATGATGTTGCCCCAAGTGTGGTATATGGCGTTGTCTAGGGCTGAAGATGGTGAACATTCTGAAGGAGAAATCTGGCGCAAACTGATCGATGTTAAGCCGACATGTGATCGTGTCATATTGTTGGGGTGAGAACAAGGTCAAAATAGAGATGATGTGCATCTGTTGGAAATAATTGTATCATCATGCGAGGGTGAAGGTAATGGATTACATCAGTTTGGGGGAGAAGGGATTATTGTTTGTGCTAATGATGAAGATTTGAAGCTTAAATGGGCGTCCAGGGATCTTGCCGAACTTTTGAGGTTTCTTGTAATTTTTGACTACCTTTTTTCTGCTGAAACATCTCTTAGAAGTTCAGTGACTTGAGATTCATTGAGCTTCGAGGACTAGAAAAAGGCTTTAATGTCAGATTCTGGTAAAAAATAGGCATCGAAATTAGTTACTTGTCGAAGCAAGTATTAGAAGAAATTGTAATAGAATAAATATCAAGTATAAGAAATAAAATGTAATCGAAAGAGATAGATGTCGAATATAAGAAATGAGAATATAATCGAATGAGAAAGATATCGAATGTAAGAAACAAGTTATGAAATAAATAATTTTGTGTTTATCTAAATTATTTGCATCTGGGAATGACATCGAGGATTATGTAGTAGGCGAACATTTTAATATAATCTAGCCGAATATTGGCTATGTATATAAAGTTGAAGGTAATTGACTGTATAGGGTCAATGACTGATTTTGAGGTTGATTGATTTGACTCTGGCTGTGTAGAGTTCTGAAGCAGAGTAAATACATGATAGGTAGAGTTTGATTGGAAGGGTTATAAATAGTTCTTTTGCAGCAGAGGTGAGGAATTTATGCAATATGGTGAAGACGAGAATCAGGCCCGTGATGGGGTGTACAGATGTGTTCAGGGGATGTATTGGGTGTTGTACACTCGATACTTTGGTTCTAGGAATTGTGATATGCATATGGAAGATCTGGAGGAGCCTGATTATGAAGGGATGAGTGAGGCAGAGGTAAAGGAAGGTGAGGAAGACTTTGAGTTTCCCGTGAAATCCCAGTTTTGGCGTCCTCCTGAATGATGTGGTAGTATATGAACTCCAGCGACGTTGTTGGTAAAGAGGGAACATGAGGCTACAACGAGGGGTTTATGAAGTTGAAATGGGCTAAAAGTAGGTTTTGTGTAAGGAGTGAATATTTTGAAAATAAGTGTTTATGATGTGTTGTTTGAAGTATCGAATGAAATTTGTACTTGTATGAAATTTGTTAATGAAAAAGAGTTGTGGCATATTTCTGGTAGAATGTCGAATATAATGATAATGTAGTTGTGTCGAATGTTGACCCAAAAATATAGGAATTTGTAGGTAAAGTAGAACTTGGGGAACCATCAAGAATAATGATTGTGGCAAGATGTGCTCCATTAGGGGAGATTATGAAATATAAAGAAATTTATGTATACCATCTCTGTGACAATATAGTTGTTGATTTGTTACGTTGGAATGTTTCTGAAGAAAGACTTTGAGATATGGAAGAATTAGAGCAGGAGTGTAAGTATTTGTTATCTCTGAGAAGGAGAAGTGTCGAAGAGAATGAGATGAGGAAGAGTAAATGTTACGTTCAAAGAGTTGAACGGTTGCGCAGTGGTGCGATGAACAGTCAAGTAGGGTCTATAAATACCTCTGATGTGGGCGACTGCTCACACTTTTCAAACACTAATATGTTTTTTTCTCAAGTGCTAACTGTTATTACTCGTTACTAAATTCACTGCCGACAATAGCGAAATAGGAGATTAGCGTGTTGATTGCAAAAGCCAAGAAAGCAAAGGAAAGGGACACAGAAGCAACACAAAAACAAGGTTAGTGAATAAGTTTTTGATTGCTTATTGTTTGAGTTTTGATTGATTATATGATAGAAGAATAATAATATGATAAATGAATGATTGTGTATAGTAAATTGGATCGAAAGGGGATTAGTTGTAGCAAATTGACAGAGTTAGGGTTTGGCAGAGGGTTTTGAAATTCTGAAGAAGTTAGAATTATTATCTGTGTGAGGGTGAAATAATTGGTATCGTTAGGTGTTGATAGGCTGGTTCTAGTGTGGGTGATATAATAAATGGGTGGAGAAGAGTGGAGAGAAGTTTCGATTGGTGGCGCTGTTGTTACGGTGCGATTGTAGATATGAGAGAAACTTTGTTTTGATACGGCGAGATTGTCGGGGACGTTATTATTGTTGGGATTTTGGCCGGATTTTACGCCGGAGAAGGGGAAGTATCAATTTTTGAATAATGGTATTTTTGGCGGGAAATATGTAAAGTGTGTTCGAGAAGTCATTGAGATTCCTATAATTCGATAAAAAAGTAAACAAAATTATCAAGTTATTTATGGTACTTATTTAAAATAGAAAAATATTGAGAACTGAGCAGATGTGCTACTTTAATGAAAGATAACAATATAAATTAAATGAGACGAACTAGATCAAGAACTGTGGTTATAAGTATAAATGTAACTGATAGTAGCGGATAGTAAAGCGAATGATTTGTTGGAGAGTAAGCTCAACAAGAATAGTATTATGAATATATAAACTTATGAACATATATATGTATCACATATGATAGATTCTAACTGTTTTAAAAAATATGGAATCTATTGTGCAAGTTCTATTTAAAAATGGCCGAACCAATTCAAAATGATGAGAAAGATATATATGAGGATCTCGAAGATGTAGTACCTCTGATGATTGATGTGAGGAACTGTGTATAACAATTGGGAGGGATATATAAGGTTGGATCGAGTAGTACAAATTTAGGTAGTGTGGAATAGTTTAAAGTAGTGGGGAGGGGGAAGAAGATGTTGAGGAAGGTGAGGAAACATGTTATAGGGAGGGTCTAGAGACTAAAGAGATCTTAAGTTTCAAGAAAAAATATGGTATTCCTGGGGACATAAGGTTGGAAGAGTGTCATTATGAGATGATCGACCAGGAAATACCTTTGAATGGTATTCTGGTTCATCAAGAACAAATAAAGAAGGGTTTGAAACTTCCCCTCAAGGCAGATCAGAAAAGGTTAATGAATTTTTTTAATGTAGCTCCTAGTCAATTTAACCCGAATGTATATTACTTGTTTAGGGTATGTGGTGCAATAAATGGTCGACTTAAGGACAAGGGGGAGGAGTTAATAACTGTGGATGATTTATGTGTGTACTATATGTTGAAGATGAACCCGAAGATACTGGGCTATCGGTACTTGGAGAGGTTCCTGAAAAGACCATTATTTTATGATATGGTGTCAACCGGGGGGGGGGGGGGGGGATATACCGATGAATGCTTACTGGTCTCGGGGAATTACGAGTTTGATAAAAATGACCCTGGAGAACCTCTAAAGAGAAAAATGTTTCACTTAGGTTTGTGGTTAGGTAATTTGTAATTGTGTATATTCGAGTTGTGTGAATGAGATGTAAATTGTTTCTAACTTGTTGATGTTGTTTTGCAGCGTTGAAAGAGGTCGGCAAAAAGTCACAAGTGAAGGAAGAATTGTATAAGGTGAGGAGAGATATTTTTGGCAGGATCGATAACTGTGTTATCTACCAAGAGTTTGTGAATACGCTCTTCCAAGAAGCCGGTCTAAAGAGGTCGAGGGTAAAAGGCTCAGAAGTGCCTGTTATCGACGGAAAGATATCGGCCATGAATAAGAGAGAGCTTTCCTCTGGAAAATTGTTCCTTGGCGGGGTACAATACTGATACATAAATTAATGCAATGTTTGGAGTGTCGTTGGGAAGGAATAAAAAGAAAAGGGTAGTGAGCAATGATGTGCTTCCATTTCTTCCTCATAAGAGGCCGACTCTATAATCGATAATGGAGGAGGTGGCTGGTACTAGGAAAGCAGCAACTGTTGTGGATATGCATCCCCTGCAAAGTTTTGGTAATATGGTCCCGAAGAAGGCCAGTGGGGAGACCTCGAAGAAAAAGTTTGTCAAGGAGTATGAGACGGAGGTCCAGAAGAGTATGGATGCATATACGTCTGGGACGGATGAGTTGAAGGCGGAGCTGGAGAATTACATGGTGGGGATTGATAGTTTGAATACATTCTTCAACGAGGGTCAGAGGAATTTGTCGAAGGTGAGAAACTTTAGTGTTTTTCTACGAATCATAAAATTGATAGGTCACTCGAATATTCATTATATGACTTTGATGCAGATTAAGAAGTTGGTAACTGAAGCTATGGGTCGTGTTGTTGGCAGTGGAGTGATGGCAAACCAGATCATTGCCTATAAAAACATAGAGAAAGATTTAATCATGGAAAAAGCTGAGTTGAATGCCATATTAAATAGGTATAAGCTCGAGGCGAAGAAGGCGAAGGAAGCTACGCTGGGTAAAGTGAAGAAAGTGGTAAAGAAAGAGAAAAAGGAGGTATTGGCATTGCAGAAGACCGCCTATGAAAAAGATGTAAGGGAGCAAGTTGACAATGTGCGAAAAGCTATGGAGCGGGAGCAGGGCAAACTGCTAAATGAGGTGAGGGCGAAGATGAATGAAGAGAAATTAGAGAGATGTATAGAAGTAAGGGAGCATTATCAGGGACAGTATGAGGAGCTGAAAGAAATGAAGAAATTCTACTAGGGTCTAGTAAAAGCGGTGGGTGCTATGTTTGAGGATAGTTCGGATGATGAGGTACCCCAGACACCTGACGTTCATAGGTCGATTAAAGTGATCGATGATGATGTGATGGAGGTTGATGGTGCACGTCAAGGTGAAGTAGTAGATGTAAAGTTTCCCAAAGGTACCCTGAAGTTGAATGAAGAAAAATCTCCCTCTAATATGTTAAACCTTGGGTAAGTTATTTTTATGTGAGACAGGATATAAAAGTGGTCAGTGAGACCGAAACATTTTAATTAGTTGTGTGTGGTGAAACAATATTGTGTTGCTGAACAAGTTTGATGTTTGAAATAATTTTGTGCATGGGTTGTAAATAATTCTAAGTAGAAGATGTGATAAAGTAATTTTATTGACTGTGACAATAGGTTCGAGTAGATAAGTGAATAACGCTTGTTTGCGTGATATGTGAAAGATGGCCATAAAATGGCAAGTAATGAGAATGAGTAGAATATATATATATATATATATATATATCCTAAGATGGGTATCTGGATTTAGATTTAAAAAGAACAAGAACCCTTGGCAGAGATTATTCGATAAGTAAAGAACGCGAAGTAGAATATCCTATAATTGGATATTGTTTACGGAAAATGTGAATGATAGTTGTTAGGTATACTTGTATAAGTAGTGACCAAGAACAAATAAAGATAGCAAGGATTTTTTTTGTCTGATGTATACTTGACAAGTATCAATCGAGAACAAATCAAATAGTAATGAGATTGTTTGTTGGATGTATACTTAAAAAGTATAGATCGCGATCAAATCAAATAGTAATAAGATTATTTATCTGATGTATACTTGACAAGTACCGATCGAGATCAAATCAAATAGTAATGAGATTGTTTGTCGGATGTGTACTTGAAAAGTATAGATCGCGATCAAATCGAATAGTAATGAGATTGTTTGTCCGATGTATACTTGAAAAGTATATATCGAGATCAAATCAAATAGTAAGGAGGAAACTGATAACAAATTTTATTTATTTGAATCGATAAAAATTGTTACAGTGTATTATCTGTAAAATAACTTCAGTTGAGCAGTGTTTCATGGATATTCCAGTTATATTTTGTCTTCAGTCATAAGCTCATAAGTGCCACTGTCTGCTTTGTTACTGACAATATATGACCCTTCCTAATTTTCTGATAATTTTCCAGAATTATTAGGTCGAGTACTATCTTTGATTCATCGTATGACAAGGTCTCCAATACTAAATTTTCGTTCTTGAACTTTCTTGTTGTATGTTTTTTTCAATGTATCATGGTATCGTCTCAAATTCATAATAGCTTTGTCTCTAGTTTCTTCTATCCAATTGAGGTTGCAAAGGAGACCGAGTTCATTATCTTTGTCTGGAATTTTTTGTCGAGTACTAGGTTGATTGAGGTCGGAAGGTATGACTGCTTCGGTGCCAAAAGCCATCATGGATGGAGTGCAACCTGTTGAGACTCGAGGAGAGGTGCGGTACAGAGAACACTGAGTAGTTCGTCAACCCATCTGCCTTTCTTGTCGTCAAGACTTTTGCGTAAATCAGATTTGATGCTTTTGTTAATTGCTTTGGCTTGTCCGTTTCCCTGAAGATAGTAGGGTGTGGATGTTGTGAGTTGGATCTTTTATTTATGGAGGAAAGCAATTACTTTGGCACTGATAAACTATTTGCCATTATCGGAGCATATCATTTGAGGATATCTAAACCTAGTGATGGTGTGCTCCTAAAGAAACTTGATAACTTCATTTTCATTAGTATGGTAGAGAGGATCTGCTTTAACCCATTTTGTGAAGTAATTGGTGGCAACTAGGGTGAACCTTCAGTTTCTCAATACTGGATGGAAAGGTTTAATGATATCGATTCCCCATCGTTTGAATGGCCAGAGATCATTGCTGACATGCAAGCCTAAGGTTGGGCTCTTGATATCCTGGACATGGATTTGACATTTGCAGCATTTTTAAATGAAGCCTTCACAATCCTATCTCATCTTAGGTTAATACAATCCTTGTGTAAAGCGTGTTGTGCTAACAATCTTCCTGAAATATGTGCACCACAGATTCCTTCGTGAAGTTCTCAGATTTTTATTTGAGCTTGTTTATGATAAATGCATTCGATAAGTGGTCCCCCACCTGTGATTCAATACAAGATGTGACTTTGGACAGTGAATCAGGGGTACTTGTCCAGAAGTGATTGAACGTCTTCTTTGTTACTAGGGATGATGCTGGAGTGGAGATATGCATAGAATGGTCTTCTCCAGTCTTCAGGATCATTATCTTCAGTAATGGTGATCTGGAGTGTTGATAGTATATCGAGGCTGGAATGTTCGACGATTTCAATTTCCAAAGATTCTTTTTCACTGTCTCCCAGCATGACAACGATGTAAGCTAATGCATCGGCATGCCAATTTTCCTGTCGGGGTAAGAAATTATTGCAGGTTTGAATCTCTTCATCTTTTCGTCGACCAGTGCTGCATAATCAACCATTTTTTCAGTTGTTTTGAAAGTTTTGTTGTAATGATTTACCACGAGCAAAGAGTTGACATAGACTGCTAATTCTTATGCTCCGAGAGTAAGTGCGAGATCGAGACCATGCAAAGTTCCTTTATATTCGGTCTCATTGTTGGTGGCATAGAAGTTCAATTTGATAAATTTCTCGATTCGATGATTGGAAGGCGTAACGAGGACGATGCCAATCCCCGATCCTTGTGGTCCTGCTGACCCGTCTGTAAAAAGTTATCAACATGAACTTTTGGACCATGCGTCAGGTTTTGCTACTGAGTCATTTGTAAAAATTTCTTCAAGTTCTTCCCAATCGGGGACTTAGACCGGAAAATCTGCCAAAAAGTCGACAACTGCTTGTCCTTTGATTGATATTTATGGTTCGAAGGAAATGTTGTATTCTCAAAGAAAGACTGACCATTGCAGGATTCGTCGAGATTTTTCTATTTTGGAGAGTACTAATTTGAGGGTGTACTTGGTATTGATCTTGATGGGATGAGCTTGAAAGTGGAGACGAAGTTTTTGAGAGCTGTAGACTAAAGTGAGTAGCTATTTTTTATTTTTTTAGCATACCTTTTTTCAGAAGGCATAAGTATTTTGCTGATGAAATAGATTGGTTTTTCTATTTTGTCATCTTCTTGAATAAAGACAGAACTGATTGAATCTTTAGTTGTGGATAAATACATTATAAGTGATTCACCATTAATTGGAGTACTCATTATAAAAGTATGCCCCAAGTATCGTTTAAGATCTTGGAAAGCCATTTCAACAGTCAGAAGTCCAAATGACCTCTTTTTGATGTTTGCTCGAAAGATGAGTGGGGTTGCCATGAAGGAGGTAAAAAAGTTTGCATCGATCAGATAACTTTGAGATAAATCTGTGCAAAGCGGCAATTTTGCCTGCAAATTTTTAAACGTCTTTTTTTGATCGAGGGGATGGCATTGCCATGAGTGCTTTGATTTGTGTGGGATCAATCTCGGTCATTTTTTTGCTGACCAGATGTCCCTGGATTTTACCAGATGCGACTCCAAATTGATATTTCTCTGGGTTAAGTTTCATTTGGTACTTACAAAAGATATCGAATATAGTTTGGAGGTTACTGGAGTGGTCCTCTCGCTTCAGGCTTTTGCAGATCATATCATCGATGTAGACCTCCATAATTGTGCCAAGATGATCTTTGAACATTTTAGTCACAGGTCTTTGGTAAGTAGCGCCTACATTTTTTAAACCAAAAGGCATGACTGTGTAACAGTAGAGACCTCTGTCCATGACGAAGGCTGCTTTTTCCTGATCATCTTCGGCGAGTAGAACCTGGTTATAACAGGAGGCTGCATCCATCATAGAAACAAGTTCATGTCCTGTGACTGATTCGTGAAGTTGCACAATAAGTGGTAGCGAAAAACTATCTTTAGGTGTGAACTTGTTAGGTTCTGTGAAGTTAACACAAACCCCGATTTTGCCATTTTTCTTTGGAACTGCGATGATATTAGAAACCCACTTCGGATATTTAACTTCCCGAATAAATCCTACCCGAAGGAGTTTATCAATTTCTTCCTTTACTGCATCTCAAAGTCGAGGGGCCAGATTCCATCATTTTTAAATTATAGCTTTCCTGTCGAGAAGGAGGTTGAGTCTGTAACAAGCAATTGAAGGATCGATGCAAGGCATTTCTTGGAAAGTCCAGGCAAAAATGTTAATATTCTTCTTAAGTAGCTGTATCATGGTCTCCTTTTCATCGGTCGATAATTTGGAGCCGATGAAGGTTGTATGCCCTGGACCATCAAGTTTAACAGATTCGACCATCTCGGTGTTATGTTGCTCGAATGTCGCTGACTCCTCATGTTGTAGTTGCTATGCTTTGAGAAGTTTGATTGTATGAGGGTTAGTTGTGGTATTCTCGCATATTCTTGTAACTGTTTGGCCGCCTTTGATTTCATATATACCGTGAACTGTTGGAAAGCACCGCACTAGATGGAAAGTAGAAGGTACTGTTTTGATTGAATATTTGGATTCGGCATCGATGACAAGAAATTTGACGAACGTAGTTTTAGAAAGCGCCGCCTTTGATGTCCCAAAATTCCCAAATATTTGGATTCGGCATCGATGACAAGAAATTTGACGAACGTAGTTTTAGAACCTGCCTGAACTGGCAGAGTGATTTCTCCTGTAGCTGATTCTTTCGATCCATTAAAGCTCGTAATTGTTGTTGTGAAAGCTTTTACCGAATCTATAAGGCCGAGGACTTCAATCGCTCTCCTGAACAGCACATCTGTGGCGCTCCCGGTATCAACAAGGAGCGTATGGAGATAGTCTTGCCTGTGGGCCATCATGAGGGTATTTAACATGGCTTGTATCACAGTCTTTAAAGGTGATTTGGTAGGGACACTTTTATTTGCTTATGCTTGGGAAAAGCTTTGATGATTTGTTCGAGGAGGTCATTTTACAACAAGACGTAATCCGATCGTCTTATTTTTTCTTTTTTTCCCTTTCTTAATTTTGATCATATACAGGTGGCGAGCTTGCCCCTGGTCCTGATTTTGCTCGATTTCTTTATTTTTTGCTTTATTCTAGAGGAACTTTTGGATGCCGATGACATAATTATGGAGTCGTCCAGCTAATAAGATACGACAAAAGATTTGTATAAAAGAATAACAAGTGTCAATCTCGTGGTTGTGTACATTGTGATACTAACATAGTTGTCTGTTGGGAAAATCAGGTATTGTTTGTAGTGCGTGATAACACTCATCTCCCTTTATCATTGGCATGATAGCGGAGAGAGTTGTTATTATTGGTGGTAGAATGGGGACAGGTCTGTTGGGTTTGTCGTCCCTTCTTCTATTAATGTTGGTATTTCTGTCGCGTTGTTTAGGTACTTCAGGAGGAACTGTTCGTTGAGACGGGGTCAAAGATGTTTCTCGAGAACGGATTGCAGATAAAATTTTCATCTTATCTTTTTTTGATCGCTCAAGTTCGATGTATGCATTTACCACATCAATCATCTCAGTGATTGTATACAGCTTGTGTAGAGTAAGTTCTTCTCGAACTTTTAAGCCAATGTGTAGGGCGGAGGTGAATGCTAGAACGACGATCTTAGGCTCTGATTTCCCTATCTTCCTTGTTTCCTGTAAGAAGTATTTAAAAATGTTTGTCAGGGACCCTTTCGCGCCTTGCTCGAAGTAAAACAAGGAATCGACGGTGATTTTTCACTTTCTGGCATGAGTGTAATTGGATTCGAAAAGATGCTGCAACTGGATGAACGTGGTGATTAAGGCCTCTTGAATAGTATGAAGCCAACGGAGCGGTTCTTCTTTTAGGCTCATGTTGAAGAGTCGACATAACATGTGGTCGAGTTTGGAATATAACACAGTTGCAGCTTTGAAATGTTGAACATGTGTAAGCGGGTCGGTCAAGCCTGCATACTGAATAAATTTGGGCATATGGAAATTTTCTAGGATGGGCATTACTTTGAGATGAGGGGATATAGGATTCGTCTCAATCCTATCAAGCACGGATCTTCGACCTGGAATGTCAGAGTTAATTGCCTGGATCCTGTTGCTGAGGTCATCTAAGGTAACGAATTGTTGTGGGGGAAATGGTACAACTGCAATCTGAGGAACGAAATCTCCCTATCCTTCCGGTCCCAATCAATCGCTAATTGGCCTTCTTTCAGGTGGTGGGGTTTGATGACGCGTGCGTCGACTTCCTTGAGTTATCGATGCTGAGGATGTGAGGCCAAATTGGCGGGAGGCTCTGTTTGGGTTCCCGGATCTTGATCGGGTAATCCGTGGCTCGTTATCTCTCGGTGGATCATCGCATTGAATTGCTCTTGATCTATGTTCACTTTGGGCGAGGGGAGGGGAAGTTTGCTGACCAGTGAGCTGATCCTGTGTTCTCTTCAGTCGTTCTATTTCTTTTTAATGTGTCTGACTTTGTTGATCTAAGGTTTTTTGCCGTTCGTCTCTCTTTTTCTTAAGAGCTTGAGCGTGAATGCGCTGATCTTCCATTCTTTGGGCCTTTTCTGTGGCCATTTGTTGCTGCAGCTCGAGTATGGCACTGTGTAGATCAATAGTTCCTGGGATTTCCTGATCTCTGACGATATTAGATTGGCTTTTCTGGTTCATGTTTGTCATTGGAAGGTGTTTTAGATCAGTGAAGGTAAAAAAATGTGTGGTATTCCCACAGACTATACCAATTATAGTGGCGTATTTTCCAAGAGGAGAATCTTTGCCAATACTAATTTGTAAAGAGAGATGTAATAATGCTAGATAGACTTGATTTTACATGGAAAACTCAGTAAAGTCTGAGAAAAATCACCTCCTCGTAGAGGATTTTGATGTAAAATCCAGTATGATGCTAGTTATTACAAGTTTTAGAAGTGATGTGGGTGTTATGGAATAAGAATGGAAAAGATTGCGGTCCTGTAATATCTATTCTCTGCCTGTATTTATAGTCATACAGGCAGTCTTACAAAAAGAAAGAAATAGTCTCCTATTCCAGGAGGAGTAGGCAAACTTCCCAGATCTCTAACAATTCTCTCTTGACCAAGCTTCAACGACTACTTTTGGTAAGTCGAGTACTTATGGTATCTTCTAGAATGCTGAGTTGTCTTCGACTATAAACTATCTTTGAATATCTTTGACTACACCGTGCTGGCTTACTCTTGTCGAATCCGGGGAATATGCTACTACAAATGCCCCATTCTCGACAGAAGTACTTGTGGTTGTATCGAGAAGAAAACTAGAAGTTGAAGAGGTTGCCGAATATTTGCTGAAGTTATCATATGTCATTATCGAGGTCAAGGTGAACTCTATCTGGTCAAGTCATTCTCAAGGTGTAATTAATGCGGTACATTGAATCTGGCAGAAGGAAATTAGGTATAAATAAGGGTTAATAAAGGTATAAATCGGGGCTATTACGACTGTCTGTGTTACTATTCTATGGACATCGTCAGGTATGTGTCGTTTCTCTTATTCTTATTGGTTATTTCCCCTAATTTATGCATTACTGTCTATCTTTGCTATGCATGTGCATGTTCAGGATTTATTTATCTGTCATATATTCATCTAATGCTTAAGTTACTTGGTATCACTTATTCATAACTAGTTCCAACTGTTCCTGACTCTAATCGTAAGTGGAAACCTTGAGAGCAAATGTAGAGTCTTCATTACATAACATTATGTGTGGATCTAACCTTTTGTGCAAGCTTTGAGTATTGCTAAATGAATTCTTTCCCGTAAAATCTCTTTTTGTTTCTGATCTCATTATTTTCTACATTTGTCAATTGCTGGTGGTGACATCTAGTTCAAGTTAGTTTAATAGACCATTCCCTATACTTGATTCGAGACGAAAAAGATATTATGTGAGACCGAAGATATGATAATAGGCTTTTTATTGTTATACCTTTTTTACCTTCGTCTATGCTTACCCAAAATTTTATCTGTTTGTAGCCCTTTTGTGCCTTAAAATATGCCATTCATTTTCTATCCAACTCCTTTTAACCCTTTTGTTCTGAGACGGTTCAGTAAAATCCAAGTGAAGGAAGGAGGGAAGACCATGTTCTTGCTAGAAGAAGAAGAAGAAGAAGAAGAAAAAAACGTTCGAACGATGTCTATAGTCGTTCGAACGACCATTTCACATCCCACTGAAAATTTGGCCCAAGACCTCAATTCATTCGAACGCACTTCATTTTCATTTGAACGACCATTTCTCATCCCACTGGAAATTTGGCCCAAGACCAAAATTCGCTCGAATGTCCTTCATATTCGTTCGAACGACCATTTCTCATCCCACTGGAAATTTGGCCCAAGACCTCAATTCGTTCGAACACCATTCATTTTTGTTCGAACAAAATATGGGAAATCTATTCTTGTTTATGGTTTTCAAACTACTCTCTTGCTTCGAGATGTGAGCAATTGTAAAGAATTTTCCTAGTATGTAAAGAAAGAAGGGGAGAAAGTATAATCTGAAGCCGCAAAATGCTAGTAAAACATCTAATCCGTCATGTTCCTTCCCTTGCCTATATTATACCTTTCAAGACCTATTTGATCTTAAGTTTAGCACAGTCAGATTAGTGGAGATAAGAGATAGGGATTCTCTATTAGTTAACTTCACACCATCATAAAATAATTGCTTTTCCATCCATGAGATCATCAGTTAAATAGCACCGTTTTTTATTATTATGAATTCTTACCTCCTGTTTATTGACATTCATAATTCCTTAGAGTGATATCTAGTAAATTTTTAGTGACATATTTCCATTATAGTGATCTTCATACGTCTACCTGTCAGAATCTTGATTGGACTTCACACACACACACCAAGTTCTTTTACATTATTTTGTTTATTGATCAATGCTATTTTCTATATCATGTATCCGTTGTGCTTTTAGATTTAACTCGGCATATTTTGAGGGGGAGTGTGTTTTGTAGTTGTCTGTTTATCTCGTAAGTCTTGTGTCTCATCTTATGTTTACCTATTTTCATTCAGTCGTTCGAACAAGTCTTCTGTTCGTTTGACCAAGTTTTTTTTATTCAAATTCTTAAAACAAAAAATTTGTTGAGTCAGCCTATCGTTCGAACGACTTGTCGTTCTATTATTAAGTTCTAACTTTATTTTCTTTTCCTCTTTCTCTCGCTCTCTAAACCGAGCTCCACCACTGCGTTTTTTATTATATAAGCTTGATTTTGGGTCTCGATTGGAAGGGAGTTTGTTGGGTTTGGTATCTCCTCTACACTTCCACTTTCAATTCAAAGTTTGGAGTTCCAATTTGGTAAGTTCTGCATCTGATTTCTCTCGACTGTTGATTGTGCCCTAGCTCTTCTTTTGTTATGCTTCTTGGGTCTAATTGTGGTAAAATTGTATGCTGAATCCTTTAAGTTGATTACTAAACCTCTGTGATTGTTGGAATTACTTGCATTACAAGATTGTGGGGTTGTATTTTTACTGTTTGCAGGGGGTATTTTGTGTATGATTGTTTGGGTGCATTACTGAGTATAATTAGTGAATAATTGGGGGATTGGAGTTTAGGTTGTTTATTGCAGTTTTTGGGTTGTGATTGTAGTTGATTGGGTTCCCCGGTTAGGTTTGGGGAGGTGGTGGTGTTTTTTCTTGTAGGTTGTGTAGTTGGAGTTTTATTGGTTGTAGTAGTTGTGATTGTTGCTTGGGTTATTGTTGGTTTGACAGACAGATTTCTTGTTGGTATACGCTATGGCTCCTCGGTTACGGGGAGGAACAAAGAGGTTACATTCTAATTCAATCGATATTCTTGATGGTCAGCGAGCCGGGGATAAACTGGTACATTGGAGTATAGAAAAGGGTTTTAGGGATCGCCCAATTGTAAGTGAACACATAGTAGATATTCTCAGTGTTTCTGCAGTTAGTGAGAGATTTGCGAATGTTTTTGCAAAGTTTGAAGAGAAAGATTGGACCAAGATTCTAACTTCTACAGGGAAGGTATATCCTCGCATAGTTCACCTATTTTATGCTTCTCTGCAAGTGGAATCCGCCAGTTCACTCCATGATTGTAGTTTTTCAGTCACTATTGATGGGGAAGAGTTTACTGTTACTAGGGGCATTCCTTATTCTATCTTAGGTATCTCTCTGGTCATTCACATTTCGAGGTGTGTTTGGCCAGTGACGTCTTATCCATGATCACCCTATTCTTCTAAGAGGGAGTTTATGGAGGAAGAGCTAGATGTTCTTCCTGAGCTGAATACAATGGTTATTGACATCACTTTTCAACATAATTTTTATATTAGATCAGGAACTGTGACTCGGAAGATGTTAGATGATGAGTCTCTATTGGTACATCATATTGCTATCTCTAATATTCTCCCAAGATCACAAAAGAATGAACTTTATGAGAGGATGAATATATTTTTCTATGCCTTCAAGAATACTGTGGACGTTGATCTCCCAAACATTATCATTGCAGAGATGATAGATGCCAGCACCAAAATGGCGACTCGTAGTTTATTACTTTTTACTCGCCTTGTGATCGAGATTTTGCAAGAGGTTGGGTATACAGTATTTCCTGATGAGCATGAGGATACCAAAATGGAAAGATTGAATGTGAGTAACTTTTATAGGAGTGCATCTCATTTACCTTCTGCACTACCATATGATCCTGCTCCTCCAGGTGAGCACATAGGTTCCTCTAGCTCAGCTGCATAGCCTCAGGGGTTTTTAACCATTCAGGAAGTCGGGAGTATGCTTCAGACTTTGACAGTGGATATGGGGGTGATGCAGACTAGGTGGACTGATATGGATACACGACTGGGATCTCTTGAAACGCGTTTGGATGGACTGGAGTCAGATGTTGCATATATTTGGTGGTTGCAGGAGGCGTCTATGTATGATTTTGAGGATACTTGATCACATAGGGTGTCTCGTGTTTCTGTTCTCTATTTAGTTTTTAGTTTTTGGTTCGTCTCATTGAGACTGGTTTTGTTTTGAGAACTCTTATGATAGGTGTCTTTGTACTAACATTAGAAGTATGCTTAATACTGTCTTTTGTTTTTTTCTTTAATTGTCTATTGGGTTTATTCTCTTTTTTTGTTTTTGATAGTAGATTACGGTTATTAGTTGTTTCTTCTGTGACAAAAAGGGGGAAAAATATGTGTCTCTGACAGGAAAGCAATTTGAATGGATATATGATAATGCTTTTCTGGTTTGATTTTTTTTATGATTTCTTTCATAATTTTGTGATTCTCAGTTTATAAATATTTTATGTTCTTCTTTCCACATATATTATAAACGATTTTGCTGAGTGTGCAGGTAATAAGTATCAAGATTTCTGAGAGAAGTATTGAGATGTAAGAAAATATCATCCATAGAAGAGGTCTAGAGATTAAACCTGTTCATGAAAGGGGTGGTGTCATTCCAAGGTCTAGACTGTCTCTGTAGCTGGGAAGTACTACAGAGTAATGTACAGGTCTAAATTTGTATTTACCATGAAATGAACCAAAGGGGGAGATTGAAAGGTTTTGGTTTGTCTCATTTTGTGTATGTAAAGGTCCGTGGTTATCTCAGTCGAAGACAGTGACAGGATGAACCAAGAAGAAGAATCTAGGGCTGAAGAATGGAATTGCCGAAGTCTAATATTGTCGAAGTCATTCGAACGAGCTTAGATGTCGTTCGAACGAATGGTCATGTTTCTAGGGTTGAACCAATTATCGTAAAGTCGTTCGAAAGAGCTTGGATGCCGTTCGAACAACCATTTACCGACTCCCTGGAATTTTGGCCTAGGAGTCCAATTCGTTCGAACGGGCTTGGATGTCGTTTGAACGAGTCTCAAGAAAAACTGAAACTCTATTTAAAGGAAACGTTGCATCTCTTCTCTGTTTCTCCTTTTTCCTCTTTTCTTTGGCAACAAGTTATTTTGAGAGAGCTAAAATTCTTTTATCAGAAACACAACTTGACATTAATAAAAGCCTAAAAACATTGAGGTTGATGATTAAGTTTTCTAGAGTGATTCAAGAAGGGTGATACGTGGTGTGAGATCAATGAGCATCGTTGCGAGAATGAAGGGGACAGGGCGTGAAGCTTTGATCAGAAGAGAGATAATCATGAGACGAAGTTATCTAGTTTGTAAGTATAATTCAGATTAAACTCTTTTTGATTAGTAGATTTTTGGTTCTCGTGTACATCGACAATGACCTGTGGTTTTTCTCCTGAGTAAGGAGTTTTCACTGGGTGAACAATTGCTTGTGTTGTTTAAATTTCTTGTCTTTACTTTTGATTGTTTATGATTAATCCTAGAGTATTAATTGATAGAATTAGGTCTGACCTATTTCTCAAAATACGTTAAATACCAAGCACATAGAATTTCACTCTCTACCTCTCCCTATCCCCTCTCTTCCTCTCTATCTCTTATCTCTCTCCCACCCTCATACAACTCTCTCTCTCTATTTCTCCCTCCTCTCTATCTCTCCCTTATCTCTCTACCTCCCCCTCTCACCTCTCTCTCCCCCACCTTTATCTCTCTCCCTTTCTCCCTCCCCCCTTATCTCTCTACTTCTCCCTCTCACCTCTCTCTCTATCCCCCCTCTTTCTTTCTCTATCTCTCTCTTATTATTTGACACTTCGTTAAAATGGTTCAAAGTGGCCAATTTAAACGCGGTTAGCTTCTGCTTTTCCCCCCTACAAGAACTAGTCGAATTAAACTAAGGAAGCCAAAAGTGTAATCAGATTCCTTAAGAGTAGAGGACTGGGGGTGTTAACCTTGTTGGGGTATTCTTGGGGGAGTTGTGATGTGTGTTACATGTTCCTTTTCTCTTTGATTTATTACTCAAATAATGCTTAAATTCATGAAGAAGAAAACAAGGAGCAAGAATAAATGTGTCACGCCCCCAAAATTGGCTTCTTAATAAACTATTAAGAATACGAATTTTGAGGTGTAACGTCGAGCATCTCGAAGATGAACCCCAAAAGACGTACTACAATTTAAAAAAAATGTAAATACATCTACAACACTATAAAACTACGTAGCGAAAGAATAATCTAAAAAGATATTGAAATGATTACCACACTGGTAACTAGAACTCTAAAACTGGAAAGTCCAGCTTGCTCCAACTCATTACCATCGTTATTGCAATAATTCACCTAAAAAAGTATATGCGTAAGGCGTCAGCAAGCAACGCCTAGCAAGTACCAATATCCAAGGTCATAAGAAATGATAGACCAAGATAATCACTGAAAAAGAGACATGAAGAACCCAGCAAAATTATATGAGAAGATCAACCAAGCTACGAGTCCTAAAGAAAGTGGTCTAAGTAAAACCAATATCCTAGCAAGATACCAGCGATAGATGTGGAAAGAGAATTAGGGAGTCAAGAACTCAGGGTCACTTTTAATTTAGTGGGACCACACTCTCACACTCATCTGTAACTAACAGAAACGTATCCCTTATTGTTGAGCCAGGGATTGGCGGATTCCTTTTTATTGAGCCAGGAATTAGCGGGTAATACACCTAATCAGGGTGATTAAGGAGTTTCAACCTGCAGGTCTAAAGCCTAATTTATTTTCACTTTTAGGGATCTATGCCCACGGGGAGTATTCACAAAGAATATCAAAGCCGATACGTAACTAAGGTATAATTTTGGGGGCTTGCAACCCTGGAACATTGACTAGCAGTAACTGAATATTTTGTTTAGAGAATCAAACCCAAGGATCCTAACAGCATAGCCCTACTGTGTACATTAACTCGAAGTCGTCCAGCGGACTGGAAATGAAGAGGTTTGACTCCTAAAAGAATCAAACGATTTGTCTGCCCCTGTCTAATCAACATCTAGGACTATATCAAAAGACCTACTGCTCTTACGACGAGATGATCTATCTACCATCACTTTAATAACAAATAGGGACTCTGTCAAATGAAGTAAAGCTTCAACATCCAATGATCTCTCTGTCAATATGATAATATCGAATGGAAGTCTTAAACCTAAAAATAAATCTAAGTTACGTACTACAAAATCATGGAAAATCCATTCTTTGAAATGGTTGTCACAAAAGGCAAACCAAGGGATTACCTAAGTTTGCTCTAAACTAAAAGACTTACCCTAAAGTTCGAAAGGATATATGATTTTTGCTAGTCATCCCAAATATAGATGACTAGTAATAATGCCTTCTCAAGGTCATCATGTCCAAAACAGTCCCAACCTAATAAATTCTATACCTCGATATAAATTCTCAAGAAACTATTGTTATACGGCACTCGTCTCGTCTTTAATGTATAATAAAAAATATCCAAGTCAGATACAAGCTAAGCTCTATCAAAATCAAGTTGTACTCCATAAGCCACATATTGAATATTATCTACATCCTGAGTAAAACTACTTGCACTTATAGAAGTTACCAAATTCTATCAAACATATCACGTTGATCCCAGATCTACACTCTGTGGTTAATTACATGTGAAGCTCTATAAACACGTTTATCTAAAGCATCTACACCTACAAAAGTTAACCAAAAACTTAGGGTACTAAAACAAAGACCCCTAATAATAATATAACTGTCATATCCATTTCCGACATGAAAATTCATCAATAAGATGTGCATCCAACAACTTACTTCTTCTTTATATCTGATCCAATGCCTATTTACTGAATCGACAAAAGATAATTTCACTCCTGAATTTGGTTTCCTTAAGGACTTGTATAACACAAATCGTATGTAAAGATCTATGAAGTTTCCTATAGTAATGACTGATATTTGAATCCCTCGATCTTCATGAGTTTCTACTACTAAAGAAGTACTTTAAGATCACTATTTTAAGCCATAAAATGGCAATCTTTCCATGATAATAAGTATACACTAAAATACAATATGGATTACTCTTATCTAAAATACAACTACTCACAATAATCAGACTTGGAGAATATAATGAAAGCTTATGAATCTAACTGGTTTATCTAAACTAATTAAAGGGCACATGTGAAACAAGTATCTCTATATCAACTCATAATTTCTAAAACTGCAACCATTCCATACAGTCTTTAGTAATAAAAAGGAAAGAGATCTAACTCGTGCTTTCAATTATAGCATTAGGAATACGGTTAGCGAATATTGATTATTGGAATCTAATGATGCATACAACCATGGATATGAGTGTAGTGGCATGTTTTTCGGAAGGAGAATCTTCACCAATACTTATTTGTAAAGAGAGTACAATAAAACTAGATAAACAAGATTTTACGCAGAAAACTCAGTAAAGGCTGAGAAAAACCACGACCTCGAAGAGGATTTTGATATAATATCCAGTAACATGCCAGTTATTATACATTTTAGAGTGAAGGTAGGTGTCTTAAGTAAGAATAGTAAAAGATTGCACTCCTGTAGTATTTATTCTCTGCCTGTATTTATTGTCATACATACAGTTTTACAAAAAGAAAGAAATAGTCTCCTATTCTGGGGGGAGTGGGCGAACTTCGTGGATCTCTAACAGTTCTCTCTTGACCAGGCTTCAGCGGCTACTTTTGGTAAGTCAATTACTTATGGTATCTTCTAGAATGTTGAGTTGTCTTCGACTATAAACTGTCTTTAAATATCTTCGACTACATCGTATTGGCTTACTCTTGTCGAATCTGGAAAATATGCTACTACACATCCCTTATACGCACAATTGACATTGTTGTATGATCGCCACATCGATTGGTCATTATAGAATGAGTTGAATTGGTTACGTACCTTGAACCAAAATGTAGCAGTTTTTTAGTTGTTTGTGGTAGTGAGGTTTTGAGACACCTGAGACCAAGCGCATGCGAGATTCACGAAGTCATCAGACGTCTAATTTTTGGATTTCTTGTATCTTTATTTTTCATCATCAACTTCATCCTCAACCTCAACTACATCCTCAACTATAATAGGTGTCGATGCCGTCTTTCTTTTAGGTTTAAATCAGATTGACAATCAGAGATACAACCGATAATGTATTAAGGTTTAAATCATTTAAATCCCATGTATCTCTTATCGGCGTGGTACTTAAACTTCTATCGGAAAAATCAATTTGAGATAAAAAAAATATGAATTCCCCAGTTGAGAGTACGTGCCCGTATGAGCATCAAACTTAGGGTAATATCCTTGGGTTTGGTAATGAAGATTATAATTAGTTCTTTGGGCATCAAATTGAGATTGAAAATGAATGCCAGGTGGTGGGAATAGTTGACGAATATAGTGATCGCGATATTGGGAAGGGTTAGGCATTTATGATGCATCAAATGCGCCGAATTGAGTCGGTAATAAGTTCTCTTGTTGGTTCGTATTGGAGGATTGTGAGAGGTTTTGAGAATTAAATTAGGAGCTTGAGGATGATATGGTGGTTGTGTTTGTAAGCTAAGGAAGGAGGAGAGTGTAGAAGATTAAGAGAAGAGATTGTATGAGATGAATAACCTTTATAGATGATAAAAACTAGTCGTTGAGCTATTTGGCCAACAAGTTTGCCCCAAAAACTAGCCGTTGAGCTAGTTGGCCAACAAGTTTCCCCCAAAAATATAGCGGTTTTGATCACCAAAAAGACCAAGTATAAAGAGGAGGTGATAAAACAATTGAGTAATGATAATTTTTGAGGAGGTCATAAAACAACTAAGTATGAAAAGGTCATAAAACAACTAAGTATGGAGAGGTGGTCATAAAACAACTAAGTATGAAGAGGTGTTTGTGGAAATGCCTACAGGAAAGTTTCATAAAAAAAAAACTAAATATGGAAAGGGGAAGCATTTCAATCAGGCACTTTTTGAATAGTTTAGAACTGCGTGGCAAATAAAGGGGACACGTGGCTTAATTTAGTCACCCAATTTACCCCGCAGTTCTGAACTGCCGGTAAGATATATAGCTCAGATTAAGCCATGTGTCCCCCTTGTTTGCCCTGCAGTTTTGAACTGCGCAGCAAATGTCTGCATGAAATGTCATCCTTCCCCTCTCCTTAGTTTTTTTTGTAAACCTTTCTTTTAGGCATTTTCTCAAACACCTTCCCTTGCCCTCTATTGTGTGTGCATCTCTTCATACTTAGTTTTTTGTTTCTCTAACTCTTTTAGGCATTTCCTCAAACACCTTCCCTCTATTACAAAATTATCATTACTTAGTTATTTTATGAGCTCCTCTCTATGGGGCATTTCTTAAAACACTTGAAAAAACTAAGTACGGATAAACATATTTAAAGCAAACACAAGTATCACAACATATAATTCTCAAACATAACGCATAATCAATTAAACGTAGTTTAAACATAACATATCAAAGTTTTGAACAAAATATAGCATATCAAAGTTTAAACATAGCATATCAAACGAAGTTTAAATATAATATAATCAATTTTATGGCCTAAGTAGGACAACCTCTCTTCGTTTGGCAGGCACATCCACTACATGCGGGACTCTTGTCATAACTACATTGCATATTAGGCTCTGTCTGGTAGTTGATGGACATATCGGCTAGTCTCTCTCCTGTGACTCAGAGACTATTCCTCTAACTCCACTGTGCATTTAACGTATCGCCTTGATTCTTCATATGTCACATACCGCATTCCAATGGTTTGATGCCACAACTTATCCACTGTATAACTATGTAGACATGAGTGAGGTACCTAAAAGGCCAGTATTGGCATCTGCCTACGTTCTCTGCTGGTTCCCGCCATATCCATGAACCATCCCATATCATGATCCTCGTCGGTCATATCAATACCATAGTTTTTTACCTGAGAAGACATAGTTAAACTCGAAGTAGGTGGCACCAGTACATCGGGCCTAACTAGATCACGCCCGACCATCCATATATTTCTGGCCATCTTGACTAAAGTACAACCATTCTTAGAATTTGGATGAGCCGAACGCCAATAT
This sequence comes from Kingdonia uniflora, assembly GCA_014058105.1. NCBI lineage: Eukaryota > Viridiplantae > Streptophyta > Magnoliopsida > Ranunculales > Circaeasteraceae > Kingdonia > Kingdonia uniflora. Next base: position 6,383,709 of record JACGCM010001726.1, read on the forward strand.
GTCATGTAATCTACGTCATCAATGAGATAATTATTTCCATCGCAGAAGTTTAGATCTTTGAGTCCCTGATAGAACTCTCGATCGTATCGCAAAAATTCTATAATCTCTTTGGGGGTCATAGGGAACACTATCATACCTAATATTCTGACGCATACACCGGTCTCCTAAATACCAAAGCGTACCATTCTCATATGGGACTAAAATCAGTAGAACCCTATTCGAACTAAATATTTTGGCATGTCTTACCTCTGGACATATTGATTGTCTAGACTCACCCATGGCTGCCAATCAATGTTACTTCTGTCCTTCCATTCAATCATTTCTCTTATCATAGTAAAAGGATCCCGAATTATCTCTTTCATCTCTCCACGTATTCATACGGGGATAAACATAGTTGAAGTTTGAAACCTTCACCAGATACATTCCAACCCGACAGTACTAAAAAAACTAGAACTTCAACATCGTAAAGAAGCTTGTGACCAATTTTTTCATATTCCTATTCTTCAGAACTGATACTTCATCTAGTCCCCTATACAAAACTACAATAATTAGAGTACCCCAGTCAAACTTTAACGTACCTATAATATGGTAGTCTATCAAAGCTATAAGATAACCCACCTGAAGAGATGTACTAGCATTTGAGAATAAGATATTACCAATCAAATACACAATAAATGCACTCCCGTACACTATATCCATGTCTTGGTTATAATTGTTGAGTTCAAGATTTAAAATTGCTTTCCACGTTTTCAAATACGCGAGAGTGATGCTACCAAACTTGATATCATTATTTGTGATTCCAGAGAACATCTTTTCAGCTTCATCGAACCTCGAGTACTTATCGTCGTACAGGAGTTTAAGACCAATCCTATAAAATAAGCCCATTACCATGACGAAGTCTAATGGCATATAGCCAAGTTCCTCACAAGGGAAGTGAAATATATGGGTAGAAGGCTATCACCATTCCAAGAGAGCATGAATCAAGCGGTTATTTGAGTTTCCCGCCTTAATTGACAAAAACTCTTCAAAACCCATATCGTCGGCCAACCTCTTCAACGTTAGATACTTGGCAATACATTGGTACCAGTTCAATACCTTATATAGTGATCCCCTACATTATATTTGATCTCAGTTTTGAATATAAAAACACATTAACACTTTAAATTTTCATTCTGGTATTTTGTCGAACATTGCACAATCAACGTTAATAATACTTAAATTTTATCTAGAAAGTTTTCCAGCATTTCCTCCGGTCCAATAGAAATCCAGGAGAATATCAACTCGGTACAAATCCTCGAGGGTTGGGACAGGTTCATTTTTCGTGAGGTGTAACGGCCACATGTTAGTTACCAATTTTTCCCCCTTCGCTTAACTTCGGAGGTTACATTAGGTCTTATTTTGGGATATACATAGCCCAGTTGTAAACTAGACTCTCCCGACATTGCAATTTATTTAATATCGTTTAATTTGGTAGGAAAATGTAGGGGTTGGGAATATGTTGGTTTTAGGTGATTATGGTTTGGAGGGAAACTTGGGGAATAAAATATGAAGTATGAGGGGAGCGAGTGGCTTTTTCTTTGCAGTTGATGTCGTACAGTTCATATTAAATCAAAAGTAGCTACACTGCACTGTCTGATTGGTTATCACTCCTCACATTTTAGAACTCCGTGTATGGGTTAAAGAGTTACGATGGAGACACGTGGCTAGATCTCTAACATTGGTTGTCACCCGCAGTTATGAACTACGGTGAGTAATATTCACCTTGTTTTAGTCCAGAACTGTTGTGGGGTAGATTGGGTTTGGAGTGGGTTTGGGAAAATTCACCCACCAAGCTGCTGCAGATGCTCTTATAATACATTTCTAGATCCGAGATCACTCCAAACTTTTGATGTCGATTACCATATAATTATTTTTTCTTTTTTTGAAGATAAAAGTGTTTTTATTTAAAACTAGGAGAAGACAGGATCTACAAGAGTTTTAAGGTTACATGTAGGTTAACCCTATAAGGAACAACTAACTACCATGTAACTTAAGTTGAGCTAAATTATGAACAGGAAAAGAAAAGGCTAGAGGTAGATGCCCAAACTTAATATCAAAAAATAAAGCACTCTCTGTTAAATATTTTATATATTTATATTACCGATTCGAATTATTGTGTGGCAGGAACTGATGTACATTTGAGTTATGACCGTTCGAAGTGATTTAAATTGGGTCGTGACTGTTGGAGTAATTTAGTTATGTCTTTTCGAAGAGGAACAACCAATAGGTACAAATGGTCTATACATTACGATTCCTACTCTACCTAGAAGACACAATAAATTCATGTATATATATATCTCTCTCTTGGCATCATCTGTTCTAGTTTTCACAATGTGTTCTTTGGCTGGATCGATACATTCACATCTCAAACCCAACATCCTCCATTGTATCCTGAGAAAGAAGTTTTGTTTTTATCCCATTGTTTTATCGCGGTTCATACTGGAAGGGAGGAAACATCTCTTAAAAGATAGCGATTCATCATGCTTTGGAGTTTTTGTATCATTCATTTTGTTAAGTTTTCCCTAATTTACCAACAATTTTAAGAGATGTCTTCATTCAAAGACTTAACGCTTAATGGTTTTGTCACTTATCCCATTCAAGTTATTATTCAACACCTTGTTCGTTTGGATCGATGAATCGCTCGATGAATCAAGACGTTAAGTTTTCCCTAATTCACCAATAGATTTAAGAGATGTCTTCATTCAAAGACTAAATGCTTAATAGTTCCATTGCTGATCCCATTCAAGTGATTAATCAATACCTTGCTCTTTTGGATCGCTTCAATGGACAGAACTTCACTCGCTGGCAAGAAAAAATATTATTCTTTCTTACTGTAAGGACCAAAATTTGTAGCTCAAATTAGACTCTTACACCAAATATATATGGAGCGCAAACAATTATAAACAAGTAATGAAAAGTGACTCGAATTTTATGTGAAAACCTTTGAATAGGTAAAACCACGACCTCATCTCGAGGATTTAGAAGAATTTATTTATTGTTTGGATATTGCAAGTTACAAATGTTAGTGCTCAAAATTTAGACTGATCAAGTATTTTCTATCTCCACAAACTTATATCTGGTCCCTGTCATCCATGCCTTATTTATAGATATCCTCTCTAGCTCGTGGGCAGCAACATGTTCTCCTAGATTAGGGACTTCAATACTTGTTCTTTATTCTCCCTAGGCCATTATCTTTTCTTTCTACATATATATAATTTGTTGATAAAACTTCTCCATGAAAAATGGTTAGTACTAAAGGCCAAACCCACAAAAATTAAGTGTTGGCTAAGATTCATGAGCTTCAGCATCGGTATTTTGGGAATTAATTTCTTTCTGAAGAGACACCTATCCCTGTCCTACCTATTTACTATAGTATTATAGAGGATGGGGTGGAAGTGGTGGATAACGACTTCTTCCATATGTTCTGTTTTCACTACATCCTTATGACAGTTCAGCAATGCATGAATTATCTTTGGCATCTTACAAAATAGGCCATTCTGGAGGAGGATCAGGTTACCGGTGTCCAATGTTAGTGGTCACGTAGATGTGGCTGCCCTGGTTGTAATTAGGACTTTATATTTTACTTTTTATAAATAAAATTTACTTTGTTGAACTGTTTGTATTATGTTGTCAAAACTGTTTATATTCTATTGTCAAACTGATTGTATTCTGTTGTTGAACTGTTTGTATTTTGTTGTGCAAATACCTCTACCTGCACTTGTTGTTTAGATAATCATGGAAGTTGTCATTCTTTATCTTAGATTATTCTCATCCCTTTATATCTGTGATTTGATGTGATCTTTTGTTATTTTTATTTTATAAATAGATATGTGAGTTTCTATAGTTTACGTGTTAAACATGGTGGGAACTCATTCTCAGAGGAATCATCATGCGGCAGAAGTGCGATTGGAAATAAAAATTACTGAGGTTCATGAAAGGATTTTTGGAGTGCTACCTTATGACGGCGAGATACCAATCTCTATTTTGTAGGTAGAAGGTTTGAATGTAATGGAGAGGGACATTGAGGTTGATCGGCATTTTTGGTGTGATGTCTTCCGTGATATGATTATCGAACCCAAAGCTTGAGCAATTGCTATGAGGGAGATTGCCCTTAATGAGAAAGCTGGGGAGGATAAGAAATTTTTTAGGGGCGAGGTTATTTGATGTGGTCCTGTTGGGCACCTCGGTTACTTTAAATATAATTATTTTTAGAATTTTCGATCTGCATTGAAGCTCGATGTAGTTTGGTTTATTGGAATAATATTTTTGGTTTTATTTTCCTTAATCTGCTCCTTAGATCGTGTGTATTATGGTAAAATATTTTAAATTTTAAAATTCAGTTCTCATTGGTATATTCGTCTAGTTATTTATAAATAGTCAGATTTTATTTTTGTTAGGATGGCTAGGTGTGTAGACTATTATAGATTATTTGAGAAGAATTTTAGTGTAGATATTTTTGGTGGGTTGATAATTAATAGGTCTTTGAGTTATGATAAGAACTGTTACTTAATCGAATTAAGGAATCTGGGCAAGAATAGTAATTTGTTGTTGGATTACTATTTGTAGAAGTTTGAATATTTGAGTAATTGAAATTGATTATTAGATAAGAAATTAGGAGGAAATCAAAGAAAGACAAACGATTGTTAGGGGTTAGGGAAAATGAACTTGATAACAAGTACGATTTTTTATGTGAGTGGGAAGAGAAATGAGTTAGGATTGCTACCGAAGTGAGAGATTTTGAGGAAAAAATAAGTAAGAGATATAGATATCTGTCTTATTTAAAAAAATTAAATGGGGGTAATGGTGATAAGGGTATGATTACCAAAAGGCAAGAGCTGTCTGACTAGAGGAGGAAAAAAGATGTCACGGTTAAAAAACTGAGGACGGCTAACACGTGCCTAAATAAATATTAGCAGTTATTGAGGGATACTATAAATATCTCCCATCTTTCTTCTTCCAAAAACTTTACCAAACTAGAGAGAGTTTTTTCTAGAGAGAGAAAAAGAATTGTTTGTGTCTTATAACAAAGGGAAAAGTACATTTTGTGCAAAGGGCATTTCAACAAATCAATCTAATCTTCCATTGGTGCCCTCCGTCAAGAAAGAATATGTGGTAATATTTGATTCTTTCTCTGGAATGAAGGTTAGTGGCTTTCTCATTATAGTTTATGTTTTCATTATTCTTCACTTTAGCAGATTAGAAATTTTGTCTTAAATCTCTGCATTAATTATTATTGTTGTTTCTCTCCATTTTATTTTTTAATTTTGAAAACGAAATTCCTTATTTAGAATACCAGAAAACTCTTCTTTAAAAAAAAAAAAACTTTAGATAGGTTTATTTTGGTATTATAGAGATGGGCAAATTTAGTAGTTTATAATTTTGGATAGTCTAGTAAAATTGACTGAAAAAAGTGATTTTGGTATTATTATATATATAATTTTTTATTTTTAATGAAAGAAAATTAAAATGAACAAGCAAAATTGATTAAGTACCTAGTCCTCGATGTAGGTGTAGATGTGTGATACAGTTTTAATAAGTAGAATACAATCTGCTTCGAACTCGTCATTCGGGATAGACCCTACATATCTGGTCGAGTTAGGGATAAGTCTAATATCGACATTGGAGAGATGAACTCATTTGGGTATGAGATCTGTAAGGGCCTAATTTTGTAATAGCTCGAAAAAACTCTTACACCAAATGTACATGGGACAAAAAATAGAATGAAAAATATAAATTGACACAGGTTTTAGTGTGGAAACTTCTGAATAGGTAAAAATCACGACCTCAGCTTGAGGATTTTAGTAACTATAACTTGATTGCTTGAGACTGATATTTTGATTATAATTTGATGATTTTATTAGCTAGAAAAACTTTTATGGTCCCCTTTTCTTCTCTGTATTATATTCCCTTTATGGATCTTACTCTCAGTTCATTTACAGGTATCAACACATTTTCCTAAAATGGGGGAAAAGTGGAGATTATTTTTGTAACTGCTAGTTCATGGGAGACTGGTGTTCTTGACTTGTTCTATTTTGTTTAGAGTGCTCGAGCCACATTTTTCTTCAGTTCGTGGTCTAGGTGTCATTGTCGATAGTGTACGTCGTGTATATGTTATGTGAGTCTGGTATTAGATTAGTTCGATATTATCCCAGTTCGAGGGACAGGTCTTTACAATCGCCCCTCGTAACTGAAGGCATGAGTGGCTTGAGTTGGGAAGTCTCCATTGAGCTTGGTTATTCAGAATTTAAAAAAGGTTTGCTAACAAATTAAATGAAGGTCTGTGGATATTGAATTTTATCTTGGAATTGTAATAGACTATTAGGAACCAAAATATTGTTATGACTGTGACTGTTTTAATTGGTTGTTTGGCTTCCCAAAATTATTCTTTTGAATGATGACTACTTTGGAAACCATTGTGAATGTATCTCTCTATATATATATTATTGTTGTTATACTTCTTGTTATTCTTCCTCTAGTACTTCTGTTGTTTCAAATCTTCTATAAGTATCATTCTCATGTGTAGTTATTTGTGAGTGAAAAATGGTGACTACTAGACGCCAATCATATAAAGCGAGGGTTCTTGCCAAAATGCAGGAACATTAGTTTTGATACTTTGGGACCCAGTCCCTAGATCTTCCTTCTCCCATTCATATTCATCCTACGCATCACAGTATGACGTATGAGGAGGTAGTGAAGGCGGATAATTATTACTATCAGATGACATAGTTCTATTATCTTGTGGTATCTGGGCAACCGCACAGGGTGGGTCTACGTCTCCTTGACGATGATACAGTTTTAGAGGAGGTCAAAGTTGTTGGCGTTCGTGCCATTAAGTCTCGCCACTATCTTGTGAGCGATTGGGTTTTGTTATAACCATCTTTATTTTCTTGCGTAGGTGGTGGTTTCAGAAGTGGAAGATGCTACTGGCTCTCCTCCAAGGAATGCGACCTGCAAGTGACTTGGTTTTGTAAGAAGTATCTGTAAGGAGTATTTGTACACTGTCTGTTTGATGTAATGGAGTATGCTTGTGTCTGTAATGTATTTTGTTGTGTAAATTTTTTAGATAATGAAAATGAACATTTTTTGTTATAAATATAATCTTCTCGAACTGCAACTGTCAGATCCTCGGAACTGGTTATGAGTTAAATATTTGAAGGATTGTTCATCAACCTTATGAAAATAACAAGTTTGTATAACAAAAGCAAGTATGCATTGCTCGAAGTGGTTTTGATAGACTTATATAGCGCAATTTTTTTTAAATAAGTAGGGACATATAAGTATCATAAAAAATAATTAGCTGTGGAAAGGTAAATAATCAAATATAGTGTTCTTGAGCTGAAGTTTGACCACAGCTAATAATTTTTGTTGTTATTGCTGTAAATAAACTTGAAATTTATTTATCTCAAATTGAAGATGTGTAAATGGCAGATAGGTATGACAGTTGTTAGGATTATGAAGGATAAGTGTGAACGTGGTAAAGGGGATTTGGGTTTACTCCTTATTACTTATAAATAAAGGAGTCTACTAAGATGTTGAAACGGTAATTATGGTGAGCACTCGTTCTCAGAGGGTTCGACATGCCATGAAGAGGCGTTTGGCGATAAAGGTAGCTAAAGTTCATAAAAGAATTTTTGGGCAGCTCGATTATGATGTTGATTTGCTTGTCTCTATTTTGCAGGTGGATGGTTTAAATGCAAGGGCGAGGAAAAATGAGGTAGATCATAGTTTTTGGTGTGATGTATTCTATGACAAAATTGTCGAGCCGAAAGCTCAAAAAATTGTCGTGTGGGAGATAGCTGATGAAGACGAGATGGTTGTTGGTGGCGAAGTTATCACATATGGTTTGGTAGGTCTTCTAGGATATTTTAGATGTAATTACTTTTGGGAGCTCCTTTGTATTTGAGGTTGGTTAAAATAATGTAATGGGATTGATAGGGAAATAAAAACTATTGTTTGACTTTGTGTATTTTTCTCCTTGTTATATTGATTATGTTTGGAGTTCTGAATTTTTGAATATCTATGTATTTTGGTATTGTCGTCGAATTGATTATAAATACTTTAGATCTTGACATTCAAAAGCTAAAAATCATGAGGATGAGATGAAAAATAGAAAGTGTGAGTTCAAATTGTTTGTGCAGTAAGGAGTTGTCATGGATATAGAGAGGTGTAAGAGGAACATAAGTAGGAGAGAGAGAAAACACATTTAATGATAGGCCTGGGTACAATGATGAAAGAGGGTATACTCCAAAAGGCATAAGTGGAGTGACAGGACCAAAAGAAGGGATACCTCGGTTGAAAAATTAAGGGTAGCTTACACGAGTCCCCATAATTGCTAGCGGTTCGAAAAGAAATCTATAAATAATCTCTCATTTTCTTCCTCAAAACTTTTATGAAAAACAGAGTGACAAATATATATATATATAGAGAGAGAAAGAGAGAATAAATTTGATTTCAAAGTGTCAGATGAGAAGAACCCAGAGTTAGAGCAACGTATTCAGAAGTAAGAGGAGATTATAATCTTTAAGGAGGAGAAGAAAAGTCGGTCACCGGAACCAGCCGTAAAAAAGGAGTGGTTTACTGTACCAGATTCATCCTCGGCCGTTGAAGGTTAGTATTGTGTGTGAATTCTTTCTATTTTATGATTTGACATCCTGTGTTTGTTTGGGATGATTCCCTCATTTTTGCTTATTTGAATTTTGAGAAGTTTACTATATTTGATAATTGTTTATTTTGTACTGCGGAAGGAAAAAGTGGTTCTGTGAAATATGTTATTTTGTATTGTTTTAGTGAATAATACTATAGAGATAGGAAAATAATATATTGTATAGCTTATGTTTTTCTCTTTGTCTTTTTGTTTTATATGAACCATAATAATTAAGGAAAAATATAAAAAATTAACTGAAATACCTAACCCTTTATGTAGGTATAGATGCGTGCAAAAGAACTTTGAAATAGACTTCCTTCTTATTCAAGCTCTTCGTTCGAGATGGATACTTTTACCTCGGGACGTTCGATTGTTGATAAAAATATAGGATGTGAGGGTACCAACTCAGTGGGGGAGAGCTTATATATAATAGCTTGAATGATGTCATTTTAGATGTTGAGGGGAAATCAACTCAAAGGAGAGTAAAGGGGAGGAAGAAATCAAGTTTCCATATTTCCCTGGAAATCTCCATCGATATCCTGTAGGGTCAGATGTGTTTAATGAATTTTGTAAATGTAGAATTTGTATAGTTGGTATATGGGGATATGTGATGAAGCATGGTAAGAGATTTTTAGTGGGTATTCTGATGGGAAGAGGGGTAATAGTATATTTCTCTTGCTGCCTAATTTGAAATATGAGAAAACTCGAAGGAAGATTCCAGAGTCTGTTTCCCTTGAGTACTTTAATGGCAATTTGAGAGGTGATTTGGATGATGGTTTTCTTTGTTACCTCACCCAGTTCGAATTTGGGTTAGTGGTGCCATTAAGAAATTTTGCCAAAGATATCATGAATGAGATTGAAGCCTGTCTTGCCCAGCTGAATGGTAATATATGGGAGGTGATTAATGTCTGTGAGAATTTAAATATGAGGTGGGCCCATGAGGGGAATGAGAGAAGATTAACTCCTTAAGATGTTTTGAAATATTATAATGTAAAATACTTCATCTCTACTGGTGGTGCTTACTTCTCTTCCAGCTCGACATGACCCTAATTTTTTGACCTAAATTGTGCTGGAAGAGTATAGAATGATAATTTGATTTGGGTTAAAGGCGAGTGTCTCTAGTGAGCTGACAGGGACTCCCTGGCTTTGACTTATAAATATTTTAAGAAACATAAGTAAATCTGACAATATATTGTGTTATGCAGATCCTCAATCTACTTTTAGAAGAAAAGAATCCCTGATTGATGTAGTAGGTTGAGAGAAAACTGAGCTGGAAGTTGTATTAGGCGAGCTTGAGATTAGCAGGAACAAGAGAGTTAACAGCAAATCTACTAAAGTTGAGAAGTCTCAAGTGAAGAGGAGAATAGTTGGTAAGAATTCATCTTCAATGGCAGTAGAGAAACCAGCGGCAGTAGATAAACCAGTGGCAGCGGATAAACCAGTGGCCAAGGCCTTAGCATTGCCTCATTTGGAAAACCTCCACCACTGTCGACGAAGTTACAGACTACAGGGGCCAATTCGGGCAAAACAAGCCAAAAAGCCCTAAAGAGGAATCTTAAGAGTTCAGTTTTAACCTCTACGACCGCAGATGGTACGGAGATCTAGAGTGCTTTAAAAAAGGGAAAACAAGATGAGTTCCCCCTACTTATTTTGAATGAGTTAAACAAAAAATTTGTGATTCCGAGCTGTGAGGATAATCTTCTTGTATTGGAAAATAGGTTATGGTTTGCTGCTCGGGAGGGCTCTGAAGAGTTAAATTTAGTTGTAAAAATGGAGCTTTGTAGGGTAAGTTACAATTATGTAACTATTTGTATTTATTTAAAAAACATGAAATTAATTTTTTTAACCTTGTTTTTATAAGTGTCTCATGTTCTGAAAGGTATCTGCCTTGGGTATGACGAGGAGAAGGTGGAGCTGGAGAAAAAGGTTGCTCAGCCCGAGAAAGATTTGGAAAGTGAGCGGGAGAAGCTGGTGAAGGCACAGACGCAATCGGTGGTCGAGGTTGAGAATAGAAAGACGTATTACCCGGGAATAGTGGACAAGGTTAGGATGAAATCTATGCAATATTCCAATGACCTATTTTTTGTCAGGGATAATCTTGCCCAACGTCTCAAGGATGAGGGTTACTATCTTAATGACGTTGTTGCTATCATGGAAGGTCGATGTGTGGATGTTGCAAGGCTAGAGGAAGAAGAGGATGCCAACGCAGGGAAGACCTTGAAACGGTATATAGGATGGACAATGTGACCTTTGCCACCAATGAGGGGATGTTTAAGACAAGGTAGAGTAAGATATATTGTCACGTATTTTTTGAAGATTTGGTATTGGAGAAAAGAAGACATTTGTATTGTATTGTATTGTTTTGAGTAGTACATTTATGGATGCGTTATATTGATTGATATAAAAATTGTTGTGTAGGAGGTTAACGAGCTGCGCACTACAAATGAGGCCTTAAAGAAAGAGCTCTCTGAGGAGAAAAATCCGTCATATGCAGCAGCTTTAATTACTACACACACGGAGTCTCTGGTTATAAAATATAAAGAACTTAGTGTTATGTGCAGCTCATTGTTTAAGATGGGCCAAAGATAAAATAAAGAGGGACGAAGTAGTTAGAAAAGATAGGAGTAGGTACTTAAAAATTTGACCTTTCTTTCTGGGCGGTATTAGAGAAAATACTCCAAAAGTGACCATAGACGTTATGGAGTTGATACACTATTTACAAGCTGAGATAGATATTGAGGGAGGGTTAAAAGAAGCGTACTTTAAAGTATTAAAGATCAATTTATTTATATAAATCCCAAGATCATAGAAGGATGGGCCACCAGAGCGAGAAATATACATAGGTTAAAAGCCAAAGAAGTATCAGCTCGTGCTGGCATGTCGACGATTCATATGATTTGACTGTAATATCTGTAATCAATTTATGTAAACGGTGGTGATGAACGAACTGTTGTGCAAGTCGAACTAGAAAAATTTGATCGTCGAAACAAGACGCTTACCGGTTTAAAAAACTAAATATTAAGCTAAACTAGATGAGAGAGGAATTGGAAAATACCGCCAAACTTAACATAAAAATGGAAGTGAAAATATTTGAGTTACAAAAATATGTGGAGAAAAAGGAAAATGTGTTGGTGAGCGTTCAAGGTGAATTAGAGAAGGTGAAAGGGAATATAAAGAAAGAGGAGGGTATAACAAGTTCATAGAGTCATATAGCTAATCTCGTCGAAAAAGTAAAGAAATTAGAGGCAGAATTATTAACAGCGCGTGATAGTGAAAAGGAGGGGGTAGAGTGGCTGAAGTAAAATAGCAGGAATGTGGATCACGCTCAATATCGTATCAGATGGTTAGAAGCAGAAGAAAAAGATTTTAAAGGAAATCTTAATAATGTTAGGGAGTAATTGAGAAAGAAGGAGGTTGAAGTAAAAACTTCAATTGAGCGGATAGTGACAATGGAGGTTGATTTGGTAGAATTTCAGACAAGTATCGTGTTTTTGAATAAAGCAATGCAAAAATTGGAGGCAAATCTTCTAGTAGCTGAATGAGAGCTTAAGGGAGACATCGATGAAAGATTGTATAGTTGGAGTAGACTGGATGAAGTAATAGAGATGATGAGGTAGATGAATGAGTTTATGATAGTTGTAGTAAGTTGGAAAGATTGTTAAAGTATGTTAGGGCAAAGATTTGTGAGCTCGCGATATCGAACAGGGAGAAGCTCGCGGCCGGTGTGGCTCATGAAAAAGAAATGGTAGTGGTGCTCGTATATTTTGCGAGTGAGATTAAGAGAATTAAAAAAAAAAAAAAAGACTATACATGATAAGATGATTGCTCAGGGTGTACAATGTGAGATGAATTTTATTTGGTCTGAATATTTGGAATGTTTTGTATATGATCTTGGTGCGATCACCCAAGAAATGGCTGATCAAGGTAGAGAGATTGTTGCTGGTAGAGAACCATAATTTAGATCTTCTAAAGTAGGTGGGAGCTCAGCTGATGCATCAAATAATTGACCTATTTAAGGGAACTTGTGATCTGTTTCGGTTTTTGTATGGTTGATTTTTGGATAGAATGAAGCTAGTTTTATCTTTTAAGATTTAGTAGATAAAGATATATATATATATATATTTACAGTAATGTGGGAAAAAACTTTAAAAAAATTATTGATTAGAGAAGAATGTACAAACTTTATGGAGATTAAATTTCACTTTAGGAATGTAAAGAACAATATTAGATGTATCATGTTCTTGGAAAAATAGGGATTTAACGTTAGTATCTCTTCAATCTCCTAGTGTTCCAAGGGTTTAGTATCCTAATGCCTTCCTCTGTTATGAGGTAGTAGGATCCCAAGCCAGTTCGACCTACAATGAGAAATAGACCCTCCCAATTTTCTATGAGCTTTCCGGTATTTAACTCCTTTTTGCTTTTATGGATTTTTTGAAGTACTAAGTCATCGATTTCGAACTGTCAATTCCGAACTCTTCTATTGTATGAATTGGTAAGCATATGATAATATCGACCCAAGTTTGCAACAACTCGTACTCTTGTTTTGTCTATCCAATTCATATTACAGGCTAGTACGAACTCATTTTCTTCATCAGTGAGCTCATGATCTTTGATAGGATAGTGATATTATATTGAGGTGACAACTTTGGTTTCATAAGCAAGTAGGAAAAGGGAGAACCTTGTTGATTGTCCTGGTTTTGTATGGTAGGCCCATATGGCATATGGTAGCTCCCTTATCCAATTACCCTTCATCTTTGATCAGAGTCTCTTTTTGAGTCCATCCAATATGGTTTTATTCATGATTGCTGCCTGCCCATTGCCCTGTGGGTAGTATGGATTGGGGGGTAAATTAATGATGTTATTTGTTTATAAATGCCACTACCTTCTCTCCAACAAACTACGGTCCTTTATCGATCCGAATCAGGTGGGGATGACCAAATCGTGTGATGATATATTCCCAGATAAATAAGATGACTTTTACTTCTCAAGTTCGACAAAAGAGGGACTGCTTCTACTCAATTCGTAAAATAATCCATTGTTACGAGTAAGAACTTTCGGTTACCCGGCGTGTTTGGGAATTCTCCCACAAGATCGAGTTCCCACCTCTCGAAAGGCCAGGATACCTTACTAGCATGGAGCTCGAGTACAGGCGCTCGTATTTCATTACCATGTCATTGACATGCGCTACATTTGCTTGAGTATTCTTTGGCTTATTTTTTTATTCCTAGCCAGAATACTCCCTGTATAATTACTCTATTTATAAGAGATCGTCATGCGGCATGGGAACCACAAGACCCTTCATGTAAATCCTTGAGCATTTTATCAGCTTCTTATTTTGAGATGCATTTGAGATATGGACCAGTCACTAATCTTCTATATAGATCGCCTTTCTATACTATGTAACGCCTGAAGTTTTCAATTAATTGTCTGCACTCTTTTGGATCCTCTAGAAGTGGCCCATCACACTTATTCTTGGTGTTGATATATGCGATAAAAGGCTTTTTCCAATCATCTTCCTCCTCTTTATCGCCCCCAGTATTGATCGCGCATATCATCAAGAGAACAACGTTGGGTGTTGAAATCACTTCAATTTGGAGGTACTGTACTTCTGAACCTAAAACCTCGGCTAAGTAAGCCAAGGAAATGAGGTAAATAATTGAGCGTAGCTTTTTTGAATCTGTCTATCCTGTCGGCAACTAGGGCCGCATAATCAATCATTTTATCATTTTTCTCGAAGTAGTGATGGATTATTAGTAATGAGTATGTGTAGACCGATAGTTCAGGAACTCTGATCTCCAATGTCACGTCTGGGCCATAAATTAATACTTCGTACTCTGAAATATTGTTCTATGCTTCAAAGTTTAATCTAATTAAGCTCTCGATTCTATAATTTGAGGGTGTAATCACACAATTTCAATCCCTGACCCTGCGGGTCCTGCTATTCCTTTGGTAAGAAGTCTCCATCCTTTTGTGTGACCCACTCAGCTCATTCTTTGAAGGACTTTGATGGCAGATTGTCTTTGATTTCTTCTATTAGATTTAGATCGTGCTCTTCCCAATTTGGATCTTCTACTGGGAGGTCTGCTAAAAAATCAGCCTCTGCTTGACCTTTTTCCAAAGTTTATTAATTGAATTTGATATCGTGTTCTCCTAAACTTACTGGCCACTGTTCTACTCTCCGTGACTTTTCCGTTTTAGACGGTACTTCCCAAAGGGGATAGTTTGTCATGACTTTGACCGAATGAGCTTGAAAATAGTGCTTGAGCTTCTGGGAAGTGTGGATGAGTGTTAGGAGAAGTTGATCGATCATAGAGTATCTTATTTTTGTCGATGTAAGAGTTTTGCTTATGAAATACATTAGCTTCTAATTTCTCCTACTAGCCGTTAGAGGACCGAGCTGAGAATGTTTTTTGTACGGCGAGGTAGATGATTAATTCCTTATTCTCGATTAGAGTGCTCATTATGAGCGATTTTCTTAGATACGTTTTAAGTTTTTGGAAAGCTACTTCACATTCTTCGCCCATTCGATCTCCTCATCTGTCGAGCTTTGCCCTTTTTAGTGGCTCCATGAAGTAAGATGAACAACCGTCAACATTGATTTGAAGACTTGCAGATGAATCTGTCAATTGCTACAATCTTGCCAACGAGTTTCTGTACATCTTTCTTTGTTTATGGAGAATATATGCTGATTAAAGCTCGAATTTGATCTTTATCAGCTTTGATTCCTTTATTGTTGATGAGGTGTCCTAGAAATTTGCCACAGTGTACCCCAAATTGGCATTTATCTGGGTTAAGTTTCTTTCTGTATGACTACAAGATGTTAAAAACTGTATCAAAATGTATTATATGATCTTCCTTCTTTATGCTTTTGTAGAGCAAATCATCGATGTATACGTCAACTATTTTCCCCAAATATTCCTTGAACATACTTGTTACGAGCCTTTGATAGGTTACTCCAGCATTTTTTAGACCGAATGGCATGACTTTGTAACAATAAAGTCCCCTTTCAGTGACGAAGGTGGTCTTTTCTTGATCTTCATCTAAGAGAGGTATCTGGTTGTATCCTGAAGCAGCGTCCATCATAGATAATAGCTCGTGCCCTACTGTGGAGTCTAGAATTTGATGAATTATGAGAAGAGGAAAGTTATTTTTTAGCATATGTTTGTTAAGATCTATAAAATCTACATAAATATAAACTTTTCCATTCTTCTTTAGAACTGCTACAATGTTCGAGATCCAATCTGGGCATTTGGCTTCTCGAATGAATTCGACCTTGATCAACTTATCAATTTCTTTGTTAACCTTATCTTTGAGATGAGATGAGAGCCCCCTCTATATCTGTTTAACTACTGTAGCTTAATCTCTTATGCTTAATCTAAGACAAGCTTTAGTTGGGTCAAGTCCTAGCATTTTTTGGAAAGTCCAGGCAAACACATCTTTATTTAATTATAGGAATTGTATTAGAGCTTCTTTCTCTTGTTGGACAAGATTGGTACCAATATATGTTTTCCTGCTATGTCCATCAATCTTAATATATTATGTAGGCTTGACGGTGGAAAGCTGATCCTCGGCGTAACCAGCTTTCTGTAATTGATATGGAACAAATTTGTCAGATGTATCAAGTATGGAAGATATGGTATTTTTGTAAGCTTGAGAGAGCTTTTAACTTCCTTTGATCTCATAGATGTCGTCGTTGTACTTGAAACAAACTGCATAATGGTATGTGGATGGGATCGCTTCTATGTTGTATAACCAGCAATGACCTATTATCCCCAGGTATCAGGATTTTACATTAATGATGTAGAAAGTAACGCTAAGAGTTATGGGTCTAGTGGTGATCGGTAGGATGATCTTTCCTACTCATTCTTCTTTAGATCCGTTAAAGCCACTGATATCAATGTTGTTTGATACAACTTTGTCTTCTAGTCCCATTTGCTCGATCGTGCTCTAAAGAAGGATTTTGATACCGTTGCTTGTATTTATCATCATGGTATACATGACAAAGTTCTTCATATTAAGCATAATAACCAGTGCGTCATGATGTGGGAACTTGACATGACCTATGTCACAATCTTCAAATGAATCGATTACTTGATTCGGGAAAAAGTTTAGTTTTTTTATCCTGAACTATGAGGTTGCCGCACTCTGTTAATCTCTTCTGCTTAAATCTGGTTGAATTGTTTATCTGGTAAATCTCGATCATGTGGTTGAGGTAGAGGTGTTATAAGTATTTTTCCTCTGATTATTCCTCGAATTCAATCACTTCAACCTTTTTTTATAGCTCTCATTCTTATATCCTTCGAGATCGATAATGTATTCATGCATTCTTCCATCCATGAAAATGTATTATCTGTAAAGCATAGCAATGGTCGGTCTCATGATGTGCGACCTCGTGGTAGGTATAATACAGTTTCCCTTAAGTTGGTTTGAGAGATTGAGCCATACGGTAGAATTTGTCTTTTTCTAGTATAGGGTGGATCGCTGAGATCCTGACATTCATCTTTAGAAGGACCATTTTGGGTAATAAGTTCCCTTTTCATGATTTGCCTGTATCTGTTTTTGCTAGTTTTTTATCACCCTGGCCATCTTTGTTGTGTTCATTGTCTCTCTCTGTGCTTGGACCCTTCATGGCTAAGACATTTTTAGTAGATTTATGACTTTTGAACATCATCCTTTCTAGGTCAATATATCCATTTACCTTTGTAATCATGTCTTCCAAAGTTGAGGATTTATTTAAGAAAATATGTTTCTTCGCTTTATAATCAATTTGTAGTGCATTGGTAAATAATTAAATGGTTGTCTTTTGATCGAAATTTTCCACCATCCGAGCAAGTTTGAGAAACTTTTTTACAAAGACTTTGAGCTTCTCCCCTTTAGACTTTTTAAGACTCATAAGAGTACATAAATTTTCCTCTTTGTCTTTGTTATGACCGTATGTCTTGACAAAGATCATCTATAACTAATCGAATGTAAGGATTGAATTTTTAGGTAGAAAATAGAACCATCAGAGTGGCTCCCCCTGGAGACTGGTAGTGAATATTCGACAAAGAATATGGTTCAAGTTTGAATACAACCTTTGAATCTTAGAATTGTTGGACATGCTCTTTAGGATTGGTGCCTCTGTACTTACAAATTTTCGAATTATAGAAACCTGCTGGTACTTCCATATCAAATAACTCTTTGGCAATCAGACTACCTTACAATTTTCTAAATTCGTCATTATTACCAAGAGCTTGAGCTTCTATCAACTCCTTGATTCATTGATTCATATGTTCCAGTGTGACGTATTAATGTGGTGCTGGAATAGCTTTGCATGCTGGTAGGGGAAAATGATTACTCCTTCCCTTACTCAAACATTCATAAACTGGCACTCTGGATGGAGGTCGGGACTCTTCTACTAGATGCTTTGATTACCTACGCCCCCTACTAATTTTTAGTTGATCTTCTTGTCCCAGATGAATTAAGGCTTTTAATACATATAGATCATTGCGCTGATGCCTGAAAGCTTCTCTGCTAGTTATGCCTTGAGGTCCCAACCTATCTCGTACTAAAACTGTGGAAGTCGCTAGTATGGC
This sequence comes from Kingdonia uniflora, assembly GCA_014058105.1. Lineage (NCBI taxonomy): Eukaryota > Viridiplantae > Streptophyta > Magnoliopsida > Ranunculales > Circaeasteraceae > Kingdonia > Kingdonia uniflora. The sequence continues at coordinate 6,401,967 of JACGCM010001726.1, forward strand.
CTCACACTCCCTGGGAGCCTGAACCTGTTTAATATCTTACAGTACTTTCAAAGTGGCATGCAACATTGCATATATTTTTCATGTCGTTTATACTCTATCTATTGAGCTTTACATTCAACTTTGAGTTCCTGTTTACGAAGCTCTTGGTCATATACCAACTGACGCTTGAGCTCATTCTACTTTTTTGCTTTTGCGTTAAGGTCAACCTTTAATTCTGCTAGCTAATCAGGTTCTATGGAGAATTCATGCTAAACTCATGTGGCTAGTCTCTTAGAAGTTACCATGGTTGTGAATTTATTATTGAGTAACTGTCTACCTTAGGATTTTGTGGAAATGTCTTCTTTCCCACAGATGGTGCCAAATATAAGGGCCTAATTTCATAATAGCCCAAAAAAGCTCTTACACCAAATGTACCTGTGACAACAAATAGAATAGAGAATATAAATTAACACAGGTTTTAGCTTGGAAACCTCTGAATAGGTAAAAACCACGACCTCGACTAGAGGATTTTAGTAACTGTAACTTTATTACTTGAGACTAATATTTTAATTATAATTTGATGATTTTGTTAGCTAGAAAAACTTTTGTGGTCCCCTTTTCTTCAATGTATTATGTTCCTTTTATAGATCTTACTCTCAGTTCATTTACATGCATCAGCACGTTCTCCTAAATTGGGGGAAGAGTGGAGGTTATTTTTATAACTGCTAGTTCGTGAGAGACAGGTGTCCTTGACTTGTTTTGCTTCATTTGAAGTATTCGAGCTACATTCTTCTTCAGTTTGTGGTCCAGATGTCATTGTTGACAGTGTACGGCACGTGTATGTTGCGTAAGTCTGGTATTAGATTAGTTCGATATTATCTCAGTTCGAGGGACAAGTCCCTACAAGATCGATCCCATTAGTAGTAATGATCTTTTTCATATTGGTGACAACAAATTAAGTGTGAGTGATGATCGAGGTGATGATGCTGATTATCCTAGTATTCTCCATACCTATGGTGAGTGGGATGATGTAAGGAAGGAAATATGCAGGCTTAAAGGGAGTTTAAAGGGTTTTGGGGGTGGTTTATTGCAGTACGGGAGTAAAACGTATATAAAGTACATTGATAATGAGGGTGATTCCTCTTACTATCTCATTCCCGATCTAGAGGCCAAAAAACTTGCTAGAGGTATCCTAGATGAGATATCTTTAGAGTATTTTGATGGGGTTTCTTTTGTTATTTGTCTAAGTTCGAATACGGTTTGAGTCTACCTTTGAGTAATTTTGCCAAGGGTATAATGAATGGAATCAGAACATGTCATGTTGAGTTAAATAGTAATGTGTGCGAAGTGTTAAGTATTTGCGAGGCACTTAATTTGAAGTGGATCAATGAGGGTAAGGATCGGCGACTGACTTCTGAAGATGTTTTAAAATTCTCCAATGTAAAGTATTTTAGCACCTTACTTTTCTAGTGTATTTCCTCGACCTTAATTTTTTGATCTGGATTTGGCTGGCAAAGTATGGAATGACAACTTGATTTGGGTTAAGGGCGATTTTATTCAGAGAACTGATGAAGTTTCCCTAAACCTAACCTATAGGCTATTTGAAAAAAGTAAGTAGATGTATCCTTTCGAACTATATTTATGTACTTTTTTTGCATTTAATATAGCTATCTCTCTATCTTTACAGATCCTAGGTGTAACATCATGACAGAAGATTCTCTTGTGGACATAGTCACTCGTGAAGGAATCGAACTTCATGAAGTTCGTGGTAAACTAGGTATTAGCATGAACAAAAGAGTAAACAGTAAGTCTCTTAAAGTTTAGAAAGCTTAGGCTAAGAGACAAGTGGTTGGGTCCAATTTGTCGCCTCTCCTCCCATTCCAGTTACTGCTACAGATACCAGTCTGAGTATTCCTGTTGTTGTTCCTGTTATGGCTATTTCTTTAAATTCACTTAACACGTCTTCTGGTTTGACTCTCTCTGGTCGTCAAAGGACTTTGAAGCAAAATCCTTCTAAATCTCAGCATGTGGTGCTCGTTGACGTTGGTAACAACGAGGCTGAGAATAATCCAAAGAAGAGGAAAGTTGGCAAACTCCCACCCTTTTCTTCCATGGTCCCTGTCATTGAACTTGCGGTGGCCGCAGAGATCCAAGAGTCGGCGGATCTAAAGAGTGTGGAGACGAGCTTCTGTAAGCTCACTACCACCTCTGGGCTGGATTTGAAGATGAAGGTCCAGAAGGTACTTGTTGCTTATAAATATAATTACCTTGCCATTTCATACTATCCTTTTGTCACTTTGTTACAGATCTCCAATATGCTTAGTAAGATCGTTCTTGGTGCAGAAGACCTTAAGTGCGATTTGTCGCTTGTTTCTTGATCGAGAACTATACTGCAGCAGAATATCTTTGACTTGGATAAGGTACTATCTAAGGAGAGGGCCTAGTCTATTAAGGATAAGGCTGAATTGAAGGCCCAGCACCAGCAGATTATCACCCAGCTCAAGAAAAACTCGGCAAGGAACATGGAGATGGTAAGCGGTGTGCGAGATATATTTGCACAACGACTTCTTAAAGATGGTTATTCTTCAGCTGATATTATGGCCCTGTCTGAACGTCATTTTGATAATGTCGTTGGTCCTATTTTTGAGGAGGTAGAAGATAATGCTAATGGGAATGATACTCTCGAGCAAGACCTAGGTCGTAAGACGAATATTCAAGATAAGGTAGCTTAATCTTGTTATTTTGATATACTTTCTTTTTGACAAGGTCGATTGTAGTTGCCTTGGTGTTAACATTGGGTAGTATTCTATGAAATGTATGGCTTATTTTGTTCTTTAATTAATATAAGACTCTTACATGAAGGATGTTCTCGAATTAAGGTTGATTGTTGATACTCTGAGGAAAGAGCTTTCTAGGATGAAAAACTCGTTGGTCATATTAAATCATATCATTGCACAGACTGAGGGTCTGGTGAGAGAATATAGAGCTCTTAGTGATGCTCATTGGAAAAATTTATGCCATGGAAAAAACGTCGCCCGTGACCAAATCATGGTGAATACGTCCACGTATAATCGGCGCTACCAACTTCTCATAATAATTTTTAGTGTATCTTATTCATTGTGAAATCACAGTTATTTATCTAAATTGAGAACTAAATTTCTTATCATATGAAAAATACATTATCAGTCATACACAATTGTTGCATTCACACATCTTTGACAACTTTAACTAGTACATCAAGCCATCCATAACAATCCATGACAATAAGAATTTGGCACGGCGACTAAATGAATATATCATGCTGGAAACAAAAAACATTTTGTGTTGCATATAAGATGGTGACTAAAAGATTAGTAAGGATGAATTTGTCAACGAACTCGTAAAGTGGCTTAAATCAAAAAGATCTCTAAATGATTTCTACCAGGTAAATACCCTCTCTTATCAATTGTGACTTCTTTAAATCTTCTCCGTCATTTTGGTGTTATAACTTCTAAAGTAAAAATACAGGAAGCTTGGAAAGAAACTGATAAGTTGGTGGAAAGAAAAATTCATGTAAAGAGACTATCGTAAATCCTTTCAGGACCTGGATTAAGTCCATCTCATTATTGTTGATGGGAACTTTTATTCTATTCTTACTTGCAGAACCCCTAATAGATTTTGTTAAAAATTTCTCCAAGGCAGCAAATACCTCCCTTCTTCATCTTCTTTATTCTAATTCCTCTTGCAACTAAATTTAGAGAGGCATCATCAATAATCAAGTATTAAGTCCATCTCATTATTGTTGATGGGAACTGCTATTCTATTCTTACTTGCAGAACCCCTAATAGATTATGTTTAAAATTTCTCCAAGGTAGCAAATACCTCCCTTCTTCATCTTCTTTATTATAATTCCTCTTACAACTATATTTAGAGAGGCATCATCAGCAATCAAGTCCGTCGGTCATAAGAAGTGTTGAATTACTTCTTTGGCATTTTCTAAGGTTTGTATCTACCTTTCATTTACAATTTATGCACGATCTTTAGATGAAACTATGAAATTTACGTACCAATCTATGATTTGTTTTTCCTGTTAACTGCTAAACCTTTTGAGATGGGCTTACTTAATGGAAGTTCTGGTACAGATCTATGGTGGGGACTTCAAGAACAAGATGCTTGGGCTAACAGCCCTCTTATCACTTATAACTGGTTTATGCACGGATTAACATGGGATTTCTCAGCTGAAGTAACTATTATTATTATTATCATTTGCATTGTAATGGGAGGTGGGAACTTTAGCCAGCTTCTGCTCTAAATTCCCTCTCAGGACGTGTATCATAGCATACCTTTTGTACCCACTCTCTTTGGTGCTGGTTTATGTTCTTGAGCGGTCATAACATTTATAAATTTAAATTCATGGGAGTAATCTTTATTTGTTTCATCTTGAAGTATCAATTTAGAATATTGTAACTGGGGTTCAGTATAATGGTGTTAAGCTTTTACGATCTTTCATTTTTTCTAATGCAAATAGGTAATACAAACTTGATGATAAAGCCAGTTTTGTATGTAACACAAAAAATTATTAATACACCGACATATACCTAGGAATTTAGTGGATCTTTAGGATCTCTTAACCCTCGACTAACTTGATTTGTTCTTTAATTCCCCTAAACTATTTCTCTTGCAAGACCAAATATTTTGTCTTCTACATTTATTGAGGCCTTCAAATGCATTACAGACTTACAGGGACATTGTTCATTTAGTTACTTTGATATTTGTACATCCCATACCTTCACTTGATTAAACTCCATTCACAAACAAAAAATGTCATCATATTCCATACATTTCAAGGTATTGTACAATAACTACCAATTCTCCAAACCATACGACTTCTTAGCACAGTTAATTTCATTAACAGTGCCATACCATAATGCATAAATCAGAATAACTTCTGAAACATCCCACATTTCAGAAAAACAAAACCTAATAAACTATAATGACATATTAACAAAATAAAAAAATCATACCAGAGATAAAAGCATAAAATGCGGCATATTATAATCATCAAAATTCAAGACTACAATTGTAATCCCATACTTGCCTCAAACGGAGTAACGATAACCAACACCTCAAGAACACCAGCACCAAACCCAAAAGCCAATCTCCCACGATTACTAATAGTTCCAGTCTCTGAATCCTTAAACCCTGACTGAAACATGGCAATCTACCCCATTCAAACCTAGCATTTTCTAGAGGGATGCTCCATAAATTCTTTTGTATCCCAACTGATAAGCTTTGATAAAAGATTCTATCATTTTTGTACATTCTGCATTATATGATGTAGTCATCACCAGATTCATGGACAACACCCCAATAACCCCACCATCATGGTCTTTAAATACTGATCCACACCCTTCTGGTTCAGAATTACCTATAGAAGATCCATCACAGCATAACTTTATCTCACCTGGCTCAAAGACGAAAGCTAGCTTCTTCCATCTAAAGTTTATCAATTTCACCCTTAACCTAGTAACAATAAGACTAAGCCAAGCAAGAAGAAGAAACTTATGTAGCAGTTAACATGCAGTTCACTGAGTTGGTGGCACATTTATAATGATCATTTCCTTGATATCATTAATATCATCCAGTCTATAGAATATCTTTTCAATATTGCTTTCCTGGAACAAATAGAGATAAAAAGAATCTATGTCAGAACATCGCATTCATAGTAAGCCTAATGTACATAAAAATTGTAATTAAACTATGATTATAAATGAAAGAGTTGAGGCCCATATACAATCATGCAAAATATTTATTAACAGGATAGGCATATGTGCAACATTCATTACAGGAAGAGAGGGAACAAAAATAGCTTGCTAATAGTCATGCGCAAGACAGAAAGAGAGGGTACAGAAAGCGTACTATTAGCATGCACAAATATGCCTCGATGACATTAGAGCTTCATGAGCAACTTTATTATTCTTTAAGAGGGATCCAGCTAACAAAACCTGCATTAGTACAATTTCAGTCTTACCATAAGTTTGTTACTGTGTTTTTCGCGTCAGTTAGGCGAACTGCTATTTTTTCTTTAATGAATATGGAAATTTGATATAAATGTTATAGAAAGGTGAGAAAGGTGAGAATGGATGAGAAGAATTTATAGCCCATCTAGTGAGGTTAAGTTGTTATTCTTTGGTTATTTGTGTCTTGCTCCTATTGATAAATCTCTGTATAGATATAGATAACAAAAGGGGATTTATTTCAGATAATATTCAAGTATGATCAATAAAACTGCAAGGAGAAAGGGTTTGAATTAGTGTACCTAGAGAGTAAAAAGATCTACTGATTGACCTACAACTTTATATCGTATTCCAAACCTTCAGCTGCCAGTCCAGCCATTGTTATCACAGACAGCCTGAGACAGAATTTAGTTGAGATAATGTTAGTTCCATTGCTTATCCTTAACAGTAGAGGTTGAAAGAGATCCTCCACTCTTATCTTTTGGAAAATTGTAGGTATATATATGGGGCTACCAAACCTCCTCGACTACTGAACTGGAACTTACTACCAAACCCTCTCGGCTGTTGTAATGTTTGTGCAAATGCCTGGTACTTGCAAATGCCAACGCTGCTTACACTCCTACGTGCAAACTTCATTGACTCCTTCATTACCCCGGATGGAGTTATGGAATAAGTGAGGAATGTGTGAAGATGTACTTGGCCCCTATATCAAACCAACATATGTTATACGTGAGATCAACAGAAATGCAAACTCTGGCAATTATAAGTATCTGATTAGGCGCGTAGATGTTTAACTTACTTAGTCATGGCAAGAATGTATGAAATGATCTGCACCAAGGCTTCAGTTCCAATAAGGATATTTTTCGATAATTACGTTGACATAATCAACAACCGTCTATCCAATGTGTTTTATATCATGGTACTTAGCATCGTAGAGGTACGCAACCATCATGACTGCACTGAATGGTAAGAAGTAAACATGAGCTTTATCAGGATCTTTGGTTCTAAAGTGTTTCTCCATTTCCATTTAAGAAATATAGAACAAGACGAAGTTGTTAGGAAAAGTAGAGATTGGTTTATTTCAATTCGGCCTTTCTTGCGTGGTAATTTTAGGGAGAACACTCCATCCACAACTAAAGACCTTATGATGTTAACTTTATTCCTTGAGGCCAAAATAGATAGTGAGAGGGAACTTAAGGAAGCATACCTTAGAGTTTTTGAAGAAAACGGATTGCATCCAGACCCTTGCTACCATTGAACGATTGGCGACCAGAGCTAGGAACCTACACAACTTGAATGCTAAAAAATTATCAGCTCATGTTGGTATTTTAATGATTTATTTATAATTATGTGATTGTGGTAATGTATTTGTATTTATGTAAAACAATTTTGTGTAGGAGTTGCGATCTATGAGGAATATATTTTATAATAAGTTGAAGAATATTATGAAGGATCGATCTATGTTGAGGGATAATTTAAAAGCTGCTCAAATCATTTTAGAAAACGCTACCGATCTTAATATGAAACTTGAGGTTAATTTACTAAATAAAAGACTTGCAAAGAAAATTTTGAGGATCGTTGGAAAAAATCTCGCGGACTTATGAGGAAAATTTATAGACAGATTGTAGACTTGTTGAAGCCTAATGTCAAAAAACTTATGTCAGGAGAGGCATTTGGAGTCTATGATAGCATTTCATGGTGGAGAAATAATGAGGGTTAAAAAAGAGTGGGATAGAATGCATGATTTCATGGTTGAGGCTAAAGTTATTTGTAATGTGGATATAATTCGTGTTGAGTACATAAATTGGGCTAAATTTAATGTTGGTACTTCAGAGTCTGTTGTGGTCCCGGTTAACGAAAGTCAAGCAAAAATTGGTAATGAGGTCATTATTTCTAGAGCCCCAGAAGTTGTTGAATCTTCCAGTGTGATAAAAAAGAATTTGACCTTTGAAATGTTTAAGAAAAATAACATATAGGTCGGTTTATAAAATGTGTAGTAGACTTACCAAAAGATTAAAGCTAGTTTTCCCTTTGCTTAATCATCTGGTATTTATTAGATATATGATAGTAGATAATAATGTCAAAAAAAACTAAAATAGTTTTCATTGGTGAGATGAGAATGTACATACAATTAGAGATTTAATCTCACTTTTAGAATTAAATTGATGACAAACTGTAGATTAAATTACATTCTGTTAGGAAATCAATCGAGCTAATGATTGTACTTCTTTAATCTCCTTGTGTTCCAAATATTTAGAATCCTGATTGCCTCCTTCATCATCAAATAGTATGAACCCAATCTGGTTCTTCCTACTTTTATAAATGGTCCATCCCAGTTCTCTGCGAGCTTCCTAGCATTCAATTTTTTATATTTTTTAGGATCTCCCTAAGAACTAAGTTGTTGATCTCGAACTCACAATTTTGAGCCCTTCTATTATACAAGTTTGCCAATATATTATGGTATCTGCCTAGATTTACCACAACTTGATCTCTTGTCTCATCTATCCAATTCATGTTACAGGCTAACTCGAGCTCGTTTTCTTCATCAATTACTTCATGAAATCTAAATAGGTGGTGATACTCTATTGGGATTATGGCCTCAGTGTTATACGCTAGTAAAAATAAAAAGTATCCTATTGACTGTCTTGGTGTCATCTTATAGGCCCATAAGGCATATGGCAACTCCCTTATCCAATTTCCTTTCTTTTCTATCTCTAGTCATTTCTCGAGACCGTCAACTATAGTTTTGTTTGTGATTTTGGCCTATCCATTCCCTTGGGGATAATATGGATTTGATGGTGAATGTATGATGTTATACTTGTTCAGGAAACTGACCACCTATCATCTAACGAACTGGGGTTCATTGTCGATTCGAATTAGATGTGGGCAGCCAAACTTGTGATAGTATTTTCCCAACTAAATTTAATGAGCTCTTCTTCTCTAGTTCGATAAAGTAGTACTGCTTTGACCCACTTGGTAAAGTAATCTATTGCCATGAGTAGAAACTTTATGTTGCCCGATGTGTTTAGAAAATTTCCTAAAAGGTCAAAGGCCCATTATTTAAATGGAAAAAATACCCTACTCGCATATAGTTTGAGTCTAGGGGCTATTATCTAATGTCCATGTCGTTGGCAGGCATATATTATATGAATATTCTTCGGTCTATTTTCTCATTTTTGGCCAGAACACTCCTTACGTGATAGCCCTATTTGCAAGCGAGCGTCCTGTAGCATGAGATCTTCGCATTCCCTCGTGCAGTTCTTTAAGTATTTCATCAAAATATTTTTGTGAGAGGCATTTCAGATAAGGCCTAGTAACTGGCCTCTTGTATAATTTATTCATTGGCATTGGGTAACATTTTAAATTTTCAATTACTTGCCTTCTTTATTTTGGATCATTTGGGAGGTCGCTGTTACACTTATTCTCTGACCCTATATATCTGAGAAAGGGATTCCTCCAATCGTATTCTTCCTCCTCATTGCCCCTAGTGTTGATTGCACATATCAAGGCATGGTCGATACTGGGGGTCTATACCACTTTAATTTTGAGATATCTAGCTTCTATACCCAACATACCAACTAAGTAAGCTAATTAGTCGGCATGTCGATTTTCTTCGCGAGGTAAATATTCGAGCGTCGCCTTCTTGAATTTGCTTATTCTTTCGGCCACCGGCGCTGCATAATCGACCATCTTCCCATTCTTTTTATGCTGCTCAGAGTAGTAGTGAACAATAAGTAGTGAATCAATGTATACCAAAATTTCAAGTACCCCGATCTCTAATACCATAACTAGCCCATGGATTATGGCCTCGTATTCTATCATATTATTTGAGGCTTCGGAATTAAGTCTTATTGATTTTTTGATTTTGTGGTTAGGCAAAATGATTAGAACAATTCACACTCCTGACCCCATGGTTCCTATTGGCCCATCTAAAAGTAATCTTTACCCATCTTTTATTACCCACTCGGCCCTTTATTCAAAGGGTTTGTTAGGCTGCTCATTGTCATACTCTTCTGCTATTTCAGGGTCATCTTCATCCTAGTCTAGATCTTCTACAATGAAGTTGACCAAGAATTCGATTACAGCTTACCACTTCTCTTATGATATTTGCTCGAATCTAATGTCGTGCTCCCCCAAACTCACCGACCATTACTGTACTCGACGTGATTTCTATTTTTTGGATAATACCTCTTGAAGGGGATAGTCTATCATAACATTCACATAATGAGCTTTAAAGTAGTGCGTCAGCTTCTGCGATGTGTAATCAAGTGTTAGGAGGAGCTTCTCAATTTTAGAATATCTTGTATTTACTAGAATAAGCATTTTGTTTATAAAGTAGTTTTCTCGATCTTCCCTTTTAGTCAGATCAGGACAGAGCTTAGAGAGTATTCTATTACTGTAAGGTAGATTGTCAATACTTCATTTTCTATTGGCGTGCTCTTCACTGGAGGTTTTCTGTGGTACTTTTTTCAACTCTTGGAAAGGCGCTTCATATTTTTCTGTCCAATCGACATCTTCATTCTATTTTCTTTTTCCTCTTCTAGTAGATCAGTGGAGTAGTAGGAACAACCATCGATAACGATCTGATAATTTGGAAACAAATTTGTCGATAGCTGGAATCTTGTCAGCTAGTTTTTATACATCTTTCTTAGTCTTTGGTGACAATATGGATATTAAAGATCGAATCTACTATGGATCTGCCTCTATTCCATTCTTACTAATAAGATATCCAAGGAATTTTTCTGATTAAACTCTTAATCGATAATTGTCTGGATTGAGCTTTACTTGGTTATATGACTGTGAAATGTTGAAGATGGTTCCAAGGTCTACAACATGATCATCTTTCTTTAAGCTTTTGCAAAGCATGTCATCAATATATACTTCTGCAGTCTTCCCCAAATGGTCTTTAAACATACTCATTACTAATCGTTGGTAATTTACTCCAGCATTCTTCATCCATAATGGCATGACTCTATAACAATAGAGGCATCTTTCAGTGATAAATATAGTTTTTTCCTAGTCTTCATCTAAGAACGGTATCTGATTGTATCCCGATACCGTGTCCATCATGGAAAGTAGCTCGTGTTCTGCGGTTGAGTCTAATATATATATATATCCTTCGCCATGTGTTTGTTTAGATCGGTAAAATCTACATTGACTCCAATTTTCCAATTCTTCTTCGAGACTGCTATAATATTCATGATCTAGTCCAGATAGTTGGCTTCTCTGATGAAACCTACTTCAATTTGTTTGTCAACCTTATTGTTGACCTCATTTATGAGTTAAGGTGATATTATCCCCTGCTTCTGCTTGACTATTATGAATTTGTCCCTTCTGCTTAGCTTGTGGCAAGCTAATTCTGGGTCGACTCCTGGCATTTCCATAAATGACCATGTGAATACATCTTTATTAGTTCGAAGGAACTGTACTAAGACTTTTTTTTCCTTTTGATAAAGCATGGTGCTAGCATATGTTCATTTGTCTTATCTATCAATTTCAACGTACTTTGTAGGTTCGAATGTAGGAATCTGATCATCGACTTGATCAACTTTTTGTAATTACTATAAATTAAATTCTTTTGATGTGTCAACTATGTTTGATACTGTATTCTCACAAATGTGAGCGAGTTTCTAACATCTTTTGATTTCATAGATTCTTTCATTCCATTTTAAACGAAGTACTTGGCGGTACGTAGAAGGTATTGCTTTCATATTATGCAACCAACAACGCGCCATGATACCTAAGTATTGAGACTTTGCATTGATTATATAAAATGTAACGTCAAGAATTGTGGGTCTAGCTGTTATAGGTAGAACGGTTCTTCCCACCCTTTCAGCTCTGAGAATCATGTGGACAATAAGTGTCACAACACGATAAGCAAACAATCCTAAGGCAAACTATCAGAAGTTCTGATAGTTTGCCTTAGGATTGTTTGCTTATCGTGTTGTGACACTTATTGTCCACATGATTCTTAGAGCTGATATGGGTGATTTGGATAAATGGGTATATACTCAGCCAGATATTTCACAGGCAGTTGCTTATAAAATTCCAAACCAATATCTACAGTACCTTTGATATATCATAGAATTCATTTCATAGCTCGCCAAGGATCTCCTTATGGATCATGCATATATTTGTTAACCATCACAACTGCCTGCGAAATATCTGGCCGAGTATATATCATTGCATACATCAAGCTACCAATTGTGCTAGCATAAGGTACTTGACTCATATAATCGCGTTCCTCATCAGTTTTTGGAGACATAGAAGCCTTAAGCTTAAAATGAGGAGTATGTTTGGATAAATGGCAGTCTACTATAGGGTATGTTTTTACAATGGATGGAGGACAGGTTAGTTGGAGATATATGCAACAGTCAATGGTAGCCTTATCTACTACTGAAGCAGAGTATATGGCAGTGACTGAAATGATTAAAGAGTCATATTAGATTAAGGGTCTTTTACGTAATTTAGGCATTAAGATGAAGCATCTTGATGTGTTTTGTGATAGTCAGAGTATTATCTTCTTGGTGAAAGATCAAGTTCATCATCAATGCATGAATTATATTGATGTGTGTTACCATTTTGTCAAATAGGTACTTGAAGAAGGTGAGATTATGTTAAAGAAAATTTAAACAAGTAATAACCTGGCTGATATGTTTACGAAAGTTGTTTCTGGGATTAAGTTCAATCATTAATTAGACTTGGTTCAAATCCTTCATACAGATTAATTTGGCCCCTAACAGGGATTTGGGAGCTGCAGGTGACCTAATCCACAGTACGTAGGCAACCATTAATTTGGTACAATCAATTTAGTCCTTTGGGATGCTTGTTTAGAGGAAAGATGGTTCGATTTGGTGGGTTGACAAAGTTTGGCTCAAATTTGGAGAAATCTCCATGAAGGTGAAGAATTATAGAATAGTACTTTATTTTCTGTTCGAATAGACATTGTGTCTATTCGAACAGAAGAGGCGGAATGCTTCCTATTCGAATAAAACACAATATTTATTCGAACAAAACAGACAGAATACTTTCTGTTCGAGCAGGATACAATATTTATTCAAACAGAAGAGGCAGAACACCTTCTGTTCGAATAGACTTTGGAGTCTGTTCGAACAGACATCGTAAACTCAATTTTTGAGTATTAAATTAAAGATGTTTGTTTTGCCTCAAGATTCGTGTTGATGTAATTAGTTTCCCAAGTATATAAAGGAGACTTAGGGTATTTCTTAGCCACCCTTGGTGAGATCTTTTGGTAAGGAATCTTTTGAGGGAAAAAATCTTGAGAGACCCCAAATTGGTTTTGTGAGTGATTGTAGCCTTGGATCATAGAATACAACTTTCTCTCTATTTTGTGTGAACATAGGCAATTCGTCGAACCACAGTAAATGTGTGTTCTTGTATGATTATGTTTATTCCTTTAGATTATTCATCGTTAATCAGATTGAATTGGTGGTCGGCTTCCCCGGCGCGGCACAGCAAAAGCTAGATTTGCTTGGTTTAGACTAATATTAAAGAAAAGTAGTCCTATGTAAATACTTGGCCTTAAAGAATCTAGAAATAAAAGATGTGGGGTTAGTTAGGAACTTCCAAGATAGTTTGGCAAGAAGAAAATCATTTTGAGGAGCTGTTTTTCTTATGCTAAGGCCACCTTAAAATTTTTGAATACCTCCAATAGAGTAGCAAATGCTGTAAATTGCTTCCCTTTACTATAACAAATAAAGCTTATCTCCGGATACAGGTATGCAAGGACTGTCATGCCCCACACATATTCACCCACTTTTTCTACTAACTTGAACAGTTCCAAGTACTTTAGCAATATGTACTCCCTGGTCGTCTCTAGGAAAAGCAATTTTCCCACAATATAGAGAAGATACGCCTTAGATGTAATGGGCTTAGACTTCTCCTTTAAGGTAACAGGTTGTTTCTATCCTTGCCCCTTACCCGTACCCTTCCCCTTGCCCTTATTGGAAGGAGTTTCCTCCTCTACCAAATGCTTACCCTTGCCTTTTCTATCTTTCCTTATATCTTTCTTTTTTTCCTCCTTCTACACTTCGTTCCCAATGTGTTCTTGAAGCCACTGCATTATTATAGTCTAAGCATGATTGGTAGATTTTGCATTAATGAATTCCTCATCAATTAGACGAAGTAAATCACAAAAAACCTTCATCGCGGACTTTGGCGAACCAATCCCCGGTAAACATTTTCCCTTTTGTCTTTAACCCAACAAGTTTGACCAAATCCTCTAATAGTATAGTCATCTCACCAAAGTTGAAGTGAAAGTTTATTGTTTCTCAGTGCCAGTGTTTAACGAATGTAGTGACCAGCAAATCGTTATGGTGCGCGTAAGTTATCTTGCACAAATGACCTAAACCTACCATCACCACCTGGAACCTAAAGTTTTTGTCCTTGTTGTGCAAATCCCACTTCATGGGGTGGTGGGGGACTTTCAGAAGCCTAAGCTCAGGCTATGAAATTAGGATGACAAAATAGAATATTAAAGAGTTAGTAACGAAAAGAAAGAGTTTTGAATGTGTAGTAACAAAAAACATAAAATCCGTTACCAAAGTAATGAAAAATAAAATATAAAATCTCTTATTACGGAAAACACTGATATCGCTACAGATCTTACAAAAATTTCAAAAATTGTTACATTTATTTTGGACAAATATTTTTTCACAACAGGAAAATAATAATGCTTACTAAACATCGCATAAGGAAAGTAAAAAATATATATTCAAATTCAGGAAGTAATAAATATCAATTACCAGCCTGTCTATGATGTGCTTCACCCAGTGTTCCTTCCAATATATAAGAAGGCTACGGTCGTGAGGGTAAACACCCCTTTCCACCTCGGCAAGGGGGGTCGTTGGTGCACCTTCATTTTGTGGTGGGGGTTTGCAATAGGGGGGACCTTTACATTTTTGGCCACACCATCCACTCCTGCAAGATGGACGGTAGCCAGGACTTCTACATTGGGAACAACAACGCCTGCATCAGCGATGGATGAGTCATTCTCGGTGGCTGACGGTACGTTATTAGCTTCTAGCATCTCTTAATCTCTAGACTTGCTTACACCAGCTACTCTTTCTTCAAGGTAACTTCTAAGCAAAATATCATCACTCCCCTCCACTCCATCATCTTCTTTCCCGTCTTCCTCCTCAACCTCTTCTTATTTTTCAGGATCATCTCTGTTAGATGCGTCTCTCTCCTCTTTATCAGAATCTTCTCCATCTTCTTCTTTTAATTTTTCTACCTCCTTTTTGCCATCTTCTTCAGACTTATTATCATTACCACCTTTTGATTTCCCCTTCTTCTCCCCATCCCCTCTATCCTCCCTCCCCCCCCCCCCCACCCACCTCACTTCCTTGCCATGATCAGTTTTTTTTTCTCCCTGCTCTTCATCAGTTGAATTCTCTTCTTTGCTGCTAGAATCCTCTGACTCAAAACTAACATTCTTCTCCGGTTGGCCATAACCCTGTGCATTAATTTTCTCAAGGAGATTCTCAACCCTTTTCACCCCAACATATGGGGCCCTCAAATCAAATAGCTTCCTCATCATCGCTATCGTTCTTTTGGACATACCTCCATCTTTTATTCTTCTCAATTGGTTTTGTGGTGGGTGTTTTAACTAATTTCTCTACAAGTCACCTCCCCTCAACTTCTCTTCTATTTGTGGCAGTAGGCGACGATCTTCTTGTTCTTTTTTCAACCGTAACTCTCATTATAGGCATATTTTTCGTTCTATTACTTTTGTTGCCTTCCTTCTTCGAATCTTCCAATACTTTATTCAAACCCTTTTCACCATTTTTCTACAATATTACCAAAACATGTAAATACTGGTTTTGAACTAATGTAGAACAAACATAAACAATTGATTTTGCTGAGAAATCATATGTAGTAATGGAATATTAGGAATTTGTTACCTAATCAATTCAATTCCTAGTGATAAGTAGTCTCAGAAGAATAAAATTCCGCCATTCAGTTTCAAATCAAATAGTAACAAAAAATGGTGTTTTCAGTAATTGATAAATATATAGAATATTTTTGGAAATGACCATTAACTTGGAACAATTTCAAAATCAGTTATATTTTGGAAAACCCAGTTTTTATTACTGGGAACATTTTTGAACATATAAACCAATAATTCCCCCCCCCCCCAATCATTTAATCTCCAACACAGAGTTTACACTTTGTCAGCATTGAACTAAAATTGAGGGGATTCCCTAATATCAAAACATAAAAACAACTATCATCATATCCCTACCCTTCAAAAACCCCACACAAACGAAACCCTAGAAAATATAAACCATAAAAATCCAAAGGAAAACCATTGTAAGAAACCAGATAACGTGACCTTCACTAATGGACTCAAAAACGAATCATATCACATGAATAAGATTTGTGGTGATTTAGGGCACTAAAACCCTAATACCAACAGTGGTTTGTTCGTAAGAGAATGATAGTCGATAAGAATTATAATTGAGGAGAGAGAGAAGGTTAAAAGTAAAATTTAAAAGGTGAAAAACTGATTGACTTGGTGGCCGCCTCGTCACCAAGTTTTCAAGTTTCCCCAACTACCCACTTTTATTGATAACCACTCATTTATAAGAGATTTATGGTTCTAGTAGGGTGGTGTAAAGGTTGTCATAAGGGGGTGGACACGTACATATATATGTATATTATTTTTTATGTGTACCGGATGGGTACAACATTATTTATACAAAAATGAAATAACTGAGATAGCAACAGACTCTATAAAAATGAAAAATGCATGTTAACTACTCATAGTCATGATCTCGAGTCTCCATGCCAACTGGCTTATATATATCAATAACCTCTGGGATCTCCTCGTCAAATTCCCCTATCTGATTTTCCTCTGAGTCTGCCATAGGCTCCTCCTCATCGCCATTACCATGGACGTTGAAATTTTAGATATATAACAGACCATCATGCAATCTGACAAGGTATAGCCCAGTAATCTCATCCACAAACCATTGATTCGTTCTGTATATACTCATTTAATTCCTATAAGATGCTCAAAGGTTCTAACATAACCTTCTATGAAGCTCGAACCACTAATGGGTCGATATATCGAATAATAAAAGTCACAAAAGTGGTAGGTGATAAATAACTTCACTCCTTTTTGCCATTGCTGAATGGACATTTGAAGTACATTGATGAATGTTACCTCCAATATCATCTATAATATCTTATCTAAGGGAATCTTAATATAGAACGCATAAAAACTCTAACCTCTGAATTCCAATGTTTGTCAGTCGACCTGAAGCCTGGATATTACCATAAAACCAATAGAGGATGGCCAACTGGTTAGTGAAGAAACTCGAGATCGGGAGTCTACCCTCATCCCATGTTGTCATCTCACATAGTAAAATCTCTCTAAGGCAGTTTGTATAGCTCAAAACTTGTTTATGATAGACAAAATCTAGAACTAGAACTGGTGCTACTTTGGCGACTGTTCGTAGGAATATTTTGTCTAACGTAATAGGTACCCAACCTTCCCAGTTAAGAGTCATAACTGGAGATCGGTCTAGAAAAGTGATGCTCTGATAGAAGCAGTAACCTAACTCTCCACAAAATTAACTAGTCTCATTGTAAAATATAGAATTCCATCCCATCTGGGTCCTGCGCTGGGAACAGATGGGCCCACAATGCCTATCTAGAAATAGTGAAGTATAGAGTCTCTCAAGTTTGAAAGTAGCCTCTAGAGCCATGGAATGAATGAATGAATATGCAATCAACTATATAAAGAGATAAAACTGTGAAATTCTTAGGAGAGAGGGTAGGTAAAAAAATCTGAATTTTTACCTAATGACACCCTAAATGGATAGGGTCATAACTCAAAAGCTGTACGTTGGGAAAATATGTTCTAGGACAGTTTAGAAATGTATTGAAAAACTTTTGAAGGCAAATGCATGACTTTTTCCTAAACCATTATCAAACATCCTCAAAAAATTGAAAACATATGGATGATAAGTTTCCATTTTTCCTAGACTATTGTTGAATAAAACATTAATTACTCACCCAATTTCAACTAGAATGTAGTGAACTTAATTTTTGTAGAAAGAGGATTTAGTTATA
Organism: Kingdonia uniflora; assembly: GCA_014058105.1. Lineage (NCBI taxonomy): Eukaryota > Viridiplantae > Streptophyta > Magnoliopsida > Ranunculales > Circaeasteraceae > Kingdonia > Kingdonia uniflora. The sequence continues at coordinate 6,420,041 of JACGCM010001726.1, forward strand.
TACAACTTCAAAGTTTTGAGTTGTGCTTAATTCTCTATGCCCTGGCCTCTACAAATTGTTGAAGTTGTAAGTGAAAGCAACCAGTTTTAGGGTTTATCGGTGTCTTAGTAAAAAATGATTTTTACCCATAGTTAGACTCGAGAGTAACCTGAATTGAATGTAACACATTGTTAAGATAAGAATTGAAAATTAATTTATTCAATATAAAGAGGGTACATGGCACGCATTAAACAGAAAAGAAATACATGACAATTTGGTTTTTTATCGGACATTTTATAGACTCGAAATTGAAGAACTACACAAGCAACCTAGACTCGATCTTAGAATGGGAAAAACAAGATAAAAGGGCTCTAATCTTTGTTTCATTAGCTTATGGAGTGGTGTCAGCGAGATGGAGGGGGTTGAGATGGTCCCGCCTTATTGCATTAGGACATACTTTGGATAAGCATTTCCATGCGAGATACGATGTCAAAGGTATCCTTTCGGTGCTTCATGATGGTCTTGATCATCTTGCAACTCATCTTGAGAAACCTCCCAAGAGTGGTACATCCCCTAGCCCTAATCCGTATAGCATTACGAGTAGCAAGGTCTTGGATGTGATGAGATTGTCTCCGGAAGGGAAGACGGGGTTCAAAGTGCGCTCGCGCTATTTATGAATGGGGCGGGAGGGTTCATTAGGGTTTAACCATTGTGCTCACACCCATGGCTCTTGAACACACATTCCCAAGGTAACCCATGCATTCTTTTCCTTGATGTTCATCGATACTGCTTGAGTGACGATGAGAGGGTTGATAGTGGCGATGAACTTTGTAATGAGAATAAAAAAGACCATAAGATCATTCTTTGGAGCTCTTGCCTATGGTATCTAGGGTTGTCAATGGTAAGGATTAAATTTATAGCCCAGTCCAATCTGATTCGTTAGAAAAGGTTTAGGACCAGTTTTTTAGATCCATTAAGAAACCTAGTCCATTAAGGTCCAGTCTGTTAAGCTAACGGATTGGATAAGGATCCACCTCAATTTAATCCGTTAAAGATCTGATTCGCTAATGATATATATTACGGGTGTTAATATTATAATTATCTTCAAATAGATAAGGTTAATTTGTCTTTATATTCTTTGAAATAGTAACTCATGGCCCAAAATATAGTATCTTCTTCTCCGCTTAAACCAAGAGAGATTTTTTCTTTTCCCTTTTGTATCTTGCAACGCTATAAAGGCCGAAGAAGAAAATATTTTAGTGTGAACTTAGGTTTAGGGCTTTTCTTAGAATGAGTGTTCGTCAAAAAATTTATTTTTATGTAACGATTCTTTAAGATTTTACCTTTTAAAAATGTCTTTTTTGTTAAAGGATCGGTTCGGACCAGGTTAGGATCCACAGTTTAATGGTCCTATAGGATTCGGATCGAGTTAAGACCTAGGGTGTTTTTTAAAAGATCACACTATAATCATAACAGATCCTAGTCCAGTTCGGATGTAAAAAAGCTTGAGGAAGAAGATGGGGTACTAACTCTGTCTATGGCTGGCGATTGTTGGTGGTAAGCCCAGAGCTGGCGGTAATCGCAGGTGGGTAGGCTCTGTCGGTGCCCTGGCTTTTGGCAAAGTACTTGAAAGAGAAAAAAAAAGATGAAACTGGGTAGAATGGGTATTTATCCCTCTCATATTTATAAAGAAAACGTCTTGAATTTCAAATTTTGAATAGAAGAGTAGCATTTGTATAAATAGAGGAACCGGGTTGAAGAGTACGATACCAACTCTTAACCTCGTGTCCCCATATAAACTAAATCACATAGGTGTGTTCCTAAGATTTCTCCCATAATTTGAGTAAGAAATTCAAATGCTTGACTTTTGAATTTGAATTAAAAGTGGAGGGGTATACTTAACATTTACCTATGTTCTAATCTTCTAGAAGCTTTATAAGTACACTCATGCCCTAAATTATGTGCATCATGGTACTAGACCATAGTGTATGCCCTTAATAAAGTCCTCAATTCACAGAAAAATTAACCCAATATCTAAATAACTAAACTAATAAATTTGAAAATGTTAAGGGCCGTAAAGGCAATCCCTAGTACTTGGGTTACCTCCCAATAAGCGTTAAGTTTAATATCTTCAGCCAAACATGACTACCCCCAAACTTAAAGTTTGGTAATACTATGGTTTCCAATCTCAGGACTCACTCCAAGAGATTCGGTTAGGGAGTCACCAATAAATAGCACTCTGTGGCCATAAAAATAATCAAGGTTGTATGACCAGTTTTTTGGATTCTCTCACTCAGGATGTATAACCTTGGCCAACTCTTGTTTTCCCTCGTACATATCTTTCATAGTACACCGAGGCCTGCCGTAAAAATTGCTACAACTCAGGGCAATGTTCATCCAGGCAGAGTATGACAGTATGAGGCGAACTGAATTATTAGAAAAATTGTATCAAGAACTTCTTTATATAGTTGACATACTACGAGGGGCATGCTACAGCCTGGGACCATTTTGACTCAGAGTCCACAACAATTAATATGAACGAGTTTCCTTATGATAAGAGAAATGGTCCTACAAATCCTATATTTCATACTTTGAAGATTTATGCAGGTATTGGGTCTAATAGAGTCATTTGCATTGGTGTGTTTATTCTTAGAACATGGTACGCTTGACAACTTAGATAGGTATAAGAGAGCATCTTTGAATAATGAGGGCTAGAATAACCCACTTTTGAGTGTCTTTGCAACTGTTCATTTACCACCGTGAAATCCTCCATAAGCTTCAAAGGGGCAATATGAAAGACCCTCAAGAAACTCCTTATTAGGTATGCATATACGGATAATATGGTCAGAACCAATCTTGTAAACATATGGATCATCCTATGCAAACTTCTTAACCTCTTGTAGGAAATCCTATATGGTTGTTAGGGATCGGTGGCGGGGTACTTTAACTGTTATAAGATAATTTTGTATTTCTTCATACCATGGTGCACTAACGGTGGTGCGAAGTTGAGTTGCTCCTATACTGACATTTTAGTGAAGCAATCTGCAATATCGTTTCTTTTCTACTTCTTATTATTGGTCTCATTGTCGTGTATTTCCCAAGATTTGGATAATTTGTTAATTAAGATATCGATTACACTATAGTCTTCTACCTCGTCTGATGTCAAAGCAGCATTTTTGTTGTTAAAGACGTTCAGTGTCGTTTTAATACTACCTAAGGATAACGTTAGCACGCCTGATTGACAATTTATCATTGTGTGAGAAGTTGCAAAAATTGGTCTCCCTAATATGACTGGTATATCCTTTCCTGGATCTGACACCTTTTCGGTCTCTAGGATCACAAAGTCAACTGAGAAATCCAAACCATCAACTCGTATAAATATGTCCATTAATATCCCCCTTGGATACCTGACTGAGCGATTTGCCATCTGCAATATCATTTTTATTGGCTTTAGATCCCTAATTCCCAGCTATTGATAAACATGATATAGAAGAACATTGACGCTCACTTCTAAATCTAGAAATACCTTGTCAATTTGGTGTTCTCCTATGATGCACAAGATTGTTGGACATCCGGGATCTCTAAGCTTCAGTGGTGTCACTATCTCTGTGAGGAAAACCTTTTTATTTATGTTGAGATCCATTTTTCGCACGCATGTTTCCTTTAAGAATTTAGCATATGAAGGGACTTACGTTATAGCCCCGAGCAGTGAAATATTGATGTATACGAGCTTAAATGTCTTAACTAGTTCATTGTAATATGGGTTTGCGACTTTTGGTTGTAGCCTTTAAGGGTATGGGATAGGTAGAATGTACTCTATAGGTAGAGTCTGGATAGGTGTTTCGGCCGCATACTATACTAGCTCACCGTTAAATGGTACATTCGTTTGTTACTCATCAGGTGGTATCACTACCTAATTGTCGATAACCTTGACACTCCTAAGAGTGTCTATGGCATGGCATTGTTCAGCTGGTTTAGCATTCTAACTAAAATCTACTTCATATTATCCTTTAGGATTTGCATTAGATTGACTAGGTAGTTTTCCTTGTTCATGACTTATGAAATCTTTTGTGAATTGTGAAATAGTCATGTCCATCTGACCTATCCACTGAGTCAATGTGTTAAGGGAGAGATTCATTTACTACATGAATGTGTTAAGTGTTTGCTTAAGATTCCTAACCCTCTCAGTATTGGCTTGTTGCGCTTGAAATTGTTGTGACTAGTACTATTACTATTGTGGATGTTGATATTAATGTTATAGCCTTTGGTATTGTTGTTGTCGCATGTTTGAGCTACCAACGGGTCCTCCAAGATGTGGTTCAGTTCTATAAGACAAGTTAGGATGTTATGGTACAAAGGATCAGAACGAGTTGTTAGGATTCCCTTGATTGTACGTGTTGAATGCTTAAACTTCTTCTTCCTAAATTTCCTGGTCAAGTTGGATAGTGGGACATAAATCTGAGATATGAGTAGTACTAGTGTAATAACTACATATCTCTTACTGAGTTAGAGGTGGAACTGGCTTGGAGAATGCATCGCTAATCTTCTTAAGTAGGCTTGTTTGTGAATGGATAACAGCTAAGCTTATAGTACTATTGTCAAACTCTTTAGTTCACACATTCTCTGAGTAGGGTAGTTATGTTTGTATGAATTCTCACTAATGGTTTTAAAGAGTTCCCATGCCTTAGTAAATGACTTATGCAGTATAGGACCTCCACAAGTGGTACCTACCATACGTTTATTAATTTGGGACAGCCCATTGTAGAAGCCATGTGCTTTCTGCCATAGATCTAGTCTATGATGTAGGCACTTAAGTAAGAGACTTTTGTATCTCTCCCAACTGCCGTAGAAGTGTTCATCTTCCTTTTGAGTGGAAGTATGAATTTTGTTATGTAAAAGATTTATTTTATAAATAGGGGAGAATTTCTTCAAGAATACCTTTTGTAACATCCCAAAAGTTATGATTGTTTCAGGGGGTAGAGAGTGTAGCCAAATCTTAGCCTTATCCTTGAGGAAAAAGGAAGATACCTAGTTGTACAGAATCAACTTTGCAATCATTGTAATGAAGTGTAGCATAGAGCTCTTTAAACTCAGTGAGGTGAAGATAAGGATCGTCACGATCGTGATTGTGAAAGAAGGAAGGTGTTGATAACGCTGATTTTTAGCTCAAATTGTTGTGCTTCAGCAGGAATCTCAAGCAATACAATGCAATAGGGGTTTGTCCTAGGTATAGGACTGGAATATATAGCTATGATTTTGGTTGTCATTGGTCTGGCTTGTTCTAGTAGATGCTGCCATCTATCCCAACCATAAGGCTTTCTAGCTACCGTGGAGTAAGCTAAAGGTGGGTCCTTAGGATTTAAATGGTTTTCCTTGCGATACCAACTTCTCATAAAGTAATTAATTAATCGAACATAGGAGTCATACCTAATGTTACTCTAATAATAGGTTACTACTACTACTAACTAATTTCTTAAATATTAGTAATTTTATAAGATGACACACTACTACTTTTACTATTAATAATAATAATAATAAAATACTAGTGTTAAAATAATAATTAATCACTAATATCAGGTTATCCTAGGAAAACAAATATGATTGTCTATTTTTTTCTTTCTTATTACTAATTAATAACTAATAAATTAATAAGAGATAAAGTTTTAGTCCTATTCTGGGGTACAACGATCTTTTATCTATTTTTATGTTCTCATTAGAAAAATTTACCTTTAAAGCGCAAAAATTGATAGATGTTTGAAATAGAGATTGATTTATCCAGAAACTAAGAGAGCATAAACAATGTACTGATTAGAAATTTTAACTAATTACAGTATGGGGAACAAAGCCCAAAAAATTGAGAGTCAAGAGAGCTCAATGGTCGGCGGTCGCTGTTGGCAAGCCTATGGCTGGCGGCAATCGCTAATTTATGGGACCCCTGTATCGTTCATTTTTTTCGATTATCCCTGAGGTCATGTGAACCCTAATTCTAAATCAATCGTACTGATTTTTTCTACTATAATAGAGAGTTATTTAACCTAGAAAAACCTAAAACTTAGATAAATCTTACGTTAAACCTAATCTCAAATTTATATCTAACCTAGAAATTACCGTTACCTCCCTGACAATAACACCATTTGATAGACCATCGTTAGTCTAATCAAAATCCTACTTAACAAATTAATGTAGTATATGGAAAATAGAGTATCAATCCACGGAGAGGTATGTTATTCTAGGGTAAACTAAAATCTAGGGGAAAAGGGATTTTGTTTTATCGGAAATCTACGTTAAACTAGGTGTTAAAATTAGAGTATTATGGGCAACTATACCATCAAATTCCACTCTATATTAGCATATTAGGGTTTAATTTAATAAATTTTTGGTATTTCCCTTAAATTCTCTCTTTTAAATCGAATTTGAGGGGTTTAAAATTATTTTATGATCTCTCCATGAAGAACAAATTAGAGAGCTCAACCCGTTAAAGTCTAAACTCAAATCCTAGATTGTTAACCTAGGGCTTATTCCTTCTTTTTTGAAAACAAGAATAATCCCTAGGCCTATAAGTCATTATATGGATAGAGAAACCTATACCTTATTCAGGACATTAATTCTTTCAGGATAGAATAGCTTTCATCTTCCCCTAACTTGTTTAGTTTAGAAGTGTAATGGCCTGATTCTGTAAGCCTGAGATGGCTCAGAATTAGTCATTACACCAATGTTTATGTAATAAAAACTAATGTGAAGTAAAAAATAATACAAGTGATTTAGCATGGAAAACCTCTAAATAGGTAAAAAAAAAAAAACACGACCTCAGGTTGAGGATTTTAGTAATAGTAACTTTTCTTGTTTGAGGCTGATATCTTATTACAAAGGATCTCTCGAACTATAAATACTTGATCTTGTAAATAAGAATTTTGGTATTTGAGAATCTAAAAAATATGGTTTTCTTGGTGATTTCTCATATATTTTTCTGGTCCTATTTCGCCTAGAACCTTTTCCTTATATAGGCCATGCCCGCAATTCATTATCACGCTGAAGCACGCTCTCCGAATAATATGGTAAGTGGCGATTGACTGAATAATTGTTGAGTTTGTGAGAGACAGGTGTTTTTGACTTGTTCATTCTTTTCTGTTGTGCTCGACCCACGTTCTTCATCAGTTCATGGTATAGATATCAATGTTGACTGTGTATGTCACGTGTAAAATGTGCAGGTCTGATATGGACGTAGTTTAAATTTAAAATAGTTCAAATTAGGTAAGATCGAAGGATAGGTCCCTACAATCGCCCCCTCGCAACTAAAGTCACGAATAGCTTTGGTTGAGAAAGAATCTGCAAAGTTATGGTGTTGGAAGTTAAAAAAAAATATGTATTAATCTTGATTTGACTTGCATGGAAAATAGGTATTTGTTTTATTTGGTGGGATGTATCTGTATTGAATGATGTTGACAGTAATGATGTACGCGACGCTTGGGGTTCTGAGAGTGGTTCTGTATTAAATAATGACTATTTTGGAAATGCACATTCACATTAAATACTAGGGTTATATAAACAGTACCGAGGATCCTGGCAAAGTACGTTGTTTGTTAAAAAAAAATTGGAAGTCTAGATTGACAATGGTGAAGACCTCGTGGTTAAAAATTCTCTGGCTTTAAACCACGTAGTCGTGGGTTCGATTCCCACAGATGGCGCCAAATGTTAAGGCCTAATTCCTTAAGCTCAAAATAAAGTAGGCCAAATTCCTTGAGGTCGATGTGGATAAATAAGTTCAAATCATTTCCACTCAAGATACTAGGATTTTTGTTGTGAAAGAACATAATACAAATACAAATTGTGGGGGATTTGAAGTAATCTAAAAAACTGCATAAATAGGGAAAATGAGTGCAGATAAGATTAAGACATAGAAGTTGGCGTAGACTCGATCTAAGAGAACCATTATGCCACTGAGGGATGTTTGGCGATTAAGATAGCTGAAGTACAAGAACGTATCTTTGACTTGCTAGATTTATGATGCAAACAATACAGTGACTGAGTATCAGTTTGAAGGTTTGGATTGGATGGGTACGGAACTTAAGTTAGGACATTGCTTCTGCGAGGAGCTATTCCAAGAAGTGATTGTGGAGCCTTCAACTCAAAAGGAGGCTGTGAGACTAATTGCTGAAGAAGAGATTGAGTTGGAAGATGTAAGGATTTCTAGAGGCGAACTGATTAGGTGTGGCTCCCCAGGACATGTGGGATGTTCCAGGTGTAATTATATGTGAGGGAGTGAATTGTATGAGGTTGAATAACTGTCATATAAATATAATTAGAATGAAGTTTGAATCTATCCTTTATTTTTTGTTATAAATGCTATTGTGACTATTTTGAATAAAGAATTTGAAAATTTTTAAATTTCTAGAGCTTTGGAATTGACGTCAACACTTCTATAAGTAGTAGAAGCCAGAAGGGAAAAAACAGGTAGCTTTGTTTTCTGTCTCATGTATTATTGCAAGAAAAGTTTGATTGTATGTAAGTGTTGAGTCATCATGAGTGTGAGGAGGTCAGAAAAAGATTTGGGTAATAGAGATGAGAATATAATAAAATATAGGGCAGGGGCAATGATGGGAAAGTATTTTTACCGAAAAGGTACAAAATGTCTGATATTAATTGCGGAAGGGACGCCTCGGTTCCAAAATCGTGGGCGGCTCGTGTGAGGCCTAATTGTGGGAGAGACTATAAATAATGTTTCATCCCCTTTATTAAAACATTTATCAACTTCTGAAAAATAAAAGAACAGAGAGAGAGGAAAGTGAAAAAATAATAACAATTCTTTGGAGAGATTAGGCCAGAGTGATCCACAGTCAAGGCAAGAGAAGGTTGCAGAGGCTGAGTCACGAAGGTGGTTGTACAGCAGTGTTGTGAAGGAAATATTTGGCACTGCGTCAAATTCGCTTTCAGACGTTGAAGGTTAGTAGAATATTTTTGTGATACTGCTGATGTGAATTTTGTGAAAGTTTTTTGTGTTTTCAAATTTTAAAAAATTACTATTTATAGTAACCTATAAAAAAAAATTGATATGTGTGTATAAAAGAGATGTGAATGATATACGTATATGTATGATATATGCATAAAAGATAATGATAAAATACCTGGACTTATATGTAGATCGAGCGGGAGGAGTATTTCTGTATAATCAAACCTCATGTTATATTTGTAGTTGAGATGGGGACTTCCCCAGTGATGGAGGCATCGACCTCGGGTCGTTTGGCTGAATCTGATAATGTTGAATCTGATAGGGAGGATGAAGTAGGAATGGTTCAATTTCCATATATCCCTGGACAATTGATATCATATCTACTGAACTTCGATGTGTTTAGAGAGTTTTGTAAATCCAAGGCTCTTATAGGGCGAAGATGTGGGAACTTTGTAGAACATACCGGTAGGCAGTTTCGAAGTTGTATAGTAAAATCTAGGGATGAACATTTCTTTCTGCTGGATGATTTAGAGAAAGAGAAGTCAGAAAGGGGTTAAGATGAATCGATCTTCTTCGAGTATTATGATGGGAATGTTCAGAGCGACCTGGAAGAGGGCTTTTTATGTTACCTACCTCAGTTGGGGTATGGGTTGAGTTTTCCCCTTAGGAATCTTGTTAAAGGGATAATGAATATCATAGGGGCATTCCCTGCCTAGTTGAACGGGAACATATGGTAGGTGATAAATGTATGTGAGAGTTTAAATAAATTGTGGGAGGAGAATGTGGTAGAAAGGAGAATATCTCCTGAAGATGTGCTATAGTTTTATGGAATGAATAATTATTCTACAAGTTGAGGGGCATATTTCTTTGCAAGCTTGCCTCAGCCTCTTTTATTCGATCTAAATTTAATAGGTCGAATGTGGAATGAAAATGTCATCTGGGTAAAAGGTGATTGCCTTCAGAGAGATGATGAAAAACCCATGGAACTTCTGTATAGAACTGTGAAGCAAAGTAAGTGAAATAACGTAGAATATTGAACTATTGAAATCAAATGTTGTTCTGTTATTGATAATGTGTTATTGTTTGACATGTCCTTCGTCGAAGGTGAAGAAGAAGAAGAAGTCCCTTTTAGATATTGTTGCTCACGAAGGGGTTGAGCTCGAGGCGATATTGAAATACCACGGTATAAATAGAAATAAACATGCTAATAGCAGGTCCGAGAAAGTTCAAAAGTCTTAAGCAACGAGACTTATGACAGGTGTTGGTGGTAACAAGAAGAGGGGAGCTGATAGAGAGAGACGAGTGGCTTTGCCAAAGGCCTCTGAAGTAGATTTTACAGACGTGCCGGAGTCTACCACGTCGAGCAAGCTAGTTCAGGCATTTTTGAAGAAGATATTAAAGCGTGGTTTGACCTCTGGTACCACGGGGAGTGGTGAGGTCATGGGAGAGGTGAAGAAGAGAAGGGTAGATCCATCTTCTTAACTGGTTAAGGCAAAGGTTACAGAGAATCGACATGGTATGAAAGATGAGTTGAAAGTTGTGGAGGATAGGGCGAGGCTTGTAGCTCGCAAAGGTGAGGAGGAGATGAGCAAAGTGGTAAGTTTGATGATTTGAGTTTACTCTGAATTCTATATAGCGATATATCTCCAAAAATGTAGTAGCCTACTTGTAGCCTTCGACAGATAGCCGAAACCCACTTCACAGCCTACTCGAATGTATTGAAGCCAACTCAATCCCAAAAATAGACTCCCCAGAGATCCCCCAAAGACGAAGCTTCGACACCAGACAAAGCTTCGAGGATAGATTAACACATCGCGACAGATACCCTTCGACCACATCTACGCATGGTCGAAGTATGACGGGACAGACAGCCAGCTCACCAGACAAGCCATCGTAATGATTGGCCTCCATAGCTACAGTGACAGGCCGACCACTGCGCCACAGTGCTAAAGTATAGAGACACATCAGATAGCTGTCATAGTGACAATGCAGACAGAGCCAACACCATAACTCGCTGGGATTTCCTGACAATAATCATGTAATCCTGACCCACATTTGGTGACTCAACATCCTATGACTCTATAAATAGAGGAGAGGGGAAACCAAGTGGAAGTTAGAAGAATCACCCCCAGCCCCTTACATTTTACCTTCGATCTTTTAATATTCACAGTATTCGAACCCTCCAATTATTCTTCAGTAATATAATCTATCTTAAAAATCCTCATTAGAGGTCGTAGAGAGACACATTCGGGCCTCTAAGCAAGTATTTGTCTATAGTTAATTCTTACTCTAGACTAATTGCTTGCACCCCTTTGATTGAATATCGATTTTACATTTTAAGAGCCAACTTCACCTCTAAACGAAGTTAGGTCCCTAAAATTGGCGCCGTTTGTGCTTCCCACCCTACCAACCTCCCTTCCCTTTTTCCCCTCTTTTTGTTTTCTACCTCAACTGATTATCTTTAATGGCACCCACACGCCGTTCCAACTCAACCCATGCAGGCAACTCCATTGAGGGAGTACCTGCCCAAATAGTCTTATTATCTCAACAAGTCGCTCAGGCAGAGAGCACCACCAGAACCAACTAAACCAGGAGAGTGAAAGCCACTGCTTAGCACTAGAAACTGAGCAGAATCGCCGTATGGATGATGAAAATAGACATAACAGAGCAATCGATGAACTGCGCAACACCGTCCGAGAGCTACAGAGATTACAGCCCTTGGAAACTCCTCGCCCGTCCTAAGCACCAGACCCATCGCGTGTATCTGCCCGCGCCCGCCTAGGACCCTCACCAAACCTCGAGATACCCCTCGTTCACACCGGTGCTAAAGATTTTCCCCGTATTATTCCCCCAACCGGCTCTATCCACCTCGGGATTCACCGCACAGAAGACTCTTCTGACTCAATCCTCCGCTCCTCCAGACACCCCAGACGCCGTCCTGCTCAGGAACGGCTCGAGAAACGCAATGTTGATTTTATACCACATACCCGACCTCACAACCTTCGAATTCATCAATCTCCCCCACATCTTGCATATGTTACATAGCAGGACTTCAACCACAAAATACAACCTGTCATTCGCGTTAGCATGAGTCTAGCCACAAACTCCTGGAGCCGCCTCAATAACCCGATCTGCCCCAAACTTTTGGCTATCGAAATACCCTCCAACTTTCGTGCCCCCAAACTCAACAAATACCGTAACACAGACCCCAAATTCCACATTCTCGAATTCCAAAATTCCCTGAGCCTCTACTCTATGGCTGACTACCTGTTATGTCGCCTTTTCCCAATGAGCCATACTGACAACCCCCTTTGATGGTACCACAGCCTCCCAAACAGCACGGTACGAAGCTTCGAGCAGCTATCACAACTCTTTATTGCCTAATTTGCCGTCAACAAAGACAGAAAGATAAGAGTTGACCCTTTATTCAATTTTAGAAAATCCAGTAGTGAAACCCTCGAAGCCTTCACCAGGAGATTCCTCGACGAATCCCAGAAAATAGAAAATCTCGACTGCTCGAATACTATTTTGGCATATTCAAATTCCCTGCCCGACCACAGATGAGTAAAAGAATACCTAGTCCTCCATAAACCAAAAATACTCGAAGAGATACTCTCGAAAGTCAATGGCTATATCAATCTTGAGCGCCTTCAAGAGTCCTGCAAACAGAGCCAACCTTCGCAAATAGCAAACTTCAATAAACCTCGGTAACACCCCCACTCCACTCCCACACCTCTGATCGCTCCTGTCTCACAGGAGACTGAGAGCCGTAAATGCCCCAACATTAATAACAGCACCAAAGCTCGCAAAAAGCGACCAAGGCCTATTTTGCCTACACTCACTTCCCCCCTCAGCACCCTTCTACCATATATACAGGCATACCTTATTTGGCAGATCCCTTTCCCCATCGAAGTCAGACCAGATATATCTTACTGCGCCAACCATAAGTGCAGCCGTCACCATACCAATAAATGCTTCGCCCTTCAGCGCTCTCCCAAACTTATCTTCAGAGAAAGACGTTTGCACCAGTATATTGCAGATCTTCCAGGCTACCTCGATGGGCCTTACCTCAAATCTTTATCCACCCCTACTACTGATCCAGCCGAGGTGTACATATATAGAGTCAAGTTTATCGAAGTCAATAACATAGACAGTGATTATTCCAAGAGCAAACGAAAGCACATCGAAGAATGTTACAAGCTTACCTATCAAGAGAAATTCCCAACCCTTTTGCCATAATCAAGCTGTAACCCTCGACTCGAAGGTATTTCTTTCATTGGCTATGACACTTCACACGCTCGTTCCCCCATTCCAATCTATTAGTCATCATAATTAAGATCGAGAACCTCGTCCTCCATACAATGCTCGTAGATACTGGGTACGCAGCTGATGTCCTCTTTCTGCAAATAATCCAAATCATTAAGAAAATAGACCTCATAACTGCTGCCAACATCGAATTAAATGATTCAACGGATGAACCGAAGTCGTTGTTGGCCTTATTAGCCTACCCATCACTACAGGCCTCATTACCTTCAAACCAACTTCATCGTCATTGATAAGAAGTCCAAATACCTCGGTATACTCGGACGGGATTGGCTTCACGCCATGCGAGCTATACCTTTGACCTACCATCAGACCCTTCGATTCAGTAATCATGAGGGTACCTAGAATTTGAAAGGCTCTCAACGCCTTGCCTGCTTATGCGAGCACCCAGAGATCGACCAAACCTGAAAACTTATCAGCCGCCCATAGCAATCACAGCATCTTTCTATCCCTTCGACTTCGACAGATACCACCTCATCCATCGAACCCACTGTATATATCGAACTCGATGGTCCTGGTCGAGGTACATTTATTGAAACCTTCCCCAATGAATCAGAGCGCCTTGAGCTTTCCGAGTTCCTTCGAGCAAACAAAGACATCTTCGCCTGGACATTTCAAGAGATGCCTGGTGTTGACCCCAACCTGGCCTACCATCGCCTCGATCTCATCCCCGATTCCATAGCAGTAAAACAAAAGAAGCGTAACCTGGCACCACAACTCCGAGAATTCGTGAACCTTGAAGTAGACAAGCTCATAGCCACAAACTTTATCAGAGAAGTGAAGTACGCAGAATGGATATCAAATAATGTAGTAGTTCCTAAGAATAATAGAAAGATCCGAATCTGCGTCGACTTCACAAACCTTAACAAGCACACACCGAAGGACAGTTTCCCCCAACCAACTATCTCAGCACTCCTCGATGCCACTGCTAGACACGAGCGCCTATCCATGATGGACGCGGCTTTGGGTTACAATCAGGTACCCAATCCTCCCTGAAGAACAACTTAAAACTTCATTTATAACTGAACAAGGCCTTTACTGTTTCAATGTTATGCCCTTCGGCCTTAAAAATATCGGAGCCACCTACCAACACCTTGCCACAACCATGTTCAAACCTTTGCTTGGCAAATCTGTCGAAGTCTATATCGACGACATGTTATGCAAGAGCCTTCAGAAAAACACTCATATCCAAGAACTCTCAGAAATCTTCTCAATACTCTGCACGTATAAAATGAAACTCAGCCCAGACAAGTGCCAATTTGGTGCGTCATCCAGAAAAATTTTAGGTCACCTTACCAATATACGTGGGATAGAGATTGACCCCATCCACATTCGAGCCCTCATAGATATGCCTTTGCCCCGAGCCAAGAAAGACGTCCAAAAAGTGGCGGGCAGGATAGTAGCCCTCAATCGTTTTATTTCTAAATCCTCAGATCGATGTGCTTGGCTGCTTTCCCTCTTATGTGATCAGGGCATCCACAAAGTAAAAAAAGAAAAACAATCCCGAGATCGACTGGACGTCTAAGTGCGAACAAGCCTTCCTCGAACTCAAAATTTATCTTGGTCGTCCACCGATTATCAGCACCCCTATCAAAGGCGAAACACTCTCCTTATACCTTGCTGTCACATAAACCTCTCTCAGTTCAGTACACATTCGACTTGATTCCAACATCAAAAAACTTGTATATTTTATCACCAAAAGTCTAACCCCCAAAGAAACTCGATATTCCAAACTTGAACGGTTGCTCCTCACACTTGTCTATTCCGCCCGTAAGCTCAAACCATATTTTCAGGCCCATTCCATCCGTGTTATTACCAGTTATCCCCTTTGAGAAGTACTTAGCAAAAAAGAAAAATCCAGATGATTGCAACAATGGTCCGTATACCTTGGCAAAACACGATATTATCTTCGAGAAGCAAATATCCCAGAAAGGTTAAACAGTAGTAGAGTTTCTAGCTGACTTCCCGGTCGAAGATGTCACTTGGGAAGAACACGAAAATGACTTATCAGAAGACCAACCCAAAATAGCAGATCCCTGGGACCCTCTCACTAGCTGGCGGTTATTCACAGACGGATCAGCAAAACCTAATGGCTCAGGAATTGGTATTATCTTGGAAATACCCATGAATGACCGCAGAGTATGAAGCCTTGATCCACGGCCTTGACCTCGCACTCGACCTTGGCATTCCCAAACTTACAGTCTTTACAGACGACCAACTTGTTCAGAGACATTACATAGGAGAAAACCAAGCTAACGGTCGCATGGACGACTACGCTCTTTTTGTGCGACAGCGCATGGACCGGTTCCCCGAAAATCCACAATCACTCATTACCCTCGAGGAAAAAATAAACATGCAGATGTCCTCGCCTACATAGCATCTATGCTCGGACAATCAGAATCTCAGACCCTCCGTATCGAAGTACACGAACACCCAAGTATCGACCAGATGGAAATCAATACCATCAATACTGGGGGCGAGAGTCACAATCCAGATGATTGGCGAACACCATTTCTTCATTACCTCAACAATGCCATCCTCCCAGATGATGCCAAAGCCAAACGGTCTCTGCTTGAAAACTGCCGCAGATACACTATCCACAAAAACCAACTATATCAAAAAACCCCAAATGATGTCCTCCTTCGATGCATATCCCAAGCCGAAGCCTCTCAAACCTTAGCCAAACTCCATGAAGGAACCTGCGGTGCTCATACCGCCGATCATTTTATGGCCCTTTGAGCTGTCACCCAAGGATTATTTTGGCCCAATATGAAAAAACAAGCTTCAGAATATGCAAAACATTGTGACAAATGCCAACGTCACGCCCATGATATCCATTGCCCCTCTCAAGACCTCCATTTCAGTCAAGTTTCCTGGCCATTCAAAATATGGGTTATCGATCTCATTAGACCCTTCCCAAAAGCCTCAGGTAGTAGAGAAAACATCCTCGTTGCAACCGATTACTTCACCAAATGGGTCGAAGTTGTACTTCTATGCCAAACCAGAGAAGAAGAAGTTGTCAATTTTTTATGAGAAAATATCATCACTCGCTTCGGCTATCCCCATATGATTCGATGAGACAATGTTCCCCAATTCGCTTGCAGCAAAGTCAAAAACTTCCTCAAAAAACACAACATCATCCTCTCATCCTCCACACCTAACTATGCCCAGGGCAACGTTCAAGTCGAAGCAATTAGCAAAACCATCATCGATGATCTTAAGAAGAGAGTCGATGTAAAGAAATGACGATGAGTTCAAGAGTTACAACATGTCAGTTGGGCCTATCGTACAACCCCAAGAAAATCTACAAGATGCACCCCCTTCCTACTAACGTATGGAACCAAAGTTGTATTACCAACTCAATTCGAAGTACCCACTCGAGACCCTAACCTCCCAGATGAAGATAATGAGTTTGAACTTGCACACAACATATTATGGATCGATGAAACCAGAGATTGAGTTATCGCCAACCTTGGCTAGTACCGCACATCACTTCAGAAATCCTACAACAAAAGAGTTCGACCATGGAGTTTCAACATTGGAAATCTAGTACTTTGACGTGTTAACAAATCTTCGAAACCTCAAAATACCGGTAAGTTAGCCGAGTCTTGGGAAGGACCATATGTCGTCTACGATAAAATAGATAAGGGTTCTTATTACTTAATAACGGAAGATGAAGAGCCTCTACCAAACTCTTGGAATACGATGTACCTGGTCTCCTATAACAGGCCATATCTCCAACCATGTACAACAGATGTAATCCAGAACATTTAATAAACAAGTTTTTCAACCCTTACTTTGTCTCCTATTTCATTTTGAATTTTTTTATTTAACTTAGGTATCATGTCAACCTTCGACCCGACCGATACTTGAGGGTAATCTCGAGATTTTTCAAGCTCCCAACTTCGAGCAAACTCGAGGGGCAAGAATGGTCAAAAGACCAGACCCTCAGGGATGCATTAGGGGCAATCAGATATTACTT
Source organism: Kingdonia uniflora (assembly GCA_014058105.1). NCBI lineage: Eukaryota > Viridiplantae > Streptophyta > Magnoliopsida > Ranunculales > Circaeasteraceae > Kingdonia > Kingdonia uniflora. Next base: position 6,437,272 of record JACGCM010001726.1, read on the forward strand.
CGTTATGGCTAAGGCCTTCGAAGTCTAGTCTTTTTCTTGGTTTACCCCAGGTATCATGTCCACCCTCGCCCCGACTGATACTTGGGGGCGACCATGAATTGCTCAAGTCTCCAAATTTGAGCAAACTCGAGAGGCAAGGATGGTCGAAAGACCGGACCCTTGAGGATGCATTGGGGGCGATCAGATATACTTTGCCCAGGCTCTGAAACTGTCGAAGTCCAGTCCTTTTCATGGTTTACCCCAGGTATCATGTCCACCCTCGCCCTGACTGATACTTTGGGGCAGCCTTGAACTGCTCAAGTTTCCAACATTCAAGCAAACTCGAGGGGCACGAATGGTTGAAAGACCGGACCCTCGGGAATGCGTTAGAAATGATCAGATATTACTTTGTTGTGGCCTAGGCCTTCGAAGTCCAGCTAATTTTTGAGTTTCCTCTAGGTATCACGTCCCCTCGGCCCAACTGATACTCGGAGGTGACCTGGAAATTTTTCAAAAATGTCAACATCACTGTGGCTTTGGCCTTTGATGTCCAACAGATTATTCTGGGTTCGATCACTCTACAATTATTTGACAGAAAGAGTACATACATATAGAGTTCGATCAAAGCATCTTCGACACTCTTAAGAGTTCGATCACACTACAGTCATTAAAACCGTAATAGTATATGAAAATACTATATACAATTCTACCAAGTGTAGAGAACATTCAACATATTATCCATCAGAGGAACAGTTGCGGTACAATTCAAAGATCAATCATCAAGAGTCCAAAACAAGCAAAATCAATAGAATACGCATCAATTAAAAAATTAGAGCAAGATACCACAATCAATCAGAAAATTAGAAGTTCAGAATCAGTATGTTCATAATCAATATATGCGGAATTCACTGCAGAAAATACGCATCAATATGTTCAGCATCAACTTCAAAAGTTCAACAGATAACAAAAGCACAAAGAAAAACCTACCGAGTTCAGAGACCAACAGAAAACAACAACACTGCTCAGCATATCACAATTCAACATTATAATCAGTAGAAGAAGGCATGAAACCCCAACCCCAAATACCTCATACCGGCACAGTTACGCCTTCTTCCTCCACAGATCCCCTAGCAACTTCATTCGAACCTTCGACGGCCAAACCATCAAAAGTTCTACCAATGGGCGCTCCAACAAGGGAAGTATCTGTACCACCCCCAGTACTTCCAACTGCTTCTTCAACAATGTTCGCCTCTCCTCCCTTCATCTGCAAATCATCTCCTTCAACAAGTTGTGGAAACACAGGATAAGGTTCCAATATCTCGGGATCATACCTCTTATCATCTATAAAGCTTTTCAACCTAGCATTCACCTTGCATTCGCCATCATACTGCCGCTGGAAATTTACCTTTTGTTCAGCTTTCTCCCTCTCACATGTCACAAGCTTTGCAGACCACTCTCATTCCAGCCTACACCGCTCTAGCTCGAGCCTCTCATCATAAGAGTCAGTAAGCACCCCCAGATCTTACTTCAACTTCCTGACTTCAGACACCAGTAATGCCTCTTTCCCACGAGAAAGATTCAGATTATCCTTTGCTTGTTTCAATTTTGCCTTTAATGACTTCATTGCCTTGCTGCAAGTTTACACCCAAACATGCGTCTGCTAAAATATTCAAGAAATCAGTGCACCTCGAAACTAAAAAAAAATCAAGAAATCTCAAAGTATCACAACAAAAAGTCGTATATAGTTACCTGAAACATGTACTTCTTAATTTCCTTCGAAGCCTCGTCTGGATCATCTTCCCAGAGCTCGATCATCGAAGCCTGCTTCGCCACAACCTGCTCCTATAGTTCAACCGTCATCATCCCTTCATCCTCCTCCAATGTATCATCCTCCCCCAGCACCTTACACCTCTTGCGTTGCCCAACCTTCGATTCCTGCACCTTTGGAGCTTCAGGAGCTACCCGGCCCTTCCCCTTCTCAGTTTGAGTTGCTATCGGCTTCGGCCTCAACTTTCACACATCTCCTGGCACTTCTGGCACTGGTATTGCTTGCTTCAATCCCCAACGTGATCTTGGCACAAACTGGTAGTTCCTTGGCAACTCTTCCCCTCCCATCTATTTTTGCCCCTTCGAAACACCTTCACCTCTTTTTCTCTTTGGTAGCTTCGGCGTAGTGGGTACGTTTTGAAATAGGGAATCTGTCTTCTTCCTCCTTTGCCTTTAGATTTTGAGACTGCCAAACACAAAATTTACCCAGTCTTTACTAGCTTCGAACAGAGTATCAATATAATTTACCGGATTATCCCAAGACGAACTCTTCGGACCTGTAGATGAAAACAAGAACACAGTTATCACTTATTTCATATACACATCAATAACAACCCTTCGACAGTCAACTTACTTTCGTTATATACCCTATGATGTAATTTATACGGGTCATCCTCATCTACATTCTCATAGTTACCCCTTACTATCAGTAAATCTTTATTCCACCCCCGACCTGTCGGGAACAGATCAAAGAACCAAGGTTTCTTTGGGTGACATTGGATGTGATAGGTTCCCGGGTACTTACTATCCATCCTCGAGTAAAAGGTGATAATGTCAAACTACTTAATCAAACTTCGACCCTCACCAGCCAATTTTACATTTATCCCCTCTATCACCCTCATCATCTCATAAAAATTACCATTCATTTGCACCGAAGCCACCCTCCAAAAATTCAACACTTCTATCACCAGTCTTCGGAGAGGAAACTCTAGTCCCAATTGAATTTGGCCTCTATAAGCCATAATCCCTTCCCCAGGGTCCAACTTGAAGGTCAACCCTATCCCCGCAACACTCAGATACACCCCCACCTTCGAGAGTTCTAACTTGGCGGCAAACCGATCTAATCTAATCCTATCTTTAGCAGAAATGGCACCTTCGACCCTATCCGACTCAGTCAAATCCTCACTATCTTCACTCTGCACCTTATCTCCCTCTCCACCACTCGAAGGCCCTACATTACCCCCCCCCCCCCCCCGCCATATTGTTTCCTCTTCGTCACTATCTTCGGTCACTATCGTTCTTCGACGTCTGGTAACCGGAACCTCCTCAGCCAAAAGAACCATAGACAATGGAGCCTCAGTTATAACATCTAACACATCTACATCACTACCCTCCTCCATTGGGGCTCGACCAGAAATACTAGCTTCAAATTCTTCGATCTTCTCATCTATCAGTCTCCGTCTCGAAGCTTGACGGTTATGCATTTTAGCCTACAAAAGAAGATGCACGCAATTAGATCGATAAACACGACAATTCCGTGTTCACACCCCCTATCCCATCTACCCCCTCTAAAAATTTATCAAAAGTTTGATCTCAAACCCTAAACCTCCTCCAAACCACCTCAAAACCCAGAATGGGTCGAAACCCAGATCCACCAAGCTTCCTTACCCTCGAAAATAACACCTAAACCCCAAACATAGAATGTCCTACACCCTAAAAAAAATAACGTAAAGTGGGCAGAGATCAAATGAATTACCGGTGATTAGCAGTACTATCCTCGAATCAGTAAGATCAAAATAATAAATACAGCAACCACCACCAAGTTCGAAATGGCGTACATTCTTTTCTTTCACACTCTTTGATTTTTACAGTAAACCGTACAGTAACTACTCTCCTCATACTTATATATATTTTGAAAAACCAAAACTGCCTTAATTTTCTAACCCCTATCATCACCACAGCCCCACTACCCCAGCTTTTCAGCTACAATGTGTTTTGACCAATGTACCCCCTATATCACCCACGTGCGAACAGCACCCTTACGTTAAACTGCCTGCAAAAAGCCAAAGCTTCTCGAACCTTCTTTCCCCCTACTCAAAACTAAACAATCACATCCAAACAATCGTATCATCAGCTTTTCCGTAGTAAGAGTAAAATACCATCATTACTTTTTGCACACTGCCCCAGGTGTACGTATCAGTCTGACAGACCAGCTATCTGGGTTGTCAGAACGGCTAGTCCAATCAAGCATAACCTTCGACACAATCCCCAAACTCAAGTACTCGACCATTCTACGTTTTGAGCATTCCTCAACAGATAGCCTCAAATTTACTGATCAAATATATTGACCTTCGATGCACAATACACCCTTCAATTCAACAACTTTGACCCCTCGACCATCTACAATCATAAACTTCGACCATTCAAAAATTTATGTTTACAGATAATGTTTTCAGCTTCGACACACTATCTATCGCTTCGACAAAATTCATTCTTACCTTCGAATAACAGAAACAGTACATTCCGACAGCTGTACTATCAATTCAACAATTCAAGATACTATGTCCAGAATTCATATTATATTACTACTACTCACAGTTTGACAAAGTAAGTTATTACAAGAAACTACTTTCATTCAGAAAGGAAGAAAACATTACAAACCCGTACAGAGAAAGTTAACACACACACACAAACACAAAAACAGAGCAAAGGAAAGCAACAATACCAACATATGACAGAAGGCCCTAGTTATTAGCAAAATGCTCCTCTGCAACCACGGCCGCTGTATCTGCATCCTCCTGGTCTACTATATCCTCTGTGAAGCCTTTGAGAAGAGACAACCGATGGCCGGGTAAAGGCCCCATCATCTGTACTATTCCTCACTAGTACGCGAAGGGCATGCCGTAGAGTGGTGCCCTAGGTTTTACTTCAAAAAGGTCTAGCATTTCAGAATTAATATCCTCCTCTATACCGAACCTCCATTGCAGACCCAACAAGGCCTCCTGGATTCTCCTGGCCCTCACCACCGCTTGATCTTCCTGAATGGGCACGTTTCTAGCCATGTTGATCAAACCAAGTTAAAGAAACAGATGAAGAGAATGTTATAGGACAGATGAAGAAATTCCCTCTACCCTACCCCTTTTTATACCTACAAACCCACCACAACTTTCCCTCTTCCCTAACCGAATTAATGGCAACCTTTAATTTCCAACCTTGAAAAGTCAACATACAACCTTTCCAACTTCCTAGATGTAACTGATTCAAACCTCATTCCCGAGGACTTTTAGTCGAATGTACCTCCAACGTCGAGCATTCGACCATTATGACCATCGATCATCATAAACAGCATCTCACCATAGCCTTCAACTACCATTACCATCAATCACATCATTAAACCTCGATACCGCTAACAGTTCGATAACATGTGTATGCTAAGCACGCCTACAAGAGTGTTTGTCTCCATTTGTCTATATTGTCAATCAACCACAGTAAAACCAGTGTGCAGAAAATATTATGTCCATTCCAAATATCCGATCAAACAAACAGATTACATTCCTACTACCACCCCAAGCAAAAAAAAACCCATACAGAAAAACAAAAGCTTGCCAAAATACAAATATCTACCACATCAACCAGTAACCCTACGTTCGGAAGATCCAGCTTCGATTGCTGCGTTTTTCTCCTCGATGATCTCTTCTGCACAAATAAGACTTTCGGCCAGAGCCATCAGAAAGAGATAGCGCCTCTCACCAGTCGTAAAGTAAAACCTCAGCTGTTCCCACAGATAGGCATAAGGATTACCATTGATGAACTCCTCAGGTCCTACCTCCACAAGGTCCGGCATGTCCCAGTTCAGGTCATGCTGCCCAAAAAACTTCATATGCAATTCCGCCATTTTCCACCCCACTCGACGATCACGAGCGAAGCCCATCCTCTTCTGGTAACGCGTGTTTGGCGTGGTATCCATTCAAATGTTTAGAATCCTGAGAAAGAGCAAAAGACTACTGCAAAAGGGAGAAGATATAGTATCCCTTCACAATAACCCATTTTTATAGCCTTTACCTCATTTATTACCCTATAACCACCTATACCTCATAATTACCCTCTTATATTACTTACCCAAAAACCAACAGTCAAACAACTCAGATTCTAAGACCGAACAGTTTTCTCAATGAACACCTCTCCACCTGGCTTCGAGACCTCCGCTGAGAGGGGGCGAATATAGTAGCATAGTCGTAGCCATCGACAGATAGTCGAAGCCCACTTCACAGCCTACTCAAATGTATTGAAGCCTACTCAATCCCTATAATAGAATCCCCAGAGATCCCACAAAGACGAAAGCTTCGATACCAGACAAAGCTTCGAGGACGGATTAACACGTCGCGACAGATACCCTTCGACCACATCTACGCATGGTCGAAGTATGACGGGACAGACAGCCAACTCACCAGACAGACTATCGTAATGATTGGCCTTTACAGCTACAGTGATAGGCCGACCACTGTGCCACAGTGCCAAAGTAGAGAGACACATCAGACAGCTGTCACAGTGACAGTGCAGACAGAGCCAGCGCCATAACTCACCGGGATTTCCTAACAGTAATCATGTATTCCTGACCCACATTTGGTGACTCAACATCCTATGACTCTATAAATAGAAGAGAGGGGAAACCAAGTGGAGGTTAGAAGAATCACCCCCAGCCCCTTACATTTTACCTTTGACCTCTCAATATTTAATGTATTCGAACCCTTCAATTACCCTTCAGTAATATAATCTATCCTAAAAATCCTCATCAGAGGTCGTAGAGAGTCACATTTGGGCCTTTACGCAACTGTTTGTCTATAGTTAATTCTTACTATAGACTAATTGTTTGCACCCCTTTGATTGAATATTAATTTTACGTTGTAAGAGCCAACTTCACCTCTAAACGAAGTTAGGTCCCTAGACCTGTTAACTTCGCAAGCGGAGCTACAGGTTAGAAAAAGCAAAAAATATTTAACTTATATGCTTCATTAGTCTAGAGCTACAAAGTAAAAATTAGAGCGTAGAAACAGACCAAAAACTTGCTAGCAATTTAGGGGCAATGGTACTCAACTATGTATAGATAATATCAAAGTGTTGAAAATGTTATAATTTAAAGAATGTGTACCTTAGAATTAGAAGTATATGTCATTGTTCATCTCATTGTTCATCAAATTTAAAGAGAGCTCGAGATGACCTGTCTAACTCTGAAATTACGGTTGAGCAGTTGACTGCAGTTTTACCTGCTAAAGATATAGAGTTCCGATTGGTACAAAGAAAATGTGATGAGTTGAATAAGAGGGTGGCATAATTGCAGTCAGATTTTGCTCAGGCCAATTTGTACGTAAAAAATGTCGAGGCTGGAGAGCGCTCGAGGAAGAATAAAGGTGATGCCAGGGTTTCCATTGTTCAAGGGGATATGGTTAGCCTATCAGCTCGAATTAGAGAGCTGGAGGAAAATGTAGCTCAAACTCAAGGTCACGTACAAAAAGGGAATAAATGGTTAAGAGAGTGCCAAAGTAAGCTGGATGTTGTTCATGTCAGGGAACAAGAGATATAGTGGGTGATTAGAGGTAAGGATATTTTAATAAGGAAAGATGATGATTTGTTAAAAAAATCCCCTACTGGGGTAGGTGTAGAGAAAGAGCTTGAGGAAATTCATGTCCAGGTAGCAAAATTGAGGACAATAAACCAGGCTGAGTCAGATAAAGCAGATGGGAAGGTGTGGGAGCATATCAATCTTATGTCCTGCGCAGAAAGTTGAATAGAATGGCATAAAGCATAGAATAAGAGGTTTAAAGTGTGCCTTCAAACGGGGAGAAATTTTTTTCTAAGGTGGTTATGCCCGAGGCATTGCGCTCAGAGATGTTAATGGCAGTGATTGCCTATTTTGTTGAGGAAATTAGAAGGCTTGAGTTAGAAAGGGATACCTTGCCCGACTGTTTGTCAGATAAAGGATGTATTTACAGAGCTGATATAGATCAAGGAAACTGTATATACTCTATGGAAATAGAGTTAGGTTCTCGACCTGCTGAATTGGTAGAGTAAGGTAGGATCACTGTGGCCATTCGAGCTCTAGAATTTATAGCTGATTATCCTTCTGTTACAGGGGAAAGCGTAACTAACCTCCCATTAGCATAAAAGAATCATTTGTAGTGGCAATATGTGTAACCTGTAAATATATCTGTCGCAGACGTATTGAGAGATGAAAGCTAGTTTTACCTTTGCCTTATCTTATGTCAAGTAGAGTTTTTTTTATTGAAAACTAGTATTACCGTCATTTTAATCGCAGAGTATGTATAATGTTCGATCAAAGTTAGTTTTACCTTTGCTTTAACCGGTATAATTGTCGCAACCATATTGAGATATGAAAGCTAGTTTTACCTTTGCTTTAGCTTATGTCTGGAAGAGTTCTTTGATTGAAAACTAGTATTACCTTCGTTTTAATCACAGAGTATGTATAGAGTTCGATCAAAGCTAGTCTTACCTATGCATTAATCGGAATAAAGGTGTATTAAAAGCTAGTATTACCTTTGCTTTAATCTACAAATTGTCTACGTAAGTAGAGAGTTGTGTAGGAAAAAACTTGGAAGTTTTCATTGAATAGAATAGAATGTACATTGTATGGAGATGAAAATCTCACTTGTGGAATCGAAAGAACGAGAATTTAAAGTGGAGTAGTTAAGGACTTAATGATAGTACCGTTTCAGTTGCATAGTGTTCCAAGGATTTGAGATATAAACACCTTCCTCGGTCATGAGATAATATGATCCCAGGCCAGTGAGACCAGTGATTAGGAATGGGCACTCCCAATTTTTTGCTAGTTTCTCGGCATGTGCCTCCTTTCTGTCTTGAGGGATTTCTCTAAGGACGAGATCATCAATTTAGAAAGTACAACTTCATACTCTCCTATTGTACGAATTGGCCAGCATATGGTGATATTGACCTAGGTTGGCAATAACGCGATCCCTAGTCACATCAATCCAATTGACGTTGCAGGACAATTCAAACTCATTTTCTTTGTCAGTTAGCTCATGATTTCTGACTGTATGATGATATTCTATTGGAATGACGGCCTTGGTGCCATAGGCGAGGAGAAATGGGGTATACCCAACTAATTGACGTAGAGTTGTGCGGTATGCCCATAAGATATGAGGAAGCTCTCGTACCCAATTTTCTTTTTTTAAGAAGTGAAGCCATTTATTGAATCCATCCACGATGGTTTTGTTAGTGATTTTAGCTTGGCCATTGCCTTGAAGGTAGTAGGGATTGAATGGTGAGTAGATGATATTGTGTTTGCTGAGGAAAGTTGCAGCATTTTCTCTAACGAATTGTGGCCCATTATCGATACAAATTAGGTAGGGGCATCCAAACCGAGTAATGGTATGTTCCCAGATAAAAGAGATGACCTCTTCTTCTATAGTTTGACATAGTGGAACTGCTTCTACCCATTTTGTCAAATAATCTGCAGTTATGAGTTGGTATCGGCGGTTACCTGGAGAATTAGGAAATTTACGGATAAGATCTAGCGCCCATCTTTTGAATGGCCAGAATACCTTGCTTGCCTGTAGTTCGAGCACAAGGATGCGGATCATTTGTTCATGTCATTGATATGTATCACATTTGCGTGAGTACCCTTCTACTTGATTGCGCATGTCTGGCCATAATATTTCTTGTGTAATGGCTCTGTTAGCGAGTGATCGACCTGCGGCATGGGAGCCATAAGTCCCTTCATGTAAATCTCTAAGCATCTCGTCTGCTTTTTTTCTGGAGAGGCACTTGAGGTAAGTCCCCGTGACTGAACGATGATATAAAAAACTATTTCAATTTGTGTAGTGTTTGAGTTTTTGATCAGCAGTCGGCAGTCTATGGGATCTGCTGGAAGGGGTCATTAGCATTCGTTGTTGGTGCCAAGGTATGCAAGGAAGGGCTTTCACCAATCTTTATCCTCCTCTTTATCGCCCCCAGTGTTGATCGTGCATACAGAAATGCGATCAATGCTGGGGGTTGGTATCACTTTGATCTGGAGATATCTAGCTTCTGTACCCAAGACCCCGGCCAGGTAAGTCAAAGAATCAGCATGTCTGTTTTTACCTCGAGGAAGATAATCAAGAGTTGCTTTCATAAACTGACTCATCCTATTTGTAATAAGGGCTATATATTCAATCATCTTGCCATTCTTCTTGTATTACTCAGAGTAATGGTGGATGATGAGTAGAGAATCTGTGTAGACTGAGAGCTCTTGGACGCCAAGCTTAAGTGCGAGGTCGAGTCCATGAATGAGAGCTTCATATTCGATGACATTATTGGAGGCTTTAAAATCTAAGCAGATTGATTTCTTGATTCTATCTTTGGAAGGGGTAATTAATACGATTCCAATTCCTGACCCTGTTGATCTTGTTGAACCATTTGTAAGAAGTCTCCACCCTTTCCTTGTAACCCATTCAGCTTATTCGTCAAATGCGTTGGTGGGTAGATCTTCTGTAATTTCTTCGGCAAGGTCAGAATTGTGCTCCTTCCATTCGGGATCTTCCACTGGAAAATCAACAATAAAATCAGTAACAGCCTTACCCTTTTCTAAATGTCGTTATTCAAACTTGATATCATGTTCTCCCAAATTAACTGACCATTGTTGCTCTCTTCTGGATTTTTCTTTCTTGGACAAAACTTCCTGGAGTAGGTAGTTCGTCATGACTTTGACTGAATGAGCTTGGAAGTAGTGTTTAAGCTTTTGTAAAGTGTAAACAAGAGTTAGAAGAAGTCTCTCGATTTTAGAATACCTCGTTTCCACTGGAGTAATGGTTTTCCTGATAAAGTAAACTAGCTTCTCGATCTTTCCTTCAAGTCGAATGAGAACCGAGCTTGTAGGGACCTATCCCTCGATCCTACCCAAAGTCGAGCTCACCTAGTTTGAATTATCTCCATCTCAGACTCGCGCATTTTTAACACATTTCCCGAGTCAACATTCCAAACCTACCCTGCGAACTGGTTAAGAGCGTGGGCTAAACTTAAACTGAAAAACCTTATCCAGTCAAAGACACCTGTCTTCCACGAACTCGTTAGTTATTCAGTCAACTGCTACTAACCATATTGTTCGGAAAATATGCTCCAGCACGATGAAGAGCTGCGGAGAAGGCCTATATAAAGAAAGCTTTTCAGAAGAGACAAGAACCCGAAACATTATACAAGAGATCATCAAGAAACTATCGATTCGAGATTCTTGGCAAACATTACAAACTTCTTAGTTACAAGATTCAAAGCATTTCTATATTTAGAGATCACTTACAATAAAGATATCCGCCTCAAGTAATAAAGATACTTTCACAAAAAATTTTCACACGAGGTCGTGGTTTTTTACCTATTCAGAGGTTTTCCATGCTAAAATCACATGTTTTATTTCTTACTTTCCATTAGAATATTGTTACAGGTTCATTGGTGTGATAGCGAATTCCAAGCCATTTCAAGCTTACAAAATTTGGCCATTACAGAGCTGATAGAAGTATCTGTAACTACTAGGTAGATGAACAGTTTCTCATTATCTACTCGATTGCTCATTATGGGAAACTTCCCTAAACAAGTTTTGAGATCCTGAAAACCTACCTCGCATTCTGATGTCTATTGGATATCTATATTGGGTTAAACTTTTCCTCGTTTGGTATAACTATGGAGTAGTAAGAACAGTCAATGACAACGATCTTAAGATTTTGAAATTAATCGGTTGATAGCGGTAATCTTGCCGGCAAGCTTTTATACTTCTTTCGTCGTCTTTGGAGATGGCCTATTGAAGAGAGCTCGAATTTTATTTGGATCGGCCTCAATCCTTTTTTTGCTGATGAGATGGCTGAGGAATCAGCCTGAATGTACTTCGAATTGACACTTATCAGGATTGAGTCACATCCTGTAAGATCGAAGAATGTTGAATATTATGCTGAAATCTGTGATGTGGTTGATTGACTGTATGCTCTTGCACAAGAGATCATCAATGTAGACTTCCACAATTTTCCCAAAATGTGCTCTGAACATAGTAGTCATTAATCGTTGATAAGTCGCGCTTGCATTTTTGAGTCCGAAGGGTATGACTTTATAGCAATAAAGTTTATCTTTCAGTGATAAAAGTGGTATTTTCTTGATCTTCTTCCAAGAGTGGAATCTGATTATATCCAGAAGCAGTGTCCATCATAGATAGGACTTCGTGACCTGCTGTGGAATTAAGAATTTAATGTATGTTAGGAAGAGGGAAGCTTTCCTTTAGAGTATATTTGTTTAGATCTGTGAAATCTACACAAACTCAGACTTTTCATTCTTCTTCAGTACAGCGACGATGTTGGATATTCAATCTGGATACTTGGCTTCTCGAATGAATTCCACTTTGATCAATTTCTCAATCTCCATGTTAACTTCATCTCGAAGACGAGGTGACAGTCATCACTATTTCTATCTGACCATCGTGGCGTTGATGTTGATAGCCAACTTGTGACATGCCTTGGTCGGATCAACCCCAGGCATCTCTTCGAAAGTTCATGCAAAGACGTCACGATTCAGTCGTAAGAATTGAATAAGAGCATCTTTATCATGCTAAACCAGCTTGGTACCGATAAAAGTAACTCTGCTGGGTCCATTAATGTTGACGTATTTTGTAGGCTCTTTTGTTGAAGGTTGATCGTCAAGGTGATCAGCTTTCTGTAATTGTTATGCAACGTATCTGTCTGGGGTATCTAGAATGGCAGAGATGGTATTTTTACAAGCTCAAGAAAGTTTTTGACTACCTTTGATTTCATAGATACCATCATTGTGCCTGAAGCGAAGTGTTTGATGATAGGTGGAAGCAATTGCTTCCATGTTGTGAATCTAGTAACGATACATAATCCTGAGATAATGAGTTTTGGCGTTGATGACATAGAAGACAACGTCGATGGTAGCTGGTCCTGCGGTAATAAGTAAGATGATCATGCCTACTCACTCTTCTTTAGAACCATTGAATCCACTGATATCGGTGTTGTTTAGAATAACTTGATCGGCCAATCCCATTTGGTCGATTATGCTCTGAAAGAGAATCTCAATACCACTTCTATTATCGATCATCATTGTATGCATGACAAACTTCTTCATCTTGAGCATTATGACTAATGCATCAAGATGTAGAAATTTTGCATGACTAATATCATAATCTTTGAATAAGATCCTAAGCCGATGATTGCTCGACTCATGTAGAAGCTTGGCTTCTTTATCTTGAGGTGTGAGATCACAACATTCTGACAGTCTCCTATACTTGAATCAGCAAGAGTTGTTAATCTGATAAATTTTGATCATGTTACTGTGGTACATATGATAGAGATGTTTCTCCTCAGCTTGATCTTTGACCTGGACAACTTCGAGTTGCTTCTTATAGCTGCCATCCTTGTATGATTCCAGGTTGATAATGTATTCGAACATCTGTCCCTCCTTGAAAATTAATTCCAACAACCCCTGTAAAGAATAGAAGTTGTCAGTAGAATGACAGCTTACCTTATGATGCATGCAGTACGGGCAGCTCTCGATTGGTTCTAATGGTTAAGAGGGACGGTATAGCTTATCCTTGGAGAGGATTGGAAAAATTACAGAGATTTAAACATTCATCTTCGGGAGGACCCGTTTAGGTAATGTTCCGCCTTTCCGAGGATTGCCCGTGTTGCCCTTGGAACGCTTTTGATCACCCTGATCCTCCTTCGGTTCATTATTTCGATCTATAGGTAGACCTTTCGTGGTTAGGAGGGATTTAGTAGATTTATGCCTTTCATACATCATCATTTCCAAATTGACATATCCATTGACCTTGGTGATCATATCCTTCAAGGTTACAGGTTTGCTAAGGAAGATGTGCTCTTTGGCCTTGCAATCGAGCTGGAGCGCATTAGTAAAAGCAGTAACAGTTATTTTCTGATCAAGGTTGTCTACTAATGCGCGAGCTCTAAAAACTTCTTTGTAAAAGCCTTGAGCATCTCTCCGTGTGACTGTTTAAGACTAATAAGAGAATATAAATTCTCCTATTTGTCTCTGTTGTGAGCATACATCTTAATGAATAATTTCTGCAACTGATTGAATATGAGTATGGAATCTTCAGGTAAAGAGTGGAACCATCGGAGCGGTTCTTCCTGTAGACTTGTTGCGAACAAACGGCAAAGGATGTAGTTGAGATTGGAATACAACCCCAATGAATCACGGTATTGTTGAATGTACTTCTTTGGATTGGGGCCCTTGTATTTACGAATTTTTTGAGTATGGAAACTTTTTGGTATTTTCATATTGAATAGTTCTTTGGCAATTGAACTTCCTTTTAACTTGGAAAGATCATCTGTAGTGCCTAGAACTTGCACTTCAATCAACTCCTTGATACGCTGATCCATATGCTCTTGTGTGACATATTGACGTATCGGTTAAGTGGCTTGACGAGAAGGTTGAGGATTATGAGTACCGGTACCCTCGCTCAAACCATTGAATCCACTGATATCGGTGTTGCTTAGAATAACTTGATCGGCCAATCCCATTTGGTCGATTGTGCTCTGAAAGAGCTTTAATTACTTAATCATTTAAGAGCTTTATGCTGTTACTTTATGCTATTGATTCTTTATGTTGTTATCCTTTATGTTGTTATCCTTTATGCTGTATTATCCTTTCTGTGTCTGCTGTTACTTTATGATACTGCTGATTCTTTCTGTTATCCTTTTTGTTATCCCCACTCCATCTATCATTTATGCTACTGATTCTATTATCCTTTCTGCTGCTGATTCTTTCTGTTATCCTTTTGGTTATCCCCACTCCATCTATCATTTATGCTATTGATTCTATTATCCTTTCTGCTGCTGATTCTGTTATCCTTTCTGCTGATTTTGCTATCATTTATGCTGCTGATTCTGTTATCCTTTCTCATGGCTATTTCAGTTAATTGAGAAGTAATTGCAATGTCCTTAAAAATAGAATTTGTGAGCATCTAAAAGGTAGTCAGTCTATGATTTCATCAATTGTTTTGTGACCATCTGAATTGTATTTATTCTAAAAGGTAGTCTGTCCTTAAAAATAGAAGTATCTGATAGGTATACAAAGGAAAACATGTCTTCGCTAACTTTTCTTTTCCCTTCTTAGGCCTTTACACTTCCATTTTTAGATCCTGCAATTTGAAATGCAAAAGGCTAAATATATAACACATCAATAAATCCTACATATTTAGAAGTGATGAATGCTTATAGATGTAACTAGGATATTCATGATTTTCATATTGATTGCGACTTGCGAGTATTTTCATATTATATTGATTGCGAAGTGATGAATCCTACACATCAATAAATCATGCAATATGTTTAACTATTATATTGATTGCGAGTATTTTCATATTCATGATTTTCAACTACAAGTGTTCAACTATTATAGTTTTTGTTTCACTATTTGCAGGAATACTTCCATGTATGTATATCTAGCTGTTGTTAACAACAAGGTTAGTATTCCTTTTGTTATTTAATTGGTTCTTCTAGAATATATAAATAGTATAGACTATAAAGTTTGTTTTGTTGATTCCATCTAGAATATATAAATGGTTCATGAAAATTTATGATGTCTTGAGCGATAATTGATAATATTTACTAAGTAATGTGAATATATTAATGTTATGCTACTTTACTTCAATTTTTGATTTTTCAGATGTGGGTGACTGACTGGGTGTTTAAAGATTTTGCTTGTGAGTTGGTGTTCTTTTTCTTAATGAAGGCGAGAAGAAGGCGATGAAGTTCAACTCTCATTTTGTTTCTAGTGTTAGTTAATGATGATTTTATTTTCTCTTAGTGGATAGCTTGGTTATGTTTTGATGATTTTATCATTCTATATAAATTGGTTATTTTCTCTTTTTCTCTTTGAATTGGTTATATTTTGAAATTTGGATTATTTTCTCATTGTCATATATTTAAGTAATACTTTATGTGAAGTAATGATTTTTGTGAAGTAATGTTAAGCAGGGAATTGGACCAAACTGGACCATATAGCCCAAATTGAATTTTATTGGCTTTTGATTCGATTTCGGTTCGGTTTCCACATTGATTATCGGTTCGGTTTCGGTTTTGGGTCGGTTTATACTTTGATTTTCGGTTTCGGTTTCGGTTTTGCCTGACTTCCATCGATTCGGTTCGGTTCAGTTTTGTCTGACTTCGGTTTCAGTTTCGGTTTTAATTTTTGCAAACTGAATGTTTCGGTTTCGGTTTGGGCCCAAAACCGACCCATGCTCACCCCTATATAAAACAATTTAGAAGGTAAACGAAAAATAATGGTTAACAACAATTATTCAAGCTCTAGTAACTTCAAATTACCAATATATGTTTAGAAATTAGATAAAAAAATAAGGGTTCTCTACCGAAATTTTGAAACATAAAATTGCCAAGAACAAGCCTACTATCTCTGTCATACTTATTCTCGTGGGCTAATTAAAGTTCGTTAAAAAAAATTATTTATGTAATCTACCTAGTAACTTCAAGTTTATTTATGTAAATACGAAAACCAATTTTTCAATTGTATATTTTAGGATTAAGTACTAAAATATACTTTCGATTTGTGGCTTGATAGAGCATGAATAAATGAGTCGTGTTGATTGAAGCTACTCATATCATGTTTATACTACATGTCTCCCGTGACCATAATCTTCACCCTATTGAATGTACCAAATGATTATCATACTCACGTGTTCCATGCCATCTAACCCTTCCGCCTTTGGGTGGAGGTTATTTGCCATGGCGATCCCATGTGTAGCCCAACTTCGTATTCCTCTCATAATCCGAGGAAGGGTAATCGAAATTTCCGCCGAACCTGCGGGCTTTGCTGGCGAGAAATTATTCTCTTTTGATGGTTGTTTTCGTCGTGACCGGATGTCTTAGGGGAATGTGTCCTTCGGCGCCTACATGCGCGGTTGCCCGTTACAAGCTTCCTCACCTATATCTTTTTCCATGTAATGCATGATCAAAATATTCTCGGTGGTAGGTTTTGTTTTGCCGGCACTGATGTTGATCCCGACCAATTTAGGGCTGAAAGGACGGTGTAAACCCTCCTCTCGGATTGCGACTACCATGTTCTATTTATCTATTGTTGTTAAAATTAGGATCCACGTGACTGTACTGTGTTTCCTCATTTTTGACAGTTTTTATAGCCTCAAGATACTCATCGAACGTCAATTTACAGGTACACTAATAAAACCGCAATTTCACCCCGATGTGCCTCCCATTTCCCCTCGAGATAAGCAATAAATGCAATTTCTACCGAGATACCTTTTACTGCTTAATGTTGTTGTTGTCCATTTGCCGTCCCTCATTTTGCAGACATTGAATCTGACTCTCAAGATTCTCATTACGCATTGTACCCTTTGGCTTTCTAGGCTCTATTTTCCATTGTAAAGCGTTGCATCAAGACATACAGTAGGGGCGTGGAATATCATTTTCTCAGTTCCACATGAGGCCCCCGTAGTCCCTTCTCCTTCCCTGATTGTTAAATAAAATCCTGTTTCATGTTTCATGTTTCGTAATTTCATTTCCCCCTTTTTGACCGACAGTCCTACGCGCGGTCTTCTAAAGATTGTATTGCTTGTTTTTACAAAGGTGTGAGATACTACACCGGTTTGAGTTAGCCAGCTCATCAACTCACACCCGTTTTTAGGAATGTTGAGAGGATGTTTGCAAAAAACAACCCATTCTCGCTTTTCTAGCTATTGGAGATGCTTTAGTACAAAGCGTGGCTTCGCCAAAGACGTTGGGTGAGCACTGAGCATAAATTTGTGGCTGGCAAAAGCAACTCCCAAATCCAAAACATGGAAATGAAGGTTGTGCTTGGTTTGCCGTATGGAAATGCATTTTACAAGCCGGTGCAATTGCATCGGCTTGCAATGTACTCCTTGCAGTGCACCAAGCTAATGGCAAATGGTTCGCACCACCGCAAGCCGCGCAAGCCGATGCAAACCACTATTGATTGGTTCAGCACCGCACTGCAACTAAATTATTTCCCCCATTTTTTTTCTTTTTTTCTTTGTAAACTTTCGTATTATCATACCACCAATAAACATTTCGGAATTAATCGAAATGTGGAAAAATCTTATCCATATATGATTTACCTCAATCCAACATAACATATTTGGTTTGTGCTAATCCGAGGACCAAAAATACAGCCAATATATGATAAATGTCTAAAATACAAGTGACCATAGAAGCATGCCAATATAAGAACAATTTAGATGTTCATAGTAGATATAAATACACCTTCAAAATGATACAAAATTCTAACAATACATCTAAGAATAAAAAGGCGTATTAGAATTATGATTCTAAAAATCAAAATGGCATAAAAATACACTAATATTTAAAAGACATTTTCTATTTGGCATCTACTATAATGCGATTAAAGACATAAAAATACTTGGCAGTAGTTAATTACCTCATTCATATATCCAATTGCGATATCCATCTAGCACTATCTTCTTATCTTTCGCATCACCCGCCATGAATAATTGCAATTCAATGGGAAACATTACGAAGAAAGTGCTCATTGTAACCCTCAACCTTCATAACATCTTCTCGTATATTAGAAGTGCGTTTTACAAAATCTATATTGTTTTTCATATCCTCTAGGCTTGAATGCAATGAGTAGAGTATATGCTTCACCTCGTCATCGTTTTTTGCTTTCTTTTTACTCGGAACCCAACCAAATCCGCTTTTTGATTTTACAAGATCAAAGACAATATACTCATTCCTTAAAGATCGATATTTATTATCTATATGAGATCTTTTTACTTGAATGAATGTTTTCTCTTGAAAAACTTTCTTTGATAATATATTCTTTCGAGTACCCAATGATGCACATTATGCCCAAGTACGTGTAGGAACCTCATTAATTGTTGTTCCACGCTGTAATTTCAAGTAGCCCTCACGAGATCACGATCCTCAATCAAGGTACATAAACGATGGAATGATTCCCTCCCCATATGTAGATTCCATCTACATCTTTTATCACTAGACAAAATCCATTTTATATGATCATTCATTGCTGCAACCTTATTTGAAAATGGCTCTCTGGGATTGTCTAACATAAGATACGTAGCAGCGGTTGCAGCAGCAAGGACTATGACATTATTTTTATGATCTTCCTTATCATTGTCATTCATCTTCAAACAAACAAAATCATAAATGTAAAGATTAAACAACTCTATTGGGTTGAATAAATACTTTATAGATATACTACTTCATCGCAATAAAATCTGAAAGTTCTAATCACTTGAGACTAACCGATTTCGATTAATTTAGGTCAAAATCAATAGGTTCGAAAAACCTTTAATTAACGGTCTAACTCTAGCCTAATTTAAGTTGGTCCAATGTTCTAGTGATAACAATCACAAGTAAATCAAGTGCACAATGACAATCAATTTTAACCCTACGGGAAACCTTTCTCAGGAAAAAAAAACCCACAGGTCGCTATCGAATCGCCCGATAGCTAAACAATCTAATATTTAAACAAAATTATAAGAATTCAATTACTTACATACTCGATAAGCACATCCCGTGGTTACCTCTCTTCTAATTGAACTCATCGAAATCAATTTTACGTTCTCGCTATGTATTCATTCTCGCAACGCCTCACCTCAGATAATGCACCAAAGCTTTAAAGCTTAAATCGCTCAAACTCACAAAATCTGAAATTTGATTTAGGTTTCTCAATTTTCGATTGATTCAATTTGAGTTTTACTTTGCATTAAATCGTTCATTAAAATCTTTATTCTCTCTAAAATCTCAAACCCTAGAAAAATAGGTTTTGGAAGAGTTGAAAAGTGAAATAAGAAATAACATCTTTTATTAAAAAATTGAAAAACTCAAACTCTGTTCGAACAAAGAAATAGCATGTTCGAATATACAATGTTTTATTCGAACAAAACCAATATCTTATTCGAAGAAACAAAGTTTTGAGTAACCTGTTCGAACAGAGAAAAAGTTTGTTCGAACAGGATCTATTCGAACAAATCAAAAGCCTGTTCGAACATAAACTTATTTTCTCCAAAACACATTACTTCCTTTCGACATTTTGTAAAATATTAAGGGCTTGATATTTTTGAGCGAAGAGTTACAAACCCACGTACATGTTCAGTGTCAGTCTAGCTGTAGTCGCTCCATGTGCAATCTCTGAGAGCGAGTAACCACGAGGTAGTGTTGACACCTATTCTAGACACGGAATGAAACAAACTCCAAATATGGATGTTTCAAAATCAAATATGATAAATTTCTAATTCATGTTTAGTTTCACATGTTGCTCAAAAATAGGGGTCGTTCGAACGAATAGTGAAATCGTTCGAACGAAAATTTTTACGTTGAAGTCGTTCGAATGAGATTTAGGTCGTTCGAACGAAAAATGTTATGCTTGTTTATTTCGAAGTTCGTTATGAAGGAGATTTATTCTAAATCGATGGTTTATCTCGTGATGCGTACTTCGTTAATGACCTAATAGAAAGTCTATAAATATAGAGCTTCTATACAGGGAAAAAGAGAGAGAGAGAAAATAGAGAAATTTAGGGTTTTGCTCTGGAGAGATTTCTTGGGTTTTCTTTCTAAGGTTTCTTGCTGAGGATTATTTGTAAGGGTAGAGGTGAGATAGTGTGTTATCTGAAACTTCTTGTAACCCCAAGTGATAATATATTCGTCGCACTTTTCGGGGGTGGTTTTGATCCTTTTGGGGTTTCCACTTAATTTAAACTTTGTGTATGTGTTTTGTTGTCTTGGATTGAATTCTCCGTTGTTAGAGTTAGATCTTAAGTTCTTGTTAATCGTATTGTTTTTCCGTGTTGCGATTTGCCCCTTCGGTTTCCTAACATCACCCACTACTAAAAAAAAAGAAGTTATGTAAAGAAGGAATCAAACACTAAAAGGAATATATAATAATGTAAACCAAACCTCAAACACCTGAATCAACAAGTCAGTCACCCCATCACCCCAAGTCCTCTAATTTCCTAAAATCCCAACAATCAAAAATCAAAGTGCAACAACCCCAAACCAAAATTTCTTAATCCCGCATCAATCTAAACTAGAACAAATCAAATACACATAAACAATGATAAAAGGGATCTAATAAAATTAACAAACATCAATCAATCTCATATGTATGAAGAACTACAAGTAAATCATAATTTACCAACCCGAAAGTGTTTGTGTTTGCACTCCTATATAACAGCGAACCAAGCACAAAAGTTTTCTTCCTCCCCAAGTAAGGAACATACCAAAAGTCTAAACTCTAAACCAAAGAAAGGAATAGCAGCTCTAAATTCCAGATCGCACAACACGCAAACGTCAAATAACGCTCCACGTGTCCCACACACATCTCTTTACAAAAACAAATCATCTCTCTCTCCAAAATCAACTTAAGCAACATTTTCTAGGGTTTCATTTCGATCCAAAAATCTCGAAAGAAACTCAACAATGGCGTTGGAATGGGTAGTTCTAGGCTATGCAGCTGCAGCAGAGGTCACAATGCTCCTCCTCTTAACTATACCAGGCTCCATTAACCCTCTTCGCAAAGGTTTGATCGCTGTAACAAAGAATCTCCTCAAACCCTTCTTATCGATCGTACCCTTCTGTTTGTTCCTACTCATGGACATCTATTGGAAGTATGAGAATCGCCCATCATGTGAAGGTCACTCTTGTACACCCACAGAACATCTTCGTCACCAGAAATCGATCATGAAGAGTCAACGTAATGCGCTATTGATCGCTGCCGCGCTTGTGTTTTACTGGCTTTTGTTCTCTGTTACGCATCTTGTGGTGAAGTTGGAGCAGGTGGAGCAGAGGGTGGAGAAGTTGAAGAATCAGGAGTGAAGTTTATGGTGGTGATCTAAGATAAGTAAGTAGTGGTACTTTATTTGATTTATTGTTGTGTTTTTCTATTATGGGATATGTTTGGATTCTGTTTTTAGTTGCGATTTGGGAAATTTTGTTGATGTTGTGCAATTTTATGGGGTTTATTGTGTATTCTGTGATGGGGTTTCTTTAAGATAATTTCCCAAAATAATACAAAACTGATGATTATACCTAAATTGTTAAAACATGAATTAAATGGGAATTAGATATGAAAGGTATTGATGATAATTTTCGAAATATAGATGAATTTGCGTTAGAGTGGATAAAACTACTGATTGTGCTACCCAGCAAGTTTGTATTGCCATGAGGAAATCCCCCTTTTTGTTATGGTGAGTTAGATCTCTCGAAAGATGTACATTGAAATGGTATAGGGTTTTGAACACATAAATCGCCCATGCTGCAGATAGCCGCTGGTTGGTGAAAATAGGCTTAGGATTGGTAGTTTTACATCGTAACCAACTTAACAATCTTTTGGTTGGTTTAGTATAGATGATATCATGACACTGTTGTTTTTCGATGGGTTATTTTTAGGAGAGTTTTAGTTGCAAATTAACAATTATGGAATTGATATCATATTAAGAGATTCTAGTGTAATCTCTTAAAGGTTATTTCCTTTTATATAACGTGTTCGACTGGCGACAAGGCTGCCAAGTGGCAGAATTTCATTTCGGAAGAGACGGAAATGAGTTAAGCACAAAAGCTCATGTATTAGTGATTTTCCTAGTGTGAGACTTGCTCATCGGTCGCAAAAATGTTTAGCTTTAACCCAAAAGAACTAAGTAAGAGATCGTTGGCTCGCTAAAATATTTCCTTTTAACCCTAAAGAAACAAATAAAAGATTCTTGCTTATCTCATGCAAGTCATCATTTGCTTACAAGGAGATGAATTGCGTTAGTACCATTTAAATTTTCCTTTTGATCATCATACATGTTGATGTTGTTTTTTCCTCTACCTTTTCCAAAAAACTAGACCCCATTTCTATCATTACTTTATGTCTAAGTAAACTTCTATTGATTGTAAGACATCACCTTTTGTATCCCTTAGTAAAATGTGATTCCGAACATCAATTTCCAATGTCTCTTTTTCAAGCTCGTCTCTCGAGTTCTTCAGCCCATTTGAAACCAAACCGACACCCCATTTATTCTCCAAATCATCATTTATCCTTCTTCAAATCCTAACGGCGTCCAACTAATCACGGAGATTCTACATATTATCCCATATGGTATTAATAGTACAATCAACTACAACTGCGCGGTATGCTTCCTTCATTGATTTTCTCACTAGGGTTCCTCATGGTTTAACTCTTTTAATAACTTGTGAGAATTGAGAATAGTTTATGAAATTTGCCCGATTTTGGATTTCTAAAGCGATTCTTCACAAAAGAAGTGGTTTTGAGAGAGATTGGGAATCGTTTGATAAGAAAAGTAGTTTGAAGAGATTGCTTATCAAATAATCGTTTTTTTTTTTTAAATAAAATAATCTAGAGAGGTATTCGAGTGTCTAATTATCTATCTTTAGGCTTATCTTAAAATCCTAATTGGTAAGATTTTGGATTAATGTAAAACTAAGTTTGCATATATTTTTGAAATTAAGGTTTTTAGGGTTTAAAGCAAATACATTTAGAATTTGAAAAATGAAGTCTCGAACAGGGGAGAGAGAAACCTTAATTTTGTGAATGTATGCAAATTTTGCTCCTCATTCCTCCAAAATCTTTCCAAATTAAAGTTTTAAGATAAGCCCGATAATAGATAATTGGAACATCGAATACCCTCTTCAGACAAGAACAAAGAGACGATCATTTAATATACGATTTCTTCGAAGTCTTTATTTATCAAACGATTTCTTCGAAGTCTTTATTTATCAAGCGATTCCCAATCTATCTCAAAACCACTTATTTTGCAAAAATTGCTTTGGAAATCCAAAATCGGGCAAATTTCGGATAATATTCTTGAGTTATTTGAAGACTTAAACCACAATGATGGAATTTCGGTGAGGGAATCGATAAAGGAAATATACTGCACAGTTGTAGTTAATTGTATGTTAATGGCGTAAGAGAAAGAGAAATTTTGAAAAATCTTTGTAATTATTTAGACGCGTTTATTAGGATTTGAAGAGGGATGATTGTTGATTTGGAGGAAAAAGATGGTGTTGGTTTGGTTCTAAATGGTCTGAAGAACTTGAGATTGAAAAAAGATGTTAGTTGTTGATGTTCGTAATAACATTTTTTTAATAGTACTGAGGGATGGCTTAAATTCACTTAAAGTTTACTTACACAAAAACCATAATAGAAATGGGGCCTACTTTTTTTAGAAAATGGTAAGAGGAGAAAACATCGTCTTTGTCTGATGATCGAAGGAAAAATTTGAACGATTCTAATTGAAATGTATGCAATTGGGTATCTTCACCTGACAACAAGCTATTGAAACGAGTTATCCGGATATAGGGGTAGCTATGAAATGAACTATATACCTGGTTTTTGAGTGCATAAGCTTAAGTATTAGTAATCACTAGTATGAAACTTGCCCATCGGTCGCTGAACACGTTAAAATGTTTAGTTTTAACCCAAAAGAAACAAACAAAAGATTTCCTCACCAAATAATTGGATTGGTTACATGAGATATCCTTTTACTAATAGTGAATTGGATTGGTTTAAAACAGACATATATCATACTATGCTGCATATAATTGCTAATTAGTAAAAGGATTTGGGATTAGTAAATGTTGCTGGTGTGAAAATCATGAATTTCGTCCAACACAGGCCTTGCAATGGTTTGGCTTGATTGGTGACATTGACATCCTTACTTTGATTTGATGCATGATGTAAACTTTTACACTTGGTTATCTTTTTCATTGTGAATGAACAAATTCTGATCATGGTGTCTGTAATATTAAGGATTTGATTGTGTAATCCATTACGATTTTTTTTTTCTATGTTGAGTTAGAGATGTCAATAAGGTAGAAAGCATTAAGGTTTTATGATAGGCATAACATAATTTGTGCAAGAGCATATAGTGGTTTTGATGGTGTGGAAGTGGTGAAACTTGTTCTTCCGGTCATTAAAATATTTTGGCTTGAAGCGAAAGGAGACATAAGGGATCGTTGGTTAGTTCATGTAATTCATCATCTGCTCACAAGGAGTACTATTTCTCGCTTGTGTGTATGGTGACGCTTTTGCTTATTTTACATTAGTGTAATTGAGTGTCATATTAATAGTATCCTGGTACTCTCATGCTTTGGCTTGATTTTCTTGTGAATCTACGTAGCTGCATTGCTGCATGCTTAATGTGTACGTATCTACCTATTATCATAAAAGAGATGAATCTGCTGTGGTTACCCTGTGCTCTGGATGTCTCTTTCCTTGCTTATGCAGTTTGTGTGTAGATTGATAGACTGCTCGGGTTTTTGTACTTGATTTTTAAAAATGAAGAAATAAATATATGTTACCATCAGAAAAAGAGCATGAGGAAGAGGGAATATGGAAGGAGATGAGAAGAGGAAAAAAAGGGAGTGACATGAAAGTGGAATACAAATTCTTGAAACACTGATGGTAACCATTGAAGAGAGTTCTGACACCATCGACAATGTTACGGCCAAGATCCAGGACAAGGAAGGGATCCCGCCAGACCAGCAGCGTCTCATCTCCGCTGGAAAGTAGCTTGAGGATGGTCACACTTTGGCAGACTATAATATCCAGAAAAGGTCTACTCTCCATCCTGCGTGGGGGTATGCAAATCTTTCTGAAGACTCTCACTGGAAAGACCATCACCCTGTATGTTGAGAGCTCGGATACCATTGACAATGTTAAGGCCAAGATTCAGGAAAAGGAGGGGATTCCATCAGACCAGCAGCGTCTCATCTTCGCTGGTAAGCAGCTTGAGGATGGTTGCACTTTGGCAGACTATAGCATCCAGAAGGAATCCACTCTCCACCTTGTCCTCGGTCTCGGTGGTGGTTTTAGAGAACTTAAATGTGATTGTTTGGTTCTGTTGAATGTGGTGTGGGCAGATGTTTAGCCTGGAATTGTCAGTCGTTTATTGTCATTTAAGAAACTTGGGAGGCCCGTTGGGGCCGTCCGTTATGCTCATGTCTATCAGAAGTCTTTGTGAATAATAAGGAAGCTAAGGCCGTTATGCTCATTTCAGTTTTGTTTATAAAAAACTATTGAAGATAAGGCAGAGGAATAAGGAAATATGGAAGATGTAAGCTTAAAAACAAAAGGAATAAGATCGAAGGGAATGAAAACTGGAAAAAATGAGAGTGAAACAAAACTAGAGTTCGGAAGAATATCTTACTGCGGTAAACGTCAGGTGGGATTTTCCAACTACGGGCATCATTTTGTTATAATTAATGGGGTTTTATTTCCGATTTGGAGTATGTAAGGCTTATCTGTACCTGTTACTTTATAGTATTTGGACTCATTTTCGGGTTCAAGGTAGAAAAGTTTGAAGTTGACTTAGAGCTTTGTCTTGATGGAAGCTTTTATATGTTCTATGTTTCTCATAAGTTTCATCTTGTAGTGATATTAAGGGATTTTTTTTGAGGCTTTGTACTCTCTGTTATTGGGTTGTTAGTAAAGAGAAGCAACATAGGATCAAGTTGCCTAGTTTGTATGGTGCACCGGCATATCTTTTATAAATGAAGTTCGTTAGAATGTGTACTTTGTAGTTGTTTGTAGCATATGAGCTTATCTTTGTCCGGAGTTTGCATATCTCTTTGCCTTTTTCTAGAAAAAAATCTGGTCGCATATAGGTTATCATCAAGCCATGATTCTGCTTCTATGATTTGGGTCCCTACATCTTCTTAAAAATATTACAGCTGCTTTAGGTAAACTCTTCTCTTACTTATACAAGAGAGCAGTTTACCAACTACCTTGTGCTCTAGTGGTGATGGTGTGAAACAACCATCTGGAATTCAAGGGTTCAAATCTCACCGCTGGTGGGGTTTGAGGTTGGTATGAGCCCATCGATCTTGTGCCGGCTTGCCCGGTTCGTGTGATTTGCGGGCTATTGCACAGGCCTAGAGGATCTAGTGGGGAATTGACGGTCTGCCAGATGGCCCGGATACCTCTAGTTGCTACTACAACAACAACAAAATAAATAAATAAATAAATACAAGAGAGCAATTCATTAAGCCATATAGTTCCTCATTCTGTTGTGGCTGGAAGGGTCTGGTTGAACTTCGTTGGAGCAATTATTTATATTGGCGAATGTTGGGTCTCTAACTGGTCTATTTGGCTGCTGGTCTAGTATTAGTTCTCCCCTAAAGTGAGGACTCCTAATAGGTTGGTAACTTTGGAATTATTGTGATAATGTGTGCCAAAGGATTTAATAGAGTTTCAGAGAAAGAGTTGAGTTGGTCAGGCTTACATGTGGAAAGCAAAGTTTTGCTATTTGCTTGGAGTAGACAATTCAAGCTATTCGAGTAGAATGTTTGTTGACGAGTCTTTGCTTAGATGGGATAATATGATTTGTAAAGGTAGTCGCCTTATATCTGCAAGGAGAGGTAGTGTACTTCTCTTGTGAGGATCTTCTGTAGCTGGTGCTTCGGTGCATGGTTAATCATTTGTGCTTCTTCCTTGGCTGCTATCATCTCTTCTTAAGATGGCCTTGGAATGTTTATGGATTCATCCATAAATGAAAACATAGGATATCACAAGTAGTTACAGACAGGGTGAATACGTGAATCTTATTAGTATATCAGGGATATGTCACAAGCAGTTACAGACAGGGAATACATGTATCTTATTAATATACCAGAGATAAAATTAACACAATAAGATTCATGTTTCTTTGTTTAATTCTCTTCCTCAACCATTAGAGCAACTCCATTCCAAAAGCAGTTTTCAGAAGCAAGGTGTTTATCTTCTTAGTAAGAAATAGTTGTTTCCCCTCTGTTCCTTAATTGGAAATATTTAGATTACATACACAAAAAATGGTCAAGGAATTTACAGCTTTGAAATTAAGAGAAATCTTGTGAGGGATAGAAATTTGTAGTCACATACGTGATACAGACCTTTTTTGGCTTGACTGGGAATTCTTCATATTTTATGCTTAGTAGGATTAGGAACCATAAATTTAGTAATTTGATTAAACCTTGGTTTTTTTATTATTTATTATTTATTATTTATTTTAAAAGGTGCACATTCATTCTCAGTGGTTAACATATAAGTATAGAGTTCATTTTTATTAGTTGCAGCGTTGAGAAGATATTTAATAATTGTCCATCCATTCCGTGTTCATAATTGTGAATGGAGAGTTTGCAATGATAATAGCAATTGGCAAGGGCCAATGAGAATATTCTGTTTCGAAAGTATGGAGTCTTGTTCACATAGCTTTTAGATTGTACATCACTCTTGTGAGTCTCTTATGCATTGAGATGGAGTTGCTGATGGTGATACAAGTTTCTGATGTCTTGTTCGAGTTGTGGAATGTGGTAGCTTTCCATGTAACATTTTGAATTGTTGTTAGTCCCAAATGCAAAACAGAGCTTTTGATCCTCGAGGAATTTTCTCAGGGAGCTTATGGAGAGGGTGCTTCTTCCAATGGAGATTGGGGGTGAATTTTAATGCATGGTAAGTCATCCATGTCGTGTTGTAGTAGTGCCAGCTTTGGATGCTATTCCGGTAACATTTATTATGGCCAATTGGAAAGTTGTAAATGTATAGGTGCATAGGATTTTAGGAATTGAATGCGAAAAGGAAGTTTCTTTTAAATTGGGTGATTGACTATGATAAAAGGTACAATATGTAATCCTTCTAAGCTGTTTCCACTTCTTGAGACCATTTCCAAAGCAAATTTGAAAATGGAAATAGGTGTTATGCTTTTTCCCTTTTCACGACTATGCAACCGTCATGTCATGTCAAAGAAGAAGTTAACGCAAAGGGGCAACATCCTAATGTTGAGACAGGTTGGAAACGTTCCAGCAGTTAAGACAGAAACCATATAACACCATCAAAACAGCAGACCAAAAAGTCTGCTGGAAAAAGGAATCTCTTTGGCACCTAGCGGATCAGCTCGGTGCTGATTAATTTTAGGCTCCCATCCTGGATGATCTAATGGTGCTTCAAGGGGGAGATTGATTCCATATCAAGATGGATATGTCGAAATACCCCTTCAAGCCCACTATTACTGAGGTTTCAATCCGAAGCTATACTCTTATATCAGGATTGTCAGTTGCTGGAGATACTCTAATTATCGTGCTAAAGTACTTAGGATTCAACATTTCTGGATGGAAGATGTAAGGTGTGATTTCCCGATTTTTTGTGAAAGACATCTTACGTACATAAATGGTTATTTTCACAATAGATGTTTATAGAGTATTATTTCGCAATTCGGATGCCTTTCTAGAAGTTGCACATGAAGTACAGAGTTGAAATTCATTAAGGGATTGCATCTCGCACATCAAAATCATATTGAGTTGTTTTTTGGAAAGCTATTTGTAAGAGAAGAAGAGAGTTACAGGGGGTTATTGTTTTCAGGCTATTTAACTTCAATTGCAGTTGTAGTCGTAGTTGTAGAACCTGAGGTGGAAGCGTTCAATTTTATGTAGAAGACGTCCCTTATTGCAAACTCAGTAATAAGTGAATCTTCCTACTTCCTAGTAATAGTAAATACCTATTTTTACTGCAAAATTATGCATCAATTATGCGTCGTCTTTTCTCATCTTCTTGGCATGGCTGAAGCAAGCTTGGATTGTGAAGTAGTGAATAGTACTATCAGTTTATACCCAATTTGAATTAAGTCACCTTGAGGTGTTGATTGGTTAGCCAGGCTAGTGTGTATTGATTTAGGCCCCTTTACTGCAGCCAGTTTAAAATCCGTTAACTGCAGCCTCATTTCTAAACTACAGTGTAGTTTAGAAAGCTAAAAAAACAAAGCCAAGACTAAGTCAAAACAGCAAGAGTAGTAAAGAGTAGCTTAGGAAGCCTTTCAAGTATTAAAGAGCATTAAAGAAAAGAGGTGTTGAAAATGAAGTGCGTGATTAAAGAAAAGAGTGAGAAGAAGGGCTTTAAATAGAAGACGAGGTGCGGTTGAGCTCAAAGGTCGATGAGTTGAAGATTCCGTCTTTCTTCTCTGAGAGCTCTGAGATGGCCTCTAAATGTAGGGAAGTTTGCCTCTTAACTACTCTTTGGAAGCACGCGGCTAATCAATCTACAAGTTGGGAAAGACCATAGCCAGTTCTTACCCTTTTAAACCCTATACTATCGCAGGAAAGCAGAGATGCTCTATCCGAGGATCCTCGCGATAAACCGGGGTAAAGAAAGATAGGATGCGAAGATCGAGGAGAAGTCCTATCGAGGATCCTCGTGGGAAACCGGGGTAAAGAAAGACAGGATGTGAAGGGACAGGAATGGGAGGAGCCTATCGTCCCTTGGCACAACCCCCCCCCCCCCCCCCCCCCCCCCCCCCCCCCCCCTGTAATGCACTACTAAATAAGCTATGGTGTAGATGACTCTAGATCGGTGCTCCACCTCGATCAAATAGCGAACCCTTTTTTTTAAGATAGACCAGAAGAAGACAAGGCTTTTTCCATTGTGGAGGATCCTTGAGAATCTATCATAACCACTATGAGTTGCCTAGGCGACCTATGTAGTGGGTTTTGTCTATATAGCTTCTTTCTCCTTTCGTAGTTTAGATCGACCCCTTTGCAGTTGAGCTATGTGTGCCGGATTTCGTCCTAGGCAAGTCATATCCATAGGTGCTGATTGGGTTTGTCTATAGTCTACTTGCGCACGGCTAAAAGCAATGCCGATTTGTCTATAGTCCTAGAAAGGTAGCTGGAGTTGTAGCTTTAGCAGCCTAAAAGGTTAGCCCCTAACTACTTAGAGAGGATCCTTAAAGAAAAGAAAAAGAAAGCGTGAGTGAGGATCCTATTTTAAAATAAGAAGGTAGCCTGATAATATAAAGAAAATAGAAATGTATAGAAAAGAAATAGTTGCACTATTTTGTTGTGGAGGTGGGGGTTGAAAGTACGTAGTTTAGGAGTACAAAGGAAGCAATTAGAAGCCGCAAGTTAAGGCGGAATCTGTTAGAGCTATTAAAGAAAAGAGCGAAGTTGCTAAAGCTAGGTCGTGGATTAAGGCTAAAAAATCCGGATTTGTCTAAAGAAAAGAGTTATAGGAGTAGTTAGCACGAATTTGTCTAAAGAAATGAGTAAAAAGAGGCATCAGTAACCAATGACTTTTTCTCTAGTCGGCGTACACAAGTTAAAAGGAAGTGGGTTGGCTTTCTTTTGCTTCAGAATTGGCTATTTCGATACAGCGTATCCAATAGTTTGAGAGCGTACACACACGTTTAGAGACCTATGCTTCCAAGCAGCTTAGGCAGAGGCAGATACACGTCGTTGATAGGTAAGTTTTCATATGAAAGAAAAGCGGGAGATTTTCTTATGCTTTTTTGGGCCCAGAGCTACTCTTTAGCAACTCACTAACAAAGACCTTGCTTTCTAATCTACGTTGTTGGTCTTCAATAGAGAAGGAGCGGCGTTCCTCTATAAAGTGACCTTATAGACCAAAGGCGAATGGGTCCTTTTCTTATTAGCCATCGAATTGGGGAAAATAACGCTTATGAGCTTGACCTCTAACTACTTTTAGGCGCTCTCTTTAATTCTTCTTAATGTGAGTCTCCTTTCTCTGTACGCAAGTTTCCTTTTGGTAGTTTGGAGATCGTGTGCCGCTTATGACTATGACTTTACCGATCCCATCTACCACAGCAAGACGAGCGAGACTGTATTGACACTATCTTTATGAAAAGCTTGGACTTGCGTATTGTAGTATCATATTCTCCAGATTCGACAAGAATAAGTCAGCACTCTGTAGTCGAAGACAACTCAACACTCTATAGTTGAAGACAGCTCAGCACTCTGTGGTCGAAGACAACTCAACACTCTGTAGTCGAAGACAGTTCAACACTCTATAGTCGAAGACAACTCAACACTCTGTAGTCGAAGACAACTCAACATTCTAGAAAATTTTGTAAGTCCTCGACTTACCAAAAGTAGTCGTTGAAATCGGTCAAGAAGGAACTGTTAGAGATCCACAAAGTTCGCCCACTAACCCCGGAATAAGAGACTTTCTTTCTTTTTGTAAACTGTCTGTATATACTATAAATACAGGCAGAGAATAGGTTCTAAAGGGACCGCAAGTCATATATTTCTCAATCCTAAACACTAGTAACACTCCGAAAACTTGTAATAACTAGCATCTACTATATTTTATATCAAATCCTCCTCGAGGTCGTGGTTTTTCTCAGTTTCTGCTGAGTTTTCTACGTAAAATATTGGTTGTTTAGCTCTTTATTACGCAATCCTTACGAACAAGTATTGGCGAAGGTTTTCCTCCCAGAAAACACGCCATTACAATTGGCGCCGTCTATGGGAAATCCACACTTTTTCTACCACTTCTAATCTAAACACTATCTGATGACAAACATGAACTTGAGAAGTCATTCTAGTACCGTAAGAGATCAGGACATTCAAGGAGCTCTTGATCTGAACGGTGCAGTCCTTGAACTTCAAAAATAAATGGCCGCAGAAAAAACTTAGAGACTGGAAGATCAATGCATCCACGCTCAAGCGTTACAGACGGAAAGAGACGAACGGAGAAAAACCTTGGATCAGCAAAGTCAAATACATCAAAAAGAGATGAAAAGATTGCAAAGAACACAAGATCGAATCACAGCTCGCCAAGTGTCACAGCCACTGGCTCGAAGTGAACATCGATCAAGGGCAGTTCAACGCGATGATCAGCAGAGAGAGGACGACCAATGAATCTCTCGATCCAGATCTAGAAATTCAAATAGAGCCTCTCGACACTTTGGTTTGACTTCTTCAGCCTCGACAACCCAAGGAAGTCGACGTACACGTCATCAAACCCCTCTGCCAGAAAGGAGGCCCATTAGATATCGATTGGGACCAGAGGGACAAGGCGATTTTGTTCCTTAGAATGCCGCCTTACCTCTTCCCCCACAACAATTCGTCACTCTAGACGACCTTAACAACAGAATTTAAGCCATTAACTCTAACATCCCAGGCCGACGATCTGCGCTTGATAGGATCGAAACAAACCCCATCTCCCCATATCTCAAAAATATACCTATTCCAAAAAATTTCTATATGCCCAAATTCATCCAGTATGCAGGCCTCATTGATCTACTTACACATGTTCGATATTTCAAAAACCGCAGTTGGGTTATACTCCAAGCTCGACCATATGTTGTGTAGGCTATTCAACATGAGCCTAAAAGAAGATTCACTCCGATGGTTTCACACTATCCAAGAAGCCTCCATCACTACCTTCAGTTAGTTGCAAAATCTTTTCAAATCGAACTACACTCATGCTAGGGAGCATGAAATCACCGTGGACTCTTTGTTTTACTTCGAGCAAGGTGTGAAAGAAATGTTGGCGAATTTTTATAAACGTTTCCTGTAGAAAACATGGAAGATTGGAAATTCAGATCCTAAAATTGTGGTTCCAGCATTCACCTCCGCCTTGCACATCGACTCGAAAGTTCGCGAAGAACTTACTCTACTCAAACCGCGTACAGTCACCAAAATGATTGACGTGGTTAACAATTACATCGAGCTGGAGCGATCAAAAAAAGACAATATGAAAAGCTCCTCTGTCATACATTCTCGAGAAGCATCTTCGACCCTGTCCCAAAGAGCAGTCACTACTTCAGCACCGAAGTCACGCGACAAAAATACTGATAACATTAGAAAAAAAAAGGGCAAGCCCGACAGACCTGTCCCTACTCTGCCACCAATGACAGCAACCCTATTTGCTATCTTGCCGAAGATAAAGAGAGATGAGTGTTATCGTGTGCCACAAACTATTACAGATCTTCCGAACAGACCCTTATGTCAGTATCATAATGTGCATAGTCATGAAACTGATAGCTGTTACTCCCTCATACGTATTTTTCATCGTATCCTCTTAGCTGGAAGACTCCACAATTATGTCGTCGACATTCAAAAATTTCTCAACGAACAAGCAAAAACTATGGAAGTCGAACAAAATCATATCCAGGGCCAAGCTCGCCATTTGTATATGATTGAGATTGAAAAAGGGAAGAAAAGAAAACAAGACGATCGTATTACGTCTTGCTGTAAAATGACTTTCTCAGACAAATCGACAAAACTTCTTCTAAGCACCAGCAAGTCCAAACGTCCTTACCAGATAACGTTCGAGGACTGCGACACCAGTCATGTATAATACCCTCATGATGACCCTCTTGTTATTATGCTAAAAGTTGGACATGATTATTTGCATACACTTATCATCGATATTGGAAGTACCACAGATATCTTATTCCGCAGGGCGATCGAAGTCCTGGGCCTTGCAAATTCTATTAAAGCTTCGATAACTACAATCACAGGATTCAATGGTTCGAAAGAATCGGCCACAGAAGAAATCACCCTGCCAGTTCAAGCAGGTTCAGAAACCACATTCGTCAAATTTCTTGTCATTAATCTAGAGTCCAAATATTTGAGCATTTTGGGACGCAGTTGGTTGCATTCTATCAAAGCAATACTCTCAACTTATCATTTAGTACTGCGTTTTCCTACGGATCACGACATCTATGAAATCAAGGGCAGCCAAGTAGTCGCACGAATGTGTGAAAATACCACAATTGATCCTCATACAGCTAAACTTCTTAAGGCATAACAACTACAACATGAAGAGCCACCCACCTTTGAGCAGCATGACATTGAAATGGTCAAAACTATTGAACTTGATGGCCCAGGACGCGCAACCTTAATTGGATCAAAGCTGTCAATCGATGAAAAAAAAGCCATGATACAACTACTTAAGAAAAACATCGACGTCTTCGCCTGGACTTTCTAAGAAATGTCAGGAATCGATCCTTCAATCGCTTGCCACCGCCTCAACCTCCTTCCAGATAGCAAAGCAATCATCCAAAAACGACGGAATCTAGCTCCCCGACTTTGCGATGCAGTAAATGAAGAAACTGATAAACTCTTTCGAGTAGGATTTATTCGGGAAGCTAAATATTCAAAGTGGGTTTCTAACATCGTCGTCGTGCCAAAGAAAAACGGCAAAATTCGGGTTTGTGTCGACTTAACAAAACCCAACAAATTCACACCCAAAGACAATTTTCCGCTACCACTAATTTTGCAACTTCTCAACTCAGTCGCAGGACACGAACTTCTTTCTATGATGGATGCAGCCTCAGGATACAACCAAGTTTCACTTGCCGAAGAAGATCAAGAAAAAACAACCTTCATAATCGAAAGAGGACTTTACTGTTACACCTTTTGGGTTAAAAAATGCCGGAGCTACTTACCAACGATTGGTCACCCAAATGTTCAAAGATCAGCTCGTCAAAATCATGGAAGTGAATATCAATGATATGATCTGCAAAAACCTGAAAAACGAAGATCATCTCAAAAACCTCCAAACTATCTTCGATATCCTTCCCAAGTACCAGATGAAACTCGACCCAGAGAAATGTCAACTCGGTGTCGCATCTGGAAAATTCCTAGGCTATCTAGTCAGTAAAAGAGGAATCGAAATCGATCCCGCTCAAATCAAAGCACTCATAGCAATGCCCTCTTCTCGAACGAAAAAAGATGTTTAAAAATTTGTCAGCAAAATAGCCGCTCTTCACAGATTCATCTCAAAGTCATCTGATCGATGTAAACTTCTTTACCTTCTTCTTCGTGGCAACCCCACTCCTCTTTTTAACAAAAAAAAAAAGAAGTTATTTGGACTCCTGACTGTGAAATGGCATTCCAAGATCTTAAACGATACTTTGGGCGTCTTCTTATAATGAGTACTCCAATTGATGGCGAAACACTCACCATCTACTTATACTTATCCACCACTGATGAATTTATCAGCTCTGTCCTTATTCGAGAAGATGCAGGCATCGAGAAACCTATTTACTTTATCAGTAAAACTTTTATGCCTGCTGAAAAACGATATACTACCACTGAGAAACAATTGCTCGTCTTGGTTTATAGCTCTCAAAAACTTTGTTCATACTTCCAAGCTCATCCCATCAAAGTCATTACAAAATACCCCATCAAACTCGTACTCTCAAAAAAGGAAAAATCTCGACGAGTTTAACAATAGTTTGCTTTCCTTGGGGAATATGACATTTCTTTTGAACCTCAAATATCCATCAAGGGACAAGCAGTGGCCGACTTTTTGGCAGATTTTCCCGTCGAAGACCCTGATTGGGAAGAACTCAAAGAAATCTTCACCGACGACTCAATTGCAGAACCAGACGCATGGTCCAAGAATTTCGGATGACGATTTTTTACGGACGGATCGACAGGACCACAAGGATTCGGAATTGGCATAGTCCTCGTCATACCTTCCAATCATCGCATAGAGAAAGCTCTCAAACTCAAATTTTATGCTACCAATAATGAAACGGAGTACGAAGGAATCTTGCATGGTCTCGATCTTGTACTTACTCTAGGAGCTAAGGAATTAGCAGTATATGTCGACTCCTTACTCGTCGCCAATCATTACAATAAAACTTTCAAGATAACAGGAAAAATGGTTGATTACGCAGACCTGGTCGAAGAAAAAATTCAAGCATGCAACCATTTCTTATTTTCCTCGGCAAGAAAATCGCCATGCCGATGCTTTAGCTTACATTACTGCAATGCTGGGAGACAGTGAAAAGCGATCTTTAGAAATTGAGATCATCACATTCTAACCTCGATATCTTGTCAACACTCGTGATAACAGTTACTGAAGATGACGACCTTGACGACTGGAGAAGACCGTTTTATGCTTACCTCAACACTAACATCCTCCCCAGTGACAAAGAAGAAGCTCGATCCCTGTTAGCTAAGTGCCCCCGATTCATCATCTAAAATAGAATATTATATTTACTCACTGGAGACGGACAACATATCGAATGCATCTCACAGAAACAGGCTCATATCAAAATTAGAGAGCTTCACGAAGGTATCTGTGGTGCACATGTTTCCGGACGATCGCTAACCCAACGTGCATTCACACAAGGATTTTATTGGCCTAAGATGAGACAAGACTGCGAAGACTTTGTTTGTAAATGCTACAAATGCCAAATCTATGCTCAAGACATCAAGAGCCCGACCCTCGACTTACATGTTAGCAATGTCCTTTGGCCATTTAAACGATGGGGAATCGATATCATTGGCCCCTTCCATCCAGCATCGGGAAACAGAAAGTTCATCTTAGTTGCCACCGATTACTTTACCAAGTGGATTGAAGCAGTTCCTCTATGCCATATTGACGAAAATGAGGTCATCAAGTTTTTTTGGGAGCACATCATTACCAGATTTGGTTGTCCACAAATGATACGATCTGATAATGGCAAACAGTTCATCTCCGTTAAAGTCCTTGCTTTCCTTCATAAATACAAAATTTAGTTGACCACTTTCATACCATATTATCCTCAAGGCAACGGACAAGCTGAAGCCATCAACAAAAGCATCAAATCTGGCTTACGTAAGCGCCTCGACGACAAGAAAGGCAGATGGGTCGACGAACTACTTAGTGTATTATGGGCTTACCGTACCACTCCCCGAGTCTCAACAGGGTACACTCCATTCATGATGATTTTCGGTACTGAAGCAGTCATACCCTCAGACCTCGATCTCCCAAGTACTCGACGCAAAATTTCAGATGAAGACAATGACCTCGGTCTCCTTTGCAGCCTTAATTGGATCGAGGAAACCAAATATAAGGTCATTGCAAATTTGGGACGATACCATGATACATTGAAAAAAACATATAATAAGAAAGTTTGAGAATGGAAATTCGGTATTGGAGATCTTATCCTACGACGAATACAGGATCATACTCGACCTGAGAATACTAGAAAATTATGAGAAAATTGGGAGGGACCCTACATTATAAGCAACAAAAACGATAACAAAACTTATTGGCTTATGACTGAAGACGAAGTTCAGCTTGAGTACCCATGGAACACTGCCCATCTTAAACTCTTTTACAGATGATACCTTGTAATCGTTTCCTTCGAATCAAATAAACAATTTATTTTATCATTATCTTCTTTACTACTTCGATTTGTTCTCAATCTATACTTGTCATTTATAGATCTGACAAACGATCTCTTTCTAATTCGATTTATTCTCAATCTATACTTATCACGTATAGATCTGACAAATGATCTCTTTCTAATTCGATTTGTTCTCGATCTATACTTCTCAAGTATAGATCTGATAAACGATCTCTTTCTAATTCGATTTGTTCTCGATCTATATTTTTCACGTATAGATCTGACAAACGGGTTATTTCTACTTTGATTTGATCTCGATTTATACTTCTCCAGTATGTATCAGACAGAAGATCTTTTTACTACTTCATTTTCTCTCAATCAATACTTATCAGGTATGCCTGAGACAAACTAACTCCTTACTATCTTGATTTGTTTTTAGGTTCTTGCTCACACAAGTATCTTAAAACCTATCTCAACTTCACGCGACCACTATCCAATTACAGGATAATTTACTTCGCATTCTTTATTTGTCTAACAATCTCTTATGAGCTCTTGTTTCTTCTCCAAATCTAAATCCAGATACCTATCTCCGGATATACATCTGGTACTCCTTACTTGCCATTTATTGGCCATCTTTCACATTTCGCGCACGCAAACATTCTTTACTTACCTGCTCGAATCTACTATCACTTTATCACATCTACTACTTCAATTTATTTACACATACAAAATTGTTATTTAAATATTTAAACAAACACCAAAATCCTTCGCACACACCACATTAAAATGTTTTCGGTCCCACTGACCATTTGTTACATACTTTCACTTAAATTTCGACAAAATTTAACATTTCAGACGGAGATTTTTCTTCATTTAGGGCGCCTTCGAGCACCTGCACATCTGGTACTTCCCCAGAAACACGACCTTCGACCTTCATCGTCACCTTATTATCGACCACCTCAATTACTCCGCAAACATCAGGTGTCTGGGAAACATCATCATCTGAACTGTCCTCACATGGCAGCCCACCAGCTTTAACAATTTCTTTGTAATATATTTTTCTTTCTTCAGATTCATCGAACTGTTCTTTAAAGTGCATCCTCACTTCCTGCTACTTTTGTAGCTTTTCTTCGTTCACCTGCGCTTTCACCTCATCGAGCAGTTTGTTCTGCACAAGCTTCATCGATCTGCGAACATCGGTAACATCTTTCTCGAACGCGGCTTCCTACACTGCCAAAGCTTCTTTTTTTTTCTTTCTCTATATTTTTTGCAGGCAACCAACCGGTTCGCCAACTCACCACTACCCATTGCTTCACCCATCACCGTTTTAATCTGGATAAAAGTCATATAATGAGTATTTGTTTGACTTACCAAACTTTTCATTCGAGCATAAGCTTTAAAATTTCTCACCTTCAACAAATTCCTCTATCCCTCGCTGAAAAATGTATTCAAGCAATCAATCCCCACCATGCAATCCGCCATATCTTTCTTCAACATATCTGCCCCGACCAAATACGACTCCATAGTCTTCTGCAACTCCGTGTCAAACTCCTCCAAAAATTTCTTCTTCGATGTCCCACCAGACGTCTTCTTAGGAGGCACACTGCTCTAGCCTCGTCGAGGTAACCCACTACCCACGATAGCTAGTTTGGCAGTCACTTCGACACCTTCAGTTGTCGACTGTCGAGTACTCCCTTTTGAATTCAGCAACGGAGGTGCTTCCACGTTCACCTTCCTTTTCTTCTTGTTTTTGACAAAGGACTCCCCCAAGATAGCATCGATTTCTGTGTCTGTGTCTGTGTCGTACCCTTTCAAAGAAGGATTGTTCAAAGGCAAACTCCCATCTGCAGCTCTTTTGTTCTTCGCTGACATTTTCCCCCCGATAACTACACTTTCGAACCTTTTGTTCTCGACCTTTTCAACCCTGCTTCTTGAAAAATCTCACTTAACCGATCTTGATCAATCGCTAAGTTATCGATCCTGCCAAAAAAATTCTCTTCTTATCTTATACAATTCTTCCTCCACTTTTGCCTTCTTCCTGCTCTCCTTCAATGCTGCAACACAAAGAAAAAACACAAATTTACACAACATACATTTAAACCGAAATTACATCAAACTTAATCATTTCAGTTACCTAACCACAGACATAGATGAAACGTTTTTCTTTTTAGCGGCTCCCCTGGGTCTTTTTCATAGAACTCATAGTTTCCGGACACTAGTAGACGTTCGTCGGTGTATTGTCCTCCAGTTGACACCATATCATAAAACAGCGGCCTCTTCAAGAACCTTGCCAAGTACCGATACCCTTTTAACTTTGGGTCGGGTTCTTTTTCAATGTGTAGTACACACACAAATCATCTACAGTTATCACCTCCTCCCCTCTGGCCTTAAGTCTACCATTTATTGTACCATATACTCTAAACAGGTCATATACATTCGGATTGAATTGTCCCGGGGCTACATCGAAGAAATTCATTAATTTTTTGTGATCTGCCCTAAGGAGCATCTTCATCCCTTTATTTATCTGTTCTCGATATACCAGAATACCATATAAGGGTATCTCCTGGTCGATCATTTCATATTGATACTCCTCTAGTCTCACATCCCCAGGAATACCATATTTATTTTTAAATTTTATAATTTCTTTGGCCTCTAGACCCTCTCCATAACATGCTTCTTCGTCCTCTTCCACATCTTTCTCATCCCCACTCCCTTCTTGATCACTCGCCTGAGGCTCATGATCCACCTCAGTCTCTATCACTCCCTCCTCAGATACTTCGATAGCACTAGGTACTACCCTAAAATGTTCCACACCCCCTGTATCTGCACTGCTCGAACCTACTTTGTATCTCCCCCCCAATTGTTGTACACAAGTTCTCACATCAATCATCAAGGGCTCTACATCTTCGAGACTCACAAATATATATTTATCATCATTTAAAATGGTTTCAGCCATTATTAGAGCCTGCCAATTAGATTCCATATTTTTACACAGTTAGAATCTTTCATATGTGATAATATATATATATATATATATATATATATATATATATATATATATATATGTTTCTAAGTTCATATATTCATAAAGATATCGTTGTCGAGATAACTCTCCAACACCTCATTTACTTTACTATCTGCTACGATTATTTACATTTAAACTTATTACCACAGTTCTCGATCTAATTCATATTAATTAATTCATCTTGGTATTTTTCATTACATAGCCATCTGCTCAGTTCTCGATGTTTTTCTATGTTTCATAAGTAACCTCGATAACTTGTTAATTTTTATCTTTTTGTTGAATTACAGGAATCTAAACAGTTTTTCAAACACGTTTTAACTTTTCCTGCCAAAAAACAATTATTTCCATTTTTCGAATTCCCTTTCTCCGGCACAAAATCCGGCAACAACCGTAATCTCCAGTAAATCCGACTACATCACCACCATTTCCCCCATATGCGTCGTAATTACAGCGCCCACCATCTATCTATCTATCTATCTCTTTTTTCCTCCACCAGAAACCCATAATCACCATCTATCAATCTATCTCAGTCACTGATCCTAATTTATTTACCAATTCCCTATCATATTATTCAATTTCCAATCTATCTAAACATATAACAACTCATTCGTTTCCAGTTCACTATCATATTATTCAATTTACATATTTATTTCTTATACCCAATCCATCAAATTAGACTAAAATTTCGAGTCAAATGACTAACCTTGTTTACGCGCCGATTATGTATCCTTCTCCTTTGCTCGCTTAGCCCTTTCGGTTAACACACTAATCTCCTCCTTCCCAATCGTATCTAACCACTTCAGCGACGAGCAACAACAATTCACTCCCTCAATAAAAATTCAGTTTGCAAAAGATAGGAACAGTCGCCTACCTCTGACATATTTATAGACCCCACGTGACTATTCGTCGCACCACTTGGCGACCGTCCAGTACCTCAAATATAACGATTCATGCATTTTTTTCTCGACTTCTTTGACTCTTAATCTTCTCGCCTTTAATAAACCTCTACATTCGTACTTCAATCCTTCAAATTCTCGAAGAATTTCTGTAGACACATTCATATCCATCAGTGCACGATCTATCTTATCCAATAGCTTATTTGCATCGTTTTCCTTATATTTTATACCATCACCTAATGGAACACATCTTGCCATATTCATTTTGCATGTGTGTTCCCCTATTCATACTATCCTATCAATTCCTATACTTATGGGATCATATTCGACATAAGATAAATTTAATTTGACAGACACTTCTTTTCATTCTACACAGTCAGAGTTAAATCAATCATCCTCCAAATTAGTCATTGACCCCACACAGTTACTACCTTCGACTTTACGCACATGACACATATTCGACAACATTATACCAACATGTTCTCATAATATTCAGTACTCGGTGCAACACACAGACACAAATAAATTAAATACACATATTTATTTATTTCATAACTTGTTTCTTACATTCGATATCTCTCTCATTCGATTAAATTCTCATTTCTTACATTCGATATCTATCGCTTCCGAGTACATTCATTTCTAATACTTGATATCTCTTCAATTACAATTTATCTGCTATTACTAAATTACTTCGACATGTCACTCATTTCGATGTTTGCTTTTCACCAGAATCAGACATTAAAGCCTCCTTTTAGTCCTCAAAGCTTAATGACTCTCAAGTCACTGAACTTCTAAGAGACGCTTCAGCAGGAAAAAGGCAGTAAAAAATTGCAAGACAATTCACACGTTCGGTAAGATCTCTGGATGCCCATTCAAGCTTAAGATCTTTATCACCAGCACCGATGGTTACCCCTTCACCCCCCAATTGATACCATGCATTACCTTCACAATCGCATGATGATACCACTGTTTCCAACATACACATATTGTCTCTGTTTGATCTTTGTTCCTACCCCAATGCTCTGATCTGATCACATAATAATTTCTCATCTCTCGGTCTCCGCCAGAGTTCGTCAGAACGCTCACCGTCGTCAGTCCCATAACACATCATCCACCATACTTGGGACGGCATCACTCACAAAACACCACCATCCCACCTTCCATAAACTTCTAATTTATACCTGACTTCCTCCCCCTACATTCAATGCACAACATTAATTACGCCTCGAAACCAACCTGGCCAGATACAGTTCACCTTGACCTCGGTAATGACATATGCTGACTTCTAAGAATATTCGAGAACCTCTTTCGCTTTCAGTTTTCTTCTCGACACAACGGCAAGTACTTATGTCGAGGATAGGGTGATTGTAGTATCATATTCTCCAGATTTGACAAGAATAAGCCAGCACTCTGTAGTCGAAGACAGTTCAACACTCTATAGTCGAAGACAACTCAACACTCTGTAGTTGAAGACAACTCAACATTCTAGAAAATTTTGTAAGTCCTCGACTTACCAAAAGTAGTCGTTGAAACCGGTCAAGAAGGAACTGTTAGAGATCCGCAAAGTTCGCCCACTAACCCCGGAATAAGAGACTCTCTTTCTTTTTGTAAACTGTCTGTATATACTATAAATACAGGCAGAGAATAGGTTCTAAAGGGACCGCAAGTCATATATTTCTCAATCCTAAACACTAGCAACACTCCGAAAACTTGTAATAACTAGCATCTACTATATTTTATATCAAATCCTCATCGAGGTCGTGGTTTTTCTCAGTTTCTGCTGAGTTTTCTACGTAAAATATTGGTTATTTAGCTCTTTATTACACAATCCTTACGAACAAGTATTGGCGAAGGTTTTCTTCCCGGAAAACACGCCATTACACGTGCGAACAAATAAGATGGGTTTTAAAAGGGCAGACTCACCTAAGAAAGCAAGGATCCTTCCGCATTCCTCATACTAGCTTGAATCTCTCCATCTATTGGTTTTGGGTTTGACTTCGGACTGGCACAATAGCTCTCTACTATCTCTAGCCCTGTTTTTTTCACTCCTAAACTACTAAAGCCCTTATTGCTCTTTTTAAACTGTTATCCACTGCAATTGTAAGAAAGTTTACCATGAGAACTAAACCACTGCTGCTTTTATCATCTGTCTTGAGTATTTTTCTGAGACTTCTTTGACAATTTCTGGTCTAGCAGTCTTTGAACTAGCAGGGAGCCAGAGACCGCAGACACGTACAAGCCAAGAGAAAAATAGTGGCTGATAAGTGACAACAGCCATCTTTAGCGAGATAACCAGTATGGGTGGATTATGTTTTTTCAATAACGAAAATCTAAGATGGGGCGCTTATAGAGCTGCAATAAGCCGGCAATCCTTGCATTTTTTACTTCTTTTGTATGGTTCTTGAGGTTGTGTCACATGCTCAAACGTTCCAGCAGTTAAGCCAGAAACCACAGAACAACATCAAAACAGCAGACTGAAA
The DNA here is from genome assembly GCA_014058105.1 of Kingdonia uniflora. Lineage (NCBI taxonomy): Eukaryota > Viridiplantae > Streptophyta > Magnoliopsida > Ranunculales > Circaeasteraceae > Kingdonia > Kingdonia uniflora. Next base: position 6,481,321 of record JACGCM010001726.1, read on the forward strand.
GTTTAACTAAACAAAGCAACTCCTTGCATCTAGTGGATCAGGTCAACGCTGATTATTTAGGTGCCCATCATGGATGATCAAATGGTTTTTCAAGAGGGATAGATGATGGATATGTTGAAATACCCTTCCAAGCCCACTGTTACTGAGGGCTTCAATTCGAAGATGCACTCTTATATCACAATTGTCAGTTGTTGGAGATGCTCGTAAGTGTCGTGACATATTACTGAAGATTGAACTTTTTTGTACCTCAGGGATGAAAGATATAAGGTGTGATTTCCCGAATAGTTGTGAAAAGTTCTTGCAAGCCATCCTAAGTACATGAAGTACAAAGTTGTTCATTATTGGATTGCATCTCGCACATGCCAAATTGATTTGTTCTTTGGAGTCATCTGTTTCGGAATAAGAGAGTTACATTGGGTTATTGTTTTCAGGCAGTTTTACTTAAGTTACAGTTGAAGGACCTGAGGTTGAAGGTTTTCAGTTTTATGTAGAAAGCATCCCTTTCGGCAAACTATGTTTTCAGTTTTATCTAGAGAACATCCCTTTCTGCAAACTATTTTTCTAGTTATAGTAAATACCTAGTAAATACCTATTTTTAACCACAAAATTATGCATTGCCTCTATTACCTTCTTGGTATGGCTGAAGCAAACTTGGATTGTGAAGTAGTGAGTAGTTCATCAGCCAGTTTATACCCAAAATTAAATTGACTGGCTTTGAGGTGTTGATTGGTTAACCAGGCTAGTGCGTTGGTTTAGGTTGCCCCTTGTCTTTAGCCAGCTAAAAATCCCTCGACTGCGGCCTCATTTGCCTATTTTTACCATCAGAATTAAGGCACTCTTCTTTTTATCATCTGTCTGAGTATAATACTGTGAAAAATCCTAGTCGTTTGAGACTAACCAATTCCGATCGTTTTAGGTCTAAATCGATAGGTCATAATTCCTTTGAATTAATGGTCTACGCTTAACCTAAATCAAGTCGATACGATTATCTAATGTCAAGCAAGCAATAAAAATTAAAGACAAGGCAATAAATTTTAACCCTGTGGGAAACCTTTCTCAGGAGAAAAATCTACAAGTCGCTATCGAACACCCGACAGCTAAACAATCCACTATTAAAAAAGGATTACAAGAATGTAATCACTTACAGACTCGATAAGCATCTCCCATGGTTATCTCTCTTCCAGTTAATTTTCTTGCAATCAATTCCGCGTTCTCGCAACACCTCGCTCCCATCTCACGTCGAAGTTCCTAATCTTGAATCGCTCAAGTTCTTCAATCCAGTTCTTCAATGCATGAATAGGGTTTCTTGATCAATTGATTGATTCAAGGTTTGAGTAATTTAATTCTCTCTTAAATCTCTCAAAGATAGATCTCTCTTCACTCTAAAAAACAAGTCTTCAAAAATAGGTTTTCAAGAAGTGTGTCTTTGAAAAAAAGTAAGTATGTCTTAAGAAGGAAAACAGAAAACACAGGCTTTGTTCGAATATAAATTAATCTATTCGAATAAGAATCAAACTGATGAAAGTTATTCGAACAATAATTAATCTATTCGAATAGAAATGCAATTGTTGAAAATTATTCGAGCAAAAATAATTCTATTCGAATACAATTCAAACTCTTGCAAAATATTCGAACAACATTTAAAGTTATTCGAACAGAGGAAATTTTTCCAGTTCTATTCGAATAGAAAATAATCTATTCGAATAGAAGTTCTGTTTTCTTTAAGGAGACATTCTTATTATTTTTTTATACTCTGTAAAATACATAGGCTTGACCTTTTAGAACAAAGAGTTAGAAACCCATTTACCTGTTTAGAGTTAGCCAGTCCAGCTGTAGTCGCTCCACGTGCATTCACTGATGCCGGATAACCACGAGATAATGTTGAGACGCCTACTCTAGACACTAAATGAAACAAACTCCAAAATTGGATGTTTCAATCTCCCCCCTTTGGTTCATTTCGTTTCAAAACCAGAACTATAAGAAATAAAAATACAACTCGATGGACTGACTTAATCACTGAACATCCATACTCAAAGCTCCACTTTCATTTTATAGCATATATTCTAGAATCCCTACACACTAAACAAGATACTTCACGTTCAAATAAAATAAGAGATCCAAAATAAAGAACATAACTTACATGACTTACCTGTCAGGATCATCTCTCCCCCTTTTTGGCACAGTTGAACAAAGGGTAAATAGCCCATAAGAGGAGCAAACCAGCAGAACAAAGTATAGTTAGGAAAAAATACTAAAACACAAATATCCCAAAATAATATCCATCTCCCCCTCAAAATAATATGCATCTCCCCCTCAAAATAATTGTAACCCCCGTAAAATGAGATAAAAGAAAAACACACATGGGGAGTGTCTCTGAAATAAGTAAGCAAAAGAAAATAACACTCCCCCTAAACACAAGGCATGATAGAAAGATAATGAATCTAAAATATTCTATAAAGACCAAGACATTGCCAATGTGTTATAAAACAATCACTAAATGAATTACTTGGTGTATGTGTGTGCATAGTCAAAGAGTTACCCTATTTTCAACGTATTACTCAGCCGCAGTTAGAATACTATATTGGAAGGTTGTTTTAACTTAGGCCTCTCATGGTGGTCACTCAAAATCACTGAGAATTGATTAGCAAAAACTGTGTGAAATATGAATATAAATATAAAATAACGAAAAAAATCATATTTCATCAAAAAAATGGCGCACTGTGAGCTAGAAGATCTCATGGGAAAGAACCCCAATTGTCATATATAGTGTCAAGTTAAAACTAATAAAGACTCCCTATATCTACTCTCCACTAATAGTGACTGCGCCGAACTCAAGATCAAATAGGTCTTTGAATAAGTTATAATATAGGCATGGGCAGGCTTGTGACGGAGTAGGTGTTTTGCTGGCATTCTGAGACTACAGTTACACTAACTCCCCTTTTCAGTAAAATAATATACCACTTCTCCTCCCATTTTTTTCTTTATGTCTCTAATTTGAGATAATAAAAACGTCATTTGGGGATAAATTGTATTCTTCAATTCATCTTTCCCCCAAAAATCACATATACTTTTTTCTTTTTTTTTACTGAAAAAGTCTCATAACAAATGGGTAAAATAATAAAGGATTTGGGTAGAAAAACGAATGACATATTTTAAGGCACAAGGGGCTGCAAGTGGATAAAAATTTGGGCAAGCACAGACGAAGGCCAAAAAGATGTAGTAATAAAAAAATGTCTATTATCATATCTTTGGTTGGGCGCTGTCACCTATTTCGCCTCGAGTAAAAATAGAAAAGTATCACTAGTATAACTTGACTTTGATGTTACCGTTTGACAATTGAGTAAGGAAACGAAATGAGATCAAAAACGACGAGATCAAAAATGAAGAGTAAATGTAATAATACTCGAAACTCAGAAATAAGGTCATATCCTCATATAACATTAGGTACGAAGTCTCTACAGTTATCCTTACGTGGTTCTAGTCATGATGAGCTTTTAGTTTAAACAATAGACTCAATGACTATTGTGAAATGTGGTTTTACCAAATAATTATCTCATAAATGAATATAACACACAAACAAAATCCAAGTCTAGCAAGAATATTCTACATACAAAAGCTCATAAAGTGCAATGTGTTGATAAAAAGTCAGGACAATATCTTACTATCCAAAAATAGTAAAAACAAAAACAAAAACAAACTGAGACAGGGTAAGAAACGTACATAATCAATGAAGAATACTTATAACCCTTCTCAGTAAATTTTTATTACCTTATTTGAGCAACATTACACCTTTTCTGTGGTTCCAAATCAGTATTTCGTACCCAAACTGCACGAATCACTTTTTGAGGTAATATTTATGCAGCAGACCTCCTACTCAAATTCTCACTAATCATATTAGAAACATTCATATATGACTTATATCTATATCTATTGAAAGGGCAGGCATATGGTTGATAGGGTCCAACAAATCTACAATAAGAAGCAATATGACCATTTTGACTACATATACTACAATAATAAATATGAGAGTAAGATACCCATTTAGAGTGATTATGAGTAGTGGATATCAAGTTATGTTTGGGCACCGAAGTAGAAACAGTCATTTTTACAAACTTTGTGATTTGAGGAGTCTTGGCTTTAGGAAAAGGTTCCTCATATTCTAGACCTCTTTTATCACTATCTGTCTTTCTCATACATAACATTTTATCAATGTTCTTGTCCCCATGACAGAACTTCTCAAGTTTGTGCTTAGATAGAACTACATCAAGTTTGGCCGAATGAAGTTCGTCCAAAGTTGATTTTATTTTTTCCTTTACATCATTAATTTCTTTTTTCTAAAAAAACAATTTTGTCATGAAGGCCTTGTTTCTCATTCTCAAGTATCTCTATCTCGTGACTTGTACTCTCAGTTTTTCCTTAAAGTTCGCACGTAAGTGTATTAACTTGGTCTTTTAAGACTTTGTTAAGTTTACTGAGTTTCATACACTTGGCGAGAGTCTGAGCATACAAGTCCTCAAGATGTGGGTCCTTAAACTCCTCAGACTCATTTTGTTATTGATTACTCTGATTTTCATAAGGATTTTCAAGTTCAAAAACGTCAAAGTTCTTATTGTCACAATTAAAAATTGCAGGATATGCACAATATGGTATATTATCAACTACTTGGGGATTACTCTCATTGTTATCATGTTCATCATCACTATCATCCCAAGTAACACTGATATTCATAACTTTATGAGTTGTTCTAGATTTCTTATTAGGACAGCTATGGGCATAGTGACCAAACTTGTGATATTTGTTGTAGCATTCAACTTGACTTAGGTTAGTGTCAAGGTTGGTCTGTCGGTTATTCACTCTATGTTGATCATGAGTTCGCGACTTATGATTCATCGATTGCCCTTGTTTTTGAAATTGGCGTTATTTCACAAGGTTTTTAGCTGGTGACTTATAGAGGCAATCTGTGAATCCAGATCGGACCCATTATCATTATCAGAATCAGATGAGTTGTCAGCTTCTATGGTACCCTTAGAAGAAGAGGAGTAAGATGAAGACTTGAAAGCAACACTCTTATTCTTCTTGGGATTTTCCATTTTCATATCGAGTTCAAACGTTCGCAATTTACCAGCTAATGTATCTGGTTTCATTTTCTTGGGATCCTGAGCTTCCTCTATAGCATCACGTCTGGATCTAAAGTTCTTAGGAAGGGATCTTAGAACTTTGCGAACTATTTGAACATCGGAGTACGCTGCTTCTAATGCGGCACTAGTGTTTACAATATCACTTAATCTCGCATAGAACTCGTCAAAAGGTTTGTTTTCACTCATTCTAATATTCTCAAATTGCGAAGTAAGCATTTGAAGCTTACTTTCTTTAACTGTATCATCGCCTTCATGAGTTCGAACTAGGATGTCCCAAGCTTCTTTAGAAGTGGTACATGCAGAAATATGTCAAAACTCACTTTAACTCACAACCATAAAGATCGCATTGAGGCCTTTAGAATTATAACCAACAGTATCCTTTTCTTCTCTTGACCATTGGTTCATAGGTTTATGGACCTCTTTAGCACTCCCTGGTGAACCTTGCATCTCAATAGGGGGTGTCCATCCATCCTCAACAACAATCCATACATCTTCTCCGATTGATTGTAAGTATGCAATCATTCGAACTTTCCAGTATGGGTATTATTTGCCATCAAAGGCTGGAGGGTGATTTATAGGACCTCCAAACTTCTCAGAATTTATTATTCTCAAGCGAACTATCCGGGATCTACGCTTAGGTTGTTAAACCTCGAAACGTGACCGCTCTGATACCAATTAAAAAATCCTAGTCGCTTAAGACTAACCAATTCCGATCGTTTTAGGTCTAAATCGATAGGTCTTAATTCATTTGAATTAATGGTCTACGCTTAACCTAAATCAAGTCGATACGATTATCTAATGTCAACCAAGGAATGGAAATTAAAGACAAGGCAAAGATTTTTAACCCTGCGGGAAACCTTTATCAGGAGAAAAACCCACAGATCGCTATCGAATCACCCGACAGCTAAACAATCCACTATTAAAAAAATATTATAAGAATTTAATTACTTGCAGACTCGATAAGCACCTCCCGTGGTTATCTCTCTTCCAATTAATCTTCTTGCAATCAATTCCGCGTTCTCGCAACGCTTCGCTCCAATCTCACGTCGAAGCTCATAATCTTGAATCCTCAAGTTCTTCAATCCAGTTCTTCAATGCATGAATAGGGTTTCTTGATCAATTGATTGATTCAAGATTTTAGTGATTTGATTCTCTCTTGAATCTCTCAAAGATAGATCTCTCTTTACTCTAAAAAACAAGCCTTCAAAAATAGGTTTTCAAGAAGTGTGTCTTTGAAAAAAAGTAAGTATGTCTTAAGAAGGAAAACAAAAAACACGGGCTCTGTTCGAATAGAAATTAATCTATTCGAATAGGAATCAAACTGATGAAAGTTATTCGAACAACAATTAATCTATTCGAATAGAAATGCAATTGTTGAAAATTATTCGAACAAAAATAATTTTATTCGAATACAATTCAAACTGTTGCAAAATATTCAAGCAACATTTAAAGTTATTCGAACAGAGGAAATCTTTCCAGTTCTTTTCGAATATAAAATAATCTATTCGAATAGAAGTTTTGTTTTCTTTAAGAAAACATTCTTATTACTTTTTCATACTCTGTAAAATGCATAGGCTTGACTTTTTAGAACAAAGAGTTAGAAATCCACTTACCTGTTCAGAGTCAGTCAGTCCAGCTGTAGTCGATCCACGTGCATTCACTGATGCCGGATAACCACGAGATAATGCTGACGCCTACTCTAGACACTAAATGAAACAAACTCCAAAATTGGATGTTTCATACTGAATTGACTATTTTTCTGAGACTCTTTGACAGCTTCTGGTCTACCACTTTCTTTCAACTAGCAGAGACCACAAAGACAGAGGCCAAGGAAAAAAATAATGGCTAGTAAGTTACGACATCCATCTCTAGCGAGATAGCCAGTATGGCTGGATTATGTTTTTTCAATAACGATAAAGGAATAAGATGGGGGCGCTTATATACCTGCAATAAGACCACAGTCCTTGCGTTCTCTACATCTTTTTTGTATTGTTCTTGAGGTCGTATCACAATGCTCAAATATGGGACGCCTTTGTGCAAGCACACTAGTTACCACTTCCTGCTCATAACCCCAGTATCTATCTTTAATCATCATCCTCTATTTCGAGCTTATGTTTCTGATGATTGGTGGTCAGAAAATACTCATCATCATAAAGGCCGTGTTATTGCTAGCCTCGATGTTAGATTGTTAGTTGTTGGATTCATTATTTAGAAATTAATGTCTTAAAGAAGTATATGCAGAATCTGGATGACCAAATATAATGGGATACCATCATACCACATTAGCATATTGGTGTGACCATACTCTCTGGCCCATAAGTTGTTTAAATATCACATATATGTTGTCCAGATTAGAAGAAGAGAGAGTGGGAGAGATCAGAAAATGACATGAGAAGCAATCATACAAGTTCTCTGAAAGCTACTAAATTAAAACAACAGCAGCATTTGATTTGAGGGAGTTAGTGCATCACTGCATGTGAAGAAGAGCCGACAATTAGGAGAAGAAAGCAAAAGAACTCCCCACCGACATAACCATCTGGTTCAGTTGAGGCACCCACCACCACTTTATGGGTTGTCTTGGTTGTTGACTGCTCGACTAAGCTCCAAAGGCAGAGAATATTTACTTCTGGATTTCCCTTTTTTTTTTGCTCTTTGCAGATTCTTTCATATCAGCTCATATTTGTATTCTGAAGAGCAGTTTATATAAGGTTGATATTTTGGCAGCAATGAAAAAACTCTCCCAATGATATATATCGTGTTACAGTATGAGTTTACACCGTCTTCTGCTGGGGTTGCTAATGAATTGATTAAGAGCTGCGTCTTAGCATTCCATTTATATTTCTTTGCCCATTTTCCACGATAAATTGATGTCACAACCGTAACGAAGACTGAGTATTTGGGGTTGGGGATGTGTCGAACTCATACATAATTAGTTGGTCAGTGAATGCTGCTTTATATCAAGATTATTAAGAACCATAAATAAGACAAGACTGGAATACAAGTTCAACCTCCCTGGAATCAAAGAATCAAAAATTTCAACCTTGTTTCAGAGTGGAAATGATAACTAAGGCGTTGCATTGTTACCGTTGCTAAAAGCAAGTTCCGCTTATAGAATTCCCCGTTTTGGTAGTTTAGTGTAGCAATTTTTTTGGACAAAAGTCCCAACTTGATACTTGAATAATGATCGAGATTATTATATGATTAGCGCTACAAGGTTACCGTTAAATTATCTTTTTTTTCCTGTCCCCAACTTGTTACTTAATTACTGACTAAACTATCTCATAAACAAAAAACCTTAATGGTTATTTTGGAAAATATGCATAAACCTGTTTGGTCATCATCATCTTGCATCTCTACATGTTCCTGCTTCTCAGATTTATGTTATTTTGGAGATACATGACTAGAGGGACCTCGTGCAAGTTCAAGTATACCCTTCATACCAATTACTCGATTTCTATTGCAATGCACTCTAGATGTAGGCTTGGTTTTGAAAAATAATAAAAAATCAGGATGTCCTTGGTAGTTGGTAACGTTAGAATTTGATTTGAATGCCGATCTATGCTGGAGGGTAGAAAGGATGCTAATGTAGCAACTCCCTTGGATTTGTCTTAAGATATGCGCTTCTGCATGCTACGTATTTGACATAATGATAATTGAACTGTAAGTAAAACATTTATAAGATCATCAATTTTAAGTAGTATACGATGAATAGTAGGTACAACTCTTTAAAGAGTTGCTCTCTTATTTTTTTCCTTACCCTAAAGTAGTTGATAGGGAAAGAATCCCCAACACATGAGCCATATCCAAATCACATGCATAAACTTTGGTCTCTACTATTACAGGATAGTAGGGACCTTCATATTACATGGTTGGAACAACTAACACTGGTCCCATTCCATTGCTGTATCAATTCTATATTAGGGCATCTTCATTGTGTGATCTTCCCCAAGTATTTTAAATGCCCATAAACTTAAACCAAGTGGGCATTTTATATTCTATGATTCTTCTCTCCCAAGTTGTAAAAATGTAGCAAAGACTGGAGTGCAGAAAGTTGTCATTTAGGGGTTTGGCTTCGCGTAGCAATACAAGGTATTTTTGTTAAGAAACGACCGTTGAAGGACTTGTTCTTTATCATAGCCTGTGAATTTTCCGTCAATAAGGACATGGGTAATAACTCGTAACGGCTATTAGAGACACAATAATAGTCCTAATACAATTGGTGGGTCTCCTAAATAATGGCCAGTCCCACAGAATTAACAAAAATCTTTGGAAAGAAAAAAAGAAAAAATATATATCAAAATTTTCAAATCTGATAGCCTAACGAAAGGGACGATATTCACAATTGCTATTATAACAACATTTTGTTGACCCAGAGGAAATGATAATGGAGCCATCGTCTTTTGAGGTCATCTTCACATGAGAGAACCGTACTTGGTCTTGGCTGGGCATACACCAAATCCCTACTTTAGGGAGTCTATTGGAGCTGCAATATAATTTTTTTAGCTCAACTTGGTGTAATGCAAATCACTTTCATAAGATGCATTTTGCACAATTGGGAACATAAACTAAGTCTAATTACTCTGAATCCAACACTTCACCAGACTGAACTGACTTCTGCCCCTCCCCCCCCAACACACACACACACACACACACAAACATGGTAAGATTATCTGCTAAGTAATGGATTTAAGGAAACAAAACAAAGTAAATAAATCTCAGACTGACCTTTCCACAGCTTGTTCTGAAACTACAAAAGCAAAAGTTGAAGTAAATACAGCAACCACTATCACAGTTTCAAGTTTCCACCCAACACACAGTTATTGATTACATCAACCAAAAAAACAGCATTGAAAGTACCAACCCCCACCAATACCAATATATAGTCAAAAGCAAATCTGAAGATAAAATGGAAAAGCTGCTTCTTTTAAAAGTGAAAAACAATAACATACACAAGTTGATTCTTCACAAACACTGTTTAAACAAACAAAACCAAAGCATGAGATTAAACATGTTAAAAATGGACATAATGAATGATCATTATTCTATCTTAATCTACATAAGAAGAAGGTGGAGGTCCTGATTCAATGAAGTTGGTTCGTTTTGATGAGTCGTCATCACCGTCTGCTTGTCCTACACTGGAGACATGGAGATCTTCAATTCTACGAGCTACTTCGGATATTGTGGGACGCTTATCGGGGTATTGGGCAGCACAGTCAATTGCAAGCTGAAGGAGCTGAACCATCTCCTCCTCAACATTTTGGTACCTTAAGAGCTCGAGGTCAAATACCTCAGAAGTCCATTCTTCTCGAACAACAGATTGCACCCATCTGGGCAGATCAACTCCTTCCTCATTCAAAAGGGCATGAGTGGGAGCCTTGCCTGTCAACAACTCCAACAACAAGACACCAAAGCTGTAAACATCGGCCTTCTGAGATACTTTGCGAACATCAGTCACCTCTGGTGCACGATAACCAGCGACACGGTTTGGAGTGGGGGTGGGGCCAACAAGTTGAGAAAGGCCGAAGTCCGAAACACGGGCATCGTAGCTTTTGGTGAGAAGAATATTAGATGACTTGATATTCCCATGAGAAATGTTGGGACTTTGTGAATGTAGGTATTCGATACCACGGGCAGATCCAAGGGCAATCCTAGACCTTGTTTCCCAGTTCAGGGGAGTCCTGCCTGCTCCTCTGTTACCTATTAAAAGGATAACAGGCAAATATTGAGAAGAAATAGCTTAGATCCAGTTTAGAGATTGAGTTTGTTGCATTACTATGTCCTGCAGCATATTTCATATATTTTATCTAAGACTAACAAATTATATAAACTTCCATATATTTTAGCAAGAAGGGGAACAAAGAAATATATTTGCATATCAAGAAGACCCGTGCATGTAATTTACTAAAGCTAACTTCCAAATGAAAGTTAGAATGGAAAATTTATACATGTTACAAAGCCCTATATTTAGGACTAAGAACCGAAAATGAGGATGATACATCAAATAGGAAGGACACAAGTAACAATGACTCAAACCAAAGCAAATTATCTAACACATAACAACACCATCAATTAACTCGCTCGGGTAAATGGGAAGTTGTGTAGATTACGCTTATTAATTCATTAACAATTTCAGATTAAGATTAAGAATTTTTACTATTTTAGTTTAGGCAAGAAAAACTACCCTAAGGAACAATACCTTAAAGATAATACAACATAAGCAGCATAACAAATTTCTCAGGGAATGAATTCTGATGAAATAAATGTACACCACATCAGGGAAAAGAGATCATAATTGGTATATGAACAAAGCAAAGCAACATTCAAATCAATACAAGAAAAAAAGAAAGAAGACTCACCATGCAATAGTGCAGATAGGCTTCCCATGGGCATGTAATCATATACAAGAAGTTTCTCATCATTGCTGTAATAATAGGCTCTGAGTGGTACCAAGTTTTCGTTATCCATGGATCCAACAGTATCAATCTTCTCTCTGAATTCCTTCTCCGGGATCGTCACATCCTTCAATCTCTTCACAGCCACGATAGTTCCAACTTCCAAAACAGCCTTATACGCCGTACCAAATGTTCCCTTACCCAAAACCTCAGCCGAAGCTCTCAACAGATCTTCTAGATCAAAATGACGAGCCGCATTTCCAAAGAACAATAGCTTCTTCGCTCCATTATTAACTTCCCCTCCTTTAGCAGTCACAGCTGCAGCCATTGTTGCAGCCACAGGATACCCAGCACTAGCATTTGCATTATGATCTCCATCCCCAATTCCCTTATCTCCCGCAATCTCCTCCATTTCCGATGGGTGTTTCACAGATGGCATGTCCACCGATCTCGTCTTCCCACTACTCTTCTTCCGACACAACGCGAATAGAATCAACAATAACAAAACAAAGAAAACTATTGACCCAATAACAATCCCTGCAATTGCTCCCCCAGACAACTCCTTCTTCTTCTTTTTCTCATACGGTTCACCGGCACAATACCCCATTGGCCCGCCGCAAAGGGAATTCCCCTCGAACGAATTCCCTTTCATGGATCTAAGTTTCGCAGGGATCGACCCATTTAATTGATTGTAAGACACATTAAACTGAACTAGATCAGGCAAATTAAGCTCCGGGATCGATCCAGTAAGCTTATTATTCTCCAAAAACAATGTCCCTAACCTATTAAGCTTATTAAACTCCGGGGATATCTTACCAGAAAAATTATTACCCGCAAGATTCAACCTAACAAGATTATGCAAGCCAAACAGAAATGCAGGTATCTCACCAGAGAAATGGTTACCTTGTAAGTAAAGATTCCGAAGGTCAGTGCACAGCGCGAGATCTGAAGGGAGTTCCCCCCTCAACGCGTTGAGCCGAAGTGACAAAGTATGAAGGTGAGTCAGATTTCCAAAGATACCTACTGGAATCACACCCATTAGTCCAACTCCAGGGAGCCTAAGAACTGTAACTTGGTTTTTCTCACATTTTACGCCTTCCCAACCACATGGGGTTGCCTCAGTTTGATCCCATTTTAGGGTTTTACCCCCCACAGCTGATTTCAAAGCAAGAACAGCTGCTTTCTCTAAAGTTGGATCTGGGGTTCCAATGGTGAAGAAACAAAGCAAAACAAGAAAACCCAACAACATTACATTACTAGAAGTGAAATCAGACACCATTTGAGCTGATTTAGAAAACCCAAACCTTAGTTTTCACCAATTCAACCTCATTTGAGTTCTTGAACTCAACACATGAACACACAGAGAAACAGAGACAGAGTGGTTGCTCTGTCACTATAAAGTAAAACCCTAGTAAACTCACTCACTCACTCACTCACTCTCTCTCTTTCTACAAATCTTTACCTACATATATTGTTGAATTTTTATGAGAGAAAAATGAAAAATATAAAATTACAGGTTTTATTTTGAATTAATTAATAGGGGTAACCGAAAATTTGCTCCCAACAACATAATAAATAAAATATTGAAGGGTATCTGACAGACTGTAAAAGATTTTATTTTCAGACAATTTTTCATTTTCGTTTTATTTTTGCTATTGTGCTTCTCTCCGTAGGTGCATAGCAAAGACCCAGGATCAATCCAAAACTTTGACATTACTCTTTTTTACCCTCGCTGATCCAATTTTGATTCTCGCCATCCTGCTCCAAATTCTTTGTTACTTTAAAGCCCTATTTCCGATAATACTTTGGTCACCTCATCTCAACTTATCTTAATCTTAATCTTAATCTTACTCTCTCTCTCTCTTAGTAAAACATGTTGGAAAAAAAAAACCTTGTGGTTTTATCCTTAGTTTGAATGGTTGATATCTAAGTGGTTCATTTTGTACCACATTGGGTATGTAAGTTACACAACTCTAGATTATAAGTAAGAGTTTATTTATGAGTTGTAATGTACATGATTTGAGTTGTTTCCAACAGATACATCATGAGGTGTGTCTTAAGGTGTGTGACCCTCGGTGAAGAGTCGTGTCTTAAGGTGTGACCATTGGTGAAGAGTTGTAACTTGAGGTGTGACATTTGGTGAAGAGGCACTAACTTGAGATGTGACCTTTGGTGAATAGTCACTTATACTCTATATAACCCAACTTCGTTTTTATTTTTTGATTAATCAGTTTTTCAGAGTTTTCTTGAGTCATTTTCAAAAGAGAAAACATACGCAATCAAGGTTCGTTTGGCAGAGAGATAAAAGTGTTTTCTTCTTTTTGCGACTGATCGTTGTATCCTGGGAAACAGGGGCCGATTATATCCTGCAAAACACTATGGCAGGGGTAAACGCAATCTGTAGTATCCAAAATACAAAATTCGGATTGGTACTTATGGGTTTCGTTTCTTCTAGTTATTCGAAGTACGGAGGTATGACGATGGGTTTTGAGAATTGGGTAATTGATTTTTGTTCTTGTAGTAGCCTACTCGCAGCCTTCTACCCACTCAGATACTCGAAGGCTACTTCGCAACCTACCCGAATATATCGAAGCCCATTCAATCCTCAAAACAAGCCCTCCAGAGATCCCCTGAAGATGAAGCTTCAACTCTAACAAGCCTCGAGGACGATCCACACACATCGCAGCGAAAACCCTTCGACCATATCTGCACATGGTCAAAATATGATGGGATAGGCAGCCAGTTCATTAAACAAGCATAGTGATTGGTCCTTGCAACCACAGTACCTAAGTATAGAGACATCTCCAACAACTGTTACAGTGACAGTATGGACATGTCCGACGCCCATACCCCCGCCAGGATATCCGGACAGTACCCTTGTAATCTGACCTAACCTTAGTGACTCAGCCCTTCCTATGTTCTATTAATAGGAAAAATGGGGAACCAAGGGAGGGTTAGAAAAATCATCTCCAGCCTCTTTGCAATTTACCTTCGACCACCCTGTAAAACCCAGTACTTGAACCTTCGATTACTCATCAGTAATAAAAATATACTTAAAAATCCTCATCAGAGGTCGTAGAGAGTCACATTCGGGCCTCTACGCGAGTAATTTATCTATAGATTACACATAGTTTAGATTATTTACTTGCATTCCTTTGATTGAAGATTAACCCCGTGTTGTAAGAGCCGACTTCCCCTCCGAAAGAAGTTAGGCCCCTACAATTGGTGTCGTCTGTGCTTCCCACCCTACCAATCTCTTTTTCTCTTTCCCTCCCTTTGTTTTCAACTTTTACAGATTCTCCTCAATGGAACCTACCCTCCGCTCCTGTTCAACCTACGCCGGCATCTCCATTGGCGGAGTAACCACCCAAATAGCCTTACTATCTCAACAAGTCGCTCAAGCGGAGGAACGCCACCATGCACAACTTAACCAAGAGCGTGAAAACCACCGCCTAGAGCTGGAAACTGAACGGAACCGCCGCCTGGACGATGAGAACAGACAGAACCGAGCAATCGACAAATTACGCAATACCGTTCGAGAACTGCAGAGCCTACAACCTCGAGAACCTGCTCGCCCATCCCAAGTACCAGACCCGTCGCGCATGTCTGCCCGCGCCCGTTTGGGACCCTTACCCACTCTTAGAGTAGCCCACGACCGTCTTCAAATCGAGGGTGCTCCCCACACTATTCCTCCTACCGGCTCCATCCACCTCGGCATTCATCCCACAAAAAATTCTTCTGACTCAACCCTCCGATCCCCTAGACACCCCATACGCCGCCCTGTTCGAGAATGCCTCAGGGAGCGCAGCGCTGAATACATTCTACCCACTCGAATTCACCATCCTCAAAACCCTCAATCTCCCCCTCATCCTGCATATGCTGTACAATAGGACTTCGACTACAAAGTACAACCAGTTATTCGGGTCAGTGCGAGCCCGAAACCCAACTCTTGGAATCGACTGAATAACCCTATTTGCCCTAAACTTCTTGCTATTGAGATACCCCATAATTTATGTGCTCCAAAACTCAGCAAATATCACAATACAGACCCTCAATCGCACATTCTCGAATTCCAAAATGCCCTGAGCCTCTATTCTACAGTCGACTACCTGCTATGTCATATTTTCCCTACCAGCCTTACTGACAGCCCCCTTCGATGGTATTATAATCTTCCAAATGGCTTAATACGAAGCTTCGAGCAACTGTCATTGCTTTTCATCTCCCAGTTTGCTTTCAATAAGGACAGAGAAGTCAGAGTTGACGCCTTGTTCAATTTCTAAAAATCCAGCAATGAGACACTCGAAGCGTTCACCAAAAGGTTTCTCGATGAATCACAGAAAATCGAGAACCTTGAAGCCACAAATACCATACTCGCATTTTCCAATGCCCTACCCGATCACAGCCGAATCAAAGAGCATCTAGTTCTCCACAAACCTCAAACCCTCGAAGAGATGCTCTCGAAAGTCAACGGTTATATTGACCTCGAAAGCCTCCGCGAGTCGCATAAGCCGAGCTAGCCTTCGACCCCAGCTATTAGCAAGCCTCGACAAACCCACATTCTATTCTAACAACCCTGATCGCCCCTGTCTCACAGAAGACGGAGAGCCGCAAGTGCTCTAACATCGATAACAGTGCCGAAGCTTGCAAGAAGTGACGAAAACCAGTCTTACCCACACTCACCGCCCCTTTCAGCACCCTTCTACTACATATACAGGCAGACCCCATTTGGCATATCCTTTTCCCTATCAAAGTTAGACCAGACAAACCTTATTGCGCCAATCACAAATGTAACTGTCATTATACCAACAAATGCTTCGCCCTTCAGCGCTCTCTTGAACTCATCCTCAAAATAGGTCGTCTACACCAGTATATTGTCGACCTTCCCACCTACCTTGACGGGTCTTACCTCCAACCTCAATCCACCCCTACTGCTGACCCGGCTATGGTACATATTTACAGATCATGCTTTATCAAATTTAATAACATAGACAGCGGCCGTTCCAAAAGCAAACGTAAGCGCGTGGAAAAATGTTGCAAACTCACCTATCCTAAGAAACTTCCCACCCTCCTACCAGAATCAAGCCCTCGCCCTCGACTCGACGACATTTTTTTCATCAACTGTGATACATCTCACGTTTGTTTTCCCCATTATGATCTACTAGTCATTATGATTAAGATCGAAAACCTCGTCCTCCACACAATGCTCATAGACACAGGGAGCGTAGCTGATGTCCTTTTTCTCCCAACTGTCAAAACCATGAAGAAAATTGACCTCATAACCGCTACCAATGTCGAATTGAGAGGCTTTAATGGGGCCACAGAGGTCACTGTCTGCCAAATTAGTCTACCAGTCACTACATGCCCCATTACACTCCAAACCAGCGTTCTGGTCATTGATAAGAAGTTAGAATACCTCGGTATCCTCAGGCGTGACTGGCTCCATGCCATGCATGTCTTACCTTTGACCTACCACCAGACCCTTTTTTTTACCACTCCCGAAGGTACTTGGAACATGAAAGGCTACCAACACCTCGCTCGTTCATGCGAGCACCCAGAGATCGATCAGACCCAGAAACTTGTAAGCTGCCCATAGTAATCACTCTCTCTTTCTATCCCCACACCTTCGACAGATACCACCTCATCCATCGAACCACCATTTATATCGAACTCGGCGGTCCTGGTCGAGGTACATTCATTGGAATTTTTTGGATGAGACAGAACGCCTCGAGCTTACAGACTTCCTTCGAACAAACAAAGATGTCTTTGCATGGACATTCCAAGAGATGCCTGGTGTTGACCCCAACTTGTCGTGCCATCGCCTCGACCTCATTCCATATTCCTCAGCAATAAAACCGAAGAAGCGTAACCTGGCACCACGACTTCGAGAAGCAGTAAACCTTGAAGTGGACAAGCTCATAGCCGCAGGGTTTATTAGTGAAGTGAAGTACGCTGACTGGATATCAAACATTGTGAAATTTCCCAAGAAGAATGGCAAGATCAGAATTTGCGTTGACTTCACAGACCTCAACAAACACACCCCAAAGGACAACTTCCTCCTCCCGATCATCTCAGAACTCCTTGACGCTACTGCTGGAAATGAACAACTATTCATGATGGACGCGGCTTTGGGTTACAATCAGGTACCCCTCATCCCTGAAGATCAACTTAAAACTTCCTTTATCACTGAATAAGGCCTCTACTGTTTTAATGTTATGCCCTTCGGCCTTGGCACAACCATGTTTAAACCCTTGCTTGACAAGTCGGTCGAGGTTTACATCAACGACATGTTATGCAAGAGCCTCAAGAAACAGACCCATATCCAAGACCTAGCCGAAGTCTTCTCAATACTTTGTACATATAACATGAAACTCAACCCAGACAAATACCAATTTGGCACTTTGTCTGGTAAATTTTTGGGCTACCTTATCAGTAAATGAGGTATCGAGATTGACCCCACCCATATTTGACCCCTCATCGATATGCCTTCGCCCTGAACCAAGAAAGATGTTCAAAAAGTTGCTGGTAAAAGAACAGCCCTCAACCGTTTCATTTCCAAATCCTCAGATAGATGTGCTTGGCTATTTTCCCTCTTACGCGACCAAGGCATCCACAAAGCTAACAAGAAAAATAACCCCGAGATCAACTGGACACCCGAGTGTGAACAGGCCTTCCTCGAACTCAAAACTTATCTTGGCTGACCACCCATTATCGAAGGTGAAACACTCTCTTTGTACCTTGCTGTCACAGATACTTCTATCAGTTTAGTACGTATTCGGCTCGACTCAAATGTCGAGAAGCCCGTATATTTTATCAGCAAAACCCTAACACCCGCAGAAACCCGATATTCAAAACTTGAGCGTTTGTTCCTTACCCTTGTATATTTAGCCCGCAAACTCAAACCATATTTTCAAGCTCACCCCATCCGTGTTATAAAAAATTACCCCCTTCGAGAAGTACTTAGTAAAAAATTAAAATCCAGACGGGTATAACAGTGGTCTATATACCTTGGTGAGCATGACATTACATTCGAGAAGCAAATATCCCAGAAAGGCCAAGCAGTAGCGGACTTCCTTGCTGAGTTCCTAGTCGAAGATATCGATTGGGAAGAACATGAAGATGACTTAACAATAGACCAACCCAATGCAACAGATCCCTGGAACCCTAACACTGGATAGCGCTTATTCACAAATGGATCCGTTGGGCCTAATGGCTCAGGAATTGGCGTTGTCCTGGTCACACCCACTAATGATCGAATAGAGAAACCAGTCAAACTTACCTTTGAATGTTATAATAACGAAGCTAAGTACGAAGCCTTGATCCACGGCCTCGACGTCGCTCTCAACCTCAGCATTCCCGAACTTATCATTTTTACAGATTCTCAACTTGTTCAAAGGCATTACGCAGGAGAAAATTAGGCTAATGGTCGGATGGCAGACTATGTTCTTTTCGTTAGACATTACATGGACCGTTTTCCCAAAAAATATACTATTACTCATTACCCTCGAGGAGAAAACCGACATGCAGATGCCCTCGCCTATATCGCTGCCATGCTCAGACAGTCAAAATCCCGGACCCTTCATATCGAAGTACTCGACGCCCAAGTATCGACCAGATGGAAGTTAATGCCATCAATACTGGGGGCGAGAGTCTCGATCCAGACGACTGGTACACACCATTCCTTCATTACCTCATCAATGCCACCCTCCCAGATGATCTCAAAGCCAGACGATCCTTGTTAGAAAATTGCCGCAGATACACTATCCACAAACATGAATTACATTACAAATCCCCAAATGGCATCCTCCTTCAATGCATATTCCAAGCCGAAGCTTCTACAATTTTAGCCAAACTTCACGAAGGAACCTGCGGTGCTCACACTACTGGTCGTTCTATGGCCCTTTGAGCCGTCTCTCAAGGATTATTTTGGCCGAATATGAAAAAACAAGTCGAAGAGTATGCCAAACACTGTGACAAATGCCAACATCATGCTCATGACATTCATTTCCCTTCTCAAGACCTCCATTTCAGTCAAGTTTTCTGGCCATTCAAAAGATGGGCTATCGATCTCATTGGCCCCTTCCCTAAAGCCTCCGGTAGCAGAGAAAACATTCTTTTTGCAACAGATTACTTCACCAAATGGGTCGAAGTTGTACCTTTGTGCCGAATTAGAGAAGAAGAAGTTATCAAATTTCTATGGGAAAACATAATCACATGCTTTGGTTGCCCTCATATGATTCGATGCGACAATGGTCCCCAGTCCGTCGGCAACAAAGTCAGAAACTTTCTCAAAAAACACAATATCATTCTCTCACCCTCAACACCTTATTATCCCCAAGACAACGGTCAAGTCGAAGCAATCAACAAAGCCATCGTAGATGGTCTCAAGAAAAGGGTTGACGAGAAGAAAGGTCGATGGGTTCAAGAGTTACATCATGTCCTCTGGGCCTATCGAACAACCCCAAGAAAATCTACAAGCTGCACCCCTTTCTTCCTAGCATATCGTACCAAAGTTATGATCCCTACCCAATTCGAAGTACCTACACGAGATCCTAACCTCCTAGATGAAGACAATGAGTTTGAGCTCGAATGCAACATGCTATGGATCGACAAAATCAGAGACTAAGCCATCACCAACCTTGGGCGGTACCATACATCACTTCAGAAGTCCTATAACAAGAGAGTTCGGCCATAAAGTTTTAACATCAGAAATCTAGTACTTCGACGTGTCAGCCAATCCTCAAAACCTCGAAATACTGGCAAACTAGCAGAATCCTGGGAAGGACCTTATGTCATGTACGATAAAACTGACAAGGATTCTTACTATTTGATGACAGAAGACGAAGAGCCTTTACCAAACCCGTGGAACACAATGTAACTGGTCTTCTATAACAGGCCACAAACTCAACCTTATACAACTAATGTAACACAGAATTATCAATAAACAACTTTTCAACCCATACTTTATCTCCTCTTTTCATTGAATTTCTTGGTTTAACTTAGGTATCATGTCAAACCTTTGACCCTACTGATACTTAGGAGCAACCTAGAGATTTTTCAAGCTTCCAATTTTGAGCAAACTTGAGGGGCACGGATGGTCGACATATCAGACCCTCGGGTATACATTGGGGGCGAACACTTATGCTTCGATCAGGCTCTGAAACCGTCGAAGTCCGGTCGATTTCTTGGTTTCTTCTAAGTATCATGTCAACCCTTCGACCCGACTGATACTTAGGAATAACCTAGAAATTTTTCAAGCTTCCAATTTTGAGTAAACTCGAGGGGCAGGGATGGTCGACAGACCGGACCCTCGGGGATGTATTGGGGGTGAATAGTTATGCTTCGATCAGGCTCTAAAACCGTCGAAGTCCAGTCGATTTCCTGGTTTCTTCTAAGTATCATGTCAACCCTTCGACCCGACTGATACTTAGGGGCGACCTTGAAATTTTTAAGCTTCCAATTTTGAGCAAACTCGAGGGGCAAGGATGGTCGACAGACCAGACCCTCAGGGATGCATTGGGGGCGGCCACGTCTTGCATCACTGTGGCTTTGGCCTTCGATGTCCAGTAGATCTTTCAAACTCAAAAAACGGTATCACAACACCCTCGAAGCTCTTCAGGGCTCGATCACTCTACAGTCATTACATGCAGATACTATTGTACAAGAATACTTGCAATTCTACTAAGTGTAAAGAAGATTCAAACCTCATACGCCAGAGAAACAGTTACATTACAATTCAAGTTAAGTCATCAAAAGTTCAATACAATCTAGAATGCGCATCAATATTTCAGCAATTCAGAATAAAGGAGGCCCGAACAAGACAACAAATTCAGTTTATAACATCAGGCATCAATTTAAAAGCAGTTCAGAATCAACTTCAAAAGTTTCACAGATAACTACCATCAATAAATAAATAAACATGGATCAAAATATTAGAACTTAACAACAAATCAGAAAATGAAGGCATGGAACCCCACTACCAAATACCTCATACCTCATACCGGCGTGGCCACATCTCCTTCCTCCATAGGCCCCCCAGCGCCAACACCCTCAGTACCTTCGGTCAAAGGCTTCGACCCCGCACCATCGACAACCACACCATCCACGGTTCCACCACTAGCTGCTCCAATAATAGAAGCCTCCATACTACCTCCAGTACCTCCAGCTTCCCCATCAGCAACACCTACCTCTCCTTCCCCCATATGCCAATCATCTCCAGTAACCAGTTCTGGGGAAACAGGGAAGGGTTCCAAAGTATCAGGGTCATACCCCTTATCTTCTATGAACACTTTCAACCTGACAGTCACCTAACATTCATCATCAAACTGCCGTTGGTAACTCACCTTCTATTCTATTTTTTCCCTCTCTTTCGCCGCAAGCTTTATCGACCACTCCCGCTCCTGCCTTGACCGCTGAAGCTCGAGCCTCTCACCAAGCGAGTCAGTAATCACCACCAAATCTCACTTCAACTTCTTAACTTCAGACAACAATGACGCCTCAGTCCCCCGAGCAAGATCCAGACTTTTTACTGCTTGTCGCAACTTCCCTTTTATTGACTTCATTGTTTTGTTGTAAGATTGCGCCCAAGCATCTGTCTGCTAGAATATTCAAGCAGTCAATACCCCTCGAAACTTGAAGAATTTAAAAGAAATTTCAGACTCTCACAGAAGAAATTTATAGATAGTTACCTGAAACATACTCCTCTTTATTTCCTTCAAAGCCTCGTATGGGTCGTCCTCGTAGAGCTCAACCATCGAAGCGTGTTTGGCCACTGTTTGCTCCTGCCGTTCAGCCTCCGTCATCTCTTCATCCTCATCTACTGTATCATCTTCTCCCAGTGCCCTGTGCCTTTTGCGCTGAATAACCTTTGCCTATTGCACCTTCAGAACTTCGGGAATAACCTAACCCTTCCCCTTCTCAGCCTGTGTTGAAACCTGCCTCAGCCTTAGTCTTAAAGCATTGCCAGCCACTTCTAGAACTGGCGCTGCTTGCTTCGACCCCCTCCGCATTTTCAGAGCATACTAAAAATTTATTGGCAACTCTTCCCCTTCCATTTCTTTTGGACCCTTTGAATCACCTTAGCCTCCCCTTCTCTTCGATGGCTTCGGCATAACGGGTATGTTTCGACGCAGGGAATCCATCTTTTTCCTCCTCTGCCTCTTGATACCAAGACTGTCAAAAATAGAATTTACCCAATCCTTTCTAGCTTCGAGCAAGGTATCGATATTGTTCTTCGGATTGTTCCAAGTCAGATTCTTCGGACCTGCAGAATAAACAAAATATAATCACCACTTATTCAAGACATACATCAACAACAATCCTTCGATAACAAACTTACTTTAATTATACACTCTATGATGCAACTTATAAAGGTCTTCCCCCTCAACATTCTCATAGCTCCCCCGTACTATCAATAAATCTTTATTCCACCCTCAACCAGTCGAACACAGATCAAAGAACCAGGGCTTCTCTGCGTGATACTGGATGTGGTAGGTACCTGGGTTCTGGCGGCTCGCCTTCTTTGAGTAGAAGGTAATAATATCAAGCCACTTAATCAAACCCATCCCCTCACTGCTCAACTTTGCATTCATGCCCTCAATTACCCTCATCATCTCATAAAAATTTCCATTCATTTGTACCGGAACTACCTCCCAAAAATTCAACACCTTTTTTACCAGCCTTCGAAGAGGAAGTTCCGTCCCCAGTCGAATTTGGCCTCTATATGCCATTATTCCATCTCCAGAGTTTGATTTGAAAGTTAACCCTGCGCCCGCCACACTCAACAACACCCCCACCTTCGACAGCTCCAGTTTGGCAGCAAATCGATATAATCTAACCTTATCTTTAGTTGAAACGACACCTTCAACCCTATCCGACTTAGTCGAATCCCCACTTTTATCACTTTGCCCCCCATCTCCCTTTCCAACACTAGAGGGCCCCACATTACCCTCGCCTCTCTCCCCCTACACTACCTCATCTTCCTCACTATCCTTAGTAACTACCGTCCTACGACATCTCATAATCGAAAGCTCGCCAGCGGGCAATACCATAGACAAAGGGGCATCTGTTACAACATCTAACACTTCTAAGTCGCTGCCCTCATCCATTGGGGCACGACCAAAAATACTAGCCTCGAATGCTTTGATCTCTTCGTCTATCAGCCTCTGTCTCAAAACTTGACGGGTATGCATCTTACTCTACAAAAGAAGAGGCACGCAATTAGATCAATATATTCTATAATTACATGTCAGTAACCCATAGCCCATCTACCCCCTTCAACAAATTTATGCGCATGCGACATTCGACCCTAACTCAATGTCTCCTTAAAAAAACCCCCAAAATCCCAGAATGGGTCGAAACCTAGATTCATCAATTCTCTTATCTTCGACGATAACCTCCAAATCCCAAACCCAGAATATGCTACTCACAGACACAGAAGGGAAAACAAAACAAAATTGGCTAAGCTCAAATAACATACCTGTGTTAGAAGCACTATACTCAAAACAGCGAGATCATTCCAACAACTCCAGCAACTTATCTCAAGCACCGGCAGTAATGGCATACGTCCTTCTTCTCTCTCTCTCTCTCTGGGTTTTTCTCAGAGAAAAGTACAGTGGTTACTTCTCTCACACTTATATACCCTCTCGAAAAACCAAAACTGCCTCGATTTTCAAACCATTATCATTACCATGACCCCACTGCCCCGGATTTTTGGCTGTAATATATTTTGACTAATTTACCCCTTATATCCTTCACGTGTGAGTTGTATGCTCACTACAAATTACCTGCAAAACTAAAGCTTTTCAAACCCTTTTTCTCTCACTCAAAGTTAAACAGTCAAATCTCAACATCCAATCATAACTTTTCTGTAAAAACGTGTAAAAATCATGATTACTATTCGGCACACTGCCCCTGGCAGACGCACCATCTTGACAGACCAGCTGTCTGGGCTGTTAGTACGACCAGTCAAATCAAACAAAACCTTTGACACACTCCTTAAATTCGAGTAATCGACTATACAACGTCTCGAAGACTCGTCAACAGATAACCTCATATTCGACCCCCAAGTATACCAACCATTCAATCTACGACATATATGACACTTCCAAAATTTATTACTTCAGCAGATAACCTTTCCACTTCGACAGACTACAACTTTTTACTTCGACAATTCATGATTTTTCTTCAACAACCCAAACACTCTACTTCGACAGCTCATGATACTACTTCGAGAACACAAAATCTTCTTTTGACAGATGTTACATTACAATGACAGTAGTCCAAAATTTCAATTTTATTAAACAAGACAATACATCCAGTAATCAACTACATACCCCATATACAAAAAAAGAGAGGAAAGAAAGAGCAACAACAAAAATAAGCCATAGACAGATCAATTAAAGAACCCAGCAGCACAGTTGAACGAGGACTCTAATTATTAATGGCATGCTCCTCTTCGACTGCAGGGGCAACACCAGCATCCTCCTAGTCCACCATTTCTTCCGCGAAGGACTTCAGCAGAGACAACCGATGACCCAAAAATGGACCCATCATCTGAAGAATTCCCCACCAGTATGCAAAAAACATTCCAGCAATGGGTACCCCAGGTTCAACTTTAAAGAAGTTCGGCATTTTTGCATCAATATCCTGATCAATCCCAAACCTCTGTTGTAGCTCCAATGTCTTCTCCTGTATTCGCCCGATCCTCACTACCGCTTGGTTCTCTTGTGCGGGTGCATTTGCTACCATTCTTATCTGAGCAAATAAGAAGAAAGATGAAGAAAGAATGCAGAAGGATAAAAAATTCCCTCCACCATAGTTCTTTTTATACTTGAAGAACGATTTCAACTTTTCCTCCTCCCAAGCCGACTTAATTGCTACCTTGAAATTCCCACCTTTAAAATTTAACAGTCATGACTTTCCAACTTCCTAGACGTAACTGATTCATTTGTACCTGCATTCAAACCTCATTCCCAAGGACTTATAGTCGATCAAACCTTCAGCATCGAACGTTCGACCATCTTCACACTTCGACCCCAATTCATTGCACCATGTTTTAACCAATAACAAAGTCTATAACCATCGATCATATCATTATACTTCGATACCATTTTTTACCCATTATTAACAATTCGATGACATGCATATGCTAGCGCGCCTATGAGAGTATTCATCTACAATATCAGCCAGACACAGTCACACAAAGTTTTAGAAAATATTACTTCCATTCCATTATCCGATTTACAAAACAACAAACTTTCAAACACAAATAAAAATCTCTTCATAAAACCTCAGAATACAAAGCGGCCAATCATCACTACCTCAAACAACAACCCTACTTCCAGAAGGCCCAACTCTACTCACCGCACTTTGTTCCTCCATCTCCTCTTCTGTACAAACAAGACATTTGGCCAAAGCCGACAGAAAGAGATAACGCTTCTCCGCAGTAGTAAAGTCGTACTTCAGTCGATCCCAAAGATAGGCATAAGGCCCATTGATGAGCTCTCCAGCCCCTACCTCCACCAGTTCGGGCATGTCCCAGTCCAGGTCATGATGCCCAAAGAACTTTATATACAGTTCACCAGCCTTCCGCCCTACGCGACGATCCCGGGCGAACCCCATCCTCTTCTGATATCACGTGTTGGGCCTGACATCCATAGAGATTTCAAAACTTTGCAGAGGAAAGAGAGAAGAATGTGAAAAAGGAAGGTTACACAGTATCCCTACTCAATAACCCATACTTATAACCTCATTTCATTTATTACCCTATAACTACCAATACCTCTTAATTACCCTATTTTATTACTTACCCAAAAACCAACAGTCAAACCGCTCAAATTCCAAGGCCAAACATTTTTCTCAGCAAATGCTTCTTCACCTAGCTTCGATACCCTCACTAAGAGGGGGCGAATGTAGTAGCCTACTCGCAGCCTTCTACCCCACTCAGATACTCGAAGGCTACTTCGCAGCCTACCCGAATATATCAAACCCATTCAATCCTCAAAATAAGCCCTCCAGAGATCCTTTGAAGATGAAGCTTCGACTCTAACAAGCCTCGAGGACAATCCACATACATCGCAGCGAAAACCCTTCGACCATATCTGTACATGGTCAAAATATGATGGGACAGGCAGCTAGCTTATCAGACAAGCACAGTGGTTGGTCTTTGCAACCATAGTACCAAAGTACAGAGACATCTTTAATAACTGTTACAGTGATAGTACAGACATGTTCGGCGCCCATACCCCCGCCAGGATATCCGGACAGTTGCCTTGTAATCTGACCTAACCTTGGTGACTCAGCCCTTCCTATGTTCTATAAATAGGAAAGATGGGGAACCAAGGGAGGGTTAGAAAAATCTTCTCCAGCCCCTTTGCAGTTTACCTTTGACCACCCTGTAAAACCCAGTACTCGAACCTTCGATTACTTATTAGTAATAAAAATATACTTAAAACTTCTCATCAGAGGTCGTAGATAGTCACATTCGGGCCTCTACGCAAGTAATTTATTTATAGATTGCAAATACTTTAGATTATTTACTTGCATTCCTTTGATAAAAGATTAACCCCGTGTTGTAAGAACCGACTTCCCCTCCAAAAGAAGTTAGGCTCCTATAGTTCTCCCTCGTTCTTCCATCCCAATTTGATCTATGTCATTTGGGTTTTATTTGGATAATGTAGCCAAAGTATTAGTTTAATCCCTTTGCCAAATTGTTAATTTATGGGGACAAATTATGGCTTTGAAGAGTCATAAAAACACTTACTCGTGTATTTGACAGTCCCAGACTTGGGGTTATTCCGAGTTAAACAGGAGATCATGCTTATTAATGACTGTTGGTTTCAAAGGCTTGATTTCTCAACGTTGTTATACTGAATTGCCTACCAAAATATAACTCAAAATCATTACCTGTGGCATCGTATTCATGGGTTTTATTATTTTGGGGAATGTTGCAAGACACATTCTAATCCCATGACAACATCCATGAAAGAAGAGTTTCTTTACGGGATTGTCTAGTTATGGAATGAATTTAATTCGTCAAACAAAGTATTTGAGGAACGATTCAGGGTGAACTCGCTTAAATTAGTAGAAACTAATGAGATTGGTTTTCCTACAACGCATGAGAATTAACTTAGAGTTTCTTTTCAGTTTCGTGATGATCATAATAAGATTGTTTATTTGTTAGGACCGTTCTATGAGTAGACTAGAGGCTGCAGAGTGTCTTCCTCTAAATTATTAAAAATTGGGGTGGGGGAAGCTTTGTTTATAACAACTTTGTTTATGGTATAGTTTTGGAAAGGCAGAGTGTCTTCCTATAAATTATTGAAAATATGGGAGATGTTATGCATGTTTAAACAAAGAATCGTTAGTCAGGGAACTAAGGTACTGGGAGTTTACCCTAGACTATGTTCACACTATACTTAATATCCAATGGTATATGAGAATAAATGTGGATTTCAGAATTTGAAACTCAAAATCTACTATTGGGTTATGATTTTACACTTTATAGTGCAATCATATTTTGGAATTCCTCAAAACAAACTTATATAACCAAATTTATAATGGAATTGAGTTCATTATAATAGATAAAGCCCGGCCGGAAAATCATTTGAGTGGTTAGAAAGTTTATTAAGGATTTTCCTTTTGGTAAGTCAAAACATTATTGTCGTCGACATAATTTGGTGAAGAAGCACTAACCTGAGGTGTGACCCTTGGTGAAGAGTCACCTATACTCTATATAACCCAACTTCATTTTCATTTTTTGATTAATCAGTTTTTCAGAGTTTTCTTGAGTCATTTTCAAAAGAGATAACAGATGCAATCAAGGTTTGTTTGGCTTAGATATAGAAGTGTTTTCTTCTCTTTGCGACTGATCATTGTATCCTGGGAGACAGGGGCCGATAATATCCTGCAAAACACTATGGTAGGGACGAATCTGTCTTAAGAAGATAGTGTGCATGCACTAGACTCGATCATATCCCGATAAGTATTTTGATATTTTTTTAATCTCTTTAGCTTATTTTTGATACTGCCAATTTTGACCACTGGCTAACAGCAAAACAAACTCTCTCTCCTCAGTAAAACTAATTCTCCCACTCTCTCTTCTCCTTGGAAGGTGAGATTATTTAATTATCATGATATAAAACAAATAAAGAAGAACATAGTATTCTAGTGGTGGATGAAAGATCTTCCTATATATTCCCCTTAATGGTTAATGGAGAATTTCAAGTATTATAGTCTTTTTCTTCATCTACTTAAGCTAGGAAATAAGTAGTCCATGCTTTGCTTGAGTAGATTAATCTCCTAAACTTTTCTTTGAGAGATGTCTTTAATATATACAACTATTGTAGAACTTATAAGCATCTTCATAAGAATCAAACTCAATTCCTACAGCAGGGGCAATAAAATTATTTCTTTTTTCAAAAACATTATTATTTTATAAACACATTATTTCCTGCAACACCATTTGCATCTTCATATTTATCACCACTCTCATTTATAGTAATAACTTCTTCGCTGATATGATCATTCTCGTTGATTGCCACTATCTTGTCATTCGAAGTATCCATCTGCAATGTTAAGCACAAGATTTATAGACCGTTAACAGCTGTTGCAAAGTTTTATACCAAGACCATTGTGTTACAAAGTTCAACTATAGTTCTTCTCCAAAAATAAAAGTTTAACTATAGTTAATAAAAGGTAGATATATTATTGTATAATAAAGAAGAGTTTGAAGGAGTAGAATTCATGTTACCTTTGCTTTAGTGGGCAAAAATAAGGGTAAAATACTTTTTAGACCCTACATAAATGACCACGAATGGGTCTAACCCTGTAGTGACACTGAAAATTCTTAATTTCTTTTACTATTCCCATTTCGCATATTTTAAATTCCTGATCATTCTGCATATTCTAACTCTTTAACCTCTACATATAATCATTCACGTTACTCATTCCACGCTTATTCTAACTGTTATGCATACATTGGTGTACTATATTTTTAGTTTTGGGTATTAGATTCCCTTATAGTGGTTTTGGTGGTTTCGGCGGGAGGAGGCCGTATCATGACCTTGGCGACCCCTAGACGGGTCGGGTATGATGTTGTAATTGAGTGTGTGTGGTTTAGGGTGATTCCGGAATCCCGTTGGGTTCGCCGCCAGGTTCTGGAATTTTTAGGTAAAAAGAATCCTTTTCGGCAACTTAGACGTTCCAGTGGTTTTAGGGAGGAGTAGGCCATTTTTTTATTGTGGGAACCCCTAGATGGGTTGGTTATGTTATTGTGTGCGTGTGGGTGTTGTTGACAACCCCTATCAGTTCCGTTAAGGCTTAGGACTTAACCCATCCATTTTGTCCTTTCGGCGTCTTTTCTGTCCATTTCTAAACTTTTGTTCAGAAAAGTTTTAAACTGTTTTTTTTCGAGCGTTGGCTCTTCTAGATGGGTTACTTATGTTATTGTGTGCGTGTGGGTGTTTCCGACAGCCCCTATCAGTTCTGTTAAGGCTTAGGACTTAACCTATCCATTTCGTCCTTTCGGCGTCTTTTCTGTTCATTTTCTGGACTATTTTTTTTAACTGTTTTGGGCTATTTTGAGCTATTTTTTTTTCGAGCGTTGGCTCTTCCTCGTGATACACATTGGCTTTCCCTTATATAAACAATACTTAACCCCCAAATTCATTTCACTCCTCTCTCTGCAGATTCTCACCTCTCACGCCAAATTCATCGCATCTCCTCGCCGTGATCTTCACCCCATTACTCGGTAAGTAATTCATCTCTCTCTTCCGTTAGATTCGTCTTAATTACTGATGTTGGAGTATGATTATTGAGCTTCAATTGGGGTTTTGGGTGTTGTTAGGTCGTTCCCTTGCCGTTTCGCGATTCATAGGGCTTGGAACTCCGGTTTTGGCATCATCAGGAATCGAGCATTATAACAGGCGAGTTTCCCATCTTTGCTAAGTTTTTATACTAATTGCTTAGTGTTGATTTAGAGAACTACCTGTATTAGAGAGGTGTTGATAATTTTAACTATAAACTAGTTAGCCGTTCTTAGCATACTTGCAGTTTATTGCCTGTTAATTTAGTTAGTTGCTCTTAGTATTGGTTTGACAAAAGTTATGGGCTTGTAGTATCGTTAGAACATCTTATGGTTAGACATGTTTGATTGGACCCTCCTTTGTCGTTTAGCGTAATTATGGCATAGCACTGTGATGGGGTAATTAGTCACTGCTTGTCTGTGAATTCGCTTATCCCTTGGATAGTATTTAATTCACCTAAAACTTAGTATGATCGGGTCTCAGATACAGAGACAAGATATGGTTGGATTAGTCTTCCTGGTGCCCAGTTTCGTCCTACGAAGAGAGACATGGTTGGATACTATTTCCTGGTGCCCAGTCTTGTCCAGCAAGGTGAAGATATGGTTGGATTAGTTTTCCTGGTGCCCAGTCTCGTTCTGCAAAGAGAGACATGGTTGGATACTATTTCCTGGTGCCCAGTCTTCTCCTGCGTACAAAGTCATGGTTGGAATAGTTCTCCTGGTGCCCAGTCTCATCCAACAAGGAGAGACATGGTTAGATGCTAGTTCCTAGTGCCCAGACTTCTCAGGCGAGGTTGAAATGCATGTCTCATAACAAACACATCTTGTAGAATTTGGAATAAGTATGGGATTATTCCAAATTTACTACCATCATATCATCATAGCATTGCATCATATCATATTCTGCATACTCTTTGTTCCTCCTAACTCTTATTCCAAATCCTATCATCCATTCTTCTATTCTTACTCTAAATCCTATCATCCATTCTTCTGTTCTTATTCTAAATCATTCACTTCTTCTCTTGGCAGCATTACAGATCTTGTTAGTGATCGTGTAGTGCAACTGTAGCGTAATTAAACTGTAGTAGTAGTTGTTGTTTTTGGTTACTTTACATTAAAGATTTCCCCTTTATTATTCACTCCTCACTCTTCTTCGGCACTGGATCACTTAGTTGGTTATTTTAGCTTTGTTGGGTTTCGGTGAGCTGTGGTTTTGCTCACCCTCGCTATTTGTTAACATTTCAGAGGTTGAGTAGTTGTTTTCTGCCGAGGATTCCAGCTGGTTTGGAGCTAATTTTGGGGCTGTTACAGATCTCCATAGTTTTAGACATCCCTGTATATGATCTTAGCTTTTGACTCTATATATTATTCAGGACTTTGTATATATTCAGTTGATGTATATATGTCTTTTGCTTCCGTTATTGTTGTTCATTCTTATTTTTCTCTGATGATTTTGCTAAGTGAATGATCGAGCCTGAATTTGTCTACGACTCGATAGTTCGTGGGTTAAATCTTTGGATTCCCAACCTGTGCAACCTTGAGTCTCAATAATCAGTTCAGGTACTGATTATTAGATTTTGGGGTCGTGACAAATCCCCCTTGATTGTTATTTTTAGCTTTTAGGCCTTTTTTGGACCCATAAAACTTAAAATTAATATAAACTGCAGAGAATACCCTTCACTAATAATTCAAAACCATTATTCTCCAATAAAACACTACTTAAACCTAAACCACTATTATCAAACTACTTATCCTAACCCAAAATTACTCATCTCTAACCCGAAATTAACTAAAAACTATTTATCAAGTGTAATTCTAGAGTAAGAAGCCAAGTTTTTTGGGCGAGAGATGTCAGTGATAATTGATTTGGTTTGGAGATGGGCGATTTACAATTAGGGTTGGGATGAGTAGTTTTGATAATAGTGGTTTAGGTTTAAGTGGTTTTTTATTGGGGAAAAGTGGTTTTAAATTATTAGTGAAGGGTATTCTCAGCAGTTTATATTAATTTTAAGTTTTAGGGGGTCTAAAAGCTAAAAATGGCAATCAAGAGGGTTAGACCAATTCATGGTCATTATGTAAGGCCTAAAAGCTAATTAACCCTAAAAATAATAACCATCAATCCATGGATACCACCACCTACACTTTCCTTACCAGTGATTGTTTTGTATTGTTAGGGAAAGTTTAAAAAAGGTAAGAGAGAGAGAGAGAATTAAAAGAAGAGAGAGGAGAGAGAACGTTCTTTTATCTTTCTTCATAAATAAAGTAAAAGAGATAATATGAAAAATACATTTTCCCTCATCAACCTGTTTAAGAGGTTACCCTATTTCCCTTTCGCACATGTCACTTTGATATTGAGGTTGAGGCAGCACTTACCCTATTGTTAGTGACACAAGTAGGACTCCTAACGAATATCAATTTAATTTTTTTTCTATAATATTTTACTATATTTTATCTACTTTTTTGAATGAAAGAAAAGCCAATATGGGTAGGCCCAGGTTTCTATTTAGAATGGATAACTACACCCTTTCACTAGGCACATGAGAGATAACACCTTCTCACCAGGCACACAACTTTATGTTTTTATTCCCAAATTCCTATCCTAAAAATCTGATTTACTCTTTGTCTCGCTAGATGTCGGAAATTCTACTATTGTGACTTATATAATTATTATACCCTGTGGTGGATGGTCTAAGGAGGATACTAATAGGCAGGGCTGCAAATCATTCTGATTTTCGATCCAATTTTTTTCTTCTTATTTTTAAACCTATATTGAATTTCCGATTTTTCATTTTTTAATTCAATTTTTACCCTATTTTATGTACGGATTTATTCAAATAAAATAATTGAAAGAAATATATTTTCGTAAATGCTTATACATCAAGGGTATTTTTTGCAAACATTGTAGAATTTAATAATATTATTATCAAGCAAATTGTAAACCTAATATGTTCTACACAACTTTCACTTAGGTGGATTTTTTTAATAAGTTAGTAAATGTTGAATGTTGAATGCTGAAGTGTTTAATGTTTTGAAGTATGGAATGTTTTGAAGTGTTGAATGCTAAAGTTAAGGGGTTCTTTTTCTAAGAAGTGTTGAATGTTGGTCGATGTCTGAACTACCCATATTGCAAGATAAGACAACATAGAACTTGACTCTCTAAATAAAAGAACATGAACTATAAATACCATCGTCAGCACCACCACCATAATTCACCCTTCACCACCAAAAAACCTCCCTCCACTACATTAGCAAACGAACCATACCATAATCCCAAATAACTAGATGTATTGCAGTACCAAATAATACACAGTTCTTAGAAATTGCAATCATAAAAACCTCAATTGGTAATAGTTTTTATACAATCCCAATAACCCCCACCCAAAAAAAAAAGTTTTTAAATATACAAAAACCCTAAGGTTGACTTCAATTTTTCTACAAACCCCATTTGTTGTAATTAAGGTCTCAATTACAGCAATTTATCAACTCAAACATTTAATAGATGAAAAAAAGAAGAAAAAAAATAAAAAAATAAAAAGTACAGAATTCACCATAATATCATCCAATTCAGGGTTTGGAGCTCTGATTCTCATCATTTATCAATTGAATTCATGGAGTTTTGATGGGTTTGCAGAGTTTCAAAGTGTTTGAGAGAGAGATATCAGTAAGGATTCATGGCATGTTGATGATTTTGTGGAATGACATAGAGATCAAGAGAGATATTCATGACAGAAAGAAAGAGAATGGGGAGAGAGATGCATGGCAAGGAAAAAAAATTTATGGGGGAAAAGGTGAGAGGTTCTCTTCTAAATTTCTTCAAGTTGTGCAAGGGCGAGAGAGAAGGGTAGAGTCTGGAGAGACGGGTGAGTTGAATTGATAAGCATCTCCCAATTGCCAAAAAAAATGACTAAATTTTTTTAAGCAAAAAAACAGCTACTAAACCGACTGTTGAATACAAATCCAGTTTTCCCAATCTCGGAAGTAGGCACCACAGTTCCTGCTCCTTTGTAAAACTAGTTGCCAGGTGTATATTTTAAAATCAAACTCTTATTACTATTTAATAATTTGTATTGTCAAGACTACCCCTAGAGAAAAGACCTTTTCGTTTAAGATCTCTACATTCCCTTCTATCTCCAATTCTCTTCCTTACCCATTAGCATTGAAAACAAAATTATATACATACAAGTGGGTAGCAAACATTGAAGGCAAAGACATCCGCTTAATTTAAATTGCTAAAGGTATAATATTAGGTTATTTTGTTTCGCATCCCCAAAAGTATTTATAGCTAAAACATGAGTAACATTAGGTCTTGTTAGTTTCACATCCCCGACAAAAATTAAACAATAACATAAGTCTCGTCGTATGTTTTATCCCCTAAAAAAAATACTAACCACAAAAATTGCTAAGACTAATCCCGATTATTTTGCATTTATATTGAGCGTTAACCATAAAAATAAAAACATGAAATGGTTGTTGACAATCCAATTAAATTGTATCTTTGTTACAAAAGGTGAAGATAAACATATATAAATAATGTTTTCAGTATTAGATATCAATCTTTATCGAAAGCGAATTGAAACCGATAGAGTTTTGTTGAACATTTTTGTTTAATAATAATGTTTATATACCAAAGACTACAAGAAAAATACAAGTATAAATACAAATTGTAAAGACCAAAACGATTTCGTTACTCTAACACCCACAATCACAATAATAACAATAATATAGAGAGAAGAAAGAGAGAGAGAGAGAGCCCATTGTATTAGATAATAGTAAAATTTGTGTTACAGGGAAGTATCCTCTAGGTATATTAATAAGAGATTTCTCTAAAACTCTATCCATAAACCTAGGGCTTATGGGCTTGGGTTAGGAGTCTCTGGGACACCCCAAACCTAGTTTGGGTTGGCCCTAGTCGACTGGTTTATAACACAGGGGTCCCACATCTAAACAACTTGCCTCGTCAAAATCTCCGCCTAGTAAAACCCCCTTGGGAAAAACGATGTGGAAGGAAAGAGTATAATTCTATGTCCTAGATGGGTGGTGAGCGCGTATAACGTTGCCTCAACAAAACCTCTAGCTAGTAAAACCCCTTGAAAAAAAAATGCGATATAAAAAAAAAGAGTACAACACGCATGTGCCCGCGTCTGGTGGAGACTACTCCCCCTGACGTCTATCTCTCAGAGATGGTCTCCTTGAAACGTTAAAAAATACAAACTTTGTATGCATATTTCGTGTAACAATTTCTTAAATATAGTGTATGTTAGAGCCTTCGTGAATATATCTGATAAGTTGTCTGCTGAACGTATTTGAATGGTATCAACTTCATTTGCCTTTTGTAATTCGTGAGTATGGAAAAACTTTGGTAAAATATGTTTGGTAATGTCTTCTTAGATAAAACCTCCTCTGACTTGAGCGATACAAGCAACATTGTCTTTGTAGAGAGTAGTAGGGTCCTTCAGGACAAAATTTAATTCATAAGTTTTGTTGATGTTATTCACCATAGAGTGCAACCAAAAGCATTATTTGCCAGCTTCATGGAGTGCAAGAATCTTTGTGTGGTTTGATGAAGTAGCAACCATCATCTGCTTCACTGATCTCCATAAAATTGTCGTATTGCCATACAAAAACACATAGCCCGACATAGATCGACCATTATGTAAGTCTGCCAAGTACCCTACATCGGCATATCCTATCAATTCATGTTTACCACCTTTCAGATAAAATAGACCCAAGTCTATTATACCTTTTAGGTACTGCAAAATGTGTTTGATCCCATTCCAGTGCCTTTGGGTAGGAGCGGAACTGTGGCAAGCCAAACAGTTCACTGCGAATGAGATATCGGGTCTAGTACACTCGACTAAGTATAGCAAAGCACCGATTGCTCCTAGATATGGCACCTCAGGCCCTAAGAGTTTCTCCCCCTCATCTGGAGGGTGAAAGGGGTCCTTATCCACATCTAAGTGGCAAACTACCATAGATGTCTTAGCATTGTGTGTTGCATCCATACCAAATCATTTAAGGATCCGTTCAGTATATGTTACCTGGTAGGCGAGTATGTCACTACCACAGTGCTCGATCTATAAATCGAGACAAAACATGATTTTCCCAAGGCCTTTCATTTTAAATTCCTTCCTAAGGTATTCAGCGGCACTCGTGATCTTCACTGGAGTTGTAATGATATTCAGATCATCGACATACACTGCAGTGATAGCAAACCCAGTTTCTATTCTCTTGAAGGAAATGTATAGGCATGTAGGATTATTTGTAAATCCCACGGCCTCCAAACACTCTGTCAACCTATTGTACCACACGAGCCCTGATTGCTTCAAGCCGTACAGTAACTTATCTAGTTTTATTACGTACATACCTCGTATGTCAGGCTTTATTACTTCTAGAAGCTTGAAACCCCTCGGGTAGCTTTATGTCTGTATCTAGTTTCCCATATAGATACACGGTAATGATATCCATAAGACGCATGTCAAGATTATCCTCGACAACTGACAGACTGATCAAATAGCGAAACTTTATAGTATCCATGACTGGAGAATAAGTTTCATCGTAATCAATATCAGGTCTTTACAAGAATCCCTGGGCAACTAGTCTTGCCTAGTATCTTACTATCTCTCTGAGTTCATTACATTTCGTACGAATACTCATTTGTAACCGACAAGCTTTATGGTATCATGTATATGGACAATCTGTCCAAACACTTAACGCTTTGCTAACGAGTTGAACTCAACTTTGATCGTAGATTCCCACTTTGCCCAATCTTTACAGTTACGATACTCGTTAATCGTAAGGGGTTTTAGATCGTCATCCTTAATGGTGAGCGCAGCAGCGAAGGTCCCAAGTTGTACCATTATAAACACGATTGATCGATGTCTCTTTGTTATCATAGTTATGTACCTTGTCGGGCTTGTATAATAATGTATCAACTGGTCGTATAGTTACAGTAGCCCTGTCCATGGGAGGTTCCATCCCGGCTACACCATTAGTCATAGTTTGTTTCAGTTTCTGCCACTTCCCCAAAGCTATTTCTCTGTCCATAGGAGGACGTTCACGGGGTCTCCTGACTTTTGATTCATTTGTAGGCACGGTAGTTCCGTTCAGAACCTTCAACCGTGCAAGAACATTACTTACATGTACATGCCCCTTGGTCAGTTTAGCAGTATTATTGAACATATTAGGCAGGTCCTTCGTGACCTATTGTAAGTGAAGTATCCATTGGACTTCATTATCACTTTATTTAGTAACTAGATCTAGATGAGACAACGATAGTGTTTCCTAAGTTATCTTAGGAACTTCTGCAGTATTATATGTCTTATCTTCCCCTGTAGGGACCTATCCCTCGACCTAACCCAATTCAAACTACCTCAATATCAGACTCACGCATTTTACACGTGACATAAATAGTCAGCATTGACACCTGTACCACGAGCTGATAAAGAATGTAGATCGAGTATAACAGAAAAACATAAACAAGTTAAAGATACTTATCTCCCATGAACTCAGCAGTTACTCAGTCAACCACCACTTACCTCATTGTTCAAAGAACGTGCTTCAGCATGATAACGAGTTGCGGGTAAGGCCTATATAAAAAAAGTTAGAGGAGACAAGGAGACATGAAAAACTGCCAAGAAAGCCAAATTTTCTATATTATAAATACAAAACTTCTTATTTACAAAATCAAGTATTTCTAGTTTGAGAGATCACTTGTAATAAGATATCAGCCTCAAGTAATAAAAGTTACTACTAAACCCTCAACTCGAGGTCATGGTTTTTAACCTATTTAAAAGTTTTCTATGTTAAATCACCTATATCATTCTTTGCTTACATTAGGTTTTTGTCATAGGTATATTAGTGTAAGAGCTAATTCCAAGCCATTTCTAGCTAGCGGAATTAGGCTATTATATTTGGCACCATCTGTGGGAATCAAACCCATGACCATGTGGTTAAAAGCCACGTGCTCTACCAGTTGAGTTAAGGACTAATTTATTACAACGTATGTGCCTAATTCATCTTACATGATTTAATGGCGCCAAATGACTAAATTATATTTCATAGACGATAATCTTGCCATTACATCGTACAATTCCGATATTAGTCATCTAACATGATTTAATGGCTCATTACATTTGGAGCCTAATGAAAACCCAGAGAATGAGAATGAGAAGGTAGAGTAAAATGGTTAACTTCATGGTTGTGTGATTATGTAGGGTTTGAGAATTGTAATTGTATGGGATATTGTTTTGTTAGATAAACTTCTGTAGGCTAAGAGATGTTTGTAAAAATTATTTGTAGGAACTTAAGGAGATGTACCTCAGAATTGAGGAGTTAGAGAATGAGCTCGCTAAGGAGAAAGATGCCTCAACATCCCTATTATCTTCGCAAGCGGAGCTATAGGTTAGAGAAGAGTAAGAAATATTTGACTTGTATGCTGCATTACTTTAGAGCTACAAAGTAAAAGAATTAGAGTATAGAGATTGACCAAAAATGTGATAATAGCTTAGGGGCAATGGTAATCAACTTTGTATAGTTAATACCAAAGTGTTAAAAAAAGTTAGAACATAGAGAATATGTACCTTGAAATTAGATGTATGTGTTATTGTCATCGAACTGGGATTATACTTCGACCTTAGGTTTAGAAGTAGTCTAATTACAGTAGATGTCAAAAGATAGAAATTTGTAAAAAATCAGACTCCTGTATTATGATCTGAATGTTGAGTGTTGTTGAATCGAACTTGATGTATTATCTTTGTGATGTAGGTCGAATTGGAGTTAGCTCGCTTGAGTGAGCAAGAAACACTCTAATATAACCAAAAGTTTACGGCGGAGCTTGATAGGATGAGAGAGGTAACTAAAGATAGAGAGGATCAATACATTAAGGTACATTTCAAGTTTGTCGAGGCAACACAAATTGTTGATGACCTAACTCGGAAGATCAAGGGGAAAGATGACAAAATTGGAAGATGGCAAAAAGAGCTTACGGAGGCGAAGAAAGAAATAGTGAAGCTCAAAAGCCATAATAATGCGTTCATGGTTAAGAGTACGGAGGCGGACATGGCTCGATATCGTATCCAGTCGTTAGAAATGACAGAGAAAGAGTTATAAAGATTTGCGGCCAGTCTGAAGGGCCAAATGATTAGCAAAGCAAACAAACAAGAGTAGACTCGAGCTAATTTAGTAAGTTCCAAAAGCGAGCTGGAGGGATTGAAGAGTAAAATGATCAAGAAAGATAGCGAGCTGAAGAGAGCTTAAGATGACCTATCAAAATCTGAAACAACTGTTGAGAAGTTGAGTAAGGCTTTACTAGCTAAAGATATGGATTTCGGGCTAGTATAAAGACGATGTAATAAATTGACTGAGATGGTGGCTCAACTGATGGCGGATTTGGCTACGGCCAATTCGTGCATCAAGAAGGCTGAGGCTGGAGAGCGCTTGAGGAAGAATAAAGGTGATGTCAGGGTCTCTATTGTTAAAGGGGATGTGGTTAGCCTATCAGCTCAAATTAGAGAGTTGGAGGGAGATGTAACTCGTATTCAAGCTCACGTACAAAGAGGAATGAGCGCTTAAGAGAGTGCCAAGGTAAGTTGGATACTGCTCATATCAGGGAGTAAGAGTTAGAGCAGGTGATCAGGGGTAAAGATTAATTAATAAGGAAGAAAGATGAATTGCTAAAGAAGTTTCCTGCTGGGGAAGTGTATGTAAAAGCAAGGAGCCTGAAGAACTTCGTGCTCAGGTGAAAGAATTGAGGATAGGGCTGTCAATAGATCGGATTAGAGTCGAATTGATGCAAATCCGAATCCGATCCAAAACTTTATAAGTAACATCCATATCCAATCCGATCCGAAACTATATAAGTAACATTCGAATCCAATCCAGTCCGAAACTATTTTCGGAGGTCCAAATATGAAATCCGATCCGATCATAATTTTATTTAATGAATAAAAATGTGAATGCAAAGGCTTAAACCCATGACCTTTCATGGGTTTTAAGAACTAAGTACAACTTAGCCACAGAGCTAGATATGTTATAATATATTTTCTTATTGTATATAATATATTTTTAATAGTTGTAGAACATTAACATTAATAAAATATAAATATATATGTATATAACTTCGGATCGGATATTTATCGGATTGGACAAGGCACCATCTGAATCCAATCCAAAATTATTTTGGATGTTCCTTATTCGGATCGGATCGGATTCGGATAAGAAAAAATGACATCCATATCCTAAAAAAGAATCGGATTTTAGATTATATCTAATCCATTAACAGCCCTAATTGAGGGCGATGAGCCAGGCTGAGTCAGATAAAGCAGTCTGATTTCGAATGGGCATATAAATCTCATGTCCTGTACAGATAGTCACATAGAATGGTAAGACACACGGTATAAAAGGTTGCAAGAGTGTCATCAGAAAGTGAGAGAAAACTTTTCCAAGGTAGTTATGCCCGAGGTAATGCGCTCGCAGATGTTAATGACTGTTATTACCTATTTTGTGGAGGAAGTGATTAGGGTTGAGTTAGAAAGGGATACCTTGTACGACTATTTGTTGGGAAGAGGATGTATTTGTAGAGCTGATGTAGATCGAAGAAACAATATGAACACCATGGAAATGGATTTAGGTTCTCGACCTACTGAATTGGTAGAACAAGGTAGGATTACTGTAGCTGCTTGAGCACAAGATTTTATGGCTGATCATCCTCCTATTATAGGGGAAAGCGTAGTTGACCTCCCATCAGCAGAGAAGAAACCTTAGAAGTAGCTTATAGATGTAACAAATAGAAGTATCTGTTACAAACATATTGAGAGATAAAAGCTAGTTTTACCTTTACTTTATCTTATGTCTGGTAGAGTTTTTTGATTGAAAACTAGTATTACCTTCGTTTTAATCACAAATTTTGTATAGATGAGTGATTAAAAGCTAGTATTACCTTTGCTTTAATATGTATAAAGTTCGATTAAAAGCTAGTTATATCTTTGCTTTAATCGGTATAGAGTTCGATTGAGAGCTAGTTTTACCTTTGCTTTAATCAGTATTAAGTTCAATTGAAAGCTAGTTTTACCTTTTCTTTAATCGGTATAGAGTTCAATTGAAAACTAGTTTTACCTTTGTTTTAATTGGTATAGAGTTTAATTGCAAGATAGTTTTGCCTTTTCTTTAATCGGTATATATTTCGATTGAAAGCTAGTTTTACTTTTGCTTTAATCTATGTAATGTAGTGGGAAAAAACTTGGAAGTTTTCATTGAATAGAATAGAATAGAATGTACACTGTATGCAAATGAAACCTTACTTTTGGAATGGAAAGAACGAGAATTTTGAAGTGGAGAAGCGATGGACTTAATGATAGTACCGTTTTAGTCGCCTAGTATTCCATAGATTTGGGATTCGAACTCCTTGCTCCGTCATGAGATAATATGAACCTAGACCAGCTCGACCAATGATGAGAATGGACCTTTCTAATTTTTTTGCTAATTTCCTGACATGTGCCTCTTTTCTGTGTTGAGGGATTTCTCTGAGGACGAGATCATTGATTTGGAATCACTGCAAGAATAATGGGCAGTAACCACGGTTGACTTTCAATTTTGGCCATGGTTTTCTCGGTGACAAAGTGTCACAACTTAAGTAGTGGCTATTAGACTAAAGTAGTGGCTAAAACTTTTAATAATACCAAAAACACTGATTGATAATAAGACTCTTTCAAGAAAAATCGGGGAGAAACCAAAATTCATTTTCCAATTTCACCTTTATCTCTATGATTCCCAAACTTTGATAT
This sequence comes from Kingdonia uniflora, assembly GCA_014058105.1. NCBI lineage: Eukaryota > Viridiplantae > Streptophyta > Magnoliopsida > Ranunculales > Circaeasteraceae > Kingdonia > Kingdonia uniflora. Next base: position 6,523,433 of record JACGCM010001726.1, read on the forward strand.
TCCAATTTCTCACTTAAGGTTTGCCAATCTTTGATTCCCAATTCTCTCTCTTGCTTGTGTTTCGAATGGAATTGTTCTAAACTGGGGGAAGAATGTAGAAATCAAGATGAGATCAAAGTGGTTAACAATGGCGATTTCAAGTTGGTACGAGCGAATATGGAGAAGAATTATGAAGAGGGTACGGTTAGGGTTTCAAAATTTTCAAGAACTTATCGTGGGTGGAAATCGCAACTCCTCCAGGTTTCGTAGTCATTAAATCTCCTTTAATTTCAAGAACTCATCGTGAACACTGTATTCAAAGGGAAAACACCTATTGAACACAATAACAAATTTGTTTTTAAGAAATTGAAAACCTTACTCACTACTATGATTATATTAATTATTTGATTTTAAGAGTCAGTAGAAATCAAATTAAGATGTAACGATGATTGAATCAAAATTGTTGTTGATGATTGGGCATAAAATACTCACGAATTAGTTTCTGGGGTTGGAGAACTTTGAAGATAAAAGAGGTTCTTTAGGGTAATCTCAGATTCCTTGTAATTTAATTTGTAGGTATAAAGAGGAACGACCATGATAAGAAAGAAGAACTAAACTTCCATTGATATAGAAGTTGAAAAGGTTAAAATTATAGGCTTTTTAAGGTTTGACTTTCTTTTTCTTCTAAATCTAAAATTATTGTTATTTTCTTGTTACAATGTTTCTTGTGAGTAAGTTCCAACCTTTAAGAACTCTCAGATAGCTTTTATTGCATGAAACAAAACTTGAGTAGGCTACTTCAAAACAACTACGGCTTGAAGTATAAAGCATCTTGGGAACCTTATTCCTTTTGTAATGTGCCACTTGATCACGATAACCAATTGATCTTCTCATCTTACTGACTAAAGTCGGAATAAACCTTAATATAAGTTTAACTGAGCAACACTATCTCTGTGGATTTGTCTTGCATAGATATGCGAGAGACTTACAATAGACTTGAGGTAAAAAAAAATACTTGGCTTACATCCGTGTCCATTTTGAAAGACTCATTTTGGTCTACAGGTTTATTAACCAAAATAGATAGTTTTTTGTTGGAGCATTAAAAATAACACTTCCAACAGTGCTAAGTCAAATCACTTTCCTTGTGGAAGCATTTGATGCATTTACAAAATTTGGGGTCTTCTGGTTCTAACCGCTGATAATGTACCTGCCTCTTTACAATTTGATACCATAAAAGCCTTACGGCACTATAATTTTCAAGGAGGGGTATATAGGGTTACACCTCTTATTATTTATTCAATGAAAATAAGGATGTACGTGATGCAAATGCATATTCTGAAGATTTACTAAATAAATATTTGTCATTTTTACATAATTAATCTGCAATATTTTGTTAATTAGTAAGGATAAGATTATAGAGGGAGTTGGGAATCTTTGTTGACGGGTTTAGATAGCTTAGATCTTTAGGTAATGACAGACGAGTTTAGTAGTCACTGTTATTGCATTTGTGACTATTATGGTCAATGGGAAATCTTGTAACATGACATAGATTCATAGCAAGAAATAGTCAGTGGTGGCTGGGTCAAGTCCAAATCTGAAGTTTATCCCATTGAGTTCTAAGTCATACCGCCTTACTGTGATAAAAATTAAAGTTAAAGCAATGCTCATAATTCGATCTATCATAACATAACCAGGCATATTGAGGTTAATTTTCATTTATTCATACAAAAGTAGTCGCCATCAAAAGAGACATTATTGCCAGTTTATCCCCTTAAAATGGTATTTGGTCAAATATGTACTCTGATAAAAAAGAAGTGGTAGTTGGAATGCTTAATTTCTTTGCACAAGATGGAGGGAAAATGTAATGATTGTGGTTGTTCATCTCAATGGAAACTTAGTACGTACGTTCAGACAGATACTACTAGCTTATAGATCGCCCTTTTGTTTGTCCCTAGTTCGATCAAAAGTAGATGAGTTCAATCCTATAGTCTCAAGTTAATTTCATATCGTCTACAACTACATGTCTACAAAGACTAATGTCGTTAACTTTGCTGTGACTGTCATAAGTTTACCCATGTTTTCGATGACCCATATTTTTATACTCAATATGTTTAGGATATTGATATATTAGTTAGCTCAATGATGTGAAATGTTTAAAATGTAGACTGTCCAATTCATTATATATAGGGATCTATCAGATAAAACTAATACTACTAATTGTTATTATTAATTGTCCGCTCTATTTGACCACTATAAATTTTTTTTGCTTATGCCAATAACATAGTATACATGCATTCTTAAGATCAATTATGCTGCAGGATGTTTTCAATTTGGTTGGACTCATGAGTTTTTTATTTGTCTACTTAATTTGCAGGCAAAGTGGATAATGGGCTTTCACAAAACTGCTTACTGGTTCTTGTGGCTCATATGGAAAGCTTTTGCCATACTTCTCACTATTTTTTAAAATGCTAATAGATGGGTTGATAAGGGTAAACATCCTCTTACAGTATTATCTATTATTCACCTGCCCCATTTTTTAATAGATAGACACTCAAGGTAGTGGTTGCATGTGCAGCTGATATGAGTCATTCAAACTTTGACAGTGTAGTTTTTTACCGTGAATAGTTATGATCAGTTTTACGTGCTAGATGCCTTTTTTTAACCTCTCATGATGATACATTATGGAAATAATGCTTTTAATTGTTTTCTTACTATGAACCCCATACTTGTATGCTTGCATCCATACTATCTTCAGAGGTACCCTACTTTTCTTCATTTCCTGCTCTGACTATATATCTCACGATCCTTTAAAAGTACAATTATGGAAAAGAAGAAAATTTCGTAACAACAAATTCACTCAGTTTATTATGATAATAGTTGCCACTAAGATAAAGTTTAGTTTCCATTCAGAGGTTTGTTACCAGAAAACATACATAATAGGATCATATTGGGATACACAATTCCAATAACCGCTGATTTTAACGACAACTGAATATATAGAAAAAGTATTACACAATAGTTTTTATATTAGGAATATTGCAATCATCCTACAAGCTCACATGAAAAAGCTAAGAAAATGTCCACGAGACAATATCAATTTTCTATGTAGATGTTAATGGTTGTTCTAGCTATCTGATAGACGTAGAAATACGTAGGATTAATGTACCTAAAAGTATCGTTTTGTTAATCCCGATTTATTAATTTCTAATGTTAGTAGCATTTTATTATTTTCAGGCACTTATCACTATTGGAGCTAATAAGTAGAAAAAGACATCTAATAGAAGGTATATAAAGTTGAAGCATCTCCAGCAATCTCTCAGGCACAAGGAAGATGCCTACATTCAATATACTTGTAGATTTTCTCTATGGAATAAAGATGATGAAGGACTCTACAAGGATTAACATGAGATAGGATTTATCTTTAGCTGATAGAGTTTTAAAATTGTAAAAAAGTCTCTCATATCTCCTATAGATATAAGAGAAATTCAATGTATTTTACACATCTCAATCTCAGGAAGGAATAAAGCTTGTGTTTTTCAGTATCTTTCTCTTTCTCTCTCTCTTTTATTTTATGCGTTTAATTTAAGTTGTGATCAACACCATTAATGGAGAGCTAATCTCTTTTGCTGAGGCTAAGGATTGAACCTCCGGTGAAGTGAGCTAAATTGATGTTAATGGTAGTTTAGATCTGGAATTAATCTTCAATTTTCTAATTTGAAGTTACGAAGAGTTGATCTAGCCATGACAACTCTAAGTTATTACAGATATGAGGAAGATGTCGAATTAGCCATATTCGATTGTTTTCACGCTCAATAGGAATTCTAGATTACTAGAGTTAATACTCTCCACCTAGCATTAGAAAGGAGTTTATAAACCCTAGATCCGATTGACCATGAACAACGAAGTTCTTACTTAGGGTTTTAGCCACAAACCCTAGATCTTAGACCCGAATGGACCTAGCCATGGCTATTACGTGCGGATAGAAGCTACCATTTTCATATCGTTTAGTAAACTAAGTCGGAGGTGATCCAAAGCCTAGGTTCTTTTCCTTATAATCGTACCGAATGTTAGTAATTTAGATTTATGTTTTAGATCAAAACCCTTTTATCAAAATTAGTTTAGATTCGTTTATTAGTTAATTAGGAAATTATATTTTTAATACGTTTACACCCCATGGATTCGACCACCGCATACCCTTATTATATTACGATACCCGTAGTTTCTAGCGGGGTATTTAAAGACTGAGTTTTTCTCGCATCAAAATTGGCGTCGTTGCCGGGGAGGCAACGGTCTATTAAATCATAGTTTTTTTTATTTTAGCTAATTTATTTTATTCTTTTTAGTTGTTAAGTTTGCCAATTTATTTATTTTATGTTTAGATCTCTGAGATTTCTTTCCGAATAAATTAGTCTCAATATTTTCTGATAAGCGGTTTCGGAGATATTAATTTTTGAAGAAACATACTCAGTTTTCAACAAAAAATGTATTCCTGATTTTTTTACAGTTTTTGACCATCTATACTTCATAATTATAAAATTTGTTTGCTACAAAAGTTTTAGATAATTCAAAAACCTTTCAGAATTTCTATATATCATATTTTTCTGTTTAGACGCTAGAGAGTTACAGTTTTTTGAAACAACAGTAAAAGTAGTCTCAGTAAAGGACGCCGCTGTTCATTAATTGGTTGTTTTGAGCGGTAGGGAAGTAAAATTACAGAAAACTTTTTTCTTCAATGTTTTTCCTTTCTGAATTATCTTTCCAAATTGGTATTATTTAATGTTCTCTCTCGACTGAGCTGAATGATATACGTATTTGAAAATTAGGATGTCATAGACTGCAATAAACTTGGAATTTGAATTTATATTTTTGTTCTCGTAAGTTCACTAATTATTTTTTTTTCTTGTTTTGCAGGATATTCACATTGGTACTCAGAGATTGTGAGGAATTTACAAAATCTATTGACAAGTTTCTCTCTAAATCCTTATTATGCCCTCTAAGTGAAGGGGCATATCCTTCTTTCGCCCCCTAAGTGAAGGGGCGGCCACAGCTTCACCGGGAAATACTACCCGTAGGTTGGTCCTCTCTTAAATCTTGACATATAAAAGGGGTTCATCACCGCTCCGCCCCGGCATTAGGAAAGTAAGTCGTGTGGACTGTTCAAGGACACATTGATCTTAAATTAAAAAATTTGCTGTGTTTAGATTGACCTGTTATCGAGTTCAATTTTTGCTCCATGCTTAACATAGTAAAGGTTTTTAACCGCTAGGGCTCTTCCACGAGATTTCATCACCCAAAGGAATCTCTAGCGAGTGGGACCCCCCACCTAGTGATACGGAGAAATTCATATCACACGTTCCTAACTGTCCTGACCTTTAAATTTAATTAAAACTTAAAAAGCTATTAGTAAGATTTTAAAGGGATTTCATCACCTGAGGAATTAGGAGGTACCGAACCGGGGTACCAACACAGATTCATAGGAACCACTTCAGCCAAGCGCTGCGAACTATCGGCTGTTAAGCGACGTTACCATTCCGTGTGAGTCATGTACGATAAGGCGAGGCACACGGGCATGAGAACTGATGCTCAAACACTAAGACAGTTGTTAGCATAGTGAAACTTTCATGTTAGGAATCATGCACTAGCCCGACCTACCCAGTTTGATTAACATCTAGATTAGGATTGACTTAGTTAATTTAACTTTAAAAACCGTTGAAGTGTTTATCTTAAATTGTGTGTTTAAATTCCCGTTGAATTTTGTAATTTTATTTTATTTCATTTCATTAGTATATGCCCAAGTACGATTGGATTAGGCAACACATTGATATACCACCGATTCCTAAAACAGTTAATACGGCTAACCAAGTCTAATAGGAAGACCTTTAGGCCATATACGACCTTGAAATTGAAAACAAATTTCTTCCTGAACCAATGGGTGACAAGTCACTAAGGGGCTTTTTGGTCCTATTTCGGAAAACTCGCCAAAATGTATTAAGTTGCCAGTAATTATGGCAACCAAGTTCGATATCAAGCCTGCGATTTTGAACCTAATCCCACCTTTTTATGAGCTTAATAACCAAGACCCATACTTGTATATCGATGAATTTGAGTCTATCTGTCAAACGTTTCGATGTAAGGACATAACAATGGAGTACATCTATTTACTCATTTTCCCATTCTCTCTAAAAGACAAGGCAAAGCGTTGGTTGAACTCTCTACCATCCAAGTCAATTGACAAGTGGGACACCCTTAAACAGAAGTTTAAAATTAAGTTTTTTACCATGCAAAAAACTGACCTTTTAAAACGTGATATCTCTGATTTCCTTCAAGAAGACGAAGAAAAATTTTACGAAGCATGAGAACGTTTTAAGGAAAAATTGTTAAGGTCCCCCCATCATAGTTTCGAGAAATGGAGACTAATCCAATTCTTTCTACACGGGTTAAATCTTTCAACCCGTGAATCAATCGAAGCCCGAAGCTCAGGAAAATTCCAAGATATGGATGAAACTGCTGCATATGCATTTCTTGATAAATACACTGAGACATCCCAGCAATGGGACTTTACTTCTCATGATCGTAGTCCCATTAGAAAAGGAGGCTTCCTTGAATTATCTGAAAGCCTCGAATTAAAAGTCCAACTGGACTCCCTTACTCGTAAAGTCGAGGCTATGGCCATAGGGAAAGTAGCGGCCCCTAAACCAGCATCCATTCCTGCGGTTTGCAATTTATGCAATGATCCAACCCATTATGCACACACGTGTCCACAACTCCCTGAGTTAATTAATTCTAATCCAAACCACATTAATGCTATCTTGGATAATGAAAGGAGACAACACTAAAATAATTTTGGTAGATCTCCTTGGCAAAGTAACCCAGCATTTTCTTGGAGGAGTCAACCATAAGGACAATCCAGTTATAATCTTCCACCATATCAGCAGAATCAAACATACCCGACCAAATAAGCCCACCCAGTTAGTTTAGAATCCACACTCTAACAGTTTATAATAGAGATTAGGGGGGGTTACCCAAAAAATTTTTAGGAAACTTTCAAAAATGCGAGCCTTTACACAGAGGCTAAACACCCAAATAGGGCAACAGAGCTCACCTAAGAATATTGAAACTGCTCAAGTAGATATGACCCTTCAGAATAAAAGAACTATAGAAACTTGACCAGACTCTATACCGCCAACTAAGAACAATTTAGTTCCCAAATCACAGGAAAAAACCCATAAAAATCCAGCATCTAGGCCACATCATGTTCCAACTCTACCGGGCCCAGTAGACAAGCCTTATGTGCCTATGGCCCCATTCCCTAACCGACTTGTTCCTGCCAAAAAGAACAAAGGCCTGAAAGATATTCTCGAGTTATTTAAATAAGTACGAATTAACATTCTGCTCTTGGACGCTATCGATCAGGTTCCGTCATATGCTAAATTCCTTAAGGAACTGTGTACAAAGAAACGTAGAACCAGAGTTAGGAAGAATTCCTTTAGTGTTAAATTGGTTAGCGCTGTCCTACCATTTGAAATTTCGATCAAACAAAGGGACCCAAGATGTCCCATTATTCCCTTAGTAATAAGAAAATACTACATCCATCAGGCCCTCCTTGATCTTGGGGCTGGTATAAATCTTATTCCATTTTGTGTTTATGAAGACCTCAATTTAGGCAAACTTGAGCCCACCAGGATATAACATCAACTCACTGATAGATATATCAAAACTGTTAGGGGTATTGTTGAGGATGTGATAATTAAGGTAAACGAATTTTACTTTCTAGTAGATTTTATAATCCTTGATACACCACCGATTTTGAATGTCCATGGCCAAATCCATATTATTTTAGATCGACCTTTCCTAGCTACTTCCAATGCTATAATCAATTGTAGAAATGGAATAATGAACCTAACATTCGGTAACATAACCTTTAAACTAAATATTTTTAATGCCATGAGGCAATATCAGGATTCTGCTGAAGAGTGTAATATGATAGGTACCATTATCTCCGAACATTCTAGGGACGGTCTCTTAGAAGATTATCTGGAGGATGACATCGCTGGTATTCACGAGTCAATCCTAAATGATATTGCAGCTGTTCTTGAAAATAATCTACCAGTATAGACTCCTCCTCATCAGTATACTACCAATTTCGAGTCACTCCCTAAGTTTTTAAACCCCTCAGTTCCTTCTATTGTGTCATCACCAAAGCCTGATCTTAAAGTACTTCCGGATAATCTAGGATATCGGTTCTTCAGGCCTAACAAGACTCTTCCTGTTATCATTTCATCTTTATTGGACTTAGATCAAAAAAATAAACTCCTTGCCGTACTAGACACCCACAAAGAAGCAATTGGATGCCCAATAGTAGATATCAAAGGAATAAGTCCATGAATAGTTATGCATAGGATACACTTAGAGGAAGGATATAAAATATCTCGAGAACCACAATGACGTGTAAACCCTCTAATGAAGGAGGCAGTAAAGGCAGAAGTTATGAAACTTCTTTATACGGGTATTATTTATTCTATCTCTGACAGCTCTTGGATAAGCCCAGTCCAAGTGGTACCTAAGAAATCAGGTATTATTGTCGTAAAAAATGCAGACAATGAACTAGTACCCACCCGCACTCAGACAGGATGGCGAGCTTACATTGATTACCGAAAGCTAAATGCGTCCACTCGAAAAGACCATTTCCCATTACCATTCATGGATCAAATATTAGAACGTTTAGCTGGTCATTTATTTTACTATTTCCTGGATGGTTATTCAAGATACAACCAAATTTCAGTAGCCCCCGAAGACCAAGATAAAACCACTTTTACTTGCCCATTTGAAACTTTTGCCTATCGTCGCATGCCTTTTGGCCTATGCAATGCACTAGCGACCTTTCAACGATGTATGTTAAGTATTTTCTCAGATATGGTAGAAAAGTTTTTAGAGGTCTTCATGGATGACTTTTCCATTTATGGCTCCACATTTGATGAAAGTCATCTGAACTTAGAATTGGTCTTGATCTGTTGCAAAGAGAAAAACATAATCCTAAATTGGTAAAAATGTCATTTTATGGAAAATCAAGGAATAGTACGCGGCCATTTGATATCATCTAAGGGGATTGAAGTTGATAAAGAAAAAATTGATTTGATTTCTTCTTTACCTCCTCCTAAAATAGTGAAGGACGTTCGCGCATTCCTCGGGTAAGCAGGTTTTTATTGACGATTCATTAGAGACTTTAGCAAAATCTTATGACCTTTATGCAATTTACTTGCTAAAGACATCCATTTTGATTTTAACGATAAATGTTATAAGTCTTTTGAAACACTTAAGTCCTCATTGACCACATCACCGATTATCCAGCCACCCGATTGGACCTTACCTTTCGAAATTATGTGTAACGTTTCAAATTATGCCGTGGGTACCGTGTTAGGACAACGCTTTGAAAAAGTACCCCATGTCATTTTCTATGCGAGTAAAATACTGAATGATGCTCAAATTAATTATACGACGACTAAAAAAGAGTTGTTAGCCATCATCTTCGCGTTAGAAAAATTTTGGTCATACATTTTAGGGTCAAAAGTCATTGTGTACTCTGACCATTCAGCCCTTCGATATCTTCTTCATAAAAAGAACGCTAAACCACGTCTTATCCGTTGGATCCTTTTACTCCAAGAATTTGACCTCGAAATACGTGATAAAAAAGGGAAAGACAATATTGTTGCCGACCATTTGCCATATTTGATAGTCGACCAAATTAACGATGACCTTCTTATTTCTGAGCATTTTCCCAATGAACAGTTAATGAATATTAATAGGGCACCCTGGTTCGCCGATATTGAAAATTACTTAGCCGCAAGGTACATACCACCAGATTTGAGCTGACAAGATAAAAAAAAATTTGAAACAATCTTTAGACAATTTATTTGGGATGATCCCTATTTATTTAAAGTTGGCGCTGATCTAGTGATTCGTCGCTGTGTCTATGAAAATGACATTTCAAATTTTTTAAAAAGTCTTCATGATGATGATGGTCATTTTGGGCCCCGTAGAACAGCTAATAAAGTACTTCAATGTGTTTTCTATTGGCATACTTTATTTAAGGACACTTACGACCATTGTTCACGATGTGACCGCTGCCAAAGGGTTGGCAATATGGGTCGTCGGGATAAGATGTTTCTTAATAACATTTTAGGGGTTAAATTTTTTGATGTCTGAGGCATTGACTTTTTGGGCCCATTTCCGGTATCTAATGGCTATTTGTGGATCTTAGTAGCAGTTGACTATGTTTCTAAATTGGTAGAAGTTGTACCATGTCGGAGAAATGATCACGATGTCGTAATTAACTTTTTAAACGATAACATTTTAGTCCGATTTGGTACACCTCGTGCAATTATAAGTGGCGGTGGAACTCATTTTTGTAATCGTTATTTTAAAAGTCTTATGGACAAATATATCATTACTCATAAAGTTGTCACCCCATATCATCCACAAACATGTGAGCAAGTAGAGGTTACAAATCAGGAAATTAAAAGAATTTTAGATAAAATTGTCCGACCAGATCGTAAAGATTGGTCCACCCGTCTTAATGATGCTCTTTGGGCCTATCAGACTATATATAAAACCCCGATTGGAATATTACCTTATATATATATTTTTGAAAAAGCTTGTCACTTGCCTGTGAAATTATAACATAAAGCTTACTGAGCAATTAAGAGATTTAATTTTCAAATAGACGCAGCAGGACTTCATCAAAAACTTTAACTAAGTGAGTTAGAAGAAATAAGACAAGAGGCATATGATAATGCTAAAATATATAAGGATCGGACCAAAACATATCATGATAAACATATAGGCCAATTTTTTTTTACACCAGGACAAAAAGTCTTTTTGTTTAACTCAAAATTGCGTCTTTTTCCTGGAAAATTACAAACCCGTTGGCATGGCCCGTTTGAAGTCGTAAACATACACCAAAATCGCTGGGCTGAAGTAAAAAATTATCATACTGGGAAAAATTTTAACGTCAATGGCCAACGTCTTAAACCTTATCTCGAGACAATCCCTTTAAAAAAATTCCCTGATATAGATCTTTGCGAGCCCGAATACAGATAATTGCTCGTCCCCGAATAATTCATTGTCTTCACATAAGTTTGGGAGTACGAGAGTTTTGTCTAGCTGAAGATGATAAACTTAGCACTTTCTGGGAGGTAATCCATGGTACATTCAGGTGAAAAATTCTAATTTTCATTTTCATTTTTATTTTTTGTTCTCCAATATTAGAGGTAATATTTCATTTAAGTTTGGGGGTAAGAAAATCATTTTTAAAATATTTTTTTTGAAGAAAAGTGAAATAATGATACTCTTGGCAATTTATGATGTACTTTTGATAAATTTTCAACATTTAGACTAAATTTATTTTGACATAAATATTGGGTAGGAAATCCGAATAAATCTAAAAAGAAACCAAGAACTTAAAAGTTTACAAGTATACACTAAAATATTTTTACACCATCTTAAGTTAGATGTACTATATTTTAATTAAAAACTAATTCAAGTTAACGTGGTATATTTTGAAAACTTGCACTTCACTATAGTTTTGTAATTGATGCATTCGATAGGTTATTGATCTGTTCTAGAGAAATATAGTATTTATGTTAGGAATAATTCACTCCAAGGGAGACAACTGCCTAAGAATATGTTCATTCTCGAAAGAAAAAAAGAAGAAGCCAAAGTTACTCCTAAAACTTTTATACTGCAAGGCTACTCGCATGATTAAGAACTGAAAGAGGAAAAATTATCACCAATCTCGAGTATGACCATGAACTTTGTGAAAGGAGCAAAAAAATGTTACTTGTGAGAATCCTGAGTCTAGGTGACGAAGGGGCACCAAACCCTGACAACCTTAGTCAACTGGCGGGTATTATCGACCGAAAACTCCTTGTTACGGAGGCTTCACTAAGAAACAAAGTACTCAAAAAGGCTATGAAAAAGAAGATACCGGGGAGTAAAATTAACTAAGACACTTGTTAAACTGACCGTTAAATTTATTCCAGTAAGTACTCGACTACCATACACTGACTTAATGATTCTAGAGAATGTATTAAGCAATAAAACTATCTTTACAATATACTCAGATATATCTGGTAAAATACTTGAATTTCTTTATAATCATGAGGTAGTATCTCTAGTTTTGGATAAGTACAATATATTCTATGGTATACTCAGGGGAAAATAGGTTTTAAGGAATTTCCTGCTTATATGTTTTTGTCATAACTAAATAAGGATAAATTGACAGGAAATGAGTATCTTATTATTTAGAATTGCCATAATGTTATTATTGACTTTTGTGGGTATAGTCACTGTAAACCCTCACGAGACAACACTCGTCCACCAGGGATACCTGGGGGTTTAACGGCTTGTTGCATACGCTAAATACAATCGCGAGTCCTGCGAAAGTAGTTTCCTTTCTTAGTTTAATTTTATTTCCTTATTTCACTCGGGACAAGCAAAATGGTTAGTTCGGGGGTATTTGATAGACGTAGAAATACGTAGGATTAATGTGCCTAAAAGTATCGTTTTGTTAATCCCGATTTATTAATTTCTAATGTTAGTAGCATTTTCTTATTTTCAGACACTTATCACTATTGGAGCTAATAAGTAGAAAAAGACATCTAATAGAAGGTATAAAAAGTGCATCTCCAGCAGTCTCTCAAGCACAAGGAAGATGCCTACATTCAATATACTTGTAGATTTTCTCTATGGAATAAAGATGATGAAGGACTCTACAAGGATTAACATGAGATATGATTTATCTTTATCTGATAGAGTTTTAGAATTATAAATAAGTCTCTCCTATCTCCTATAAATATAAGAGCAATTCTATGTATTTTACACATCTCAATCTCAGGAAGGAATAAAACTTGTATTTTTTAGTATCTTTCTCTTTCTCTCTCTCTCTTTTATTTTATGCGTTTAATTTAAGCTATGATCAACACCATTAATGGAAAGCTAATCTCCTTTGCTTAGGCTAAGGATTGAACCTCCGGTGAAGTGAGCTAAATTGATGTTAATAGTAGTTTAGATCTAAAATTAATCTTCAATTCTCTAATTTGAAGTTGCAAAGAGTTGATCTAGCCATGATAACTTTAAGTTACTACAAATATGAAAAAAGAATTAGCCATATTCAATTGTTTTCACACTCAAAGGGAATTTTAGATCACTAGAGTTAATACTCTCTACCTAGCCATGGAAATGAGTTTATAAACCCTAGATCCGATTGTCCATGAACAGCGAAGTTTTTACTTAGGGTTTTAACCATAAACCCTAGATCTTAGACCCAAATAGACCTAACCATGGCTATTATGTACGGATTAAAACTACCGTTTTCATATCATTTAGTAAACTAAGTCAAAGATGATCAAAGGCCTAGGTTCTTTTCCTTATAATCGTACCGAAAGTTAGTAATTTAGATTTATGTTTTAGATCAAAACTTTTTTACCAAAATTAGTTTAGATCCGTTTATTAGTTAATTAGGAAATTATATTTTTAATACGTTTACTCAACGTGGATTCGACCCCCGCTTACCCTTATTATATTACGACACCCGTAATTTTGAGCGGGGTATTTAAAGACTGAGTTTTTCTCGCATCACTATCAAAACACCTACTCATCTACTATAAAGAGTCTCTATAGTTTAGATAGTCATGAATACTAACTCATTATTCTTCTGATGCTCTACAGGTGGGGTTGCATGGGACACGTTGGTTAACTACAGGTGACCAAGTGCGTCTTATGACCTTTTTGTTGTATTAACAGTTTAATATCAGGGTTTTATTTATAGAAAGTTTGTTTCCTATTATAGTTATCTTTCTTAGGAAAGGATGACAAAGCATTATGAATTTCATTAGTTGCATATATGCCACGAACACACAAGTATTCATAACATGGACCCGCGGTATTATAGGCAGACTATAGCGGCCTCACCGTGCCTCACTAGTATGGAAAGATTATCAGGCAGGTATGTTAGAGATTTTTCCAAGCTTCTAATTTAATTTTCACAAATCTCAAATGATGAAGGATATAAGTTATACTGGTATCGAGTTTTATCTGACCTATATCTCTTTATTTTCAGGCTTTGAATGTACTGATTTCATCAAAGACAAGAAAGTATCTCAAACAAGAAAGTCCACATCACTAGAAGTAAGTATCCGTACTAGAGCTTTCTTTTTAGTAATTTAATACGGAAACCGCCATAAACAATTGTAATGCCTTTCTATTTATTATTATACATGAAGGAAAGAGAAATTTGGAATGGTTAAAAGAGATAACGGATTGCAGTATAAGGAACTAATAGAAACTAAAAATGCTTTGGAACGGTTTAAGGACTATGAACTGAAAAACAAAGAAAGTGGAGACGCTTGGTTGTCTCTGCGGGAGCATCAAAATGAACTCATGCGAAAGTCTATGCATGTCAGATGTCTAGGTATATTTACTTTACTGCTCTATTGAACTTTCTTGCTTTTATTTTCTAAAGCTTGCACTTTATTTTGGGCTACACTGTATCCTAGCTTATGCCATATAGGGACAAGTGAAGGAGAAATCACGGTGGTTCTCATCCCTTAGAGATCTGACAAATAAATTTAAGGTGATTTTGATGTATTCTCAAGACTAGAATCTGTTTCTGTCAGCGAAAGTAATTATTTGCTCGTCGCTGATATTTCAAACTTTTAGATGTTAAAAATGGAGCACACTAGGCTATCAGCACCTGAAGTACTTGAATAGAAGAAGTGCATTAAAGGCGTAAGAGAAATGACCAGTACCATTTAGTATGTAAGTAAGTATATATGTACCCACAATACATCGGATCCTATTGTACTTTTAGGATTACCAATAATAAATACATGTTTATGTATTGAGCTTTTTTTTGCTTCAATATTTCTTCTTCTTTTTGTATTTTAAGTTAGCCAAAAGTTAGAGTTGGAAAGGGGCCACAAGGCTCTCAAACTCAAATTCATTGAAGGGGCAAAGGAGAAGAAATAACTATATAATAAGGTTCTGAAGCTGAAAGGTTAGTAACGAATGTGATTATAGGACTAATAAAATCTCCCCTCTCTTAAATCTAATAAAATCTCCAATAGAATTGCTTTAAAGAAACTACGAATGAAGAAGATTGATTGGTTGATGAAGCTCAAATCCTTAATTTGTGATGATATCTAGGGTTAGATGGCGATTTTAAATGTTTGATTCTTCTAGAAGTGATGCATTTAGTTGTTGTTGATGTTGCTATTGTTAAAGGTAGAATTGAAACAGAGCCACAACTGACAAGGCTTCTTCATCATCAACTCATCATCATCATGAAGTACTGAAGCATACAAGGCTTCATCATAATCATCATCATCAACTCTCTTCTGAGTTTTGACTGAATCAACTCCTATGATGGAAAAGTTTTTACTAAGGTATGAATCTCTCTCTCTCTCCCCCTATTTTGGGTTTTTTAAATTGGGTATAGGGGTTTATTAATTTACTCTTAGGTTTGGTGATTTGGGTTTGCTAATTTGAAAACATTAATGGATAATAACATTCTTAATGGAAATTTTTTGGTTTTCTGGTTTTCTAAATCCTCAAACTTAATTATAATTTAAATGATGAATATTGGTTTTCTGGTTTTCTGGTTTTTCTGCTCTGGAAGGTCGGTTTGTTGATTTGGGATTATTTTCCCATGTTGGTTTGCTGATTTGGTTTGTTAAATTGGGTTTGTTTTCCCATATCTAAATTACTTATTCTTTTCATGTGATTAGAGACCTCTCTTCCGAAGAATCTTCCGTACAAATAAGACAACGTAGTGGGGATGAAGTGCCTATTCTCCATCAAATACATGATCTGCAGGTATATTATAAAACTTCTTTTCTATAATCTCTAATGTTTGGTTATTGTCGTTTACATACTTATTGTACTTTCTTTATGATTTACTCTTTAGTAATTGATATTATTATTCTCTTATTACTTTTATTTGTAGATAGAGGAAATGGTTGTGCAACAAGGGGAGTAAAACACTCCAGCTGAATCGCAAGACACAAATCTCAATGTTATTGTTCCATTATCACCCAAAGGCTCTAAAAAAAAGAATCAGGTACGAAGCGCAAATCTACCTCCATTGTGTGGGACCACTTTATGATCGTAGAGGGTACTAGAAAAGTTCTTATCAGGGCAGAATGTAATTACTGCAAAACAGGTTTTAAATGTGAACACAAAGGTAATGGAACAAGTTCTATGCTCGGATACCTAAACAATATCTTTAAAAAGTATCCATATAAAAAATATGGAAGTACTGCTAAAAGTCAACAAACACTATCTTATAATACAAAAGAAGATGGGCAAAATGAGATAGTGGGAGTTACTTGGAGCGTAGAGGCGTGTAGACTCGCTTTGGCTAAAATGATTATCATGGATGAATTATCATTTAAGTTTGTCAAAGGACTAGGTTTTAGACATTTTTGTAAGGTTGCCAATCCAAGATTTCCCGCCCCATCTCCTTTTACTGTGGCTAGAGACTGTTTCAAGTTGTACAAGGACGAGAAGCAAAAATTAAAGACAATTCTAAAGGATCAAAGAATATGTCGTCTTACAACGGACACATGGATATCTATTCAGAACTTGTGTTATATGTGTCTCACTGCGCATTGAGTTGATAGTGAATGGGAACTGTAAAAAAAGATCATCAATTTTTGTCAAGTTTCCAACCATAAGGGCGAAACCATCGAGAGAGTAGTTGAAAAGTGTTTGATTGACTGGGGTGTAGATAGTATTTTCATTATTACTCTCGATAATGCTAGTTTTAACAGCACTGCTATTAATTATTTGTGACAAAATACCAAAAGCTGAAAGAACACAGTTTTGAGTCATGAGTTTTTGCATATGTGGTGTTCTGCGCATATCTTCAATTTAATTGTTTCTGATGGTTTGAAAGAGTCATTTGATACAATTACAAGGATAAGAAGTGCATTGAGGTATGTGAGATCGTCTCCACATAGGTTAGAATATTTTAAAGCATGTGTAAGAGATGCAAAATTGGAAGATAAAAGTTTATTATGCTTAGATGTTCAAACTCGGTGGAACTCGACATACTTGATGTCGGAGGTAGCGGAAAAATTTGAATTAGCCTTTAAGAGATTACATGATAGAGAGTCTTCATATCGTACATACTTTAGGGAGGGGAAACTGGGAAAAAAAATTTAGGACCTCCGACTCAAATAGATTGGGAAGATGCTAGAAGTCTTTTGAAGTTTCTTAAGATTTTTTACAATACAGCATTAAAGTTTTCATGATCATTATATATTACTTCTAATGCTTTCTTTCAAGATCTTGTCACTATTTAAACTAAACTGCTTACATATAAGAGAAGTGAAGATGTTGGCTTATTGTTGATGGCAGGGCGCATGCAAGAGAAGTTTGATAAGTATTGGGATATCGAGAAGATCAATTTGTTATTGTATATTGCATTAGTTCTCGATCCTTGATTCAAAATGAAATATGTACGGTTTTGTTTAAGCTCAAAATTAAAATTTGAATAATCTAAAGTGGATCATCTAGTGTTAAGGGTAAAGGATGCACTCATTAGTCTTCACGATTGGCATTTAGTGAACCATTCTTCCTTATCGCAACTTCAAAATATGGGTGAATCATCACAAGGGTTGAGCAGTGATCATTGTTATTCTTATGATGATGATATGTCTTTGGCTGATTATTTTCAAAAGTACTTGGCGGAAGAAGACAATTTGGTAAATAAGTCAGAAGTTGAACGGTACTTGGCAGAGGTGTGTGAACAACCAAAGATTGGACATTTTGATATATTAGAGTGGTGGAGAGCTAATTCCTCAAGGTATCGAATCCTTTCTCAAGTTGTACGTGATGTATTGGCCATTCCCGTCTCTTTGGTTGTATCAGAGTCCACATTTAGCACAGGGGGGGGTGTATAATTGATTGTTTCCCTAGTTCATTGGCTTCTACTACTGTTGAAGCCCTTATATGTTCTTAAGATTGTCTCCAACCATCAATGGTCCCAATAAATCTTTGGGAATCAATGAATGATGTTGAAGAACTTGAAAAGAATAACAAAGGTAATGAGATACTTATATTAATTTAATTTATTTTCTTAGTTAACTCTTTGTTTCTAATATTTTCTTGTTATTGCTATCTAGAGTTGCTCGGGCGGTCAAATTTGTATCCATCTTTTGTGGAGGAATGAAGTCGTCCTACCAAAAGGTAACTTAACTTTGACAAATCTGGTTTGGAGCATTTACATTATATATAACTGCTAACTATTATCTGTTATCTGTTATTGTTATACATTAGTAAATATGAAAGGGGAATGAAATTACTGAATTGTTATATATAATTGTTAACTGTTATATGTTGATAAATTGTTAACTGTTAATCGTTAAATATAAGCAAATACATTATATATAATTGTTAACTATTGACAAACTGTTCTCTGAATATCCTGAATCATCTCCTCCTAACAGTTAGTAGCTTTGATCTTCATATAAAGGGGAATGAAATTACTGATAACTGTTATTAAGCATGAGTTATGCCAAATTTATCTATGCCATCTTTTATGTCTATAAACAGTGTTAGTTATTCACTTGGCAGAAAGAAACAAAGCTTTATGTTTACAAACAGCCTTAAAACATCTCCAGGGAACACGCTCCCAAAACTTCAAACTATTTCTCCTCTCCGATAAGCAAGCCCATCTTCCCTATGCTTTGGAGAGGCGATTACCAATCCCCAAGCTAAAATGTTAGACTTGGTTCTTTGTAATTGTTGGATAACTTCACTTTCATCTCTTTGAACTTTAGGAAGTAGAGAGATAACTTAGAGATCTTCCTCATCATGGACTGGTTGCTCTCTTCGTGCATCGGTTCGAAGGTGGGCAGGGGTGGCTTGTAATATCGTCCGCCTCTGGTCAAGTTTTGAACATTTATGCTTTCATTGTCTTTTAGTAATGGATCATCATGTATTAACCATGAATTAGATGTGCAACTTAAAGGTTTTTGAGTATACATAAATGCTAAATTTTGAGGTAAACATACATACGAATTGCGAGGGCTAAAGACTGTTTTACAATGCAACAACACTTCTCTTTTTACAATGCAGCAACACTTCTCATTTTACTTAGAATGGATATTTGATCAAATGCTATTATAACTGTTATCTATAACTATTATTTGTTATCGTTATATATAATTGTTATTGTTGTTGTTCTTTGTGAAGCCTGCTGAACTTATAGCCCCAGTCTCCAGTGGATTCCCTGCTTCGACATCTGCAGCTTAGCAGAAGCCGCTTATAAGGTAAATCAACTAACCTCATCAAATCATTAGAATATTACATTGAAAGATTTCCATACCAAAATTACTGATAATTGCCCAACACATTGTAGACTTTATGGGACTATTGATAGAATTACTGATAACTGTTGATAAATCCTATAAAGGAAGAAAATGCTAAAAGAGCAAGAGTGGGGGTGAGCTATCTATTTAATTTCTTTCTTAACTTAATTTTGTATTTCTAACAAAATAGAGTGAGCTAATTAATTAACCTGGAGAAATACAAGTGGGGTGAGGTTAAACCGGGGTGAGCTAATTAATGAATGGGGTATATTTAAAATTTCTCCTTATATAAATCAAATACCCATAACATGTATTAATACATATCATACTTACAAATTGTTGAAAGAATTCTAACTAAGAATTTTGAGATTAAGTTCTTCCTTTCATGATTTCATCATTTGTTGATAAAAACCCTATAAAGTGATTCAATGATCCTATAACAATTGAGTATAGATTCTAAGTTAGGGCTTAATCAAACAAAAATAGAGAGAGAGGTTGCAATTGTAACCATAATTTATAAGAGAGAGAAAGAGATACCTCATATATAGAGAAAAGGCGAGAGTTTAAATTTTTTACTTCTTCTGTGTTTTGTTAGAGATAAAGAAAGGACAGGAGCCAGGAGGGATAGGGAGGGATAGGTCGGGCTGTGGGCTGGGCTTTAGATTGTTATGTATAGTTTTTTTTAGTTGTTATATATAAACTCCTTTTTTTTGGCAAAAATCAAAGAGGAGCAGCAACCCCCTCTCCTAAACCTATAAATCCGCCCTTGGAGTCAAAAACATTATCCAAGGTCATTCTGATTAGAACATATGAACAGTACTGAAGCATTAAAAAGTCATTGTGATCAAAACATAATAATCATAACTTAATTCAAAAAAGAAGAAGATAATAATGATACAATAATCAAAACATATTCAAGTCCAAGGTTATTATGATCAAACATATTCAATTTTTGCATTCCTTTCGCCTCCTTCCGGGGTCGTCTTGTAGTAACAATGCAATCAAAAGCACAGTCGAATAAAAAACTTGGATAAGACAAGTATGGAAGCATTCCTGCAAATAGTGAAACAAAAAACTATGAATGACTAAGAAGGACTAATGAATGATTAAGATAAAGCTTGGATACAACATATATACAGTAATAACATTAACATTAGAGGAAAGATAGAGCACCAAAGAGCAACAAACCTAATATGAGTTCACATCTCATACCTAAAGCGATAAAAGAACCAGTTAGCTAAAACATGATCCCATCTAAATATGAAATAATAAACTCATCCTATACTCTGGTTTATTCTTTATATACTAGGCCTACACTAGTTTTAGATAAAATATATCCTTGATCCTCCATATTGCTCCCCCAGAATGGTACACCACCCAACATCACCATCACCATTGACAGACAATCAAGGAACATAAACACTAATACTACAATACTAGAAACGATACCATATTGTTTAAGAAGGAAGTTTTTGTACATAGTCTGAAGTGATAAAATAAAATAAAATAGTTAAATAACAATTGCTATAGTCCACGTTACTTATAGTGGAGCCCCCCACCATGTTGGAGTGGGTTGGGTTATCCACCGGATTACTATACCCCTAGGGTTTGGGTTAGAGAAAGAGAGGCTTGAGGAGTCTCTTATATAACATATAGAGACTCCCTACTTTATTTGTAATTCTTTACATCTCTATTGGCATTTTGGAGCCTTAATGAATCTCTCTCTATATGTATTTTATAATGGTTGATATATTTTAGATGATTACATGTTATCAGTACACATTGCTTAACTTGGAGTATCTCTTTGATTTGCATAGGAGCAAGTTTTGAGTAATTTTTCTTAGTATTTTGTTAGTTTGGAGCAAGGTAAACCCTCAAACTACAATTTTTCAAGGTTAATAATATTAGATTTTGTGGCATGTATGCTTAGATTTAAATCTTGTAGTACTCATATTTAGATTTATATGTTAGTATGCTTTTAGCAGAGTTTAATTTTTGTTCTCTACGATTTTTGTATGCTTAAACTTGATTAATATGCATATGGTTAGATTAATATTATGATTATCTTAGATACATGTTTAGAACTATCATGTTTTAGATCTTATGATGCAAAATTTTATTTCAACTTAATTCCATCTTAGATCTAATTTGTAAGTTCTAGAGTTCAATTTCTTTTTACCCTAATAATTGAATCATGTATGATTTTTCCATGCTAGATGTGGTTTTTGTATACATATTAAGTTAGATCATAGGTTTTGATATATATTTTTAATGTGATAACAGGTTTTTTTTGTCTTATATTACTTGTTGTAGTTGTAGATTTTCCCAATTTTTGGGTTTAACTAAGCAATTACATCAATTTGATCATGGCTTGATCTAATATTATCCATTCAAAATGACATTTTCTACATTTTTTATGCGTTTTACGTTAAACCAGGGTTCGTATGACTAGCTCAGTCGTAAGGACTAAAATTGTCTTTACATTTTTTATCCTACAACCCATAAAGATTATCTTTGACCTTCGCTAGTTGAAGTAATTAATACCCATTCCTTTGCTTATTCTCCATCCGACAATCTGGGTTACTAATTAAGGACTCGTTACCCTCTTGAATCCAGTCAACGAATGTCTTTGTATTTAGAAGAATAATGGGATATGGATATGATCTAAACCCGAACAGTGTAAACCAATTCTATTATGTTAATGCAACGTACTCCAGCACCCCCTCCCCCCATATGCAAGACATACTGAAAGCACTCCTGGGCATATTGCAGTTGTTTGAATCACCGATTTTTGCCATAAGCCATCGTTTTATGATATTTGTCATTAAAACATGTGAGTTATGTCCATAGTATCTCCATTTATATTTTATTTTTTGCATATGCTAGTTTAAATACTAAAGTATTTAAGAAACTTATAGCATATTAAGATTTAAGTAGTTTAAATCGCGCTAAATATTAAGAATTTTGATACATATAGCCCGCGTGACTTCAGGATCACCCCTAAGTGCTATCACTGATTGCCTAACCTTTATGAAGCCTCATTTTATGCATGTTTTGACACCTAGAAGACAAATTTCGTATTGATGAATATTTTAGAAAATTGATGCCATTTTCCGATCAGACAATTACACAAATGCTTCTTGTAATGGCCTAATTATGAGATTTAGACTTAGCCTTTATACGAAATGTGTCTAGAATGCTCAAGAACAGTAAACAATAATCAACAAGATAATTTAGCATGGAAAACCTTTGAATAGGTTAAAAGCCACGACCTTTCTTGAAGATTTTGAGAAAGAGAAGATGATCTTATTGAGGTTGCTAACTTATTACAATGAGTGCTCTGAGTATGTAGAATTTCAGAGTAAGGATTCTTATGTATATAATTGCCTTTCGCAAATCTATAGTTCTTTGTCCTATATATAGGTCTTATAATATGACCGTTTGATGACCATTAAGATTTTTAATGGTGGACGCTACAAAGTATATGTAAGATATTCTTTGACTAGATAGTGTAACGTTCTGACCTCTGTTGTTGTACAATGGCTCTATTAATGATTGTACACTTGCATAAATCAAACTGCTGATGTGGAGGTCGAAAGCGATGACTCAAACTGAGGAATATTGAATATGTCTTTAGTAGTACTTCTTGTATGCTGATGAGGTCGAGGATAAAGCTTTGAGTCCAAGATACAAAATAATCTATTACAAGATGGCTCTCAACCAATAGTACGAGTAGCATCAGGGATGAGTGGTGTTGGCTGAGAAATTCATGTTGCATGTGTTTCCTGATGTTATTGACTTGTTTCTTTCTGTACCACATGCTCTGTTAGTGAGGTCAAAAGTTTAAATGTTGGTTAAAGATGGCACATGAGTCCGAGATGCGGAATTAACCACTACAACCACCCCCTCTCAGCCAATAGTACGAAAAATATTATAGGCGAGTGGTGTTGGTTGAGAAGTGGCATTAATTGCAGTAATTAATATCTGAGACTCATTTCTAATGTATATTCATAAGTATCTTGTTTGTGCCTTTTGGGTTTCCCAGAACTAATGGTTCTAGTCAATGTTATTTCATGGGGAATCTTGTTGGCGTTGGGAATTTGGATAGTCTCCTTTAATGCTGACCGTAGTATAAAGAGGATCTTAATCTGTGCATGATGAACCAAGTCTTCTTCTTGAATCTTCTTTTGTATTCCACTGTGGTAAACTGTCTTAC
Organism: Kingdonia uniflora; assembly: GCA_014058105.1. NCBI lineage: Eukaryota > Viridiplantae > Streptophyta > Magnoliopsida > Ranunculales > Circaeasteraceae > Kingdonia > Kingdonia uniflora. The sequence continues at coordinate 6,546,998 of JACGCM010001726.1, forward strand.
TGTAATTTGGAAATTTATGAGTGTTGGAGAACATGGTGACGACAAGGACTCTGGCTCGGGAGTCTAGGATTGGTAGGAAGATAGAAGAAATGCGCATCAGGTATTTTGGATACCAACCATTGCATCTTCCAATGCCAATTCCTGTATCTCCTACCTACCATCATATGTAATATGAAGAAGTGATGGAGGTAGGGGATGATCATTACCATATGGTACATTTCTACTGTCTGCTTACATCTAAGGCGGATTGCCGAAATGGACTTCTGTTACTAGCGGAGGAGGTTGTTTCAATTAAAGATGAAGCGGCAGGCGTTCATCCCAGAGAGTCTCATCGGTACCCATCTAATGAGTTGGTCTTGTTGAAGAAATGATGCCTTTCGTCTGTCTCTAGTATGCGGGGTGGGGGTTATGATGGAAGAGGTGGCGATGATGGAGGGGATCATTTTCTTCTATGGACCATAGATTTTGGCCATGAAGAAGATCTTTCATCTATGATTTCCAGTTCTAACAGTTTCCTAGATTTTACAGCATGGGATCAAGGTTTGGAAGTTGCTTCAGTTTTTCATCATCTTCTCTGTGGGCTCCTGGAAAGTAATTTGAACTGTAACTTGGTAAAGTAATTTATCATAATTTATTGGGAACATTTTGTCATCTGCAAAGTATTTTGTAAGAGAAATCTTTGAACTAATAAAATATCAATGTTCTGGTATTTTGTTTCCTTGTATCGAAGTTGTTTGTGTAGTTTTCTGGTGTAAAATAGAAGTCTGTTAATATGAATTAGTTATCATGGGTATGATGGGAACAAATGAGCTGTAAAGAGTTTTGTGTGCATGATGACAAATGGTAATGATAGGTGAGTTTTGAAAAATTAGAGGAGTTCGAAAATGTGACTTGGTGGAAACAATTATATATTTATTTTTTTGCGATCTATATTCTCAAACAGGATGGAAGAGTGTTTCGAACTGTAAGAAAGGGTTGATATTGATTTGTAGGTGTAACTGCCAGATTCGCTTGATCTTTGTATGCTGTAATCTAAATATCTGCTCGTATAAAATATGAGGAGATATTTCATACTATGGAAAGAATGACTTGTCACAATATTTTGCATTTGATGTGGATATTCTGCTATCCCAAAAATTTTCTCAAAAATATTTCTCTCAGTAAAATCTGTGGGGTGATCTAGATTTACGGAGATCTTTATCATGGCTATAAGTAGTGATTCCTTCCTGTTATGATTTGTATTATTTATAGGGATAATTTTGCTCTGAAGGTAGTGTGATTAAGCATGGTGAGGACTCATTCTCAGCGTACTCAGCAGGCAGTAGATGGCCGTTTCCATATCAAGGTTGCTGAACTTCGTAAACAATATTTTCGTCAATTGCCTTATGATGTTGTACTTCCAGAATTTGGTGTGACTTAGAGTATGATCATTTTTTCTGGTACGACATGTTTTGGAGGTCGTTATTGAGTACCACGGTGTGGGAACTGAATCTTCGATAACTTGCGTGTGACAAGATCGTTGAAGAGGATGTAAGGGCAGCAAATTGAAAGATAATTCTGTGGGGGGAGGCATACCATCGAGGTTGCGTTAGATGTAACTGATGAGCTCGGTAGGCAAAGTATGAGAGCTCATACGAAGTATAATGTTTGTAGTATTCTGTTGGAACCCAAATAAATATAAAATGAGGTATTTTGAGAGAATAAAGTAATGTGATGTCTCGATCTGTTTGAATAAGAATAAAGTATTCTATTTTACTTTTTGTGTATGGATATTATGGGAGACCCAGCTGTAGGATTTTAACAGCTGTATAGATATCTTCGAATTTTGAATATTGATCTATTTTGGAAAAGTTGTATGATCTTGATGGGGTATAAAAGTAAGATGGTTGGTCGTTTATACTCTGTTTGAGGAGGAGGTGCAGAATTGTTTAATGGTAGACCATTAGGACAGACGTGATGATGGTAGACGTTATCATAGAAGTTATGATGATGCCTTTAAACGAAAAGACGCGCCTGCAGAGACAGTAGAGGTGACTGACACATGTTTGAAGGAGTCCTCGTTTTACAAACTGAGAGAAAGTATAAAAATGTGTCTTTCTCTTCCTCATAAATTATCTACAGTTTCAGAGAGAAAAAAAGTTGTGCAAATCTTATTTCTAATGAGAAAAAACGTTTGAGCTCTGAGTGTAATTTGAGAAGGAAATTTTCATCAGGTGATAGAAAACTGTCGGGGAAGCAACGAGAGCGCTCAATCTCAGCAAGACGTCCGGGTAAAGTAGAATACTGTTGTTCTTCAAGTACAGGCTAGAAATATAAAGCTCTGTCCGTTTGATTTGTGTAGTAATATGGAGGATATTTATAGTTATCTATTTAATATGTGTAGTAACTTGTTTGATATGTATATCTGATAATATAGGGGTTTTGGGTTTTTTGAATAAATATGAGAGAACTTAAGAATTGGAGAATTTTTGTATAGGAATAGACAGTAGAGAGAGAAAATGTTTGCTTGAAGAAGGAGAGGGAAAATTGAAATGGTTGATTGTTGCTTTTTATTTTGGAAAATTGTAGGTAGACGTGTTGATTGGGCAGAAGGTGGGGTTGTGGTTACTATATGTAGTGTAGAGATAATGATAAAATATTTTTTGTATCTGTAGGTCCAGTATGCGTTCGAAACCTAGCATTCTCACTAGTAAATTTGTAGTATCTTCGAGTTCGGATAAAACATCGTCTTCGGGGAGGGGGGAGGATTGTAGTACCATGGAAGAAACTGTTAATAGTGTAGAGACAATTGTAGAGGTTGGGGGCCCAGTAATATTGCCGCAGTAATAGAGAAGGAAGATAGAAAAGAGAAAGATAAAGATAAAGTTTGTGTAATTTACCCTGAGGGGGTGGATGTAGGAAAAGAATACTTGAAATATAAAAAGAAACTTCAGGGATAATAGAGAAGTTATGTGGAGGACCAAGGTCTCTGGTTTAGGGCCTATATCCCCAATAAAGGGAAGGAGGTGGTATACTACCAAGTCCCATGCTTGGAGAAGTGGAAAAAGGATAGAGAGATTAGTGAAGAGGTTAATCTTTTATATTATAATGGCCCCGGGCTATCAGGCCCGAATGATGGATTTTTGTGTTTCTTGAATCAGGTCGCATATGGCCTTAGAATTCATTTGACCTACTTTCAGAAAAGGGTTATGAATGTGTTACAGTGTTTCCCTGCCCAGTTAAATGGAAATATTTATGAAATGATGAGGGTTTGTGAGATACTGAATGAAAAATGGAGGAAGGCAGGGACTGCGAAGCAGCTCAAAGTTAAAGATGTGATGAAGTTTTATAAATAGAAATATGTCGAAGGTCAAAGTAGTGGTTACATATATAGTGATTTAACTAGGACGAAATTATTTGATTTTGAATCTGTGGGTAGACCTTGGAACGATCACATTGTATGGGCAGAGGGTAATTGTATGCAGGTTCCAGATGAACCAGCGCTTGAACTGAGCCATAAATATTATAATCCGAGTAAGTAATGTTGACCAATCTTCAAATAACCAATAACTTATCTTCGATCTTCTACTTAATGTTGTATTCCTTCTTTTGGCAGAACCCAAGCCTTTATCTACGCCAGATAAGGCGAGTCTGTTCGACTACGTTGCTTAAGATCAGGACGAGTTAAAGTAGGTGCTTGGTGAGCTCGGTATCCATAGGGATAAAAGGGTAGATTCTGTAGTACCCAAAGTTTAACGAGCTCACGAGAAACGAGCTATGGCTGAAGGTAAAGCTCACCTGACTATGGATGATGTTCTTAGTCTTTCACCTCCTGTACCTCAGACCACCAAACGGAATACTCAGAGGTCCGGGAAGTCAACTCGGTAGAGTACCTCTGTCACGAGGGTGGAGACCACAGTACAAGAGGTTGCCAAGACTATTTCTGTAAGTGTGGAGGTGAGTATCGTTGCTCCTACTGAGGTCGAAAAGAGCTCGTTAAAAATAAAAAGGCATGATGAAGAGGGTAGTTCCCGAACTAATCCTCATGCCGCAGCTAAGATGAAAGAGTTGGAGCTAAAATTGTGTGATGGCTGGGACATATCCAAAGCAGCTCTACGATGAGTATCATGAACATACTTTTGCGGTATGTGTTTAAAATCATAAATTGTCTTTGCATTCAGACTAAAAACTGTTGTACTGAATTTATCTTTATGTATGTTTGTGCTGGCAGCTCTCGATGCTGCTGAAGGGAGCAAAAATGTGTCTGGAAAAGAGGAGCCAGGAGTTTGGGGTGACGTTTAAAGCTCAATCTTCTCGTATGAAGGAGCTCAAAGATGAGCTCAAGCTAGAGAAGGAGAAAAGAGCTGAAGATGTTACAGCGGCTGCTGAGGTCGCAAAAAAGTATAGCGATCTGGTGAAGCATGACGCTATTATGTCAAAATCGGTTGAGGCACTTTTAGTAAAAGGAGACCACTTTGTCCAATCATATTATGATTTTGGATTGAGTGTAGTTGATGTTGAGTTAGGCCGAACTGGTAGATTTAGGGAAATAGTCTTTCCTTCAGAGGTTACTGACGAAGGGATGGCTGATGTTTCTACTACACCAGATAAAATGTTGGAGCTTCCACCAAAAAGTGTTGAGCCATTCCGAGTAGCTAAAAAAACATTGGATCCTCCTTCGGAATATATTGATCTAGGTCATCCTGTTGGGCAAACATTGGATCCTCCATCTGAGGTAGAAACTAGCAAGAATATCTAAACCTTCTGTGGTATTTTGCTTTTTATTTAATGCAGTTTATGTAATATTAATGTAATTGTACTCTATATTATTGAAGTTGGAGTGATGATTTGTAACATGTTTATTTTGGATGTCTGTATTATAATAAAATATTTGTACTCTGTATAGAAGATAGAGCGACTGAGATAAACAAATTCTGAACTGGAGAGGTCGTTGGGTAGAGCGAGGGATTCCGTGGCTCATATTCAACAGGTAATTAATAAAACTGAATATGAGATAAGGTAATTTAAGTTGAATTCAGAAAAAACTTTTAAAGAGTTATATGATCTTCAGTGTAGATATGCTAAGATAAAAATATAAAGGGATGAGGTGTTAAGAAAGGAAGAGGAAAGGGGGTATTAGGGCAAAAACCAAAAGAGTTGACCTATTTTAACGACCCGAGTGATAAAGCTAGGTGTCAAAGTATGTTAATAGCTCTGACATTGTATTTCGAGGTCGAAATAGATAGTGAACGAGGGTTAAAAGAAGCTTATGTAGAGCTTTTGAAGGAGAGAGGTGTAGTTCTGGACCCAGCTCGAGTTATGTTTTTAGCTCAAGAAGCACGTAATCATCATAGTTTAGAAGCGAGAAAGTGTTCTGCTCGAGCTGGTGTGTCTGTTATATGGGGTGGTGTAGAACATTTATCTGATGTGTTTGGCTTTATGTAGGATCAGAGGGTCGTGAAAATTAGATTTTTTAGGATAGGAAAAGAGTAAATAGAGATCCAAAAGTGATTAGAGGGTGAATTAAAGGGGTTACATGATGAGTTATTGCAACACGTGGAGTAAAAAATGTTTTTAGCAATGCGATTGTCGAAAGAAGTGACTGCTCGAATGAAGGTAGAAGTTGATTTGAGGGTTTTAGGTGTATTGCAAAAAGAAACGCGCCAGCGGCAGCACAAGGCGTATATGGCATTAAAGGAGCATCTATATCCGTAGCGAGCAAAAGTTGCTACTCGAATAGAACATGAGCACCATATAGACAATGTTATTGATTTTTATGGGGGAGAACTGGCTAGGGTAGATGATGAATTTAGGAATTTTATGACGGAATGTAGGAAGGATTTTGATGTAGAGAACGCCAAGGCTGAGAATATGTAGTTTACCAAAGGTGATGGAGAAATTGTTGGTAAAAAACCCATTCCGAGGCTGAGGGAACTGTCATCAGAAGTGGGTGAGGAGGAGGTCAAAAGTCTGATACCCCGATCGTGGCGTAAACAACATCAGCAGGAGGTGGTGACCTTTACTACTCTAGTAGATGTGCAAGTAACAAATAGAAAGAGTTAGAGAGATAAATGTCAGTCTTCTCATTTCTTGAAGAATCAAAAATAAGGTATTCTTATTTTTCTTTTACCGGCCCTGCATATGTGTTAGATCTTTGTATACTATTGTTGATGATAAATGAAATATGTTTATGATGATGAATAAAATGATGTATTAATATTACTTAGATACCATGTTCTTGATTTAAACTTGTAAACTGCGATATGTAATCTGTTAGTATAATTGAATTATTATAAATGTAAACTGTTATGACAGGTAGAACTGATAGTTATTTAAAGTCAGTCTGACACATTACACGTCCAAAATGGTCAATTGAATGCTGAGCTAAGTTTGTGTAAGGGGGTACTAAAAAGCATTATTGGATTAGAAGAAAGCATGAAGGCGAAGATAACACGAGAACAAAACATAGGAGCTCGATTGTCTGAGGAGCTACATAAGAAAAAGGCGGATCTAGCCATCGGACTAAGAAAAATAGAGGAGTTAAAAGAAATTATAAGTAAGAAAGAGGTTAGATTTACAGCTGGCTTGAGGCAAGCGAGCCAGCAAGGGGTGGAGTTGACATCTGCTCGAGTTCAAATTACAAAATTGTTGGCAGAATTATAGGAGGAAGGTAAAAATGTGAAAGACTTACAATTCCAAGTAAATATGCTTGAAGCGGAGATAACTGATACGCGAGCTCGCGCTTCTAAGTATGAAGTGTTGTGGCTAGTTGCTGATGTTTTTATAAAGAAGATAGAAGATGCCCGTAATAAACATAACAAAAACACAAATAAGGCTTGGAACAAAGTAGTGACTCTAGAGCATACCATACAGGTGTTCAAGTTAAATACCTTAGAGCACCTGGAAGAGAATGCAAAATTGTGTGACGTAAATACAAAGTTAGATGCTGACCTATTGCAGGCGGAGATGCATCTTGATAAGAGGAGGGTAGAATGGGAGAATTGTGAAGTGGGAATTGATGGGCCAATATCTTTGATTTATCAGATGGAAGAGTTCATGACAGTATTAGAGTCTCAGAATTCTGATGTGATGGATAAGATACGACGAGTAGAGAAGCGTAGCGATCATTTGGAAGCTTCATTAAAGGAAACTCAAGGAAAACTTAACGAGCTTATTCTGTCTAAACAGGTGAAGACTAAGGCAGGTGACATGTATGAGAGAGATATGACAACAGTGATTTTATTCTTTGCATAAGAGTTCAAGAGATTGGAAGTAGAAAGTAAATTGGTGTATGATGGTTTAGTTGGCAAAGGTACGCAGTGTGACATGGAGGTAATACGATCGGAGTATCTAGGTCTCATGGTAGCCAAAATTTGAGTTCTGAAACCGAGTATGGTTAGAGATGGAAAGAAAATCATTATAGGGAGAATGCTAGAGTTTATGCCTCAATGGCTGTATAAGGGTTATGCACGTGATGTTGCGGGACCTTCTAATATAGGTGATGATTCGAGTGATAGTTCTAGTGAAGAGTAACGATTATGAGGAGGCACTATGTATACTAACGCATATAGTAGATAAAGTATACAAAAATAGGACTGTCTCAAATAGTGATTTATACTAACCTTTTGATAAACCAACGATACTGTATGAGTTGAATATGTATTGAATAGGATGAACCCGAAGGCTATCGTATAGTAGATGATTGTTGAAGCAACGAACGTAGAGGAGCATAGAAGATTGGTTTGGCTGAAGCCATAAATGATTCGTAATGTGATATGCTATTAATTTGGCCGAAACAATAAACAATTTGTAATGTAATAGGTAATCGGTTTGGCTGAAGCAACAAACGATCTGTAATGTATAGATGATCAGTTTGGCCAAAGCAACAAATGATCTGTAATATAAATAAATGATCAGTTTGGTCGAAGCAACAAACGATCTGTAATGTAATTGGTAATTGGTTTGGCCGAAGCAACAAATGATTTGTAATGTATAGATGATCAGTTTGGCCAAAGCAACAAACGATCTGTAATCTGTATATAAAAGTATTTGTTGGATATATTAGAAAAGTACAATAGCGTAGGGGAATCGAACACAAGTATTTCATTGGTATAAAATTGACGAATGATGAATGTGTTAGATAGAGTACTATATGAAATAGTAAAAAGTACTCAGACGTATGGGGATCAAACATAAATCTTTCATTGATGTAAGACCATCATCCAAGATTATAGATTGATTTATAGAAAAATACACTGTGATAGATTTTTATCTACGATACAACTTCAATCTCCTCATGTTCTAAGGATTAGGGATTCAATCTCCGTGTTCAGTAGCGAGATAGTAAGAACCAAGGCCACTTTTTCTAATAATAACAAAAGAACCTTCCCAATATTCAGACAGTTCCCAATATTTACTTCTTTTCTATGTTTGGGAATTTCTCTTAGGATGAGATCTTTGATTTCAAACTCTCTATGACGAACGCGTTTGTTATAAGATCGGGCTAGAGCTTGGTAGTATCTTCCTAAATTCATGATTGATCTGTCTCTAGTCTCCTCGATCCAATTCATGTTACATGCCAACTAGAATTCATTTTCTTCATCTGTCATGGTATGGTAGCTTATGGGTGATGATATTGAGTGAGGATGATTGCTTCTATTCCATAAGCCAGAAGGAACGGTCTATATCCGGTTGATACTCGGGGTGTTGTTCGATATGCCTATAACACATGTGGTAATTCTTGGACCCAATTTCCTTTTTTATCTGTCAAACACTTTTTGATTCCATCCACGATGGTACGAATAGTGATTTTGGTCTGACCATGTACACAGAAAGCTCAGAGACTCCAATCTCAAGAGCCATATATAGACTGTGAATCATTGCTTCATAGTCGGCTGCATTGTTGGTAACTTTGAAATTAAGCCTGACTGTTTTCTCGATCCTGTCGTTGGAAGGTGTGATAAGCACGATTCTGATTCCTGATCCTACAGGTCCGGAAGATCCATCAGTTAAAATACGTTACCCCTTTCGAGTTATATAGTCTGACTTCTCTTCAAACTTTTCTTCAAATTGTTCCTCATTGGTATCCGTGCTGTCTTCTTCCCAGTTAGGATCTACTGGAAAGTTCGCATGGAAGTCCGCTACTGCTTGACCTTTTTCAGAATGTCGTGGTTCAAAATGGATGTCATGTTTGCCAAGAGTGACCGACCATTATTGTACTCGTCTAGATTTTTCCCGTTTAGATAAGATCTCTCTTAAAGGGTAATTTGTCACTACTCGAACTGAGTGTGCTTAAAAATACTGTCTTAATTTTTGTGATGTGTTTTGCTGATGTGAGAGTTTTGTTGATGAAGTAGACAGGTTTTTCTGTCTTCTCATCAAGTCAAATGAGAACATAACTTAATGATTCGCCGGTAACTGCAAGATATATTATGAGTTCTTCTCCCTCGCTAGGTGTACTCATCACTGGCGGTGAACCCAAATAAAGTTTGAGTTCCTAAAATGCAACTTTACAATTTGTTGTCCACTCGATCTCATGATCCTTTTTAGACTTCTGTTTTGCTATCCCTTCACGTAATAGGTTGAACAACCATCGACATCGATCTGAAGACTTCAAAACAAAATGATTAATTGTGGTAATCTTGCCTACTAACTTTTGTACGTTTTCTTTGTTTTCGAAGAAGGCATAGACAATAGTACGCGAATACGATCTGGATTAGCTTTTATACCTCTCTTACTGATTAAATGTCCCAAGAATTTTATTGACTGAACCCCGAACTGGCATTTTTCAGGGTTGAGCCTCATCTTGTAGAAATGGAGAATTTTAAAGGTAGTAGGTAACTCTGCAATATGGTTCTCCTTTTTAAGACTTTTACATAGCATATCATCAATATAGACTTCCATCATTTTTTCAAGGTGATCTTTGAACTTCTGTGTCATTAAACGCTGATAAGTGGATGAAGCATTCTTGAGACCGAAAGGCATGACCTTATAGCAGTATAAGTCATGTTCTGTAATGAAAGTTGTCTTCTCTTGGTCATCAGGTAGCATAGGTATCTGATTATATCCTGATGCGGCATCCATCATGGACAGGAGTTCGTGTCCCACAGTAGAATCGAGCAGATGGTTTATGATAGGAAGTAGAAAACTATCCTTTGGAGTATGCTTGTTGAGGTTCGTGAAATCCACGCACACCCTGATCTTGCTGTTCTTCTTTGGGACTGCTATAATGTTTGAGATCTATTATGGGTAATTAGCCTTTCTGATAAAGTTAACTTTGATAAGTTTGTCAATCTCTTTATTGACTTCTTCTCGGAGTCTTGGTGCTAAGGTCCTCTGCTTTTGTTTGACAGCTTCGGCCTTACCTTTCAAATTTAGCTTATGGCAGGCCAAATTTGGATCAATGCCTGAGATCTCATGAAGGTCCAAGCGAAGACATCACTGTCGTCTTTAAGGAATTAGATAAGTGCATCTCGTTCTGCCATTGGCAGAAGAGTGCCAACGTATGTTCCTCGCTTTTTCCACTAATTTTGATGTAATCTGTTGTTTCTACGCTTGGCAAATAGTTTTCTGTAGAGTTCGCTGTATAGTTTTCTATAGTATATCATATTGTTTTCTGTAATTGCTATGCGAGCTACAACTCTAAGGATTCTGGAATGATGACGACAAATTTTTCACATGCTCGAGCTAGCTTCTGACTTCCTTTGATCTCATATATGCTGACATTCCATTCAAATCGCAGCGCCAAATGATAGGTGGATGGAATAGCTCGCATATTGTGTAACCAACAACATCCCATTATCCCCAAATAACATAACTTTATATTGATAACATAAAAGACAACGTCAAGTATCACGGGTCCTGTCATGATAAGAAGTATAATCTTTCCTACACGTTCTTCTCTAGATCCGTTGAATCCACATATATCAATGTCATTGAGCTATACCTTGTCGGCCAGTCCCATCAGATCAATTGTGCGTTAAAAAAGTAGTTCGATAGTACTACCAGTATCTATCATTATTGTGTGAAGCACCATATTTCTCATTTTTAACATCATCACCAAAGCATCATGGTGAGGATAGTTGATATGACAAACATCACAGTCGTCAAAAAAAATTCCTGTTCGCTGAGAGCTGGACACGGGAAGTAAACGAGCTTCTTTGTCTTTCATGGATAGGTCGTATCATTGGCTGACCCGTTGCCTTTTTGTTTTGTTCGATTGATTAACAATCTGAGTCTCAACGAAGTGGCTGAAGGATACATGGTATAAATCTTTCCCTCCTGTCGGTTCTTCGGTTTGTATGGCTTCTGTAGGAAGTTTGTAACTCTCGTTCTTGTAATTTTTAACATCCACAATGTATTCATGCATTCGCCCATCTGCAAAGATGTACTCCAACAGTTGCTGTAATGCAAAACAGTGTTCGGTCTCATGATGGCGGACCTTTGGGGTGAATGCAATATGATTTGTTCGTAATGGGTTAGAGATACTGTGCATTACAGAAAAATCTATCCTTCTGAAGTATATATATATATAGGATAAATACTGGCTATGGTTACATTTATCTTGGAAAGACATAGCTTTGGAAAGTTACTCCCCTTTCGAGGTTGTTCGTCGTTAGGTTTTGTCTGTTTCCTGTCTCCTCCCTGATCGACAACACGATTAAAATCCTAGCTGGCTGACTGATCTCGAGTTGTTAATGTTAACTTCTAAGGTTTTTGCCTGCCAGACACTATTCTTTCCAGGTCGATATACCCGTTGTCTTTTTCAATCATGTCTTCCAGAGTTGTTGGCTTATTTAGGATGAGGTACTCCTTCACCCATCCATCAACAAGTAAAGCATTGGCGAAAGCTGAAATAGTGATCTTCTGGTCGAGTCGATCTACTGTTCGAGTTAACTCCAAAAACTTCTTAGTGAATATCTCGAGCTTTTCTCCTGGCATCTGCTTAAGGTTGAAAAGAGAGTATAAATTCTCCTCTTTGTCTTTGTTGTACGAGTAATTTTTAACGAAGAGTTCTCGTAGTTATTTAAAAGTTGTGATGGACCCTTCAGGAGTATGTGGAACCATCGTAAGGGCTCGCCTGATAAGTTGGTCGGAAAGAGTCAGCATAGAATGTGGTTGGACGTGGAATATAGGCCTAGAGCATCTTGGAACTCTTGTACGTGTTCCACTGGATCAGTTCCTTTGTATTTTCAGATCTTTAGAGTATGGAACCCGGTGGGGAGCTCGCCATCCAACAGCTCCTGTGCGATCAGGCTCTTCGGTAATCTATTATGGATTTCTTTAGTCATAGTCTGAGCTTTGAGTAATTCTTTTATTCACCTGTCAACATGTTCCTGAGTCACATATTATCGAGCTGCGATGGTCGGGCGTGTGACGCGTCCTTCTCCAGGATTATGGTCGTCACTCCTCTCACTTAGACGTTCTTTTACTGGGACTCGATCTCTTTGAGGTAGATTTTCAGCCTATCTGACTCCCACTGGGCTGACATCTACTTCTTGGTGGGCCTCTTGGATCGGGATGGGCTCCATTTCTTTTTGATGATGGTTAGATCGAAGCATACATCCTACGTGATTGCCTTTCGGAGGGGGTCATATTATGTCATGAATAGAGATTTATAAACCTTCAGGTTGCACGACTTTATTCTTCTAGGCGGCGACTTGCTGACCCTGTAGAACCTTCAGTACATCCTGTACACTTGCCAGTTGTTGCTCCAAAGCAGCACCCCTTTCTATTTCATAATTAAAAGTGGCCCGCAGATCTGCTAGTGCAGCATTTTCTTCTGCTTGAACTATCAGCATATTCTGACCTAGAGGTGACATTCTGAAAGATGATGATCAACAGTTTCCGAGACAATGGGTTTGAGAACTTTGGTTCCCATAAATGGCGCAAAATGTAATGACCTAATTCTGGGATTTGGACTTAGCCTTTACACCAAATGTGTCTAGAACGCTCAAGAATAGTAAACTATAATCAACAAGATAATTTAGCGTAGAATTTTTTTAAATAGGTTAAAAACTACTACCTATCTTGATGATTTTGAGAAAGAGAAGATAATCTTATTGAGGTTGCTAACTTATTACAATGAGTGCTCTGAGTATATGAAATTTTGGAGTAAGGATTTTTCTGTATAGAATTGTCTGTCACTAATTTGTAGTTCTCTATCCAATATATAGGTATTATAATATGACCGTTTGATGACCATTAAGATTCTTAATGGTGGACTTTACAAAGTATATGTAAGATATTCTTTGACCAGATAGTGTAACGTTCTTACCTCTATTGATGTACAACGGCTCTATTGATGACTGTACACTTGCGTAAATCGAATTGTTGATGCGGAAGTCGAAAGCGATGACTCGAACTGAGGAATATTGAATATTTCTTTAGTAGTGTTTTATGTATGCTGATAAGGTCGAGAATGAAGCTTTGAGTCCGAGATACGAAATAAGCTATTACACTTCTAGTATTAGGAAAAACTCTAAATTTGAGCTGAAAATAATTAATTGATATGGTTTGTCCCTCAAAATTCCTAGAGTGAATTAGATACTATAATCCTATTTTCATATAAACCCATTTATTTGTATATAACGTTGTATATTTTTCCTTCTTTATCTTGTTAGCCATATGAGTTCATGTACAGTTTTGAGCTGAATCTCAAAATAGGGGGAAAAATTATATATGTTTTTTTCCAATCTTTTCACATAGACCCATACCCTCGTTTAACAATGCACCTTACCTCCATGCCTAAATAACACGCTCATCATGCATAAGTTTTATATCTGAAAGATACAACATTGATATCCTATAGATATCATATTGAGACTTGGAACGATGGCAGAATGTATAACCTTGTGGCATCACATCTCAATTCGATCTCTGCACCCTAAACCTTTCAAATTTATATCTCCTCACCTTAATCTCCAAACCATAAGTTTTGTTGAGATATGATCATGGAGTATAGTGGTTATACTCTAATGATCTCCACATTCCTATTGGCACTCTTACATTAACATCATAGAATGTGTGATCTATTCTAAGACCTATGAACTAATAATGTGTCTGCCATAAGCAAAACATAGTACTACAATTCTTTGAAAGAATCACGACTACGGTCGTACATAGTACACTTAAAATAGATGCAGAACTTAGTGAATGTAGTACTTTACTGTGCCAGTAACACACATCGATATGCCTAAAGCATACGGTATTATGCTTAAACACATATACACGTGTCTAGTACGCATACATGCAATATATTAATGCTTGTGCATGGAGCACTAGCCCATACTTTATAAGTATGTTTGTGCCTAAAGCATAATACTATTAGTTTAAATGGTATAGGTCTAAGTTGTGGCTAAAGTCACAACTAAGGATGAGGCAGTATATGTGGTGCCCACCTTCTGTGGAATCCACAAAGAAAGAAATACCACTCAACATAACATTACGTATGAATGTTACTTGGGGTTAATTGTGGTTTACTGTACCCTAGGGCTGTAAATGGATTGGATATAATCCGAATCCGATTCTATTTAAGGATATGGATGCCATTTTTTCCAATCCGAATCTGATCCGATTAAGGAACATCCGAAATAATTTTGGATTGGATTTAGATGGGGATAATGCCTAGTCTAATCCAATAAATATCCAATCCGAAGTTATATATCAATTTATTAATAATTTTTTTACTTTTAATGTTCTAAAACAATTTAAAATATATTATATACAATAAGGAAACAATTTAGATTACATCTAGCTATATGGTTAAGTGGTAGTTAATTCTTTAAACCCATAAAAGGTCATAAGTTTAAGCCTTTGTATAAATATTTTTAGTCATCAAATAAAATTATGGTCGGATTGGATTTTGAATTCGAATTCCCAAACCTAGATTCGGACTGGATCAAATTTGGATTTACCTGCATAAGTTTCAGATCGGATTGAATATGGATCTTACTTCAAGAATTTTGGATCATATTTGGATTGTAGCAGATCCGGTCTGAATCTGATCTATTGAGAGCCCTACCGCACCCCGCACGTTATACATATTATGCTTCCTAGAGTAAGCTAGTTTGAGTATGTGCCCATCGACTTTGAGCTAAACATTGGTACCAGAAGTTGGAGAGACACGTACATCTGGTTGATCTTCGTCTTCTACAGCATCATCCTCGACCTCAGAAGGGAAGATGATTTCATCGTATTTACCAGCCAACCCAAGCGAGATGTTGTTCTCAGATAACCTAAAGTAACGATAAGATTAGATCATATTGTCTCATCCAACCTTAATCGCCTTCACCGTCCTCCCCACTTCTTTTCGACCCTCAATCACCTGGTTCTGAAGCTCCAATCTCACTGCCGCCTCGCCCCATCCGCAACTTTTTCTTTTTCTTTTTCTTTTTCTTTCTCGGCCTCAGCTACCAAACTAGCCAACCATGTTTTAAAGTCTTCATTTTCTTTCTTCAAGGACTTCTCAAATAAAGAATGGGATTCAGCCTTCTAAGAAAGCTCAAGTTGGTCATTTTTTTTCTTTTCAGAAGACATTGAGAAAGAGCCTTTTATCACCATGATCAGCTACCAGAGCTACAAAATTTTGAATACATACTGGTACGAAGAAAACATTACAATTTGGAAAAAGAATCGCTTCATTAGCAACTTGTTCTTAAAAGATCTCTTCAAGCTTCTCTGGATCATTTATAGACAGTTGGAAACAATACTTCTCCAAATCCTTGAACTCGGTCACCACTGCAGACCGAGTCTGATAACTCCCCTCGAGCTTGTGAGTTTTTTGTCTAGTAAGAGATAAATGATCTTCATCGTCCTCCTTTACACTGTCTTTGATAACCTCGACCTTTTGATTCTTGTTCTTCTTTGAGACAAAGACTCCAGCAAGGCCAGGTGTCGGTGAGACCGTCACCCCGCTAACTACTTTTTCTACCTGCTTGTGAACAGATAGCTTTTGGTTCACCTTTTGAAGACGTTAAAACTTTTCTGGCTTCCCTGACAATTGGGGCAGGGGAATATAAGCTGAAATGGTCATAGCCAAGAGCTCGAGACCACCCCCAGTGAGAGAAGAACTCTTTTTGTCTGGATTTTTGTCCTGACCAGCCATAGCTCACCTTTGGTGAACCAGCTGAATCTTTGGGATCTCATAACTAACCCTCTTATCCCTTTGGATTTTCAAGTCATCTAACACTTCTTTTAGTTCGGTCTTCTCTAGACCAATACGGTCAAATAAACATGTATTATCAGGAGTTGCAGTCGCCTAAGGACCTACAACAATAAACGATAAAGAAAAAAGATAAATAAGGAAAACGGTCATACACAATATCCAATCATCATGTTATTGTTATAAGTACTTACTAGGGTTTAAATACTTAAATTTTAGCTCATGTATTGGTTAATCTGAAACCTGCAAACAATTCCCTCTAACCCGAACCATATGATCATTCCACGGTCGACCAGCCGAGTTAAAATAAAAAAAATTGTCTTGGAAGAATTACTATATAGATATCAACTCTGCCTCGATTTCAGATATTTCATTTTACAATACTTCATAACATCTGAGGCAACAAATCTTTTATTTACATCATTCATCCTCCATCTCTCGTTTAAAGTCTCACAAACCTTCATCATTTCATAAGCATTTTCATTCAACTGAGCTGGGCAGCAGTTTAACAGGTTCATGACACCTTTTTAAAAGTTAGTCAGTAGTATTCTTAGCCCGTACACGAGCTGGATAGCATAAAACAAAAGCCCATCACCAGGACCACGCTCAAACAGTCCAGTCCAATACTCCAAAGTGATATCAGCTGGAAGTTTCCTATCCCTCCTAACCTGTTCAAGATTGGGTACTTGATAACATGTCGTTGGACCATTCGTTGGTGTAAATTACCTAAGTTATAAACCCTCTTCTACAATATACTCCCCCCACTCCCCTTTTAACTTCTTCTTGTATCTAAGAAATTCCTTCCCAATATCTACCCCTTCCGAATATACACACGTGTCCAAGGCACTCAATACATTACCCCTACATTCACCTCTAAAACTTCAGACTTGACCTGAGTATATACATATTCCTTAAAAGTGACCTCATGTGGTCCTTTCTAACTATCTACAACTTCCTCCTCTGCATTATTAAACTCCTCGTCTCGTCTAAAGGTAGTCATTTCTTCTGAGCTCGATTCAAATACAAACTTACTCATAATTAAACTTTTAATACGCATATTCGACCTACAAAGCAAAGTATTTATCACTGTTAAACTCCATTTTATCTGCCACACTTATCTCATCAACCTTTGGTTTCTTCTTATTTTAAAGATAGGCATACTCAACAAAAACACAGAAAACCTTACAAATCCATAGCTAACTTGAACAACAAAACCCTAGTTCGCCTCTAACAATTTTTTTTTACCAAAACAGAAATGCTTTTGTACAAATTACCACAATTGTCATCAAAAAGAAATTACAACATTTTTTTTGTAATTCAAATTTTAGGGTTGACATTCAACACATTTGCCCCTATTCCCAAAACCCCAGAACCCCAAAATCAGAATAACACATAACAACAATTTCATACAACATAGAATTACATATACCAAAATTCTAGAATTCCAACCTGAAATTGCAAAACCACAGGCTTCAATTTTCACATAGGGTTTCGGAGGATACCTCTTTTGTCGAAGATCTTTAGAAATGCGTAAACCATAATGTGAATTTTCTCCAAAATTATTGGCAATGTTATCTTTTCTACAGTGTTTTAGTTTCTTCTTTCTAGAATTTGATTTCTTACAAGCAGTTTTTCTCTCTAAATCAGTTGAGTAACCTTTGGGGAAAGAAAGATGAGATTGTATACTCTTTCTTGGGGGACACAACAGTTCTTGAAAACACGTGCTATTTGCCCTTAATTTTTGAAAGGATGCATTTTTCCCCTCTGCCACTCATTACCATCGTCTCCCTTGGGGAAATGTACTCTGTCATCATTATTTCTTTTTAAACCAGCCATTAAAATAATACCTTCCACATCCTCTTTCCCAAAACATTCTAAATACCACACAATTCGTACACCACCTACCTCTCTCACTCTGATACTCACATAACATCTAATACCTACCCATTTTTATAGATATATCGATGTGATATTCATATATGATAACAAATTTTAAATTTCAAATATACAAACCGGATATTTTGGATAAACAACTGTCACATTCAACCATCACACGTGGTCAACATCTGACACAAAAGACGTTATCAAACCAAGTCTACATACTACAGTTCGAAGCATATTGTTCTCCTAGATTGCACAAATCTTCGAGTTAATACATAATACAATTACAACAGAGAAATTCTTTTATTTAGAACGATCCGGCCAAATTTTGACCTTCAAACTTGAGCAACTATATTCACATATAGTTACATTTAAAGCAGCCTGGGTGATTAGGTTGACCACAAGAAATTATTTCTCCATCGGTTGCTCTCTCATCCTCTTCTGCAAGCTTATCCAGTGCGATTTCCCTTATAACACTTTCTCGAGCTCTCGCAAGATCAGACTTCAAAAGACATCGCACTAGAAGTGACAGTCCAGCTCCACACACCTTTCTTCCATGTTAAGACCATCTAATTGCAGTAGCCACTCAGGTAACACCGCGTCATATGGCAGCTGCTAAAAATTCCGTTCATACAGTTCAGCCATTTTGATGGCTAGTTTACCTTCTATTGCATGCTGACGAGTTGGAAACGTGTCCTCACCATGATAGCTGCAATTGCAAAAAAAAAAAAAAAGGAAAATAGATTTTTGGAAATAATATATATTGCATGCCAATCCCAACGCGTGATTACAGGAATGCAATACTATTCGTGAAAGTCGAAACATATATTCCCCATTACTAGATTCCTCAGAAAATGGAGCAAAATATTTGACCAAGGATACAAGTCACCGATATCCAAAAAAACAAAACAACAGTTGAGCTATAAAGTTCTTGTAAAAACTCTGATTCGAGCAAAGTCCCCAACAGTCGAAGTATTACTTGCTTCACTCAAAGCTATACTAGAATGGTTCGTTTATACATGACAGTAAATATTTTATTAAAGACTATGTTTCCAAGTAGTCATCAGACAAGAATAAGCTAGAACAATTCTACTTTTGATAATGATCATCACAGTTAGAATTTCTCAGTGCACATGATAAAGTTCGAAGTGCTAAAAGATGCGGAAATAACATATTGAAGGCAGAAAACAAAAGTAACCTTTTATTCAAACAGTACAGACTACAAACCAATATTTAACCTATTTACAACCTATACAGCTGCACTCGCGAGAACGCTTCTGACCTACAACAAATGCATTGTCTACGTCCTCCATATCACTTTCTACCATACCACGAAGACAATCTTTATGGCCAACCTCAACCAGAATCATGTAGTAAAATTGGTGAAGCCAGAAGTAGTCTTCACTGGTTTATTCTGCCGCAACAACAGTTAAACCCTGAAAGGTAGGCTCCACCGGTATCGGGGGTCAGATCAGCAAGTAATTGTCAGCCAAAATAACAAGTTCTTAATTCATCTAATTTAGCTACAATTCGTGACTCACGTTCTTCATAGTGGATCTGGGACCTTGTTTTTACCATAATTTTTTCAAGTTTTGCTAAGGGACGAAATATATACTAAATCCCTAAACAAAAGAGAAGCTATTTATAAACGAGTTGGACAAATTACAGATTCTATCAATCAAAGAGAGTAAAATTAGTATGTTTAGGAAATCCAATGGTCAAGTCAAACGATTCATTTATGGCAATCAACATTAAATAACTGTAACAAAATTTATCAAGTTCTATACTGCAGTAAGAGTGAAATATCCTCGCTCGAGCTTCTCAACCAAAATCACCCGTGCTTTTAGTTGAGAAGGGGCGATTGTAAGGACTTACTCCCGGTCTCGAACTCATGTATTAAAATTAACCTTTAAAGCGGTGACTCGACCTTATAATCACAAGATAACGTACTACAAGGGGTGGATCATTAAAGAAGCAGTCACAAAGAAGAAAAGTCACTCATGCCGTTATACAACCATTATGAAGATGCTTTATAACTATTTTTGCAACGTTCTTCATTAAAATAAAATAATAGTCATTAAACGGTTAGAATATAAGACCTATAAATAATAGCAGAGAAGAACAGAGAAAGGGGGGATTTTTCTATCTAGAAGTGCTAAACAACATTACTCAGAATATTCGTTGTAGTAAGTATTCACTGAATCAATAAGATCATTGTTTCTAAATCCTTAAGAGAGGTCGTGGTTTTTACCTATTCAAAGTTTTATACGCTAGATCTTGTATTCATTTGTGGTTACTTGTTTATTGTCTAGTATTCTACTCATCTTTGGTATGAGAAACTAAGTTCTAATTCCGAATTTAGGCTCTTACAAAGATGACACACGAATGTTGAGAAAACAACATTTCAGACCCTTCTTGATTAAGAAAAAAGAAGAAGGGCTCCACTTATATGGAGGTAACGGTAGCCATCTTTCATGATTACCTTCATAAGTACGTCGAAGACTGCGTCGCCTGCACCACTATGCTCAAATTTTCTTAAAAGCATCGTTTTGCTCGTTAGTGTCCATTAGCCGACCATTAAATAAGCCAAAATTACAATTTTCAATAATCATTATTTACGGAAAACTAAAAGATATACTTCACTTGTGCTGCTAGGCAAATGCAGCGGAGTTGCATTGCATCATTCTTGCAGCGAACTGAGCTACTTGGGCAATCTCGAACTTGCAGATCACCACACCTGTCTACTCAAAAAGAAATTGTAGTCGGATTGAAAACCTATGTATATCACTTGGCCTTTTCTCTCAAGAAGGATTTTTTCTTCTTTTTCTCTCTCTCTCTCAATCTCAAACCCCCAAATATCTCTCTCTCCAAAATCACAAATTTAGTGCTTCTGAGATTACAAAATACTTATAGATTCAAATGTATGGGACACAAAATCTTCATTGAAACTCAACAAAATCTCAAACCACAATCTCTTGTTGGTCTTTAAATCAAAGGGTAAGATTTGATTTCTTTCTATCTATTTGTTCCCTCAATTCATTGTTGTTTGGTTTCTCAAAGTTGTATCCTTTTGCCTAATTGTAAATAAAACCCAATGTTGCAAACCACTTATAAACCCATGTTAATTTATATGTGAATTGTTCCTTTTAATTATCTGTGGAAACTATAGTTGACACTAAGGGTGTGTTTGGTTCGTGAGAAATGGCGGAAATGATTTCCATGAAATCTAGTTTTCCATGGTTCTCATCAAAACCGTGAAAAATCCATTTTCCATTAACCAGTTTCCATTGTTTGGTTGGCCATGGATTTCCATGGAAAACTTCCTTAAATATGAACAAATGTATATACGTTGACACAAAGCGGTTTTAACAGTCGTGCAAGTCTTTCACAAATAGATTTGCAGTCAAACATGTATTATCCTGCTTGTCAATTTTGAAGGATATATTATTTCAGCAGACAAATTTAACAGCAAAGAACACTTCCATTTACAAAAATAAATATATTAATCATACTTAAAGAGTTACTTCTCTAATTCCTTGGTCTATCTCAAAAAACAATCTCTTGGTCTAGAAAGGCCAAGATGTGGAAGAAAAGAAATACTGATCAACCCAAAAAAAGATGTATCTAGAAGTTGACGAAGTTCACTACTACACAGTGATATTCTAGGACTTGTTGTGGTTAACACCTTCATATTTAGGTTGAAACCACTTCTTTGCATCTTCTTTGGTGACCCTATGTTGGAATCCGACACTGGACTTGCACCTTCAACAACAACCTACACGGTATCCAGGACGCTCAAGAATAATGTAAAAGTCCACTCTGCAAATGCCCATGGATAGGTCGTACCTTGGGATAAATTAGAATTAGTCGTTAAATTCAACGTTTTTAATGCATTCAGGAAAGTAAGACTTACGTTAAGTTTTTGGTGATACAACTAACAAAAAAATGCCAACTTATTGTTTCCCCTTATCGATGAAAATTATAATTTATAACCCGATTCTTTACATTGTGTCCAATAGTGTGCAAGAATTCTGCCATTTGTTCTTCGACACCAACACTCCTAGAGTTTCTTAAAATCTTTTTATCTCTACATAAGGCAACGAGACTGTGAAATGCCCTTTTATTCATTCTTAAAAGGTCATGGCAATTGGAATTCGACCCATAAATGATACTTCTCAAGTACTCTTTCCTTTCATCATCTTGGTTTACATACGACACCCTAATTATATATCTCATTGAATTAATAATGTGCAAAACACTAACAGTTGCTGCAAGTTGCTGCAACAGTCCCTACAACCACAACAATCTTACATTTTTTATCTCGCAAACTCTTTAAATCTATCTATATAAATACCTTAAATCAATAAGTATATACTATATCATGTTATCTAGAATGATATGCATACATATAAATACCAAGCAGACACACCAAGATGTCTAACACAATAAATAACAAAAATACCCGAAATATTACTATTAAGAAATACTCACCTTGCTAAAATTCACAATAGCTGACATTCACCCTTCTATGTAGATAAATCTTGTAGAGTTAACAAAAATAACATCATAACCCAATCAACAAAAGCCAAACTTCAAATTTCACAAACCAACAAAGTAATTTCTTTACATGAATTTAATTCACTCAATTCCCAGATCAAACAATTAAAATGACAATTTAAACTCGTTTCCCATTTAACTAACAATCTTCAACATCAAATCACAATTCATCATGAAATAGTTTAGCCTTTATCTCTACTACACTTAGAAGCAAAGACTGGAGTCCTATATGAATGTGTACCTATACAGCTAATGGGCGTTCAGATCTATATGTTGAAACTTAAAACTGGCATTGCTTTCTTCTTGGGCATTTACTTTGGAAGGATCTATAGCTGAATTTGCTTGGAACACCCAAAACTGCAATGTTCAGTAAGATTCTTATATTAGCTTTCACCTCTACTTTATATCCCCTTTAGATGGAATTAAACTTTAGAGAATTTCCATGTTATGTCTCGATTTTCTCCTATCAGATGGGTAGCTAGGACTCATATATATGAAAGGAAGTGGATTTCAAATACTGATGGTTCCTATACTAACTTCAAACCACAGTTAGAGATATTACTCAAAATATCCATGAGGAATCACTTATTATAGCTTATAGCTCACCAGTAGAATCAATTGGGATAACTCAGTTTATAGCTATTTTATCGGAATGAACTTGATAAAGGAAACATAATATTTCCAGCTAAAAGGGTGAGTTTTATCCTCTAGTTATTTCTAAATGTTGAATACATAAAAGGGGTATGTTGTATTTTGGATTAAAGCATAAACCACTATCGAAAATCAAATTAAGTATATATAAAATGATTATGCTGTATTTTGGATTAAAACATAACCCAATACTGAAAATCAAATAAAGTATACAAAATTACCTTATTGAGAAACCAAAACGCTCTAAAGTCTATCTTACTCTTTATGGTCAGATGGTGTTGAGGATAATCAAACAATCCTCAACACCATCTGCGATTCAAACAATTACGCATATTAACAAAAATTAGTAATCATATGTTGGGCATAGAGGCCTTTATTGGAAATGCAGATAAAAATATAGATTCAATCTGAAATTTTCACCTAAATTGAAGTTTTTATCATCTAACCTGTGTGTAAGAGAAGAGATTCGATCGCGTGAATCATACAACCTTCAATCGAAATTCATGGCTTCAGGTGTTGAGAGAGGGAGAGAAAGAGAGAGATAAACCAAATCAAAGCTCGTTTAACATAGTTGCATAAAAAATCGAGAGTAGGTGATTTGATTCGAGTATAGTCGAGAAGATTTGACAGATAAATCACGATGGTGGAAAACCCAAACTTCCTTAATCAAAGAAAAGAAGGAAGACGCAATTTCCATATTTGCTTCTAATTTTGTAATCGTGGAAAACACAATTTCCACCATTTTTTTTCCATCCCCAACCAAACAAAAGAGAACAAATTTCGTGGAAAACGAGTTCGCCATTTTCGCCGTTTTCCACGAACCTAATGCACACCCTAATGTTTGAGTGCTGACGATACATCATCCCGGGTTAAGTTTATTGTAAGATTTCGTAAAATTCAAAAGCTTGGGAATCCATATTATTATGAGACCACCGTTTTCAATTTCCGTTTGAACATGGATTGCCAACTTATCAGGATAAAGATGGTTTGTTTTATCAACTCAAATAAATATACTTTTTGATAACCCCATTGTGATTAGAACAATTATCATCTCTCCATTATTGCAATAACCCCAAGGCTTGCAGCACCAAGGTTGCCATATGATGCCCCGTAATAGTTCAATTTAATCTCTTCAAACCGCGGGAGAACCCATTTATAGATTCTAATCCTCTGAGGTCTTTAAGGCTTACAAGGAACCCTAATCCTTTTAATTGAACCAAACAAGAATTTGCAGCTGGAAAAAAACTGAATCAAAGGTCTGTTGGTCGTCTCCCCACCGTGTTGCATTTAGGGAGTGTTTTCACGTTAGAGAGTGTTTTAAGGTTGAATCCCTACCCTCATTTTCTGTATTGTTCTATCAAATTCAACAAAAATGAAAACCTAGAGGTCCTGGGAGCAATTCCCACAAATAGCTTCCAACTCAATTTTTTTTTAAAAATATATGTATTCAACAAAAACTCCCACGCCTCTCCATGTTTTAGGGTTGAATCCACTTCTCTTTATCCGCCTTGATCTCTCTTCACAAGTCAATATCTACAATTGGATTCTCCAGGAAAGCCTTTAGAAGCGACCGAGCGATTCAAGATTATGTCTTTTTCTAGCCTTTTAAGCTGTAAATGATGAATTAGCGATTTCTTTTCAACCAGCAAGTAAATTCCTCCCTTTCCCCCAAATTTTTCTTCGACCAAGTGTTTGATTTCGGGCCTTGTAGCCCTAATTGATCAATTATGTGTAGACTCAATTGACAGATGTTATGTTAATTTTCTTTTTAATCGTGTTGTCTTCACTTAGTTTTGATGACTATTTCGTCTTTCACACACCAAATATTTAGATTCTCGTCTATTATCTAGGACTTGGTGGGTTGGGACTGTACAGGATTTTGGAGTTTAAAGCTATATTTTTTATTTATTTATCTTTAGTGTTCTAAAATTTGGGTTTCAGGGTACCCAATGATTTATTTTCATTTTTCTTCACTTGGACAAATTCTCATAGCAATTGGATTCTAGCCACATCTTATATCAACTTACACAAATTGTGATTTTTTTTATCCGACTTGTCGTTGAGGCTGACGATGCTGGTTGGTTTTGCAGGTGAACCTTTCTCCATTTTAGATTGAATGGGTGTTGAGTTCTTTGATCATTCTTTGACAATTGGGAACTACTTGCTCAAAGCTTGAACTTTCAATTCGGCGTACGGTTGTTCCCCACTGTGTTGTGGTATACTAGTATCACTTTGACTTTCTCTCATAACTTGTTTCTTCTCTGCCACTTCTTTCCTCTCTCTCAAACCCCCAAATCTCTGTCCAAAATCACCAAATTAGAGCTTCTGAGATTAAACATGGCGGCAAATACAAGCCAAGTTTATGTGAATGTCATGGAAGACACCATAAGCAAGATCAAGGAAGATTTCTTAGGAATTGGGGTAAAAGAAAGTATCATCAACGAGCTTCACACGGTAATTTCTTGTTTCCAAATCACTGTTATTGATTAAACCTTGATTAAGTTTAGCCCAATTTCAAAAGCCCCAATGAGATCAGACCCTGTTCTTGATTGTTCTGTTGAAGATGTTTCTAGGTTGTTAATCTTGGGTATGTATGTAATCTATTGTTAGTGTATCTAGTGTGGGTTTGGGTCACCAAGTATGTGCCTTGATAGTTGATTATGAGTCTCAGGGTTTTAGGATTTGGTGATTGGGTTTTTTTATGAAATTTTTGGTTGATTTATCTTTGAACTTTTCAGCTCTGGGAGATGAAGATGTTCCAGTGCGGCGCTATCTTATCGACAGACAGGCCTACTGTGCCTAGGGTCGTTGTTGGTGGCAATGGCAGTGGCAATCCTGTTCATGATCTGAATGTACCTTATGATGGCCCTGAGGAGTATGAAACCCCGACAGCCGAGATTCTCTTTCCGCCAGTAATATTTGCTTTACTAGCTCGATTTTAATTGAATTTGTATAGTACTGAATCAATTTGCAGAATTTTGTATTTTGCTATACTGGGTGTTGGATTCATATATTTGTATTTGTGGTATTGTGTGTAGACACCTGTGCAGACTCCCATTCAAACCCCATTGCCAGGAACTGCAGAGAACTCAATGTATCAGATTCAAACACCTAATGATTATCCCTCTTCTGTGCATGATGTTGGTGCGAATGATGTAAAACCTGGAAGGCCTGGTCCCTACATGGTTAGTTCAGTCATTTCTATCTTGTAGTGAATATATAGTACTATTTTATATGGGTTATGCTCCGCTGGCTCTGTATATTGCATTTAATTTTAATATAAAATGATCTTCACACCTTTACTGATCATTGATGTTTAAAATGATCAGACTTCTCTGCCATTGGTGGTTGGGGAATTGATAAGAGAGGGTATAATCAGATGTCAAGAGAGCTTGTTATAGGGTTTTCTTAGAAGATGTGAAATGAAGAAAAGATTGGGGATGTAAAGGACGGCCAAAGTTCTTGTTTTCTAAAAGGGATCGGGGGAGAGAGAGAGATGCGGAGAACTGCTTTTAGGGATTTTTAGGGGAGATAAATCGAGGAAAAAAAATAGGTTTTTCACTTTCTCAAAAAAGAAAAATAGGTGTTGAGAGATGGGCAAAAGTTAAGACGTCAACTTCTTGTTCTGGATATAGGGAGACTGGACATTTAAGTTTTTTAATTATATATTTATGATACCAAATTTTTGGTTATTTTTCAAGATTCATTTGGTCATGTACTGATTGCTGATTTTGTCTCCTTGTTTTGGCAGCAACCACCTTCTCCTTGGATGCACCAAAGACCTTTGGGTGTTGATGTTAATGTTGGTATGTGTCATCGACTTGTTAGTATAAGTTGTTAGGCTTTATTCTCTAAGAATATCGGGGATTCATGGTTACTATAGTGTTATGCAAGTAATAATTTATGAATACATATTGTAGCTTATGTGGAAGGGCGGGATGAGGTGGAAAGAGGTACTGCGAATCATCCAGCGACACAGGTGAGCCTCTTCATGTGAATGATCTAGTTGATTTATCATATAAAGAATTATAGGTCCTTTTTCACAAATTGTTGTGGAAAATCTAATGATATGATTATCTTTGTAGTGTTGGACTTTAGTTATTTTTTTCTCCTTCGTAGTGAATATGTCAATTTTCTTTAATTCTTAAAGATCTAATATTACATGTTTCCAACAGACGTAGACACTGATATTAATTAATGGTCTTACTGTTGGAGTTGATTCCAGGACTTCTTTACGGCCTCTTCTGGAAAACGCAAACGTGAAAATTTGGCTCCACACTTTCATGGGGGTGGATACATACTACCACAACAAGATGGAGCTGGAGATACTCCATTTGATGTTTTCCAGACGGAGGTGCTTCATCTATAGCCTGTTACTTATTTTAATCTCTATAATGTGTTTTGTGATTTTTGATATGGGACTATTATAAGTATTAATGGTGTCCCTGTTTTCTGAAACAAATTTATTAATGACTGCAACTTCAGTAGCATTTTCCAAAGGTCTTTGGGTGCTTTCTTGACACATTGTTTCCCCGTGTTTTTTGACTTAAAGAATTTACATGTCTTGAGCATGGAATATGTTATTTTGCAACTTAAAACTTGATACAACTATGATGATTACCATGAATATAGAATTATTCTTTACAGTTTCGAATGGTGAATAATATATTGTTAACCATGGAACTGAATATATTCTATCTTTAGTTTTATTTATTCGGTATTCTACAACTTGATTTTCTGGACTAATCAGAAATCGAGTGTTAAAACTTAAGCCTACTTATACATAAAGTCCTATTTTGACTATCAATAAAATTATTGAATATCAATAAAATCATACTTTAAAAATCCGCAATGCACACATTAAAAGCCATGACTTGCTATACCAATATGTCAATAACAAACTACGGCTAAGTGTGGAAGTGAAGAAAAACGGTTGTTTTTGCTAATAGTTTAAAGATGAGAATTTTGTTTTTTTGATTTAAAGGTTTTATTAAATATGAAATTAGAGCCACACGCCCCTGGAACTTGGAGATACAACATGAAGATAGATAACGAGGATAGGAGAAAAGAAAATCAAGATCTATATGAAAATGCTGAAATTAATAAAGTATATTAAAGGAGCAAATTAAATTGCAATTGAACAAAGACAGATTTCTCCAGCATATTAGAATTGAGTTTCTTAGTATGTAAAGGCATGCACTTAATAATGATTAAGACTAGGTAACAACGGCACGGATACGGATTTCGGTATTTAGGGTGTCGAAAATGACAAAAAATAGAAAAGTACTTTGGAAATAATGTTGTGTTTGAGCGTCGGACATGTGTTATTTTTTAAAGTAAAGTGTCGTTACCTAGGATTCAGAAAGAGGGATCAGAGAGAGAACTGGCTTCACTACTTTAGGCTATCTATTTAACAAGGGGAGACAATTTTGGGCCTAAGTTTTGGAGTACAAAGGAGTCAAAGTTGATAAACGTAGACATTTTTTTTTTGATAAATTTAAATTTATTGATGAAAAGGTTGTCAGTGTTTACAAACACGAACAAAAAGCACAACAAGAAAAGTAAGCAACTGCTCTAAAACAACAAAACAACAAAGAGAAGAAAAAAAAAACCGACTCAAAAAGCCTCCTTTCACCTAGCCAAAAGGTTGTCAAAGTGTACCTTAGAGTCATATGCCGCTTTGCTCTACCAAAAAACAAATGCTTTAATCATGATAATGGCATCCTCTCTCGATTTTTCCTTTCCTTCAAACAAAAGAACAAAAAGCACAACAAGAAAAAGTGTGCAACTGCTCTAAAACAAGTTAAACAACAAAGAGAAACGAAAAAAAAAAAAAAAAACTCAAGAACCTCCTTCCGCTCAAAAGGTTGTTAAAGAACACTCCAATATGTAGCCGTTTTGCTCCACCAAAAAACAAGCGCTTTAATCATGATAATGACATCCTCTCTCGACTTTGCATTTACTTTAAATTTTCAAGCGTTTCTTTCAATCCAAATGCCCTATATGGTCGCGAAAGTGAGAAACCGCCACATTACTGTTCTCGGCCCAAGAGGTTTGTTGAGCTCCAATTTAATAAATCTTTTAATACTTCCAGCATGAGACCAAGATGAGTTAGTTTCGATAAACAAGTAAATCCAAATGTCTTGGGCGAAAGGATAGTGAAGGAGAAGTGATTTAAGAATTTCCCGTCCCTTTGATTCAGAACAAAAGCTAATAGCCAAAACTTTATGCTTATGCAAGTTGTCAATAGTAAGAGCTTGTTAAGATATATAATCTAAGCAGAGAAGGCAATCTTGACTGGTAATTTGGGAACTCAAATTTTCTTTACGGGAAAGCTACAACTAGCTGTAGCAAGAGTTTTAGATAAGCTTTATAGAGTAATCTTACAATAAATACCCAGTACAATCTATCCAAATTCTCTTATCGTCTCGTCCTCACCTGGATGAGGAAGAAACTTAGCCAATTCGTTGAACATAGAAACCATAATAGCCATCTTGGTCCTTGAAACCAGGGCGGAAGCCTAAGTTCAACAAAACTCTATATGCTCAAGACTCATGCTATCCTAGACAAAAAACTCATGACTATTTGAAATGATACTTTCAACAAAGAATCCAACAACCAACGATTCTCCTAGAACCTCGCCTTATTTCCTGCCCCCTAACCCTCACCTCCTTCCCAAAACTCTCCTAGCATTCATAATCCTTCGTCAAACACCACACCTATAACTAAAGTAGTAAATGTTCCAGATGCGATTGCATATGCAACAAATGCATTGATGCGACCTGGAATCACTTTATATCTCCATTGCAACCCTTAAATAAGACCGGACGCAAATGTGTTGCATTTTGACGTATAATATCATTATTTTCTAATGCAACGGACATGCGAGAAACTAACCAAAACACGATAGAGAACACAAAGAATAAAATATTGTGCGAGAATATGCTAATATTACGCTAAGAATACTATATACACTAAATAATTACTAAATCAACTATACGATTCATTTATAAAAAGTATAAGCTTCTTAAGGTTAATATAGAAGATACGGGAAGCGAGATACTCGATTACCTTATTCAAAGCAAAACCTAAAATATGAAACACCTATATTCCAAAAACTCTTCCAAAACCAACGATATGTTAGTTTGCTACTTGGCATATTTCAATTTTCTAGTTATGGTTTGTTAGTTCTTACTTAGCAACGAGGATTAGAATTTCAAGTTATGTTTATAAGTTATTACTTGGTTTATGTAAATATCTTGGTTATGTTATAGTCCACAGTATTTAGTGGGGTCCCACGGTGGAGTGGGTTGGGCTACCACCGGGTTGTACCCCCTTAGGGTTTGGCTAGGGAGAGAGAGAGACTCATGAGTCTCCACTATAAATATAGGGAAACTCCCTTACTATGTACCTAATAAAGCTTCTTGATATTTGAGTTTTTGGAGCCTTAATAGAATCTTTCTACTTCTCTCTATATTGGCTAAGTATTATAGACGATTACAAATTATTCATTTTCTTTTTGGAATGTCTAAATTTGCTAGTTATGTTTTATTATACTTTTATATGTTTTTCTTAATGAATATATTGCATACGTAGATTTATATGCACTTATATTAGGATTATATGTAATTTTTGCCTATTTTGTCACAATTTTTGAAATGGCTTTGAAATATTAACGTTATCCGCAGTTACAATTTTTCGCTTGTAGTCACATCGTATTGCAGCACGTTAACTACCTTGCGTAATGTCGTAAGATGCGATCGGATATGCAATTTATGCGACTTGGAAAAGTGTCACAGTCCCTTAAATGTGACATAACATAAATGTGTCACGTTTTGTCGCATATAATCGCATTTTCTAATGCAACGCAAATGCGAGAATCCAACTGAAAAATGATGAAAAACACCCAAACGAAATGCGAGTATACGTTAATACTTGGCAAAAAAAGTACCATATACAATAAAAAATTGTTAAATCTAATATATGATATTAATATATAATACAATTTTACCAGAAAATAAATCGTCCTAATAAAATTAAGATAGGAGATACGAGATACTTAATTACCTTATTCAAAGTAAAGCCTAAAAATGAAACACCTACATTCCAAGAACTCACCTGAAACCTACAATATATTATTTTGCTACTTGGAATATTTGAATTTTCTAGTTATTGTTTGTTAGTTTTTAATTGGCAATGAGGATTAGATTTCAAAGTTATGTTTGTTAGATGTTACTTGGTATATGTGATATCTCAGTTATTCATTTCCTTTTTGGAAATGAGGATTAGATGTTACTTGGTATATGTGATATGTCAGTTAGTTTTTAATTGGCAATGAGGATTAGATTTCAAAGTTATGTTTGTTAGATGTTACTTGGTATATGTGATATCTCAGTTATTCATTTCCTTTTTGGATTACCTAAGTTTGTTAGTTATGTTTAATTATACTTTTATATGTTTTATCTGCATATATATTATTAGGATTATATGCAATTTTTGCTTATTGTGTCGCAATATTCGCTACACTTGCGATGGAAATAAAATATCTATTCTCCACCCATTTATGAATTTCTTTTCGACTTAGAATTATTCTCTCTCAAGATCTTCATCCTATAAGTCATGCAGCCAAGACATGTAGCCCGACATTATAATCTAGTTAATGCACCAAGCGAAAAAGTATGAATGATTAGATGTCTGTATTAATAAGCTTAGTATATCAAAACCTCAATAGTTATCATTTTTTTTGGCAATAAATTACTAATAAGTGTAATATCTATGTGAACTATACATTTTGTCATCGCGGCATATCTTGTTGATTTACTAGCAGTAAGTTTAACATTCTACGTGAAATTTGCGGCATATCTCGTGTTGTAACCAAAGAAGATCTAAGAAACGTCATTGACTCTAAACTCTCTCTTATTGAATAATCAAATAACATTAAACCCTAATATCCCAATAACTTGAAATAACAGTGAAGTGAAAACTTACCGAAGGCTTTTATAGAAGTAGGAAGCCTCTAACCCTAATTTTACTACCATTAGGTTTAAACTAAGGAGACCTTCTCCAGTAGTTACCCTCTAACCTATAACATCAAGTTCTAAAAAGAAAAGAAAATAAACGTAGAGAGAGTGGCGTTGACTAAACGTCTTAGAGAGAGACGCCATCTCTCTAGTATACGCACGTGTCATGAGAACCGTGATACATTATCTCGTTGACGTTATTCGAATATATTTTTTCACAAAGCTTAATTAAAAGTGACCAAATAATTCTTTATAAGTGTTGCTGTCTGCGCTAGCAATTTCTAGATTCAGATTTTTTCTCATTGCTTTTTATTTTTATCTTCAAGCCATACCCATATCAAGGAGTTGCAAGTGAAGACTACAACAACATTGTAAATACACCAGCTAGTCACGGTAACTTAGTTAGATGAATACTCGGTCAGATTCTCTGTTGTGCAATATTCCTCTGCCAATTATCATTTTCTTGTGTGACATCTCACTATTGTAAACTCTAACACACTCAGATAGTTGTCTGTTCTCTTCTCATATCTTAGATTTACAAGTAGTTACTCCTACCATTGTCGCACAAAATGAAGGTGGAGATGATGACAGTGACGACGAGCCACTGAATGAAAATGATGATGACGATGAAATTTACGATTTTGATGGTATAGAGGACCCAGCGAATACAGTGGATTTAGTTCTATCTCAGTTTGAGAAGGTAAAATTCTAAATGGATATATATTATAGATTTAGGTATCTGTTTGTGTTATCATTGTTAATAATTTTCATTTGTGATGCTGATCTGGGCAAGTAGGTGAACCGGACCAAGAGCAGGTGGAAATGCACACTGAAGGATGGCATTATAAGGATCAACAATAAGGACATTCTTTTCAGCAAGGTATATGTGGAATCTGACATTCTTTTCTGTTCATTACACTAGATTTTTTTTTTTTTCTCTAGAAACAAGTAAACACATGTCTTACTGGTGTCTATTGTCACAGATGTCACGTGGTCACTTCGAAATATATTCTCTCTTCTTTTCACTAGATTTTTTTTATTGTTCTTAGAATACGAGAGAAAAACAGTTTTCACATGTTCTCTACCTGATTTTGGGATGCCATTTTTAGGGTCGGACTCAGGTAGACATTTTTGTATTTGCATCTATAGAGAAGTGCAAATATATCATGGTGCATGATTTTAAGAGCTCTTACCCAGCTTTTCTCATCATTTTCTGTTCACATGTATATCCTCAGGCTAATGGGGAGTTCGACTTCTGATTTTCTTTGCTAGTGGACTCAAACTTCTTCCACCAACAAATCTTCGATAGCAGTAGGAAGAGCAGTTGCAGAGAGAGGGAGAGCTGCCTCTTTGGATGTTTTCAATTCAATCTAGTGATAGCAGGAGAAGCCATGAGGGTGGATAACTTGACAATTTCAAAAAAACCCAAAAATAAACATGAAAGAAAGATGAAAGCCCTTAGTTATTATGGGGTTTTGCATGGATGGATGGTTGTACATAAGCGAGGAGCCTTTTTGTGGCTATACATGAACGGATTACTAATACCGAGTTCTTTATTTGGTTAAATGTGTAATTTGCATTTACTCTTGCACTCCAAAATTATTTGTTCAATTATGGAAAAACAATCTTGTTTGCTTTTTTGTGCACCTTCTTTCTAGTTTCTACTTTGCGGGATAACTATTGTAAAAAAAAAAAAACTTGCGGGATAACTAGGTTAGCACGTATATTTCAGAGATGGGTTTCAATTGCAGATTATTATCGTTCTTGGTAGTTGTTATGAGTTTCTATATTTGATTTTAATGGCCGTTTTATGTTGGTATTGTGATGTTTGTTTATATGGTTGTCTTTTGTTTTACATCTCTTATTTTCTACACCTGAATGTCTCCTTAACAGTGTTTTAATCCAGGTTTTAAATATCGTTATATATGGCAAAATTTGCACAAAATGACATTACGATCTTGGATAAATCGGTCATGGTTCTAGTGACAACTGTCACTATTTTTTCTCAATAAAGTGAGTGGAGTGTGGAGGCTGGGATTGTAATCCTCAATTCACATTATGCCTCTTAGGAGCTGATAGTAGGATGTATTTGTCATTACACAGGGAATAAGCACGCACTGCATAGTGGGTTTGATCTTTGTCTTATGTGATGAAAAGCAAGTGGGGGTGCAAAGTGCAAAACCTCAAGGACACAGTTATTCAGGATTAAAGGGTTCACGGTTGCAGTACCACTATTGTTGCATTGTTCGAGCTCAAGGATCGCGGAGCGCCTGCTTCTTGGCTTCCCACTTTTGCCCTTTATTTGAGAAATGATTATTTTTTTTGTTCTCCATGATTGAGTTTCTAGACCTTATTGAAGCTTGTTTAGGCTCTCTCTTTCTATCCCAGCTTTTGCTATTTGTAAAGTGTAACACAATTGGTGATCGTGCTCAGGGCCGGCCATACCTCAAGGAACCTTAGGTGCACGCCCAAGTCCCCAGGGGAAATGAAGGCCCCAAAATAGTGTTTAGGATTGATGCAAAAAAATAATTAAAAGAATTGTTCCTTAAACAAATAAAAGTCTAGCTTAACTGGTTTGCAATACTTCATTATGCTTGGTTTTTTTTTAGCCCGCCTAAAGCCCCCAAATGTCTAGGACGGCCTGGTCGTGTTTTTGGACAATACATCTCCGTATTTCACTCAGTCAAAATGCATATCTATTTATTTTTATTTGGATAAGGTGTTTCTCCACTCAAGTGATTTTAGGGTTCCTTATTTGAAGCTAACATTTTGCGGTCAGTCAACTCTTTAATATTCATAAGGTGAAATTTGATCCAAACACGTTATTAAAAACATTAGGTGCAACACTCTAGGACTAATGCCATAGTCCTACAACTCACCATACGGTTAAACTTGATCCAAACGCGTTATATCAGAAGGCAAATGCAGGTGATAATACAACATACATCTTAATTATAATGTCCTTTAAACTTAAACACTAAATGGTGGCCCCATACATTGGGGCGGTAGCCTCTCTCTCCTCTTCTCTGTCTGTTTCTTTCTATATCTCTCTTTCCCTCTGGAAAAAAAACACATCCCAGAAGCTCTTCAAGTCTCATTCTTCTATATCTGCAAATATAGACATCAAATATACTATAAAAAGAAAAAGTACGGAGAAGAAGAAATATTTAATAGTAAAGCGCCAATTCGTTACTTTGTAAACTTACATTTACAGGGTATACAACATCAACAGTATGAAACACTCCAGCTCATTGGGGTTCATCTTTCCAACCTTTGGTAAGCAGATCGTAGTTGATTGATGCAAGCTGGGAAAGATTCTGGACAAAAGATAACAAAAAGTCACAGTAAAGCTAATTGGAAGCATCAAAGGAACCCTAGTTCAATAAAATTTAAGGATATGGACAAATACCTTAAATGAGAAATTACTGAACGAATAATTAACAGATGAGCCAGACTCAAAATCAGAAAGCCCTCCACAGTCATATCCTTGCTTATCATTGTCATTGTCACCCTAAGAAGAAGTTAATTGAACAAGGGTCTAAATAAGTGCAAGCATTGGTTCCTATTATCCGATATTGTGGTGGAATATAATCAAACTAATTTAAGTAGAGTATTTACCAGATCATCTTGACGATAGCTGCAGCTGCTAGTGCCACTCATGCTACCACTGTCACTGAAATCCTCAAATTCGCTAGCTGCATGAACATGAACACGCTCATCGAGTGGATTCCAAGAGTGGCGGCTCGTGAAATAACTTGTATCAAGCGGACTTTCTGATGATGGAACAAATGCAGCCTGGAAATTTTCAGAAGACTTAGCAGTGGCAGTGTGATAGAAATCGGGTCTTTAATTATATAATAGAGTAGACACTGTATAGATTAAAACCTTCTGCCTGGCTAGTGTGTCCCAATTGATATCTTTGAAGAATGCATGTTGTTTCACCTGGAATTTAAGCTCGGATTTCAGATCAATTTACATATCAAACATCAATTGAAAATAATAACAAAAGGTACAGGCATAGATCTATATTGTTACAAAAACTCAATAATCCGGGTTCACCTCTGATGCTCCATTTGCCCCGAGTCTCTGGTTAGGATCTTCTGTCAATAACCTGAAAAATGTAATTCAAAGCATCTCCGAAGTTATTATTAAACATAACTTAAATGAATGGGAGTTTTCTAAGCCCCAGATTAATCTTTGCTTCCTGGAATTGGAGAAGCATAAAGCGTATAATCCCTCACATCACATTGTCCCTGAAACTCATAGCATGGAGAACTTTCCTTTTTCTAGGTGTACATAATCAAGAAAGCCAAGGCACAAGTGCAGTTAAAAGTCGTTGTAAAAAGCTAAAAGTGAAGTTAAACCAAAAGGCACAAGTCGTCCTTTTACTTATACCTTTAGACATTTTTTGTTTTTTGTTTTGATATTACACTTTTTACTGAGCAAAGAGAAAAAAAAAAAAAAAAAAACAAAACTTCTCTTACCCATCAATTAGATCTTCTGCTTCAAAGCTCATTTCCTCAGGTACCCGGGGCCATGGTATTTTACGATTGAGTATATTGTCGAAAATAGACTAGCAACAAAGAAATAAAGTAAAAATGTTATTAAATGCCAATTTCAAGTGGAATATATAGCAAAACGAAGGATTTTTTACACTAAAGAGGTTTTTAAGACTTCAAAGTAGATAAAACTACATCCTTATGTACATGATAGTAGATGAAACTTGAAGCTTGAAATAATTTAAGAGGCGCTCCTGAGATTTCTAAGCTTTTAATAATAGAATAACATAACTCAGTAGATTGCTGGTTAAAGTCTATACATTTTTGGCATGGTACTGTACACGCATGATTAGTATCCTTTGCAGTGAGGTTGTATCATAAGCCAAATATACAAGGCTCCTTTATTGCAACCAAAACTTTTGAGGTCACTAGTTCAGGAGAAGTTTTGGCACCTACTGAACTTGTGGGTGTGGTTTAAAAAGGAGATATTTGAGTCACCCAAGGAATGTGACTGCAAAATGATATCGAATAGGGAACACAATTAACTACACAACGATGTGTCATTACGTCTTTAGGGTGTGGTTGATTCGCTAACTTTCAGTTGGAAATAATATACTTATTAGGCAAATATTGCTTTCCAGTGAATGATTGTATTTTGAAGGGTCGAATTTTTTTCCTACAAACTATCTGGTCAACTTCTCACTTTCCCTTTTTATTTTTTCTAGAAATGTTAACTTTATAAATAAACCGGCCAAGACAAAGCGAGCTGCAAGAGAGATAGAAAGAAACAAAAAAGAGATCAACACGTCTCTCCAACAAGGACCAAGATCTAAAGAACGAAGGAAAACAATTTCAAGTAACCATCCATTCCGTAAGAATATTCCGACAACTCCCTCCCTCCCCCTTCGTTTTATTTCCTCTCCATGTTTGCACCTCGTTCGGAGATATCAATCTTTGACCAACCTTTTCTCCTCTTCAGAATGTCACTTGGATCAAACAAACAAGACCCAACAAATCTCTATTTTGCCTGGATCAAACCGGTCAAAGACCTTAGACTCTATCCTTCTGCTGTTTAGATGAATATTTGGAAAAACTTAATATTTTTTTCAGAAATAGGTTCTTGTAGAAACGTCCATTTCTATGTTGTTAAGCCAAGGGAAATTTTGTGATGGTATGCGTAAATGGAGATCATTAAGCTCATTATATGGATGTTTGGATAGGAATTGCCATTCTGATATGTGGATGAGATAGTTTTCAATGGTGGTGATAAACAGGGAATTGAATTGTTGAAATCGCACTTTTACATGTACCTTATGACCAGAAATACAGGGAATCTAAAATATTTCCTTCCTATGGAAGTTGCTCCAAGTTAGGGCGTAATCTTTCACAGGACAAATATGTATCAAACTTGTTATCTGAAATGGAGATTTTGGAAAATAAACCCTTTGATACTCCAAAGAACGTTAACCAATAGATACAAAAGCACTCCCAATATTTACAAAAGCTCTAAAGAGAGACTTTTAATGGTATTTGATCCAAATTAGCAAGCAAAATACACATGCTCCAACTTGACGAGTGTTCGCATACATGGGATTATTTATTGTGTTGTCATTATAAACCATGTTTTAAATTTTTCTTCGAGTGCATGCATTGTTGTGGTTCGCTGCCATCATAGCGCACCACCCTCCTTGATAAAATTATTGTAGACTTAGAGAAATCTAACAATCTGTTATCCCCACTACACACCCAAAAAAAAACCCACCCTCTCTTCTGACAAGACCTTTCATTTACCATGCTGTAGAGAGGAATCTAAGCTACAAGGGATGATTGCACTACATTAACGGGTTAACCTGTGTTGGGTTATGCTAGTGGATCTTCCCTTACAAGATTATATGGGTGTTTCAAAGAAAGAGTGGAATGGGCAAGCGCTCATTGTATAAATAAAGCATCGTTTTTTTTTTTTGCTTAGACAGTTTGAGATTTCCAGAAGTACCTCCTATCAATTTGTGGCCAGATGAAACAAAATAATTCGGGAAATATAAAGTCTTTTGTCTTGAGCAAGTAAATCTAGTGTATGTGTATGTGCAATTTGTGAGTTTTTTTTAACGCTTTTTTGTGTGGGTGCTTTGCTCCCCATGGTGGTTATCTCTCTTCTTAAGACGTGATATGCTTGGATTAATAAAATTTCATACCAAGATAAAAAGACAGGTAAGTTCTGTACCTTGAATCAGGATTAGCTACCGTTTCAGTATCTACATATCTCACTATATAATTTTCCCTTAATGTTCTAAAGTTTGCTATAAATCTTCATCGTTTTCTAAAGATTTGCTCTAAAAGTCCATAATGTTTTGCTTCAATGTGTTACGAAGACTGTTATAAACAAGGGCAAAAAGCACAATGTGTAGCCTGATTTCAAGCTCTCTTATTTTCCTATCAAAACCTGTCAATTCAATCAATTACCGTCGTTTCCGATATTGACCATGTGCTTCCAAAATTTGGTGTGATTGATTATTTGAGTTTAGCAGTGAAACGTGTGTACTTGCGAAACAAAGTCATGTTTCTTACCAAGATAATAAAGAAGTACAACATGACAGAAGGCTATATACATTCTGATGTGTAAGCCCTAAGACAATTTCACTGCATTGTTTGTGAATGATTTTATCCTATACTTCTGTTGTATCTTATGAAATTTCAAGAAACTTGGTAATACAAATTATACTAGTAACTATCTGCCAAGACCTTCAAACATATGTTTGGGTATCTTTTTATCATTATATTAGAAGTATTCAAATAGAAATGCAATAAACCACAAAATTTTCAGATTTCTATAAACAAGAAGCTTTAGTATCCAAGTACTGACCTGTGGATGCTCTGCATTGAAAGGTGGGATTCCAACAATCAGCTCGAAAAGAATAATGCCGACAGACCACCAATCTGCAGTTGTGCCTGAAGAGTAGAGTACATGTAGATGTTAAAAATAGTGTAAAATGTGATAAAACCAAAGCTACAACCATAAGTATATAGGTTAAAACATTTCTTTGTTCAGTGACAAACAGAAAAAGTTCAATTACCAACCATGTCCCGTTCCTAAGAGTATCTCTGGTGCCAAATAATCGGGTGTACCCACAGCAGATCGCTTTTGCCGTCTTTCCCGCTGATCCAAGTGCTCAGACACAGATAACCGAGGTTCGTCTTCTCCAAGTAAAGGTGTACCTCTGACTGCTGGACCAGATAAATCGTCAGTGCTGTTGATGAGTCCAACCTTTGAAAGCCCAAAATCTGTTAACTGCCCAGAATGAAAGCCAAATGTCTCTAAGATCCATAGTAATGATATTAGTTTAAGCGAAACAAGGTACCAACAGTCTAAGTAATGTAATAGAGACAGCTACGTAAATCCCCCTTCTCATGTCCATTACTTGGCCCAAGTTATGGGGTAAGTTCGCTTTTTTAAGCAGTTCTCTTTATTCATGTACTATTTGATAGATATCCTTTACACCTTCCCAAGAAAAGAGATGTCTAAAGGAATCATTGTGAGCAAGTACAAGCAGTTTAAAGCACATTCATTTTTAAGACTTCGGAAGGCTTTACCATAAGCCTAAATACTTTACCCAATCATAAAGGAACTATTATTAGGTAGTACACCCCTAAATAGAATTAGAAATCACTACTATGAAGGAATCCTTACAATGGACAGATTAGATGTCATGGATGTGTGTCTAGTAGCAAGACTTCATAGCAGACTTCACAAGCTTGGGCTCGGCTATGGGCTTGAGGAAAATAATCTATAACGGTAAGTAAAGGCATAGAGGGAGCTGATCCGTAGACACTCATTTTTGGGGCACTCATCTAGATACTCGTACATTAGGAACACATAAGATGATTTAATAGATTATTTTTTTATGGATATAGACTCATTACCAAAAAGATCATCCTCACAAGCAAACAAATAAACAAACAAGTTATGCCAACCTTCTTATCACCATTAAATATAGATTTGAAGTACAACATATGTACCCATTTTTAGTTGTCAATTTTATCTAAATTTCCTAGTTATACTTTAAGATGTTAAAATGTTAGAATGACCTAATAATTTACAAGTATGATCCCAGAAGCAAAGAGATCATACCTATAAGAAAAAACTTTCTTCAATCATCTTACATGGGTCAAATATATAAGTGTCTAGATGAGTGTTTCAAAGTTGAATGTCCACGGATCCATTCCCATAGATCAATTTATAAATACTTGACTCGGTTGAATCTTTGCTCCGTGCCCATTGAGGAATCTTCAAGAGTCTTTATTTTCATTCAAGGTAGCAGCTTTTGTGTAGAAAGGTAAATGGTAAATAACCATTAGGAGATTCCAAATCTCAAACATGTGAGTGACGGGCAAAGGTCCAAGAAATAGTTGGTCATTTACTTCTTCATTGGGAAGTTAACTTTAGTCTACTGGGACTGGGACTGGTGTTTAGTATATCATCCCTGAAAACAAGAGGGTAAATTATAAAAAAGTGGCCATTGAAGGGCTTGACATATAAGTGGTCTTTTATATTGACGATTTTCTGGATTTTTGTTTGATCGCACTATCTTGAGAAAGGGATGAGGTGTTGAAAAAGGCTAATCACATTTTGGCCTTCACGTTGAAAGGCACTATCTCTTGCACGACTCCATGGCTTCTTGTTTCAATGAATTTGTCCCATTGATCTTCCATCATGGGTTTTCGGATCCCGTCCAATTTTTGCATTTTCCATTTAAATTTATTCTATCTTAGCTATTTCCATAACAAATTTATTCTAACTGGGGGGATTTAAGGAATTAATGAGATTTGGGGGATTTTAGTTATGCTTAACTTTATCCATTGATTTGCATTTCAATTTAAAATTAAGGGAGTAATTTAAGGAGTCGAGAGACTTACAGGATTTTAGTTATGCTTAGCTTCACTTAAGCCTTGTGAAAAAATGAAGCTCCTTAGTTAATTGGATTGATAAGTAATGGAATTTGTCTAAACCCTAGTTTTTTTAATTGACAAACTTAGTTCATATCAACTTTTCTCCTCAAAGTGAACTACAATCCCCTCAAAAATGCCTCCCAAGAATAGCCAACAACCGACAAAGAATAAATTCTCTATATAGAAAGAAGCCTGCTTTCCAAACCTGAATCCAAGACTGCCCCCTTAAGTCCTTAAGTTAAGATTCACAAAGGTCTTTTGAGGGAAATAAAACCCCATACTGCTGGAGATCCGCAGTAGTTAAGTAGGGACAATATCGGTGCGCATAGAGTGGGGTCGTGACAAAATAGTATCAGAGCCGAGAATGACTCGATTTTAAAGGTGGGGGAAACTGTAAACCCCGAGCGGGTATTGGAGAGGCGCCTAGCCCAATATCAATGATGGTTGCAGCAGTGGTTTAGTCCCACATCACTTAAGATCATACCGAGTGTATGATCCTTGAGTTAAGATTCTACTCTACATGTCACCGAGGCTTTTGAGGGAAATAAAACGCCACACTGGTGGAGATCCGCAATGGTTAAGTGGGGACAATATCAGTGCGCATAGAGTGGGGTCGTGACACAAAGTATCAACACCATCTTGCATTGTGGATGAATATCTTAGTGCATTGCATTGCACCCACTTGCAATGCAATTTAAAGATTTTGTTTCCACTGGCAAAAAGCACCAGTAGCACAACATAGCACAACAAGCAGGGTATTGGTGATTTAGGAGTAAACATGGTTGTTTTCCTCTGACTTTAGTAACACCCTTTGGCTGCACTAATTTCTACTTAATGGTGAATATAAACATAAGCAAAGAACTTGTAGGATAAATGAAAAGACAACCACATTTCTCGCATACAATTGCATAATTATTATAAAATATGCTATATTAGATGTAAAATGCAATTTTAGCTAAGAAAGACCAAGTAGCTTATCCAATGTTGAGAGCACACTAACCTTTAAATGACCATCATGCGCAATCAACAAATTATCAGGCTTCAAATCACGATGAACTACACGCAAGGAATGTAAATATTCCAAAGCAAGCACCTACAATGCATTTAGCTTCCAGAACTTATTCAATTCTCATTTTTAAGATTTATACACAACAAGATAAATCCAAATAAAGTAGGTACTTATATAAGCTTGAGCTTTGAGCTTACTATTTCTGCGATGTATACACGAACTATATCTTCATCCAAGCAACCTAAATTTCTCAACAATGAGTATAGATCTCCTCCATTTAAGTACTCCATGACAAGATATAAATTCTCCCGACACGTAAAGGAATAGAAGAATCGGACCTGTACAGTTTGTACTTCGGTTACAAAGGTAAATAGTAGATGTTTATATCAGAATATATGATTTACTTGAGACCTGCTCACCACAAAAGGGTTGCGGACTGAAATCAATATATCACGTTCGGCCAAAATACTCTCCACAGCATTTTTTCGGATCATGTCTGCCTTCTTAAGCACCTGTAGAAATGCCACACATATAAAAGGAACAAATAAATGTCTGAAGAAAACAGGGTTATAATACACAGCTATTGGAAAATAAATAAAAATTTCACATAAACTTCTGCAAGCTATATACACATGCTTCATTCTTTGAGCTATATATGAAACAAAAAAAAAACTTTATGCTGATTACTAGGGTCATTCTTTTTTCTTTTCTTTTTTTTATTTTTTAAGAAGATACCTAACACAGCAACACTGGGATGTATTTTACACCCAAAGATGATTGTTGGTTTTGATCATTGTCTAAAATACTCATCTGAGTTAAGTCCAAATTTGGCTTAGTTTCAAACGTACTATTTCTTCCCTCATTCCAAAAGAGCGATACAACTGAGTTCGTACCACATTTTTTTTGTAAGCAAATTTTCATAACTAAAACCTCAAAGGGGAGGATACCCTCACAAAAGTCCCTGCACTAGGGAGGAGACTCTTATACGTAGGACTCAAGAAAATGAAAAAATACATATCACAACCACTCTTACTCTTAGTTAACAAACAAACGATCGAACAAAAACTACTTGATGAGAGACTCAGACTAGAGCAAGCAAAACCGCACCAACAATCTCAAACTCCCTGCTCAACATGTCCCCCATGCCGGTCATCTCAAGGATACGACGTTCTTCAAGCATGATACCATAATTGGTAATACGGGCACTTTCAAGGCGACAATTGCGCTTTTGACCAGCAAATTGCTGAGAAAACCCTCCGACCCCAATGTAAACCCACGTCTTTTTGAGGGGGCGACTACCCCTCGTAAAGCGTTACTTCTTGCAATGGAAGAAACCATAGCCAATCCCAATGGAGAGGCCACACCTCTGACAGGGAGAGGAAGGAGGTGAGTGACTAGGACACGTCAAACAGTTCGTCAACAAGATTCCTCGCATCCCTTGCCGCTGCACCATCATAATCAAATCACCGAAGTAGTCACAAGA
The DNA here is from genome assembly GCA_014058105.1 of Kingdonia uniflora. Taxonomy (NCBI): domain Eukaryota; kingdom Viridiplantae; phylum Streptophyta; class Magnoliopsida; order Ranunculales; family Circaeasteraceae; genus Kingdonia; species Kingdonia uniflora. The sequence goes on from JACGCM010001726.1 coordinate 6,591,183, forward strand.
CGGATCATCTTGCATGAAACCGTTATTGCCAACATATTTACAAAGCAAAATCAGATTCTGAAAATATATTTTTCCTAGTTTTCTTTGCCGTCTTCTTTGCCTTCTTCTCCATAGGTAAAATAAATTTCATATCAAATCAAGGAGAATGATAAAAATGGAGAAAGGGAAGCCCTTGTTGGGTTCAAAAGAGGAATTAGGGCACACAACCCAAATTATAGCAACCTAATTATATCATCGGATATCAAAGCTCAACCAATTTTTAACCAATAATGAAGGACCAAGCAACCCAATTAGAGAAGAGATCAACCAAAACCAGAACAAAAAACAATTCTATCATCAAGCCCCAAAACTCCACAAGCAACAATTATCACCCAAAAACACAATGAGTCTTCATAAATTGATAAATCGGATCATAAGAAAGACATGCAACAACAAATCAAATCTCATATTTGCAGGAAATCTTCCCGGATTTTTGCTCCATTTTTTTCTGCGAATTCTCAAGGGTACAGCCATGCTTGTTTCTAACTTAAGGTATTAATTGAGTTATGGGCTATATAATAACTCTTACAGACTCCAATGAAATCCTGATTAAACCACACTTTGATAAAGCAAATAGTCTAGTGTTACTTGGTCAAGATGCATGGGAATCTATGGGTGATTTCTTAGGAAATCAGCTAAATTGGTTCGTATGGATGATTTCATAGGAAAACAGTGCATCAAATCCGAATTCTGACTAGCTCGTCCTAGCTTTTGCGAGTCAACTTGGATTGTCTCGGGTTAATTTTTCCTAACATTTAAATTTGTAGCTTACACTAAATGTAAATAAAATTTTCACAATATTTTAAGTTAACAACTAAAAACAACTCGGGGTCGGATCGCCCAATCCAACTCGGAATCGGCCAGCTCATGGAGGGTTTGAACGAGATTGAGGGATGAAGATATAGTGAATTTGCAACTACTTTAGAAAGGATTGCGAGCTGAGCTATCTAGGCATTTCATTTTACAACAATTTTCACTGAGGAAAACTGAAAAAATTACAAGGCAGATTCTCTTCACTCTTTAATCATATCTTGTTCATACAGTTATGTTTGAATTCTCGGTTGCTTACAAACTTAGAGGATAAATTCTTCAAGATATCATGTTTAAATCAAGTATATTGAAATTATGTGTTTACATTGTTTCAATGTTTGGCAATTGGCACAAACTATTTAAGTTCTGAAATCTTTCGAACAAATCACTTTTAAATTGGGTGTTTGTTCAAGATCAAATTGCTTTGTAATAATCTTATTAAAATATGAAAATTATATGTACTTCTATAATGGACCCCCGCCTAGTTGGAATTACATAATCAAATGTGAAATAAAGTTATAATTTCTTCGGGCAACATAGTTAAACTAACTTTTTTATTTGACTCCTTTGATTTCATCATAGTCCAAATGCTAAAGCAAATAACAGATTCAGCCATGCAGTTAACCGGAAAAAAGAAAAAAAAAAACTTATAAATACCTTTATCGCAAAAAGGTCACCAGTGGTTCTCTTCTTTGCCAAGAAGACACGGCCAAAAGCCCCACGACTGATTGGCTTTATAATCTCAAAATCGTCTATAGAGGTACGGTCCTTAGATGATTGGTGAATAGGACTTGTTCTCAAGCTACGGACCACGTCATCTTCCAAAGGGGCATCTTCATCAATTATTGTGGTCATATCACCCTTTTCATCGTCAACTAGCTCGCAAAGTTGCAAATATTTTTCCCTGATGAATAGCAAACTCAGTTTTGAAGCAAAGATAAACTCTAAGATACATGGCAAGTATGAAAAGAGTAATAATTAACTGTTACTACAAAATTGTACTCGCAAAAGAAAAAGGTACAACTCTTCATTTGGTAAAATTAAATCCAACACAACGCTTTATAAAGGTGAAAACATACTTAATCAGTTTCTCTATTCGTGTTCCAAATGTCTCCACGGTAAGAGCGTCTCGCTTCCTGCGATCAACTACAACTCGCAAGTCTTCAAGACAAGTTACTAGAAATGACACAGACCGTTCATCTTCAATGAGTGTGTTTGCTACACATCGGGCAATATCAGCAAGTTCATTCATCTGCATCATCCCAAAATAAAGTTTGTAATGCAGAAACTATCAGAGATTAATCTTAACAAAATAAAATAAAATAAAATAGCAGGACCATTAGTGCTTTATCTCTCTCTCTAGGATTTCTTTTGATTTTTTTTATGAATTATCCTAATTAGGAGAATAATTTGGGTTGTGTGTAAGGTAGACTATAGAAAGACCTACATAAGTTGGAACCTTTATTTGTAATTTACAATGGATGGAGTTAGGGGAAACGTGACAGAGATGGATTTTTATCAGCATATCTAATACCCATTTCTCAGTGCTTGATGATTAAACTCTGGTGGGCTTCCTTTCTAACTCGCAAGGGATTCCGCAAGGTGATCGTTATCCCATTTTTTTGTATATCTTGGACTGGGAAGCTTTGAGCATGTTGACATGTGGAGCGAGAGGCCGTAACCTTATCGGGAGGTTTAAGGTGAGGTTAAGGCGCCAAGGATAAGTCACCAGCAAGATTACTCATGTGGGTTGGAGGTGATGTCAGTGTACTTTTTGGGAAAATAACAATGTTAGATGGCGAGATGGGGTAAACCCATCTGTGTTGTTGGCTTTCAACTGCATCCGGTTTGTATGCCAATTTGGTAAAGAACTAAATGATGTAGATGACAATGTATGTTGAGATATACAGTCCCACATCGGACATTAAAGTCTTGCAACTCAATATTATAAGATCACGGGGCCACTCCTCTCATTGCCAATTGGTTTTGAGATGGAACCTCCACAGTTAGGTAATTTCTTCCACGTGCAACCCTCATGCTCCGGGTAACCCAATTATATTTGCCCGCGTGAGGGGGCATATTGAGATATATAGTCCCGACATCGGGCATTCAAGCCTTGCAACTCAATAATATAAGATCATGGAGCTATTGCAACTCATTGGTTTTGAAATCGACCCCAATCTTAGTATGGTACGGGATCTGAAAACTCTAGACGTCCTTGGGGTGTGGCTTCGGGACTTTATAAAATGACTTACTTAGGCATAGTTGACATGTGGGGAGATACTATGGGATCCCGTTATTTACAGATTTGATAAGAAGATAGAATTGTGAAACAAGGCATTATCTTCTAGAGGGGGACGCATGAAGCTAGTCAAAGAGAATGTTTTCTAGCTTATCTATATGTTTATTTGTCCTTGTTTAATTTTCATGTTGCGGTATCAGTATGACGTGAAAAAGCTAGAACTCCAATTACTAAATTGGGGTCCAAATTGTTTTGAAGAAGATAAAATCTGCATTGCTAAGGAAGTGGTCGAGGAGATTCATTATGTGGGGACACTCATTATGGGCTGATGGGTTGAAGCAAAATATGGGATGAAGGAATTCGTCAAGCTTCCTAGTAGTCCATGCAATACTTATGGGGTGGGGGTATGGAGATCCATAGGTATATACTTGGGACTTTCTCAGTGAGCACATCGAACAACTATTGCAAACATGAAGAAAATTAGTCTTAGACATTATACATGCAGTGATTCGAGGCATCAAGCAATTGTTTTTTCCTTCCCTCTAAAATGAATGTTAAGTTATAAGTGAGATAGGAAGAGTGCCAGGTTCCCTGGTTTAGTGTTAGAGAGCGGGATTTGGTAAGTTGTAACTAACATTTTGAGAGTACGTGAACTTTGAAATGGAGAAAAGATGTAAGTTCTTGCCACTTGCTGGAGGCCAGAAGTACAACCACGAACTATCAATTTGTGATTTTCCTAGTATAGTAGTATATAAAATGTGGAGGATAAATGTTCCATTGAAGATGACTTTCTTTTATTAGGGAGTGCTGCGAGGCCAGACTATGACTAGGTTCACGCTGAGGAGAAGTGACATGAACGCGGATCCATCGTGCTTGCTTTATGGTACCGACTGCAAGCGCATTACTTGTATTCAAATGCTCACTACTTCCATGAGCAAAATCCGCAAATCACTATATTTGAACAAGAAAGAAATACCTGTGGAATGTCTTCGTTCTCTGAATATACGCCCTTTACAGCTAGTAACAAATCTATCTGGCTAAGTCTTGGTGTCCATAATGGAGACCGAGGAGTCATACTACCAGCAGATGATGTTGCCATTCCTTGATCAGTTTTCGGACCTAAACGAGTCTTACATGACATTGAAGGTAGACCCCTTAGGTCATCCATAAAGATAGAGCTATCAGGTTCGGGAAGGCAATCAAGCATGTCTTCCGAGCCTCTACGGGACCAATCACTGAGCTTTGGAGATGGACCATCAGATTCTTCGGTAACACTTGAGTTTGAAACTTTTGTGACATCAGGGCTTCCTACTGCATTGTGCAGAAAGTCCTTCTGTGAGAAGGACTCCATCATCTTTTCAAGAGTTTCGGCTATTCTATTAAGACGATCGTCAACTCTTAACCCTTTCTGGTCGCACCTATCCGCAATTGCACAAATTCGTGAATGATCTTCTACGTGAGAAGTCAGTACCTCCTCTTCACAAATACGACAAAGTATTGAGTGTTCATCGGAAAGAGTCTGCTGATCGCCCCAATACCCCCAAGAAACTTTGTGCTGATGCTTGGAGGGAAGGGGAAAATCCTTGGCAGGAGGAAGCTCTGGAAGCTTAGTAGAAATCATTTCCACATCAGGACTATCTCTCATGTTGTTCAACACTTTATTATCCAATAGTTCATCATTTACTAGAGTAGGTTCCCTCTGGGGTTTTTCAGCAGGAGATGGGAGTTTCTTCCAAGAAGCCATTCTGTTCCTATTGGAAGGTGAATTGCAGCTCTTTGCTGATTCTGCATCTGTAGGTGAAAGAAAATTTGGAGGCTTTATGATGTCCCTTTTCCAATCCAAGCCACGGTGCTCCTGACTATAGAACTTTCTTGCCGACGCTGCCTTTAGACCCCTCGCAGCATTAAAGTTGTTCACATCCTTTACACTAGTGCCTGATGGAGGAACTCGTTTGTCGGCAGAATGCATTACTCTAGATTGTCGAAGTCCAACACCTTGTTCCTCGGACAACCCACTTTCCTTGTGGAACTGCAACAATCGAGTGCATCTAGTCAGGATGAATAGCATCCGGGTATGAAGTTGCTTTAGTATACCCATGGGAAGCTCCTGACGCCGGTCATCCAAATCCTGGACTATGCCCTCACACTGAAGCCAAAACTCTCCAGATGACATAATAGCACAACGCCGTGCCAGAACCAACAAATCTTCAATTGTTTCCAGCCAATCAGGATGAGTTTCTGCATTTTTTTCGAGAATTCCAACAAGATCGCCTGCAAATACAGCTAGATCAGAGTCCACCTCTTCCTTTGCTTTATCAAACTTCGCCCTGATGACAACCAAAACCTCCTGCATAGAATTTATGCCTTTTTAGAAGAACTGTACGTTAAAAGCGTGAGTGCAACATAAGCTAGCTATTAGATACCTCCAAGTTATTAAGGCCTCTTGGCTTCCAAAATGGAAATGGACGTACGCCTTTAGAGTTCAACTCATGGGAAAAACTTTTAATATCGGCAGGAAACCTCTTCCTAGGAGCACTTGTAAGCCGGAGTATGGCCTGAAAACGAGGAGACTCGGACTCCTTGGGAGTTTCACAGTCAAACGGAGGCTACAAGAAAAGAAACATGAAATTCTTACCCACATAATACCAATAAACAAACCAAACTAAAAGTTCATTCAATGTCTTTTACGTGCTCAAAAAATAACATAGTACCTCTGGAGTACTAACATCAGAACTTCTTAAGCATCCAGATAGACCAGATGAAATGTTGCATTGCCCTGAAAAAGTACCTTAAGAAATCAATGGAGTTTCAAATCGTGGAGCTTAAAACACATTATTTTAAAAGGAAGGACAATGTCTAACTAAAGCTATACAGTTTAGCATACATCATAAAGATCTTCTGAGCCATGCCCATGCATGATTTTGCTTTATCTATTCTTACCACTTACAGATCTTATCAACTTGTCGGCTCCTGCAATTTTAACGACGGGAAGTTGTTTACCGCCCCAAGTTTGATTTTGCTTTACCTATTCTTACCACTTACAGATCTTATCAACTTGTCGGCTCCTGCACTTTTAACGACGGGAAGTCAATTTCAGCCTCATTAACGACGGGAAGTTGTTTACCTCTCAATTTCAGCTTCATTAAGCAGAGGTGGTCTTACTGCTGTTTTCTAATATATTTCCCGTTGGTTTAGTAAGAAAATTTGTAAAGAGTAATAAATTAAATAACCAGAAAGCGTCTATTTGCTTGCTAGGAAATCAATTGCTCAGAAGAAATGAATTTCAAAGGATCATTAAAAATGGCAGGTGTCTGTTTCGCTATTTGCAGAGAAAATGATTATCAGTTAGAAGTCAGTTTTCAGAGACTCTTCTAATTCATAAGCGAAGAGGCTTCATTACTAAATAGCAAAAAAAGAAAAAAGAATCATATATAAATGATAAAATAAATATTATTTTGAACCACAAGGGCCTGAAGGTGGAGAATGGAGATACATAGTCCCCTAGGATGCGGCATAAATGCAAAAATAAATGATAAAGCACAATGCTGAAAAATGAGAAGCTCTCACATATACTAAAACACAACCACGAACTCCCAAATATGGTCTCAGTCTCCAAAATTAAGTGTCAAATCCAACAATTATTCACAAAATGTGACAGCCATAATATATAGTTGCACCCGAGTGAAAACGAAGGTCCTTCACCTCCAAAACAATATGTTGCAGATTGTCTTCACATTTTTAAACTCAAGCCAAATGACCCAGAAGAACGGGTATAGAAGTAGTGTTAAAAACCTACTACCATTGCACCAAAAAAACCTAGCCTCAATGATACGGTATTCAATGGAACCCAAGGATCCTAACATTACGCCCCGGTTCAAGGCCAGCGTCCTTGGAGGCCAATCTTTTTCTTTTATGGTGACTATCCCATTTAGCCCATTGGCGATCCCACGGTCATTTTACCAGGTACTCCCTATATAATATTGGCACGGATACTTGTGTTGGTGCTTGTATGGATATGGGGTATCAGACATGGCAAAGACAAAGAAACAAACCATGAGAACATATTGGACACGTGTGTCCGCTCGTCCGAATGTCCGTGTCAGATACGTGTCGACACAGATAATTTTGAAAATATAGTGTGTCCATGTTACATGAGGCACTTCTTTTCTGTAAATGGCAAACCACCAACCCTCGGTCGGTTTCCCTTTTTCCTTTAATGGCGAGCCCCCAACTTATACTTTTTAGTTGGTACCCCTTTCCATAAATGGCAATCCCCCAAACCCTTTTTAGGCCGGTATTTTCTTCTTCTTTTTCAAAAATTCGCACCTACCGGGATTTAAACCCGTGAAGTAATGGTTGGCTCAGATACCAAATGCCAAGACCTTAATACCATCGCATGAAGAAAATGTAGGTGGCAATGGTATGGTATTTAATGGTTATAATACAAGGATCCTAACAAGTAGTTATTGTGTTGTCCTGCCTAACCAGGGTCGGCCCTGGGCATTGGCCCAAGACGCGGCCTAGGGCCCCAGATTTTTAGTGTGAAATTGGGGATTCCAAATCGTAAATTGATAGATAAAAAAGGGCCCCTAAAACAACATAAAAGGAAGTTGCTTTGTGGTTTAAAACGATTGAGCTCATCATAAGGTCAGTGGTTTAAATCCTCACCTTGTTTTTGAATCTCATCATTTTTTTACATGAAAATATGTACTACAAATAAAAATCCAACGGGGGGCCTCATTGTCGAACCTTTCCTTGGGCCCCCTAAACCTCAGGGCTTGCTTGTGCCTCACGCGCAAAACCTCCTCCTCCTTTGCCAAATAGATAGACTCTTTGATATCACCAAAGAAACTTTCATGCTAGCAGAAAATAATGCCAAACTTGGCTCGTCATAGGACAATGAATCAGAAAGTGAAGGTTGTTGCATGGCCGATTGACTCGCCGTAGATTTACACATATAAGAGTACTTTGCATTAATCCTATATATAGCAACTATGGGCTCTATAGCTAGGTCTATGCATTATGGTCCAAGTAAGATAGAAATCATCGAAGGCATTAGAGGTCCGACACCAATGAGGACGAAAAATAAATTTGAGGGTAAGGATCAAACATTGAAAAAATGACTTACTGAGAGACAGAGACATCCTTTCATCGATGACCAGGGGAGGAGCGAGGGGGAATTAGTAGGATCAACTGACCCCACTGACTTCAAAACTTCCACCAGTAAATTTGACAAATAACTACTCTTTTGATACTTAAGCTATCTTGCAAAGCACAATAAAGAACTTCAGCAGTCCTCAAAAGACCAATGCACAAGTATCTCACTTAATCCACAGTTTTGCCATGATTCTTTTTTTTTTGAGGAAATAAAACTTTATTGATAAAGAGAATAACTAAAAAATGATGAGAACCAAACCCCAAGCAAATAGCAGTATCTCTTAATAAAATCCTCGTTCCACTCAGCTCTTAGGTTTTGTTCAAGGCAATCTAAGGCAGAGTATCTGGTTCAAGTCTCGTCTTCACCATATTTAAAATATTTATAAAACATACCAGTTGTTGTGCGTTCACTCGTTAATAGGAGAAATAGCACATTTCCTCAGAAATATCCAATCAAAGTTCCTCAGGGGGGGTCCAACTCTGAACCCCTAGCTGCTGACCTCACCTGGAATAAATTTTTGACTAAGCCCGTCACTACCTGCCATTCTACTGCATTCCCCTTGCATGATACGCTGGATCAAGAGATCAACTTCCTAGAGATTTAGAAGTACTTAGGGATAAAATAAGCTGTGAGGTCATGCACTCTTTTCATCAAGCCAAAGTTTTACTATTCCCTACCACCCACTCCCACAAACAACAAGCCTTGCACAACCCAGCCTCCCAAAATATTACCTTATTTTAGCTACCTAAGTGGATCTTTGAGCATTTGTTAAGTGATAAACCTCTTGGATACCTCTCTGAACTTCACATCGATATGGCTACTTTAATTGGGTGACTCATCCAACCTACAGTTTCTCACCATATTACATAAACAACCACCCTCCATAAAACACCCCTCTCTGCGTCGAATCTCTAGAGCAATTTAGTTTAATATTTTATTCATAACCCAAATTTTCCTAAGCATAAAAGCGCAACACCTTTTTTTACCGAGGCAAACTCCAACATGCTAAATTATTCCGAGTCAAATGATCCCCATCATCATATAACAAAAAATAACTCATAATTACACACCCTAACAGGCATGGTGACATACAGTCCACTCGCATACCTGACAATTACTTCCCTTTCAATGATCCCAACCTTTTTGAATCCATTAGAAGTTCCTTTCAAGTTTCAACCTACAGGGAGCTCTTGGGGAAATCCAAACGTATGGATGGCATATAACCTACTGCAATTGGGCGCCAATGAGTGTTATTTTTTTTTCCCTAAATGAAGAGGTTTTCTTCATTAAAGCCAAAGATTGGAAACACCAACGACTGAAAAAAAAGAAGTTACAATGCAAGGTGAGTGTCAGATCCACACAGATAACAAAGTACAAAAACCGAACACCTTTTTTTTTCGTTTTCTTTTTTTGCAACGCAAGCCGGTTTTATAAAGGGATCCGTAACCTTGAGTTTTCAACCCTTACTGCCTCCAATTGACAACTTTTCTCTCATGACATCCCTGCATCTCGTTTAGTCCTCATAGAAATTGCCTCCGAAATCCTTGTATTTTTATGGATAAAATATGTTGATTAAAAGGCAAAACAGTCTTGAGAAGGCAGTGCACTGAAAATGAAATTACAAACCACTGGCACGTCAAGAGGCCAAATACATAGTTTCCACCAAACCGAAAGAGCCTTTCCTTAACTAGTAACTACGTCGTCCCATCTAGAAACGAATTTCCAAAGTGAATATCTCTCGAGCTCTCAATTAAACTACTCTAATATAGGGGTAGAGCCTGGACTTCCTAAAATGAGAACGGACAAGTTATCCTCACTCCCTTAGTACACTATTGTTCCTCTAATATATGTGGCCCATGTGATCAAGAAGGGGATCTTTTTCCATAAGGCTCTCCGTAAAGAACAAAGCCAACAACATAAGAGTGCAAAAATCATCTTAGGCATAACAACCCCCAACCCCCCCCCCCCCCCCCACCCCCCCCCCCCCCCCCCCTAATATCTGGATCCATCGAGGTACAACGAGAATCCTTCTGTAGCAATGAAGATGTAAGTGATTCACCGTCTCCCCATACCTCTTACACATTTTGCAGACATTCAGTAAGTACCGGTTTCTACCAACAAGATTATCAGAAGTTAGATTTTCCTATGACAGCTGCCCCTTTTAAGAGCACCTTGATTTATGTTTAGGACAATTTATGCAAGTACATGTTTTTCTAATACAACTTTACGATCTGCTCCTGCTAACCAGGGGTGGAGCCAAGAAATTTTGTCAAAGGGAGTCCAAGCCAAGTCAAATGGGAAAAAAAAAAATCAGGTGGTCAAAGAAAGAAAAGGAAACCAGTGGGGTCAGACCCCTCTTTAGCTCCGGCTCGGGTCAGAACCCCAATAGTCTATGCCCCATCAGCCTCATACACAGTCAACTGCAAAAACACTGTTGCAAACACCAAGCAAAACCCCCAACTCAGATTAGTTGAATCCATGTAAAGCAGCACACCATAATCCATCCCCCCCCCCCCCCCCCCCCCCGCTCTCTCAAAAATACAGGCACGTCCAAAGCCCGTGACCATTTCAACAAATCCTCCAAGTGTTCCCAAACTCAGACGGTCCAACCATGAAATTTATGGTGGAGCACATTGGTACATGGTCCAATACTAGACTTGAGAGGCCCTTCTAGTTCATATCTGGAAGGTATTCATTCCAGTAACTGCTCACTATATAATAATGTTAGTACTTGACGCTACTTGAAGAAAGTGGCTTAGTTTGTCACAAATATTTACAGTTGACATTTTGGTTGCAATTTCTAATAACTATTAATTTACATCAACAAACTTTTAGTGGATAAATCCATGATCAACAGTCACCCCAGGAAACTTATTGATCTACAAATGTGGCGCACCCATTAAATGAGCTACATTGTACAAGTAGGTATAATAAGCAAGAGAGAGATCCATACCCATTTGAGAACCTGAAGAAGAATCTCCATTCTGCAAACGAGACCGTAGTTGAACAACTGGACTTTGATCTCTGGACTGCACGCTATCAGTCGACATACTATCAGAATTACTACCCTGATCAACCCAATTATTATGACCACTCAACACATTGTCCTGTACAACCATTTTACTCAAACTCTGTACATCCTTCTTCTTACCAGTCACATTTTTTGCAGAGGACTCTGGCGCATCATTACCAACAGGTCTAGAGAGATTGCTAGAAGCAAGTGATAAACCCTTTTCGCCTCGTAACCCATAGAAGCACTCTTGTGGCAACGGCCCTGATCTCGTCTTTATCCGATTCAAACCCAACGACGACGCCAGTATGGGGGAAACCGAGTGCGACCCATCCTTTACATCGGGCGAAATGGGAGATTTCTTCAGCTTCAAGGATGACGATGACGACGCCTTAGGTAATTCTTTCCCTTTAATTTCATTCTTCTTTGATCCTAAACTACTACTACTACCACTACCACTACCACTACTACTGATCTGTTGAGTCTCATCTTTCGCAACAACAACAACAACAGATTTGACCTTCTTCTTATCGGATCTGATTGAAATTGGAGAACTCGAAGTTGCGGTGGAGGCATCTGATTTAGAGGAATCTGATGATTTTTTAGAGGAGAAGAATCGACCCTTGAACACCATTTTTAGGGTTTGAATTTGAGTAGTAGTAGTTGTAGTTGTAGTTGTTTCAGTTGTGCAGTGATGAGATGAGTCAATAACAGGGACTCACTGAAAAGTTTGTGTTTTGGAGAAATTAATCGGGGGAATAAAGAAATAACTGAATAAACCGCATTACCCTTATTCCCGTATTACATTCATTTTTTTGTTTTTCTCACCCCAAACTAATACAATCTAAATTTCCTTGTTAACAAACAAATGTAATGATCATGGTTTTACCTTCTAATACTTTTAAAAAACTCAATACTCTAAGTAATCCAATGTGTAATGTTCAAAACAAAATAAATAAAGGCCCTTGGATTTCAATCAACCCACATGCACATATAATGTAGGGATAAATATAAGAGAGAGAGAAATATTTACCTAGAAATTCCTCCCTAATGTTTAAATAAATACACCAGATAGCCTACCCATTCCCTATTTGGTCTTCTTACCACCAAACTAAGATTTAAAAAGGTACATTATAACGGTGTAACAGGCAAAGGTTGTACCGTTATAACGGTGTCACGTTATTTTTAGCTAGATGACAATAAAAAAACGTTATAGTGGCCCTTATTTGTGTTGTAACAGTGTTATATTAAAATAATGGTAGTGTTTTTGTTTTCTCTTTATATATTTATTTTTTCTAGTCAATTAAATTCAATATTGTAAGGAGTTGGGTCCAGCCCAAGGTGGGAACCCAACTGGGTTGGGCAGAGGTGGAGTCACGGGTGTTCTATGAGGGTCAGCTGAACCCCCTGGTTGTCAGGAACTTTCCTTTGGTGTAACAATTTTACCCAAACAAATAATAATCACTTAGTGTAATTATTACATATTTGAACTCCCTCAAATTATTGCATAATAATAATATAGCCCAACTGGCTATTACTTTGTATTTTGATGGAGGAGACATGGGTTCAAATCTCATCTCTATCATAATTTTATAGTTCATTTTTTTATATGCTAAAAAAGAAACCTTAATTTATTTTCTTCTTCTAAGGCTCCCTCCCCTAAAAACTCTGGCTCCGCCCCTAGGGTTGGGGTGTCCTACTGGACTCCTAACAAGCTCATAGACCATTAGGGTTTATGGAGAGAGTTTGAGTAAGTATAGATAACCAAAAAGGGTTATCATTTTTGTAATACAAAACCTCTGAGGATATAGAGAGATTTATTCATCAATAAAGATATCTCTACTTTTCTCTCAATATCAACTTGTCTTTGATTAACTGATAGAGTATCTAATATTATCCAACACGTTATCAGTACACCGAGCTAGTGGATCAGAAGAGATAAATAACTCTCTAAATCAGCGTTTTCCTAAAAAAAATTGCGTTGTGGAAAGGTATTTCTTACGTATTTTCGAATTTCTATATAATTTTTGCTTGATCTTGATCTATGATATATGATATCTAGATAAGTATAGAAGGATTATTATTTATTTATTTTCGAATTAAAAAGGCTATTTTAAGTGATTTTTAACCCTTGTAAAAGGTTGTTTTCAAACTAAAATAGTGATCGATATGAACATATTGACGCATTATCAATTTTTGTTGGGTAGCCTATTCCACAATAATCACATCGGTATATGGTAAGTCTCAGGAATATGTCCCAATCGCCAGGAAATTGGTGTGGAAACTAGGCAGTTCACGGCAAAAAAATGACGTATTTAGGTCATGCTGACGTCAGCTAGGTTATTTCTTTTTTCTTTTTTTTAAATATTTATTACGTATTTATGACGTCATCAAATCTATATCCAAATTTGGAAATTAGACTAGATTAGACCTGATCTATTGCAGATATGGCAGTGACACATGGTAATGAGACCTACCCACGCTGATGTGTCAATGACATGTGGCAGGCAGGGTCCACCACGCTGACGTGGCAGTGACACATGGCATACTAACGTGGTATGCCATGGGTACACACGTGGTAGTCTTTTATGATGACACATAGCTTTATTGTTTGGTGACACGTGGCAGTTATTTTTCTGTGACACGTGGTAATCCAAATTTTGGATGCGTGGCAGTCCATAATTGTAACACACTAGGTTATAAGCCCATGCTACGCACAGTTGCTTAAGCTCATTAGGGTAATTACAAATATGATGAAGATAATTAGTTCTTTAGTCCTTTAACCAAATATTAGAGGGGACAATCAATAAAATCTAATATATTTGTAAAAACGCCTAGATTTAGAGAAAATCACAATATGTTGAAGAGATTTTGTTGGAATTTTTCAAAACTTGTACCTCATTTTGAGCCTTGAACCCATGACCTCTTGGTCATCTATTTTATGTGATTCCTAAACTATAGCCTAAAGTTTAGTCCTACATTGTTTATAAACAATAGAGGAACTGAACATATAAGGTAGTGCCCATGTGACATGTGTGTAACATGTGACATAGAGAGAGAGAGTATAGTTGTGTGAGTGTGTAAGGGGATTTTATACCCTATACACACTTGGACTTCTCTCAGGCGGCCCGGTAGGCTGGGCCGGCTCGGGCTCGGACTCGATTTTGGGCTTGGGTTTGGGTTTGGGCTTGGGCTCTTCTGGCTCTCGGGGCCCTTTAGGCTTGGGCTAGGCTCATCCTAATCTTTTTAACAAAAAGTTCATTAGGCTTGGGCTTTGTTTATTTCTTAGTCTTGGTCTTCACTTTTTTTTCTCCACTCCTATAGGAGATCTAATCTCATACGTTTGAATAGAGAGAGAGCAGTTAGACAACCTCTATTTATAAATACAATTCTTCACCACCTTCTAAAAGCACACATAACACCACTCTCCTCTCTGTATTAAAACTCTCTCTCTCTCGATTGTACGGTTACATGAGGGTGCATACTTCATCTTTACGTAGACTTCCGGGATAACTGAAGCTACTGTATACGTTACGCTCGTTGTATCCTGGAAAGAGATCAGATCTTCGTTACCTTACCCGAGGTAGGTTGAAATATTATTTAAAGAGAGTGCGACTCACGCCTCGAGCAATCAATTCTACTGTCTCTCTCTCTTTGTTGTAGACGTTGTACCGGTGTTGTTTCTTTCTTGCTACTACCTGAAACTGCCTTCTTTTGCTGCAATTTGTCGGAGAACAAATTTCCCTTTCTTGCTACTGAAACTGTCGCCTGTACTCGATGCTGTAGAGACTGCTTCCTGCGACTGCACTGCCTGACGCCTGATTGTTGTTGTTCGGAGTACATATGAGATTTAGTTCTTCTACCGGCCTGAAACTACAATCAGTTCTTCTTCCTGTGTTATTGTTTACATCCAACTGCTTGCCCGAAGCTGCTTGTAAACAGTTCTTCCTATTGCTGTTGCTAACGCTACAATACAGTTCTTCCTGCTAATGTTGCTAACGCTACAAAATAGTTCCTCCTGCTACAAAATAGTTCTTCCTGCTAATGTTGCTAATTGCTGATTGTAACAACCAGTTTAGTTCATAGTTTGTTTACCGGAATCTGCCTGTTTACAACTGAGTTGCTATTGTTCATTGCCGGAGAACTTGCCACTATTTACAACTGAGTTGATGTTGTTCATTGCCGGAGTACTTGTTTTGTTGTTGCTGAAAAAACCTTACTTCTATAACATCTTAATGTTACAACTTCAAGAAAGGAAAGCTACATTTATAGGTTCATAAGAATTATCTTTCTACAGATTTACATGTAGAAAACCTTGATTCGAAGAAAATCAAAGCATGTATGTATAACCTCTAGAGGGTTATATTTCTTTTGTATATTCTTAGAATAACTCAAAAGCATAACACGATGAGGATTTTCCCATTGACATGATAATATTAGCTTAACATCAAAGTAAGAAAACAAATAGCGGCAAACATGATTATCCAAGTCCTTGATTGTCAATTATATTTCCCTATGATTTATCTACTCAGCCTACTTGGACCCTCCACCCAAAATCTTCATGTTGTTGGAACAATTATGAGATCTTAAATATTAGATTATACTCTTCGTGAGCAACCTCCATATCTGCCCAATATTTACATCATTTTTGGCTCTCAAAAAGTTAACCATAATATTTCTATACCGTTTCTCTTTCATTTTAATCACACAATAGATTTCTACCGTACAAACAATTGATTCATTTCCTGAGGTCAGCGGAAGATGCCTCCTGGAAGATATTCTTCTCGTAACATTTTTTTTGTCAAAAATCTGTTGACATTTATCACATCTTGAGACTCCATTAGCATTTTATTGTATAAACTTTTGGAACAAAAGCACTCTCTTTAGACTTTCTCTAGCAAAAGAGCAAATTGGGGATTTTGAGCAGTATTTCAGCTGCATCATATGTCCTTAATAAGATTTCGTGTATCTTTTTAGATATAGTTCACCACAAAACCCTGTGTTCTTTCTTTATTAGTCTATCAAAAGATATCATGTTTATTTGTAATAAGTTTTCACTACATGAGGGTATATAAGCAAGAATAGATTTTGATCATAGTTCTGAAGGTCCAATACTATTTGGTGCACTTTTATCAGGAACGGGCCAGTACCAATTCCATAAACATGAAGAGTAGTCAAAATCCAGCTCCCATAAAGCATATTATCTTACTGTGGCTTTGGCTCGAAGTAATGTAAAAATAACTTTATATAATCCATCTCAGTTATCACCTACTGCCTAAGTATTACAATATTATCTCTAGATAGAGTTAAAAAATTCCTTATTGTTATGAAATCATCAAACCATTCCATCAGTTTCTTAGTACAGTATCACCAAAAATGTTGCAACTGTTCCAATGGGAGTTGCACTATCCCCGAGAAAGTGTACCATCAACATTAAAACATTGTTAAATGAAGTGGTCATGGTCATGGAACGTCATCAATATTAATTTCTCCCATTTGCCTTTGATTTTGTGCATGCCATGAACATTTGGGCATGTGGGCACTGGATTGACTTGATCATGGAAACTACGGAGCATTGAATTTTCTAAGAAACCTGGTTTATTTTAAATTACAAAAAGAAATATAAAGACAAAATCATGTGCAAATAAAACTTTTAGCAGAAACCCCTTTAGGGATAGTAACATTGGAACACCTTCACATCTACCTAGAAAGAACCCTTCTTTTTTATGTTTTAAGCATGAGATATCAGTACTCAAATGATGAAATTTTTTGTGAAGGCAAAGCTAGTAAAGATAATTGCTCAGAAAAACCCAGAGTTTGTAATTCATTTACGCCAATGGATTGTGTTTGTAAGTAATTACTTAGAACCCTACCACGCTTATTGAGAAAATATGGCAATAACATTCATACATGCATAAAACTCATAATGGGCAACACTGTAGTTAGTTATTAATAACATGTGAACAATGGGTGTGACGTTTGTTCTCTAAGATAATTATATGGAAATATATATACATCAAAGTTTTAAAGTATAAGAGCATTAGAAGAAAAAAAAATGTAAATGTAAAAGTTTGATTAAAGGCACGAAACATGCTTTGATGGAAATATATCTCCATCGAAGTCTTACAGTAAATGATGCATGATATTGTCGAATGCTCCTTGTTCATACCATTAAGAGAACTAAGAATTAGCTGAAGACCTTCGAAACACTAAATAGTTGGATCTGCCAGGCCATCGTCTACCTATAATTTCCACACACACACACACACAAAACAGACATGATAATTTATGTCGGTTTTGTGCAATAAGTGTTCAATGGCAATTAGTATATTAAAAACTGGAAGAAGTTTTTGGTTTGTAAGTTCGTTGTTTTCATGTTTCCAAACTACCCAGTTACATGCGCATAATAACATCTCCAAGAAGAGTGTCTATCATGACTTCATGAGATCAAAATCATTGTGCCCCACAGTAAGAGTATCCTTAATTCAATCAATGGATAATTAGTACTTCATGAAAAGAATGTTAACTCTGCCGGCTTTTTCAACTTTTTTGTTATGTTTCAGTGTATATTATTACAAAGAAATCTAGAGTTCTTAGAAGGTTTTAGTGTATATTAAATATATGCAGTGCCTTGCGGTTGTTTGAGAGTTACCAATGATTGGTTGCAGTTGATGCACTGGGTTGCGATGCAAACTGCTGCAGTGGATTGAAAATTTCTTAACAAACTATTGCACCAGGTTACAGCCAAATATTGCCTACCCCATCTTATAGTTTTCGTTTTCTAATCGGATTCAAATTCTCTCTCGCACAAATCTCTTTCTTTTCTTCCTCATGATTCATCCCAATCTCCTTATCTCCCACCCCACCCTAAAAATCTCCCTCTCTCTCTCTCTCTCTCTCTCTCTCTCTCTCTCTATTTATATAATTCACACCCTCACAATAATTCAAATTTTTTAGCCAATCAGTTCTTTGCTCGCTGCCTTGTGACATGGTGCGTCGCACCTTGAAATTGCAACTCTTTGCTGGAAGCATCCCATTGCAGTGAACCAAGCACAACCTAAGCTACAAAAATTCACATAGCATGAAGCTTCATTTACAGGAATGCGGTAAAAAAAATCAAGTAAAACTTGCCTAGGAGTATATCATTCATGGTGACTGAAAAATCCTTATCAGTAAAACTTGCCTAATAGTAAAACATTCATGATGTTTGTTCAAACAAGAGTATCCCACAAACGATACTAAGTTTGAGTACCGGGATGGATTAAACTGTACAATGTATTACATGCTAGAAGAAATCCTAGTTGTAGACTGAGGTTCAAGAAAAAGATCATAATCTTTGTTTAGCCTTTTAAATATGTGCAAGGATGCTATTAGCAGCCTTTCTAGAAATAGTAGTCCCATTGTGAACAGCCCGAGATAACGTCCTATACGTCTTCTCCTCTTCATAAATTTCCATCAAATTTTTTGAGTCGTTTGAGCAGATCCGATCAAGTGTCGTTATACAATTTTCGACAATAGCCTTATCAGTGCTACCTCTTAAGCCATTCAACAAAACTCGAACTCCATCAAAACATTTTATCTGCTTAACAACATCCGCATACATAAATAAGATACAAAGGCCATCCCACAACTCATAAATGCATGCTCCATGATCAGAAACCTTCTTCAAAATCACTTTTACTGCCCCATCTTTGATCGTCTTTAGTCTGTTCTTATTGATCATACACAGTTTAAAGATTGTTCTAATGGCATACGTCATGGCTGTAATATCGTCCCCAACTTCTATGATATGTAAAAGGGCTTTGAGACCGCCAGAGTCCCCAATAATGACCCCGTTCAGGCTAAATGTTGATAAGTTGAAAAGGATATTTGCAACAGTAACCTTTGTCTTTGCATTTCTGGTATCCAATGCCTTAATAACTGAAGGTATAACATCTGGGTTATTCGCAAACGCTTTAATATTTTCGTCATGAGTTAGGATGTTTAAGACTGTTGCAGTAATATCTTCTTGGAGTTACGGGTCAGTCTCATCCCCATCCAACACTTTGCATGAACTTAGCAAGACAGAAATGGTAAGTTCTTCCTTGGCAAAATGAGCACAAAATTGAGGCAAGTCCAGGGTCAATTCGCATCTCTTTTGTGGCTTGTTTATGCTTAGAAATTCCAGATTTTTTGAGCCTGAGCATCAAATCATCAAATTGTTGCCTCTCATTTTTCGATAGAGGGCATATCTAAGAGCCTGTATCTAGGCATGGTTGAATATTTTGCCGCTTGAACCTCTGTGTATCAACCAAACATATCAAGTTGTTAATTATCACACTTTACCCTCCCAACTAAATGCCTCATTTTATGAATGTTAATCGTCACACCATCTGAGACAAAATACATAACCCAGGTACAAAGGAAGGCTAATATATTTATTGAAAAATATAAGAAAATGGGAGTTATTGATGTAAGAATATATCAGCCAAATAAAATAACATATATGGAATTGAATAGCTAGCAAACTCCACTAATCTCGGAAGGGTGAAATGAAAAAGAATAAAAAAGCATATATGATCATGCAACTTTTTTGTTATAAAGATAAATGGTGAAATGAAAAGAATAGAAACTAAGAAATAGCAACATTTTTGTTACAAATTTGATTTGCATCAATGAGATTGTGTGTGTGTGTGTGTGTATGCGTGTGAGGGAACCTGATCATGCAAATGGAAGTTTCCATGCAAGAGCTTCATGGATTTTTATAGATGGGAAATTGATGATTTCTAGGTTTAAAAATAATAAGTACGTTTCAGGAGTTTCAGTTTTAGTGTAAAGAAGTTAAATTATGGATATGATCATGGTGTTTATGAAGATTTAAATGCATTAATAAACTTTATCAAGGCATTAATCAGTCTTTGGCAGTTGGAAGAAGAAATGGCTTTTTCAATCACTTTTGACCTAAATAGTAAATGTACTATTCAATAAGTATAAAAGACATAAAACAGTTAGCCATGAACTACCATGATAGCGATGTTTGGTGCACCGACAAAAATATGTTCTCTTTCTGGCTGAATTTTGCAAGCATATGAAAAAAGGCATCAAATTCGACCGGGGGTTCTTCATTTCTTTCTTGGTATGCAATGTTTCACAGGTTATTGATATTTTTTAGATTTTGGCCTTATAGTACTACTCCCCAATCTTGGACTCTTTGTGGAGGTTTTGGTTCCTTATTGATTTCTTCATGGTCTGTATCATTAGCCCATGCCAAGAACTTATCCTAAATAAACTCGGATGAATGGCGTTTAGTTCTAAAGTCGGTACTGCTCCACAAACAAAACTACGGGAATAACGCCCCATAGATAAACCTCCTGAAACCATTGTGGAACCTAAATCTCCATAAGGAGGCCATGTTCTGAAAATGTTACCAGGGATTTGGAAAACATTCCAATCACATAAAAGTAACTCATTAGGAATAATCGATGGAAACTAAACAATGGTTTTCTTGGTTAATTATAGTATGAGAGCTGCACGAATTTCACTCCCGGAACTAAAGCTAAGATCTTGGACTGATGTTGCCCATAGACCACAAAATATTTTATTGAAGAACATTGATGTTTTAGTAGCATTTCTAACATTAGTTCATTTCAGAAGTATTAAAAACTGTACCTTAATCTCGATATCTTAATCTGAGAGAATTCCAATGTCGCAAATTTCTCTTCTTCAGGCGTCATCATCTTTGTCTCCTTAATAGCAAGAATTCTACAATTAAACTCATTTCTTACACTACTTTCAACCATTGCCATCCTGTATATAACAAAGGCAAAAAAAAATCTAAGTATGGGAAATATGGGGGCGCTAAAAATAAGCATCACATTATTGATAGAAGGAGATGGTAGCAAACTTAATATTTGGAATCATTTATGGTTAGGTAATGTTTAAGCAATGAACAATCAAATGGACTTTGGGTAATATGAGAGGAAAACAATTTTGGTTTGGATCCTCTAACAAAACTGAAATGAGCATAACTCATAGCAAGTTCAATGTATCAAGGAAATAAAGCATGTAGAGCTACAAAAAATACCAAAGCATTGTAAGAACCAAATTAAACTAAATATACCCCATTGACATATTACTTCTTGAACCAACTTTAAATGCTCGAGGCACCCAAAGCGAATCAGGACCCCTCTAAATATAATCCATAATTCAACAACAGCCAAAAAAATTAGAAAAATCAATTAACCAAACATCAAAATATCTAATACCCATTACCCGATATAATTTAGCAATCAAAATGATCATAAATTAGGTACCAAAGATCAAAACATCAGATTCCCATGAGTTATTGTTAGATTATATCAATATGTATGGTCATAAAACCTAATTTTACATGATTTAGTGAGATGGGATCCCCCAAATGAGATTGGATCCCCCAAATTACATCAATTAAACTCCAAATTAAGAGAAATCAAGAACTTATGCATTTTCAATTGCCACCAACGAAGAACTTTCTGCCCATTTTGGAGAGGAGATTTTGGATCAAAAGAGCGTTGAAATTAAGAAAAAATTTAGAGTTGTTGGTTGTTTTAGTGTACCCCCAAATCAGAGTAAATCAAAGGAATTTTAATAGAACGTAAAGCTTTGCACCTTTGTTGTGAGAGAGAGAGACAATGAGATCACAGGATTCTAAAGAGTAAAGGTTTCAGTTGCTAGAGAGAGAGAAAGAGCGTTGGTTTTGTTCGGGGTTTTTTTTTTTTTTTTTGGTTTGGGAGAAGAAAGTGTCGGGGAAGAGAAGTTTAGTGTCGGAATTAGTTTGTTTACCTTTTGGGCTAAAGACTTGAAATCCCAAAATTGCCTCTCCATGTGCAATTCTCAAGGAACTCAAAGCGAATCAGGACCCCTCTTTGTCTCCAGACATAAGGGCAAACTTGTTATTTATCAACGAACACGTCATCTTGTCCCAGTCAGATCTGGCATGCCCACGTAGGACAATCGTTGAGATTTATAATA
The DNA here is from genome assembly GCA_014058105.1 of Kingdonia uniflora. NCBI lineage: Eukaryota > Viridiplantae > Streptophyta > Magnoliopsida > Ranunculales > Circaeasteraceae > Kingdonia > Kingdonia uniflora. The sequence continues at coordinate 6,613,431 of JACGCM010001726.1, forward strand.
TATATGACAAATGTTTGACTTGGTCAAACCGGTCCAGGCCTTGACCTAGACCAAGCCAGACTGGTCAATGACCGATTTAGACACTAAATTGGCTCTAGAAAGCTCAATTTTTTTGTCAAATTGAGTCATTTTTTTGAAAAATTCCTATTGATTGGACCTACCCCATGGGGGACCCATTTTTAGTTTTTTTATGAAAAATATTTTTTAATTTTTTTTAGGAACGGATACCTTGTATAGAAAAATTGACTTACTTATATGTGATATAAGTAAATTGATTAATACCTATTTAAATATCTTACGATAGCTAATATGAAATTAATAGTATGCCCCTAGGATACTAATTATCCTGACCAGAGATTAAAGATAATACAGAAACCAAGACTAATTTAGATACGACTGGGAGTCATATCTTAATCACAATTAAATGTGAAAGATAAATAATTAGAGATCAATTAGGAATTGATTTTGTCTTATTTCTAAAAACTTGGTGTCTGAAGAGCCAATTTTATGTATCTAGGTACAATTAGATGCTACATGATAATATTTAGAGGTATATAAGCACTGATAGCAACCTATAATACCCTAAAATATTAGTTCAAAGACATGCATAATCTATATATCTTATGAACCTAACAAACTTCGGGGTGAGACCACTTGTCAGCTAATTATCTAATACCTCTCATATACGTAGCAAATAAGGTTATTTTGCTAGAATATATAAACATTATAAAACCTTAGGGCTTAAAATACCCGAGTTGTCAGAACAAGGAACGCACACATCTAGTGGTTTTTGAATAACAATTTTGGCTAAGATTCTTTAAAATGTACATCTAAGATTAAGATCGTCATTTTACTGGGTTGAGTTAGGATTTTATTATTAGAAAAGAACTTCATGAGTTTTAGAATATGAACAAGGTTCAACTATGAAATAATTAGGAATCATTTATTTTTTGTCATTCTAAGTATTATTATTTTTCTATAATGTATTTGAAATGTTTATCAAGAATTATTACTAATTACGATCTATATTTTGCATAACAGATGTTTGCGAAACTCAAGAATGTTGAATTTTATCTATTGCTGCTTACTAGAGCCAATTACCTCACTTAGTGCATTGATGCTAACTTGTTCTTAAAGTTTCTAGGTCTACAGAAGACTATCGTCATTGGCAACAATAAAGATCCCATCGATAAAGCAAAGGCTTTGTATATCCTTAGTCATTATATTCAAGATGACCTAAAGACTAAATACCTCAACAAGGTTGAGCCAGCTGACTTATGGGCAAGCATAAAGAGGCGTTATGGTCAACAAAAGACTATTATGTTCCCAAAAGTAATGTATTAATGGAACAACCTTCTATTCTAAGATTTCATAACTGTATCTGATTATAACTCAGTAGTCCACAAAATCACTTCTACACTTGAGCTGTGTGAGAAAAAAGTCACTAATCTAAAATAGTAGAGAAGTCTCTATTAACTTTCTATGCTAACAATATTGTGCTTCAGAGGCAATATCGGTGAGAGAACATTGCGACTCACGAAGTCTTGATTCAGGCACTGCTCTTCTCTGAGCATAACGATAAACTTTTAATGAAGAATCATTCAATGCGGCCTTCTGGTAGTACGTCATTGCCCGCATTACATAATATTTTGTTTTGAGGAAACAACTATGAAAGTCAGGGGCGCAAATATGGAAATGACAGTGGAGGATACAAGAGAAATAAGAAGGGTAGGAACCAGAAACCCATTGGTTCTAGGAAAGGTAAATGATTTCAGAAATTTGGCAAACTAGGAAATATGAAGTAGGGCAGAGCAGAAAACCGATAGAACTGAAAATTGAACCATTTTTTTGGTTTGGTTTGGTTTTCGGGTCCATGCGGTTCGGTTTCAGTTTCTAAAATTGAAAACTGATCAAATTCGGTTCAGTTTCGGTTCGACGATGATCATGGGGTGAGAATCTGCAGTACTACACAGGTACTGAGTACCTCTCTGGTGCCATTCTTGGTGGCGCCGAAGGGTCTTTTGAAGGTTTCAAAGCAGCCGAGAAAGGCGATTCGATGAAAGTAAGATTGAATTGAATTTTGAATTCTGGTGGGCAAGCTGGGAGAAGATTTTGGAATAATTAATATTCCCCATTGTAACTAGAAACTGAGTAGGAGCTCGGTGTCACCCATCTATGTGCATTTAGATGTTCCGTACATGTGTCAATTACACCACCACAACGTACGAAGATGGGCCCCCAATGTCGGCTCGGTATTTATGTGGGTTACAATTCACCATCTATCATTCGATACTTGAAACCCACTATAAGCGATGTATTTACAGTGAGATTTGTAGATTGTCACTTTGATGAGACAATATTCCCAGCATTGGGGGGAGATTTGACAGTCAATGCGAGGATATTTCCAAGATTAGTTAGAAAATACCATCATTGTCTCATTCAGATCCCCTAACCAATCACGGTGACAAGGAAGTACAGCAGATTCTATACTTACAACAGAATGCTAATGAATTGTCAGATGTATTCAACGATACTGAAGTAACCAAGGTGCACGTACCTGCAAGTAATGCACCTACACGACTGGATGTTCAGATAACTGGTGTACAACTCACTTATAAATCCAATCCGCGCGTCACGAGAGGATGCCCCACTGCAAAGAAGGATGCTGAGCCGAGGGCTAAGAAATAGTATGCGGGAAAAGAAAAAACTAATGGTGTAGTCGGTTTATCGGGGATGGAACCTTCCACAGACAGGGCTATTGTAGCTACGTATCCACATGAAGCAATAGGAGACAAGTCCGGCGAGGTACATGTACATAATAATCAAGAGATTTCGATTAACTTTGTTTCTAATGGCACCATATGGGATCGTTCAGAAGTAGTAGTCGACAAAGTATTTACTTTCGCTACTGCGCTTACCATCGAGGATGATGATCCAGAGCCACTCACTATAGACAAATGTAAAAATTGTACAAATTGGCCAGAGTGGGAGGCTACAATCAATACGAAGCTCAGCTCATTAGCTAAGCGCAAAGTGTTTCGACCAATAGTCCCTAGGCAAGATGTCATCAGGCCTATCAGTTCTAAATGGGTATTTGTACGGAAATGTAATAAACTTGGAAATATAGTAAGGTATAAGGCAAGACTAGTTGCCCACGGCTTTTCTCAAAGACCTGGCATCGATTACGATGAAACCTACTCTCCAATCATGGACGCTATAGTATTTCGTTACTTGATCAGTTTGTCTATCATTGAGAATGAGCTTGACATGCGTCTTATGGATGTAGTTACTGCATATCTATATGGGAAATTTGATGCATAGATCTACATGAAGCTACCAGACGGGTTTACGCTTTCAGAAGCGATAATGTCAGGCTTACGGGGTGCCTACGTAATAAAATTGGATAAGTAATTGTATGGTCTAAAATAATCAAGGCTCATGTGGCATAACAGGCTGACTGAATATTTAAAAGTCGAGGGTTTTGTAAATAGCCTTGTTTGCCCTTGCGTTTTCATCAAGAAAACAAATACGGGTTTCACCATCATTACAATTTTTGTAGACAATTTGAATATCATCGGAACTCCGGGGGATATCGCGAATGCTGCCGAAAACCTTGGGAAGAAATTTGAAATAAAAGACCTTGGGAAGACCAAATTTTATATCGGTTTGCAGATCAAACATCTTGGTCGTGACATAATCGTACATTATGCGACGTAAACCGAAGGAATCATAAAATGTTTTGGTATGGATACGGCACATAATTCCAAGACACCTATGCATGTCCGTTCATTGGATGTGAACAAGGACATTTATCATCCTCCAGAAGAGGGGGGAAAACTCTTAGGGCTTGAGATGCCATATCTAAGAGTTATCGGTGCTTTACTATACTTAAGAGGGTGCACTCAGCCTAATATCTCATTTACAGTAAATTGCTTGGCACGCCATAGTTCTATACCTACCCAAAGGCATTGAAATGGGATCAATCACATTCTGAGATGTCTCATCGGCATGAAAGATTGGGGTTTGTTAAATCCAAAAATTGGTAAATGAGAAATTATAGGATACGTCGATGCAGGATATTTATCAGGTCTACTTAAAGGCCGATCACAATTGGGTTATATGTTATTATATAGAGATATAACGATTTCATGGAGATTGATGAAGCAGATGATGGTTGTTATATCCTCGAACCACGCAGAGATTCTTGTACTTTATGAAGCTAGTAGAGAATGTTTTTAATTACGGTCCATGATTAATCACATTAATAGAAGTTACGGTCTAAGTTCTATCCAAGATAAACTGATGATTCTTTATGAAAACAACACAGCTTGTATCATTCAAGTCAAAGGTGGGTTTATTAAAGGTTTGCTAGGCAGAGGTTTTAATGAGATAAGTCGTCCTGGCATGGAATACCCCAAGGGGGAGTGTTAGGAGTTACGTCCAGCCGAAGGTGGGAACCCAATTAGGTTGGGGTGTCCTACTAGACTCCTAACAATCCCATAGACCATTAGGGTTTATGGAGAGAGTTCGAGTAAGTATAGATAACCAAAAAGGGTTATCCTTTTTGTAACCCAGAACCTCTGATGATACAGAGAGATTTATTCATTAATAAAGATATTTATACTCTTCTCTCAATATCAACTTGTCTTTGATGAACTGATAGAGTATCCAATATTATCCAACAAATATTTGGCTTACTCTAATATTTATTATTAAGATCGTGGTTCTATAAGAAATGTAATATTTAAGATTCCAATCTCTTCTGCTTGAATTGGTTTTCGCCCGTGTGAGTACGGGCTCATTACTACTAGTAAATATTAATTTTCAATTATAATAACTGTTATAAACGTTATTTTACAATTTACACCGTTATAGATGATATTTTATATATTTAAAAGGATAATAAAGGAAAAACCAAAGTATTTATATTGAAGTTATTACTTATTACAACATTAAAACAACACACCACACCGAAACATTTTACACTAAAACATTAAACATCACACTAAAGCATTAAAAATTACATAACATCAAACGAAAAATAATTATTTTAGAATGTGATATTGCATTCGCTGGTAAATTGAGTCAAACTTATTGGTATCAAATTCAAAGTAGTTTGATGGTTGGTTATACTCTAGATTGATCCGGCTAAAATCAAAATCAAAATACGCCTCAGGCAACAGCTCTATTAGTGTTTGATACATAGGTTCTTGTGACTAATTTTATGGGAAATCTGTGTCAATAACAGAAGTAGAGTACCTCCTTTGCTCATTGACCTCTGAGTCTTCAGCTAATAATTCTCTTTCGAGCTCTTCTGACCATTCTTCATGTGTTGGCAAGAAAGGCTCATCGTCATCTCTAGCAATCCATTTACATAATGGATCTTCTAATAAAATAACATACACACTTATGGGGTCTACACGATAACGTTGATGTCTATCTTTCCTTCTTCTTTCAAACTGAACATTGTATTAAACAAAGACCAGATCATTGAGTTTCTTTGAAAGTAATCAATTTTTAATCTTTATGTGGATCCTGTCAAAGGTACTCCAGTTCCTTATACATCCCGATGAAGTATATGTTTGACTTAGAATTCTTACAGCCAACTTTTGAAGTTGAGGCAACTCCACTTTATATGAATTTCACCAATCAACTAATGGCTCAAAGTTCTGCTATAAAAGGAATGATAAGTAAATATCCTAATCTTAGGGTAAATAATTTAAAAACTCACCAGGATTTCTTTGTTGAGCTGTTATGTGTGCAACTTCTTACCCCACGCAACCTGGCTTGAAAAAAGCTTTCATATCTATGTTAAATAAGAAATATTATATTATATTAATTAAATAGTAATATCATGCATGTATAATTTTGTGTAATGGACTTTAATTTGAATACCTTTAACATTACTTATGCCTGCTCGAGTAGGGTTAATATCGTCTTTACAATCAAATTGTTCAATGTTAAGGTCGGGTGGCACATGACATTTTCATTTGAGAAAGTAGAAGGAAAGAACATGTAATATGGGTTAAGTATATAACCAGCACCATGCAAATCTAAATGAAGTTGTTCTTTCCACCTATGATCAAAGATCTTACAAACTTTAGTACTTCGTCGTGGTCCAAGGAAAGTTGTTATCACCGCTCTTGATGTGCACAAAGCATTAAAAAGATACCCCATCGTTGGTTTGTCGAAGTCCACTAATCACAAGACTTTTAATAATGGTTCTACCATAGCAACAACACCTCTAATTTTTTTCCTAAAATTATCAGATATAACAGTTTTTTAGACAACTTTTCTCGTAGATAATTTTGCATAGCTTAATTCTCTATACTTAGGGTCCATAAAAAACTGCTGATAATCAGCATGATTTTCCATAATACTAGCAATTGCGATAAAAATTGTTACAAATTGAGTTAGAGAAGGGCGAATAAGGTCATGACAGTTTGAGTGCCCTCTAATCTTGGCAAGGACCCATGTATGAACATAAACAAACTTTGATATTTTTCTCGCATCTCCAATGGTATCCTTTAACCAACTGAATGACTCTAAATCCTTTAGTACTAGGTCGATCACATGGGTTACACAAGCAGTCCAATATATATGATAATACTCGATAAATAGTCTTCCTACCAACAACTTTAAAATTTGATCCCTGGTCTATCACGATTTGGACAATATTTCTAGCTCCAACATAATCGATTATCTCTTTAAACAAGGTTATCAAGTAATCAACCGTTAAACAATTTTCATCAATATCAACACTCTTCAAAAAAGTGATATCTGCTCAACAATGACATTTTTATGTTAATGTTGCTATATAAACCACTAAAATTACCAAATTGCAAGTATGCATTATTCTTTAACTTTAAGAAAATACTTAATGGGAAATAGACAAGAAAAATAATGAGTGTATGCTTCACCTTGTCTTTCCAACTATTTATCATTAGGGTACACCCGTCATCCTTCTAATACAATCTCTATCTTTGAATCACCATTTCTTTTATTCTCAGTTTTTCCTTCTATAGAAATGGGTTAGCAATTTCATAAGCTGTTGGAGGTTGGAAAGTCTTACCAAAATTTACAGCCGAGCTAGTTAAAGGTTCATGGTACGATTGTGACGAAGCAACATAGAAAGGGATAACATTTTCGTAGAACATCGATGTTATATTGCCACATGCGTACTGCCTAGAACTCAACCCTCCACCCACAATGTTCAAAATGGTTTGTTGAGTTTATCGTCATGGGTTTTGTAAGTATAAATCAACAAAGTATCGAGGTGGAGCTCTTGATGATGATGATGGTCCTGTAACAGGAGAACATCATGATGATGACCCTTCGTTTAAGCCTCTGCCATGACAAAATGACCTACCAAGTAGTCTCATACTTTTAGTCCATATAGGTTGAGATTCATATCCACTTCCCTCCTCGGGATGATAATCGGGTTCACTACCATCTCCAAAGCTGTCAATGATATCTTCAACTTCGTCACTTTCTTCATGTGATAATCCTTGAGGTTTCCAATCCCACATTTGTCGACAAGAACACTTTATTTGCCTCATTTCTTTAAGAGCCTGAATAACAAGCTTTCTTAAATTGATTGGTGCATTTGGGTACTCGATAACATATCTACATTTAGTCGACAAATGCTCCTTAAAGTGGGTTATACCAGCGGTTATGACCTTGTTACAGTAATTGTATTGAACAACTTTTGGTCCAACCATAATGCATTGATCATAGAAATCCCCTACACTTCTCGACATCCTATAGGTTTACCAATAAAATATTATAAATTAGTAAGATAATACAATAATTTAATTTTAAGCTAAATATTATAGAATGAGTACAAACTAATTAAAACTATGGATACCTTTCTTATTTGATTTTGAATAAGTCTTAAGACTAGTAGGGAAATGGATACATACTGTCATGCCCCAAAATCTGCTTTTTGATAATAAATCATAAAGCAAGCCATAAAGCATATAAGTCAGGCATCCCACGGATGAACTCCACAGATGTAATATATTTCTAAAGAAATTAACTGCATCTACTTGCACCAAAGCAACGCAGTAAAAATATCCTAATTATTGAATAATTAGGATCACCCAAGCCTTACAAACTAAAACCTACTATGTTCGGCTTCCTGTAAAAAATATAGCTCAAAACTGTCAACAAATACAATTATTACCGATCAATGAACATGACAGACCAAGATAATAAAAAGATACTAATGTGATATAATATTTTACCTATATGTATAAATGATGCAATATTTACTGAGGAAGTGAAGTTCAATTATTAATGTTATTTTTAAGCATCGGCGTCAACCGATATTATATAGTAATTATTGAGTTCAATTATATGTGGGGGAAAACTAATAGAAGATGTTCACAAGGTCACTTTTAATTAAGTGAGACCACACTCTCACACCCTCCTATCATTAACAGAAGTGTATTCCTTATTGTCGAGCCAGGGATTGGCGAATTCTTTTTTAGTGAGCCAGGAATTAGCGGGAAAAACACTGGATTAAGGTGGTTAAGGAGTTTTAACCTACATATCTAAATCCAAATTTATTTTTACTTTCAGGGATCTAATCCCACGGGATGCTCACGAAGTATGCAACCGTGAAGTAATAGGGAAATAATTTAGGAGCTTACAACCCTGGGACACTGATAAACAGTTACCAAATCTTTTATTTAGGGAATTAAACCCAATGACCGTGATAACATAGCCCTACTATGTACATGACTCTAAGTTATTCTATGCAATGAATGATTTGAGAGACCGACACTCAATAAAAATGATCTATCTGTCATTGCTCAATAGGCAATGCGATTATATCATATGATTGGTGATCATACGCGTAACGACATTTATACCCTTACAAGTACTGAAGTGGGGATTATGTCGATTATAAAACTCTTACTACCAATGAATTATCTACCCTCTAATATAACCGTTATATCAACTAAAGTCCTTAAACATGACTAAGCTAAGCCATTTACCAAAATATCCTTACTTGTAAGGTTCTAGTCATTAATAACTACTTGACAAGTCTATATTTACCATTGGGCTCTTGGCCCAGTGGTGGTTGTACCTCTCCACCTAAAGAGAGGTCGTGGGTTCGAAACCTCATGGGGTTGGAAACTCAGGGTTATAGATCCTTATATAAAATCGGCTTGCCTTGCAAAAAAAAAAGGAAAAAAAAGGCAAGTCTATATTTGATTTTGATTGTCAACGAGGGTTATCCTCTTAACAAAATACTAACACATAGTGATTCTAGTCTAATGTTTTTAACTATATTTGTAGTAGCCTACTCGCAGCCTTCCAGTACTAGTCGAATACTTGAAGCCTACATCAAAGCCTACTAAGAGCCTCGAAGCCCAGTAAGGCAACATCAAATTCCACGAAGCCTTCCGAGATTAATCGAACACTAGAGCACTCAAAAGTGTCATCGAAGTAAGTCGAAGCCGAAGCCAAAGACAGTCGGTCAACATTAATTCCAGAATGATTTTGACAATATTAATGCATGGTCGAAGGCAGACACACCTGACAGCCAGCTCACCAGACAAAATAGTGGAAACAAGCCGCTAGACAGATATAGTGTCAGAGCCGACTTCTCGTACATGATAGCTGCCCCGAGGGATATACATGCAATCTAACATCACATGGTAACTCACCATTTTCTATCTTCTATAAATAAAAAGAGGGAATATTGTGGAGGGGTTAGAAAAACCCTACAAAAACCCTCCCAACATTACCTTCGAGTACCCTATAACATTCTCTCAACTCGAACAGTCGACTAAGTCAATATTTATATAATCTTCTATTCAAATCCTCGCTAGAGGTCGTGGAGAACCCCAAGTTCAAGGACTCCACACAAGTATGTTAGTGCAGTAATCTAGTTCATTATTGTCTTATATATTTTCCAAATCCCCTAGTCGAAGGTAACACTCAAGGTATAAGAGCGAAGTTTCCCCTATGCGAAATCACACCCTGACATTTGGCACCGTCTATGTTATACCCACCCTTTCCATTCCCTTTTCTTTCCCTTGTAACCATACTCAATGGCCCCCACCCTTTGTTCAACTTTTGTTATTGTCGGAAACTCCTCCGATGGCATCGCCGCCCAACTCGCCCTCATTAGCCAATAATTCGCTCAAGCCGAAGAGCGCCATACAAACCAGTTACGTATCAAGCGTGAGGATAGGCGCCAAGAACTCGAGGCGGAACGGTGTCGCCGTTTAGACAATAATGACCGACAACATCGAGCACTGGACGAACTGCGTAATACAGTTTGTGAACTTTAACATGTTCACACCCTAGACACTCCTATGCGTTCTCGAGCACCCGCCCCTCGCGCGTCTCAGCCCGCGCATGACTCGGGCCCTACCCCTAAATCGAGGTCCCTTCACCACACCATGGTGCCGAGGGTGCCCCCACTGCTATACCCATCGACTTCATCCATCTTGGTTTCCCCATTACAGAGGATTTATTCGACTCAACCCTTTGTACTTTTTGACACCCCACACGGTGCCCTATTTGGGAGCGCCTCAGATAACACAGTGCCGAACACACCCCTAACCCGCGACCTTACCACCCTCATCCCCAACGTTCTCCCCATCAACCTGTTTACCTCACATAGCAAGAGCTCGACCAAAAAATTCATGCTGCCATTCACATCAGCGCGAGCCCAACTCCGAACTTGTGAAGTCGATTAAATAACCCCATTTGCCCAAAGCTCCTTGCCATCGAAGTGCCTTCAAACTTCCATACTCCCCAAATCTATAAATATCGTAATACCGACCTGCAATCTCATGTCCTTGAGTTTTAAAATACTCTCAGCTTACATTCCACAATCGATCACATCTTGTGTCGCATGTTTCTTACCAGTCTCACTGACAACCTTCTTAAATGGTACTATAACCTCCTTAATGGCTCTATTCAAAGTTTTGAATAACTTTCAAACCTTTTCATCTCCTATAGCGCCTTTAATAAAGATCGCGTGGTCCGGGTAGATGCCCTTTTCAACTTTCGCAAATCACCCACTAAAACGCTCGAAAACTTCACAAAGCATTTTCTCGATGAATCGTGCAAAGTCAAAAACCTCGATTGTGCGAACGCCGTCCTCACCTATCCCAATGCCCTGCCTGACCACAATCGCGTTAAGGAGTATATCGTACTTCAAAAGCCATGAACTCTCGAGGAGATGCTATCTAAGGTCAGCGGATACAATGACCTCGAACGTCTCCGCGAATCTAATCGCCAGGGACATGCCTCGACCACCAACCCCAGTAAACCTCGACCATCGAGTGCACCTATAGTCGCTCCCGTTTCTTAAGAAACTGACAACAGCAAACGCCCCCACTTTGATGCTTAATCTTTCGAACCCCACAAAAAATAACCCATGCCCGTCCTACTGAAACTCACTGCTCCCATTAGTACCCTTCTTACACTCATACAAGCCGATCTTATCTGGCGTACTCTCTTCCCCATCGAGGTCAGAAAGGACGAGCCTTACTGCCAAAACCACAAATGTAATTGCCACCCTACAAATAAGTGGTACACCTTATAACATTCACTTGAGATGATTCTTAAAGCCGGCCGACTATACCAATATATTGTCGACCTTCCTGGCAATCTTGACGGGTCGTACCTCAAGCTTCAACCCGCTCCAAATATCGACCCAACCGAGGTACATATTTTTCAACTTTACCTAATCGAAGTCAATAACATCGACTACGGCCATACCCGAAACAAATGCAAACGAGTCGAAGAATGTTATAAGCTTACCTATCAACAGAAACTCTCCGTCCTTCTACCCGAATCTAGTCACCGCCCCCGACCCGAAGGTATATCCTTTATCGATTGTGATACTTCTCATGTCAGATTTCCCCATTTAGACTCCTTGTTCATTATGATTAAGGTCGAGCACCTCGTTCTCCATTTGATACTCATCGATACGGGCAGTACAACAGATGTACTCTTCCTTCAAACTGTCTACGCTATACAAAAAATAGATCTCATTATATCGGCCAACGTCGAACTCAAAGGTTTTAACGGCACTATCAAAGTCCCCGTCGGCCGCCTTAGTCTCCCTGTCACCACTGGCTCAGTTGCCCTTCAAACCAGTTTTCTTGTCATCGACAAGAACTCTAAATATTTTGTCATTCTAGGACGTGATTGGCTCCATGCCATGAAAGCCATCTCTTCTACCTACCATTAAACATTATGTTTTACTACCCCATGTCGCACGTGGAACATGAAAGGCTCCCAACACTTAGCCCACTCATACGAGCATCCTGAAATTGACCTCATCAGGAAATTGGTGAAGCCATAACAATCACTGCATCTATCTCCCTACTACCTCGATACCTTCTTCCATATACCTGTCGAACATACTATTTACGTCAAACTCGACGGCCGTGGTCGAGGTACATTCATTGGCAGTTTTTGGAAGTCGCCGAAAGCCACAAACTTATTATGTTCCTTCGAGAAAATAAATATGCTTTTGCTTAGTCGTTTTATAAGAAGCCCGGCGTTGACTCCACCTTGGCATGCCACCGACTTGACCTCATCTCTAAATCCACAGCTGTAAAATAGAAGAAACATACTTTAGCACCGAGGATTCGAGAAATAGTGAACCTCGAGGTCAAAAAAATCTTAGCCTCTGGATTTATCAGAGAAGTCAAGTACGCTGATTAGATCTCGAATATTGTCACTATCCCCAAGAAGAATGACAAGATCCGAATCTGCGTCGACTTCACCGATCTTAACAAACATACGCCGAAGAACAATTTTCCTCTCCCGCTTATTTTCATGCTTCTAGACGCGACAGCCAATCATAAACGGCTATCTATGATGGACGCGGCTTCGGGTTTCAACCAGGTACCTCTCTTCCCTGCAGATTAGCTTAAAACTTTATTTATCATAGAGCAAGGGCTTTACTATTTTAATGTGATGCCCTTCGGCCTAAAAAATACGGGTGCCACTTACCAGCATCTTATTACCACTAGTTCAAACCTCTACTCGGCAAGTCGGTCGAAGTTTATATCGATGACATGTTGTGTAAAAGTCTCCAAAAACATACCCATATACAAGACTTGACTGGCGTTTTTTCAATACTTCGATCATACAATATTAAATTAAACCCCAACAAGTGCCCAATTCGGCGTATCCTCCAGAAAGTTCTTGGGTCACCTCATTAGCAAACGAGGCATCGAGATTGATCTTACCCAAATTCGAGCCCTTTTTGATATACCCTCTCCCCGAACCAAGAAAGATGTCTAAAAGGTCACTGGCAAAATAGTAGCCTTGAACCACTTTATCTTCAAATCCTTTGACCATTGCGCTTGGTTATTCTCCCTCTTGCATGACTAAGGTATTCATAAAGCCAAAAGGAGAAACCTTAAAATTAACTGGACACCCAAATGCGAGCAAGCTTTTCTCGAACTATAAACTTACCTTGGCCAACCACCTGTCATGAGTACCCCGGTCAAAGGCAAAGTGTTTACCTTATTTCTTGCGGTCACAGAGACTTATATTAGCTCAGTCCTTATTCGAATCAAAGCCGATATCGAGAAACCCGTCTATTTCATCAGCAAAACTTTAAACCCGGCTGAAACACGATATATCAAACTTGAACGACTGCTTTTTACTCTTGTCTACACTTCTCGAAAGCTCAAACCATACTTCCAAGCACACCACATACGCGTTATCACCAGTTACCCTCTTCAAAAAATCCTTAATAAGAAAGATAAGTCCGGACAGGTGTAAAAGTTGCCCATCTATCTCGGTGAACATGATATCACTTTCAAAAAATAGATCTCTCAAAAGGGACAGGCAGTCGCCAAATTTTTTGCCGACTTCCCAGTCGAAGATATTGACTGGGAAGAACACAAAAGCAGTTTACCCGAAGATCAGGCCGAACAGAATAACCCATAGAACCCTAATACGGGCTGTCATCTCTTTACAGATGGATCTGTAGGACCTAACAGTTATGGGATAGGTATCATCCTGGTCACACCTTCAAACAACCGAATTGAAAAGGCCATCAAATTAAAATTTAAATGTACCAACAATGAGGTCAAATACAAATATTTTATACATGGTCTTGATCTGGCCCTTGAACTTGGTATCCCTAAACTAGCTGTATTTACTGATTCCCAGCTTGTTCAGTGACAATACACTAACAAAAACTAGGCAAACGGTCGTATGGCTAAGTATACAACACTCGCCTGCCAACGCATGGTTTGTTTCCCTAAAAAATCATCGATTACACATTACACTCGAGGTAAAAATAGACATGCTGATACCCTTGCTTACATCGCATCTATGTTAGGCCAGTCCGAATCTCGAACACTCAATATCAAAGTACTTGAACGCCCAAGTGTCGACCAGATGGAAATCATCGATTACACATTACCCTCGAGGTAAAAATAGACATGCTGATACCCTTGCTTACATCGCATCTATGTTAGGCCAGTCCGAATCTCGAACACTCAATATCAAAGTACTTGAGCGCCCAAGTGTCGACCAGATGGAAATCAATACCATCAATACTGGGGGTAAGAGTCTCAAACCTGAAGACTGGCGGACACCTTTCCAAGCATACTTTAACAGTTTCACTTTACCGGAGGACCCAAAAGGTAAATGTTTGTTACTGGAAAACTACCGACAGTATACCATTCTCAAAGACGGCCTACACCACAAATCTCCAAATGGCATACAACTCTGTTGCATATCCCAACGCAAAGCTTCCACCATACATACTGAACTCCACAAAAGCAATTGTGGTTCCCATACCGCTGGTCGATCCATGGCTTTCCGTGCAAATCACACAGGGTCTGTTCTGGCCGAATATGAAGAAACAAGCCAAAACATATATGAAGAACTGTGACAAGTGCCAACGTCATGCCCATGATATCATAGCCACTCCCAAAAGCTTTACTGCAGCCATGTTGCTTGGCTATTTAAGTGATGGGCCATTGACCTAGTGGACCTTTTCCTAAAGCTTTGGGCAGCAGAAAGCATATCTTAGTCGCCACTGACTATTTTACTAAATAAGTAGAGGTCGTATCTTTATGTCCAACAAGGGAAGAAAAGGTCACACAATTCTTATGGGAAAATATTATTACTCGCTTCGGCTGCCCGCATATGATTTGATGAGATAATGGTTCACAGTTTGTAGGAAGCAAGGTTCGAACGTTCCTAAAATAATACAGCATTATCCTCTCCCCTTCCAACCCCTATTACCCACAAGGAAATGGTCAGGTCGAAGCAATTAACAAAAATATAGTCGATGGTCTTAAGAAGTGCCCCGAAAGGTGAACAGTTGTGCCCCTTTCCTCTTGGCATACGATACAAAAGCTATTTTGCCCCTCAATTTGAGGTACCTACCCATGACCCTGATCTCCCCGATGAAGATAACGAGTTCAAACTTGGATGCAACATGTTATGGATTGACAAAATCAGAGACCGAGCCCTAGCCAACCTCGGACAATATCAGTTCTCACTTCAAAAGTCCTGCAATAAAAGGGTTCGACCACAGAGTTTTGATATAGGCAATTTGGTACTTCGACGAGTCACACCCTCTTTAAAATCTTTTAATACCGGCAAGTTAGCCAAATCTTGGGAATGACAATATGTCGTGTACAATATAACCGACAAAGGATCGTATTACTTGATAACTGAAGCCAAGGAACCCCTACCCAATCCTTGTAACACGATGTAGTTAGTCTCATATAACAAACCATGACCACCCTCTATTATAACTAATATAACTGCAGTATAATCAATATACATATTTTTTTCCCTATGCATTATTTTATATATCCTGTAAATTTCTTGATTTGGGTAAACCTAAGTATCCAGCCAACCCTTCGACCTAACTGATACTTCGGGACGACCTTAGAGTTTTTCAAGGTTCCAATTTAAGTACTTCTGAGTGGCATAAATGGTCGACAGACCGGACACTCGGGGTGCATTAGGGCCGACTACATTATGCTTCATGTAGGCTCAAACCCGCGGATAGAAATACCAGGGGGCAACCTCAAAGTCCTGTGAACTTCTTGCTTTGTGTCATTGCGGTACCAACCTGTAGTTTTCAACATTCTCAAGTCTATATTCACCTTTCGACCTGCTAGTTCATTCGAACTTACAAAGTACCAATACATATCAATTTGCTCAAATCCAGTGACCAAGCACTGTTTCAACATATATTACAAACCACAATAGCTTCTTACAAACAACGAAAGAAAGACAAATATCTTTCTTACAAACAAAATAGTTTCTTCACACAAGATCACATGCGTTCTTCACAGGTTCAGCCACCCCTTATCTACCAAGATTCTCTTTTACATTTTTGCCACCAGCACCATCGCTTATAGGGTCGACACCAGCACCTTCACCTATAAGGTTTGCTTCTAGCCCCTCCATGTTTGCAACATCCTCAACGATGGGCTCTTCCTCTGGGGGATAAAGTTTCAAAGTTACTAGATCGTATCCCAACCTATCCATAAATATCTTTAAAGTGGTCATCACCTCACACTCTTGGTCGAACATTGCTTGAAAATGTGTATGGTTGTTATGTAGCTGCTCCTCTTGACTAGCCACCTTTGCCTCCAGCATTGCCACCTTCGTGTCATAACTTGCGACCACCGCCTGCTTCTCCCTCACCGCATCAGAATGAATGTGCAACTGTTCTTGCTCTAGCTCTCTGATCCGGGTCTCCAGTGATAGAATGGTCCCCTTTGTGAGCTCACTTTCGTCTCTTACCTCCTTTAGCCTCTTGCTTGTTCCCTTTTGCGCCTTGGTAAATAAGACCAGCTATGCATGCATCTGCACATATCATAAATACCTCGATTATTCAGCAGTTCTCAAAACATAAATCTAATTTCAACCTTCACAAACAAACTTACCTAGTGCCAAACTATCTCAGTGTGCCATCCTGTTCTTCTGGGTTTATGGCACATAAATTTATCATCGACTCTACCGTCACTCAAACATCTTTCTCTTGTTCAGCAGTGAGCCGCCTAGCTTCGGCCGAGTTATTACCTCCTGTCATTTGCTCATGACTCCTCTTTTGGCTAGTTGTCTTCGTTAACTGAGTAGTCAATCTTTCGGCCGTGGATTTTCCTTTCCCTTTGTGGGTCTATTGTGCTGCTTCGGGAATTGCCTCAAGTACGGTTGACTGGGTTGATATTAGTACTCCTCAACGAGCCCTCAGTATAAAACTTAACTTCCACGTTAGATTATTATAATCTATATCACCTACCTCTGTAAAAGTACCTGCCTCTTTTATCCTTTTTGATGGACCAGCTACAACCGGTACGTCCCTCAACAATGTGCCCATCTTCTTTCAAAATTTTCTTATAATACCCAACTTCCAAAATACTTTATTCACCCAGTCCTCACTCTCGTTGATAAGGTCGTCGATATAGGTCCTCGGGTGCTTTAGTCCGTTATTGGCGGGATCTGCAAAATAGTGAAATAAATATAAAAAATCTATCTGAAAAAACACCACAACATACTTCGACTATCAACTTACTTGCTTTGAACAGCCTATTCTTCAGCCAAAATTCCACCTCCCCATGGGAATTCTCATAATACCTCTTTACTACAACCAAGTCTTTATCCCACCCACGCTCAGTCGAACACAAGTTGAACAACCACGGTTTGTTCGAATGGCACTGAATGTGATATGTCCCTACTTTCTTATTCGCTTTCTTTGAATAGAACGACACTACGTCAAACCACTCGATTTAAAACCTCCCTTCGCACTTCAACTCAACATTTATACCTTCGACCACCTTATTATTTCATAAAAATTGCCATTCATTTGGCACAGAGCCATGTCCCAAAAATTTAGTATTTGTTTTGCTAGCCATTAGAGGGGTAGTCGCATACCTAATCGTATCTGCCCCCTAAACGCCATGATTCCCTCCTGCGGTGAATCTATAGACGAATATTCAGCTCCTAATGGTACCAGAATAATCTCCTTACCTCCAAGACCGTGTTTTATCATAAACTGCTTCAACCTTGACTTTTCTTGAGGTAAGACCTGACCCACATATGTGCGCTCCTCATCTGTATCTTCACTACTATCACTCTTTTCCTCTTCCCCTTTACCTTTGTCCTTATCATCCCCTGATTTCTCAACCCCAACCCCACTACCCATTTCTTCCTTTTCCTCTTCCTCATTATTTTTTCCGACTATCTGAGCCCTATGAAGACTCCTACTAATTGCACTGACATCGGGATCTACTATGGCTAGATGCACGTCTGTTGTAATTTGTAACTCTTCGACGTCGTTGTTCGCCTCCCCTCAACCAGATATACTCGGCTCGTTCATTTTATCCTCATCCTCAACTACCAGCCTCATCCTCGAAGCTTGACGGGTATACATTATATCCTGCAGAAGAAGAGGATTAACATTAGCTCGATATATTTGAGTATCAAGTTTCGGATTCATATTGTACTCTTACCTACTCACCCTCACTCATCGGCCGTCCCACGACTGAATGTTCGATTACTACCTCTTCTACTCTCCAAATCCACTCCACTTCGCCGAGCTTCTTTGCCTTGTTTATTACACCCAACCCCAGTTATGCCATTACCGGCATCTCAGTAAACACTTCTCCCCCTTCCCACCCAAGATCCAAACAAAAGAAAAAAGAAGAAGATGAACATATTATAGTTATCTCTAACGGGCGATCAAAAGACATACCTGTTTAATAATGTTGAATATATTGAAGATAAAAACCAACAGTTACAATGGCATCTTCTGCTTATTTCTCTGCAATAAATTCAATAGCTACAATGGTGGCTTTCTTTCTTGCCTCTCTCTATTTATTTGGAAATAGTATTGGTCTTTTTCTCTCTTTCTCTCCCCTCTTTAAATTTTCCCCAACCATCATTATTACCACTACCCCCACCAATATACAAACAGTTCCCCGCCGATCATCTCTCCTTGGTCTAGGTCTACCAAGTCCAGCATCGGCACCCCCAAGTCTCGACTCCCAAAAAACTTTTCCCTCAATTCCGTCACTTTGGCCCCAACTCGAGCTTCTTTCTCCTCCATTTTTACCTGATAGCAGGTTCTCCTATTTGGTTCTATTACTCTATTGAATAGGGAAGACATTGAACAGTACTTGAACATCATTCCCCCCAACAACCCCTCTTTATAACCTATTTAAGGACCATTAACTATCTCCTTAATCAGTACCATCATCATTAATGACCTCAGAATCACCCACATTCACACCAGTCAACTTTCCAACTTCTCACGCCTAACAGTTTTTCTCAGCACGCGCCATCTACAATAATTTCTGAAGCACTAGCTAAGAGTGGGCGAATGTAGTAACCTACTTGTAGCCTTCCAGTACTAGTCGAATACTCAAAGCCTACATCGAAGCCTACCAAGAGCCTCGAAGCCCAGTAAGGCAACATCGAATTCCACGAAGCCTTCTGTGATTAATCGAATACTCAAGCACTCAAAAGTATCATTGAAGTAAGTTGAAGCCGAAGCCAAAGACAGTCGGTCAACATTAATTCCAGAATAACTTTGACCATATTAATGCATGGTCGAAGGCAAACATACCTGGCAGCCAGCTAAACAGCTATAGTATCAGAATTGACTTCTCGTACAGGATAACTGCCCCGAAGTATATACATGTAATCTAACCTCACATGGTGACTTACTCTTTTTTCTCTCCTATAAATAGAAAAGATGGAACACTGTGGAGGGGTTAGAAAGACCCTGCCAAAAACCCTCCCAACATTACCTTCGAATACCCTATAACCTTCTCTCAACTAGAGCAGTCGACTAATTTAATATTTATACAATCGTCTATTCAAATCCTCGCTAGAGGTCGTGGAGAACCCCAGTTCAAGGACTCCACGTAAGTATATTAGTACAACAATCTAGTTTATTATTGTCTTATATATTTGCTAAAGCCCCTAGTCGAAGGTAACACTCAAGGTGCAAGAGCGAAGTTTCCCCTCTACAAAATCACGCCCCTATAGTATTTCCTTACAATTATATGTCAAGGGATATGAATTAACATATGCTTAAGTTAACCCTTGATACAACCTAAACACATCTTATAATAAAACTAGAAAGTCCAGGTTAAGATGCTAATTAATTATATTCACCTGCCTAAACACTAGTAGTGATAATCAAAGCTAGGAGTTCTGGGTTATATCAAAACACGAATCCAACTCCTCACAATAGTGCATTATAACTCTTACATGAACTTATATACATCATATTATGCATTAAAAGGCATGGTGGTCATTTATTAATTATCATATAAAAGTGGCAGTTTTGGAAAGGGAGAAATGCATAATATAACCTCATTATAATATCTAAGTTATGCTACTAATACTTGAGATTCAAACTTTAATATAAAAGGAAGTTTCCCCCCTAATCTCGTATACTAATGTAACCTCCTGGACCCATTTCAAAATCACTTCAACAGAAAGTATTATACATGAAGTATGAACTATAACTAGTTAGTAAACAAGAACATCTCAGGTCATAAATAGAATTAGATAAATCTCTACCAATTATGCAAAATAACTATTAAACTAATATGGCATATTGCTAATACCCCAAATTATATCAAAACATTATATCGACACATTATGCAATGCTCGAGAATAATTATACTTGCCTTTAATTGTAGAACGATAAAGGATGAAGAAAACTACTTTGATAAGCTAATATAATCCAACAACCGTAACACAACAATAATGGATTTATTTCAATTGTTTCAAATAATAGCTCTTAACGTTAAATCTATATCTTGGACTCTTTTTATATCTTTCATGCTTAATAAGGTAGGTTCAGGAGGTTTGATTATACAATCTCAAAGCTTCTTACAATTGGGAAAATATTGGGTTTAGAATTAGGGGTTGGGGTTTGTTTTTTCTCTTTAGGTTATGTGACAGGAAGGAGTTTATATGTTTTATCTCTCTAGTCTAACGACATGAGATGTGAATAATATAAATTTTTAGAGGAGAAAAAGGGTTGAGGGGAGATAGGAGGAAGTGGAGAAGAATTAAGAGAAGTTACAGTGGTTTTTTAATTTGGTGTTTCACAACCCAACTCAAATAATAGATCATGATAGGCTACTACAAGGTACTATATAATATATAACAATATCCATATAAGGTCTCCCTAACATAACCGTATACGACCAATAAGAAAAGAAAACAAAATGTGGGGCGTTACATTCCTAAAAAGAAATTTCATCCTTAAAATTTGGCATATCTGAATCGGCAAAATGAGAAGGATGGCGCTCGCGGATATCCTCTCGCGCTCACATGAAACCTCATCACTATCGTGATTACTCCACTGGACCTTGATCAAGGAATGGTTTTTTGTTATGTTACTTCTTTAGTCTTTTTTTGATATCACAATACTAGTGATTTACCACTTTGGTCTTTCTTTCATATCACAATACTAGTAGTTTGCCACTTTAGTTATTCTTTCATATCACAATGGTAGTGGTCGTCCACTTTAGTTATTTTTTCATATCACAATAATAGTAGTTTACCACTTTAGTTGTTCCTTTATATCAGCAATAGTGGTTGGTTAGTAGTTCTTTCATATCACAAGAAATGATTTTCCTCAAGAATCATATAACGACATATAATGGTGTATAACAATATATTGCTGTGTATAACGTTCGTTAAAAGTGAAGAAAAACATTGAAAATAACGCATTATTATAACGGTAACAGCAACCATTATAGCATAAAATAAGGATATATAATAACAAATAATGGGTGCTATTTTTTAGAACGGAACAAGGCGTATAACAGAACAGGCTCATGGCATTACCGTTACGGCTGTTATAACGATTATTTAAAATCATGCACCAAACTATCTAGTTGTACCTTGGCACCTTACTCCCAAAAAGTACTTAAAATAAAAGTGTCATAATTAATGGGTCCCATGTCTCTTAAATAACATACCATAAATACAAGTCTTGTCTCTTTCTCTTTTTCTCTTTCCTATCTTCTCCTCCATATATCTCTCTCTCTCTTCTATCACACCCGTCACCATTTTTAATTCACAATTCATACATGAAAAATGTAAATTAGTCTATGTAATGTGTTGGAAGAACCACAATTATCATGTAAGCTCAAAACATTTGTCACGTGTTCGAAAAATAGTGTCATCTATTCTAGAAAAAATTGTTATGGGTTTGAAAAGGTTAATATTTTTACTTGAAAAGATTGTCATATGTGCTATAAATTATAAAAGGTGTTTGCAAATATTGTCGTGTGTGATAGAAATTATTATCATCTATGCTTGAGAATGTTGTCATCTATCATACATCGACTTCGTAAAGTAATCTATAATGTGTTTGTCTCCTACACAATTATCATGTATACTCGAAAAAATTGAAAATTTGTCTTATAAGTTAGAAATTACAATGGGTGCTCAAAAAATTGTCATATATGTTAGAAATTTTTATAATTCACGTTTAAGAATATTGTTATCTATCATACCTCGACTGCGCAAAGTAATCTATATAATGTGTTGGTCTCCGACACAATTATCATGTTTGAAAAAGTTGTCATTTATTTTTGAAGAGGTTGTTATATATGTTAGAAATTTTTATCGCCTACTCTTGAGAATAGTCATCTATCATATATCGACTACGTAAAGTAATCTATGTATATGCTCGAAAAATTGATATATGTGCATGAAAAAGTTGCCATTTATTCTTGAAAATGTTGTCATATATGTTGGAATTATTACCATCTATGCTTCATAATGTTGTCATCTATCATACGTTGACAACGTAAAGTAATCTATGTAATGTGTTTGTCCCCAACACAATTAACATGTATGCCCAAAAAAATTGGCATATTTGTTTGAAAAAGTTGTTATTTATTCTTGAAAAGATTGTCATATGTGCTAAAAATTATAATGGGTGCTAAAACAATTGTCATATGTGTTAAAAATTATTATCATCTACGCTTGAAAATGTTGTCATCTATCATACGTCGACTTCGTAAAGTAATCTATGCAATTTGTTTGTATTCGAGATAATTATGATGTATGTTCCAAAATATTGGTATAGGTTATATGAAAACGTTGTTATTTATTCTTGAAAAGGTTGTCATTTATGCTAGAAATTATTATCATATACATTTGAAAATATTGTAATCTATCATACGTTGATAACGTAAAGTAATCTATATAATGGATTTGTCCCCAACACAGTTATCATGTATGCTTGATCCATGAGGATCTAAAACTTTAACCTCTTAAAAAGATGCCAAGTCGTTTGAACGAGCCTTGGAGTCGTTTGAACGAGCTTTGTAGCCGTTCGAATGAGCCAAATACCAAAAAAAGTGATTATAGCTGTCTCAATTTCTAGGCATAAATTGGCATGTCGTTTGAACGACATTTGGAGTCATTCGAACGACTCTGAGTTCCAAAAGACCAATTTTGTCTTCCTCAGTTTTTAGCCTTAATTGAGCTAGTCGTTCGAATGACTATCGTGACTGCTTCTAATTTTAGTACGTTTAAGGGCATATTTATCATATTTTGTAACTAGGAAACTTGTAACCCACATAAAAGGGCAAGGCTAGGCAAGATAAAATGATCCAAGTTTGTAATCTAGAACTTTGGGTTTTAAAAATGAATTCGATTGTAATCAAAATCAATTGAGCAATTAAACCTCTTATTGGGAAATTATCCTTCCAAATTATGTTCTTCGTATTAATTCTTCGATTATAATAGTCCCTAATTCAATTGTGGATTAATGCTTGAAAAAATTAGCCTATATTTTTGAAAAGTTGTCATTTATTCTTGAAAAGGTTGTTATATCAGCTAGAAATTACAATTGGTACTCAAAAAAATTATCATATATGCTAGAAATTATTATCATCCATACTTGAGAATGTTGTTATCTATTATACGTTGACTACATAAAGTATTATATGTAATGGTTGTCATCTATGTTTATAATTATTGTCATCTATGTTTGAAATGGTTGTCATTGTGCTTGAAGTTAATATCCTTAAAAAAATTGTCACGTTTTAGAAAAAGTAAAGAGTTGTCAAATAAGGCATTAATGGCCCAATTATGTTTGGATTAACATGAAATAGTGGAGTTGCCAAACAAGGTCTTAATGACCCATTCGTTATGCTTGGAATTAACTTAAAAGTATAGGATTTTGTCAAATGTCTTAATGACCCATTATGTTATCAAACACGGTCTTAATGACCCATTATGTTTGAATTAACATAGAATGTATAAAGTTTGGCATGGCCTTAATGACCCATTATATTTGGAATTAACTTGAAAAATGTAGAGTTTTGTCAAGCAAGGTCTTAATGACCCAGTATGTATTAATTAATTTGAAAAATTAGAGAGTTTGCCAAACAGGGCCTTAATGACCCATTATGTTTACTTAAAGAGATAGAGTTGCCAAATTTTAGTTCTTGGAGGTAGAGAATGGAGTATGGAGAGGAAGTAAAGCAATCATTTATTTTATTTATATCTCAAGGATATATTAAAGGTGGAGATTAAAACTAATCATTTGAGCATGACTTGATGTGGTTGTTGCATGGATAACAAAGACTGCAATAACAGGGTTGGCAAATGGTTTTTGTAGGTAAATAACCAACTTTTTGAGGGGCAGGAAAGGCAATTCGCACTGTCAAATAATTTTTCACGTCCTAAGGCCATATGGTGTATTTAACTATTAGGGAGGAATTTCCAGGTAAATTTTCGCTTCTATTATGGTCAAAAACCATGGTGTTCTAAAGGGAAACCCTAACTATATATATAGTTCTTACTAAAACTCTCTCCAACAAGACCTAGCTTGTTGGCTAAATTAGGAGGTGGGACACCCTAACCCAATTTGGGCCCGTAAAAAATCCTAGGGACCAAAAACTGTATTATTGGGAAAAATAGTATAACACGCACCTGTCCATGTCAGGATGGGATTACTCCCCCTAACATCGATCTCCTCGAGACCTATCTCCCTGAGATAATAGTTGATGTAAACTTCAAATGTCGATTTTTTGTACCAACTTTATGAACGCATGTGGTACAAGAACTTTAGTGAGTAGGTCTGCTAAGTTGTCTTCTGAACGAACTTGAACGACTTCGATCTCATTCTACTTCTGTAACTCATGCATGTAGAAGAATTTTGGTAAAATGTACTATGCTTTGTCGCCCATGATAAATCTACCTATGACTTGAATAATGCAAGCCGCATTGTCTTCATTGATAGTCATTGGTTTACCTTGGATTGAACTCAAACCACAACTTCCGTTGATATGATTAGCCATGGAGCGCAACCAAAATAATTATATGCCAGCTTCATGAGGTGCAAGAATCTCTACGTGGTTCGAGGATGTAGCAATCATCATATGCTTCACCGATCTCCATAAAGTCATTGTATCGCCATACAAAAATACATAGCCCGACTGCGAATGACCTTTATGTGGATCTGACAAATATCCTACATCGGCGTACCCTATAATTTTACGTTTACCATTTTTCGGGTAGAACAAACCCCAATTTTTTTTTGTACCGGTCAGATATAACAGAACGTGCTTGATCCCATCCCAGTATCTTTGGGTAGGTACTGAACTATGGTGAGCTAAACTAGATATGGTACCTCAGGCCCTTGGAGTTTCTCCCCTTTGTCTAGAGGTTGGAAAATATCCTTATTCACGTCTAATGAACGTACAAGCATAAGCATCTTGGCGTTGTGCGCTGTATCCATACCAAAATACTTAATGATTCTTTTAATATACGTCGCCTGGTATACGAGTATGCCACTTTTAAGATGTTCGATCTGTAAATCAAGATAAAACTTGGTCTTCCCAAGGTTTTTTATTTCAAAATCCTTCATAAGGTATTTGGCAACTCTCGCGATCTTCCTCGGAGTTCCAATAATATTCAAATCATCCACGTACACTTAAAGCAATTTAAAATTGTATACTTAGAACCCTGAGCAACCAATCTTACTTTATACCTAACTATATCCCCACATTGTTACATTTCGTACAAATACCTATTTATACCCGACAGGCTTAATAGCATCATGCCTAAAGACTATTGATCCAAATACCTCATGGTTAGCTATCGAACTGAGCTCAGGATTGATCGCAGACTCTCACTCGGACCAATCTGTACGACTTCTATATTCGTCTATAGTGGGTGGTTCTAGATCAACATCCTCGATGGTAAGTGGAGCAGTATAGGTAAATATGTTGTCGACAACTACTTCTGAACAATCCCACGTGGTGCCATTGCCTACAAAGTTAATTGAGATCTCTCAATTATCATGTACATGTGTCTCGACGGGCATGTCATGTAATGTGTCACATGGATGCGTAGCTACTATATAGCCCTGCCAATGGGAGGCTCGATTCTCGATGAAATGATTACACCATTAGTTATTTTTTTCCCGTACACTATTTCTTAGTCCCTGACTTGATCAATGTCCTTCTTTACAGCAGGGCATCCTCTCGTGATGTGTTGCTTATATTGACTTGTACCCATACTAGTTCCATATAGGTACATTACTTACAGGTACATACACCTTGGTTACTTTTACAATATCGTTGAATATATCCAAAAATTTATTGGCGATCTGTTGTAAGTATAGAATTCGTTGCATTTCTGGTTAGTCATGGGATCTAGATGAGACAACGATGATGTTTTCCAATTAATTTTGAAAACATCCTCAGTACCGACTTTATATCTCCCCTCAATACTGGGAATATCGTCTCATCAAAATGGCAATCTGCGAATCTCGTAGTAAATACGTTATCAGTTGTGTGTTCCAAGTATCAAATGATATATGGTGAATCATAACCTACGTATATATCTACTCAACATTGGGGTCTCATCTTCGTACGTTGTAGTGGTGTGACCGATACCTGTATAGATTATTCAAATATTTGCAGATAAGCACTGGACTCGGCCCCTATTACTATTTGATTTGGGGAATATTGATTATTTGTTATCAGACAAATTTTAATTTAGGTTACAGCATGCTGAATTCCATTGCCCCAACCAGTTACCAGAAATTGTAATCGTAATAGTAGTGGCGTATCAATAAACTGCAATCGCTTGATTAGATTCTTAACCATCCCATTTTGCGTATGGACATGAAGTACTAGATGCTCGACATCTATCCTATTAGCAGTACAATAATCATCAAATGCTTTGAAGGTAAACTCATCAGCTCTATCAAATCATACAGATTTGATTGACTGATCTGGGAAATGAGTCCACAATTATATAATTTGAGTAACCGTGCAAATGCCATATTCTTAGACGATAGTAGATAAATGTCTGACCATCTCGTAAATGCGTCAATTAAGACCATATAATATTTAAGCGGATAACTATGTAGATAGATAGGTCCACATATATCTCTATGGATACGTTGGAAAAATGCTTGAGATTCCAACTCCTCATTGGTCTTACTAGGTTGGACAATTAGTTTTTCCTTATAACATGCGTTAAATAGGTAATCTTATAGTACTCAGATCTTCTCTCAAATCAATGAATATCCAAAGATACTATTGATAATCTTCCTCGTTATCTGTGTTCCAGGGTGTCCAAAATAATCATGCCAAATCCTTAACATTTTTTCTTACAACGGAGAAAAAAATATTAATTGCATATGTTTTGGCATGCCTGAAAGATATGAATTAAATCCTTGAGGAATACATTGGACATTGTTACAATATGATTTCTTATCCTTTAGGTGGATAGGTGATGCACAAATTTTGGTGGTCATCGTCCCTTATTATTTTTACGTGTTAATCGTTATCCTGTGTATCCCTAAACCTGAGTAAATTCCTTGTGGACTTACTAGCATATAAAGCATACTTAATACCTAGTATTATACCATTAGGGAGTAATAGTGTGGCGCTCCTCGAGTCCATTATGATTCGAGCCGAGCCATTTACAGTTCTGATGTCCCCGACATATGAGGCCAAAGACTTAATGTTCTTTTCATCCTGAAGGATCGAGTGCATGGTGCCACTATTTTTAAGACTGTTATCGTGACTCATCCGATTATCAATCAGTGCCCTATGAGCAGACATATCAATTTAATATACTTCTCTATAGCATATATAAACTATCATACAACAAATTAACTACTATCGCAAGTAATAATTTGAATAATCTTAGAACAAAAAAAACTATCTCATAGATGGATACTGAAATAATGTATGTCATAAGCACTTATTAAACTTAACCATCACTAATTTATTCTCAACACAATCAGGTAAAATACTAATAAAGTAAATCAGGCTAACAACTAAGAAAAGAAATTAACTACTAGTATACTTCTAATGTGATATCACTCATCTACCGTGATATAACTACTACAGATCACTCCTTACGTTGATTCATGCCTACATCAGTATCTTCGAAGAAGTTGGTCACTATAAACTCCATAGTTGTGATGTTAACGTTAGTGATGACATGGTGAGTCTAGAAATCATTGTCTTTAACCACCCTCGGTGCCTTGCAGTCCTACACCAAATGTTATACTCCATCATAGTTGAAACAAATAAACCCCTGATCTAGTTTCTTTGTCTTCTTCTCTTTCCCTTGTTTACCAACTTTCCTGAATCTTTTACCTTTTTAAGGGCCCTAGGATTTCAGATTCTCGCCCTTCTCCTTGCTTTTGTTGCCCCCTTTACCCTTTCCATTCTTGCATCCATGATCATGTTTATTATTTCCCTGAAACTGAATATTGCTTTGCTCTAGTAGCGGCTTGCTCTCAACGGGCCACATCTCATGATTCTTCATTAAGAGTTTATCATTCTATTCTAAGAGGAGCAGTGCCTGAATCAAGGCTTCATGAGTCAAAATATTTTCTCGCTAATATTGCCTTAGGGGCGTAACATTATTAGCGTGGAAAGTAGATAAAATCTTTACAATCATTTTAGCATAAGTGTAACGGCCCCCTAAGCAAATAACTGATGAGTATTGGTCTTCATGTATAGGGCTAGCTCATACCTGAGACTTTTTGTTATATTTTGAGAAGTTTTTGATGGTCAGAGACTGATAATATAAGATAATACAACATTTCATATTTAAAATTTGATGTAGTTGTTTGCGTACATGTAAGGGGACTATATAAACAAATTCTTACACTTCATTAAAGATATATCATATTTTAAATCATAATAGTGAAAAAGATAATTATATACCAATGGATTCTTCTCTTTGAGGGGATTACGGCAAGGTTACCCTCTTTTTCCTCTCCTTTTCATTTTGGCTAAAGAAGAATTATCCAGAGGCTTATCTCATTGTTTTCAATTTGGTAAAATTGGATACTTCAAGTCTAGCAGGGGTGCTATACTATTAACTCATTTGCTATACGCAGATGATTTTGTGGTGTTTTTAAATAGGTCACAAAATTCTATCAAGGGCCTTACAACTTTTTTGGATAGATATGCGAAATGTTCAGGACAACTGGTGAATGCTTGTAAAAGTAAAGTTTATATACATGATAAAGTACCTATGGAAAGAAATACATCATCCAAAGTGTAACTGGTTTCACTCTCAAGCAGTTTCCTATGATCTATTTTGGAGCCCCCATAAACTATAACAGGCTTAAAGCTTCTCATTTTGATACTTTGGTGAACAAAATCCAAAAGAGAATAGATAGGTGGAAGGGGAGGTTACTTTGTAATGGGGGAAAAATGGTACTCATTGCTCATGTGCTTAATTCTATGCCTATACACCTTCTATCTTCTCTTCAGGTTCCTAAGTCTGTGATAAGCACTTTAGAGAAAAAAATTTCTTCATTCATGTGGGGCACATTTGAGGGCAAACCTAAGAAGAAGTGGATTTCCCGGTCTTATATTTGCAGGCCTAAATCTAAGGGTGGATTGGGTTTTGAAGTTTGGAAGCAATCAAAACAAGCTTTTTACTAAAGAAAGTCTGGTTAGTGTTACACAAAGAATCTCTATGGTCTAAATACATGAAGAACAAATATTTTATTAGAAATCTCCCTATGGTTGCACCTAGTTTTGCCTCTAAACTCTGGAAGGAGATGGTTAAGCATTTCGAGATTGTTCAATCAAATACTACTGGGATAGTGGGGCAAGGAAACATTGACTTTTGGCATGATAACTGCTTGGGTGATGGATGCATTAGCGATATTTTGGATATAGAAACTGATCAGAGGATACTCATTAAGGATGTGATTACGATAGATGGTACATGGTAGTGGTACAAGCTAAGAAATGATATTACATCTAGTATGAAAAGATCAATATCTCGCCGGTATGCTTTATCTGAGGAGGCAGATAATGTTGTATGGGTACCTTTTATTGGTGGTAGGTTCACTATTAAAACTTCTTGGAACTTGGTTAGATCTCAGTCTATTCCCATTGATCAAATGGATTGGATGTGGCATAAAGCAATACCAGCTAAGATACAATTTTTAAATTGGAAGTTGTTGCAAGATTTTATTACTGTGGATACTGTGGTTCAGAGATGCTATATTCAGTTTCCATCTCGATGTTGTTGCTGCTCTGATCACAAAGTAGAGTCTCTCAGCCATCTATTTGTGCAGGGTTTCATTGCTAGAGAAGTGTGGGCTCATTTTAGTAGGGTGTGTGGTGAAAGGCTATTCTGATCTTAATCAATTCAAGGCATTATTCATCAATGGTAATCAGGAGCTAATAAAAGCAGTCATATGGGCACATTGCAAGGTATTCTCCCTTACTTAATTTTTAGGGAAATTTGGATTTCAAGGAATGCTTTAAAATATGACAATATTGTCATGAATGCTTCTTGCATAATTTAAAAGGTGAAGCATGTAATGGTATGAACTTGAATTGTGTTAGAGGAAGTTTATCAGAGCTCATGGGATGAGTGAGAAATGAAGACGGTTTAAAAAAGGGTTTTTTCAAAGTTTTGTTCGAATAGACCTTTGTTTGTTCAAGCAGATGGAGACAGTTAGAAGTGTGTTCGAATAGAAGTTTTGTCTGTTCGAATAAAGGAAGACAGTTAATAGTTTATTCGAATAGAAGTCATGTCTATTCGAATAAAAGATGTTTGTTCGAATAGACTTTTGTCTATTCAAACAGAAATGTTCAGAACACATCTTATTCGAATAGATCCAGAGTCTTTTTGAATAGACTTCGTTAAGTCAGTTTTAAAAGGTATTTTTTAGGGACGTTGGTCTGTCTCGTGATCCTTACTTTGAGCCTATTCTTATGTGATGACTTTCCATGTTTATAATGGAGTCTAGGGTTAGTTGTTAGCCTAATCTTGTTATGAGTTTAACCTTAGAGAGACTAGGGTTTGAAGAGAATCCATTAAAGCTTAAGAAGCTTGAGAGATCATTGTAACCTATTTGATATCATAGTGAATTGTTCGTGAGGAGTGGTATTTCATCCGAATGGGTTTTCCACTTTTCTCCTCTAAGAAATTTTTTTGTGTCCTTTATTGTTCTTTGTTTGATTTACTTCTTGTATTGGCAATTTCCGCGTTCGTTCTATGAAGGGAAGAGAGAGTAGCTACCCCAATTCTCAACAATTGGTATCAGAGCGAGTCTTAGGGGTTGTGTGATAAAGAATAATGGCCGATAAGGAGAAGTTGAAGATCACAAAGTTTAATGGGTCGAATTTTGGAGTGTGGAAAATGCAGATAGAAGATTACCTTTATCAGAAGGATCTTGATCTACCATTGGGTGGAGCTGAGATGAAGCCAGTAGATTTTGATGATGCTAAGTGGGCACAATTGGATCGCAAAGCGCTTGAACCGTTAGGTTAGCACTGTCATTTAAAATTCTAGACATGATCTCCTAAGTTACAATGACGAAGGGATTGATAGAGATGTATTCCGCTATGTACTCTGAACCGTCTGGGGAAAATAAGGTTCACCTTTTAGGATGCTTGTTTACTTTAAAGATGAATGACAATGGTAGTGTGCAAGCTCATATTAGTGAGTTCAATACCATACATGCTCAACTAGAATCGGTTAAAATTACTTTTACCGAGGAGGTGAGAGCGTGGGTTCTTCTAGGGCAGATGCCAGAAAGCAAGGAAGGATTTATTACAGTTATGAGTAACTCATCTAGGAAGGAAGACATCAAATTTGACACTATAGTCTCGTTGATTATGAGTAAAGAGAATAGGCGTAAAACATCTTAACCCTCTTCGAGTTCAAACGGCAGTATGTTGAATGTCGAGGAAAGAGGAAGGTCTTACAGAAAAGGGCCAAAATTTGGAAGGGGTCGATCACAGTCAAGAGGGAAGTCGAAGCCGCCCGATGCGTGTTGGACTTCTGAAAAGAAGGGTCACTTCAGCTGAGATTGCAACTCTTCTTCTTCTAAAAAGATTAATGATGAAAAGAAAGATATAATGAACCTTACTGAGGAGGTTAGTTCTGACGAGGTTCTACTACTATTGTGTGACGAGGTTAACAAATCTTGGATTGTTGATTCGGGCGCTTCCTTCCATGCTACTGCGAACGTAGGTTTTCTTACTAATATTGTAAAAGGAGACTTCGGTACGATCTTTCTTGCAGATAAGAGTGCATGCAATATTACTGGAAAGGGAAATGCTAGGCTGTTGTTGCCATTAGGGGAAACATTGGTTTTGCAGAATGTGCGACTTGTACCTAAACTGAGGCATAACCTTATATCGGTTAGCAAATTGGTGGATGATGCCGGATACGAGTATACCTTTGGCGTAACCTTCTGGATGGTTACAAAGAGAGCTATATTGATAACTCGAGGCTTGCGGCAAGGAACATTGCATACAATGCCGAGCACAATTTCCACTATTTGTATGACCACTCTGGGGATTGATACAAGTATGTGGCACAAACGGCTCGGTGACATGAGTGAGAAGGGGATGAAGATAATGGTAACTAAGTAAAAACTAGAGGGCCTTGCTGAGGTTAATCTCAAGTTTTGTGAAGAATGTGTGCTTGCAAAATAGAAGAAGGTCAGCATTAAATTATCTGGAAGATCAAGGAAACCCGAAAAGCTGGATCTTGTACGCACGGATCTTTGGGGGCCAGCCAAGGTATCTACTCTTGGTGGTTCTCATTACTATGTTACTTTAATCGATGATGCTACTCGTAAACTGTGGGTCTACTTCATGAAGAACAAGTCAGATATGTTCGAAAATTTAAGAGGTGGAGGGCTCTAGTTGAAAATGAAACCGGTTAGAAACTGAAGTGTCTCAAGTCGGATAACGGGGGAAAATACTTTAGTGATGAGTTTGAAGACTTTTACGCATTAAACGGGATTAGGATACAGAAGACTATTCCTGGAAAACCACAACAAAATGGTGTTGCAGAATGCATGAACAGAACAATAAGCAAAAGGGCGAGGAGTATGAGACTCAACGCTGGATTGCCAAAGTGTTTTTGGGTAGATGCGGTTAGTACAGTGGCATACTTGATTAATAGAGGGCCTTCGGCGGCTTTGGACTTTGGACTTCCTGAAGAAGCATGGATAAGTAAAGAGGTAAACCTTAATCACTTACGTATTTTCGGTTGTATCTCATATGTTCTTGATAATTAAGATACAAGGACCAAGTTGGATGCAAATTCGATGAAGTGGATATTCATTGGATACGGTGGTGACGAGTTTGGGTACCGGTTTTTGGATGCGAAGAATCGGAAAGTTATCCAGAGCCGTAATGTTACATTTAATGAAAAAGTTTTATATAAAGACTCCAAAGTTCCTGTGGAAAGGATTCGAGGTGAAGTAGCGGAAAGTGTCGACATTGAAGATGATGAACCCTTTCGATAGGATGATATAGAAGTCGTTGTTAAGTTCATGGTACCGAATCAAAATGAGGAACCTAATGATCTAGACATTCCAATAGTACTTCGAAAGGAGCCAATAGTTGCAAGAACTCCGGCAAGGTACGTAAATTTTTTAAATCACTTGTTACTTACAGATGGTGGTGAACCTGAAAGTTACAAGGAGGCTTTAGATGTGGAAGCCAAGAGCAAGTAAGAGCCTGCTATGAATGATGAGATACAATCATTATCTGTTAATTGAACTTGGGATTTAGTTCGGTTACCAAAGGGGAAGAGAGCATTGCACAACAAGTAGTTATAATAACTAAAATAGGAATCTGATGGTTCAAGGAGATTAAAGGCTAGACTTGTGGTGAAGGGCTTTCAGTAGAAAGAGGGTGTTGATTTCGGTGAGATTTTTGCTCCTATTGTAAAGATGTCTATTGTGATGAATATAGTTGTTGTTGAAGACTAGCATCTTGAATAACTTGATGTCAAGACCACATTTCTTTACGGTAACCTTGATGAATAAATTTATATGAAGTAGCCAGAATGGTATTCAGTTAAAGGGAAAGAAGATCTTGTGTGTAGGCTTACGAGGAACTTATACAATTTGAAACAAGCGCCGAGATAGTGGTATTTGAAGTTTGAACAGTTCATGTCCAGAAATGGCTATTCGAAGAGCAATGCAGATCACTGTTATTTTATCAAGAATGCGGGGAACTCGTATATTATTCTACTTCTGTATGTAGATGATATGTTGGTAGTAAGTACTGATATGGGAGAGATAGTTAAGTTGAAGGAACTATTATTCTAAAGTTTTCTATGAAGGACTTGGGTGCGGCGAAACAAGTTATTGGTATGCGTGTTGCATGGGACAGAAAGCGGCGAGAATTAAAGTTATCTTAAGCTGAGTACATCGGCAATGTACTGAAGTGGTTCAATATGGATGGTTCTAAAGTTGTTAATGCACCATTGGGAGGTCATTCAAATTATCAAAGGATTGTTGTTCGAAGATGCAGAAGGATTGCGATGAGATGCGAAAAGTTCCTTATCAATCCGCGGTTGTAGCCTAATTTGCGCTATGATTTATTCGAGACCAGACATTGCCTAAGCAGTGGGAGTTGTTATTAGGTATATGAGCAATCCAGGCCAGGATTATTAGAGAGTTGTAAATTGGATACTGAGGTATCTAAAGGGGACTCAAGATATGGCATTATGTTACAGGGGTTCTCAGATATGTTTATAGGGTTTTGTTGATTATGATATGGTGTGTGAGATGGATAGGCGGAAGAACACTAGTGGTTTCGTTTTTACATTGGGAAGCAGTGTAGTTACATGGGTTTCTAGGCTATAGAAGATTGTAGCTTTGTCTATGATGGAGGCGGAATATGTTGCAGCTACAGAAGCATGCAAAGATATGGTTTGGCACAAAGGGTTGATGAAAGAACTTGGTAGAGAACAATTATCTCCTAAGTTGTATAGTGATAGTCAAAGTGCTATACACTTAGCAAAGAATTTGGCTTTTCACTCTAGGACCAAGCACATTGATATTCGGCATCACTATATTCGCTCGCTCCTCGAGGAAGGTGTGTTGAAGCTTGTGAAGATTCATACTGATGTGAATCCGGCCGATATGCTTACGGAGGTGGTGACTTTTTAGAAGTTGACGACATGTACAACTTCTCTGGGACATCAAGATTGAAGGTCCGGGTAGTGTGAGCAATTCATTGGGAAATCTGGAGATGAGTTACGGGATTTGATTTCAAATAGGAGATTGTTATGGTATGAACTTGAATTGTGTTAGATGAAGTTTATCGGATCCCGTGGGAGGTGTGAGAATCAAAGACGGTTTGAAAAATTGTTTTTTCAAAGTCCTGTTCGAATAGACTTTTCTCTGTTCGAACAAAAGGAGATAGTTAGAAGTATGTTCGAATAGAAGTTTTTTCTATTCGAATATACTTCGTTAAGTCAATTTTCAAAGGTGTTTTTTTGTGGCGTTGGTCTGTCTTGTGATCCGTACTTCGAGCCTATTCTTATGTAATGAGTTCTCATGTTTATAAGAGAGTCTAGGGTTAGTTGTTAGCCTAATCTTGTTGTGAGTTTAACCATTGAGAGACTAGGGTTTGAAGAGACTCCATTAAAGCTTGTAAAGCTTGAGAGATCATTGTAACTTATTTGATATCATAGTAAATTATTCGTGGGTAGTGGTTTTTCATCCGAAAGGGTTTTCTACTTCCTTCCTCTGGGAAAATTCTTTGTGTCCTTTATTATTCATTGTTTGATTTACTTTTTGTGTTGGCGATTTTTGCGATTATTCTTCGAAGGGAAGAGAGAGTAGCTACCTCAATTATTTACAATTGGTATCAGAGCGAGTATTAAGGCTTGCGTGGTTAAGAACGATGGCCGATAAGGAGAAGTTGAAGATCACGTAGTTCAATGGGTCGAATTTTAGAGTGTGGAATATGCAGATAGAAGATTACCTTTATCAGAAGGATCTTGATCTACCACTGGGTAGAGTTGAGATGAAGCCAGTAGATTTTGATAATGCTTTGTGGGCGCGATTGGATCGCAAAGTGCTTGGAGCCGTTAGGTTAGCGCTGGCATCTCAAATTCTACGCATGATCTCCAAAGTTATGATGACGAAGGGATTGATGGAGACTTTGTCCGCTATGTACTCGGAACCGTCTGGGGAAAATAGGGTTTACCTTTTTCGGCGCTTGTTTACTTTGAAGATGAAGGACAATGGTAGTGTGCAAGCTCATATTATTAAGTTCAATACCATACATGCTCAACTGGAATCCGTTAAAATCACATTTATCGAGGAGGTGAGAGCGTGGTCTCTTCAAGGGTAGATTCGCGAAAGCTGGAAAGGATTTATTATAGCTATGAACAACTCATCTGGGAAGGAATACATCAAATTTGACATTATAGTCTCGTTGATTATGAGTGATGAGAATAGGCGTAAAACATCTACACCCTCTTCGAGTTCAAACAACAGTATGTTGAATGTCGAGGAAAGAGGGAGGTCTTATAGAAAAGGGCCGAAATTTGGAAGGGGTTGATCACAGTCAAGAGGGAGGTCTAAGCCGCCTGGTGCGTGTTGGACTTGTGGAAGGAAGGGTCACTTCAGGCGAGATTGCAACTCTTTTTCTTCTAGAAAGATTAATGATGAAGATAAATATGCAATGAACCTTACTGAGGAGGTTTGTTCTGACGAGGCTCTACTACTATGGTGTGACGATGTAAACGAATCTTGGATTGTTGATTCGGTCACTACTTTCCATGCTACTGCGAACGTAGGTTTTTTTACTAATATTGTTAAAGGCGACTTCGGTGCGGTCTTTCTTACAAATAAGAGTGCACACAATATTACTGGAAAGGGAAATGCTAGGTTGTTGTTGCCTTCAGGGGGAACATTGGTTTTACAGAATGTGCGGCTTGCATCTAAACTAGGATGTAACCTTATATCGGTTAGCAAATTGGTGGATTATGCCAGATACGAGTGTACCTTTGGCGTAACCTTCTGGAATGTTATAAAGGGAGCTATGTTGGTAGCTCGAGGCTTGCGATAAGGAATGTTGTATATAATGCAGAGCACAATTTCTACTAATTGTGCGGCCACTCTAGGGATTGATACAAGTACGTGGCACAAACGGCTCGGTCTCATGAGTGAGAAGGGGATGAAGGTAATGGTAACTAAGGGAAAACTAGAGGGTCTTACGGTGGTTGATCTCAAGTTTCGTGATGAGTGTGTTCTTACGAAACAAAAGAATGTCAGTTTCAAATTATCTAGAAGATCACGGAAACCCGGAAAGCTGGATCTTGTACACACGAATGTTTGGGGGCCAACCAAGGTGTCTTATCTTGGTGGTTCTCATTAGTATATTACTTTTATCGATGATGCTACTCGTAAACTGTGGGTTTACTTTGTGAAGAACAAGTCAGATGTGCTCGATAAATTAAGAGGTAGAGGGCTCTAGTTGAAAAGGAAACTGGTTAGAAACTGAAGTGTCCCAAGTCGGATAACGGGGGCGAATACTTTAGTGACGAGTTTGAAGACTTTTATGCATCAAACGGGATTAGGAGACAGAAGACTATTCCTGGAACACCGTAACAAAATGGTGTTACAGAACGCATAAACCGAACAATAAGCGAAAGAGCGAGGAGTATGTGCCTCAACACTAGATTGCCAAAGTGTTTCTGGGTAGATGCGGTTAGTACGGTGGCATAGTTGATTAACAGAGGGCCTTTGGCGGCTTTGGACTTTTGGACTTCCTAAAGGACCATGGATAAGTAAAGAGGTAAACCTTAATCACTTGCGTATTTTCGGTTGTATCTCATATGTGCTTGATAATTCAGTTACAAGGACCAAGTTGGATGCAAAGTCGATGAAGTGCATATTCATTAGATAGGGCGGTGAAGAGTTTAGGTACCAGTTTCTGGATGCGAAGAATCGAAAAGTTATCTAGAGTCGTAATATTGCATTCAATGAGAAAGTTTTACATAAAGACTTCAAAGTACCTGTGGAAAGGATTCGAGGTGAAGTAGTGGAAAGTGTTGACATTGAAGATGATGAACCCTCTCGAGATGATGATGTAGAAGTCGTTGTTGAGTTTATTGCACCAAATCAAAATGAGGAACCTAATGATCTAGACATTCTAATAGTACTTCGAAAGGAGCCAATAGTTGCAAGAACTCCGGCAAGGTACATAAATTTTTTAAATCACTTGTTACTTACAGATGGTGGTGAACCTGAAAGTTACAAGGAGGCTTTAGATGTGGAAGCCAAGAGCAAGTAAGAGCCTGCTATGAATGATGAGATACAATCATTATCTGTTAATTGAACTTGGGATTTAGTTCGGTAACCAAAGGGGAAGAGAGCATTGCACAGCAAGTACTTATAATAACTAAAATAGGAATCTGATGGTTCAAGGAGATTAAAGGCTAGACTTGTGGTGAAGGGCTTTCAGTAGAAAGAGGGTGTTGATTTCGGTGAAATTTTTGCTCCTATTGTAAAGATGTCTATTGTGATGAATATAGTTGTTGTTGAAGACATGTATCTTGAACAACTTGATGTCAAGACTGCATTTCTTCACGGTAACCTTGATGAATAAATTTATATGAAGCAGCCAGATGGGTATTCAGTTAAAGGGAAATAAGATCTTGTGTGTAGGCTTACGAGGAACTTATACGGTTTGAAACAAGCGTCGAGACAGTGGTATTTGAAGTTTGAACAGTTCATGTCCAGAAATGGCTATTCGAAGAGCAATGCAGATCACTGTTATTTTATCAAGAATACGGGGAACTCGTATATTATTCTACTTCTGTATGTAGATAATATATTGGCAGAAAGTATTGATATGGGAGAGATAGTTAAGTTGAAGAAACTATTATTCTAAAGTTTTCTATAAAGGACTTGGGTGCGGCGAAACAAGTTATTGGTATGTGTGTTACAAGGGACAGAAAGCGGCAAAAATTAAAGTTGTCTCAAGCTGAGTACATCGCTTAAGTAGTAAAGCAGTTTAATATGGATGGGTCTAAAGTTGTTAGTACACCATTGGGAGGTCACTTCGAATTATCAAAGGATTATTGTCCGAAGACGCAGAAGGATCGCGATGTGATGCGGAAAGTTCTTTATCAATCCGCTGTTGGTAGCCTAATGTACGCTATGATTTGTATGAGACCAGACACTTCCCAAGCAGTGGGAGTTGTTAGTAGGTATGTGAGTGATCCAGGCCAGGAGCATTGGAGAGCTGTGAAATGGATACTGAGGTATCTAAAGGGGACTCAAGATATGGCATTATGTTATGGGGGTTTTCTGATATGCTTACAGGGTTTTATTGATTCTGATATGGCGGGTGACATGGATAGGCGGTTGAACACTAGTAGTTTTGTTATTATATTGGGAAGCGGTGTAGTTATATGGGTTTCTAGGCTACAGAAGATTGTAGCTTTGTCTACGGCGGAGGCAGAATATGTTGCAACTACAGAAGCATGCAAAGATATGGTTTGGCTCAAAGGGTTGATGAAAGAGCTCGGTAGAGAGCAATTCTCTCCTAAGTTTTATAGTGATAGTCAAAGCACTATACACTTAGCATAAAATTTGGCTTTTCACACTAGAACCAATCACATTGATATTCGGTATCACTATATTCGCTCGCTCCTTGAGGATGGTGTGTTGAAGCTTGTGAAGATTCACACTCGTGTGAATCCAAGCGATATGTTTACGAAGGTGGTGACTTTTTTGAAGTTGGCGACTTGTACAACTTCTGTGGGTCTTCAAGATTGACGGTCCGGGTAGTGGGAGCAACTCATTGGGAAATCTAGAGATGGGTTATGAGATTTTATTTCAAGTGGGAGATTGTTATGGTATGAACTCGAATCGTATTAGAGGAAGTTCATCGGAGCTCGTGGGACAAACGAGAATCGAAGGTGGTTTGAAAAAGGATTTTTTTCAAAGTCCTGTTCGAATAGATCTTTGTCTATTCGAACAGAAGGAGACAGTTATAAGTGTGTTCGAATAGACTTTTGTCTGTTCGAGCAAAAATGTTCAGAACACATCTTATTCGAATAGACTTCGTTAAGTCAATTTTAGAAGGTGTTTTTTGTGGGCGTTAGTCTGTCTCGTGATCCCGTACTTCGAGCCTATTCTTATGTAATGACTTCCCATATTTATAAGGGAGTCTAGGGTTAGTTGTTAGCCTAATCTTGTTGTGAGTTTATCCTTAGAGAGACTAGGGTTTGAAGAGACTTCATTAAAGCTTGAGAAGCTTGAGAGATCATTGCAACCTATTTGATATCATAGTTCGTGGGGAGTGGTTTTTCATCCGGAAGGGTTTTCCACTTCCCTCCTCCGGGAAAATTCTTTGTGTCCTTTATTGTTCTTTGTTTGATTTACTTCTTGTGTTGGCAATTTCCGCATTCGTTCTTCGAAGGGACGAGAGGGTAGCTACCTCAATTGGCGGTAGGTTCACTATTAAAACTGCTTGGAACTTGGTTAGATTTCAGTTTATTCCCATTGATCAAATGGACTGGATATGGCATAAAGTAATACCTGTTAAGATACAATTTTTCAATTGGAAGTTGTTGCAAGGTTTTGTTGCTCTGGATACTGTTGTTCAGGGATGCTATATTCTGTTTCCATCTCGATGCTGTTACTGCTCTGATCAGAAAGCTGAGTCTCTCAGCCATCTATTTGTGCAAGGTTTCATTGCTAGAGAAGTGTAGGCTCATTTTAGCAGGGTGTGTGGTCTAAGGCTATTTTGATCTTAATCAATTTAAGGCATTCTTCATCAATGGCAATCAGGAGCTAATTAAAGCAGTCATATGGGGACATTGCAAGGTATTCTCCCTTACTTAATTTTCTGGGAAATTTGGAAGTCAAGGAATGCTTTAAAATATGACAATATTGTCATGAATGCTTCTCGCATAATTTCAAAGGTGAAGCAGGGGTTAAAGGATGCAAATTTGAAGCTCAAAGTGACCAAGAACTATTCTTACAATGAATCTCTTTCCTTACAAGCTATGCAGATTTCCCCTTAATGTGTAATGCCTAAACAAGTAAGAGTGGTTCCGTTATGTGGTTTTAAATTAAATACTGATGGGTCTTCCATTCTAAATCCTGGCCCTTGTGGTGGTGGAGGCGTAGTAAGAGATTGGGTTGGCAACTTTGTGTATGGTTATCCAATGTCATTTGGAGAGGGCACTAATACGATTACAGAAGTTTTGGCTTTGCTCTATGGTTTGAAGGCATGTGTTGCACATTCTTGGTTCCCATTGCAGGTTGAAGTAGGCTCCCTCATGCTTTTTAAGTGGTGCTCTACTAGTGGGGTACCATGGAAATGCGTTAACATATGGAAACAAATACTTGATATATGTAGAACTCATAGAATATGCACCACCCATATTTACAGTAAAGGGAACAAAGTTGTTGATTGTTTAGTTAAGTTAGCAAGTTCGCTTGGTGATTTTGAATATTGGTTTCTTCATCAACTTCCTAGAGAAGCTATAGCTGCTCTCAGGCTTGACAAAATGGGGGTGCCTTACATAATAAGGTTCTAATTTTATTGGGTATTGGCTTCGGCCTCCCCTCTATTGTATTTGTTTTTCTACAATCAATAAGATAAATAGTTTCCAATAAAAATTAAAAAATTCTTCTCTTCGAGAGCTTCGCTGATACCCTTAATTTTGAGTTTTAATTAAGTCTCCATCAACCCAAATATGATTTCAGTTATAATTCAAAGATTTTAGGTTTGATTTTTGGTATTTATGATTCTTAGTGATTAATTCTTTTTGAATTCCAGTTATACAACTTGGGTATGATCAGGATCAAGTATTGGAGGTTTAATTTGGACTTATAAGACTATGTAACTACTAAATTTATTGGTTGATATTGGGTATACTAATAATTAAAGTTTTAAGTATTGGGTATGCTTCATATTTTCTTTTCTATGGATTTGGGGCTTCATTTACATTTGGTTCAGGTCTGAATTGAGCTTGATTTACACGTATTAAGTGTGTTTTAAAAGTGCTTTGGCATGGGGAATACTTAATTGCTGATTTGGATAACTATGGGGTTCGTATACGATTTTGAATATTTGATTTTTGTTAAGGTAAGAATCTGCAAGTATAGTGTATGGGTATCACCTTAGAGTGATTAAAAATGATTTACATTGCTTGGGTATTTATTTTTGTAAGTTTGGCTTGATTCGTGAAGGTATGTTGGCTGATTTTGACATAGAAAGGCAGTTTTTTGACATTAAAAGTATTTTTCGTGGATATCGAGCTTTGGGTATTTGTATTTTGGCATCTATGAGCATATTAGTGTTAGATTATAATTATAGGACTTGTTTAGATATACTTATGGTTTCTTAGAGTTTAGTTTAGTTTTGGCTTTCTTAGGAGCTAGTATTAGTGAACGGGTTGTGCAAAGCGAGGATCCAACGACTAATATCTGGTATAGGAATAATTTGTTCGTAACAAGCAACTGCGATATTTACTTACAAGTTAATATAAGATTAGATATAATTCTTGCATGATTACTGAATTAATAGATA
The DNA here is from genome assembly GCA_014058105.1 of Kingdonia uniflora. Taxonomy (NCBI): domain Eukaryota; kingdom Viridiplantae; phylum Streptophyta; class Magnoliopsida; order Ranunculales; family Circaeasteraceae; genus Kingdonia; species Kingdonia uniflora. Next base: position 6,656,273 of record JACGCM010001726.1, read on the forward strand.
TGCATATGCTAGAAAGCTGTGATATGATGCTTTAATTCTTTAAAAGCATAATTTCTGCAGTAGTTATTTCATTAGGTTTATTTTGAGCATACCGTAGATTATTTACACATTTCTAGACTAATTATATTATGTGCCATAGGTTAGAAATGAGGAGTAATCAAATCCGGGAAATATTGGGAACTTGGCCAACTTATGTTGACTAAGGGATTTTGGGCTTCCGAGGATACCTGGATTTTGATTGGGCCACGAAGTAAGAGATCTAGAGATGTAGGTAGAATTTAGGAAGCATTTTAGTAGTTTTGCGAGAATTTTAGAATTTTCTAAGAGGGTTTTAATGGTTAATGGTGTTGGCTTTTCTTTCTTATCTTCTCCTTTTTAAAAGTTGCTCTTTTAGGCTTTAATCTCTAGTCTTTTAATACTTCTGGGGTAGCTTGAGAGTTCTATGAGGGTGTGCTTCAATGCATAGATCTTGAGATCAGTCTTAAGTGGGCGAGGAATCTTATGTGAGGCACGTCTTACTCTTAAAGCTGAAACATATGCAACGATTGACTAGTTTGACTAAGCTAGGGCTCCTGAGGCAACTAGCCAAAGGATTCGTGACCCAGAGGCAATAGTTGGATCAAAGGATACACTGACGATGAGCAATGTTAAGAAATAAAAGTAAGTAAATAGGGTCGAACGCTTAATAATAAAAGCTAGCAATTAATGACACTAAAATACGTATGTTTTACCTCACCTTATAACTGAACATAATAAGGAAATGTGAGCACATTACACGACATTGTGCATATTATAGAGTTGAAAACTGTATAAGCTCAATAAGCTATAGAGTTAAGGGCTAATTGAGTTGTACCGTTAGATCCTGGGGAACTTATCTGGACCTCAAACAACTCAATTTCTCTCACCTTGCGTTGGGGTAATAATCAAGCACCAAGATACATCGTAGAGGTATGGTAGCTCCTCGGGTTCAGTAATGGTATGAGTTCAGCCCGTAAGAAGTTAATTTGACAATCTGATGATCTTACGTGGTATTATTATCCAAGGGTAGCCATTATGGCACAGATAGCTAGACCCGAACTTACGGGGTAACACCGACTTCATGTCTTTAGACCTTCAAGGGTGAAACATAATCTAGTCATGATCACGTGTTTAATTCTAGAGGTAAAATGGAAAAATGACCACCCGATACCGTACAACTGGCTGTTTACATGGGGTACGTACATTTTAACCATGCAAACTCTAGTTACAAAATGGACGTTATCTTCTTTGGTAAATTTTAGTCGATAGTTGTGAACAATATTGAGTGTGCCCTAGAGGTACGAATTACTCTGATTTCATTTAAGCATGAGGTATTGCGATGAGAGTTCATTGCAAATTATTTCTAGCCAAGTGCAATTAAATCCTTGGATAAAGGCTTAAGTTATATATATATATATATATATATTTTATAAAACCGCCTGCTTATAGTATTGTTTACTTATTTACTCAGTTATTCACTGTAAAAGTCAGTGTCGATGCACCAGGTAAGGTAATTGGCTCCAGTGAGTACCAACGGAGATAATCCAACGTTCTTGAGTTTTGCAAATATCTGTTATGCAAAACTGTAGACCTTAATCAATAGTAGTTCTTGATAAATATATGCATATAAGATAATTCATAGTACATAGAATAAGAGAAAAGTAAATGATTCTCAATCATACTATTGGTTGAACCTCGCTCATTATTCTAAAACTTATGAAATTCTTTATGAGTGTGAATTCCCATCTTTACCGCATAAATTAAAGATTTTGACCATAGAAGTATGCTTTAATAGATTCTTAGCCAATATTCTTATTCAAAACCAATCGATGTTGCAATCCCTATTTAACTTTTGGTGTTTTTCAAGACCCATAGTTCTATAAGGTTTGAAAATTTGATCCAAATGACCCAATTACTACAGATATTGGGGTTATTAGATGTTGCATTCAATTCTGACTCCCTTCCTTGGAAATTATAGCTTTAATGGAACAAGCTAAAAATGTTATTTGTTAGAATTAGAATTACAACTGTTTAGCGTGAAGTGAACATTGGAGCTGATGCAGCTGCTAAAAGAGAAACTTCTCACACTCTCTTGGGGAGAAAGTTTGGTGTGATGGAAGACCTTTTTTCCTGGAGAGGATTGAAGGGCCTTATGTTAAATGCTTTAAGGTTTCCATATAACTTTGTTTTTGCTCATTCTCTCTTTCTCTCTTGTTTCCCCTTGTATCTTATCTTTTTTCAAAAATCTATAAAATTTATGCCTACCTTGCAAAAAAAGAGAGGTTTTTATCCCCAAAGTTTTGTTGAGTTCCAAGGATAAGTAGATTAAACCTGTCTTGAACTAACGATCTAGAAGTATAAGAGATTTCTAACATCTAATTGCACCTAAATATGAAAACCTGATTCCCCAGAACCCTTATTTTTAGAAACAAAACTATATCAATTCTCAATTGATCCACAAGTAATGTCCTAGACATTAAAGTTATTAAGTTATTACTCTTGGTCGTATCTAAATTAATCTTTTGGTTTCGTGTTATCTCGAATCCTCGATCAGAATAAATAGTATCCTAGGCGCATGAGGTTTTTTAATATCATATTAAGCTATCGTAAGATAATATAGATAGGTATTAAACGAGTGTTGCATATATGGGTCATATAAACACTAACAAGCACCCTTCCCAAATTAAATAAATATTTTTTATAATTTATAAAATAAAAATAAAAATTAGGTCCCTCGAGGTTGAGCCCTAAAAGAAAAGAAAAAATAAAAATAAAAAGATTTTTTTTTTTTTTTTTTTTTTTTTACAGTTGGACTTGTAATGGTTTGGCCTGGATCAGATCTGGTATGATCTGCCAAACAAGATTAGGTCTGGTTCAGTTCAGGTTCGGTTTAGGTCCTCCACAAGGCTACTTGTGGTGCACATGCACTCGACATGGTTGGCACATGTAGTCCACATGCCCTCGATCATGTGGCGTGCACGCTTTTCGGGCAAGAGGAACCTCTAATTCAAATAGTAAAATCTTATTAACAATTTACGATCTTTCTTTCTCTTCAATTCATTCAAGTCATATTAGTCAATTCTTATTTTAAACTTTAAAAGCCATGAAACTTGAACTAAGCTGCACCAAGTTATCAGTCACTCTCTCTCTTAGTCTCTTTTTGCAAGGGCTAAATTTTATTTGAAGGACAATAAAAAAAGAAAGCGACGACCCGTTCGAGATGATATTGTAAAAGGTGAATATTTTATATTGCGTCAGTATTTAATTGAGTTTGATATGGAGAATGGCATGGTTCTTGATAGTGCTTATAAATTAACACAAAATATAATCAATCTAATGATAGGACAAAAGGCACAAATTCATGTTTATTTCTCGTTTTACAGTTGAAAGTTTTTGGTTTCTATTGAAAAGCACAAAGATTGTCTTCAACTTTTGTGGGAAGAAACTTTGATGGATGAGGCTCAATATTTTAACCAAAGCCAAGCTGTGTACGCATGCCTACTAATACACAAAAATGTTATAGATGTGGATATTAGTCTCAAGGACTTTGTATTATATGTTATGCATCAACCACACACGATGATGGAGGACTTCCCAGAATATAAATCTAAATAAACTTTTAAGAGGCTCAATGTACTTTTTATAATAAACCTATGAATATGTTTATATTTTAAAAAATGTTTTTTTAGCACGTGCCTGACACGTGGAAGGCACGATGGCACAGGTAACACATTAACACGATAACATGGTGTACGGGCCTCTGTCCTTGACACGAGACCTATGTTCTTGGTACATGGTTTGTGCCTTGGCACGCGTGATCTATGTAGTTAACACGTCAGTTCACTCATTGACTAACACGTGCCATGCATTATCGGTTGCGTTAGCGACGTATTCAGCGACACGTCATTAATCTACGTCTTGCGTGAGCCTTACCACATCATCTGATGGTCCCTACCACATCAGATGTAGGACTTACCATGTATGGTGGGGTCTACAACCACGTCTGCATGGTGTGGTCCATGTCACGTTAGTATTGGGTCCACTATGACACATAAGCGATAATTGGCCTCATAATGCCAACCCCATGGGTTCACACTTCTTAATTAACGATGGTTGACCTTGCCACGTCAGCCTATGGGGCCATGAGATACGTTAGTACGTGATTAGCTTCGTAACGTCAGCTTGCAGTCCCTACTTGCCATGTTTGCAGCTACTATCCTCGATACGTTAACCTGCGATCCCAGTGACACATCATCACGGATTGATTCGGTGACGTCATGTCTGGACCGGTGACGTAAGCTGGAGGCCCTGACGCAACGTTAGCGCTTGGGTTGAAAACCCTAGTTGTGATGCAGCAGTGAGTCTCATTCTAGCCTGACGCCAACAACTTTACGCCGGCAACGTTTGATCGCCGCCTGGCTTCTAATGGCAATTTCAGCCTCCTAGGGCACAAAAAAGGCCAAAAATACCTTTCCTCTTGGGAAGGTATTATGAATCACAATTACGCAATTTTTTATATTAGCGGCCAAAAACGTACAAACACCTTAAAATAGATAAATATTCAGCATGTTAGATCTAAATAGGCTTTTTAATACCTTTTTTTTACCCTTTTAAATCAGCACTTATAAATCTCATAAAAATCCTAGATTAAGCCAATTTTTTTAAGATTTAGCATGTTTTTCTACATCAAATCATCATAAGATACATAACGAAGAGATCTAACATCCAAGATTTAGATCTAAACATGCAAATCTATGAACTTTGATATCAGTTAGGGTTTAAAAATCTTAAAGAAAATGAAGAACTAAAAACCAACCTAGAATCCCACTATCTCCTTACACTATACAAAAAACATAAATTATTTGCAGGGATTATGAATGATTTAATTAGTTGTAGTTTAATGACAGTTGATATTTGTCAAGAATTGGTCGTTATTCTTAGATAGACACCTCGTGTTCATTTTTGAGAATAATAATGCTTTCAATCACCCCTCTATGCAGATTAAAGCAAAGGTAAAACTAGCTTTCAATCACCCCTCTATACAGATTAAAGCAAAGGTAATACTAGCTTTCAATCACCCCTCTATACAGATTAAAGCAAAGGTAAAACTAGCTTTCAATCACCCATTTATACAGATTAAAGTAAAGGTAATACTAGCTTTCAATCGCCCATCAATACAGATTAAAGCAAAGGTAATACTAGCTTTCAATCACCCATCTATACAGATTAAAGGAAAGGTAATACTAGCTTTCAATCACCCATCTATACAGATTAAAGCAAAGGTAATACTAGTTTTCAATTACCCATATACACAGATTAAAGCAAAGGTAAAACTAGCTTTCAATCGCCCATCTATACATATTCTATGATTAAATCAAAGGTAATACTAGTTTTCAATCAAAAATCTCTACCAGACATAAGATAAAGCATAGGTAAACCTAGCTTTCATCTCTCAATATATCTGCAACTGCAGATACTTCTGCAGTTTACATATATAAGCCATATCTAAGGGTTCTTCTCTATTTATGGGAGGTCAGCTACGCCTTCCCCTATAATAGGAGGATAATCAGCCACTAAATCTGGAGCTCGAGCAGCTACAGTAATCCAGCCTTGCTCTACTAATTCAGCAGGTCGAGAACCTAGATCCATTTTCATGGCATTCATACAGTTTCCTTAATCTATATTGGCTTTACAAATATATCCTCTTCCTGACAGATAGTCATAATGGGTATCCCTTTTAAACCCAAGTCTTCTCACTTCCTCTGCAAAATAAGCAAAAACAGTCATTAGCATCTATGAGTGCGTTGCTTTGGGCATAACTGCTTGGGAAAAAATGATATCTCAATCTCTGATAATGCTCTTGCAAATTCTTATACCGCCTGTCTTGCCATTCCATGTGTCTGTCTACGCATGACATCATCTCATTATGCTTCTTTACCATCTCTATTGCTTTATCTGACTCTGCCTGGCTCGTCGTCCTCAATTCGGCCAATTTAGCATAAAGTTCCTCAAGCTCCTTATCTTTCCATGCACTTCCCCTAATAGGAGACTTCTTTAACAATTCGTCTTTCTTAGTAATTCGTCTTTCTTCCCCCAATAGTAGACTTTTTTACCCTTGATCACCCGGTCTCTACTATGACCAATATCCAACTTTCCTTAGATATCCCTTTAATGCCCATTTCCTCTTTGTACGTGAGATTGAATACGAGCTACATCTTCCTTCAGCTCTTTAATTTGAGCTGATAGGTCAACCACATCTCCTTTTACAATGAATACACCAGTATCACCTTTTTTCTTCCTCGATTGCTCTCCAAACTCAGCCTCCTTAACACGAGAATTGACAGTAGCCAAATCTACCATCAATTGGGCCACCCTCTTATTTAATTCATCACATCGTCTTTAAACCATCCAAAAATCTATATCTTTAGCACGTAGAGCCTCACTCAACTGATCAACTATAATTTTAGATTTAGCTAGGTCAGCTCGAGCTCTCTCTAGCTCACTATCTTTCCTAATCATTTCATTCTTCAATCACTTGAGTTTTTTTTAGAACTCACTAGATCAGCTCGAGTTTGCTCTTGCTCGTTCGTTTTTCTAATCATTTGGCCCTTCAGACTGGCCACAAACCCCCATAACTCTTTCTCTGTCATTTTTAATGACTGGATACGGTATCGAGCCATGTCTGTCTCCTTACTCTTCACCATCAATGCATTATTCTGGCTTTTGGGCTTTATTATCTCCTCCTTCGCCTCCACGGGCTCTTTTAGCCATTTTTTAATTTTGGCATCTTTTCTCTTGATCTTCTGAGTTAGGTCATCAACGGCTTGCGTTGCCTCGATAAACTTAAAATGTTTGGCGTATTGATCCTCCCTATCTTCATTTGCCTCTCTCATCCTATCAAACTCTGTCACATACTCTTGGTTATATTGGAGTGTCTCTTGTTCAATCAAACGAGCATATTCCAATTCGACCTACATCATAAATTTAATACATCAAGTTTGATTCAACAACACTTGGCAAATACAATCAATCATAATACATGAGATTTTTGAATTTCTAGCAGATTTCTATTTTCTAATATTCTATTATTATGGAACTGCTTCTAAACTTAGGTCGAAGTATGATTTTAGTTCAACGACAATTACACCTACATCCAATTTCAAGGTACACATCTTCTATGTTCTAACTTTCTTAGCACTTTGGTATTATCAGGACTCATTTGATTACCGTTGCCTCTAACACTTATAACACATTCAAGATCTATGTCTATTTTTTAAATTTTCACTTTGTAGCTTTATAGTAATACAGCATATAAGTAAAATATTTCTTGCTCTTTTCTAACCTATAGCTCCATTTATAAAGTTAACAGGGACGCTGAGGCATTTTTCCCCTTAGCGAGCTCATTATCTAATTCCTCAATTCTGAGGCGCATATCCTTAAGTTCCTACAAATAATTTTTACAAACATATCTTAGCTAGAAAACTTTATCCTTGGTTATCTAGCTCTGTTTTGGGAGAGACCCCGTCCAACCCTCCTACCACACCAGGCACATCCTCTTCCACCTTGTCCTCTTCAACAGAAGTACCATCCATGATGGCTTTAACCTCAGTTTTTGTATACCTCACTTTGAGGAGTTAGCTCCCGAGTCTGTCGCACTGACCGACCGCATCATCCAGGTTCTTCTGCACCTCCTCTGTCAGCTCGCTAATCAGTACCTCCTATACAACTTTAGCAGAATCCAGTCTCTTCCCCTCTGGAACAGGTCAGACTTTAATTGAGTCACCTTCTTCTCGGGCTCAACTTTTCAATTCTCGAGCTCAGCTTTTCTCTCCTCGATCCTGAGGTAGATCCCCCTCAACAAGCGAGTAGCCTACAATAAACCAAACACATTTTCAGCTTGAATCAATAAAAACTTTAGCAATATATAAGTCAAAAAAACTTACCATTTTACCCAACTCCAGCTGTACAGAGACACATTTCCTCTGCACCCTTGCGAGCTGCAAGCCTCACCTTGTCCTCTATAGCTCACAACTCATCTTCCTCAGCAAGTCGACTCTCCATGACTTTTGCCCCGATAACTTCAGCAGTAGGATCTACCCTCCTCTTCTTTGCATCCCACTCGACCTCACCACTCCCAGTGGTTACAGTGGCCGAACCACGCTTTCCAGTTTTCTTCTTTGGGAATTTTGGAGCAAACTTGCTTAACGTGGTAGCTTCTGGCATATCCATAAAATCCAAATCAGTAGCCTTCGGCAAAGTCAGATGCTTCTCCCCATCAGCTCCTCTCTTCTTACTCGCTCAAGCCCCTGTCATTAGCCTATTCGCCTGTGACTTTTGTACCTTCTTAGACCTGTTGTTAGTTCTTTTATTTCTATTAATACCGAGCTCCTTCAAAACTATCTCGAGTTCAACCCCTTCACGAGCAGCAGTGTCTAACAGAGACTCCTTCTTTGTCACCTTCGACTGAGGCCCTGTACATAAAATATAACATATTGTCAGACAACGAAACGACTTTCAATTACTACAGTTCAATATTATACACTATTACTTACTTCTCTTCATAATTCTATACATAAGTTCCATTAGTTTTTCATCTTCTCTCTGAAGGCAATCACCTTTCACCCATATCACATTATCATTCCACATTCGACCTACTGAATTCAGATCGAAGAAAAGCGGTCGAGATGAGCTCAAACAGAAATATGCACCTCCGGATGTAGTATAATTTTTTACACCATAATACTGTAACACATCTTTAGGAGATATTCTCCTCTCCACCTCATTCTTCCTCCAAAACATATTCAAACTCTCATAAACACAGATCACCTCCTATATGTTCTCATTCTGTTGAACAGGACAATCCCCTATAATATTCATTATACCTTTCACCAGATTGCTAAGGGCAGACTCAGCCCATCTCTAATTGAGATAAATAATACAAAAAACCCTCATCCAGGATACGTTGAACATTCCCATCAAAATATTCTAGGGAGATCAACTCATCCACTCCCCTATCTAATTTCTCATTTTCTAAGTCAGGCAATAAAAAGAAATACTCTTCCCCAGATGATACAGAACAACCTCTGAACTGCCTACCAACATATTCTGCAACGTTGCCTCATATCCTACCTATAAAGGTTTTGGATTTACAGAATTTTCTAAATACATCTGAGTTCGGAGGGTATGATACCAATTTACTAGGGAAATCTAGAAATTGCACGAGTACTACTTTGTACGCCCTATTAGACTCTATATTTATAGATTCTACATTATTAGACTCAACAGTACGATAAGAGGTCGACGTCTCCATATCAGCTGAAGTTTCCATCTCAATTACAAGTCTAAGGATGATGTTTGATTTTATACAGATATTCCTCACGCTCGACCTACATAAAGATCCAGGTATTCTATCATTATCTTTTACACATCCATGTACCCATTTATTATATATCCATCATACATATTCATATATTATGTCATATCCCTTTTTTCTTTTTCAAACAGATATCTCAAACAAATTTTTATTATTACCATAAATAATAATTTTTTTGAAATTTGAAAACCACAAATAAAATTAACACTCACATTCACAAGATCATAAATCATTTACTAACCTTTAACGTCTGAATACGAATTTGAAGCTTATTACACTACTGTACAACCACCGTCTTGACTCTGTCTTTGTAACTTTTCCTCGCCTTGCTTGTTGATCACTCTCGTGTAGTCTCTCACACAAATCTTTATAAAAAAAAAATTTCTCCCACTATTCTTCAATTTTTTAAAAGATGATAAATGTTTGAGTGAAAATGATAACGTATTATTTATAGTTTATCTCTCTAACTGCTGACAGTTATTGAGCCTCGCACGAGCCGCCCTCAGTTTTGGAATTGAGGCGTCCATTCTATAATTAATGTCAGACGTTTTGCACCTTTTCAGTGAAAATATCTTCCCATCATTGCCCCTGGTCCTATATTTTAATATATTCTCATCTCTCCTACCCAAATCTCCCTCTGACTTCCCCATACTCATGATGACTCAAAACTTACACACAATCGAGCTTTTCCTGTAATTACACAAGAGACAAAAATCAAAGCCATCTACTTTTTCTATTCCAACTTCTACTACTTATAGAACTTCTGACATCATTTCCAAAGTTGTAACATTTCAAATTCAAATTTTTTATTCACTACATTTATAACAAAAGATGATAGATTCAAAGCATCATTCTAACTACATTTCAATTGCAGTTATTCAATCTCATTCCAATTTACTCTTTCACATGTAATTACGCAAAACATCCCAGATATCCTCATAGGCCACACCTAATTAGTTCACCCCCATTAATCCTTACATCTTCCTCCTCGATCTCTTTCTTAGTAATTTACCTTACTGCATCTTTTCGAGTTTTAGGCTCCAAAATTACTTTATGGAAAATCTCAGAGTAAAAATAACGCCCTTTCTCAAGTTCCCTCGCCCTCAAATTAAAGCCTTCGAACTACAACTCATATTCATGCAAGCCAGAATCATAATCTACCAAACCAAAAATCCTTTCCTGTACTTCTGTAATCTTTATCGCCAATCATCCCTCAGTAGCATATCGAACTCTCTTAGAATGAGTCCTCACCATAATCCATTTTTCCATAATTAAAAACCCTAAGATCTTGATTGAAAGTTATTTGAACTTATCTGTCCACATCGACCTCTTTGGATTCGTCCTACCTCATTTCGACCTATTCATCACAATATGTCCCCCAATCCAACATTTCAAGCTAAATCTCCCTAAGCTCGAATTTTTAATTCCTGCACATTCTATTTATGAAGAGATATTCTCCCCCACTATCCTATAATTCAATCAAATCTGATAGATTTTCACACATCTGCCATTTTATGAACACATTTTTCATGCGTATTGCCATGCATTTTTTCCAGTTCGATTACTAAACTTCACTTTTTTAGTTTGATCTCACATATAATTAACGCTTTCTAACATAAATATGTATGTTACTCCTAATTCGATTTCAGTCAGATGAGTTAATTCTATCTATCAACACAGTGTTTGAATAAAAAATAAATTATTAGCTTAAATTTCAATTATAGATACTTTACAGATTACAAGTCTTTCAGGTACTTTACAGATAACAAGTTTTTTAGATATTATTACAGTTCATTATTAAAATCATATCAAGTCATATCAGCCTTCAGTTATACTTGGCTCCGAGAATCTTTTGAAGCAAAGTTGGAACTAGAAATCACTGAAGGTCTTTCTTCCTTCATACCATTTACTTTTATAAGAAGCTGAAGAAGAAAAGATGTCAGTGCTTGAACCAACTCTTCAAATAGAAGGCCTTCTTCATGCCAAGAGAAAATGATTGCGTAGGGGCATGACTTCTAATTTCCAACTTCCTCAACCACCACCATTGCCTCCTCCTCCATAACCCCCACTAACAAAGAGTTGGCGGAGACGAAAAGGAACCCTACCTTAGAATCCAATCCTTCGCAAGATACCGGTGATACTGCCTCGTAAATACACCGGCCCCTACATCTGTCTCCTCAACCTTGTCCTTCGCAAGGATGAAGAGACTCTTCCAACGTTCCTCGTCTGTCAAGGTCACATAATGACATCTCCACATACAGTAAAAGTCCTCAGCTTCAGTCGCTTCATCTTCTGATATTTTGTGATACGTTGGTGGTACAGGAATTGGGGTGGGCATCTCCACAGATTGATCCCCGAAGTATCTCAACTTTAACCTCCCCAATTCGGTAAAGACTCTCTCTTCATATACCATTCGCCGAGTCTTCACCATTATCACTTAGAAATAACATAGAATGTTACAACATAGCGTACTTTGCCAGACTCTAGTACATGTACTATTTATATCAAATTCATATTTAATATGCAGGTACATTTCCAAAGAAACATCATTCAAAGCAAAACCACTCTTAGAACCCTAAGCATCAAGTACATCAATACTTTCCATCTCATAAATGCCAGATACATCCCTCCCTAAAAAAAATACCCATTTCTAAACCAGTTAAATTACCATTAATAAATCCTATCTTTTTAAATTCTAACAACACTAATCCACTGGTTCTTTCTCAACCAAAGCCACTCGTGCCTTCAGTTAAGTAACCATTTATAAATGTATTAAAATCATATGGGCCCCAATGAATTCGTGCTTTACTTTGTAGATGTACTTAAATGTTTGCATATCTTGTTTGGAACTCCTACGATTTTTCCTTTATCTTTTTAATTGTTTTTAGTTTTTTTGTTTCTATGCTTTTATATTTGAGGTGTTTCACTTCTTCACTTGGACCATTATTGCAATATACTGCTAATAGTTTATTTATGACTATAATGTAGCATAATGTTCAACCCTTTTTGGCTGGCTACAGTTCATTAAGAATGCTTCTGAGATCATATGTTTATGCTAGTGCAGGTGCATTTGGGTGAATAATCATTGTAAGCTTGTTCATACTTTTACATTCCTATTTTCCTGAACTATATCATATGTCAGTAAAAAAAATGTAACATTTCCAAGCAAAATTAACGAATTGTAAATACGCACCGCTTACTCGCTTAAGTTCTGTAAACATCATTTGCATTGGATTTTAGAATCAACATATATTTCATTATTTTTGTATTTGTTCACTAGTAGGTAAAAAGTTCTTTAGAGAATTAGGAAACACTAACAACATTTCTCAATAAACCAATACGTTTAAATACAAAACTGAGCTAATAAGAATGCACAAATTGTTGTAGGACTTCCACACTCTACCTGGTTCATGTAAAACTCTTCCTCTCATAAAACATAAATAGTGCCGCCTCCATGGAAAATCAAAGAGTTCTCCACAAAGGTACATAATTCAATCAGGGTGTTTATCCCCTCACCAAGTGACAATTAATTTCCTTCGACCTAGAGGATAAAAGTAGTAAGGTAAACTTATACTTTTTTTGTTCAAATAAAATTGTATCTAAATGGAAGTTATGTAATTGTGATAAGGTTTAATTTTTTTTACAGAAGAAGTTATTAAAGGTATTGACAAAGCTAAGATAAATATGAAAAAGGGGGAAGTCAAATACAGTAACAATAGTACCAGATTATAATTTTGATTCGTCCATCCATGATTTGGTTGATTGTTCTCCAAATTCAACTGTCACCTGTGTGCTAGAGCTTATAAGCTTTGATAAGGTCAGAACCACACACACTATAAGGAATATAAATTCTTTTATTTTTTAGGAGAAAGAGTCTTGGGATATAAATACTTAGGATAAAATAGTAGTTGCTCGGATTAAAGTCAAAGGAAATATATTTTTTAAAGCTAATAAATATGCTAGTATGGCCTCCAAGAGATATGAGAAGGTTGCACTCGTACATTGCAACTCTTGTTACTTGATGCTTCTTTCTTGTCAATTTCAATAGTGATGGAACTTTATATACATGATTTTATTCCTTTATGATCATTTGATCATATACAATTATTTCCTACTCTTTCGCATATGTGAAGGAATTTTGAGACGTTTATCAAGTTGTAATAGCACTGTGAAGTGTGAAGACTACGACCATCATGGAAAGTCCGGCATAGCTAAGTAAATCTACATTTCTTTAGTTGTTGTTGTGGCCTTCATCATCCTCTTAGTAATTGGTAAAATGGTTAGCAAGGTGTTGGCCAAAGAAAAGTAAAGATGGTATGCCATTCTAATTGTTTATTTATTTTACAGGCTCCTCTTCTTTTCCCCAAATTATAATTCACTAGAGGAGGTACTTAAAGTCATCAATTGGGCTCACCTAGTATTCATCACACATATGTATGAAAATCTCAAAACTCAATATTAATAAAGATTGTTTAATATTGGCCATTGCTAAGTCCAATTGACTTTAGGTTGCTAAATGTATTTAGTTTTTTGAAGGCACGATTCAATTTTACTTTATTGTGCTAAGATAGTTGAAGCTGATTTAAAGACACGGTCCAATTTTCTTTCCAAGGTTTCAGAGATAGTAGCAATTTGGAAAAAATGTGTATGACACGTAATAGATTGACACTGATATTCTTTTTGGAAAAAATGTTGGTTACAAGAGTCCTCTAGTCCTTTCAGGTATGGTTTATTCTTGGTGTATACGGGTATCTTAATTTTACTATTCTATGTGCTGAATAGTATCTTGTGGGTATGTTATCCCAGCTTCTAGATATTTATACTCATGCTATGAAATAATTCTTTATTTGGGGTGTTAATTTTTATAGTTTTTGAGATTTATATATACTATCGTGCCTCATGGTTAATATAACCTTAATGTGATATCTAATTGTCGTACGATTTATGTGAAATTCATAATCTTAGGAATTGAGAGCGTACTGTATATATTGGCCCTAAACACTCTTAAACTGAATGATAACGTTATTTACTTGAGTGTATAAATTCTATATACTTTCTAACATGTACAAAATGGAAATGTCCAATTTATAGGGGAAATGTTGTCGAATTTTTTTATAGAATTTCTCTTCTTTAATTTACTTATGCGCATGACTTTGATAAAGATGTAATGTGTCACTCATATATTCAGTTTCATAATGTGTACTTTATTATTTTATTATCTTTTGGTCTATAATTATTTCTTAATGCTGTGGTTGGCGTTGTAACAATTTGATATGGGAACGATACCATCAAGTGTTAATCCTACGTAGACTTAGTTGAGTGTTGATGGTTCTATGTTGAGTGCATAAGAGCTTGGATAATTAATTTAAGTGCTCCATTTGCATTTAGTGATTGAACAATGATTTTCAATAATATACATGGTTGAGACCTGATTAATCTAGGTAGAATTGGTATTGTGGAAATTTGTAAATAAATATTTGAAATCAATAATTTTGATCTCTATGAACATGAAATGTTCTGGTATTACCATGTTATGATGTAATATATTATTGTCTTCTTTCTTTGAAATTAACTTATGGTTGATGAATGTTTTGTATAGTCTAATAGGGGACGTAATTCAAATTGTAAAAAATGCTGAATTTAGTTTTACCTTCTTTAGGGATGGTTTTTTTATCTCTATTAATCTTGATGATGGTGAGTGTAATGGCTTATTCTGCATCTCGAACTCATGCTTCATCTTCGGCCAGCATACGACCACTTGACCTTATCAGTATACACGTGGCACTACTAAAGACACATTACAGCTACAAAGTTCTAGTCAAGACTTTCGACCTTTACATCAACAGTTTGAGTTAAGCAAATGTACAATCATCAATAAAGCTGTTACGAAGTAGCAAAGATCATAACGTTATAAAATCTGGTCAAAGAATATCAAACATATAGTGTAACCTCCATCATTAAGGATAATAATGCCCGTCAAATGGTTATATTATATAAGACCTATAAGTAGGACCAAAGAATCCGAGATAAAAGGATGGAAGATGGATGAATTCTCACTCAAACTCTATACAAAATACTCAAAGCTTCTTTTGTAATATCTAGTAGCTATCAATAAACTACTATCTTTCTAAATCCTCAAGAGAGGTCATGATTTTTAACTTATTCAAAGTTTTTCTACACTAAGCTTTGTGTTATTATTCTTCCATTATTCATCTAAGAAGCTTTGAATTTCCTTGGTGTAAAGGTTAAGTTCAGATTACAAAATTAGGCTATTATATTTGGCACCGTCTGTGGGAATGAAGTTCTCAGCCTCATTGTCTCAGAAAATAGCTGATTATTTCTTTACGGAATGAGGCTTCCAAAATAAAGTATGCCGATTATTTTAGAAGGTAAAAATGTTATACTCGCAGAATTAAGGGTCAATCTCAACTCCGAAACTGAAAGGCGAACTGCTCCGGAGCAACAGCTGGCAAGCCTAAAAGATGCGTTGAAGGTCATGCAAAGTTAACAGGTCACAACGCAGAAGAACAAAGGTGTGTTGCCAGCTACTTTGCGAGTTTCTACTCTCGACAGGATAGAACCTCACCCAAAAAATATGGAAGTTGAAGTTCATAAGCAATATGGGGGCGAGCCTGCTTTGGTTCAAGAAGTCCATCAAGAAGTTGATGGAGGAATTGTTGGAGCCAGACAAGTAGAAGAGCCATAATGAGGAAGAGTTCGTATTTTAGCATTTGCTTGATTAAATAAAGGAAGTGACAACTACAACCCTCGTGAACGATGCATCACACGACCAACTTCCATAGCTCATCAATATGTGACTCAGGAAAATTTTGATAAATGCATCAAAGAATTACTCGATGCTCAAATTCAGACCACTAAAGGAATCCATAACATATTACAGAAGAGCCTGATCGCACAGAAGCTACTGGATGGCAAAGTTCCCATTGGTTTCCAAATTTCAAAAATCCAAAAATACAAGGGGACTGATCCAATGGAATACGTTCAAGAATTTTAGGACGCTCCAGGCTTACATTCTACATCCAACCACATTCTATGCCGACTTTTTCCTACTAGTTTACAAGGCGAACCTTTGCGATGGTTCAACACCCTACCAGAAGGATCTATTACAACTTTTGAGCAGTTGAGGAAATTCTTCGTCAAGAATTACTCGCACATTAGAGACAAAGATGAGAATCTATATTCTCTATTCAGCCTTAAACAAGTACTAGGAAAGAAGCTCGAGACGTTCACTAAGAAGTTCCTAGAGTTGGCCCAAAAAGTGGATCGGCCTGATAAGAAGATTACTATTTTGGACTTTACCAATGTTTTACTCGTTGATGGAAGAGCGAAGGAGTACCTTTTTTTAAACAAACCTCTAACTTTGGAGGACATGATCAAAAAAGTCAGTGGGTATATCAATCTCGAAAGAATTGTGCCCGACAGACAAAAAATTTAAAAATCAACATTGACAGCTATAGATCAATTCACAGGCCAAGATTTTAACCGTGCTGCTGATAAAGGAGGAGAGAGGAAGTAAGAAAAATCTAGTGAAGATTCACCTCAGAAAGGCAGTAATATGCCAAAACCCGGTCTTCCCAAGATGGTTGTTACCATAGCCAACATTTATCCTATACCTCAAAAGGATAAAAAAAATTACAATACACAGTATCTCAAACCCATTGAGAACAAACTATATTGCATTCACCACAAAGTCCGACATCATGAGACATAACATTGCTTTGCTTTATAGCGACTGTTGGAGTATATTTTTACGGATGGACGAATGCATGAATATATCATAGACGTTGAAAATTATAAGAACGGGAGTTACAGACTTCCCACGGAGGTCGTACAAGTCGAAGACATGACAGAGGAGAAGTACTTATACTATATCTCCCTCAGTCAATTTATAGAGACTCATACTGTTAACCAATCAAACAAGAGCAAAAGACGACATGTCGACCAATGTCATGACTTTTCCATGAACGATAAAGAAGCTCGATTACTTCCTGTATCCAGCTCCCAATGTACATGGATCTCTTTTGACAATTATGATGTTCACCAAGTCAACTTTCTTTACCATGATGCATTGGTGATCATGTTAAAAATGAGAAATGTCGTGCTACATACAATAATGGTAGATACTGGTAGTAGTATCGAGCTACTTTTTCAAAACACGATTGATTAGATGGGGCTGGCCGATAAAGTATAGCCTAGTAATATTGATATCTATAGATTCAACAATTCTAGAGAAGAATGTGTAGAATAGATCATACTTCCTATTATGGTAGGACTAGCAATAGGGGAGGTTGTATTTTACATTATTAATGCAAAATCCCATTATTTGGGGATAATAGGATACTTCTGGCTACATAATATATGAGCTATTTCGTCGACCTATCATTTGACGCTGCGATTCGAATAGAATGGTGGTATTTGAGAAATAAAAGGCTGCCAAAAGCTAGCCCGGGCATGTGAAAATACTGTTATTATCGTACCAAAACCATTGATACCATAGCTCATATAGTAATTATAAAAAATAGCAGAAAACATTACAGAAAACCTTACAGTGAATTCCACAAAAAATCAGCGGCTAAGTATAGAAATTACATAGTACATTGAAATCAGTGGGGATAAACAAGGAACATTCAATAGAACTCTTCTGCACATTACAATGAGATACTCTTATTAAGTTCCTTAAAGATAACAGTGATGTCTTTGCTTGTACATTTTATGAAATGTCGGGCATCGATCCCAATCTGACCTGCCATAAACTTAATTTAAAAGATAAAACTGAAGCCATCAAATAAAAATAGAGAACTTTAGCACCAAGACTCCGAGAGAAAGTCAACAAAGTGATCGATAAACTCGTTAAAGTTGGTTTTATCCGAAAAGCCAATTATCCAGAATGGATCTCGAACAATGTAGTAGTACCAAAGATAAATGGCAAGATCAAAGTGCGCATGGATTTCACGAATCTCTACAAATATACTCCGAAAGATAGTTTTTCACTTCCTATCATAAACCATATGCTCGAATCTACTGTGGGGCACAAAAATTTATCCATGATTGATGCTGCATCAGGGTACAATCAAATACCTCTACTATCCGACGATCAAGAAAAAATAGCTTTTATTACAGAGTATGACCTGTATTGCTAAAGGGTTATGCCTTTCAGTCTCAAGAATGTTGGAGCCACTTATCAAAGGTTGATGACAAAGATGTTCAAAGACCATCTCGGAAAAATGATGGAAGTATACAATGATGATATGTTGTGTAAAAGTCTCAAAACGGAGAACCCTATCACAGATTTACACAACTTTTGAAATTCTTCGTTTCTACAAAATAAGACTCAATCCTGACAAGTACCAGTTTGGGGTCCAGTTAGGCAAATTGTTGGGACATTTAATTAGCAAGCAAGGCATAGAGGCTGATCCAGATCGTATTTGTGTACTATTATCTATGCCTTCTCCAAAAATAAATAAAGAAGTATAGAAGCTAGCAGGCAAGATAACAATAATAAATCATTTTGTCTGAAAGTCTTCAGATCGATGTCGATGGTTATTCAACCTAGTGCATGAAGGGATAACGAAAAAGAAATCTTAAAAGATCTTGAAATTGAGTGGACTTTAGAATGTGAAGCAGGATTTCAAAAACTCAAATATTATTTGGGCAAACCACCGGTGATGAGTAAACCTAAGGAAGGAGAAGAGCTCACTATATATCTTGCCATTATCGACAAATCATTGAGTTTTGTCCTCATTCGACTTGATGAGAAGATGGAGAAACCTATTTACTTCATCAACAAAACTCTCACTCCAGTAGAATCCTGGTATACCAAGATCGAGAAACTATTGTTAGCTCTCATTTACACGTCACAGAAGTCAAAACAGTATTTCCAGGCCCATTCAGTTCTAGTAATGACAAATTATCCTTTGGGAAAAATCTTATCCAAGCAAGAGAAATCCAGATAAGTACAACAATGGTCGACAACTCCTGGCGTGCATGACATCTATTTTGAACCACTGTATTCTAAAAAAGGTCAAGTAGTAGCAGATTTTCTTGTAAACTTCCCAGTAGAAGATCCTGACTGGGAAAAAGATAGTATAGATATCAATGAAGAATAGTTCAAGGAAACGTGAGACTGGATAACTCAAAAGGGCTGGCGTCTTCTAACTAATGGTTCTGCCGGACCTGCGGGGTTAGGCATCGGTATCGTACTTATTACGCCTTCCAATGATAGAATTAAAAAAGCAATCAGACTCAACTTTGAAGCTACCAACAATGAAACCGAATATGATGCATTAATTCACGGTCTAGATATGGCTCTAGAGATTGGAGTTTCTGAATTATCTGTGTACACGGACTCTTTACTCATCTTGAACCATTATACAGGGAAGTTTCAAATGAACAGAAAAATGATTGATTACACCGCAGCCGTAGCCGACAGAATGTGCTGATTCAAGAAGGCTACCATTAAATAATTACCTCGCGGAGAAAATAGACATTCTAATTTCCTTGCCTATTTGGCGGGAGTCCTCAGTATGGAAACTCGATATCTCCAGATCGAAATACTATCCACCCCTAACATTAACATCATAATTTCAAATTATGTTAATATTAGGGGTGTTGAAGAGGATAAGGACAATTGGAGATGACTTTTTCTTACATATATCAGACCTTAAAATAAGTTTGACGGTAAACTCTCTAAAGATCTTACAAAAAGAAGACGTGTGCTTGATAATGCTAAGCGGTACGTTGTGGCCGATAATTTCCTTTATAAAATATCTGTCACAGGACCAAATCTCAAATGTTTATCGAATAAAGAGGCTAAAAAATTCCTACATGAACTTCATGAAGGCACTTGTGGTTCCCATGCAACAAGACAACCTTTAGCCAATCGAGCTCTTACTCAAGGAGTCGTTTGGCCTAAAATAAAAGCTCAAATAATCAAATATGTAAGCAAGTGTGATGCCTACCAATGGCATGGACCCCAAATTTGAGCTCAATCCTGGAACTATATTCTAGTAATATTGTTTGGCCATTCAGAAGATGGGCCTTCAGCCACGTAGGAGAGTTCCCTACTGTACTGGGCAAAAGGAAGTACCTCCTAGTAGCAACAGATTATTTCACCATATGGGTGGAAGCACTTCTTTTGTGTCGTACACGTAAAGACCATGTCATCAAGTTTATATAGGAAACCATCATAATACATTTTAGCTGCCCTCATCTCATCAGAATTGACAATGGACCTCAGTTCATTAGTTCTAAAGTCGTTGAGTTCTTCAATCAGCACAACATCATCCAATTTCCATCTAATCCAAATTACCCACAAGGAAATGGTTAGTTTGAAATAACTAATCGAATTATCGTCGATGGAATCAAAAAGCAGTTGACAGAAAAGAAAGGTAACTGGGTGTAAGAATTACCACATGTATTATGGGCATATCACACAGCGCCTCAGGAATTGACTAAATGCATACCATTCCTATTGGCATACGGTACAGAGGCAATCATCCCCACTCAATATTATCACCCATTACACGACCATATCATGACAGATGAAGAAAACGAATTCTAGTTGGCATGTAACATGAATTGGATCGAGAAGACTAGAGACATAGCAATCATGAACTTGGGACGATATTATCAGGCTCTAGCCAGATCCTATAATAAACGAGTTCACCATCAAGAGCTCAAAATTAAAGATCTAGTCCTCCGAGAAGTCCCCAAACATAGAAAAGAAGTCAATGCCAAAAAACTCGCCAAAAATTGGGAAGGCCCTTTTTCATTGTGGGAAAAAGTAGATTTGGCTCTTACGACCTCGCCAATGAACTTGGTGAATGAGTGCCTAATCCTTGGAATACGAGGAGATTGAAGCTCTATCGAAGATAATAATCTATCACAAAGTACTTTTCTAAATAAATCTATCATCTTGTACGTCGGTCTTACATCAATTAAATACTTATGTTTGACCGCCATACATCAGAGTACCTTCTACTCCGTATAAGATTTTTTGTTTGTCAATCTTACAACAATGAAATACTTGTGTTTGGTTTCCCTACAATACAGTACTTTTCTAATAGATCATACAAGTACTTTTATTTGCAGATTACATGTCTAAACATCACATCTTACGAGTGGGTTTATCCCATTCTAATATATTACAGATCATTTGTTGCTTCAACCAAATTGATCTTTTAATATATTACAATTCAATCTTCTATTTTGTAGATCTTTTATTGCTTTAGCCAAATTATTCGTCTATTACATTACAGATCGTTTATTGCTTCAGCCAAACAAATCTTATAATATATTAAGCATTTGTTGCTTTAGCCAAACCAACCCCCTATTATACGACAAAATGGCTCGTAGCTCTGCAAAATGGCTATCAGGGTTATACATCACAATTGATTTATCGCAAGGTTAATGCAACTCTCTCCAGATCATTCCTCTTATCAATAGTCCTAAATTGTTTTACTCTATTTAATATATTTTTATTGGTATAGTACGAATAATCCCTTCTAACAGTCATAACGCCTCATTAGTCACTCAAACTATCACTCGGACTGTCACTTAAGCTATCAGGTTGCGCAGTACTATGTGAACTTTTACCACAAACTCGTAGACGCATAAGCTCTGGCATCCTCCCAGTAACAATTTGCTTTCCTTCTTTAACCTTATTCTTTGTAAGAACATTAATTTTTGCTATCATGGGATCCAAATACTCAGATCGTATTAACCGCATCTCACACTGTACACCATCAGCAACTAGCTTGTCATATACAGTTTTGCTTTCCACCTCCAATCTCTTGAACTCAGATATTAGGAAGGAGAGAACTGCTGTCATTTCTCTTTCATACGCATTACTTGCCTCACATTTTACCTTATTGGGAAGAACAAACTCTGCAAGTTGTCCTTTAGCTTCCTTCAGCATCACTTCCAAACTTCTGTAGTGTTCTTCTAACGTGCTCTTTTTTTACTCAACATAGCGTCATTACGACTTTCCATTATCGACATAAACTTATCCATGTTTGCCACTAAGCCTGCTGATTCATCTGTACGGGCTTGATTATACTTCATCTCTAACACTTCTTCCTTAAGACTTTTTGTAGCTTTGAAAAGATCCGTCCCCAATTTGGTTTTCGCATCATGCAGTTCCCCATTTTTTGATTAATATTCCAAAATGTCTAACCTCATCGCTTGAATGTTATGCTCTAAAGCACATATCATGATCCAAATCCTTATTTATCACTTTATTTTGTTCAATATGGGCCTCTTCTATCTTTTTTAACATAATGTTCGTAACATACCACAAAACTTTAAATTTGCAAGCACGATTATTTACCTCTTCAATAGCTGCTCGCGTACCAACTCTCTTTGCTTTGAACATGCTTATTTAATATTGCAAGTCTTTTACATTATTTTCTTCCTTCTCTAACACCGCCAACAACTCTGTAATTTGAGTTTGCGTAGATATAAATTCCGTCCCTTGTTGGTTAATTTGTCCCGAAGTACCCAAAATTTCTACATCATTTTTCTTTATAACTTCTTTTAATCCCTCCATCTTTCTTAGCTTACTAGCTAGTTCAGCCTCATTATCTTGCAGTTTATCGGTCAAACGAGCTATTGTATTTCGCTCTTTTTATATCTTCACCTTCATTTTTTCTTCTAACTCAGTAGCACTCTTTAGTTCCCCTTGACACAAATTTAGTTCAGCGTTCAATTGTTCATTTCAAACACGTAAGGCGACATATTGACTGTAAACAGCTGCCAGTTCCACCTGCCACAACAATTAACATTTAAACTAGTTCGCATATACAAATAGATTTCATGCCACAGTCTACAAGTTTACTTAAGAACATAATATTTGAGTAATATCGATACATCATTCTATTTACATAATCAGCACAGAGAACATATTTCATTTATCATCCAAATAGTGTACAAAGATCTAACATATATCTAGTGTCAGTAAAAAACTAAAATACCCTATTTTTACATCTTCGAGCTACGATAGGACTATCCCTTATCTCTCGAACTCTTTAATTTCTTTACTTGAACATCTATAGGATATATAAAGGTCACCACCTCCTGCTGGCATTGCTTTTGCCGCAATCGGGGTATTAGGCTCTTGACCTCCTCCTCATCCTCTTCTGACAACAATTCCCTCGATCTAGGAATAGGTTATTCAGCAACAGTTTCCTTCTCATCTTTTATAAACCACATATTTTTAGCCTTTGCATTTTCAGTATCAAAATCTTTCCCAGACTTTATTACGAACTTCCTAAATTTGTTCTTTACCCTCGCCAGTTCCCCTCCATAAAAATCAATCACACTTTTTATATGGCGCACATGCTCTGTTCAAGCTGTAACTTTTGCTCGTGACGGATACAAACGCTTTTTTAACTGCATGTGCGCCTGATGTAGACGCTTACGCAATAATTTTTGTAACTCACTTAACGCCCTCACATTACTTTCTACCTTCTTTCGAACAACTGCCTCTTTTGACAACTGAGTCGCTAAAGACATTTTTTGCTCCATATGTTGCGACAACACATCTTGTAACTCATTTATCTCACCCTCTAACTTCTGTTGAACCTCTATTTGCTCTTTTCTTATCTTGAAAAACACAATTCTCATGGCCCACCGATCCTACATAAAGCCAAAAACATCAGGTAATGGTTCTACATTACCCCATATAACAGAAATACTAGATCGAGTTGAATATTTTCTCACCTCTAAACTATGACGATTACGTGCTTCTTAAGCTAAAAATATAACTCAAGCTGGGTCTGGTACTATTCCTATTTCCTTCAAAAATTCTATATAAGCTTCTTTTAAACCCCGTTCACTATCTACTTCAACCTCAAAATATAATGTCAGAGCTATCAACGGACTTTGACACCTAGCCTTATTACTAGGGTCATTAAAATAGGTCAACTCTTTTGGTTTTCGAACTAACACCCCCTTTTTCTCTTCCTTTCGAAACACCTCATCCATTTCTATTTTTATCTTTGCATATCTACACTAGAGGTCATATAATTCTTTAAAATTTTTCTTCAAATTAGATTTATTTAATACCTGTTAAACACGAGCCACCAAATACCTCACTCTACCCAACGATCTCTCCAGGATAGAAATTGTTTTTCTTATTTGATCTACCTCCTGCACAGATTACAAATATCTTGTTATCATACAAATATTAAAAGAGAGCATATTAAACATCGTCTATCAAACTTAAACAGTTTTACGACCATACAGAGTACAATCCCATCAAAGTTAAATGAACTGAAAAGTTTGAAACATAATACTACATATTGGTTAAAGATTATTGTTGATTTCTATCTCAGATGAAGGACCCAATATTTTATCAGCAGCTACAACTGGTTCAGTTGGTGTAGCAGGTACATTGGCTGGATCAGTAACATCAACCACAACTTTATCTTCTACCTCTATAGGAAAGTCTATCTTATTATATCTGCCAGATCAACCCAGCTCTACATCAGCACGTGTCAACCCAAAAGAGTAATAAGATTGGATAAAACAATCTCTTTCTGCCTTCAATGCCTCGCATGATCGTGACATAGCATCATCATTCTTGGACAACACTGTATACCGCTCTTCTGCACCCTTGACATCTTCAACTCTCTTCTTTTTCTCTATCTCAAGTTCAGCTTTGAGCTCCCATATACGAGCCGTGTGAACATCCACCTTCAGAGTAAGATCACCAAACTCTTGAATCCTCTTATTAATAAATTTTATCGCCCCCTTCATCAGCATCGAGAGCTATCAATGTAAAAACACAACTTCAGAATAACAGATCATATTCCAAATATAGTACATCAAAGATTTCATTACATACCGTAAGAGTATGTTCTTGATATACTTCATCGAGCTGTTGCAGATTAGTCCCCGCCATTGTAAAGTATTTTTGTTCTTGCTCTCTCATATTGGCCATAGCCTGGGCATTATTGCGAGCACTACCCTCGTCTTCATACCATTTTCTATTCAGCGAACTCTTCTCAGCCTTAGAAGGAGTAACTTTACCTACTTCCTGCCCCTCCATCACATCGACAGCAGCAGGTTTTACAATTTCTTGATCTAAGATCACCACCTCAATAGCAGGTATAATTTGTAGAGCTGGTTTTCTCGACCTCCGAGTTGCCCGTTTCACGTTAATTATTTTCGGCGCATGAGAAGGATGACTAGTGACTTCATCAATAGATAAACGAGCTTTTTTCTCATCCATAGTTCGATTCTCATGAGTTGGCTAAACTTTGGGCACTATGGAATCTACCCTCTTATCCCTTAGGATACCTAATTTACCAAATACCTGCTTTAGCTCGTCTTGCTCCTGAGCTACACAATCGAAAAAGCAGGTATTATTAGGTGCCGATGTCATATTGGGATCTGACAAAACAAGGAATAAGACAATATTTAGCAACTCGAAGACATAATGATGGATGGTCGAAGATGACAAATGTAACTTAATAGGATTTTAATATTTATGGTTCAGATTGAGCGTTGGTTCATCTGGAACTT
The DNA here is from genome assembly GCA_014058105.1 of Kingdonia uniflora. Lineage (NCBI taxonomy): Eukaryota > Viridiplantae > Streptophyta > Magnoliopsida > Ranunculales > Circaeasteraceae > Kingdonia > Kingdonia uniflora. Next base: position 6,682,209 of record JACGCM010001726.1, read on the forward strand.
GTATACAATTGCCCCTTACCCATACAAGGTGGTCATTCTATGGTCTAGCCGCAAATTTAAAATAAATAAAAATTGGCCAGGAAAAGCCACTATACAGGTAACCACTATTACAGCCTTTAATGTACTTCTATTTATAAAATTTTAAGACTTTATCTACTTTGAATTGCTTGGCAGTCCCTTCTCTTTTCCATTTGTCATTCAGTGCCTCAAATACCCTCATCATCTTATACATATTCCTATTTAGTTGGGCAGGGCAGCACTGCAATACATTCATAACCCCTTTCTGAAAAAAGGTCAGAGGAATTCTAAGGACATAGACAACCTGATTAAGATAACATTAAAACCCATCATTAGGGCCTACCAACCCAACACCATTGTAATACGAGATTTCAACACCCTCATTAATCTTTTTCTCTTTTTTCCACTTATCCAAACAAAGGACTTGATAGTATACCGCCACCTCCCCTTTTCCTAGGACATAGGCTCTAAACCAGCGACATTGGTCCGTCATATAATTTCTTCATTCTCCTTGCAATTTCTTTTTATGTTTCAGAAATTCCTTTCCTATATCTACTCCCTCAGGATATATAAAAAATAATTTATCTTTCTCTTTTGTATCCTCTATTTTTATAACTTTCTCTATTTTACTGGATTCCTCTAATTCAACACCTATAGTCATGTTTATCTTATCTGCAGTCTTTTCCATTACATTTCAATCGTTCTCCCTCCCCAACGATGATATTTCCTTCGAACTTGATGTACTACAAATTTACTAATGGGATTTATAGGTTTTGAGCGCATACTGGACCTATAAATACACAAAATATTTTTTTATTATCTCTACGTCACAAGCTATACCTTACAAATAGTAAAAACAACCCCACCCATATTTCTGCCCAATCAACACGTTTATTTTCCAATTTTCCAAAATAACTGCCAATTATTTTAAAATTTCCATCTTCTTCTCCAAAAAAACATTTTCTCTCTCTGCAGTCTATTCATATACCCCAAAACCTTATGCACTACAAAACTATACAGGCAATTACTCAAGATCTTAAACCCCTACATTATCAACTTCTGTATCCCTCAATCAACAATGATTTACATACAATGTCATACACAAATTATTAGCAACAACAAAGAAAAACAAAACCGAGACATATATCACCAACATGTACTTGAAGAACAACAATATTCTACTTTACCTGGACGTTTAACAGAAATTGACTGCTTTCGCCGGTTCTCCAATAGTTTTCTATCACTAGATGAATCCTTCCCTACCAAATTACACTCAAAACTCAAACATCTCTTCTCTATGGAGATATGGGTTATACCACTTTTCTTTCTCTCTATAATGGTAGACAATTTATGAGTAAGAGAGATACGAGTTTTTAAACTCTCCCTCAGTTTACAAAATGACAATCCTTTTGACACGTGTTAGTCACCCCTACTGTCTCTACAGACACGTCTTTTCATCTCACATCATCATCATGACTTCCCTAATAACGTATACTGTCATCATGCCTGTCCCTATTGTCTACCATTATGAAATTCTACCCTTCTTTCCCAAAGCAGTATACACGACCAATCATATTACTTTTATACTGTACCAAGATCGTACGACATTCCTAAAATAGCTTAATATTTAAATTTTGAAATTATCTATGCAGTTGTTAAAATCATACAGCTCTAATTCACAATATCTACACATAAATAGTAACACATAATAGTTTATTCTTATTCCTTTCAGTTCGCAACATCAACATGCCTCATTCTACATTTAATAGAGTACTAAAATAGAATGCTAAAAATAGATTACTTATTCATTTTGAGCTCCCACAGTTCAAAATTATAGTCACATATAGTTACATTTGAAGCAGTCCGGATGATTTACTGCACCACATGGTATTATCTTCCCTCCTGCTACTCTTTCATCTTCTTAACCAAGCTTGTCACGTGTGATCTCTCGAATAGCTTCTTCTCGTAAAGTTGCATCCAATAGCAACTCACGGAAAACATCATACCAGAAAAAATCATCAATCTCTGTACGCCTACCTTCATCAACTAAACCAGTTACTTTCAACGGCCACCTCGGAAGAACGACATCATAGGGCAAATAACAAAAGTATCGTTCACAAAGTTCAGCAACCTTGAACAAATATAAATAGTTGTTCACTCTACCTTAACAGCAAAAGTATCTCTGACAGAAGATACAAGATATAGCAACCAAGGTTTACTACTTTATATAGCCAAAATGAAGATCTGCTAAAATCTATGTCCCACCGCATATTTTGTTAAAAGATATATTATGCCAAATTTCAGAAGCACAAATATCAGCAGAAGTCAGAAAATATTGTTACAGGCCATACTTTCCATGTTATGAAATATTTCCTCATATTTTATGCATACAGATATAGAAATTGCAACATACAAATCATGCATGTCCAGAGCAGTAACACCTATAGGCAAATATCAGTTACTTTCATGCAGCCAGAAATTTTCCAGTCAGTTCGAATCAGTAGCTCGCAGACATACACATACCCTTACACCTATCCAATCATCTTAACCAATTGTTTACTTTCACCACACAAATTATTTATATTTTTGAGCTCCTATATTTTTTCAAGCCTCAAATTTCATTATCCTTTACAGATATACACACTAAGACCCTTGCAGTTCAGTTTGTACAGTAATACCCCATGATAAACTACCATCCCTCGTAAAGGCTAAGTTCGGATCACGAAATTAGGCTATTACAGTGGGCAAATTTGGCATTGTACTTTTAGAGATAAACAAATCTGTCTTAAATGTTATGTATTAGGAACAGTTACAATCTGTCTCTAAAGAAATTGAAAAACAAAGACCTTTAGAGATGGATTTTTATCGTCTCTAAAGCCGTCCTTAATAATATTAGAAACGGATTTGTATGCCCCTAATGTATTTGGGGTGCCACTCTAAATGGACAATACTTTACCGTCCCTAAAGACGTTCTTAATAGTTATAGGGACAGAATAATAGCCTTTTGAGAAACTTTTTAGCTCTCCCTAAAGGTAGTTTTTCTTGTAGTGTGCCTATTTCTCTTTGTTAAAAGTTAAAAGTTGTTTCTCTTTGTAAAATTAAATTCACAATTTTGGAATTTTCTTCTACTGTGATATAATCCCTCTAATTTTCACCCTTAAATTACCTAATCTCCCAAGATCTTTTGCCTCCTATATTTTCCTTTTTAATTACTACATCAAAGTTTAGATGTCGTCATCCCGAATTGTAATCCAAATCTCCAATTACAAGAAACTTGGAACCCTAGATTTTATTCCATTTTTTTAATCTAAATCTCCAATTTGAAGAAACTATGGTTTGTATCTCTGTCTATAATTGAAGCTCGATTTTAGGGTTTGTTGTTTATTTGAGAAGGTACAATCTCTTTCTTTCCTTCATCGGTTTTTTTTTCTTCTTGTTTTCATCACTTATGTTAATTCTTTTTTTTCTTTTGGGAATATATTGTTTCCTTTATGTAAGAAAGAGTAAATTTTGATGGGAAATTATATATATATTCTTTTGTAAATACATTGATTTTAAGATTAAGCTTGCACTTCATTCTATCTCATGGGATGTTTACTGTAAGGAACTGTCCCTTGACCTGTACCAGACTTGAACTACCTTAATACTAGACTCACACATTATACGCATGACTTACATAATCAGCAATGACACCTAGACCACGAACTGGTGAAGAGCGTGGATTGAGCACTATAAAAAATAGAACAAGTCAAAGCCACCTGTTTCCCATGAACTAGCAGTTACAATTCCAACTGCCACTTGACCACATTATCAGGAAAACGTGTTTATGCACAATAATGAACTAAGAGTAAGATCTATAAAAAGGATAAGTTCCAAAGGAGAAAGGACGAGAATTTAGATACTTCAAGACCAAGTTTTTCTAGCTCACGAGATCACAAAACCAGTAATAAAAAACAATAGCTTCAAGCAATAAAAGTTACAGTTACTAAATCCTCAAGTCGAGGTCGTGGCTTTTACCTTTTTAAAGGTTTCCACACTAATCACCTGTGGCATTTCTATATTAAGTTATACTAATTCTTGCTACAGGTACATTTGGTGTAAGAGTTAATTTTGAGCTACTGCGAAATTAGGCCATTACATTTGGTATCGTCTGTGGGAAAAAAATATTTTTACAATATCCTAAGGCATATAATTACTCAACTATCCATTTCCAATCATGGTCACTTCCAAGCAACTAGCAACAAGAGTTCAGTTTAACCTTTTAGTTGAACCAGTTTAGCTCGCAGAACTAAGGGCTAATCTACATGCTGAAACAGAGAAACGTAACGAGCTCTACGAACAGGAACTCGAACGAGGGCGTCAAGCTCGTCAAACAGAATTCAAGCGACATGAATACCAGATAACAATAGTACAGACCACCTTGTAAGCTTTGAGATAATCAACAAGTTCCTTTTTCCAAGGAATGTGATCAAATACCTGCGAACTCCCAAGTTTCCGCACGGAAGAGATTAAGACCTTAAGGAGCAACTAGCAAAGCCATTTCTAAGGGTCTTCATCACGATCAACAAGCTTTAATTTATTTGGTACACGACAATCAGTCCGACATCCGTAGAGGGCATCGGCCTTCCAAGCATTAACTGGAGGTGGCACGACCTCAATCAAGGGTGCCTACTCTTAAATGCCTGAGTGAGGGCACCGACAGTCATAATCCATGATCTACACATCAAATCACTTAAGTACCACGTCAGTACGTCGCACAAGAACACATGGATCAACACATCATGGAGTTAATTAATGTTCAAGCTCTCGGTAGTAAGGACGATTTAACAAGTTACAGGGTAGTCCAATTGCCAAAGAGTTATTTGATATGGAAGTACCGACAGGGTTCCATACTACAAAGATACGTAAATACAAAGACACTGATTCAAAGGAGCACATTTAACAATTCTGTAATTCACTGGGATTGTATTCAAATCTAAATCATATTATATGTTGTTTATTCACCATAAGTCTTCAGAGAGAACCACTCTGGTGGTTCCATTCTCTACTTGAAGATTATATCATCACATTTGACCAACTACAAAAGATCTTCGTCAAGATATATGCCCACAATAAAGATAAGGAAAAAATGTGTACACTCTTATTAGTCTAAAACAATCTTGACGAAGAGTAGTCTCTGCCAAAAAGTTTATGGAGCTTGCACGGAAAGTTGACAATCTCACTAAAAAAAATAGCCATTTCTATGTTTACCAATGCACTACAGATCGATTGCAAAGCAAAAAACATCTCTTATTGAACAAACCCTCGACCTTGGAAGACATGATTACTAAGGTCAATGAATATGTTGACCTAGAAAGGATGATGATCAAAAGGCATAAATCTGCTAAATCTTCCCTAACCATGAAAGGTCAAAAAATAAATTGCAATAGTGAACCATAGGAGGACCAGGGTGATCAGAAGCATGTTAAAGCAAACACATGCAAATCTTAGAAAGACCATTTATTACCCAAGCCGATCCTCCCTAAGATGAATGTCACTACAACAAAAATAGTAAAATACGACATAAGAAAATGAGAGAACTTTTGGACGTTAAAAGATGACAACTGGAGCACACGATTTATACAATAACGGTCGTTTTTCCTACACCAACCCACCTCAACCTAAACTCAAACACGAGTTTCAATTTTTTGATCTTAGACGTCTCTCCATCTCAGCTTCCCACGTGATATTGCACCCAAAAAATTTGGATTTCCCTCTCTCCCATGATTCTCTCCCACTTATCCAGCCTCAAATTGCCAAGAGTAGTCTCTATATGTTAGGGTTTTGGCCAAAAACAATTTAATAGTTATTCTCTCTCGCAGTTGCTATTTTGACTCGCAGGTAATTTTTTCTTCCAATCTTTATGTTTTATATCTTTTGATTTGCATAAAAACCTAATTAAGACCAATTGGTTTCATCTTCTAACGTTTCTCTCGTGATTTTGATTTGAATTGGTGTTAGGTTTCATAGAATTAGAGTTGCAATAGAATTTCATAATTGCAGGAGGTATTATTTTTAAGTCTTCTCATTAATTGGTGTTAGGTTTCTAGCGTTTCTCTCATTATTTTGATTTGAATTGGTGTTAGGTTTCATAGAATTAAAGTTATAGTGGAATTTCAAAGTTGCAGAAGATATTATTTTTAAGTCTTCTTATTAATTTTCATGAATCAAAATTGGGTACCCAGTTTCTTATGTTATTTACAGTTATATGAGTAATATGTTATTGTTGAATTTTACTAAATTAATATTTTGATTGTTTCCATGATTGAGATTATTTCATATATCAGTGATATAATATAGGTCCTTATGAATAAGTTTAGATTTTTTTATTGACTTTATCTTATATATTATTACAAGCGATTATGATATTATGAGCTTTTTATTATAATATCATAAATAGAATTTGATGTTGTAGGTTATATAATGCATTGAGTTTTAAGGATCCAAGATAGTTTGTTATTTTTTAAAGCTAAAATTGTAGCCTTGGAGAAAGATACCACGCACAACTTTCTCAAACCGTGAATGACATCCTTTTTAGCTCCTAAACTCTAAACTCAAGTATCTTCTGAGTTGAGAGCTTTTGTTGCCAGTGGCAGAATCAGGAATTTAGGTGAGTGGGGGCAAAAATGGAATAGGCATTGGAGAATGGGAGTTTAGGGGTGCGAGTCCGTGATTTTTTTTAGCATACCGTAAATATATACATGTAATTTTCCCTTCTCAAGACTAAGAACATGAGAAAGAAAATAAGAACCTGATAACTGTTTGCATAATATATAGGAGTCTGGAGTTGTGAGATAAGCCATATAGTATCTACTAGTGGCATCTATTATTGCTGCCAATGTATTAATGGTTTTGTGGAATCCATTGTTGCTTTTAATTGAGAAAAAATAAAAAATCTTTAGAGAGAAGAAAATGACAAGAATTACTAGGAGAAAATTTTATAGAGAGAAAGATACTGGGATAAAATTTTGGGGCAAATAAAAGATGATAATTAGGAAATCTTTAAAATATCATCAAAACTAGTGAATATAGGCAATTTGGAGGCTCTAGAATTCATCAAAGCTATTTCCAGGTTAATCTTTAGTCTAGTTATTGAAGATTTCATAAAATCTCAGTGGGGGTAGCTGCCCCCACTCGTTCATGCGTGGCTTCGCCAGTGCTTGTTGCCCTTAGCTATATGTTGATTCGAGCAGGAAAAAACTGGCTCAGACTATAGTTATTAAAGATTTTTAAACTTCCTATTGCCTACTTTCTTCTTCAGAGCATTAGAGGACTCAAGAAGATGGAGAACCTCTATTTGGTTCATTTTCAACAGCATCCGGTTCGAGATGTTCAACCAATAGAAAAAACTGCTCTCCAAACATCTGACGTTGCTACTATAGAATAGCAGAAGCTAAGGTAGAGGATAGTGTTGTGATTGGCATTGGTCCATTTCACTGCAAATCAACTGGAGATGGAATTACATAAACATCAACGGGAGTTGGCATCACTAGACTTACAAGTCCCTCAGGTATCAAGGATGGGTCCACTCTATTCCTCGTATTAGGCATGTATCTAAGACCTTAATGAGCATTGCGCTGCATTAAATGTTGTTGTATAAGTTATGGAGTTGCACCTCTACGTACCCCCATCCGCTGTTCAGGCTACCCTTACCTCTAGACAGGTTATGGCATCATAAAATTGGGTACAACCCCAGGTCGAATCCTAGGCAAGAATTATTGTTAAAAGTCATAACCCGCAGGCTGAGGTGGAAACACGGGAGTACCACCCTGACCATAAAGTTGTTGTTGAGCAAGCCTAAACCCATGGTGAAAACCAGGTAATAGAGAGAGCAGAGGCGTCATTCCACTAGGTATTTGAATTTGAGCAAAGTGTGTCTGTAACATACAAAGGTTTCACCCAATCATCTTTCCATTCATTTCATTTATAGCATTATTAGCTTCCTCGGGGGAAAAAAATACAACTAAACCAAAACCTTACTCTGTACCTGAGAATCAAGCATGACCTTACATAACATTATTATACCGTATTCAGAAAACATATCCTTCAGCTTTTCATCAGTAACCTCATCGTCAAGATTTTTCAAATACAAATTAGCCCCTTGGAATTTTTTGAATCTACCATTTTTCAAATACAAATATAATATTTTGAATACACCTCCAAGCAAAGTAACTTAACCTGGGATGCAAACTGGTAATCCAAATATATCTCCATCACCAAGCCTGAATATTTGTGTTTCTTATACGTCATGGCCCCTTTAACTGATAAATCACTATGAGCATCATATGTCCAAATTTGTTTATCTTCTATCTGAGGGATTATAAGGAATATTGGCTATTTAAATGCCAAGAGCACAAAGAATGAGCCATTTATCTGATTGTGCCACCCACTTTAGTAGTAAATTTAGTTATCAAAAAGCTAGCCAAGTCTTCTTTGTCTTCCTTGAATGTCCAAAAGGTGTATGTTGTGTCTTAAATATATTTATAGTCGACTTAAATAATTAGTCACTAGAGCATTGATTAATGTATTTTTTTTCTTTGGAAAGTAATCTAGGGGACTAACCCCATGACAAATAAAAAGATCAAGTTACTATTTGGGAAAAGTTTGTTGGATATTAGTAGAAGTACTATGACCAATAATATAGGCTGAATCATAGGTGGATACCTTTTGGTAATTAGTATAGCATATAATGTTTTTAGGGTCATAGCATATTAAACAATAATCTAGGCAGTAAAATAGTTAGATGCTTGTAGTTACTAGTAGGTGTATATGAAACTCTATTCAACTTTGGATTGTTGTAAATGACTGGTTAGAATTGCTTAATTAGATCATTTCTATTTTTAACATTTTGAAGAAAAAACTTTTGTTTCTTTCCTCCTGATAGAGGGAAAAGCTACAATAATATTTCTTTATGCTATTTCTTCATTATGTTTCTTTATGATATTTCTTCTACTTCAAGATTCTTATCTTGTCATTGACGTAAGATGTCTTTAATTCGCCCAGACAAGGTTGGATTAAGGCTGATAGTCTTTCTGTTGAATATCTGCACGGTGTTCGTCCGTTTATTGCATTGGCAAAAGCTAATCTAAAGTCTAGCGAGTTTTCTTGTCCTTGTGCTAAGTGTCAAAATAAGTGTGGGCAAATTACGTCAGCTCAAGTTAGTCACCATTTAGTTTCAAAAGGTATTGACTAATCGTATACTAATTGGTACTTCCATGGAGAACCAATTAAAAATAATGATGCCAACTTAGAGAATCATGGGGCAACCTGTGATCATTTTCATGATGCCCCTAGAATGCTTGATTTGGTGGATCACGCATTTGGGGATACCCAACCATAAGATCTTCCAACATACATGGATAGAGATGATTTCCATGAAAATGTGGATGTTGATCAGCAAGGCATTCAAGATTTTAGTGATCCACCTGACAATAAACAAAATTTTTTTAGGGAATATGCGATTCGACCTTTATACCCTGGATGTAAAACGGAGCACACTACTTTGTCTGCTATCGTTGTGGTCATAAGTATGAAAACAACATATGGGTGGTCTGATAATAGCTTTACTGCAATGTTGAAAGTATTTAAAAAGTATCTTCCAAGGGATAACACATTGCTCAAAAATGTATATACTTAAAAAAAATGGTTAATTCCATGGGTATGAGTTTTGAGTCGATTCATGCATGCCCGAACGATTGTTTACTTTTCTAGAAAGAGCACGAGCATAAGGATAAGTGTCCTACTTGTGGTGCGAGTAGATGGAAAAAAAAGTTTCTAGAAAAGAAGATAAGTCAAAAAGTGTCATAGAAGGTGATAAGGTATTTCCCCTTGACGCCAAGACTACAAAAACTTTATAGGTTGATCATTTCTTCCGTTTGATTTTTTTTAAAACATCTTGTTGTCAAGTCTTATTAAGTTATGTATACTTCTCAGCATCCCGTGGATTACGGGGAATATGACATGGCATTCGAGATCGACTTCTCTAGATGGAGTCATGAGTCATCTGGTGGATTCTACGTGTTAGAAACGAATGGATACAATGTGGCCCAATTATGCTGATGAATCACATAATTTTCGACTCGGACTCGCAACAGATGGCTTTAATCTATATGGTAATAGGAACATCTCTTATAGTTACGGGCCAGTTATGATTGTTCCATACACCCTTCCACCTTCTTTATGCATGCTAAAGGAGTCTATAATGCCGTTGTTATTGACACCCAAAAAGTATAGTCCAGGTAAAAACATTGATGTGTATCTCCAACCATTAATCTCAGAGTTGAATGAATTATGATCCACCGACAAGAGAACATATGACTCTCATAGCAAGTTTAGCTTTATAATGAAAGCAATTTTATTATGGTCTATGCATGACTTTTGCCGTACGAATATCTTAGGAGTTGCCAAACTGGGGGAAAGTATGCTTGTTCTGTTTGTGGTAAAAATCTAGATTCATAAAGGCTTAAGCATGGGAAGAAGCACTGTTATATGGGCACTTGAAAATTATTACCCCTAAATCATCCTTTTAGAAAGCAGATGTCTCAATTTAATGGGCTCTAGGGTAAAAGAAAGGCTCATCGACATTTGACTGGATCTGAAGTGCTAAGTAAGGTAGAAAATATTTTGGTAACATATGGAAAAGAAATAAAGAAGGGGGACAAATTTGGGCTCCAAATAGGGAAAAAGAGGGAAAAACCTATGGCCGATAAAGGATAATCTATTGGGGATGACGAAGAAGAATCAACCCGGGTTGATGAAGAAGAATCAACCAAGAAACCTACAGCCTGGTCAAAGAGAATGATCATGTTTGACCTACCGAATTGAAAGGTAAAGTAAAAGTATATTTGACAAACTTTGGACCATTTAAATTTTTTAATTTTATATATACATTTATTTAGGATCTTTCGGTGTGTCACAATCTAGATGTGATGCAAGTCAAAAGTAATGTAGCCAAATTCTTTTGGCAATACTCATGGACACGAAGGGCAAGAACAAAGATGGATTGCAAGCTCGTCAAGATCTGGAGTTAATGAAAATCAGAAAAGAAAAAAAAATGGCCAATTCAAAAAGGAAGTAAAATTTTATTGCCAAAAGCTCCCTTTTCTCTTTCTCGAGCTGAGAAAAAACTAATTTGTGAAACATTGAGTGAGCTAAAGGTTCCTATTGGATATATCTTCAATTGGAAACATCATGTAAGCATAGAAGATCTGCAAATTAAAGGCTTAAAATCACACGACTATCATATATTAATGCAACATTTGCTACCAGTGTTGCTGATATAGGGATTTAAGAAACAAAATCCATTGGTTGCTGTAATTCGACAACTATCAATATTCTATAAAGTAATATGCTTCACGTCAGTTTGAAGTGATGATCTTGTTGTTGCCAAACGATGTGTTATTGAAGCACTATGTGTCTTTGAAAAGTACTTTCCACCTTCATTTTTAATTCATATTATACACCTTATTGTACATTTGGCAGAGGAGGTACAAATTTTTGGACCTGTTAGATACCACTGAATATATCTTTTTGAAAGGTAAGAAAATATATGGAAAGCTTTTAATTTATATTTTTTTTGTAGTCTTAGATATCATTAATAATGGTTTCGATTTATTAGGATGATGAGAACGTACAAACTTTACGTAAAGAATCCTACACACCCTGAGGCATGTATTACAATGTGCTACATTACTGAGGAGGCAATTATGTATTGCATGGAGTACATACCTAATAGTAGGAAGGGAAGCCATAAACGAGGGTAGGACCCATTCATGGATGATGACTATGAATGTTCTAGTGAATATCCTCTTGATAAAAAGGGCAGAAATCATTTCCTTGATCCAGTGAAGTACGAGCAAGCACGTAGATAGGTTTTGGAATCTTATGATGGCATTGATGAAAGGAAAGAGTACGTATAATTTGGTGTACTTTTCATAGCGATCATCATAAATATGTTAACTTCTGGATTTTCCATTTTTTACTTCATGGCATCTTTGCACATTCGTAGGAAGTATAATATTTATATTGAGGGCTGCACTTCAGATGGTCAAAGAAGGAGAGGAGCCATAACATCTGAAAAACTATTGCAGTTCATTCCATGGTTAAGGCGACAAGTATGACTTTGACTTGTATTTATTATAAGATATGTGTATTTTTTTTATTGATTCTATATTAATATATACATATATCTTTGTCAACATACCAGCTAGAAAATGAGACGTTAGAAAACAAGAAGGTGTCAGGCCTAAAGAGGTTTGTAGACGATCCAGACCATAATGCGATATGTTATAAAGCTTTTCGAGCTAATGGTTTTGTATTTCTTACAAAAGGACCGAAAAGTAGCACAATAACACAGAATAGCAGGGTTACAATAAAAGCGATCATGACATTTATATCACGTAAAAGTGATTCTAATGAGGTGGAAGATGAAACTACGTACTATGGAGTGGTCAAAGAAATTCTAGAGCTGGACTATTTTGACTTTCAGCAAACGGTATTCTATTGTGATTGGGTACGGATATAGGACAGGGTTAACGGTTGTGTTATTGATCCCGAAACTAACCTAATATATGTGAACTTGGAAAAACTCAAAAGAATTTCAAAAGAGGAGGATGAACCGTTTGTACTCGCATCTTAAGCAACTCAAATATTTTATTGCAAAGATTTGACAAGGTGTGATTATTGGCATATTGTCTTAGATGCCCCAAAGAAATTGACTCAAGATGTAAACGCATAAGAAGATCCACTAGTGTTTAATGGTACAACGCACGAAGGTTCCTTAGATTTAGCATTAGCTGGAGAGGTTATGGATGAAGAAGAAGAGAGTACTGAAAAGTCATGGGTGCAAGAAACTGAATAAATTAGTTAACTATTTTAAGATATAATAATATTGTTATCTAATAAATTATAAGATAATTTTAAGACATGTATTCTTAATTTTTCTTATTCATGAACTTGTTATATAGTGATTTTGAATTCTAGTAGAATATTATCTCATATTGTGGTAAGGAAATTAGTTTTTTTTAAGTAAAACTGCTTTTATCTAATTTTATAACTACTATTTTATAGTGACATGGCTCAAATCGAGGGGAAAAAGTGATTAGTTTTGATGAAAATGCACAACCAATTAGAGAAAATGATGCCCAGTTTGTCTCTAATATTGGTGGCTTGATGAGTTCTGGAGAGTTGTGCCTGACCATCACAAAGAAACAATATGTAAAAAGTAACGATAAATTATTGGCTTTATAATAAGAATTTCTCAGTATTTTATGTTTTAACAATATTAAATAATCTAATAACAGGATAATTACGATGTCCCCACATATATGAAAAGGAAAGTTCTCACAAGGGCTCAACTGTTGTGGTGTCATCGTAATTCTAAATATTAGAAGTTTAACTATGACCCATATCCCAAAGATGAGGTAAGAAGAAAAAAATGTCCAAAAAGAATTAAACCGGAAGATTGGGAAAGATTTCTTAAGTTGCAAAGAGAACCCAGAGTAATAGCTCGTCGAGAAAGGGACATGGCTGCGAGGAAGGCTATGAAGAGGCCGCATACATCTGATAGACATGGAAGTGGAAGAATAACTGAAAGATTGGTAATTGTGCTAATATATATATTTTTAAGTAATATAGATGTTTTTGTTTTTGTTTACACTATTACTTGACTTTTGCAGAGGAAGAAAAATCCTAAAGTACCAGTTTTTAGGACAAATGTGTACTTAGCTACACATATGAGAGCTGACGGATCTTCTCTTACACTAGAGCTTGATGTTGAGCTGGAAATCATTAATACAACTTCTTAATAAATTTCAAATTAATCATCAATATAAAATAAACTTAAGTCTTTTGGTTTTAATTTCATTTACAGGAGAAAATAAGAAACATTTGTATCGCTGAACCTGAGACAGTCAACTTAGACATAGACAACGATCCCATTACACAAGTTTATGGTAAAGATACTAAGGGTCGTACACAAGCATGTGGATTCAATGTTTCCCGAGAGAAACTATTATCATCATATCACCTCAGAGATCAACTACTTCAGGAGAAAACTATGTGCTTGACTCTTGAGGAAGATTTGGTTTATGTCAAAGACAAACTTGAAAGAATGGACGAAAAGCTTTCAAGTTTGGTGGCGGGAAGGCAAGCTACTTCTGGCTCTGCAACATTCAATGTAAAAATATATCTTCCTTAATAGATCCTCAAAGATAGTTGTAATTAATTATTTTCATTCATTATTATTTTTTATATTAAATGATATCTACATCTTACTCTAGCTTTTATCTTTCTAAAAATGAGAGTCTCCTTAAAGCATGCATCCATCATCACTGATTACTTTATCAGGCAAAGAATTCCCTTGTGAGCTACTATCCTTCACTGGTAAAATCATTGCAAGTGGGAGAGCTATAGGAGATTCACATTCTGTTGTGTATAATGTTATTATTGACGATGTGACGAACAATCCATATATTGATTCAGCAGATAGCGACCCTTCACTATCGTCACTCAATGACGTAGAACTAGGAACAAATATTGTTTGGGTAAAGATGTTGACACTCTTCTTTAATTAGATTGGTAGGTTATAATCAATTTGGAATCTTATATAAGAAATATTTATGTTATGCAAATTGATGTATATGCATTTTTTTCTTGCAAGTGGTGGTACTTGTGCTTCTCTTAGATTTGATCATAATAAGAACACTTTTTTCATATCTCATTTTGATTACTCGCACAGACTTATGTTATGGCGATTTTGAGAATGGTTAAGTACATTCTAGATTTTATCTTAGTTTGGGTTTCTAATTTTAAGATTTAATTTTGCAACTATTTTTTGGTATATGCATATGTTATTAGAGCATGTACAGATATATGTTGAAGGAGCAGTGTGAATATATTGTACTCTTTTTGGACCCTGTACTCTATGAGAGATTCAAAATGGTCTAATTGGAGCTTTGGGCATAAGGTAATCTTTAAATTTTGTTTTTTCCTAACACAGACCACTAATATGACTCATGATCTGTTTTGAGGTTACTATAGTAGAAAGGATATGAAGTTGCAATTATTTCTTTCTCATTGACTAACGATCACTGCTCAAATTGAGGAGCACAAGGTAATTCATATCCTCATTTTTCATTTTTGATATCCAAGTAATTCATATTTTGAGCTCTAAAATGTGAAGTACTATTTGTCATACTCAATAGAATACGGTCTTGATAATACCATAGAGTTCAAATGGAAAAGCTTACAAGATGTGGGGCAAGCAAGAACATTAGAAATCAAGTTGGATTTTGCATTCCCATTAGTTTGTTCATTTATTAATTTAAACTTTGCAATTCGGTAAGCAGGAAAGTTGTATAGCAAATTCTTGGTTTGAAGTGCTCTCTGTACTACACATGATGGCAATCCTATTATTATCAGAAGCCAACTCATTGCTTGTTAGTAAGAATCTCGTGAATGCAAGTGAAAGGAATGTATCAGAGGGTTTATTCTTAAATCTATATCAGAGTCTTAGTTATTCTATAGTGGATTCAGCCTTAATATATTCTGTATAGATTCTTGATAATCATCATTACCAGATTGCAAGAAGGATTTTATTAATCTATTGTTGAAGGCATTTGGGTACTTAGAATTCTGTGTAAATCATATAGTGGGTCACCTGCCAAAAGAGATTAAGAAAGTTATATTGATGAGTCTATTTTTTTCTTTTGGCTTTATTCAATGTCGCTGTAAGTTTATTTGTAAATGATTTTTGCAGGATTAAGTTACCGAGAGATCTGAAGGAGGGTGTTTTGGAAGCTATTTCAATCCTTGGTCAAGTATGTCTTCTTAAATTTCAATATATTTGTTGTAACGTGCGATAATATTATGAGTCAACTTATTGGTCAAATCAATGCAGGGGACAAAATACATCTAAGTTTGGCAATTGAAAGTCAAACTGCCACTTTGTCCGTCAAGAGAAGATTGGCCTATGAACAACTAAGTTATTTTTCTCAGGTTAGTCTTAAAGCATTATGTGATGGGAATGTTTCTTTTTGTAGCTATTTTGCTCAGGTTGGCCCGTGATGACTTCGATATCGTTTTTAGGGAGAGTGGGAGTTTAGAGTAGAGATGGGAATGTTTCGCTTATGTTGTTTGGAATGAATCCTAGAATTATTAGTAATGGAGTTTCAAAGGAATCTGAGAATGACTCTTCAAAGGCTTTGTCTGCATTACTTCCGTTTGTTGTTGCGGCAACTGCGGTTACTGCTCTTTCAACTCTTGTAACGTTTACATGGTGAGGGTCTTTTTTGTATTTATCTATATTTATGTTATTATGAAAATGCTATTTTTAGTTTAGATAATAATTTAGTACAATAGTAGTATTTAAGAGGAATGTTATTTGTCTCTCACACCTAAGTTGAAATATGAAATATTCAAACAAATTTGCAGTTATAACATGTCCAATTGGAGTGGTTGTTTGTTAATTGGGCAAAAACCAGTATTGAATGGTAGTTTTTAAATGTTAAAAGAATGGTGATTTTATTCTTGGCGGGAAAGGCGTGATGCCAATTGTGCAGGATGCTCAAAGTTTTCACCAGTAGGAATTAGACTTACTTGAAATTTCAGACCTTTTTTTATCTTCTTTTACCCCACTGCCATAGAAGATGCTCATTATGTGATTTATTTTATGTTTGAGAATACCAGTTTTTAATTGATATACTATTTTAGGGTTTATTTATGCACTGAAATTCTTGAGTTATTCTTGCCAGGGTGTCAAAAGAATATTATGTTGCCGCTCTCGGAGAAATTATGCTATCGATTGGAATTCGGTTGTCTATCCATGATTTCAGTCTTGCCTTTCAAAGGCAAAATATTAGTTCTTTTTAAGAACTATTTTTAATCTCGATTTTGTTTGTTGTATAAATTTTCTTATGAAGGAGGTAAATTGTGCAGACTTGTACCACTATCAATTAGATTTCTTGCCCGGTATGTGGTAAAACCAGTACTAGGGGTGGTTTTTGCCAAGTTGTTGGGAGTCCCACCTACATTTTATGCAGGTTTTATTCTCATAGAATGTGTGGCTGGAGCTCAGCTCTCGAGCTATGCAAGCTACTTAAGTAAAGGAGATGTGGCCTTGAGCATTCTTATTACCAGCTCGACCACAATACTGTCTACACTCATTACTCCTGTGTTAACTAGGCTCCTCATCCGCTCCGTTGTTCCTGTAGATGCTATTGCCATGCCCAATTCCATATTACAGGCAATTATATGATGCTTGATTTTGTACAACACTACTATGGTTATATCGGTAGAATTCCTTTTAGTAGGCTGATCATGACAGGGCTGCAGGTTTTTAAATTGACTTATTCTATTTAGAGAAAAACAAAAAAGAGTAGTAAACTTTATTTTGTTTTATAGTCAAATCCTTATTTACCATTTTTTGTTGTTTTTCCCGTCCTTTAGTGGAGGTTTCTACTCAATCCTTATGTTTGCTATCTTGTGTCTTTTATTCATTCTTTATCTTTTTAGTGCATGTTTCCAATATAATTATTACCTTTTTGCATGATTCCAAAGTTTTTTGAGCTATTCCACAACAATGCTCTTTTTCTTGACATCAATTCTTGGTGGTTTTTTTGCAGGCTGCGTTCGTTCCAAGTATTCTTGGACTTGTGCATAATACTTATGTTAAACCGGTCGTAAGGATTATACAACCAATAATGTCATTTGCTGCCATGGTCTATACTTTGTTGTGTATCGGTAACCCTCTTGCTATCAATCAGAGTCGGATTTTGTCTACCAAGGGTCTTCAATTGATTTTGCCGGTATTGGTTTTCCATGCCATGGCATTCACTGTGGGGTATTGGGTAGCAAAAATTCCATTCTTAAGGTAAATACTATACCATCTTCTTTAATTATTAATTAGTCACTTTGTATATAGTTAGTTCTGCATGACCTAATCTGAGTCTTCTGTATTTGTATCTACATGGTATAAAGATTATGAATTTATGAAAACGTAGTATTCTTAAGTGATTAGTACGCCTGTGGATAAATCACCTCTTAAGCTCAACCAAGTAAGAAGTTGTGATTAGGAAAACTGAAAATCTTGTTTCGTAACTTCAATTATTAAATTACATATTCTGACGTTGTCAAATGAATATTTTTGTTCAGGTTAGTATATATTTAAATATAGAGAAAATCGGATATTGTAATTATCTAGTTATTTTGTGGAGCCTTTTCAAGTGCAGGTACCAGAGTTATATGATCTCTTCTCCAGGGTTGTACATGTGAGTTCCTTGTTGTCATTGATCTGATTCTTGAAACATATCACATATTTGATTCCTTATTACCATTGATTTACTAGTTGATTTGAATCTGATTAGTGTTTTGACCTAGAATTATGAGCTTAGCAATCACGATATGTCTGAAGCATTCACTTTCTTTGGCTTGTCTTACATGTCTCAGCTTGCATATGTTAATCTCTTAAACTCTAAAGTTAGTCTTCATTCTTCAGCTCCAAATTGTAAGTTCAACTTCTGATAGTATTTGTTTTTTTTTTACTTTCATGTCTATGTTTGAATGAAGAAAAGACTAATACTTGATTTATTGATTTTGCTTATATGGAACATCACCATTCTCTAATGCTTTCCATGAACATGATTAGTTGACCAGGTACAAAACTTAAAACTTTAATCCCCTCCTTGTTGAATTTTATTGAAATCAATTGTCTTTCACATTATTCACATTTTATGTTTGTGGTTCCTCATATTTTGTTTGTACTTATCCCAGGTTCTCTATTGATGGTGAAGACGATTGATATGTTGATATTCCAAGAGTATATAATATGCCAAGAGTTCTTAGGAATTTCAAAGTTCGAGCATGCAAATACAAAATGTCACTATTTTCCATGAGAAACAAGTTGTTCAAAGAAGACTTAGCCTCCGAGATTGTGTCTATGGATAAAGAAAATTGTTTTATTACTGATTCCAATCTTATGTATTGTTAACAATTTTTAGAATAATGATGGCTAATATATTTTGAATAATGATATTTAATAATTTTTAATGAATGAAAATTTTTATTCAGTACAATATTGCATTTTTGTAATGAATCAAAACAATGAAAAAAAATTAAAATTATTTATGATATTTACGACGGCTTTGGGCATCGTTTCTCTCTATTAATGTTAGTCGCAAAAGCGAGGAGTTCACTTAGCCATATTTTGGCTACCGTTGATGCTGACATTGTTAGATAATCGAGGGTGGTACTCCATCGCTAATTGTGAAAGTAACATGGTTTTGGAGGGGAAAAATGACAGCATACTATAGTCGCATTTAAGTTACAGACTAGTTTAGTCGTTAATGCTTTGTTTGACTAGGGAAAAAATGATGGTTCATGTTGTCGCAATTTAGCGGCGGGCGTGAGTAGTCGTATTGCCTTAAAAAAGATGGCCAATAGCGACAAAAAAAATTGCGGCTAACAAATGGTGATGGGTAAAGCGACGGTAATTCCCCCCGTTTTTAAGTAAAAATGACGGACTACTACCCTCATTTTTTAACCTTTTTGTTGTAGTGTGTCCGGATCTCATCAATATTTCCAATACTGGCAAAAGACAAGTTTTATCGTGTATCGCAACCCCTGGAACAAATTTAAGGCAGACCAAACTACATGTATCACAAGATAACTCATCATGAAACTGATAATTGTTATGCTTTAAGGAGGTTGCTGGAATACATTTTCAAGGATGGGAGAATGCACGAATACATTATCGACCTGGAAGGATACAATAATGGAAACTATAAAATGTAAGTCAAAGTAGTTCAAGCCAAAGTAGTTCAAGTCAAAGATCAGTCTGAGGAAAGATACTTATACCATATGTATCATAACAACATGATCGAGATCTATCAAATCAACAACTCTACCAGATTCAAGAGAATGAGATTAACAAAATGCTGCGATCTCACCACTCAGGATAAAAAAGTTAAACTCCTTTCTTAATCATGCAATAGATGGCCAGGGATTTCATTTGAGGATTACGATATCAGTCGCATGAAGTTTCCCCATCATAACACTTTAGTTATAATGCTTAAGATCAAGAGATTTGTCATGCCTACCATGATGATTGATACTGGAGGCGGTATCATAATTTTCTTTCGAAGCACAATTGAACAAATGTGATTAGCCAATCAAGTTATACCAAGCGATATCAATATTAGTGGGTTTAATGGCTTTAAAGAAGAACAAGTATGCAAGATCATACTACCCATTACCGCCTGGACCCACCACTATCAGCGTCATTTTCTACATTATCAGCGCCAAATCATGTTACTTAGGGATTATGGGTCGCTACTGGATCCATAATATGGAAGAAATCGCTTCCACGTACCATTAAGCACTTTGCTTCAAGTACAATGGCAGCATCTCTGAAATTAAAGGCAGTTAAAAGCTCTCACGAGCTTGCAAAAATATTGTCTCTGCCATATTCGACACATCTGACAAATTTGCTGCATAATAATTACATAAAGCTGGTCAAACCGATAACCAGCCTTTAACAGAAGATCATACAGAACACATAGACATTAATGGACCTAACAGAAGTACTTGTATTGGTACCAAGCTGGTCCAACACAAAAAGGAGGCCCTCGTTCACTTTTTACAAATGAACCTAGACGTCTTCGCTTAGATTTTTAAGGAAATGCAAGGATTCAACCCAACCAAGGCATATCATAGATTGAGCATTAAAAAGAGTGCTACGGTAGTCAAACAGAAATATAGAAGACTATCACCTTATCTCGGAGAAGAAGTCAGCAATGAAATCGCTAAATTGATCAAAGTCAGATTTATTCGAGAAGCTAAGTACCCGAATTGGATCTCCAACATTGTCTGTCACCTCCCAAAATCCAGTAATCGATAGCTTAACCGATTACTAGGTTCTAAGTAGTGCAGGTCGGGGAATCCAAAGATTCTACCCCACAAATAGCCAAGCCGTAGACAAATTATGGCTCGGCTATTCACATATAGTAATAATCATCAGAGTAAAGAAATAACATTAACAATAAAATGTGGAAGCAAAAGATATATATATATATACACATTAGAAGAAAATATAATACAATATCTCGAAATAAATTTAACGACATATGCTGAGAACACCTATAGAAATCTAGAGCTAAAAGAAATCTGCAGCAGCAAAATCTATCTCTGAACTGGCCAACCACTCGACAGTCAAAGCTAATCAACCTCTGAAATGGTTAAAACACGAGAGTGAGCAAACCACGGCTCACTAAACCTAACAAAACTAAAAAAATCCTACTAATAAACCTGTACTGAAAATAGAGGTAAAGATGAATGTAAAGCAGAAATAGGTAAATACAGTCTAACAATATACTAAATGATAACAAAGGATAAAGAGTTTATAAGGAAAAGAGTTAGAGTTAAGAATATAAGAGGAGAGAGAATTAATGATAAGAGGATATGCAATGCCATGACGTGACGTGATGACTAGGATAATCCCATACTTATCCTAGGTGCAATGTGAAGTGATACTACAAAATCGATACTCGTAATTCCTAAGTAGTAGGTTGATCAACCGCTAACGTTTATTTTCTCAAAGAGATCAGTAAGTGGACACACTGGTATGATTTGGTTAAGCTCGAAACGGAGTGTTCGTGTATCCAATCTCAATAAGTTTTGAAAAATATTATTATAAGCAATAATATGCAACAGGTGCACAAGAAAACTAATGTAGCTATCGTTCACACAGCAGCACAAACCGGATAAATAGGGACTCGGTTGCACCAACTAAGCATAGCTGACACAACAACCTAACCGTCACTACATCCAACGCATCAATCTCTTAAGGTTGGAAGGAACATTCAGGGGCAAAGCCACGAGAACACTAACCCAACCACAACTAACTAAGCTCGAGTTCTATGCGAACTAAAAAGCCAAGCTCCCAAATTAAACAAACATAATCTATAAGTTAACAAAATAACCGAATAATTCCTAGGTTAAATTATAGTTAATTACATAGCATCTCCAAGTCCAATTTAACACTTTAAAACAATACTCAGAAACTAGTATAAAAACTTAGTAATGATGGGATAAAACTCGCCTGATAATAATCCAAGTCCGGCAGAAACCAACTCGGAAAACAGAACCTAGGATCGACGACGAGACAATCAGAACAACGAACAAGCTACCACAACCATTAAAAGCAACAAGTAAAAAATCAATTCAAGAAAGCAACATCAAACCCAAACCCTAGAAATCTGGCCTACGCCAAAATCGAGCGAAAGGAATCGGGAATTACTTACCGAGGATAGAAGCGAAGCTTGCGACGAAGCGGGCGAAGAATCCTCGAGCGATGGGGAAGAGTGGATCAAGAGTATGGAGGAGAGGGGAATAGGTTAGGGAGAGGAGAAGGAGAGAATAAAAATAGGTAGTGAGGAAATGAGAGATTAAAACCCAACCAAAGCTGAAAATGCGCCTCTGTTCGAATAGGAAATGATCATGTTTGAACAGAGTGAATCGTATTCGAATAGAAAAGAATCCTGTTCGAATACACAGGATTCTATTCGAACAGAGGAAAATCCTGTTCGAATTGAACTGGTCCTGCCCCAAAAATAAAACCCTGGAAACACAACGAATCACCTCAGAGACCCCAGAATCACACCAAACCACCACCACTACCACACAAACACTACTACAAGCCCAATAAGGGTTTCTCAAGGAAAAAACACCACCTCCACCACCTCACGGCTACCAAAACGCCTAAGCCCCCAAAAAGGAATTTTTCCCTCGGGAAACTCCGGAAACCTACCAGCCAATCCAACGGCTTACCGGAACCACCTAAAACCACACACACATCAAACAAACATCACTACCAACCCATCTAGGGATTCCCAAGTCCACAACGCCACCTCCTCCTCTGAATAACCTCTGAACTGCCAAAACTATAAAAATGAATCTAATTGGATACATAATGGATGAATAATGGATGAAAGAGTATATGCAGAATATGAATGCGAAACTTAACGTGAAGGAAAGGAATCTAATATGCCGATGAGATAAAGAATAAGAATATATAAGCGGAAATGGAATATGAGCGAATAAAAGGAATAAATAAAATACGGGTCATTACAATCTACCACCCTAAAAAAAAATTCGCCCCCGAAATTAAACGCATACCTCATCCTGAGAATAAAAGTGGATAGTGCCTCCTCTGGACCATGGTGACTCCACTGGACTTTCACAAATGGAATAACCTTGCGGCAAAAAACCTTTTCCTCACGATCCAAAATATACTCCGGATGCTCAAGATACGAGGCATCGTCCCAAACCTCTATCGGTTTCCAGTCAATCACGTGAGTAGGGTCCCGCTCGTACTTCCTCAACATAGAAACATGGAAGACGCTGTGAACTTTGCTCAGCTGCGGCGGCAACGCCAAACGGTATGCTAATTCTCCAACTCTATCCAGAATCCTAAAAGGGCCAATATATCTCGGAGCTAGCTTCCCCTTCTTGCTGAAATGCATTACGCCCCTCATCGGTGACACCTTCAGCAAAACATGATCCTCGATCTGAAACTCTAGCGGTCTCCTGCGGATATCGGCATAACTCTTCTGTCGGTTCTGTGCTGTACATAATCGATCCCAGATGGTAGTAACTGCCTCAGTAGTCTCTCGAACCAAGTCTGGTCCCAGTAAGCTCTGCTCACCAACCTCTGCCCAACTCAAAGGTGATCTGCACGGCCTACATTATAAAGCCTCGCAAGGTGCCATCCCGATGCTCAACTGAAAGCTATTATTATACGTGAACTCAGCCTAATGTAAATACTCGTCCCAGCTACCCTTGAAGTCTAAAACACAAGCTCGAAGCACATCCTCAAGGATCTGGTTAACTTGCTCTATCTGACCGTCAGTCTGAGGGTGAAATGTTGTACTGAAATCTAGTCTAGTATTTATAGCTCGCTAAAAACTCTGTCAAAATTTACTAGTAAATCTGGCATCTCTATCTGACACTATCGACACTGGAACCCCGTGTAACCGAACAATCTCCCTCACGTAGATTCTGCTCAACTCATTGACTGTGAACGTCATGCGAACCGGAATAAAATGCGCCGATTTGGTTAGTCGGTCCACAATCACCCAAATAGAATCATGCTGCTTCTTCGTTCGCGGTAATTCCGAAATAAAATCTATCGTGACGTGCTCCCACTTCTGCTCTGGAATAGGTAAAGGTTTAAGTTGTCCTACCGGCTTCTAATACTTATCCTTCACCTGCTGGCAAGTTAGACATTTAGAAACAAATGCAACTATCTCGCACTTCATATTGCCCCCCCCCCCAAAAAAATGTTTCTTCAGGTCTTGGTACATCTTCGTAATGCCTGGATTAATAGTGTATCTCAAACCATGAGCCTCACTCAAAACCTCATGTTTTAGTACCTCAGAATCTAGCAAGCATAATCTGCCCCTGCATCTGATATTGCCATCTGAACTAACTGTCCAATTAGGTCTGGTGTTGTCTAAAGCCCAAGACTGTAATTTGTCATCCTGCTGCTGCACCTCTATAATTCAAGAAATCAAAGGCGGCTGAACTCTCAGATTTGAAATAAGACCACCCGTAGTCTGTGAACTCAAAATCAACCCGAACTCCGCGATGTCACTCAGCATCGTCCACTCACGAATCATTAAA
Source organism: Kingdonia uniflora (assembly GCA_014058105.1). Taxonomy (NCBI): domain Eukaryota; kingdom Viridiplantae; phylum Streptophyta; class Magnoliopsida; order Ranunculales; family Circaeasteraceae; genus Kingdonia; species Kingdonia uniflora. The sequence continues at coordinate 6,706,941 of JACGCM010001726.1, forward strand.
CGTGCAAGTAATCCTCTAGGCAAACGGCTCAAAGCGTCGGCCACCACGTTCGCCTTCCCGGGGTGATACTGCCAATCTACATCGTAGTCCATCAAAAATTCTATCCACCTGCGTTGTCTCATGTTCAGCTCCTTCTGAGAGAAAAGATACCGTAAATTGTTGTGATCAGAAAAGAGCTCGAATCTCTCACCGTAAAGGTAGTGTCTCAAAATCTTCAGCGCATAAACCACTGCTGCCAACTCGAGGTCATGAGTAGGGTAATTCCTCCCGTGTACCTTAAGTTGTCTCGAAGCATAAGCCACCACCTTGCCCTCCTGCATCAAAATGCAACCAAGTCCACTAAGCGATGCATCACTGTATACTCTATACCTCTATCCACTAGACGGAGCAATCAGAGCTGGTGCTGTCGTCAATCTCTTCTTTAACTCTACGAAAGCTAAAGAACACCAGTAGTCCCAAGCAAACCGAACATCCTTCTGTGTCAAACGAGTCAGAGGAGCTGCAATCCGTAAAACCCCCTCAATGAATATGTGATAATAACCTGCCAAACCCAGAAAAATGCAAATCTCTATAATGATCGTCGGCTGTGCCTAATCTACAACTGCTGTAACCTTGAAAGGATCTACTGCAATTCCATACTTATATACCACGTGTTCTAGGAATTTCACCTCTTGCTGCCAAAACTCATACTTTCAAACTTTGCAAATAATGCATTCTCCCGCAAAGTCTGTAAAGCAGTCCTCAAATGTTCCTTGTGCTCTGCCTCAGTCCTCGAATATATCAGAATGTCCTCGACGAACACAATGACAAACCGGTCAAGAAAAGGGCTGAAAATGCGGTTCATCAAATCCATAAAAGCAGCGGGCGCGCTCGTCAGACCGAACAGCATCACCCGAAACTTATAGTGTCCGTAACGAGTCTGAAAGGCTGTCTTCGAAACATCAGCTACCCTGACCCTCAGCTGGTGGTAACCAGATCTGAGATCAATCATCGAAAAGAACTGCGCTCCTCGAAGCTGGTCAAACAAGTCCTCGATCCTCGGCAACGGATATTTATTCTTGAACATGACTTTGTTCAACTCGCGGTAGTCAATACACAAATGCATCGAACCGTCTTTCTTCTTTGCAAAAAAAATTGGAGCTCCCCACGACAAAGTACTCGGTTGAAGAAATCTCTGATCCATCAACTCAAAAATCTGATCCTTCAGCTCTTTCAGCTCAACAGGCGCCATACGGTACGGTGCCTTTGAAATCGGTGTTGTACCAGGAACAAGATCAATGCCAAAATTAATCGCTCTCATCGGCGGCAGACCGGGAATCTACTGGAAAATGTTAGAATAATCGTAAACCACCAGAATTGAGTTAACGTCCACGCCCGAGGACTCTAGCTCTAAGAAAACTAATAAGCCGTCCCCTGACTGCACAGGTATCGAACTAGAGAACACGAATCGCCTCTCACCAAAAATACTAAAGGTAGCCATCTTCTCGAAACGGTCTAAGGTAACTCGATGTGTCAACAGCAAATCCATGCCTAGGATGACGCCAAACTCCTACATCTGTAATACCAATAGGTCTGCTGATAGGACTCGACCAAAAAAAACTATCAGGTAATCTCTACATATATGTGAGATAGACACCAAAGAATCTAAAAGAGTGCCCACGGAAACCTCATCCATCAATAAAGAAGAAGCAAGGCCAATAATGCAGAGAAATACAGATGTGATGAATGAATGTGATGCACCAGAATCGAAAAGGACATGAGCTGGCGAATAAGAGATATGAATCGTACTTTCCACCACAGGTGGAGCGGTGCGAACATCTCGCCTCCCGACTGTAAACACTTTGCCCTGCCCACGGTCCTGAACCTGACCTTGCTGCTGTACTGGATGATGCGGTCTCTGAACACCTTGAGGTCCAGGAACTAACTGTCAGCCCTGTGGACCCTGAAACTACCTCTGTGGAAACTGCTGAACCTGAGGAACCTATTGCGGTCGTGGCTGGTAACCAACTGGGCCCTGGAACTGTCGTAACGGCTGCTGACCTCTGCCTAGTTTAGGACAGAACTTCCTAACATGCCCATTTCCCCTGCAGTTCTAACAAGTACGAGAAGAAAACTGTGTTCTCTCTAAAAACTATCCGCCCGCAGCTTTCGCTGGTATGCTCTCAAATCTCTGTCTCTTCGAGCCCAAACTATCATACTAAGTATGAATCGCCTTGCCCTTATCCGGTCTTGTGGCTTGTCTCGCTAGGCTCCTCGCGTCCCTGAACTTGCGACACTCTGCCTCATTTTGTTCCAAAGCTAACGCTTTAGACAAAACCTCCCTGTAGGTACTGGCACCGGAGGAGATCAAGAACCTCCTAAAGAATGGATGAAGACCTTTCAAAAACTTCATCTTCTTCTGTTCCTCGTCATGAACAATAAATGGAACATAACGAGCAATAAACCTCAGATCATATCGGGCAATACTCATATCACCTTGCTCAAGTGCATAGAACTCGGAAATGCAGGTGTCTATGTAGCTTTGTGGAAAGTACTAAGCGAAGAAAAGCTCTTGGAATGATAACCAAAGAATAGGAGACTCCAAAACCATCCTCTTGGCCATATCCTACTGAAACACCTGAAGCGAGTACCGCTAGTAAGATGTTTGGCTGCTCTGAAATCATTAGAGTAAGTAGGGCACCCTAACGAATTGGAACCCCTGGTGCTACTTCTACACCAACCCCAGCCTCAAAAACTATTGGCTCTGCCAGAGGGATCGGAACAGACCCCATATTCTCCAGACTAACCACTGGCTCATTAGCCACTGTACCACTGCGCAAACCCCCACAAATACCCCCCCCCCCGGGTCCTAGTACGACCTCTGCTTCTACCACCTCTAGCCATCTGTTACGAACAAAGAAACACAACTCAGGAATGGATAGGAAAGGATTAGGAAATAGTAAAGGAATACGACAAAATATGAAGTCCGAAAAGAATCGATCCTAACTCCGTCTAAAGAGTAACTCTTCATATGATCTGCAATAACAGAGATAAAGACTAACCTTAAGCTCTGATACCAAGTCTGTCACACCCCAAAATCCAGTAATCGATAGCTTGACCGATTACTAGGTTCTAAGTAGTACAGGTCGAGGAATCTAAAGATTCTACCCCACAAATAGCCAAGCCGTAGACAAATTCTGGCTCGGCTATTCACATAAAGAAATAATCATCAGAGTAAAGAAATAACATTACCAATAAAACGCGGAAGCAAAAGATATATATATATATATACACATCAGAAGAAAATATAATACAATATCTCGAAATAAACTCAGCGACATATGCTGAGAACACCTATAGAAATCTAGAGCCGAAAGAAATTTGCAGTGGAAAAATCTATCTCTGAACTGGCCAACCACACGACAATCCAAGCTAATCAACCTCTGAAATGGATAAAACACGAGAGTGGGCAAACCACGGCTCACTAAACCCAGCAAAACTAAAAATCCTACTAATAAACCTATACTGAAAATAGGGGTAAAGATGAATGTAAAGCATAAATAGGTAAATACAGTTTAACAATATACAAAATGATCACAAAGGATAAAGAGTTTATAAGGAAAAGAGTTAGAGTCAAGAATATAAGAGGAGAGAGATTTAATGATAAGAGGATATGCAATGCCATGATATGACGTGATGACTAGGATAATCCCATACTTATCCTAGGTGCAATGTGAAGTGATGCTACAAAATCGATACTCGTAATTCCTAAGTAGTAAGTTGATCAACCGCTAACGTCTAATTTCTCAAAGAGATCAGTAATTGGACACACTGGTACGATTTGGTTAAGCTCGACCAAGCTAAGGATAGGTCTCACTTTATCAAAGTGGTAATGGGAGTTTCCAACCCAACAGAGCAATAGTCCGTATCATTTTAAGGAATTTCAACCTCACCGTGGAATAAGTTGGGATCTCCATGACTCTGTCTCATACCATTCCACACTCCTGAGTGGTTGAATTAGATATGATAGTGTCATTCTTAATCTCACCAAATCTTTTAACCCGTTCTTAGAACTCCTTGGATCCTATCGGAGGTTAAACGAAACGGAATGTTCGTATATCCAATCTCAATAAGTTTTGAAAAATATTATTATAAGCAATAAGATGCAACAGGTGCACAAGAAAACCAATACAGCTGCCGTTCACACAGCAGCATAAACTGGATGAATAGGGACTCGGTTGCGCCGACTAAGCATAGCCGACACTGTAACCTAACCGTTACTATATCCAACGCATCAATCTCTTAAGGTTGGAAGGAACATTCAGGGGCAAAGCCACGAGAACACTAACCCAACCACAACTAACTAAGCTCGGGTCCTATACGAACCAAAAAACCAAGCTCCCAAATCAAATAAACCTAAACTACAAATTAACAAAATAACCGAATAATTCATAGGTTAAATTATAGTTAATTACATGGCATCTCTAAGTCCAATTTAACACTCTAAAAAAATACTCAGAAACTAGTATAGAAACTTAGTAATGATGGGATAAAATTGCCTGATAATAATCCAAGTCCGGCAGAAGCCAACTCAGAAAACCGAACCTAGGATCGACTATGAGGCAATCAGAACAATGAACAAGATACCACAACCAATTAAAACAGCAAGTAAACAATCAATTCAAGAAAGCAACATCAAACCCAAACCCTAGAAATCTAACCTACGCCGAAATCGAGCAAAAGGAACGAAAAAGGAATCGGGAATTACTTACCAAGGATAGGAGCGAAGCTTGCGACGAAGTGGACGAAGAATCCTCGAGCGATGGGGAAGAGTGGATCAAGAGTATGGAGGAGAGGGGAATAAGTTAGGGAGAGGAGGGAGAGAGAATAAAAAAAGGAAGTGAGGAAAGGAGAGATTAAAATCCAACCAAAGCTGAAAATGCGTCTCTGTTCGAATAGGAAATGATCATGTTCGAACTGAGAAGAATCCTGTTCGAATACAAAGGATTCTATTCGATCAGAGAAAAATCCTGTTCGAATTGAACTGGTCCTGCCCCAAAAATAAAACCCCGGAAACACAATGGATCACCCCGGACACCCCGAAATCACACCAAACCACCACCACTACTACACAAACACTACTACAAGCCCAATAAGGGTTTCTCAAGGAAAAAACACCACCTTCACCGCCTCATGGCTACCAAAACGCCGAAGCCCCCCCAAAAAAATATTTCCCTCAGGAAACTCTGGAAACCTATCGGCAAATCCAACGGCTCACCGGAACCACTCCAAACCACACACTCATCAAACAAACATTACTACCAACCCATCTAGGGGTTCCCAATGCCACAACGCCACCACCTCCTCCGAATAACCTCCGAACTGCCAAAACTACAAAAATGAATCTAATACTAAACCACCGAAAGGAATAAATGGATGCATAATGGATAAATAATAGATGAAAGAGTATATGCGGAATATGAATGCGAAACTTAACGTGAAGGAAAGGAATCTAATATGCCAATGAGATAAAGAATAAGAATATATAAGCAGAAATGGAATATGAGCGAATAAAAGGAATTAATAAAATATGGGTCATTACATTGTCGCAATTCCAAAAATGAATGGAGAGGTATGTGTTTGCGTGAATTTCACAAATATAAACAAACACATTCCAAAGGACAATTTTTTTCTGCAAATCATTCATCAAATTCTCAATTTAACGGTATGACACGAACTCTTATCTATGATGGATGTTGTTCCCGAATACAATCAAATACCCCTACTAGACGATGATAAGAAAAATTTTATTTTCATCAATGAAAGAGGGCTCTACTATTATAGAGTTATGCTTTTTAAACTAAAGAATGCCAGAACAACTTATCAAAGGTTAATGACAGCAATGTTCAAAGTATACTTGGGACAAATTGTGAAAGTATACATCGATGATCTACTCTAAAAAAAAGGTTACAGAAGAAGGGTTATATCACAGATCTCGATACGATCTTCCACATTTTACACTCTTATAGGATGAGGCTTAACCATGATAAATGTCAATTCAGAGTACACTCAGGCAAGTTCCAGGGGAATCTCATAAGCAAAAAAGGGATCACTACAAATAAAACCACATTTAGGGATGGCAAAATAGTATCCCAAAAGGCAACTAATCCGTCTCTACAGCTATTAGGAACGGCAAAGTGTTATCCCTTTGGGGTGGCGTCCCAAATACATTAGGGACGGACACATCCATTTCTAATACTATTAAGGACGGCTTTAGAGATGACAAAAATTTGTTTCTAAATGTCTTTGTTTTTCAACTCTTTTGAGGATGGAGTACAACCGTCCCTAATATATAATATTATAGACGAATTTGTTTGTCTCTAAAAGTATGACGCCAAATATTCCCGCCAGCGCCAATATTATTAGGGACGGATTATTCTATCTCTAATACACAGCATTTGAGACAAATTTGTTTGTCTCTAAAAGTATGGCGCCAGTATTAATAGAGATGGAATAAATCGTCCCTAAAGAAGGTAATGCTAAATGTAGCATTTTTGCAATTTTAATTAGGCCCCTGTTAGATAGTACAAATCATTCATCAGCCACAAGTTAATTTAAAAGGGATAAAGATTTATTTTCAAGGTTCCACAAATACTAATTTTATAAAAATAAATAAGGTCTCAATCCACCTAGAACATTAAAAATTATTATTTAATCACTAAATACATCCAACCTCTTACGCACTAAACATGGAACCATCAGCACACGAACAATATCCCTACGTATAATAAACACTTACTTGTATCGCTCCCATAATTGTTAAGAAACTTCCTGGAAACAAAATCAACTTGTTACAACCTCAACCACAACATATAAAAATAATTACAAACCAAAATATAATAAAACAACAAAGTACACATTATAAAACTGAAAATATAAAAAATCAAATGACGCGTCACATCTATATCAGAGTCCTGCATGGAAGTAAATCAAATAGGAGAAATTCTACCGAAAATTTTGTCACTTTCCCTTTAAATTGGGCATTTCTATTTTGTACATACTAGAAAATATATACAATTTATAAACACTCAAGTGAATAATGTAATCTTTCGGTTTGAGAATGCTTAGGACCAGTTATACACAGAACACACTCCCAATTCCTAAGATTATGAAATCCACACAAATCGTACGACAATTGGATATCACATTAAGGTCATATCAACCATGAGGCTTGATAATATATATAAATCTTAACAACTACAAACATTAACACCTAATTAAGTATAATTTCATAGCATGAGTATAAATATCTAAAAGTTGCGACACTATACCACCAAATGCTACTCGACACGTAGTATGGTGAAATGAAAAGTATTCATCTACACCAAGATTAAATATACCTGAAAGGATTAAAAGACTCTTGCAACCAGTATTTTATCTAAAAAGAATATCAGTGCCAATCTACAAAGCAAAAAAAAATATGTAAAAAGAAATTTATGCCACTATATCATGTTGGTCTACAAATATTATATGTTGGTTAAGTCAATTTTAGCTCTAAAATACTAACATATTAGGTCAAAAATTAAAAATTCCCACTTACAAATCACTAATGAGATCATTGCAGCAACAAAAGCAGAAGTCAACTTTATTCAAGATTTTTTATCTAGAAAAGAAAAGTATAGTTACCTTAGAATAGTGATCAGCTTTGAGGCCCAACGATATTAATTATTATTCGGAAAAGGGATGCCTACAATTTGCATCAATCGCTTAACTTTGACTTGAATTGTACTGTTCACAGAGGCCTTTACTTCGACTTGAAGTGTACGCATCATTATTCAAATTACAGGGGATTAAAGAAAATGAGCATATGAGATTAAAGAAATGGGGACTTACAACGTCGTGGAGTTTTCTTCATACCAATTGTCTCCACCTCTAAATCCCGTAAATACCTTGAACACATAATAACATGGTAATTATATACACAATAAACTAGAAAAATTATATTTTGTACATTATAAAAAGTGTTAAGTTCTGCTAAAAGTTTAAATCTTACTCAGCTCTACAGGGGCAAACTTTCCTGAAGGAATTCCCATGTAATTCTAAAAGTTTCTCCCTCAGAATTCTAGATCATATATGAAGACTATCAATATTTTGGAAAGAATAAATTCTAGTTGTCATAACTGGAAATGCAAAACATCCAACTTAACAAATCACTGGCTAATTCCTCATGTAGGAAACAATACCTAAATTCTAATAACATAGACAACCAGTTTAGGGTGTCACAGCTTATGCTCGTATTTATATGTGCCAATTTACGTCGAGAGGTGACTGTTATTATACCGATATGGATTCGGAAATTCTAGGAAATCCCCTTCCTGAAGAATATGTATCATCCATTGTATTAGGTTTGTTAAAGCAAGAGTATTTTATAAAGGAAGGCATATTCTTAGCACAAAAGTGTTATAAATTGGTAACAGAAGATGACAAAAAAATGATAAAACATGAGGGTCCTGCAAAGAACTATGTCAATGCTGATTGGTTTAACTCACAATAAAAAAACCATCTAGCACTCAAAATATCAGCGTTGAATATAACTTTATAATATATTGGGAGAACCTAAATATAGGTAAGAAGGTAACTCAACTCAGCCTGAGACTCGAAATAGGTAATAAAAGGGATCCAGTGTATGATGAGAACAATTTATGGATATGCATGTTACCTAAAGAAGTTCTAGATTTAGTGGGTGAGGATGAGCTAGAAAAAATAAAAAAAGAACTAGCTATCAAAAATCTAGAATTAGCGAAGAAAGATCTGGAATATTCTAAGTATATGGCTATTCTTGAGCAAGAAATAGTAACACAACGTGAAAGGATATAATCGCTAGGGGATGCAACCCCTCCCGAGGTTAAAGCTATGAACTCTCACCAGAACAAGAATAAAGATTCTAAGAAGGATAAGAAAAAGGCATCTACTCCTAAAGATTATAACCCTAAAGGACAACATCCACCGCCTATAAATCCTACCTCTTAACCCCCTGGGTGTTTTCACTACCTTGCCAATACTTTCTTAACTCTGTTATAACATAGCTTTACTCTGAAGCTCGTAAATTCAGTAGCTAGGTATTTCTATCTAAAAAGGATTTGCGAAGATTTTAACTAAATAAAAACAATAATACAAGACGTTTTACGAGCTTTCTTTACGAGCTTCGGAGTAAACCTATGCGCTCCTAAACTATACCTTTGGATTGTAACCTATGCTTCTAAACTACACCTTTGGCTTTCTCTCCAACCTATGCTCTTTTTCCTTTTCTTATTTAACTTACGCAAGTCCCGTAGTCACTTCAACGGGTCTTGGTAGTCGCTTTAAAGGGTGCTGGTAAAATCTGGAGTAAGGGCATGTGAATGGATCTCCTTACCTGACAGCTCACATGAAAATAGTTCTTCGGCGATGGATGGTGAAAGAGTACAGGTTCCCTGCTGAAGGGATCCAAACTCAGGGATTATTCACTGTAATTCGCAACTGATACACGATTCTCCTAAAACTGAATACAGCTTTTGACACGTATCATTCTATCTCTATTTGTGTGTAAAAGTTCTCTAAAACCAAAAGGAAAATTTAAGATTAATTGGCCATATAACTTATCATCTATAACTATAACAATATAGCATGGAATAGATTGTAGACAAATCAACTATGAAGGAGATTTATATGCCCTTTGACTTCATATTATTTGACTTTTTTACTCAAAACTTAATAATTTGACAACTTCATTCATATCTAAGAAAAACAAATCTTACATGCAATCTGTGATGAAGAACAGGTCTATAACTCTATCATTGGGTGTTGTCATCACTTTTACCCTCTGAATTATAAGCTCAAGCTCGCACAACACTTGAGTAACATCTACAAATGAAAACCAAGACAAGATTAGGACCTCAAGAGGACAGTAACACAAAGTAAGCATAATGCATGTCATATAAGCGTCCCTTGCGGTCAAGGCAACAAAACTTCAAAAAGTAAACTTGCGGAGCTATGGAACGAGTTGGTTGCTGATTTAAGTAAAATGAAACAGACCATGATGAACATACAGATAGAAGCCTATCTTCCAAACTTTTCCAACTCACATTACTTAATCCTGGATCAAAAACTACCCAAAGTACAACATAGCACCATTTCCCATCCGTCAAAACATCTGCACCAAAATTATACATAATATAAATATAAACTCACCATATTACCAAACTTTCACATTGTTGAGCATTGCAGGGGACTAGGGGTCAATTTTAATGGAGAAATCAAACAACCCCAACATTAAAACAACAACCTCAAATCAAAAAGCTCCCATATTTACCACTAAAATCAAAAATAAAAATTCTTCAAACTCTTAAATAACCATTACAGCTAAACAAACCAAAGAACATAACCCATACATCAATACTGACCTCCTTTGGTGATACAAAGCCCAAACTCAAATATAATTCTATAAAGATCACACCAAATTCCAATTTTATCAGGACAATTTACAGTTATCACACATGGTTCACCATCTTTCTTCTCTTTTTGAATCACAACCACTTGGTCATTTGGTACCTTTTCAATCTCCTCTCACACAGTCTTAGTAAACCTTAAAGCAGCAACTCTAATCGCAGGTATGTCATCAACTCTAGTACTATCAGTAGTTAATCCAATAATCATAACAATTGACCTCCTGATAATTAACAATCCCAATTAACTCCAGTATCACCATTTTAATCAAAACTAAAACCTAGTAAAGGGGAAAAGCAAAATCAACCAACCTTTTCTTTCCTGAAGTAAATCACAGAGAAATATGAAGTTTGCTAGTCTTACTCATAAACAAGCAATTCAAAATCATAGCATTACAGTTGTTCTCTTTCCTTTGCGCCAAAAACTGATACCCATTCACACAATTTTAAGAAAAGAGAGAGTGAGAGAGAGAGGGGGAGAGAGAGAAATATTGGATTTACCATTAGGATTTGCGATATGGAAATCCAATAAAAAGAATTCACAGGTAAGTGTAACCAGAGAGAAGGGAATAAGAGAAGTGGAGGGGCTAGATAAGGTGATACCAATTTGAGGAGAAACTAAAATAACCACGGACAACAAAGATATTTACCACAGAAAAATCCTGTACAAAGGTTACCATGGCATATATCCCAAAATTAAAAATAGACCGTGACAATTTTGATATTTTGGTGTTGTGGAGGAGAGATTGAGTAGACAAAATTGAGTTTAAACTTTTCATTTTCGGTTTTTGCAGTATTTATTCCCACTGTCCCTAAACATTACCTATTAGGGACGGGCATGTCCCACCGTCTCTGAACTTATACAATTAGGGATGGGTATGTCCAACTCTCCCTAAACTTATACTATTAAGGACAGGGTGATTTTTTTCATCCCATAAACAAAAAAATAAGAGACGAAATCAAAGCCATCCCAAATATAATATTATTATAGACAAATTTTACTCTGTCTCCAATATTTGGTCTCTAATAATCATATTTTTTGTAGTGGAGAGGCCGACCCAGACCAGATTCGAGCTCTACTCAACATGCCATTTTTAACAACAAAGAAAGAAGTCCAGAAGCTTGCTGACAAGATCGTCGCTATCAATAGGTTCATCTCTAAGTTTTGTGATCTATGCTGATGGTTGTTCTTGTTACTTCGAGGATGTACCACACGAGTTAAAATTTGACCCACTGAAGTGATCTCTTGGACAGAAGAATGCAAAACAGCTTTTCAAGAACTCAAAACCTACTTGGGGAAGTCTCCCATAATGAGCACCCCGATAAATAATGAGAAATTGATCATCAACCTCGCAGTTACAAAAAATTCACTAAGCTCGGTTCTTATTTGACTTGAAGGAAAGGTTGAGAAGCCGGTGTATTTTATCAGCAAAACCATTACTCCAATAGAGACACGATATTCCAAGATCAAGCGACTCCTTCTAACCCTTGTTTACACTTCACAGAAACTCAAGCACTACTTTCAAGCTCATTCAGTCATAGTTATGACAAATTACCCACTTCAGGAGGTATATCTAAAGAAGAAAATTTTAGATGAGTACAACAGTGGTCCATCTATTTGGGAGAACATGATATCAAATTCCAACAATGCCATTCAAAAAAGGGTTAAGCAGTTGTCGATTTTCTAGCAGATTTCCCTGTAAACGATCCAGACTGGGAAAATCAGAATCCTGATCTCACAGATAAACTCACAAAAGATTCACCTATCAAACCCTTTGATGAACGAGCTAAATAGGTTACAAAAAAGGGATAGAGACTTCTTATCGATGGCTCAGCAGGACCAGTAGGGTCAAGTATCGGAATCGTAATGATTATTCCTTCAAATGACAGGATCGAGAAATCAATCCGCTTGGATTTTGAAGCCTAAAATAATGCCACAGAGTATGAAGTTTTGATTTATAGGCTTGATTTAACATTGGAACTCAATGTTCCCAAGCTATTAGTCTATACATATTCATTACTTATAGTCCACCATTACTCTGAACAATACAAGAAGAATGGCAAAATGGTCGACTATGCAGCCATCATTGCAGATCAGATGAGAAAATTCAAAATAGCTACACACGACTATTTACCACGAGGAGAAAACCGCCATGTCGATTCCTTAGCTTACTAAGCTGGGGTCTTAGGTACACAAACACGATACCTCCAAATCAAAGTAATCTCAACCCCTAGCATTGATCTCCCCTTGGTATGTGCAATCAATACTGGGGGCGATGAAGAGGAGGACGATGTTTGGAGAAAGCTTTTTATCGCCTATCTCGGCCTGAAAAATAAGTGTGATGGGCCCCTTCCAAAAGATCTAAAAAACGTAGACAATTGATCAAAAATTTACAGTTTAGAAAGGCAATTTATACAGGAGATCAGTGACAGGGCCTTATCTTAAGTGCCTCTCCAAGCAACAAACAGATGGAATGCTCAAAGACTTGAATGAAGGTACTTGTGGCTCACATACTACAGGTCGATTACTTACAAATAGATCAATTACATAAAGAGTATTTTGTGCAAAAACAAGCGGAAAAGTACTCATAATGATGCGACGCATGTTAACAATATAGACACATGATATGAGTATATGCACTCGAACTTTGTGCCAATAAGGTATTTTGGCATTTCAAGAGGTGGGCACTAGATCTAATAGGCAAATTCCCCAATACTTTGGGTAACCAAAAGTTCTTACTCGCAGCAACAAACTTTACAAATTATGGAAGCAGTTCCCCTTTGTCGAACTCGAGAAGAATAAGTCATCTTATTTATTTGAGAGCATATTATCACACGGTTTGGATGCCCCCACCTGATTCGAATTGATAACGGGCCATAGTTCATTGGAGAGAAAATCATGGCTTTTTTTAGCAAACATAACATCATACATTCCCCATCCAATCCATACTAACCCCAGGGAAATGGACAAGCCAAAATCACCAACAAGACGATAGTGGATAGAATCAAGAAGAGGCTCTGATTAGAAAAGAAAGGAAATTGGATAAGGGAACTGCCATATGTCTTGTGGGCATACCGTACTATACCAAGACAATCCACTGGATGTTCCCCCTTCCTCTTTGCTTATGACACCGAAGTCGTCATCCCAACAGAATACCACCATCCAGTCAATGATCATGAGCTAACAGATGAGGAAAATGAGTTCGAGCTAGCTTGTAATATGAACTGAATCGATAAGACCCGAGCTCAGGCTATTGCCAACCTGGATCGATATCATCATATGCTAGCCAGCTCGTACAACAGAAGAGTCTGAAGTTATAAGTTCCAAATCGACGATCTCGTCCTCAAAGAGATCCCCAAGAGCAGAAAAGAGTTAAATGTTGGATAACTCACCAAAAATTGGGAAGGTGCATTTTTAATCATTGGACAAACTGGCCTTGGATCATACTACCTCATGGCAAAGAAATATGTCAGACTACCCAGCCCTTGGAACACTAGGAGAATGAAGCAATATTATCGCCAAATCCTAAGTTCCGAAGTACAAGATACAACTTTTATAGTTCCCTACATTCCAAAAGTGAGACTTCAATCTCCATTAGTATGTATATTATTTTCTACTAAATGAAAATTTTCAAGTTTTTTCCTAGATTATTCACTACAGACATACATATAGCATCTACTAAATCTCAAAGATTAAAGCAAAGGTAACACTAGCTTTCAGCTATTACATCTATACAAATATCAACGATTAAAGAAAATGTAATACTAGTTTTCAATCAATGATCTCTACTATCTCTAAGACACAAGATAAAGTATAGGTAAAACTAGTTTTAATCTTTCTAAACATCTACAATACATAAACAACAGGTCACTTATACAAGTTTTTCTTACAGAAGATTAACTGAACTTTCCCCTACTGTTAAAGATACGAAGCCATAAAATTAGTTGCTCAAGCAGCTACAATATCTCTTCATCGCTTAACTTATTCTGTAGTAATGGGGCCAATATTGGTTGCCATCGAGTTCAGGAAATTCCCTCAATCTATTTCAGCATTACATATACAACCTTTCAATACCAAATAGTCATGCAAGGTATCCCTTTCGAACTCCAACCTCTTTGCTTCGTCTACAAAATAGGCAATTACTGCCATTATCTCCCTCGAGTATACCTCTTCCATGGAAATCTTATGTCGATTTGTAACGGCCAACTCAGCAAACTGTATCTTTAGTTTCTTATGATATTTATTCAAATGTGCATAATAATCATTTCCTCGCACCAAGCATCCCTCTAAGTTTGATACAACATCAATAAATTCTGACACAAATCCTATCGACTTCTCTTGATCAGCTTGATTTTTCTTTTTTAACTCCTCCACTTTACTACGTAGTGCCACCAACTCCAAATCATTTACATCACGTTTCCCAGCACTAGCATTCTTCAACATCTCATCCTTCCTCTTGATAGCTTTATTCAACTTTTTCTCTTTGAGGAAAGAAACCATTAACCTGTGACCACTCTCTCTAGCTCGTTCATTCGATTTTCTTACGGCATCTCGAACAACAACTAAATCTGCCTCCAACTCTTAAATTCAAGCTTAGGTATTAACCACATCAACCTTCTCAGTCACCACGTCAACATCACTCTTTCTCTTCTTTGACCTCTCTGCAACCTCGGCCTTCTTGTCATGTGAACTTGCTAAGTTCACCTTCAACTTCGCCACTCGCTCATTAAGTTTGTCACATTAATTTTAAGTGCACTGAAGAATAATATATTTTACTTGAACGACCTCACTCAGCTTCTTCACTTCACTTTCAGCACTCGCTAAATCAGTTCGTGCCTTCACCAGTGTGATTTCCTTCTTATCCACTTGATTCCTCAAACTGACAAGATGGTCTTGCAGCTCTTTTACTTTTACCTCTAGTACTCTAATGTGATATTGCGTGACATCCGCAACCTTTTCTTTCGCCCCCAACAATTCTACCGTACTCTTCAACTTTGCCACTTCATTCTAAACACTAACTAGCTCCCCCTGCAATTTTTCCTTTTAAACCTCTTTACTTTCGATCTGCTTTGTCAGATTGTTCACAATCTTCTCTACTTTCACAAGCCTGATCTCCACTTTGACATACTGATCCACGCTATCTTCATTTGCTTGTTTAATCCTATAAAATTCAACCTTAAACTCATGATTACATTGAAGAGTATGTTCTTCCTTCAATCAAACAGTTTCTAACTCGGCCTGCACAAACAGTAAATCACAGATAATTCAATATACTACCATTTACTACATTACACATTTTTATAGACAGTTTTATCTATCACAAGCCAACAAAATGAGATGATGCTTAGCCCTCCAGCTCCGCAATAATCTTGCCCTGGTGGCAATATTATCTACATCTCAGAAGTAGATGAAACCATTGATTCTCTTATATTTCAAGGTACACATTTTCTACATTCTCACTCTCTCTCACATCTAAAAATGATCTGCTTATACACTTCTTGGGTTACGTTCGTTATCTGATGTAGCAACCCACAAAGATTTCAACCTAAAATGATTTTTTTTGTCCTCTTACATTACTTTTCTCTATTTTCTTATGCCAACCTTAGAGAAGTTACATATAGAGCAAGTCTAAATTTTAGGCTATTTTCTAACCTGAAACTCCATATGCAAAGTCAACAAAGTTGTTAAAGAATTTTGCTCCTTAGCGAGCTCTTTCTTTAAATCCTTAATTCTGAGGCGCATACCTTTAAGTTCCTACAAATCAATATTTACAACGTATCTTAGACTACTCCATAATTATCCTCCAAATGTATCCCATACAATAAAAGTCTTTAATTGGCAAAACAAAGCTTCAATGATTACTCTACCTTCTCATCCTCTCATCTTCGGTTCTCTAAGTCATTCCTCACAGAGACCGCATCCAACCCTTTCACAATCTCTTCAGGAGGGCTACCTTCAACATCAGGCTCATTTATAGCATCGGGCTCCTCCACTTCCACAAAATGACCCTCCATTATAGCCTTAATATCGGCCAAGGAATATCCAACCTCTAGAAGCTTTTGACCGAGGTTATCGCGGGAAGCTGCAACTTCCACTACATTCTTTTTAGCCTTTTTTGCGAGCTCGAGTATCGTTACCTGGAACAAATCCTTCAGGTCATTAATCGCAGAGCTCAAACACTCACTCTCCTTCACTAAATATGCCTCGAGCTGAGCAATTCTCTACTCGTGTTCCTTCTTCGCATCCTCAAACCCGAGGCAGATTCCTTTCAGCACCCGAGAAACCTGTAACAACAAGGATAATTTAGTTCAAAGATTTTACTTGAATAGAACAAATCGTACTGTGACACTTACCCTACACAGCTCCATTTTCATAGCCGTGGCTAAACCCTCTAAATCTTCTCGAGCTGCCACCCTCAACTTCTTCTCCACAGCCAACAACTCGTCCTCCACAATCGGATTGGTCCCAACTTCCTTGACCTCGCCTACAGCTGTAGGAACGTCCACCTTTTTTTTTAACTCGTCGCAACCTCCCCACTCTTCGTGGTTATAAAGTTTAAACCGTCAGCTTTCACATTCTTTCCCTTTGGATGCCTTTAGATTAACTTGCTGGATGTATCCCCCACAGACTTTAGCTTCAGAGACATCGGTGTAGCCTTTACTAATGTTGGACCTGCTCCGACGTCCGATGCTGACTTTCCTCCATCTCCTGGGGTTACGCCAGTTCTTGTTATTTTTCTTTTTGCTTGAGCCTTCTGAATTTTTTTCGACCTGTTATTTGCCCTCTTGAACCTACTTATCTCGAGCTCCCCTAATACTATCTCGAGATCTGATCCCTCTCGAACTACTGTATCAATCAGCGATTCCTTTCTCACAACTTGAGAACGAGGATCTGCATACATATAAGACATTGTTATATACACACAGGACGATAACACAAACACAACAGTTTGATATCGTAAATAATTACTTTTCATTAAAGTTTTATATATAAGATCCATGGGTTCCTTGTCCACTCGTTGGAGACAATCGCCTTTCACCCATATCATATTATCATTCTACACTCCTCCCTACGTATTCAGGTCAAAGAATTGAGGTCGAGACGAACTTGAAGAGAAGTACGTACCCCCAGTCACCGCATGGTATTTCATAGTATAATACTGCAACACATCTAAAGGGGTTATTCTCCTCTCCACCCCCTTAAATGCCCACCTTCTGTTTAAATTGTCACAAATATTTATCACCTCCCACATGTTCCCATTCAATTGAACCGGATATGCCTCAATAAAATTCAAAATACCTTTAGTGAGATTGCTTAAAGGTATCATCAGCCCAAAATCTAACTGGGCAAGATTACACATGAATTCCTTGTCCAAATTACTTTTTACACCCCCATTGAAATACTCAAGGGAAATAAACTCGTCAATTCCCCTCTCACATTTCTCATGCTCCAAATCAGGAAGCAAGAAAAAGTATTGATCCCCATTTTCAACAGGACACCCCCTAAACGACCTCCCGGCGTGTTCTATCACCTTACCCGATACACCACCTAGGCTACCATTAATTTTGCAAAACTCTCTGAACACGTCTGAATCTACAGGATATGGTAAGTAGTTTTCAGGGAAATCTGGAAATGCAAATTAATTCTTCCCCTCCACCTCTAAATTTAGTACATCCGAGATCTCAGTTATTAGCTCGCCCCTAAAGATTCTACAATATCAATTCTTACAAGTACAACATCAATATAACGACTAGAGGTCGAAGTCTCTATATTAAGAGTATGCTCAAAATTGAGGCTTATTTATAAGAGAACTTTCTTACGCTTCTACTTACATACAGGTTCAGGTATTCTAATTAAATTTCTTTATAATTTCTAATATATATATATCATACAACAACATATATGTTTTTCCATACAAAACACAGCGAGAAAACCACTTTTTCACCAGTTTCCTAAAATAGCAAACTTTTCAAAATTCAAATATACACAAAAATACACTACGTGAAAATTTGCTATTAGCAACGTTTATGCGCAAGCATTCACGACTGTCATATCTGTTGTAAAATCATCTTCATTATCGACTAATGTATTTATCACAAATTAAATATAATGTCTTATAAAAACTATCATCTAAATTTATGTCTCTGGTATATGTCGCACTTTAAATGTGTTAACAAAAGAAACCCAAAACTTAAAATAAATTGTTTTTTTTTTAGCATTAAGCTCCCTTACATTTTTCCCAATCTCATCTCGAGAAGAATCTTCCCTCCCTTTTATCATTGATTTCCTCCTCTATGGCCTTCAACCTCATTTTGTTGAGTGATTCGAGTGGAGATCTCTCTCTCTCTCTCTTAAAAAAACCCTATAGGTATGAACTTATTTTCAGATCTAAGTACCTACAAGTTTCTCCAATTTGTAAATTTTGGGTGTTCTCTGATCCTCTTGGTGGTGAATTTCTGTAATCGATGTATTGAGTTACGTTTATGGTATGTTTACAAGTGTGTATTCTAGCTCGTGGTGGCGAATCTTATGAATTCATTAGATCAATTCAAAGATATGCTAATTGTGAATTTCTGGTATGTTTTGGGTTGTAATTTCTGGTTTTTTATTATATACAACTTACAGTTCAATGGTTTAGTTTGAGAAGCACGTAGTAGAAAATTGGGTTGGTTGAAAAGCTTTAATGGGAATTTGAACACTTGGGTTTTTAATTGTTTTTGGTTCATGTACTTTCTCTCCAGTTGTAGGATCATTAAAAAGTAAGTTCATATTTTTCTCTATCTGAATTTGATTTTTGTATGGTTAGTTGAAATTTTTATTTGGATTTAAAGAGATGCACTCCATCCATCTCTTTATTATATAAGTTTTCATGGAATATTCCTAAGGCTTTGAGTATGGAATTGATTTCATACTTTGTTTGATACACTAGGTGTGAACTTTTCAATCTCAAAACCTAGAGTGCGTAGCTTCTCGATACCCCTGAATGTTCTGCCATTGTGATTATATCAAAGAGAATTTCCTACCATTTGCATTGATTTGCTTAGCACTTCAGTTTCGTTTTGCTTGACAATTTAGGAATTAGGCCCAAGAGGTTATTATAATATCTACTCTTACTTTTGGGCAATCCTGAAAACTTATCACACCCCATAACTAAGTCTTACAAGTATCTACCCTGTTTTGCCTTTTCTATTTCCACAAACTGTGATGGGATTAATTTCACTACATTTATTATTCGGATGAATGAATCTAGTGTTTAGGGGTAGTTTAAAGAAATGAAGCTTTAAGGAGGTAGTTAGACATCCTTGCTCGCATTTTTTAACTTATGATAGCTAAAAGCATTTAATTCTTATTTACATAAGTTTGCATTTAGTCATTCTAAATAAGTTCACCCTCGCCCACTTCTACTTTCATGTTTTTTTCCTGATCTCAGTTGTTTGATACCAAAGTTCATTTTACTTGCAGTTGCTCATTTTAAGTATGTTAATCAATATGAAAGGGTTCGACTTGAGTTGTGTGACACCAAATCCATATTGTTTCAAACTAGATCCACCACTTAGATAATCCTAACATTTATTGAGCTTAGATGATCCAGAAAGAAAGTAAAATGATTATGGTCCTTTTTTAGCACCTAATAAGATCTTTGACGGAGAGAATAAACACCATGAACGTTATCAAAATGTGGTTCCACATAACCTAAATTGGCAAAGGTTTTGAAATTGGTAAGTTTTGGGGGTCTTATGCCTCATACTGTCTTCATATTGGGGGAAATGTAATATCTAAAATCTGCATTTGTATTACTAATTGGTGAAACAGTTAGCAAAATTTGCACCAGCTTATAAAGCATTGATGGCCTTCCATTTCGATTATTTCATTACTTTAATGGGTTCCTCTTCTTTACAGCAAATTGTAACATCTAAGTGATAAGAAGCTTTTCTATTTTTTTTCTAGGTGGATAAGGACTTTGGAAGAGTTACTTAAAATCATCACTTGAGCTTAGCTTGGAATCCATGACATGCGTGTAAGCAAATCTCTGAACCCAATATTGTTGAAGATTGACTAATCCTTGACCATTGCTAAGTGTAGCTGACTCAGGGTTACTAAATGTAGGGACTATGCTTTGGTTAATTTTAGTTATTTGACGCCATGATTCTAATTTATATTGCTACATCTGGATAGTTGAAGTTACTTTAATGGCACGATTCACTTTGCCTAAAATAGCAACAATTTTGGAGAAGAAACAAGAATAAGGTATCTTCATAAGTATTTTTCCATTAGTACCAATATTTTGGTTGTTAGACTCGGGTGGAATTTATTTGGTCATGTCTATCGGATAAAAAAAATTGTAAAGTCTTTGAATGCCCTTGAAATGTACCTTAACTTGGTTAACGACTAAGGTTGCTTTTGTGGTCGGAGTCCAAAATTGTGGGACAAACGTATCTTCGTAGTTATACAATGATTTATTTTCTCAATTTTGCTTAAGATTCTTTGAAGTTAAGTTCGCCATAGACCTGTTCAAAATGACTTAAAACTTTCTTATGGTGATTATTTGTTGTGGGAATTGATTTTCATATGGATTATTAGCTCATAATGGACAGAACGCTCAAAATTTTGAGAAGTTGATGGTTTAAATCCATTTAGTCCAAATTTTTAAGTGGTCAGCAATTTTCTATATTTGCCGGGTATGAATTTTTTAGCATATAACGGCAGAAAGAATGATGTATATAATAATTACATTTTTTTGATAGTGCGACATTTATATCCGTTGTGAATGTACATGCTAAGCGACATTTTTCTTCCATTAAACGATGGAAAGTACGAAACATATAACTGTTGGATTGGTTGTACGAAACGACGGATGTATATGTTGCTTTATTACGACACTTATAAAAGTCAGTCATTAACAACACCATTTTTAACACTACGTAAAAAAGAGTAAAAAACAACTTTGCAAGTAAGCCGTTTTTTGCCTAAAACAACTTTTTTTTTTTGTCGAAATAAGAGTCATATTTTTTGTAGTAGTTTTTTGTTCTCAACTTTTACTTGAGTCGTAATATTACGATTGAAAGATAAGTTGTAAAAATAGTCATTTTTTACAATTTTTGCGACACATTAGAACGTTGTTTTATGCGTCACAATTAAATAACATAAATTAGAGTTGTAATATTCGTCGCATTTACCGCAATCTGCAACTGATATAGTTGTTTTATTCGTCAAATTATAACGACTTTGTTATAAGTTGCCAAATACCTAATATTTTTTAATTTTTGCGACTAACATGAGGGTCGTATTAAGCGTCATATAAAACACGACATAAATAAGAGTTGTTACAATCATCGTTTTTGATAAAACTTTATAACACATAAGTACGCCGTATTATGTGTCAAATGAAAAAATGACTTAGATATATGTTGTAGGTACTGTCTTATTTTTTGCATTTTACTAAAAAATTACTGTTTTTTGCGTCTCAGGCAAGCCTTCACAAATTTTAAATAATCAAACAACACAATCAACTAACATATAAATCAATAATGACAAGCAATTTTCAATAAAAAGAAGATAGTGAAATACCAATTAAAAGATCATGTCAAACAACTTACCAATATCCAAAATGAAAATAGAAATGTTAAATAACTTACCAAGGTTGGCTTTAAATTCTAAAAAATAAAAATAAAAAAATTCTTCACTGGATAATGATAAAAATCTTGAGCCAAGCTATGGCTTCACCTGCAGAGACATCACCAAGGGTACAACTCTCAACATACAAACACGCATCTTCACAAATAACTTCATCGATTATAACATTGTAAATCCCTTCAGGTACTGGAATAGATTGGCTGGTAGCCGACAATCCTACAAGTGAAGGATCCAAAGCCTGTCCAAGTAGGGTAAGACCAAGAATCGGCAAAGTTGGTAGAGTCACACCAGTACCATTGACAACAGAAGTCGTAAGTGAGTCAGCAATGTTGCAAGTACAAAGTACATATCAAACTCTAAACGTAATTGCAAAATAGAATATAAAGAATACAGTTTGGTAGTAGCATACCTTGATGCACCTCCTCTCTGGTCCAACATCTCCATGAGAATAGCTCTAGAATGAGCATTCAAGGATTGTCAAAATATAAAAAGGAAATAAGAGGGGAAAAAAATTCTTATCAGTTTCTTTTAAAATTGCTCTCTTGCATAATATTAGTTCATTTGCTTTCTCTTAGAAATTGCTCCCTTAAATATATCGGTAAATGCCATGAATATGGTTGGTATCCCTAACAAATGTAAAAATATGTGTTTCCTTAGTGCAAACATTTACCTCCATAACAAATTTCTTCTTGTTTACCATTGTATTTAATTTCTACCTACTTGGTTTTGGTTCTATCAACTGCAGATGCACAAGCCTGACCAGCAAGTTGACATTTGCAAGCATACGCAACAACAACCCCATCATGACAAACAAGAGGCATGTGCAATCCCAAAGAGTCACTTCTTGATCGAAGTGAACCATTCAAAACTCCATAATCTTGTACTTGCTTTCTTAACAAATAGAAACAACCAACTTGAAATATACATCCATTTTTTTCTTACAATATTACAGTGAAACACAAAAGTACACGGACAAGAGAATCTAAGAGTCACATGTCATGAAAAAAAATTAGTGATATTTGAGTTACTTACGAAGCCTCCTCCATCATCCATAATCAAAATTGCTAGCATTCACCCCAATGTCTTACATCCTAACTTGGTTAATAACTGATAACTTATATACACACCCAACAATGTCTAACTGCCCATTTAAACTCTAAGCAGCTCTAGCATCTTCAAGGCGTGCAAACTAGAAAGATCCACCTTAACTAATTAGCCTATAATGTTCAAAAAAAAATAAGAATTACATGACCTTAAGTTATACTAACATGTACAAATATCAGTTCTGAGATACTTTGATTCTATTATCCGTAAGATTTTCAAACTTGTAAATATACATAAGCATCAAATTTTGCCTTACATTCATTGCTATTCATGTGTTACTTAAGTCATAGCCTAATCTAGTATAAAGAAAATACATGTTCCAGCATCGAACTACAAAGTAAACGATCGGAATTTTGTCTCATTCATCAATAGAAATCATAATGCAGCAGCTTCCTGTACAATTCAAAATTGCATCAATTGTGGAATGTAGGGGATTCAACAGTAAATATACAAAAAACAGAACACTCACGCAAGCAGTATATTTAGTTGCCTTGGAAAACACTTGCTCCTTCATATTAAATACACTTGCTTCTTCAGCATAAAATAACACACCCTTCATTGTCTACAAAACATTCAAGAAACAGATGGCTTTAAAGCCATTTCAATTTTTTAATGTTTTAACAAACAACAACCTTAAACCATGCTTAAAAGCACAAAACTAAAACCTCCTTCCCTCCTGACTTGGTGCAAGTATTTGTTTTCTCCCCAATATCATCAGTTTCACTTTCAGTTACTCTTTCTTGCAAGGCATCACCTAGTATCCCAGATTTCCTCTCTTCCCATCTACTCAAATCCATCCCTCATTTCATTACTTAAACAGGTAAGAAATATGCTTTTATGTCCATATTGATGTTTGCTGCAGTCGCATTGTTTGATCAGGATGTTGTGAATTATTTCTACCCAACACCGTCGGAGTAGACTAAGAAGCTTCTTACATCATTGCCTGTCAGAATTGGTATGATATGCAGCATGATGTTTGTCATTTTCCTTACGAAACGTCATGAGATCGACTTTCCTCTCTCTTCCGATTAATCCACTTTTATTCACTTGGTTCACCAGTGACAACAGAATGTCAGGTCTATGCTTCTTTGTACTCAATCCTTTAAAAATGTACTGTCTTCCACCAGAAAGGATGGCACTATGTGTTCTTCCTCATGTGTTCCTCAGTTTAAAAGTTATATCCTAGTTTCCAAAAAGTTGTCGATAAGCTAAGCTCAACGTATACCACCTCAGCTGCTCCGTTCACCTTAGTGTGATGAAGGAAACCACACACAACCGCATTCCATATGCATTCGTCAGGAATATATCCTTCAAGCAACATTTCATTAACAATCTGAGAAGCTTTGTAGAGATCTCCTTTCTTAGAAAAGCAACCCACAAGAGACTTATAAGTCTCACTATCGACCGAAATGTGTTTAATACGTGTACTAAGGTTAATTTTAAATGCTTGATTCATGTCTTTCTTAGTACAAAGTCCACTTACTACCATATTATGATTATTTACGTGAAGACTCCAACTTACGTGGATAGGCAACATTCTACCAAGAACCATCTCATCGAGAAGGTTTGCAACTTCCTGGAACTTGGAGGAATTACAAAGGCTATTTACGAGCCTACCATACAATACACCATCTGGTCTCAATCCTTGAAGTTTCATTCTGTCAAGAATCTGCACGACATCTGGGACTTTCCCCTCTTTACATAAGCTACTAACTAAAATATTATTAATTATTATGTTAGCAGAAAAGCGCTTGCCAACCATCTTTTCTAGTAGCTTCAAGGATTGTAAAGAACGCCCACCTTTGCAAAATCCATCCATTAGCGAGCTGAAAGTAACCACATTGGGTTCGATACCTTTGCGACTCATCTCTTCAAACAATTTCATGGCTTCATCCAAAATGTTAGACAAGCACGGCCAATGTATCAAAGAAGTATAAGTAACAACTGTGGGTGAGCAACCTTTTGCATCCATTTCTCTAAATAGCTCTTTAGCTTCGCTAATCTTTCCCAATTTACACAACCCATTGATCAAAGTACCATAAGTATAAGAATCAGGAATACATCCATGATTCGGTATCTCCCTGAAAACCCGAAGAGCATCATTCATAGTCTCCTTCTTCATGCAAAGTGCCTTAATGAAAACATTCTAGAAAGAAGCACTTTGAGGAACCCCAACTTGCTTCATTTACTTATGAAACATTTGCGCCAACTTTAACTGGTTTTTACTAAGTATCAAAAGCACAGTGACATAACTTTTATCAGTGGGTTCACATTGGAACTCCTTCATCTTCTGAAAAATTCTAAAGATACCCAATTACCTATGAACACGACCATAAGATCAACGCAAACATAAAAATACATCTTCAGTAAAACTACACTTCTCTTCCTTCATTCAATCAAGGAGCTCCTCTGTTGGTTTAAACTTGTTTACAGAAACTAATCTCGATATCATAAACCCATACGTAGTATGATCGTGTCGAAAGCCATTACTCTACTCTGTTGTTGCCGACTCAAAGACGAGGATTGCTTTCTCGATATCCCGCTCCACTCTAATCAAGTGTTAATCTAAAGATGAAGGACCAGACCAATCCATGCATAATGAATGCCCCTGATAATTCTGGTGTTAAGTAGATGTACTTGTGGTTTATGCTCCAAAATTTAAACTATTTCTTCTAAGTCTGTAATAATGATAGGAACACAATGAACTTGCTTCAATCAAAATATTAGTTTTCTAGGTCATCCAGGAAAAAAAGAAGGGAAAACAACACGGAAAAATAGTACTAGGAACTAAATTACTTAGTGAATATAACCCAATTAATAGGAGAAACTTGCGTATTATATAATATATCAAAACAATCCCAAAGAAAAATCTTAGCACATAAAACTAGAATTATGAAATGATTAGAACCAAGGAAAAATCCATAGTGCAATCTAAACGATAGGGATACAACACCAAAGCGAGATTTTAGCAGGTACTTTGGTAAACTCCTTAAGCTGAGGCTGAAGATCATGACCCCTGAATTGCACTTCAAATATTGCTACAATTCTACGAAGAAGTGAAATCATATTAGTAAAACAATAAGTAAGGGGGATTCCCATTATGTAAATGAATATACCGAATCCACAAAATTAATGGCACCCTTTTCTCACCATCTCTCAAAACCCTAATTGCAATTATTATCTTTATCCCAAGCTCTTAAGCTTTTCTTTTTTTTAAGTTATTATTATTTTTTTCTCATGAACACCAAATTAAGAAAACATGAACACCAAATCGTGAGTATAACAAAATAATCTAAACCCTTTTTTATGGATGATCGAATTAGCAAACCATTAAGAAAAATAGTAAAATTATCGATTGGGTAATTTACCTGATGCCAATCATTCTGTTCTTCACAGATTAGGGTTGTAGACTGCTGAAATCGAGACTGGTATCAATCGAGGAGATACAAAATTACATAGTCAATTCATCAAATTTGCTGAAATCTTATGTAATCGTTTTGTTCTTCACAAATTCTCTTATTGATAATCTGCTAAAATTTGAGAATTTGTTCCAATTGATAATCGAGACTGACCTCAAATTAGGATTCCTTGCTGAAGAGTATAGTGACTGCGATGCTTAAACTTCCTCTTTTGATTTTTATATCTCCTAAATCTTATCTTGGGCTTGCTTCTCATCGAATCGCTAAAAAATCTCCCATAAAAATCTCTATCATCAAAGTTTAATTTCCCGCGACCACTTTATCGAGTTCCCTCAAGTTTTTTAATTAGAACAAACTATGTCATTAGTGAAAAAACAAAGTAAATGTTCTTTATAAACAAATCACATTATTTTCACATTTTAAAGTCATATTAAAAAAATGACATTGTATATTAATAAAAATAGAACAGTAACATCATGTTCTAGTAAAATGACTTAGTATTATACTAATATCAAAAAGTATACTAATAACGCTAGTATTATAATAAAAATGACGTTATTTAGCTGACGTCGTAGCCAGTATTTATTGTAGTGCGTGTGAGACAAATTCGTAGAGAGATGCATGGATTGGAAAATTAGATTTCAACTATACCTCAGAGATTTAAGGAATCCCAACTTGATTGGATCCTAATTTTGGATTTGCGTGGGCATATTGGGTTTTTCTTCGTTTAATTTGAGCGGGGAATTAATAGAGTTTGTTTAAAACTACTAAACTCGTTTGATTTCCAAAATTTTATGTGTTGGGCGCTTATTTTTCTGAACGATTTACGTCTTGGACTGACGTGTCCCCTTTCTCCACGACCTTCTTAATACTGTATTAAGCCCACCTCCTTTTAAAGTCCTAACATGCTTATCATTAACACGTTTAGGGACCAGAGGTTGAATCGTAGCTCTTCACTAGGCTATTTGATTGAGGAAGCCAAACTTTAAATAGCTAGAGGCTCAAAACATTACGGCTTTTTACCAAGGATTCTTCTTGTCGAAGACAATACCGCCCTACGTTTTTTAAATAGCTCCAAGAATAGCGCACATGAATAGCCTACCAACGCCTGCTCTTGTTAGGGTCTCAAAAAGCTACTAAAGGCATGGTGCTGGTAGTAGGGAGTAAGCGCTCAAAACTCTATTCTAATGACAAATGCATTATAGCCAGCCTACAACGTTCTTTCTACAAAAAAAGTGGATGATTCATCCTTATTGGCACAAGAGTTTATTTTTGGGGAGAATGATTAAAGTTGTATATTGCTAACCAAATAAAGCGACTTTATAAAACGTCTAAATTAGAGTAGTTTTACAACTCCTTAAACAGTCGTATGTTTTAAGACATAAATAAGAAAGAAAAAAATTAAAACGACGGGGGTTCTAAAATTGCGACTTTAGAAGTTGTATTTTTCATTCAAAGTATGACACATGCGCCAAGTCTCAAATTACTATCCAAAAGTGTTGGTATTTATACGTTTTTACGTAGTGACATTTTTTAACGACAGTAAATACGTCATTAATCCATAATAAATGACAAATATTTTTGTCTTTAATAAGCATTTTTCACGTAGTGATAGTAATTTTCAAAACCCTACACACATGATTTTAGTAAATCATAAAACAAAGATAAATCAGTAGAATCAACCATAACCCACTAACCTTCAGTATCAGAAAACGAATCAGGGATGTCACACGCTTCCTCTTTAACAATAGAATTGCGCAACAAGAGTTTTTTCTCAATCTCAGCAATAGCACGACCCTTTTCGCTCTAATAGCGATGACTACTCTCATTTGCTCACTCTCTCAAATCTCTATAACCCAGTTTTTCCTCTCTCTCTCTTTCTCTAGTTTTTTAATCTCCTTATTTTTTGTAAATGTTTGGATGAAGAAGAGGAAAAAGTATTTATACGTTCTTTCTCTAACCACTGGCAGTTGTTGGGGATCACGTAAGCCGCCCTCGGTTTTGATATTGAGGCGTCCTTTTCACTATTTTTATCAAGCAATTCGTACCTTTTGGGTAAAAATGCATTTCCATCACTATCCCAAGTCCTATATTTAAATGTATTTCTCTCTCTAGCCCAAATCTTTCTTGTACCTTCTCACGCTCATGATGATATATTTCACTTACACGTAATCAAACTTTATCTCCAATAAAATACTGATAATCTGATTCTTAGTCTCCTACTCCTATTACTTATACAACTTCTAACGTCATTTCCAATGATACATGATTTCGAAATTTTAATATTTATTTTCAACAACATCCACAATAAACAAGGAGCAAATTCAGAATAAAAGTATTATCACTTTATTTTACCTATATTTATTCGAACTAACGGTAGTTCGCACTCTCAAATATAGTCACACATAAAACAACCAACATGTTCTGGAGCACCGCATCTGATAAGTACATTCCCAACAATCTTCTCGTTTCCTCAGCTATTTCATCTAGGGTAATTTCCTTTACCACAGTTTTTCAAGCCGCAGGCTTAACGATCAATTCACGGAATACATCACACCAAAAGTAATGCCCAACCTCATCCTCCCACGCCCTCGAAGTCAAACCATCAAACTGTATTACAGATTCAGGCAAATTGACATCATAATCTAGCTGCCTATATATCCTCTCACGAACTTCAACAACCTTTATCGTTAATCGCTCTTTATATGCATGCCGAGCTCTCTGAGAACGAGTCCTCACCATTTTTCCACATTTAAACATTACTATTTCCAACTTATATATACAAATTATGATCATATACAATCCCCCCCCCCCCCCCCCCCCCCCCACAATTCAGCATATAGAATGATAAGTATCAATTCCCTTAATCCCTAACTTATACACCCTCAAATCATGCCAACAATTTATTTAATTCCATTTTCTCAGAGCGAGCTCCACATATATGAAATATTCGACCTTATATTTCTCGACCTCATTTCAAAATCTATTAAAACATGTTTTACCTTCTTACACACATCCCCACAGATCGAATTTTTTATTTCCTAACATTACCTTATACTACAAGGTCGTATAGTATAGCTCGATCAAATAGATTTCTTTCAGTTTGATACAATTAACCATTTTGTACATTCATCATATTTATCTCGTATTATCTATCACACACAGGACGATATATCCTAATTTCAATTTACCATGCTAATTTATAGTTTGATATGTCAACACAAAATTGCTACAAAAATAAAAAAATTTCATTAGCTCGAAAATTTCTTACAGGATACTTTACAGAAAGCCAATTTTCAGAAATTTCCTACAAATCGATCTATAGGTTACAATACATATCAGTTTTTAATAATACTTCCAATGCAAACTCCAGAGCTTCTCTTGTATCAAACACTTCTACAAGAAAATGAATATGGCTATAACAGATAGAAACATACTTCCAATCTGACGGATATAAGCATATTTCCAATCTGAAACCACCAACAACGTCTCTTCCTCCGTAACCTCCACCGCCTCAAAAAGGTAGAGAAAGAAGAATAAACCACCTCCTACATAGCCCAATCACTTGCAGGATAGCGGCAGAACTTCCTAGGACGTACACTAGCTTCCCCATCCGCCTCATTAATAATATTTTCTGCAAGAAGACGAAGATATACCCGGTACTGCTCACCTTACATAACCAAATGGTGGAACCGCCACATTTGATAATAGTCATTCTAAGCCTCTACTAGTTCTGGATCCGTCATCTCATGATACGTAGGCAGAACAAGTATGGGAGTGGGTAAATCCAACGGTTGGTTCCCAAAATATCGAAACTGGAGTTTTTATTTTACAGCAACAACCCTAGCTTCATATACTTGGCGTCTAGTAATCACCATTTTCAAATACAGAAAGACCTCAATGAATGTTTCTAGATGAAGAGTGCATTAGCATGGATAACCGATGATACCGTATCAATAGTATTTATAGAAGAGCAACATTCAATATAAGGAAGGAGTTCCAAGGCAATCATCATTCAAAATAGTACTTCCTAGGAAACCTTACAACCAAATACATCAGTCCTAACAAACGCAATCAATAACACGTCCAGTCTCCAATGCAGAAGCTACAATCCTCAAACCATTCCCATTCCATACCAAACTTTTCCTACTTCCAACACACCAACATTCAACAGACTTCTCTCAACTAAAGTCATATGTACCTTCAGTTGTGAGGGGGTAATTATAGGGACCTGTCCCTCAACCTGTGCTAAACTCAAACTACCTCACTCAATACCAAACTCACACATTATACATGTAATATACACAATCTGTAATGATACCTTGACCACGAACTGATAAAGAGCGTGGATCGAGTACTACTAAAATTATAGCAAGTCAAAGACACTTGTCTCCCACAAACTAGCAGTTACAATTTCAACTACCACTTGACCACATTCTCAGGAGAATGTACATATGTACAATAATGAACTAAGAGTAAAATCTATAAAAAGGATGAGTTCCATAGGATAAAGGATGAGAATTTAGACATTTCAAGACCAAGTTTTTCTAACTCAAGAGATTACAAAACTTGTAATCAAAAACATCAGCCTCAAGTAATAAAAGTTATAGTTACTAAATCCTCAAGTCGAGGTCATGGTTTTTACCTATTCAAAGATTTCCACGCTAATCACCTGTGTCATTTCAATATTGATTTATACTAATTCTTACCACAGGTATATTTGGTGTAAGAGCAAATTTCGAGCTACTACAAAATTAGGCCATTATATTTACCTTACTCAATATGAGGTTCACAATGGCCTGTGTTAAGGTAAATTTCATCTTTTACATTGTGTTTCGTGCTACATTGTGAAAGCTTGACCATGTCTTTTAGGTCAACAAGGTACTAATAAAAAAGTAACTTCATATTATAGGTAAAGGGGAACTACATTTCGAAGGGGATGAAAGGTTGAGAACAACTTAAAGATTACCAGGAAGTTATATCAGCTTGGAGTACTACACCAAAAACTTAAAAATATGTAATGCCATCGTTTTTGATGAAATACAATAGAAATCATAGTCGTTTGTGCCATCATTTTTGACCTTGACGCTTTTTTCAACGTCCAACTCGACAATCGTTTTTTCTTTGGAAAAAACAACTTGGATCTTAGTTACTAAAATACGATAAACATTGTTGTCATTTTTCCCAAGAGATATTAGAAGAAGAAAAATTGTGCCAAAAATAATAATAAATAAAAATAAATCAATATCTTACAAAAATAAAAAACTTGAGATGAAATAATCCATAAGAATATTATGAGTTGGGTCCGACCCAAGGTGGGAACCCAACTGGGTTGGGGTATTCTACTCGACTCCTAATAAACTCATATACCATTAGGGTTCATGGGGAGAGTTTGAGTAATATTATATAACCCAATAAAGGATTAAGTCTTTGTAACCTACAGAAAAAAACAATCAATCAATAATATCTCAACTCTTTTTTCATATATGTGTTATGATTATCTAGTAGAATATAGTATTATCCAACACATTATCAAACCTAGATCCATTTCTTAAAAATTGGACTTAGATCAGACCTAATCCACAAAATTAGATCAGATATGATTTGCAGACGTAGCAAGGACTGTTGGGCCCACATTGACATGTGTCAAGGATACATAGCAATGGGACTCACCATACTGACGTGGCATAATACGTGGTAGTGGGGCCCACTATGATGATGTGTTAAATACATGTAGTAGTGGGACCCACCATACTGACATGGTATAACATGTGGCAAGTACTGTTCATGACACGTGGTAAGTACTACTCGTACGTGGCAGGCACTATTTATTGACACGTAACAGCACTGTTCACTGACACGTGATAGCATTATTAATTCGACACGTGGTACCGGTCCAGACACTAAATTGACAAAGTCCAGGCCTTGATCCAGATCAAGTTAAACTAGTCTATACACTAAATTGACTTTTGGAGGCTTAATTTTTAGTCAAATTTTTTTTTTTGAAAAGTTTCTATTGACTGACCATCTCTGGAATGACTCATTTAAAAAAAAATTAAGAAATTTTTATTTTTATTTTTTTTGGGAATGGATGCCTTATATAAGAAAACTGACTAACTTATGTGATATAAAAAAATAAATTAACACCTATTTAAGTATCTTACTATAGCTAATATGATATTAATGGTATGCCTCAAGGATACTAATTATCTTGACCAGAGATTAAAGATAATACAAAAACCAAGATTAATTTAGAATACGACTGGGAGTCATATCTTATATCACGGTTAAATGTCAATGGCAAATAATTAGAGATCAATTGGGAATTGATTTATTCTTATTTTCTAAAAACTTAGTATCTGAGGAACCAATTTTATATATTTAGGTGCAATTAGATGTTACTTGATACTATTTAAAAGTATATAGAAACTAATAACAGCCTATAATACTCTAAATATTAGTTCAAAGACATGAATTATCTACCAATCTTATAAATTTAGCAGACTTTGGGGTGGAGCCACTTGTTAGCTAAACATCCAATACCTCTCATATTTATAACAAATATGGTCATTTGGCCAGAATATACAAACTTTATAGAACTTTAGGGATTATAATACCCTAGTTGTTATAATAAGGATCGCAATATCGAGTAGTTTTGAATAGTTGTCTTGGCTAATAATCTATTAAAACACACTTTAAGGTTAGGCTCACCATTTTATGGCGTAAAGTTGGGATTTAACGCTTAATAGAAACTTATGAGTATAAAGCCATGAACATGGTTCACTTGTAAGTAATAATTGGAAATCATGTACTTTATTGTGCTACTAGCTTATGAGCCCGTGCTACGCACGGATGTCTAAGCTCTTGAGTTTCTCTTAAACATACTCTCTTATGTTCAATGCCACGTCATCTTGTCTCAGTCAACTTTGGTACACCACGTAAGACAATCGTTGAGATCAATAAATTACCAAAACTAAATACTAACTCAAAAATATGAAATATATGTTTTACTTGTAAGAGTAAACACAAATCCAAACTCATTACAAAAGGAACGACCAAACACAGATGAAATAACAATAAGATATGTACGAAGGAGCTTACCTGATTGTTATAGTTATAGATCATGGTTCAAGACTGAAATTCTAGAGATAGATTCGTGATAGGAGGAGAAATAGAAGGGAAAGTTACATGGGATCCATGAAAATATTTGTGAACTATTAGAAACTAATAGTGGAATTTATTAAATCTTGTATGATATAGCAAGAATAATCTACAAATGTAATCTATATACATTAAATCTTGCAAAATAATAGTAAATTACAATCTAAAATTCTATCAACAAACTTAATTATTAGAGAGTTTGAAATGCTTTTAACTTTAAGACTTCAAAAAAGACCCGTGCTCCGCATGACAACATAAGTTAAGTAAAAGAATTACAAAATAAAGTATGCAAGATAGAGAAGATAATGATTTTACTTATTTGTAATTACCCATATGTTTTTCTTTTCACCATTCAAACCAAAGATTTTTTTTAAGTTCCTCAGTCTTCCTTAACAAAAAAAATCATATAGAAATTCAACATCCTAACCTTCCAAAAAAAATAAAATCACATTCATGGTCTTGATGCAGTCATTGCTCAATATGGTCTTTATGATTTTGATCATTTGTCTTCACAAAGACATTCTCAAATCCATCGATCTCTGCCCCAAACTGTGCAAACGTTTTCTAGGTCATGTGCAACACTTATGGTGCAAAGGCGAAGGATGAAAAGCAATTTCCGTTTATAGGAGAAAAATGACTCATTTAATATCTGTTAATAATTTCATGTGTCGGGATCCAGCTGCTTCAAAATTCTTTGATGTAATACTTAACTCATTTGAAAACGGGCCTTTGGTTACTATGTGCCTATGCTTCCCATCTTCCATTTGTTCTCTCATTCTAATAGCCCATTTTCCCATGTTCTTCCTTTCTTAACAATTATATTTCGAACATGAAAGTGTTTTGTTTCTTCAACAAAAGGTTGTCACTATTATTGGTGTCAAAATCATTGAAGGTACGAGAGATGCCACCATATATTGTACCAACACCATTCTTCGGTGAGAGATCAAGTCCTCTTTAGCAAAAAACAGTTCTAGATCCATAAGCCATCCATAATGCTTATAAAGATAACTAGTTGGAACTCGAAACCCAAATTTGTATGCTCTTTTTAGCCTAAATATGCATAAACAAAGAGCAAACATGTATCCACCCTATTCGTTTCTCGACAGAGAAGGTTGATGCATCACTTTTGCTAAGGCCTGAGTTCTATTATAATGCTCAAAAAGTACTTGAGATACATAAATCATAAACATAATGAAGAACAAAAAAAAATTCATTAATTAAAATTCCTACCAGAGGTAATTCTAGGATGTCGATTGCTTTAAAGAAATGAGTAGCTCCATGAAATGATTAGTTCCTTCATGGATTACATATATATACATGATGAGGGGGAAAAGAAAAATAGTCAAAGATGGACAGCCACCCCTTGAAGTTATAGTTCTAATAGAAAATTCTTTTATTGAATAAACGTGGGAGGTAATAGAATAAAATAATAAATTATGTTGAATAGCCATTTTAAATAGTTATAAATAATATTAAATTGGATATTAAGGTATTTCATTCTAATTATTAGTGCCACGTCGGTTTTTGAGTTTTATAAGTTTTACTTTTTTTATCATTGACACCTCATCTTGTCCCAGTCAGCTTTGGCACGCCATGTAGGACTTGAGATTTATAATATAGATATACCATGAACCACAAGTAATGATTGGAAATTATGTACTTAAATAGGTTTTCATGAGTAATAGGACATGAACAAGATTTACCTATAAGTAATGATTGGGAATCACTTACTTAAATACTATGAATTGCATTTATGCAAGAAATGTTTATCAAGTACTACTACTGGTATTGATCTACATGCATAATAGATGTTGGTGATATTCAAGACATTGAGTACCTCCCATACTGCAACTCTATTTCGGTACCAATAAACTTGACCTCTGTGGATACAGAAATCCATCTGCTATTACAGAATCTAGAAAAGACTATTGTTGAGAACAATGAGTCTCTAAATAATAAAGTAAGAGCTCTGTTTGCACCCTCGCCTTCATATTAAGGAAGACCTGATAATGGATTACCCTATACTAATCTAGTATTATATGACTGCAGTAAAAAAAATCTCGACAGTGCAACTCTACTATAATATTCAATATATCACTATGTGCGCAGATCTTATTCAAGTTTTCCTCATTTTTGAGTAAAATAATAAGCTACTGGTTAGGAACCCAAAACTTATGTCTACTAAGAGTAAACATGTGTCAGGGTCGCACAATGTTGGTCTTAGTGACAGGTGAAGTTGCAGACATGGTTGCAACTGTGGATAGAAGAGAGGTAGTAATAACGGCAAGATTAAAATTCCAAATACACAAAATAATCATTCGATAAGACTTTGGAGTTCAACTACGACATTGTGCAGATCGACAACTTCTGGAAAAGCAGGTATGGGGTTGATCTCATGGTTCTTTAGAGTACTAGAGGCACTTCTGAGGTTCATATTTGTCATTGGAACGTCTAGAATCACAGTCGGTAAAGAAAAATTATGGTATTCCCACAAATAATACCAATTGTAATGACGTGTTTTCTAGAAGAAAAACTTAACCAATACTTCAGTAAGGAAATTATAACTGTAAACTTAAACACACAAGATTTTATGTGGAAACTCAGTAAAACCTGAGAAAAATCATGACCTCGAGGAGGATTTAGGTATAAAATCTACTAGTTGTTAATTATTACAATTGCTGAACAGTAACGAGGTAAAAATGTATGAGAATGATAGAGTTGCAGGTTGGATTAACATATTCTCTGCCTGTATTTATAGTAGATACAGGCAATTACAAAAATAAATAGTTTCTTATTTTGGCAGACAGTGGGTGAACTTTGCGGATCTCCCTGCAACGGCTCTATTTGACCAAGCGTAATGGTTACTGTAGTGGGTCGAGCTTTGTAGTCGTGGATGCGGCATCTTCTCGAATGATAGGATATCTTCGACTAAGTTCTATTACCTTCTCATTGTCGAATCTAGGGAATATACTACTACAATCATCCCATTCTCGATATAATTACTTGTTGTTGCGTCGAGAAGACTATCAGAATATGAAAGGGTTCTCAAACTTTGTATGAAAATTGTGCTTTGTCATTTTTGAGATTGAAAGTTAAATGAACCTGATCATTTTATGCTCCCGATGCTCATTAATGGCAAGATGTTTGACTATTGAAATGTGTTGTTGAGAGTGACACTATAAAGTGCATGGGAGAAAGATGGGAAGGCGTTCTTCGACAGATAGTGATGGTGGAGGTATTCAAAAATGGTAATGACATGATTTTAGACGTTGCATAATGAGTTTTTGAGGCATGTGAACGCCAAGTATGGGGAGCTGAAGGAGTTATATTTCGGTCGGCTGTCATTGTCGTCGTTTTATCCGAAACTTGTAGAGCCGATATATGAAGGAATGACAGAATTTGAGGCAGAGCGTGTTAAAGCGTAGTTCTTCTTTCGGTGCCAGTATCATTACATGTTGTCGATGGCTGCGGAGCGTATTAATAGTCTTCACGAATTATCTTATGCTTATGTGGAAGATGAAGATGCTTTGGTAGGCAGGGCTAGCTGTGGGGGCTTCTTCGGACGTTGTCGTCTGTGTAATCCCCGCGGTTTGTGAGGTGGTGGGGGTTATAGAGGAGGAGGTTATTTTTCCTACGTAAAGTAGTTGTGTTTCCTTCGTGAAGTGGTTGTTTTTCCTTCGTGAAGTAATATGAGGTGTTCCTGATGTAAAGTAACTTGTAGGTCGATTTGTAATGATCACGAAATAATGAGTGGTGAATGGGGAATATAATTTGTATTGGTATTTTTGCGAAATAAATATTTTCCATTCTTCTGATTTTGTATCGATCTATTTTGTATCGACATAAATTGTGTACATCTTGTCTTTTCGAATGGAATGAAAAAATAGGATCTCGAAGTTGTATGTGTAGACTGTGTAGGGCCCTAAAGCGGTTCTTTATTATTTTGGTTGACTGGGTTGTCAGAGTTCCAATGGATAGTAATTGCTATCTTTGACTCTTCAGAGTTGTGACACCTTGAGTTTTTCATATAAATACCCCTTGTATGCTTGAGGAAGTCATTTTCAATCTGTTGAGATGGTAAGGACGAGGGCGCAGGTTCGGGATGATGTTTTTCACAGCCATGTGCACGACAAGTATTGGGAGTTGTTGAACCGGTACTTTGATAAACTCTGTGTAAATGGGAGGACGTTAGTACCGGTAGAGCCCAACTATGAGACGATGGGCAAGGTGGAGGCAAAGGTAGCTGAAGAATAGTACATGTATCATTGTCAGTTGTAATCATTGAGTCATCCAGAGCGTGTTGGTAGTTTAATGAAACATGCCAAAGCGTTGGAGAGGAAGGAAGACGTTCTTGCTACTTGGGATGACTGAAAGGTTGTCCTGTTGGTTGTAGTGTCTGTAATAAATGAATAAACTGTACTCTGGCTTTGAATGAATAAATTGCTATATACATTTGTCAGATTGTGTTATCGTCATTTACAAAGCTAAAATGTTCTCGAAATATTGTTGTGTATATTTCAACCGTCTTCTCGAATATAATTTGAATTGTGATTGATAAAAAGTGTTAGGTTGAAGAAGTAAATTATGATTGCAGCTCAATGTGTGGGTAGTTGTATTGTCGAACAATATTTAAATTTTGAATTATGGTTACAACTGTCCCGAGAATATAGGAGGGGAATACAAAATAAAATATGTGTGTAGGTGTATGTAGAGCAATGGCTAGGTGTTCTCCTGTAAGTAATGTTTTAAGGTATAAGGAATTGGAGATTCAATCTCTTTTTGTTAACATAAGAGTTGTTTTGGTGAAGATCGATATAATAGAGGAGTTAGAGGGATATATGGAAAGTTTGGAGCAGCAATGCATAAGTTTGTTAGCGTTCAGGAGACAAAGGGTTAAAGACTTTGAGAAGAGATGTGTGAGGTGTTACGCACGAGTACTCGAATGGTCACGAAGGGGTGTGATGAACAGTCGTGTGGAGCATATAAATAGCCTCGTAATTGGCGATTGTTCACACACTACTGACTCTGAAAAAATTTGTTTGAGTTCCAACTCGTTGTACTCTTCTCTTGTGTCTCTGTCCACCATTGGTAACGAGGAGATTGGTGTTTTGATCCAGAGGGCCGAGCTTGCAAAATAAAGGGATTTAGAAGCGTCACGACTTCAAGGTTAGAATTTGTTTTGAGAATTTGTTTGATACGATATTTGTTTGATTGTATAGCAATTTTGTTGTAACCCATTGTAAATAAGAACTTGTAGAATGTGATGTATAAAGGAATTTTAGTTTTAGTTTGTTTTTTGGAAGAAATCGATGATAATAGTTATACTGTTTTCCTGAAATTCTGTTGTTATGTGATGACATGTGGGTGATATTGGAGAGGTGTCGTAAATAATAATGAAATGTTTGGGAGAGAAGGGTATGAGGTGATTGTTGATGATGTGGGGAGAGAGTATGGTAAGTTAACTGAGTATTTGAAGGTCAAGGACTTTGCAAATAGTCTTATATGTCCATGAGTTCTCATTAAGAACACAGATATTAACTTAAGTCATCATAACAGTGTACTAAATGATTTGGATATCATTAGAACTCCGGGGGAGATCGCGAGAGCTGTCAAATACCTTAGAAAGAAATTTGAAATAAAAGGCCTTGGGAAATCAAGTATTGTCTCGATTTGCAGATCAAACATCTTGGTAGTGGCATACTCATACACCAAGCAATATATATCGGAAGAGTTATCTAACACTTCGATATGGATGTAGTACACGGTGTTAAGTCATTTATTGTGCGTCCATCACTTGGAGTGGACAACGATATCTTCTACCATCCGAATGGGGGGATAAACTCCTAGGGCTGTGACATCATAGTTAGAAGGTACTTTGCTATAGTTAGCTGGGTATACTAGACTCGATGACTCATTTTGTAGTAAACTGTTTGGCTTGCCATAGTTTTGTTCCTACCTAAAGGCACTGAAAGGAAATCAAGCACATTCTGAGGTATCTGATCGGCATGAAAGACTGGGGTCTGTTCTACTCGAAATGGTAAACATTAAATTATAGGGTACACCGATACAAAATACTGGGCGGACCCACATAGATGCCATTGTCATATGGATTATGTGTTTATGAACTAGGATACAACAAACTCTTGGAGATCGATGAAATATACGGCATTAGTGACATCTTTAAACCACGAGAAGATTCATGCACTTCATGAAGCCTGCAGAAAATGACGGTTGCGCTTCAAGATATATCACATCAAATGAAGTTGTGGCATATTCTATCCAAGATAAAATATCGGTTATGTATGAAGACAACTCAGCTTGTATCATTGAAGTCAATAATATCAAAAATAAAACATCGACTATGTATGAAGACAACTCAGTTTGCATCATTGAAGTCAATAACAATTTTATCAATGGCGACAGAACAAAGCACATTTCATAGAAGTTATTCCATACTTATAAATTACAGAAGGCGAATGAGATTGACGTTATTAAAGACATTTCATAAGATAACTTT
This sequence comes from Kingdonia uniflora, assembly GCA_014058105.1. NCBI lineage: Eukaryota > Viridiplantae > Streptophyta > Magnoliopsida > Ranunculales > Circaeasteraceae > Kingdonia > Kingdonia uniflora. The sequence goes on from JACGCM010001726.1 coordinate 6,747,240, forward strand.
GCAAACTATTCACGAAGACTCTTGCACCACTTACGTTCAAGCAGCTGGTACACGGAATCGGTATGTAAAAGTTTTTATTCACCATTATCTCGGGGAGATACATCTTGGGGGAGATCAACGTCAGGAGGAGTAGTCCCAACCTAATGTGGATACATGCGAGTTGTACTCTTTTTCCTGATAGTGTAGTTTTTATCCTAAAAGGTTTTACTGACTAGAGGTTTTGATGAGGCAACGTATACGCGTCCACAATCCATACAGGGCATATGATTGTACTATTTCCTTGTACAGCTTTTTGCCCAAAGGGGTTTTGTTAGGCATAGGTTTTGACGAGGCAAGCGGTCCTGGTATGGAACACCCCAAGGGGGAATGTTAGAAGTTGGGTGTGGCCCAAGGTAAGAACCCAACTGAGTTAGGGTGTCATACTAGACTCCTAATAAGCCCCCATATACCATTAAGGTTTATGGGAAGAGTTTGAGTAATAGTATATAACCTAATAAAGGGTTAAGTCTTTGTAACCTACAGAGAAAAATAATCAATCAATAATATATCTATTATTCTCTCATGTTTGCGTTATGATTATCTAGTAGAATAGAGAATTATCCAACAAAGAACTCATTTACTTATAATTGATTGTTCAAACATTACATTTATCAAACTATTTATTTTAAAGCTTGTTGTTTATATTTACAATAGAACTTTTGACAACCATTCCCATGCATAGACAACACTATTTGCTTCCCATGATCAAACAATGACAAACTCCATTAAGTGGGTAATTAAGTATGATATCAAAAAATTAAACTCAACCCCAACTGTATTCTAAAAAATAATGTGTTTGCAGGTAATTGTTGGTAATAATATTTAAAAAAAGTAGCCCACGACTCGTCCTAAGCCGAGTTTTTGTTGGAGATGCTCTAAAATGAAGGTATATTTACAATGACTAGTTGGTTTGTAGAAGTTGACTCTCCCACGAACTCTTCTCAAAATCTTAAAAATAATATTCTCCTCGTTTCAATTTGGGGATTATTATTGTTGTAATCGCAATTCGATGAGGAGAGTTTTCGGAGCGAAGAAAGATAAAGAACCACCTCCATCACTCCAAGATGCCACCGATCGGGTAATTCTCATCCCCAATTTGTTTTTATTTATTTATTTCTGCTGTGTAATTTAGGTTTCATCATTCGAATTAAACCCACAATCTTAGGATATTTTTATGTACTTGTAAGCCCTAAATTAGCTCAAATTAGAATCTTTATATGCAATTCAAATAGAAAGGGAACACTGAGGGAGTTTTGATTTCGTTATAGAGGTCCATTAAGAATTAGCCGCTGTGCTGGTTTCAATGCTTTGGATATCTTTAAGGTAAGGCCCGCTAAGCCATTGTGCTGAGTCGCAAAACTTCTATGACAATTTATGGTACCACCTTGTAAAATGGGAGCTTGTTTCATCTCTTGAAATTAATTTTTGTAAGGCCAATATGTCAACATTGGGTCGATGGTTATGTGCCAAGTTTGAAGAGAAATGGAGGACTATATTCGTTTGTGGTGTGTGGATAGAGGTTATGGAGACCAAGAGATACTTTTCGGATGAATTCGGTTAACCTGTAGGGGGTTTGGCCAGGATATTTTCTAGTCCAGCTTTCCGCGGTTTCTGATTTTCTTGTCTACAAGAAGAGTGTGATGAATGGAAATTTTTGTTTTAGAACAGACTATGATCACAGTTAAATATGGCTCATTTTTCTGTATTTGATCACAGAATGCCTTTGGGCTAAACATGATGGCCTTCTTACCTCTTTTCGGAGATTGGAGAACCTACCATGTGTCCCATTTCTATTGTTTGAGGCAGCTGAATTTTCCTTATTTTTGTTGGCCGGTAACTATTCATTGCAATTATTCTCAATATAATATGAGCAATTTAATTTCTTCAATTTTCTTGGTAAAGAGCTTGGCCGTCAACAGATTTTCCGTAGTATTAAAGGCCTCATATTTCAGTTGTCCTCACGGTTCTTAGAGATGAAAGTCACATTTTTTGCTGACTTCGTGGCTACTTGAGTCGCTCTCTTCTCAAAGACGAAAGACAATTTTTGCCGACTTCGTGGCCTCATTTTCAGCCCTTTCACGGTTATGCTTTCATGGTTCTGAGAGGCGAAGACATTTCTTGCCAACTTTGTTGTTAATTTGAAGCAGGTCTATGCCTGGAAGCAGTCTCATTTGTATACCGTTGTGAACATTTTTTCCCTTATCCATGTCGAATTGCTAGCTTATTGACACTCTGTGTGACGCCCTACCGAACGCCGGGAAAATCTACCCCAGCGTTTTGAGTTCTGACCTTGGATATATGTTCTCTAGACCCTAATATAGCTGCACGCCAAGTTTTGTTGAAATCGAAATTGGTTAAGGGGACGAAAAAGGGCTAGTACGATTCGTCTCCAGTTTTAACGTTTCCTTTTGGAAACAAGGTATTTACTTAGTGGCTATATTAAGGAGGAACTTTGGTCCAAACCTCCCCATGACTAAAAGAGCTTCAAGGCTTGGTCATCTTGGACCCCGGCTCATGGGCTATCTACAAGGGATAGTCATGAGTTCTCCTTGGCCTAGGGAAGGCCAGGAGACATTGCATCGCAATGCGGGCCGCTTTCCAGAGAGGGCTTTATATGGCGCCGCTATGCCCCACGGGCTACCTGAGACGTATCGTCTCTTATAAATGGACTATGTAACCAGTCCAAGCTCGTCGCCCCTTGAGATATACATGTCCTATATCTGGAACCCAGCATATTGAGCTATCCTGATCCACTACAGGACAGGTGTGCTATCCGTACCTCGTGCGCGTCACGAGAGATTACGTTGTAGGGATTATTGAGGGAACCTTCAGCGTTGCCGCCTATACCGAATACATATTCGATGACCCCTTACGAGTATCCAGGATTATCCGGATGTTGCTCTTGCATCCGTGAGACTATTCCACTGGAGTGCCGTGCCCGTGAAGATGGTTGGTACATGCCGGCCGCACGTGCATGTACGCCGCACGGCCTCATATTTCGCTGTGCTCCGGGCACTGTAGTGGCAGACCCGGGCTGGGTCGTGACAGATGGTATCAGAGCAAGGCTTGTTGAGCCTTTGCTTGTCAGAGCGTAGATGGGTTGTGCCTACGTCTCTCAGAGCTGGTCAGAATTGTCCCAGCTTATCAGATCTTGGTAGAGCAGATCTGAGTGATGGCTCCCGAGTTGGAAATACGGGATACCTAGTTGACAGGTGTTATCTTTAGAGCCGAAATTGCTTCGTACAGATGATACAAGTACCATTGTGAATGCTTGTAGAGCGGGTTGCCTATATGTCAGTTGATATTGGAAGCGAGAGAAATGCTCCAAATCTGAGCGCTAGATTGCTCAAGTTAAGTGTGTTTTGGACAATAACGCTAAGAGGAATGATTGATATTTGAGTTAGACGCAATGATCTATATCGTTGGTTGTCTTTAGAAGGCTGGTCAGTATAGCAGATGCTCTATGAAGTATATTTGTAGGGCGATCTAGTAAGTCGTTATTTGCATTCGGTCCGCATACGCATTGCGAAGTATAGTAACAGTTGTGATCATGGACGATACCCCTCAGCAGAGATCGATATGGTCAGCGTTTTGTGCCGAGTACTTTCGTGTAGAAGTCGCGAAGCTTGGTTTGGTTGGAATTCCTTAGTGTCTACAGAAGATTGAAGAATCCTGGTTGATACTCGTTTTGATTGTCCTGAGTTAGACACACAGAGACGTTCTGGAAGTGAACGTCACGATTCAAAATAGAAGCGGCAAGAGTTAGAGATGAAGACATGGTTTGGGTCCTGAGTTTGCACATAGTGATATCGTCAGGTAGACGTCGAGGGCTTTCTCTTGGTTACGCGACATGAACTGCGACCTCCAAGATGAGTTGTCGCAATTGGTCCCGTAGTTGTACAGGACACTGCTTTGCTCACTCAAAGAAGGCAAGTTGTCGAGTGATGCTTGTTCTCTCGCTCCGTAGTTGAGTTTCAGGTTTGTCGGTGTTCGAGTGCTCTAGCCGAGTTGATCCATGTGGTTCCACAAGATGGTCCTGGATCGTTTTAAGCTCACAGATTGGTAAAGACTCACGTTTCTGAATCGCAGTAAGTTACGTGGTTGTCGCAGAACCGAGTTGAGCTATAGTCAGTTGTGCGGGTTACCTCAGACATGATCTCAGATTGAAGAATGCTCTAGGATATAAGATCCTGAGCATAATTGGATGGTTTTCCCAATTCCTTATCACATGGTGGTTGGCGGTAGGGATCAGAGTTCCCGCGCCTCGTTCTTTGTTTATATTGATGGAGTGTCTTTAGAAGACCACATCCGAATGACCGGTAAGAGTTGGCTGCGTTTGTAGAAGGTAGTTCAAGAGACAGAGAATGGCTACGCTTATGTTTAAAGATGATTGCGACAGTGTGAAGGTTGATCTCCGCGAGTTTGATAGCTGTTGGAAGTGGCAAGCTAACGAGCTTAGGGCGACAGGTGCAGTGACAGTATCTTGTTCCCAAATTTCCTAAGTACTCAGGTTTGAGTAGGGATGAAGATATGGAGAAACGCTTCAACAGTCAGTCAGTTATATGTTACAACTTTGTTCTCGACGCGGACGTCGAGCTTATTGAGTGTGGGAAGAGCTGTAAGTTGTGACGCAGATGTACGCAGTTTCCAGCAAGGGTCATTACCACCGAAGTTTGGCAAGTACAGATGCCAGTGTTAAGTCCTCCTTGGAGAGTGAGGCAGATTAGAGTCCTCCGAAGTTGAGAGACCTTGGTAACGTCGGAGTAACGATCACCCTTCCTGCAGCTAAGTTAGGTGCAGATGCCATCTATCGTTACATTGGTTAGATGATGGCCTACTACGAAGTGGTAAAGCAGAACGTAGTTGCAAAGATAGATGTCTCATGGGTTTTCCAAGTTCACACAAGATGCCTTTATAGCGAACCTTGATGGTTTGTTGGCGGTAGGGATCAGAGTACCTGCACCTTGCACCTTGCACCTTGCACCTTGCACCTTGCATCTTGCACCTTGCACCTTGATAGGCTGCCTCGATGGTTTTGTTGGTGGTAGGACAGAGTGGTCCGCGCCTTGTTGAGAGTATGCTACCTTCTAGGAGCTACCCTCCCTCGCCCAAGTAAACAATGAGTACCAATTCAGTTCTATACTGGTAAGGCTAGAGTGCCGCATCTTGATGTTGTGTCCTGGATGTTCCGTAAGAAGGGCGGACATGGTTTGAAAACCTTTGCAGAGTTAGTTGAAAGGCAGTCATGAAGTTTTAGTGCGCGGCAGGTGTTCCATAGCAGATGGGGAGAGTTTACCCTTGGTTTTCAGCAGACTTGCTCCTTGCCACTTGCAGAAGAAGAGTGTAGTTTGAAGCTGAGATTCATAGAAGATTGAACTCTCGAGCAACAAAGGCATTGTGCGACTCGAAGGAAGAGTGCACCGGTGTGACTCGTAAGAGAGCGCATCTTTTGGACGGGATTGTAAATATCCTCATCAGGCTATCCAGAGGAGACGCCAGGATATGTCAGGGGAGAAGGCGCTTTACAGTAGGATGCAACGCATTTCAGAGGGCGCAATGCAAGGTAGCACGGCCCATATATATTGATCAGAACGTTAAAGGCCGCGGGACAGTATCCAGAAGAGAAAGCAGACTCCAGAGTTCGAATGAAGGTTCAGTCACCCACACACTTCAGTTGGAAAGGCCAGAGATTAAGGTTCAGTCGTGAAGACCACAGTTGTCAGCATCGAGACTCACAGTTGTGTTCAGTATCCGCTAGTGTAGAAGAAGATATAGTACTCTGAACTAAGTGCGAGAAAGTTGTTAGTTTATTGAAGATGCAGAAGATTGGATCCTTGCAGGGCCGTGTTGCAGAAAGGTTCTCGACGAGGACGTCGAGATTATTTTAAGTGCAGGAGGGTAACGCCCTACCGAACGCCGGGAAAATCTACCCCAGCGTTTTGAGTTCTGACCTTGGATATATGTTCTCTAGACCCTAATATAGCTGCACGCCAAGTTTTGTTGAAATCGAAATTGGTTAAGGGGACGAAAAAGGGCTAGTACGATTCGTCTCCAGTTTTAACGTTTCCTTTTGGAAACAAGGTATTTACTTAGTGGCTATATTAAGGAGGAACCTTGGTCCAAACCTCCCCATGACTAAAAGAGCTTCAAGGCTTGGTCATCTTGGACCCCGGCTCATGGGCTATCTACAAGGGATAGTCATGAGTTCTCCTTGGCCTAGGGAAGGCCAGGAGACATTGCATCGCAATGCGGGCCGCTTTTCCAGAGAGGGCTTTATATGGCGCAGCTATGCCCCACGGGCTACCTGAGACGTACCGTCTCTTATAAATGGACTATGTAACCAGTCCAGGCTCGTCGCCCCTTGAGATATACATGTCCCATATCTGGAACCCAGCATATTGAGCTATCCCGATCCACTACAGGACAGGTGTGCTATCCGTACCTCGTGCGCGTCACGAGAGATTACGCTGTAGGGATTATTGAGGGAACCTTCAGCGTTGCCGACTATACCGGATACATATTCGATGACCCCTCACGAGTATCCAGGATTATCCGGATGTCGCTCTAGCATCCGTGAGACTATTCCACTGGCGTGCCGCGCCCGTGAAGATGGCTAGTACATATCGGCCGCACGTGCATGCACGCCGCACGACCTCATATTTCGCTGTGCTCCGGGCACTGTAGTGGCAGACCCGGGTTGGGGTTGTGACACTCTTCATTTTGTTTCTTATTTTTTTGTGTTTGTATCTTATCCTTTTTTTAGATAGTTTCATCCTAGAAGAATCCAACTACTAGAGTGATTTAATTTTGAATATATATATATAGGCAATCAAAACTCTAGATAGGTGTGGCCGTAGGTGGAGCTACCATGTATGTATGTGTGATGCCCATTGATCTTTTCACTATCTTGGAGTATTGGCATCAATTGGGATTATCCTTCATGGGTTCCGTGTTAATATGTTATGTAGATTTAATTTCAAAAAAACATATGGTTGATAAATACCTGAGTGGTTTTCAACAGGCTGATGGTGATATATGAGATCTTTTTTTCAGTTGGAGATAAAGAGTTATTGGAGTTGATATAAATCTTCTTTCTGGCTGTGGTGTTTAATTGCTGTTTTTTTTCTTTTTTCCTTCTGTAATTTGCAAATAGTTGGCCATAACGTACTTAGTTTCGCTTATTTTCTTTGGGAAGCTATTGCATTGCCTCATCACTATAGTTTAGGCTAAATAGATGTGAGAAAGGTTCTAACGAGTTCTTAATGTTTAGACAGTAATGGTTAGATATTATTATATTATTGATAAGCAACATGATGATGGAAGCACATAGTTTGATACTTAATTAAATGAAGCTCATATTTCCATGTTAGTTTATTATATGGACCAATTTTTGAATGTTTCTGACGCGAATATCATTTGTCCCTAGTTTATTATAGGGACCAATTTCAAAAAAACATATGGTAGAAAGCACACTTGACCTGTCCCGTTACCATTATGTGATGTTATTCCTATGAACTTGGGCCATGTCTCTGAGCATCAACTGAGACTTATACCCATTGGAAGCATCTGGTCCAAGATAGAAAAGATAACAATTCCTCATGATAAATTGCGAGCAACAACCGAAGGATCTGAGCCTTCTGACCTTTCTATCGAAAATGTAATATGCAAAGGTGGGTAAATGTAATATGTAAAGGTGGGTAAGGGGTACCATTTTGCACAGATGGGGGAAACAAGATCTCGGAACTAAAACTGGAGACCGTATAGAGGAAGAGGAGAATGGAGAGAAACCAGCACAGAAAAGAGTGGGAAGCGATTTCATTTAAGCTGCTAATACCATTGTGGTGTATTACTACAAGGCATGGGATTTGGGTTGAATTGCCTTTGAAGATGGGGATGATTGTTGAGATTTTAGATCTGTAAAAATAAGGTTTTTTATAAATACAAAAATTTGTCTATATATCAAAAGCCATATTATTTTGCATAACCTAGAGACTAAGCTCACCCAATGCACTCCCAAGGTCGGCATCTTGAAACACATCAAAAGTTGTCGATCCCCGCCATAGCCGTTGAATGGAGAGGCCCCTCCGCTAACGCTTCAGATATGGCCTCACCTTAGCTCATAGGATAGCTCTTATCCCCTAGGGTTTCCTAGCCTTTTCATTCTGTAGACCCTAAGGTATTGTTCTGAGTTTTTTCGCGCAACCTATGCTGTCAGGGGTGGGGCGGAGCGCTAGGCGGGAGGCGGAACCAGAACACTGTGTATAATATATTAATGTAAATTTGTAATGTATAATTTTTTTTTTTGTAATGTATTATTTAATTCAAACATGACTCAATGTATTTTATTTATTTTGAATTTGGGTCTTGGAGAGAGACTTGCGTACTAGAGAGAGGAATTAATGAGGCATTGAAGATTTGTTTTATTTCTATTTATTTTTGTTTGAAAATGCCAAATGATTTGGCAATTCTATGTTTTTTTTTTTTTTTTTCATTTGTTTTATTAAGAAGCCAAATCATTTGGCAAAACTAGAATAAAAAAAATGCCCTAGGGCGCCCAACGCCTTAAGAGAGGCGCCCTTCCCTTTCAAGCGCCCTAGGGTGGCGGGGCGGATGGTTGAAAATTGGGCGCCTTGACGCTGCCTGACAGCGTAGCGCGCAACTCACTCGCATGGTAGGAGCTTATGCTTTCTCAAGACCTCACGTTAGTGTAGGGGCCCCAAAGTAGCCTAGAAGGCGTCTTTCTAGGCCCACAAAGAGGAACATTTAGCCCCTTCGCTAACATGAGGCAGACTTTATAGGGTAAGGCTAGGCTACTTTGGGCCTTATCCTAATTGATTGCTTAGATCAAATTCCCGCCATTTTTCCAACTAATACTGTCTATTCTTTGTAATTGATATTGTGTTCACCCCAAAAATGTGGTCAGTCCATTATGCAGTATTGAAAGTTTCATTATTATTATTGGCTTGTTTAACGTTGTACTAAAACCTAGATCATGCTTTTCAGATTGGTAAAAGAGGTGAAACTGTAGATGAGAAGATCAAAAGACTTGACACTGAGCTCAGTAGATATAAAGAGCAGATAAAGAAAACCCGACCTGGTCCTGCGCAGGAAGCTGTCAAAGCTCGCGCCATGAGGGTTCTTAAGCAAAAGCGTATGTAAGTGTTTTATCCTGAAATTGTTCCTTTAATCAACTTTGTTTTCTACTATTCAAGAATTTTGACAGTGAGTCGTAATTCTAATCGTCCGAGCAAATTACATTGGTACTTTTGATAATATAAAAATACTCATCGATTTGTTCAATTAATGAATTATATATGCTTTCCTGAATGATTGATGTAACTTTATGTTAAATTTGTATTGATTATCTACTCCCTGATTGTAGACATCAGGACATCCATATGGCATGATCCAAGCCCTCATGTGTAACATTATAGACTTTTTTTTATTGCTTATTACTTCATGCTAGAGTATTTCAATTTTAATGTATTTTTAGGTAACAAATTAATTTTGAGGTACTTATTATTAAGAGAAATGAGAAGGACCAAAGTAAGTTTCCTCACTCTGGCCCACTTCTATATTTCACATTTTCATTCTTATAGTTACCACTCTCCTCTTATTCTTATTCAAGTCAGTTGGAAGCCAAAATTCCTAGGACTGGCTGAAATCCAGTGTGTTTTTTTTTTTTTTTTGTCTATGAAGCTATTTGCTTGGACCAATTTCTTTGCTATTGTTTCGCGGCTTTGAAAGGGAAAAGCTTAGCTTCAGGGCCCCTTCACTAACGTTAGGGTAGATTAGTCTTCGGGACCCTTCGCAATTACGTGAAGTAGGTAACATATTCCCTAGCTTTTTCGCCACTCACCATGCCGCCCTAGCCTTTTCATGAGGTAGGTCATTTCTGTCGGCTCCTTCGCTATCAAGGTAGGGTAAAGCTAGGCCGAAACGTTAGCAGAGGGCCCCCGGAGTAGGTGCTAGTCTATTATTTGGCTTTTGCTCTTAGTCGCAGAGATCTTGGAACAAATGGCTTGAGTTGGTCTTGCTGGGCCTCACCCAACCGACTCTCTAGCTCTAGCTCTAGCATTTTCAATCTCAGGGGCTAGCCCCTTCGCTAAGGCTTCAGCCTAGTAGCCTAGCCTATCTACTAGGCTTGTCTCACGTAACAGGCCTAGTGACCCAAACCGAACCTACGTCGGCTACTTCGAGGCCCCTTCGATAACACTTTCTCCCTTCAGGGTGCAAGGAGGCTCAGGCTATCATCTCTTGCTGGTCTGAACTGCCTCACATTAGCGAAGGGGCCTCCAAGTAGGTGAAGGTCAAGGAACCTCTGCCAAGACCAAAACCATAGCTATTGTTTCTCCATTCCAAGGTCCCTTTGCTAGCGCTTGGGGTCTAATGCAATTTTTCTTGAGACTCATGTAAGGTAGCCTCTCTCCTATCTACGACTCCTCGCATACCTGCAACTTTTTTGACACCTACATCCTTATTATCCTTACGTTGCTATGACATCTGGCTAAGAAGTGGCGCTACGTTGCTGCAGCTAGGCGGAGTGTGTCATTATTCTGACAGTGAAGTTGAAGACCGTAGACTGGAAAAACATCAGCGCTGTACCTGGGACCCTATACCTATTGGATCTTTGATCATAATAAATAACCTTCTCGATGAAAGTTCTTTCAACCGGCTAGTCCTTAACTGGAAAAACATCAGCGCTGTACCTGCTATGCCGACAGTAACTGACCTGCAAAGAGGCCCCTAAAGACAAACCTACCTATCGTTAGCGAAGGGGCCTCAGACCTAGTTTGTTCAATCTTACAGAGGCAGGCACGAAGTAGTGGTAATGTCTATACAGACCCCAATTTTTGGTAACTGAGAGAACTATCATATTGATATAAATTACAGAGTAATCATGGTGGCAGAGCATCCACGTCTCTCTCTCTCTCTCTCCCAATAAGCGTTTTCCACTGCCACTAACTCCTCTTCATCTCTCCGCTACACTGTGTTAATCTATGTGCAGGGTTCCTTGGTTTCTTGGATCCTACTGTGAATCTTAAGTGGGAGTTACCTTTTTTATTAGTTTTACTCTGTAATTAGTTGAATATGGTATATTTATCTATGTGCCGCGTTCCTTGGTTTCCTGAATCCTATTGTGGATTTTAAGCTGGAGTTACCTTTCTGATTAGTTTTACTCTGTAATTAGTTGAATATACCTATGTGTTTTCTTACCACATGATATCAGGTATGAAGGACAGCGTGATATGCTTTATAATCAGACATTCAACCTTGATCAGGTTGCATTTGCTGCTGAGGGAATTAAAGACGCTCAAACAACTGTATGTTTAAAAGCTTTTCTGTGGTTTTGCTTTATGAAAGTAGTATATTTATTTGATAGGGTCTATATTTATGTAGTGGAATGGTGTCAGACAAAGATCAAGATAACCATGTTGCTGATATTTCGGTTCTTCAAAAACTGATATATTTCAATATGTATTTCAATTCCCCATAAGGGATATCTTTGGTATTTTTAAAATTTTGGCTATAGGATCAATCTCAACTGATGTTTCCGATATAATGACCTATATGTTGTAGCCCCTGTTAGGAAATCAATATGTAGAAACCAAACAAATATCCTAAAAAGTGATATATGAACCTTCTTTCTTATCACGAGTTTCAACTAATGTCCACACGTATGTTTTATTTCTATCAAAACTTCAACTGGGAGAGCCGTATAGGTTTTGGATGGTTAGGCCTTCTGTTTGGTTTCCACCAGGCGTATTACTAACAAGGCAACAACTAACAATACTGGCTCACATTTGAAGACAGTATGTTACTACATGGACATACAGTAATAACTGTTTTGTTGCTTAACAGATGACAGCTATGAAGGTTGCAAACAAAGAGCTAAAAGGAATGATGAAGACAGTGAAGCTTCAAGAAATAGATGTATGCATTTCTTACCATTTTCTTAGTTACTATCTTTGCTGGTTGTTTAGATACATGTGTAATTGTTCTGCGTAGATAAAGTTTAGGAAAACTGATACACTATTGATTGGTTAAAAGTAGGTTATTAAAGTATCCCTGGAAATTATGTTTGCTTCCTTGGTCTCTGTGCTCTGGGCCGGAGAACTTTGGCATTTTCAAGGATGATTGTTCTAGTAGTGAACATTTGCATGTTTCTAGAGATGTGAAAAAAGAGATTTTCTCGTTTGTGGATATCGTCGAGATATACACAAAAAACCTAATTTATCTTATTGATTATGGTAGCAAAACACGAGACATCAATGTTTTTGCATCTCTAGAGACATTTTACTCTTTTTCATTATTCACACAACAATGTTAACGAAAATATTTCCTCCACTTGTGATTTATTGCAGAGCATGCAAGATGAAATGATGGATTTGATGGATGTCAGTAATGAAATTCAAGAGTCTCTTGCCCGAAGTTACAGTGTACCAGATGACATCGACGAGGAAGATCTTATGAGCGGTGAGTTAATATGAAGGAGAATGTAATTTATTTTATTTGATGGAAGCAAATGTGCCCTTTTTGATATTAACTTTTCCCCCATTTCTTTGTATGTTAAATTACTGTTTGACACAGAGCTTGATGCCTTGGAAGCTGACATGGGAATGGAAACTGAGTCTGATGGGGTTCCCTCGTATCTTCAAGCTGACAAGGAAGACGATTATGAATCAGAGCTCAACTTGCCTTCTGCACCGTCCGGCAATGCACCCAACAGAAATCATCCCACGGTAATTATTAATGTACTGGGGTGTTATTGTTACCTTTTGAATCTGTATGGAGCTCCTTATATGTTTTTTCATTCATATTTTCTTTTTGCTCATAAATACGACTTAGTGAGTTGTTGTCACTCCAAGTTCTGCTCATCTGCCTAAATAACCCTAAATTGTTCAACTCCTATCTGTGCTTGGGCTATAAGATACTTGTTGCATAATGTTTTATAATGTTCAGACGAGATTGCATATTTCTAGAAATACGACACAATCAGGTAGAGGTGCATATGAATAAACAAACCAATTCATTTACCCAAGGTCATAAAACTTTATACCAGTAAAACATTCTGAAATATTGCTCCAAAGTTTTGATGCTTAGGGGTCAATTAGCATTTTTGACTAATGGTGCTTGTATGCTTGGCATGCTAGATTATTTAATTATGCATATAGATTTTTCACATGTTCCTATGTGTTTGTGGTTGATGTTTTGGATCTTATGTTTTTGCAATTTCACAGGCTGAAGATGAATTGGGTTTACCAGCTGTACCCCGAGCATCACTTCGCGGTTGAGCAATATATGTTACCACAATGTGCAGAATTTGTATCTCAATTCATGTTACTTCCTGAAAACTTACTGTTCAGAAGTAGTTTACTGTGGGGTTTGTGTAGAGTTTACACAATCGTTTGGTAACACTCCCTTGTTATCCAGAGGCATTATTCATGTTTCTTGTTAATTCTTTTAGTTTTAGTTAAATTTATATTACAAATACTACATGTTGTCGATAGTTGTCTCAGGTATTGAAGCGGTTGTCAGGTACTTTAGTGGTTAAAATTTGTTTGCAAGTTGCAGTTATGCGTTTGGTTAGGCGTTGTCACCAAGAACTCTAGTCCGGATATCCACGCGGATTGGGAGTAACCATCATTTGAGCGAGGTGGAGGTGGGAGTGGGAAAACAATAAATTGGAGTTTATGAGGACCGATGCTAAGAGCCTCGCTTTCAAGATATTGGTAATTTCCCAATCTTGTGCAGCCCGGACCAGATGGATCAGCATTCCTTATCGGTTTGTTTTTGTTTTGTTTTTTTGTCTTTTTTCACAAACCATGCCATATTGGCAATGCTATTTCCCATCCTAACAAATAAGTGTGCCAATCTTTTTTTTACAAAGCATCTATACAAAGTAAAGAAAGATGCATCCTAACATGTTGTTTACCCCTAGCATCGTCCTTCATAAGCTCATACAATTAATCAGGCCAGGAGGAGCTATTGAATAACATGATCTCACCATCTATAGTACAAAAAGAAGCAAGAAAATCTGAACATTTATTGGTTTCCCTATATTTTAGTGCTGAATGGTCTTGAGTATTGTAATGACCTGTTTTCTAGTAGGTCGAAAACACACCTAAGAACGGATATTGTGCAAGTACGAGGGTAAATGACACAGTATCTAGCGTGGAAAAACCTTTCAATAGGTTAAAAACCACGACCTCCAGTAAGGATTTTGAAAAGAGAGAGAGTGTTGTATTATGATTGGCTAGTTATTACAGAAAGAAAGTGGAGTGATTACAGAAAATGCAAGTGTAATCTTCTCTCAGTGTGTCATGCGTCCCCTCTTCGCCCCCCTCCCAGATAGCTACTTATAGGTTTTATAATACGACCGCTGGGTACATTTAATGATGAACGTTATGGTCGTCTGAGCTTGATGATCTTTGATGAGATTTCCTGTAATGTCCTAATATTTGATAAACGTTATGATCGTCTGAACTTGATGAGCTTTGATGAGATTTCCTGTAACGTCTTGATATTTGATATTTGCTGATCTGTAACGGCCTTCTTAATTGCACTTCAGACCGTTTAGAGAAGATACGATCTCTTGTGGAGTTCGCATGTATGCGAGCTATTTGATGAATAGAGGAGTATCTTCTGCGGTGTGAGTTTAGAAAATGCTTCAAAGTCTCTGAACTGTTCTTAGGTCTTGGATTGTTGTTGATCCGAGCTATATCAGTTCGGATACCGTAATGAGTACGGGGTTTAAAAATAAGTCCATTACATATGCCCCTCTCAGCCAATAGCAGGAAGTACATGTGTTGTGAGTGTTGTTGGGTGAGAAGTTTTTCCGCCGTCATAAATGCTTTATTGAATGGTTCTATGAATCTGGAGAAAAAATGACTTTGACTGTTGGGCTTTTGAAAAGTCGGCTTGAGGCGCGCGCTGCAGTTTGAATTTTATGGGAGGTTGCAATGTGCATTGAATGCTTCTGATATAAAATGTTAACGTGGCGTATCACTGTTCATCCTTCTTCTCCTGTCAGTCGCCTGTACTGTTTGGAAAAGGACTGATGGTGAGAACTCGTCGTCAAGCCAAAGAGATTAGGGTGCAAAATAAGATAAATATTTTGCAAGAAAGATATTTTGGTAAGCAGTCGCTCTCTCTGCCTACTCCTATTCCTGTTCCTCCCACCTTCCATGGTATGACGTAGGATGAAATGGTGGAGGCAGAGGAAGATTATGATAACATGTGGCGCTTCCACCATGTCGTTGTGTTGGCAAGTGACCGTCTGTCTTGTCTTCGGATGTTGGCCGAAGATGCCGTGGAAGCAGAAGATGAGAAGGCTGGGGTGACTCCTGGAAAGTACTGCCGATACCCCGCTGAAGATTGGGCAGTGTAAACGGTGGAGGTGCGTCGTCTTTGTCACCTGCGGAGGCGGTGGGGATACGGAGGCAGTTGTATCAGATTCACTGCCTTGTCTGCTCCTGCACTCCACTGTTGTGCTGGATGATACGGGGCAGCACGAAAACTTCAGTTTAAGTGTTGCACTGTCATCTTCTGAAGAATACAGTAGATCGTCTTGTAATAGAACGAACAGTCTGTAAAAAATGTTGTGTTGTAATCGGAATTCCGAACTGAATGAAAACTTCTTATTTGCTGACTTGTCTTGTCTGCTGAAGTGTGTTTTCTACTGTATCTGAACTGTTTGTATGAAATAAACTTGTCGTCAGTAATATTTTTATACTCTTCGAACTAGTCCCTTGTAGAGTAGGTCGCTAGTACATAGTGTGTATTCTTCGGAGTCAGAGAATATCCTTGAGGATATAGACATCTGACTTGTAGAATCATTGCTGGTGTCGAGCTGTATACGTGCTCCTTGTGTAGCTTTTATTGTTGCCATATCTGTTTGAAAAGTTATTACGCATAATAATCTCTTCGCGCTGTATACCCGTTATGTTGGAATGGTATCTCCATAGTTGTCAGGAACGGCTCTGATCCTGATGAGATCTCGGATGCAATGGGTGAAGTATGATAAAGGAAGTAGAACTGTCTTGTTGCTGAACCATACGAAGTGAAAGTTCGGTAGATGATGACTGAAAAACGGATTGTAGAGGACGAGAGTTTTGTTGAAGATCATTCTTTGTAAATTGTAGGGTCGGATTCTTGACCATAATAAAATGATTTCTTTGATATTCTCTTGTCTCGAAGTGATCGGATGCAATATTGTTGCATGATTTTCTGCTGATTTTCTGCTTGTGTAGATCCAGAATAGGATGAGTGACAGCTGTGATAACTGTATTAGGGTTTTAACACAAGCTATATATAATGAGGCAAGGTCGTGTGGCTGCAGACTTTGTTGTTGTACGTGAATAACCGTACTACTGCTGATTTTCTTGGGCAGTGAACCTTGCTTAAAATAATGGCAGACAGGCAGGTAGACGAGGCTGTTATAGAGCCAAGGGTCAGACGTGATAACAGAGCACGTAACCCCAAACATAATGATGAGGGCAAACGAAAAGACGTGCCTGGTGCGAGGGAGGATGCTGACGTGTGTCATCTTGAATCGAGGGGTGGTAATAAAAGCCGCCTCTTTTCCTCCCACAATACTCATTTGTTTACAGAAAAAGAGAAGGATATTTCTAGAGAGAGAAAGTCTTGTAACTTTGAACGTGGTCCGCCATTGCCATCTGAGTTGCCCCGGATAAACAAAGTTTTGTCGTCTGGAGTGAGAGTATTTGCTGGCGTTGCAGACTGTTGCTCTTCGAGTACAGGTTAGTGCTATTTTCTTTGATTCTTTGAGTGGCTTGATATAGTTCAACTGTGGTAGTAGTAGTTTTGAACTGTGTTGTCTCGTCTGGGGGAGGAGCCCTGAGGTTTAAAACATTCTGAAAAGGGCTCTTGCTGTTGTATTTATTTTTAGATGCGTTCTAAAAATATTAAGCCCAGTAGTAAAATAGTGATGTCTGCCGAGACTATGGAGTCTTGGTCGTCGGACACATCTTCCTCTGATAGGACCGTGGATGATGCAGAGGTTAGAGATGTCCCTGTTATAGATGTGTCTGCCACTGAGATGGAGACTGGGGAATTTTTTTGTTGTCCCGAACCTGGTAATGAAGTCAAGTGGTTCTCTAAGTATAGACGATGCTTAGATGGGAGTTGGGGGCGTTACCTCAGTCATGGAAGTAAATGGTTTAGAACCATTGTGAGGGATAATGGTGATATAGAGCATTATGAGGTGCCCTCCTTGAAGAAGTGGAAAAAGGGGAAGGGTATAGGGCAAGACGTAGAAGTCTCGTACTATAACGGGACTGGTGAGGAGGTCGTGGAAGGGGGGTTCTTCTGTTACCTCGGCCAGTTCGAATACGGCTTGAGAGTTCCCCTGACTTTTTTCCAGAAGGGGGTGATGAATTTATTGCATTGCTGCCCCGCTCAATTAAATAGCAATGTGTACGAGATGATGAGGGCCTGCGAAGCTCTCAACCACAAATGGCGAGCTGGTGATATTGACAAACAGTTCGTTGCTGAAGATGTCTTGAAATTTTATAAATTCAAGTATCTGAAACCTTCCCGCATTGGATATCTGTATAGTGATTCGACAAGGTTGATTTTGAATCGTCGGGGAGACCCTGGCGCGACCATCTTGTGATGGAGAGGGGTGATTGTATGCAAGTGGCCGGGAAACCTGCGCTCGAGCTGATTCACAAGAATTTTTGTGAGAGTAAGTATTTTCTTACTGCTTCGGCTTTATTATAATTTGTGATGAACTTCTAACATCACTCCTTGTTGATCATTGCAGAGCCCGAACCGAAGTGTGTTGCTGATACGTCAAGTCTATTTGACGTTGTAGGTCGAGAGGGAACCGAGCTAAATCAAGTACTTGGTGAGCTAAGCATCCGTCGGGACAAGAGGCTGAATTCCACAGTGGCTAAAATACAGCGGGGTCACCAAAACAGAGTTATGGCCACTTCGAGCTCTCTTTCTAAAGCTGCAACTGCTGTCCCTGCTCCGGTGGGGGTTTCTGACAATGCTCTGAAGCGGGGAAGGAAAGGTTCTAAAACCTTGGCTGAGATTGATACTCCTGAGCCGCCGGCCCCTATTACAAAAGATGTGGTCGACTTTTTGGGCATGATGCTCCGCTTTCAAAGAAGCAAAAACGATTTGTGGTCATGGAGCCGAGCTCTTTTCATAAGGTGGATGTGAAGGCCGTTGCGAAAGAATCTGCCGACCTGATGAGGCGTGATCCTAGCCTTCTGAGTGTGAAGATTCAGTCGAGCATCTCGCATGTGTGTATGGATGACTTTTTGTACCCTTTTTCGTTGACAATAATGCGATCTAAAATTTTACACTGTCTTTTTTGTGGTGAAGTTGGCTGCTTCTTGTCAGGGAGTGTTTGAAGTGTTGATGTCGGCTCATTCTGAGCGTGCTGCGGCTAAGGCGGAAACTGCGGCCTTGATTCAGCAGTTAAAAGACCAAAACGTACAGCTCGAGAAGGAGAAAATTCAGCTCGAGGGGGAGAAGCTTCTGGAGAAAAAACAATTCGAGGCTGCTCTTGCTAAACAGAGAGCCGAACTGATAGAAGCGGGTCAGTAGGCTGTTGCTGAAGTGGTGGAAGGTCGGAACCATCTAGTTAATAGATGTTACCACTGGGGTTTGTCTGCCAAGGAAGTAGAGCTGTCTATTGCTGGTGGTTATGAAAAAGTCAATCCCTTCAGAGATGACGCATCCCCAGCTGCTGATCCAACCGTTATTCCTGAGAAAACTCTTGTCCCTCTTTCGACTAATGCATCGAACTTGGAGGTAGCTTGAAGTTTAATCTTTGATTTTGTACTCTGTTGTAATTCGCTTGGTTGGAAACCTTGTCTTTGTATTGATAATACTACTGTTCTGTTGGTTTGAGAGTTTGAATAGTTTGCTAGTGTTGTTTGATCTTGACTTGCATGTTGTGCTTGTAGCAGATAGTTCGGTTGAGAGGACGAGTGGGCGAGTTGGAGAAGTCCCTGAGTCGAGCGAGGGATAGCATCACTCGTACCCAACAGGTACAGAATAAACTTGAATATGAGAGACGTCTTCATAAATCGAATTATGATAAAACCTTTAGTGAGCTAGTCGAGCTCCAATGTAGGTATGGAAAAATAAAAACGGATATAGATGAGGTTTTGCGAAAAGAGTACACTAGGTATCTTGAATTTCGTAAAACTGTGAGAGATACTTCATTTGTCCATGAGAGTTGTAAGTTTAGGTGTCAAGAATTACTACCCGTCTTGACACTGTATTTGGAGGGCGAAGTAGATAGTGAGCGTGACTTGAAAGCGGCCTATTTAGAGCTTTTAACTGAGAGGGGTATAGTGACCGACCCATCTCGAGTAAAATTCTTGGCACAAGAAGCTTGAAATCACCATAGTGTAGAAGTCCACAGATGCTCAGCTCGGGCTGGCGTGTCTGTGATATGGGGTGATGTAGGTCCTTTGCCTGATGATCTTGGCTTTTGTAGGGCCAGAGATCGATGAGGATCCTTTTCTTCAACTTGAGAAAGGATGATAGGAAAGTGCAATCACTGCAAACAGATGCTAGTAGGGTTCAATTGTGATTAAAACAATGAATTCGAGCTTTTGTAATATATATTGTAGAATGATGTAGCTCTCTTGTATTGATGTATGCATGCTCATTTATAATCTGTATTTGTAGGAGTTAGCTGATAAGCATAACGAACTGTCTGCTTTGTCCACCTCGTTTAATAAATCGAATGAAGAATTGCAAAAGTGTTTGCTGGCTGCAGAGGAGACTACGATCTTGAATTCCAAACTCAAATTTATTTGATTTGCAGAATCGGCTAAATGTTGTGATAATAGAACTGTCTCAGAGAGATGCTGATATAGTTGCTGCTAAAGAAAGTATTGAAGCATATAAGGCTGCATTGAAGAAGAAGAGGCTCGAGGTTATGACTGGCAATCAGAAAGTGCTGGATTTGAATAGTATCATTTCGCAACAAAAAATTAATCTTATGAGTCTTCCCAGTTCGATGTCAGAGAATGCAGATCTTGTAAAGAAACAAGATGGTGAACTTCATTATCTGAGAGGTCGTATAGATATGCTGACGCGTGACTTGCATGCTGCCCGAGCTTCTTGTCAGAGGAAAAGTGATAAAGCTCGTGCCCAAGACGACAGGCATAAAAAGAAGGAACTCAATTTCGATAAGGCCCTCAACAAGTGTCATATCCGAATATCAGAGGTAGAACATGAGAAACAATCCTTGGAGTTGTTACGTCTGGAAGATGACTTTCGATATACCGAATTAGATCGGAAATACCGTGAGTTGCAAAAGTCGGTAGTGGATGAGAGTTCGGAAGATCTGGATGATAGTGTGGAGTGTCA
This sequence comes from Kingdonia uniflora, assembly GCA_014058105.1. Lineage (NCBI taxonomy): Eukaryota > Viridiplantae > Streptophyta > Magnoliopsida > Ranunculales > Circaeasteraceae > Kingdonia > Kingdonia uniflora. The sequence goes on from JACGCM010001726.1 coordinate 6,767,643, forward strand.
GAAATTATCCGAGAAGCTGCGACTTATGAAGGACGAACTCTACCGTACTGTAGTCGTTACTGATAAGTATAAGGGTTCTCTGTTGACGGAGAAAGAATTCCTTATAGCGCGATGTAAACATCTTGATGAGGAGCTAATGAAGGTAAAATCCGGATTATCTGAAATTTTGTTGCTTCCTGCAGATGAAGCCTCATTACGAGCGTTTGATGTTTTGCGCTCTGACGTGAAGAAAGTGTAAGATGATAATGAAACTGTAAAGCAGGAAGGTGTGGAGTATGATCTGTAAGCTATGCGTTTAACCTTTCTGGATTCTGTGATGGTGCGAGTGGCGGGAATAATGGATCTCCCGTCAGCTGAAAATGTCGTTATTATGCTTCCCAACCTTGCTTCCTGGGGAAAGTTCTACTTTGGTACGCCCAAAGCGTGACAAATAGAGGGGTCGTTGTAACATATGCTTGACCTGTATAAAATGATCTGTTGAGACAGTTTACACGAATTAGGTTATCCAATAAGTATCATTCAGAGTTATATGTATAAGTTGTATTTGCAAGTGTGTTAGTGATAGGTCGAATTTAAGCGTAAATTGACGACCGCACCGATAAAATGTAATAGCTGTATCACAAGTCTCTTCTTCGAGATATACGTTGGTCTCAAGGAGACGAAATTGTTTTTGAGATAGCTGTACACAGGTCTCTTGGGAGAGTAAGTGTGTTTTGATGAGCTATGTGGCGGTTCCAATTACAGGTCGGATTGAGCGTATCAATAAGCGACCTTAATGAGACGAAATTATATTTTAGATAGCTGGACACAGGTCTCTTGGGAGAGCAAATATGTTTCATGAGCTATGGCGGTCCCAATTACAGGTCAAATTGAGCGTATCAATAAGCGACCTTAATGAGACGAAATTGTATTTGAGATAGCTGGACACAGGTCTCTTGGGAGAGCAAATATGTTTCATGAGCTATGTGGCGGTCCCAATTACAGGTCGAATTGAGCGTATCAATAAGCGACCTTAATGAGACGAAATTGTATTTGAGATAGCAGGACACAGGTCTCTTGGGAGAGCAAATGTGTTTCATGAGCTATGTGGCGGTCCCAATTACAGGTCGAATTGAGCGTATCAATAAGCGACCTTAATGAGACGAAATTGTATTTGAGATAGCTGGACACAGGTCTCTTGGGAGAGCAAATGTGTTTCATGAGCTATGTGGCGGTCCCAATTACAGGTCGAATTGAGCGTATCAATAAGCGACCTTTATGAGACAAAATTGTATTTGAGATAGCTGGACACAGGTCTCTTGGGAGAGCAAATATGTTTTATGAGCTATGTGGCGGTCCCAATTACAGGTCGAATTGAGTGTATCAATAAGCGACTTTGATGAGATGAAATTGTATTTGAGATAGCTAGACACAGGTCTTTTGGGAGAGCAAATGTGTTTCATGAGCTATGTGGCGGTCCCAATTACAGGTCGAATTGAGCGTATCAATAAGCGACCTTAACGAGACGAAATTGTATTTGATAATTGAGTTCGGTTTGAGCGACCTTGAACAGACTGGCAATATGTATGCAGAAGAGATTCTTTATTGAATAAATCTGAATCAAAAGTCTGGTACACCAACTTTATCTCCGATACAACTTCAGTCTTCGGGTATTCCATGGATTAGGTATTGGGATTCCGTGGTGATCACTAAGTTCGTAGGATCCTAAGCCATTTGTTCCAGTGACAATAAAAGGTCCTTCCCAATTATCAGTTAATTTTCCAGCATTGGGTGCCTTGCGATGTTGTGGTATTTCTCTGAGAACGAGGTCATCGATTGCGAACTCTCGATATCAAACTCTTTTGTTGTACGTTTTGGCTAAAGCCAACTGATACCGACCCAAATTGGCAATAGCTTAGTCGCGTGTCTCCTCGATCCAGTTCAAATTGCATGCTAATTGGAACTTATTTTGTTCATCTGTCATTATATGATCATGGATTGGATGGTGATATTGAGTGGGAATGATGGCTTCAGTTCCGTAGGCCAATAGGAATGGAGTACAGCCTGTTGCCGTTCTTGGAGTAGTTCGGTAGGCCCAAAGTACATGCGGTAGCTCGTTCGCCCAATTGCCCTTCTTGTCGTCAAGTCATTTTTTGATTCCATCCACTATTGTTCGATTTGTAATCTCTGCTTGGCCGTTCCCTTGTGGATAATATTGGTTGGATGGAGAATGGATGATTTTGTGCTCATTGAAGAATGCCACAATTTTAGATTCAACGAACTGGGGTCCGTTATCAATCCTGATGAGGTGTGGCCTGCCGAATCGAATGATGATGTTCTCCCAGATAAAGCGAATAACTTCTTCTTCGCGCGTTCGGGATAGTGGTACTGCTTCTACCCATTTGGTGAAGTAGTCTGTAGCAACCAAAAGATGTTTCCTTCTGCCTGGTGCTATAGGAAATTCCCCTACTAGGTCGAGAGCCCAACGTCTGAATGGCCAAGTAACCTGACTAAGATGGAGTTCGAGTGTTGGAGCTCGTATCTTTAGTCCATGTCGCTGACAAGCATCACATTTCCGAGCATATTCGATGGCTTGTTTCCTCATGTTAGGCCAAAACATTCCTTGAGTAATAACTCTGCTTGCAAGAGAACGACCTGATACGTGAGATCCGCATGTGCCTTCATATAGGTCGTGTAAGAATTGATGCGCTTCTTTTTCGGATAAGCACAAGAGATATGGACCTGTGACTGAGATTTTGTACAAGAGGTTGTCTTGGACAGCATATCTTGGAGCATTGTCAATTATTTTCTTTCGTTCGGCAGCATCTTCTGGGAGTGGTCCGTCGAACTTGTTGTCAGGTCCTATGTAGGTAATGAAAGGTTGTCGCCAATCATCTTCGGCCTCTTCGTTGCCCCTAGTATTGATGGTATTGGTCGTGACGACATTAATACTGGGATTAGAAATAACGTCAATCTTTATATAACGTTTTTCTGAACCGAGGATGCCAGCAAGGTAGGCGAGTGTATCTGAATGCCTATTTTCCCCTGTTGGGAAATGTTCGATAGAAATAATCATAAACTTGCTCATTCGTTCGGCAGCTGCTGCAGCATAGTCAACCATTTTCCTATTGGTGTGGTATACGCCTGTATAGTGATTGACTATTAGTAAAGAATCCGTGTAACAGAGAGTTCTGCTACACCCAATGTAAGTGTCATGTCTAGACCGTGGATCAATGCTTCATACTCGGCCTCATTATTGGTTACTTCAAAATCAAGTCGTATTGATTTTTCTAAACGATCATGTGAGGGTGTAATGAGAACCATTCCAATTCCTGATCCTGACGGCCCGACGGAACCGTCGGTTAAAAGTCGCCACCCCTTCTTAGAAATCCATTCCGATTTATCTTCGGGTTGTTCTGGGGGAGGTTCTTCTGGTTGGTCGGGAATATCTGATTCCCAATCTGGGTCGTCTACTGGGAAATCTGCTAGGAAACTCGCTACGGCCTGACCTTTTGCTGAATGCCGAGGCTCAAAATGAATATCGTGTTCACCCAGTGCGATTGACCACTGTTGAATACGTCGTATCTTTTCTCATTTGGTTAAGATCTCTCTGATTGGATAATTCGTCAGAACGCGAATTGTGTGAGCCTGAAAATATTGTTTGAGCTTTTGAGATGTATAAACGAGAGCTAGAAGAAGCTTCTCGATCTTGATGTACCTCGTCTCTGCTGGAGTCAAAGTTTTACTGATAAAGTACACAGGATTCTCGATTTTTTCATCCGTGCGGAGGAGGACGGAGCTGAGAGAGGTGTCCGTGACAGCTAAATATATCGTTAGCACTTCCCCTTCTGTCGGCGTACTCATTACTGGAGGGGTACCCTAGTGACTCAGTACGGTATCAGAAAGCTTTTCTCGATCTAAAACAATATTTTAGTACTGAGGAGTACTCATTACAATATGCAAGTGGAGGTCACTAGGGTCACTTTGGATGGCATCCTGAATATCTGTCAGCTTCTTCTTAGCTACCTTGGCCAGTTCACAAGTATTCCCAACTTTCACTTTCCTCCATTCAATAAGCTCAGCCTGAGTTCTTTTTAACTTTTATTGTATAATATATATACATTGGGTTACCAAAAACTTCTCCTCCCAATTCTTTTTTATGGTCTCCCTGCAGCCTTCAATATTGCCCCAGAAATTAAAGTACTTGAAGCGTATCTTGTGGTTGTCTCTGGATAGTGGTGAAGTTGACAACCATAGAGCTATGGTCTAAAATGTCAGCAACCATAAATTCAGTCGTTGAGTTAGAAAATGTTGTACACCACCTTTCATTGATGAGAGTTCTGTCAATGTTGGTCATTATTCTATCCTGGATACAATGCCTGTTTGACAAAGTAAATTTATGACCATTGTGGCTCATGTGCATGAGGTTAAGATCACTAAGGTAGTTTTAGTATTTGATAAGTACTTCTGTCACAACTGGCCTTCCACACCACTTATCCTCATTGCTAAAGACTGAGTTGTAATCTCCTCCTAGCAGCCAAGCCTTGTTGTAAAGTCTGTTGTTCTTGTAGAGGCCTCTCCAAAGAACATATCTCCCTATGGCACTATTAGAGCCATAGATAACAGATGTTAGTAAATTATGTTGATAGCTCTCCACTATACAATGTATCACTTGTGGGAATACTCTCAGAATTGTTACATCACATAAAGAAGGTCCCAACAAACTAAGATCCTCCCAGTGTTGGTGTCACCAGCATTGCTAATAAACTGTCAAGTGGGGCACATATTCATAATTATCTTAATCTCATTTTTTTTTTAATTTGGTTTCCACTAACCCAAGAAAGGATACTTTGTGCATACTAAGCATTTTGTGGACTTCTATATGTTTTATATGTTTTAGATGATCATTAATGCCTCTTTTATACCATAAAATAGCATTATTTATTGTTAATATGTACAAGTCCAACAATCTTATGATAACGACATTAGAGCATCTTCAGCACAATCTGAGTGGGAATTTCATCCCTGGGATAGCCTGATTGCTCAAGCTTAAAAATAAGACGTACAAAGAGTCTCACGCCCAAGGTTTAGACATGGATTTGTAACATCAAAATCTTAAAGAGTACGACACTTCCTAAAAAAATAATGCTCACAATAGCTTCACTGGTCAAGGACTTGAAAATCCAAAAGCATTCTCTTCAAGTTCTACTTGACCATATAACCTGATGCTGGACTTATGCAGGTATCCCCTTTATTGACAATGATATGTAGTATTTATACGATAGACGCAGTTAAAATCAAATATGTCACAAACTTATGTTCGTTTCGTCACTTTTCTTCATCATTTTCCCCAGTTCCCTCCACTTGAATATCATGTCCTCCATTTCAAATCCCTTATTGCGACCTTCATTGCCATTACAACCACCACTAATGCCGCCATCTCGGGCCATTTCCATACCATCCAAGGTATAATATTGTAGCGAATCACAGGAATCAACCTAGCCATAAACCATTATGCTCTTGGTTAAGTGGTGGTTGTACCTCTCCACCTAGAGAAAGGTTGTGAGTTCAAATCCCCGGAGCTTAGGGTTTAGGATCCCTATACAAAAAAAACTCAGGTTGGCACAACAGTGGCAGCACAAAAAAGAAGAAAATTTTTGGGAAGCCGTTTTGGGCACTGGTATTCTTAATATAGAGCACTCTCATTACTATAGAGCACATGCTAAACTTTGGGGCACATACACACCTATCCTCGAGATATGTATAGAAAAGTTTAATTTAAAATTAATTGAGGCACACCCCCTAATTTTTTTATTTTCTCTCTCAACGGTTTCCTTTTTTCTTCTTTTCTTCTCAAATTCTCAAACACTAATCACTTAATCTCTTGTCTTCTTTCTCTATCAACATAAATTTATCTAATTTTTTCTCTCCCGCCACTACCCCATAATAAAACATATCTCTAGGGTTTCTCTAACCAACACCTTTTTATTTTTGATCCATAACTATTTGCGTTTTCTTGCAAATGACGGTATATAATTTAGGGGTTTTCTCCCAATAAATCAAAGGGGTTAGGGTTGTTGAAGGTCTCGGGTGGAAAAAAAAAGAAAAAAAAATGAAGAGAAGATGAGTTATGAAAATTAATGAGATATGTTGGGAAAAATGAAGAGAAGATGACTTATGAAAATTAATGAGAATTGTTGGGCAAAAAGAAAAAGAAATATTTTTCATAACTCATGTCTCGGGTGGAAAGAAAAAGGAAAAATGAAGAGAAGATGAGTTATGAAAATTAATGAGATATGTTGGGCAAAAAATTTAATGAAAAGGAGAGAAAGAGAGAGGTGTGCCACCTTAAAAAAATACAATAGTTGGGTAGAGACTACACATGTTAGAAATATTTTTTTGTTCTCCGATCCAAATATGAAAAAAAGATATGGTTAGGAGTTGAGTCCAGCTCAAGCTAGGAGCTCAATAGGGTTGGGGTATTCTACAAGACTCCTACCAAGCCCATAGGCCCTTTAGGGTTATGGGGAGAGTTTAATTAGGTTAGGTAATATATTCAATAGGGTTATCCATTGATTGTATTACGTACAGTTTAATAGTTCTCAAGAACATCAATAAAGAATCATCTCAATTTCATTACAATATTAGAACTATTAATCAATCGATAGTAAGTTATTTCCTAACATGTTATCAACACGTAAGAAGAGAAAGGAAAAAATCTCTAATAAGCAATTTTCAGGGAAACTTTACAATCAAGAGGTATTTTACAATTTTGTACCAATTTCCTCTTAATCTATGTGGAATGATATCTTAATAAAATTAAATGTACTTTTTACTATTGTTTTCGGATTAAAAATATGTATTTTTGGTGATTTTTACTCTAGAAATAAGGCTATTTTCAAACCAAAATTAATTTCACTAGAGACATCGGATGGAGGCAATACCACTTTGGTTAGAAAGCCCGTCCCGAGAGCTTTCCAACGGCATATGGCACGTCTCAGGGAGATGTTCCAATTACCGGGAAACGAACAATTAAACTAGGCAGTTTTACGGCCAAAAACAACGTGATGACATCAGCAGAAAAAATTATTTATTTATTTATTAATAATTATATGTTGATGACGTCATCGTTATCCATTACTGATATCAGCAATGACGTGTCGAGGACACGTGGCATGCTGTCGTGGCATGGCACGTGCGTCACACTTGTGGCATGCCTAGTACGTTTTTGCACGTACTGTGATACGTGGCAGTTACCGACCGGTCGCCAAAAGTTTGTCGAAAAAGTCACCGGATCGGCCTTCGAACGGTTATCGGAGAAGTCACCAGAGTGACACGTGGTAGACACGTGCGAGGCACGTGTGACAGACACATATGACCAAGTCAACCCGATCCAGATTGGTCAGCCCGGTCCAGGCGTTGACCCATACCAAGCCAGACCGGTCCAGGAATAGTTCAGACACTTAATTAGCCATTTAATGTCCAATTCTTGGTCAAATTGAGTATTTTTTTTCAAAAATTCCAATTGACTGGACCTACCCCGTGGGGGATCCATTTTTTATTTTTTTATTAAAAATATTTTTTAAATTTTTTGGGAAGAAGTACCTTGTATAAGAAAGTTGACTCACTTATATTGGATATAAGCAAATGGATTAATACCTATTTAAGTATCTTACTGTAATGGTCTAATTCCGTAAGCTCGAGATGGCTCGGAATGAGCTCTTAAACCAATGTTCCTGTGACAAAAACTAATGTAAAGTAAGTAATGACACAGGTAATTTAGTGTAGAAAACCTTTGAATAGGTAAAAAATCACGACCTCGAGTTGAGGGTTTTAGTAGCAGTAACTTTTATTGTTTGAGGCTGATATCTTATTACAAATGATCTCTCAAACTAAAAATATTTGATCTTGTAAATAAAAAATTTGGTATTTGAGAATCTAAAAAATATAGTTTTCTTGGTGTTTTCTCATATATTTTTCTAGTCCATGTCTCTTCTAGAACTTTTTCCTTACATAGGTCTTGCCCGTAGTTCATTATCCTGCTGAAGTACGTTCTTCGATCAATGAGGAAAGTGGTGGTAGACTGAGTAGCTGCTGAGTTCGTAAGAGACATGTATCTTTGACTTGTTCATACTTTTCTATTGTGCTCGATCCATTTTCTTCATTAGTTCATGGTGTATGTGTCAATGCTGACTGTTCATGTCGCATGTAAAATACGCGAGTCTGATATAGAAGCAGTTCAAATTAGGCTAGGTTAAGGGATAGGTCCTTATAATTGCCCCCTCGCAACTGAAGTCATGAGTGGCTTTGGCTGATAAAGAATCTGTAGAGTTATGGTGTTGGAAGTTGAAAAGATATGACGTAATTAATATTGATTTGACAGGAATGAAAAATAGGTATTCTTTTTTATATGAATGGATGTATCTGTATTAAATGATGATGGAAATATTGATGTGCGCGACGCTTGGGGTTCTAAGAGTGGCTCTGTATTGAATAATGATTGCTTTGGAAATGTACATGTGCATTAAATACTAGGGTTATATAAATAGTACTTGTACCGAGGATTCTGGCAAAATACGTTATTTATTGAAAACTTCTCTGGAAGTCTAGACTGATAATGGTAAAGACCCAGATAATGGTTTATGAAGAGAGAGTTTTTGCGGAGATGCAAATATTTAAGTTGAGATACTTCGGTGATCAATCATTGGAGATGCTCACCCCTATTCCAGTTCCACCGACGTATCAGGGTATGTCAGAAGAAGAAGCGGCTAAAGATGAAGAAGATTTTTACTGTATGTGGAGATTTTATTACCTTATCTTGACATGCGAGCAACGTGAAAAGTATCTCTGCATTCTTACGGAGGACAAGGTTGAGGAGATAGATGTTGGGGTCGATGTAACTGCGAGGCTGTATAGGCAATATCTTGCATAAGATTGGATTCTAATGGAAGACCCTCTTTCATCTCTACTAACTCTCTGATGGTGGTGGTTATAGAGAAGGCAATGGTGGTAGTGGAGAATGGAGAAGGAGATTAGAAGTCTGTTTCTGCACCATCATCGTTTTTTGGCTCCAAGAAGACATTTTGTTTGAAGAGTTGGTTCAAGCACTAACTTCTTTTCTTGTATAGTTTCTATTTGAAGTTCGGTTCCATGCCTAAACTTTAAACAAACTTGGGGAAAGGAGGATGTTCTGTGTTTTCCAATGCCTGCTTTGTTTTAGAAGATTCTCGGAGTGAAACATCACTGAAGACAGATGAACTAAAGGATTTGTTGGCTTCAGAGTTTCTGAAAGACTTGTTATCTGTAAAGTACCTAAAAGACTTGTTATCTGTAGAGTACCTGAAAGACTTGTTACCTGTAGAGTACCTGAAAGACTTGGTATCTGTAGAGTACATGAAAGACTTGATATCTGCAAAGTACCTGTAATTTGTATTCGAGCTTAATAAAAATGGTTATTAAAACTCGGTGTTGATAGATAGAATTAACTCTTGTTATTTGAAATTGAGTTATGAGCAATTCAGAGATGTATGAATAGATGACGAATCAAGATATATAAAAACGAATTTAGAAAATATATTATAGCAATCGACCTGTACAAATGTGTTTGTAAAACTAAAAGATGCATAAAAACTTGTTTCGAATTGAATAACTTAAAATTATTAGGGGAGATTACTGCAGAAGATTTAGAATTTGCAGGAATTTGGAAATTCGAGCTCAGAAAGATCTATTTTGAAATATTAACTTTGGGGAAAATAAGCTCGAAATGATGTAGGCTAAATTTACTGAGGTCGATGTGGATAGATAAGTTCAAATAATTTACAATCAAGATACTAGGGTTTGCCGTTATGGAAAAAAACATAATATAAATACGAATTGTGGGGGATTTGAAGTAATCTAGAAAACTGCATAAATAGGGGAAATAAGTGTAGATATGAGGAAGACATAGAAGATGGTGTGGACTCGATCTGAGAGAATTTGTTATTCCCTGAGGGACGATTGTCGATTAAGATAGCTGAAGTGCGAGAGCTAATCTTTGGCTTGCTAGATTATGATACTGACTTGCTAGTATCCGAGTATCAGTTTGAAGGTTTAGATTGGATAGGTAGGGAACTTGAGTTAGGACGTCGCTTCTACGATAAGCTATTCTGGGAAGTAATTATGGAGCCTTCAGCTTGAAAAGAGGTTGTGAGACTAATTGTTGAAGAAGAGATCGAGTTGGAAGATATGAGAATTACTAGAGGTGAACTGATTAGGTGTGGGTCCCCCGGACATCTTGGATGTTTCATGTGTAATTTTATGTGAGAGAGTGAATTGTATGAGGTCGAAAAATTATCAAAGAAATATAATTAGAATGAAGTTTGAATCTATCCCATTTTGTTGTAAATGTTGTTATGACTGTTTTGAATAAAGAATTTGAATTTTTAAACTGTTAGAGCTTTGAAAATGATGTCAACACTTTTATAAGTAGTAGAAGCCATAATAGAAAAAAACAGGTAGCTTTGATTTTTGTCTCTTGTGTTAGTATAGGGAAAGTTTGATTACGTGTAAGTGTTGAGTCATCATGAGTATGGGGAGGTTAGAGGGAGATTTAGGTAATAGAGATGAGAATATAATAAAATATAGGGCAGGGGACAATGATAGGAAGTTATTTTCACCATAAAGGTGCAAAACGTCTTACATTAATTGTGGACGGGAAGCCTCAGTTCCAAAACCGGTGGCAGCTCATGGGAGGCCCAATAACTGCCAGTAGTTAGAAAGATAAACTATAAATAATGATTCATCTTCTTCATTGAAACGTTTATCAACTTTAAAAAAATTAAAGAACAGAGAGAGGGAAAAGAGAAAAAATAATAGAGTTCTTGTAAGAGATTAGACCAGAGTGATCAACAATAAAGGTGAGAGAAGGTTGCGGAGACTGAGTCACGAAGGTGGTTGTATAACAGCCTTGTGAAGGAAAGATTTGGTACTGCTTCAGATTCATTTTCAGACGTTGAAGGTCAGCAGATGTTTTTGTGATATTGTTGATGTGTATTTTTTTTTAAAGATTTTTGTGGTTTTCAAATTTCAAAAAATTACTATTTATAGTAACCTATAAAAATCTGCTTGATATATGTGTATAAAAGAGATGTGAATGATATATGTGTAGAAGATAATGATAGAATACCTAGACCTATTGTAGGTCGAGCGTGAGGATTATTTGTGTAGAGTAATGCCTAATCTTTAGAGCCGTAATTGATATGGAGACTTCACCTGTTATCGAGGCCTCGACCTCTAGTCGTTTGACTGAGTCTGAAAATATAAAATCTGATAGGGAAAACGAAGTAGGAACGGTTCAATTTCTAAAGTTCTCTGGACAATTGGTATCATACCCTTCGAACTATGATGCGTTTAGAGAGTTTTGTAAATCCAAGGTTCTTATAGGGGGAAGATGGTTGAATTTTATAAAACATGTCGGTAGGCAGTTTAGAAGATACATAATAGGATCTGGGGAGGAACATTTCTTTTTGTTGGCTGATTTAGAGAAGGAGAAATTGGACAGGGGAATAGACAAATCGATCTTTTTGGAGTATTATGATGGGAATGTCCATAGTGACTTGGAAGACAGTTTTTTGTGTTACCTGTCTCAGTTGGAGTACGGGTTGAGTTTGCCCCTAAGCAATCTTGTAAAAGGGATAATGAATGTCATAGGGGCATGTCCTGCTCAGTTAAACGGGAACATGTGGGAGGTAATAAATGTTTGTGAAAGTTTGAATAAGTTGTGGAAGGAGAATGAGGTGGAGAGGAAAATTTCTCTTGATGGCGGCAACAAGAGGAGGGGAGCTGATGGAGAGATAAGTAGTTTTGCCAAAGGCCTCTACAGTGGATTTTGCGGATGTGCCGGAATCTACCACGTTGAGCAAGCTAGCTCGGGCATTTCCGAAGAAGAAGATGTTAACGCGTGGTTCGACCTCTGGAACCATGGGGAGTGGTGAGGTTGAGGGAGAGGCAAAAAATAGAAGGGTAGATCCTTCTTCTGAACTATTTAGGGTGAAGGTCGCAGAGTAGAAAGCTGTGAATAGGGCTGTTCACGGGTCGAATCGGCCCGGGTTAGGGCAGAAAACAGATCCGACCCGGAACAATCGGGTCTTCATTTTCCAAACCCGAAACCGAACCGGCTGGCTTCAAAACCCGGATCGAAACCGAACTGAAATAGTCGGGTCGGGTCGGTTCCTTGACTCGGGTTTTCTTCCAACAAAACAAGGATTACATAACTAACTAAAACCATCAAAACATGATTTACACAAACTTAGTATATAACTGTATAAATAAGAGACCCACCAAGTATATACCAATTAAAACATCAAAACATGATTTACACCAAATCATAAAACCCTAGAAAACACCAAATCATTCTCCAGCATCACCACCCCAACTTAAGCCTTCTCTCCAGCATTACATGGTTGTATGTCATCTATGACTCTCTTGGCTGTTCCCAAACAGATTGGTGTCCTCAAACAGACCCACCAAGTAGCGCAGCAACAACACTGCTCTGGAAACGAAGATCAGTCCTCAAACAGCTCTGCTCTAAAAATGAAGATTAGTTTCTTCAATTGGGATAGAGAGAAAAAGAGAGAAAGAGGTCGGCTAGGTTGAGAGAGGCTAGGGTATGAGAGAGAGAGAGATTGAAACTTATACTTATATTACTTAAAACTCGGTTCGGGTCTAAGTCGGTTATCAGTACCCAAGAACTGAAACCGATCCGATTATAGTCGGGTTCTCATATCTAAAACCGAAACCGATCCGGTTATTATCAAAACCGGACCGAACCGGCCGGTTCGGATCGGTCCGGCTCGGGTTCTCGGGTTGCTGGGTTTTTATGTACAGCCCTAGCTGTGAAGGATAGGACGACGCTTGCAGCTCGTAAGGGTGCAGAGGAGATGAGCAAAGTGGTAAGTTTGATGATTTGAATGTTTCCTGAATTCTGTATAGTGATTCGAGCCTAAAATGTGTTTGATTTGTTTTTTGCAAGCTACTCATTTAATGAAGGGGATCTGCCTAGAGATGGAGGAGAAGAAAGCCAGCCAAGCTCGAGAGTGGGAAGGCAAAGCTCGAGAAGGAGGTAGCTCGATTAAAATTTTGATTTGGTTCGTAGGGGAAGCGACTGAATTATGTGAAGGTTGTGCAAGAGGTGGAGATTAGTGACCTGACAAAAGAAGCAAGGAAGAATCTGGAAGAGGTTGTAGTCCAGCGTGATAGACTTGGGCGCCACCTCCTCAAAATGGGGTACTCCAAAGCTGAAGTAAATGACATTATGGAGGATACCTATGCTATAGAGGAGGAGGATGACGATGATGGGGCTGGAGTTGTAGGAGGGTTGGATGGTGTCTCTTCCCAAACTGAGCGAGAGAACCAAGGGGATGACATTGCAAACCCAGAGAATGAGAATGAGAAGGTAGAGTAAAATTGTTGACTCTCTGGTTATGTGATTATAAGGGGTTTGTGAACTGTAATTATATTGTAATTATATGGATTATCATTTTTTAGGATAAATTTATGTAGACTAAGGGATGTTTGTAAACCTGGTTTGTAGGAACTTAAAGATATGTGCTTCAGAATAAAAGAATTAGAGAATGAGCTCATTAAAGAGAAAAATGCCTCAGCGTCCCTATTGACTTCGCAAGCAGAGCTACATATTAGAGAAGAGCAAGAAATATTTGACTTGTATGATGCATTATTTTAGAGTTACAAAGTAAAAATTATAGCATAGAGACAAACCAAAACGTGTTAATAGTTTAGGGGCAATGGTACTCAATTGTGTATAGATAATATCAAAGTATTGAAAAAGTTAGAACACAGAGAATGTATACCTTGTAATTGGAAGTACGTGTTATTGTCATTGAACTGGGATCATACTTCGACCTTAAGTTTAGAAGCAGCTTCACTCAGTAGATGTTAAAAAATATAAATTTATTAGAAATAAGATTCTTATATGTATTGAGTAAGTATTCTTGAATCGAACTTGATGTATTATATCTATAATGTGTAGGTCGAATTGGAGTAAGCTCGCTTGAGCGAAGAAGAGACACGCCAATATAACCAAGAGTTTACGACAGAGTTTGATAGAATGAGAGAGGCAAATAAAGATAGGGAGGATAAACACGTAAATGTGCATTTCAAGTTCATCGAGGCAACACAAATTGTTGATGACCTCACTCGGAAGATCAAGGAGAAGGATGTCAAAATTAGTAAGGGGCAAAAAGAGCTTGCGGAGATGAAGGAAAAGACGCTGAAGCTCAAAGCCAAAATGATGCGCTAATGGTCAAGAGTAAGGAGGCAGACATGGCTCGATAGCGTATCCAGGCGTTAAAAATGTCAAAGAAAGAGTTATGTCGTTTTGTGGCCAGTCTGAAGAACAAAATGATCAGTAAAATGAATGAACAAGAGCAGACTTGAGCTGATTTAGTGATTACCATGAGCAAACTGGAGTAATTGAAGAATAAAATAATTGAGAAAGATAGGGAGCTGAAGAGAACTCGAGTTGACCTATCTAGCTCTAAAATTACGGTTAAGAAGTTGACTGCAGCTTTACCTGATAAAGATATAGAGTTCCGGTGCAAAGACGTTGTGATGAGTTGAATGAGAGGGTGGCACAATTGAAGGCCGATTTGGCTCTGACCAATTCGCGTGCCAAAAGCGCCGAGGTTGGAAAACGCACGAGGAAGAGTAAGGGTGATGCCAGGGTCTCCATGGTTCAAGGGGATGTGGTTAGCCTATCAGCTCGAATCAGAGAGCTGGAGGGAAATGTAGCTCGTACTCAAGGTCGCGTACAGAAAGGAAATGAGCAAGGTAAGTTGGATACTGTTCTTGTCAGGGAACAGGAGTCTGAGCGGGTGATTAGAAGTAAGGATATTTTAATAGGAAAAAAGATGAATTGCTAAAGAAATCTCCTATCGAGGTAGGTGTAGACTGATAGCTTGAGGAACTTTATGCTCAGGTGGAGAAATTGAGGACGATGAACTAGGCTGAGTTAGATAAAGTAGATGAGAAGGCGAGGGAGCATATAAATTTTATGTCCCGCGCAGATAGTCGTATGGAATGGCATTAAGCACGGTACAAGAAGTTGCAAGAGCGCCTTCAGAAAGTGAGAGTAAATTTTTTTAAGGCAGTTATTCCCAAAGTATCGGACTCAGAGATGTTAATGGCAATGATCACCTATTTTGTAGAGGAAGTGAGAAGGCTCGAGTTAGAGAGAGATGCCTTACACGACTGTTTGTCAGATAGAGGGTATATTGCAGAGCTGACATAGATCGAGGAAACTACATGAACTCTATGGAGACAGAGTTAGGCTCTCAATCTGCGGAATTGGTAGAGCAAGACAAGATTACTGTGGCTGCTCGAGCTCGAGATTTTATGGCTGATCATCCTTTTGTTGTAGGGGAAGTGTAGCTGACCTCCCATCAGCAGAAAAGAATCCTTAAAAGTGGCTTGTAACCTGCAAAAGTATCTGTCACAGACATATTAAGAGATGAAAGCTAGTTTTACCTTTGCTTTATCTTATGTCTGGTAGAGTTCTTTGATTAAAAACTAGTATTACCTTCATTTTAATCGCAGAGTATGTAAATAGTTCGATTAAAAGCTAGTTTTACCTTTGCTTTAATTGGTATAACTGTCGCAACCATATTGAGAGATGAAAGCAAGTTTGACATTTGCTTTATCTTATGTCTAGTAGAGTTCTTTGATTAAAAACTAGTATTACTTTTATTTTAATTACGGAGTATGTATAAAGTGCGATTGAAAGCTAGTTTTACCTTTGCTTCAACCGGATTAGAGGTCGATTGAAAGCTAGTATTACTTTTACTTTAATCTATGTATGGTCTACGTAAGTAAAGAGTACTGTGGGAAAAAACTTGGAAGTTTTCATTGAATAGAATAGAATATAGATTGTATGGAGATGAAATTTCACTTTTGGAATGGACAGAATGAGAATTTTGAAGTAGAGGAGTGAGGGACTTAATGATAGTACCATTTCAATCTCCTAGTATTCTAAGAATTAGGGATTCGAACTCCTTACTCTGTCATGAGATAATATGATCCCAGACCAGTTTGACCAATGATTAGGAATGGACCCACCCAATTTTCTGCAAGTTTCTGGCATGTGTCTCCTTGCGGTATTGAGGGATTTCTCTGAGGACGAGATCGTTGATTTGGAAAGTACATCTTCAGACTCTTCTATTGTGCGACCTAGGTTGGCAATAGCATACTCCCTAGTCTCATCAATCCAATTCATGTTGCAGGTTAATTTGAACTTATTTTCTTCGTCGGTAAGCTCGTGATTTTTGATTGGATGATGGTATTTTGTTGGAATGACGGCTTATGTGCCATAGGCGAGGAGGAATGGGGTACAACTGGATGATTAACGTAGAGTGGTACGGTATGCCCATAAAACATAAGGAAGCTCTTGTATCCAATTTCCCTTTTTCTATGAGTGAAGCATTATCTTGAGTCCATCCATAATGGCTTTGTTGGTGATTTCGGCTTGGCCGATCCCTTCAGGGTAGTAGGGATTAGGTGGTAAGTAGATGATGTTGTGTATGTTGAGGAAAGCTACGAATTTTTCTCCAACGAATTATGGCTCATTATCAATACGAATTAGTTGGGGGCATCCAAACTGAGTAATGATGTGATCCCAGATAAAAGAGATGACCTCTTCTTCTCTAGTTCGACAGCGTGGAACTGCATTTACCCATTTTGTAAAATAATCTGTATCTACGAGTAGGTATCGTCTGTTACCTGGAGTATTAGGAAATTTCCTGACGAGATCGAATGCCCACCGCTTGAATGGCCAGAACACATTGCTTGCATGTAGTTCGAGCGCAGGGGGAAGGATCATGTGTATATGTCGTTGACATGTATCGTATTTACGTGAGTACTCTTCTACTTGCTTGCGCATGCCTGGCCAGAATACTCCTTGTGTAATTACTCTGCTAGCGAGTGATCGACCTACGGCATGGGAGCCGCAAGTTCCTTCATGCAAATCTTTGAGTAACATGTCTTTTTTCTTCCTGGAGAGGCACTTGATATAAGGCCCCGTGACTGAATGGCAATATAAAAAACTATTTTAAACTGTATAGCACTTAGAATTTTCGATCAACTGTCGACACATTTTTGAATCTGCTGGAAGGGGCCCGTCGCATTCGTTCTTTGGGCCGAGGTATGCAGTAAAGGGCTTTCGTAAAATTGTCATCTTCCTTTTCATCGCCCCCAGTGTTGATCGTGCATACAAAATGTCGATCAATGTTAGGGGTTGATATCACTTTGATATGGAGATATCTAGCTTCTGTACCCAAGGCCCCAGTTAGATAAGCCAAGGAATCGGCGTGTCTGTTTTCACCTCCAGGAAGATAATCGAGAGTTGCTTTCACAAACTGTCTCATCCTATCTGCAGCGAGTCCCGCATATTCGATCATCTTGTCATTCTTCTTATATTGCTCAGAGTAATGGTGGATAATGAGTAGAGAATCTGTGTAGACTAAGAGCTTTGGGACGCCGAACTCAAGTGCAAGGTCGAGTCCATGAATGAGAGCTTCGTATTCGGTGATATTGTTTGAGGCATCAAAATCCAGACGGATTGATTTCTCGATTCTGTTATTGGAAGGGGTAATCAATATGATTCCAATTCCTGACCCTGCAGATCCTGCTGAACCATCTGTAAGAAGTCTCCGCCCTTTCCTTGTAACCCATTCAACTCGTTCGTCAAATACTTTGGTGAGTGGATCTTCTGTAATTCTTCTGCAAAGTCAGGATCGTGTTCCTCCCCTCGGGATCTTCCACTGGAAAATCCATGAGAAAATTGGTAACGTCCTGATCCTTTTCTGAATGTCGTTGTTCGAACTTGATATTATGTTCTCCCAAACTGACTGACCATTATTGCACTCTCCTGGATTTCTTATTTTTGGACAAAACTTCCCAGAGTGGGTAGGTTATCCTGACTTTGACTGAGTGAGCTTGGAAGTAGTGTTTAAGTTTCTGTGAAGTGTAAACAAGAGTCAGAAGAAGTCTCTGCTGGAGTGAGGGTTTTGTTGATAAAGTAGATTGACTTTTTAATTTTCCCTTCAAGTCGAATGAGAACCGAGCTGATAAAAGTATCTGTAACTGCTAGGTAGATGATTAGTTCCTCATTATCTACTAGGATGCTCATGATGGAAGACTTCCCTAAATAGGTTTTGAGTTCATGAAAAGTTGCCTTGTATTCTAATGTCCATTAGATCTCTACATTGGGCTAAACTTTTCCTCGTTTGGTACAACCGCAGAGTAGTAGGAACAGCCAATGACAGTAATCTGAAGATTTAGAGACGAATCGGCTGATAGCGGCAATCTTGCCGATAAGTTTTTGTATGTCTTTCATTGTCTTTGGAGATGGAATGTTGAGGAGAGCTCAAATTTGATCGGGATTGGCCTTAATCCCCTTCTTGTTGATGAGATGGCCGAGGAATTGGCCTGAATGAACTCCGAATTGACACTTATCAGGATTAAATTGTATCCTGTAAAATTGAAGAATGTTGAATATTGTGTTAAGATCTATGATGTGGTTGATTGGCTATATGCTCTTGCACAAGAGATCATCAATGTAGACTTCCATGATTTTCCTAAGATGTACTTTGAACATAGTAGTCATCAACCGTTGATAAGTTGTGCCTGCATTTTTGAGTCTGAAGGGCATGACTTTGCAGCAATAAAGTCCTCTTTCAGTGATAAAAGTGGTCTTTTCTTAATCTTCTTCCAAGAGAGAAATTTGATTGTATCTAGAAGCAGCGTCCATCATAAATAAGAGTTCGTTACCTGTTGTGGAATCAAGAATTTGATGGATGTTGGGAAGAGAAAAACTGTCATTTGGAGTGTGTTTGTTTAGATCTACAAAATCTACACAAACGCAAACTTTTTCATTCTTCTTTGGGAGAGCGACGATGTTGGATATCCAATCTAGATACTTGGTTTCTTGAATGAATCCTATTTTGATCAATTTCTCAATCTCCATGTTAACTTCATCTCAAAGACGAGGTTATAGTCATCATTGTTTCTGCTTAACCGTTGTGGCGTTGATGTTGATGGCCAATTTATGACATGCCCTAGTCGGATCGACCCTAGGCATCTCCTTAAAAGTCCACGCAAAGACGTCTCGATTCAATCGTAAGAATTGAATAAGAGCATCCTTATCGTACTAGACCAACTTGGTACCGATAAAAGTACCTCTGTTAGGTCCATCAATATTAATATATTTTGTAGGCTCTTCTGTTATAGGTTGATCATCAAGGTGATCAGCTTTCTGTAATTATTGTGCAACGTATTTGTCTGAGGTATCTAGAATGGCAGAGACGGTATTCTCGTAAGCTCGACAGAGCTTTTGACATCCTTTGATTTCATAGATACCATCATTGTGTTTGAAGCAGAGTGCTTAATGATAGGTGGAAATGATTTTTTTCATGTTGTGAATCTAACAGCAGCCCATAATCCTGAGATAATGGGATTTGGCGTTGATAACGTAAAAGACAACATAGATTGTGGCTGGTTCAGCGGTAATAGGTAAGATGATCTTGGCTTCGCGCTCTTCTTTGGAACCATTGAATCCACTGATATCGGTGCCGCTAGAGATAACTTGGCCGGCCAATCCCATCTGATCGATTGTGCTCTGAAAGAGAATCTCAATACCGCTTCCAGTATCGATCATCATTGTATGCATGACAAACTTCTTCATCTTGAGCATTATGAATAATGCATCATGATGTAAAAATTTTACACGACTAATGTCGTAATCCTTGAATGAGATCTCAAGCTGGTGATTGCTCGACTAAGGTAGAAGCTTGGTTTCTTTATCTTGAGGTGTGAGATCGCAGCATACTGATAGTCTCATGCTCTTGAATCTGCAAAAGTTTTTTATCTAATAAATTTTGATCATGTTACTGTGGTACATATGGTAGAGATATTTCTCCTTAGCTTGATCTTCGACCTAGACTACTTCGAGCTGCTTCTTATAGCTGCCATATATGTATGATTCCAAGTTAATAATATATTCGTATATCCGTCCCTCCTTGAAAATGAATTCCAGCAACTTCTGTAAAGTATAACAGCTGTTAGTAGAATGATGGTTTACCTTGTGATGCATGCAGTACGGGCGGCTTTCGATTGGCTCCAATGGTTGAGAGGGACGGTATAGGTTGCCCTTGGATAGGATTAGAAAAATTATGAGTATTCAAACATTCATCTTCGGGAGGACCGGTTTAGGTAATGTACTGCCTTTCTGAGGATTGTCAATGTTGCCCTTGGAACACTTTTGATCACCTTGATCTTCCTTCGGCTCATTGTTTCGTTCTGTAGGTAGACCTTTGGTGGCCATGATAGATTTAGTAAATTTATGCCTTTCGGGCATCATTATTTTCAGGTGGACATCCCCATTGACCTTGTTAATCATATCCTCCAAGGTTACGGGTTTATTGAGGAAGAGGTGTTTTTTGGCCTTGCAATCGAGCTGGAGCGCGTTGGTAAAAGCAGTAACAACTATTTTCTGATCGAGATTATTTACTTTTCGTACAAACTCTAAAAATATTTCGCAAAAGCCTCGAGCTTCTCTCCCTGTGACTGTTTAAGACTAATAAGATAATATAAATTTTCATTTTTGTCTCTATTGTGAGCATACGTCTTGATGAATTGTTTCTGCAGCTGATCGAATGTAAGTATAGAATCTATAGGTAAAGAGTGGAACCACCGGAGCAGTTCTCACTACGAGAAAAAACACATATAATAGCGTTGAAAAACTACTATGAAAAGCTACGATAACATTTTTCGTCCGCTCTATTCTTCTATGCTATCATTTTTACAATAGTATTTTTTTGAACGCCATTAAATAATAACATTTGAAAAATGCTATCAATTTATTTTAAATGGCATTTAAAGAACGCCATAGTTGACTTTCTATAGCATTTTTCTAATGTTATATATAATCTTTTCCATAGCATTTGTCTAATGCTATCTATTGTCTTTTCCATAGCATTTGTCTAATGCAAATAATAGATAGGATTAGACAAATGCTATGGAAAAGATAATATATAGGGTTAGACAAATGTTATGCTATTGTCTTTTCCATAACATTTGTCTAATGTTATCTATTATCTATACCATAGCATTTGTCTAATGCTATATATTATCTGTAATATAACATCTTCAAATGCTATATTTACTCAACAAATTAGTAGTAAAAAAAAAATTACAATGTTCAATAAACGCTATCATTAACACTTTCTAAATTACAAAAATGAAATTAGCATTTCATCAAATAATTAAAAGTCACAGTTTTACTGCAAAAAAGAACAATAATACAATAAAAGTTGATCTTATAATCATTATATTCAGGTATTCAACAAAAAAGAAGAAAGATAAAATCAAATCCCTTCTTTTCGATGGACAATTGCCAAAATATTGCAGGAAGTCATTTTCAACTACGACTCTATCATAAACTGCATAAAAGATACGAAAAAAAATATAAGCAAATTAAATTATAAATAATAAAACAATCATACCATATCTAATCCGAAAATGAACACCAATCATGAATCTTACTTTAAATTTTCCTATATAAAGATCAGCTATAGGTCTACTAATGTATAATAATTGGATTATATAAGGATGTAGTGATGGAGAATAAATAGTTAAGTTATAAGGGTTTACTATACCTGAATCAATTATCCTTCATAACCAAGTATTTCTTGGGCCATGCACTAAAACTCTTTAAAGCACCACCAATTGTATTTACATCATCAGTCGCCCTCCATAACGCCCTCCATAACAGGAATAAAGGGATTACGACATTCGTAACAACAACTTTCATAGATCCCTTGAGACTTGTATATACTTTAGATGCAGCATGGGAGAAGAACAGTATGCTAATCATTGGCAATGAAGACAACATCATCCCCTGTGTACAAGAGGAATAACGACTAATACTTAAGTAAAAGTTAAAGTACGCAATGGATTTCCCTTCGAAACTGCATGCCCAAAAATAAATTATAAAATATCTTTTTTAATCTATCAAGCACAACTTTAGGTATGTCAAGACAAGCAAGCAAATGGAAATGGCGATAGGCATATAAGTAAGAACTTGAGGTTAAAAATAAGTTTACCTTCATTAAAGAGAAGTTTGCCTTTCCAACCTTCTACTTTGCTTTATACTTTCTCAAGAAGTTTATCCGACTTTACAATTGTCACCTTACCATAGCTAATAAGTGCGCCAAGATATACCATTGGAAAAGATCTTAACTGGAAGCCACAAGCATGTTGTATAATACTCCTTGTAATAGGGGTAGAGTGGTGAAGATAAATCCCACTTTTATCTCTGTTAATGCTTTGCCCATAACAAGCTTTATAACTAGAAAAGAAACCCATCAGCCATTGTATTGATTTGAGATTACCATTTAAGAACACAATATTGTCATCTACAGAGAACCCCCAACTGTGCTAAAAGAACCAATCTTGCTAGTACTAAAGCACTAATTAAGTCCTTTATAAAGAACCTCTTCTGCCATAATGAAAGCATTAGGGGAGTGGATCACCTTCTCTAAAACCCCAAGAGGACTTCAAATAGCCTTTGATAACCCCTTGCAGCACCTCAGAGAACCAATGAGACTCTACACATTGAACAATGAGCGCAACCCACCTTAAAGAGAAACCAACCTGTCATAAGCTTTGGACATGTTTAATTTTATCATCACATTCTGGCCTCTTGCCTTTCTCTCAGGGTCAACTACCAACTCTTGAGCTAAAGTTATTGTATCATAAATGTCTTTGCCTTGAATATTTTCCCTTTGATTATCAGATATCAATCTTCTTCGTCTTTTTTATAACAGCGGTTTCTTATATTTCCTGGTTTCTTCTATCTTGCAAACATGCCTCTTGTAGTTAACTTTTTAATAAATGTCAATGAAACTTTCATCTATGTCATCTGCCTGGCATAGTTGACATATATGAAGTTTTTTGTATTGCAAAT
Source organism: Kingdonia uniflora (assembly GCA_014058105.1). Taxonomy (NCBI): domain Eukaryota; kingdom Viridiplantae; phylum Streptophyta; class Magnoliopsida; order Ranunculales; family Circaeasteraceae; genus Kingdonia; species Kingdonia uniflora. The sequence continues at coordinate 6,790,636 of JACGCM010001726.1, forward strand.
ATAGCCTGACATTTTGCACAAGAATGCATGTACAGTGCTATGAAAACCAACGCCGTTTGTCTCATATTAAATTTCAAGTTTTGAATCCCCTTTGCTGCCATTTTTACCCAACGGTGATTCTAGAAACTAACTGCGGAGGTGGCATTTGTAGTGAACATGTGCAATGAGTGATTAAACCACTACTGCAGACTTCATAAATCTGTGGTACAGTGCAGAAAGCCAAACAACTATTACAGTAAGGAATGATTGCATACCGAAATGCATCATTGTAGGGTAGGAGTGTCTATCGTATGAAACCACACTAAGTGATGATGAATGTTTCATGTAAATACTGGAACCCTTTTGTGTGTTTTGTTTCCTCTGTTGGACGTTGGTACACGTATAGACTGTACTGTTGATCCTTCGGGTTACACATTTGATATGACTCCTGAAATAAGGTACAATGTTGAAGTCACAAACAATTTTGGTATAGCTTCCCTTGATTTGCTCATAAGGAAATCTTTCACTCATCCGCCTATCACAAGGGAGAGTCGTGACAGTAAGCCTGTCGAAGGATTGCAGGAACCCTTTTCGTAATTGCTTGATCAATGTTAAAAACAACAGTTTGCATTTATTCCAAAATACATACAAATCCATGAAAACTCATATTACGCCAAGTTTGTTCTCATAGTCTGCAAACTCTAAATTCCCACTCAATTCACTCAACATCATATAAATTTCACTACAAAGGTGATGAGATTCATCAGAAGCTACAAAATCATGAACTTTCTCATCCATTTCAATCCAACTAGATCTTGCACACCTCTTCTGCACTCCTTTACCCTTCATTACTGACCTGACTTTCTTAACCTCACTCCAACGATCCGCTTCTGCATACATATTACCTAGAAGAACATAACACTCATTGTTATTTGGCTCTAAATTCATTAGCTTTTCCATGGAAACTTGGGCAATTACTAAATTCCCATGAAGCTTACATCCCCCCAACGATGCTCCCCATATAACAGAGTTCGGCTCAATTGTCATTCGTCTTATTAATTATTGTTCTTCTTCCAGCAGCCCAGCTCGACTTAGAATGTCAACCATGCATCCATAATGCTCTATTGCAGGAGAGATGTTATAATCATGGGTCATGCTAAGAAACCATTTACGAGCCACTTCGACTAACCCTGCGTGAGTACAAGCACCAAGGACACTAATAAAAGTAACCCCATTTGGTTTGATCTTCTCTTTTTCCATTTTCTTAAACATATCCAACGCTTATTCTCCATATCCATGAACCGCTAGTCCTTCAATAATAGAATTCCAACAAAACAAATTCTTTTCTCGAAGCTTGAAAAAGACCACGAGAGATCTTGTCACATTCCCACACTTTGCATACATATCAACTAACGCTGACCCAATGTACACATTAATATCAAATCTATTTTGCTTCAAATAATTGTGTATTTTTCTTCCCATTTCAAGAGAAACCAAATGTGCACAAGCTGAAAGAACTGAGGACATTATAACCTCATCAGGACTAACTCCTGGTGTTTCAATCATCTCTTTAAAAACGCCTATAGCCTCCTTAAGCCGCTTATTCTGCGAATAACAAGCTATCATCGTTGTTCATGTAATGAAGTCCCTGGAAGGCATTTGACTAAACAATATCGTAGCTGACCCAACATCACCTAATTTCCCATACCCAAATATCATAGTATTCCAAGACGTAATATTCCTTCCCGGCATCTCTTCAAACAGTACCCTCGCTGAGCTCAAATTTCCCCAACTCTAATTTATCCCGAAATCATCGTACTCTATGCAAAACCATCTCTTTCAGGCATTTCATCAAACACCATAAGCATAAGCCCCAATCCTCTCTAACAACATCAAGATAAACCTAATTCGATCTAACTTAAAACCCAATAAATACCCATAGAAAAAATTGCACAATTAGCAAAACCCCATCATTTGTATTTCAAAACAAGTAAATTAAATGTTATAGTAAGATTCAATAAGTCCTAGCAAAATTACCCAAACAAAGAAAACAGAAGATGGCAGAATTCATGCTTTGAATTTGCAAATTGATGGTTAAAAGAAAGTAAAATTTACCACAGTTCGCATTGCCTCCTTTCCCGACTTTGTATACACGGTTTGCCTTAATAATCAACTGCTCAAACTGTGATGGAAGAGAATCAAAGATCTGGAACTTGTGAGTGCACATCATTATTCGAATCGAATTTTGTGTGAATCATGATTTATGCTTCTTGGAGGTTGAGAAAGAGAGAGAGAGAGAGAGAGAGAGATAGAAAAAGAGAGGCTTCAGGGAATTCACGAATGCCTAATGGTGAAGATGACATTGGAGGAGTTGGGAAAATGAAATTATACTCAAGAAAAAATGTTTAAATCTAAATTCGACTAGGGCATTTGGCGCTATTATTTGGAAGGGATTATGATAGCGAGCATAAATGCTATGAAGAGTAAACACCGAGAACTCCTGTACGTTTAGTGTTGTTTTTCTATGAAAAGAATGATATGATGGAGGTTTTTAGCAAAATGCTGTAAAATAGTACATTTTAATAGCATTTTATATAAATGTTATAAAACTAATGCTATTATAGATGATTTGTCTTATAGTGTCTTCCTATAGAGTTGTTGCGAATAGACGAGAGGATGTGGTTGAGATTGGAGTATAAACCCAATGAATCACGGTATTGTTTAATGTGCTTAGGGATGGCAATTTGCCCCGCCCCGATGGGGATCCTCCCCGCCCCGCCCCGCCCCGAACGGGGCAGATTTGGTATGAGCTAAGCGGGTATGGGGGTGGGGATGGTATAAGCTACCCAAAATCCACCCCGATCCCCGGCGGATTTGGGCCTGCTCACATAAAATCTATTATTCGCCCCGCATCCGCCCCATTAGATACTTAATACATTTATTAGTATACCCCCCAATAACTCTTCAGAATTAGAAACCCTATCAGAACAACAAGTTGCTGCTCTCCTCTTTCACCAGCAAGCCAACAAGGCAACAACAAGCTCTCCTCTTTTAACAACAAGCTCTTCAATTAGGTGAACAAGAAGCTCTATTCTCTTTCAACAGCCAACAGCAAACAACAACTCAGTTTAATCGAGATTTCAACTCTTTCAACACTTTATGCTCCATTGGGTTTATACTCTTCAATTTCAATTCTTTCAACTCCATCAGCTCTTCAATTTCAAGAAGCTCTCTTCTCTTCAATTGGGTTTATACTTTAATCAAGATTTCAACTAAGCAAACAACAACTCAATTTAATCGAGATTTCAAGCAATTTGGTTTCAAGCAATTGGGTTTAATCAAGATTTCAACAGCAAACAACAGCAGTGGAAAATTGAAGGTCAGTTGCATCTCTTTCTCTCCAAATCAAGCTGTAAATATAAACTTTTAACTCAATGATTTAGTCGACCATTTGTTCTTCTTTTGACAACCTATTAGAGCTATTTAATGCTTCATTATTCATTGCTCCTCTGCCATCTACATATATATGATGATTAAAAGATTATTGGTTGACAGATCACAGATTGGTCTAAAGTTTAGGAATCAAAATATCCCTATGTGTATTTACATCTATCACAGATTGGTCTAAAGTTTAGAATCAAGGTCTGACATCCCTTTGAGGCCCAATCTTTGACTTTGTATAGCTTCATTAGTTGCCTTTAGAAAGATCAATTGTGAGACCAATCTGGATAGAACTGCAGGTCTGAAAGATCAATTGATGTCCTTGTGAAGTTGGAGCCCCATATAAGCTGAACTTTTATAGCAATTGACATCTCTCGGACTTTGCATCATTAATGAAATTCCAATATGTCAATATATACAACAGGTTAAGAAAACTCAAGTACTGTACATTCCAATAAACTTCTTTATATTTACTAGGCAAACTGGAATTAAGGCAAGGACCCCAAGACACCAGGTATATATTAAGGAAAATGCAAAAATTTACAATCTTATGAACACCTTACCAAAGCCTCATTCTCAATATAGATACGTAGATCATTAGCAAGAAGCTAAAAGAGGTGGCAAGTTCACCAAAAGGAATAGAAATAAATAAAAGCTAAATTATCGACACATTTATTAGCCTATCTACGAACATGGACAATAGTGTAACTCTCATATCTCGGAGTAGCTACATGATCTCTTAAAGAAAATTAATACAGGTCCAGGAAGGCATATTGTTGTGCTTTATGATTAGAGAATTTAACCTAATAAAAGTATAAGTAGCAGGTTACATAACTCAGAAAAGCTAAAAGTAAAAGATAGTTACATTTTGCAACTTCACCTAATAAAAACATCTAACCCACAATCTCGAAAGGATAGACAGATTGGCAAAATTAAAAAGGAAGAAAGCTGGGCCGAATAACAAACTGTAGCTTTCTCCTTCTCTGAATCGCAACGCCATTTTAAAACCACACTAACACTGCCACTTGTAAGAGTGCCTTTCGAGATTCCAATGATATACCATACGTTGAATTTGTCACGCATAAAGCATTTTTAATAATTCCATTAGCTCTCAGGTTCAGCAGTTTTAGGTTCCTCGCCCTTAAAACTATCCTCGCCTCCATCTTCAGGTAAATCAGAGGTCCACAAAGTAAGGTTATCCCTCACAAGTTGCAAAATTAGGGTGCTATCTTTGTATGACTCCTCACTCAAGGTGTCCAGATCAGCAATTGCTTCCTCAAATGATTGTTTTGCCAAATGGCACATGCCCTTTCAGGGGAGTTCAAGATCTCATAGTAGAAGACAGAGAAGTTGAGGGCTAGACTGAGACGGATTGGATGGGTTGAGGAAAGATCCGTGCTCGCCATCTTGGAAGCAGCCTCATAGCCCTTCAATGACTGATCTGTAGCATCTTTCCTTTCTTGGTCAGTCTTAAACTCTGCAAGATAACGGAAGTAGTCACCTTTCATCTTGTAGTAAAAAATAGTTGATTCTCCTGAACTAGAAGCAGGGATCAGATGCTCATCAATAATAGTAAGAATGTCATTGCAAATCTTAGATAGCTCCTCCTCTACTTTACTTCGGTAGCTTTTGATCAGTGTCACATTTTGCTCATTTTATATAGAGTAAATAGGTTTAACAATTACGTGTATGATGTATCATATATTGATTACAATAGAGAAGGTTTTGGATGATTCTATTGGGCTGTTATTCACTAAAGTTTATAATGGTATGTTTTTTTGTGACGCGGTTTGAGGATTTAAAATGGTGGATTGAAATTATTTGTGACTAATTTTTTTTGGCTAGTTATTTTCAGATCTCCAATGCTTAATGATATGGGCATTAAAGATGAAGAAGTTAAACATCATTCACTGGTAAGCTTAGAAAATATTGATTGGTGCTCTTAAGAAGTTGTACGAGATTGGTGCTGCTAAGAAGTTCTGGCCGACTGATGCTTGTAACTGCCTGTAAACTGCTATGATTTTCAGAATCTGTTTATAAGTTGTAATTGCCTGTAAACTGCTTGTTTTAATGTTTTTTCATAATGTCTTGTAAACTGCTTGGTCTGGTATTGTATAAGCTATTTTTTCATAATGTTCTTTTTTTTTCTTTAGAATATCATATAAACTGTTTTTTTTTGTTTTTTTAAGCTAAATGGGGCGGGGATGGTATTGTATGTATTTAAGTGGGGCGGATTTGGGGATCCCTGCTTAATTTAAATGGGGATTGAGGCGGGGATGGGGCGGGTCTGGTATTGTATGTAATTAAGTGGGGCAGATTTGGGGATCCCCGTTTAATTTAAATGGGGATCGGGGCGGGGATGGGAGGTGGGAACCTAAGCGGGGATGGGGATGGTACTGGCTCCTCCACCCTAAATTTGCCCCATTGCCATCCCTAAATGTGCTCCTTTGGATCGGTGCCCTTGTATTTACAAATTTTTGGAGTATGGAAACCTTTTGGAATTTCCATATCGAATAGTTCTCTGGCAATTGGGCTTCCCTGTAATTTGGTAAGGTCGTCTATAGTGCCTAGAACTTATGCTTCAATCAACTCCTTGATACGCTGATCCATATGCTCTTATGTGACGTATTGACGCGCTGCTTGAGTGGTTTGGCGAGGAGATTGAGGATAATGAGTACCGATACTCTCACTTAGATGGTCACGTATTGGAATTTGAGGTTGAGGTCGTTGTTCTCCCCCCTAACACTTGGAAAATTGGTGACCTCTTTTGATCTCAAACTGAACTTCACCACCGAAATAAATAGAAGGTTGATGTTCATTCCAAATATTTCTGGAAATAGCTTTACTGGTAGATCCTCGAGGTCCCAATCTTTCCCACATAGAAACCTGGGAGGTCTCTGGTATTTGATCGCGATCCCTGGTTTGAGGAGCCTGTTGAGTGTCCTGCAGAGCCTGTAACACAGTCTGTATGGTAGTCATCTAATTTGCATATCGTTTGAACGTTGTCAAATAAGCTTGTCTCTCGACTTTGAGCTCCTTCTCGTAGAGCTCTCGGTCAAGAGTTAATTGACGTTCAAGCTCATTACGTTTTTCTGTTTTGGCGTAGAGATTTTCCTGTAGTTCTGTAAGTTGTTCCTGCTCAACTGAAAGATCGAGCTGGATTTCGGTTGTTGGTCGTCTGGAAGTGACCATTATTGGAGATTGATAGTAGAGTGAATATATACCTTAAGATATTACGGAAATGTCTTCTTTCCCACAGATGGTGCCAAATATAATGGTTTAATTCTGTAAGCTTGAGATGCCTCAGAATTAGCTCTTACACCAATATTCCTGTGACAAAAACTAATGTAAAGCAAGAAATGACACATATGATTTAGCGTAGAAAACTTTTGAATAGGTAAAAAATCACGGCTTCTCATAACTTTTATTGCTTAAGGCTGATATCTTATTACAAGTAATATCTCGAACTTGAAATACTTGATCTTGTAAATAAAAAAATTGGTATTTGAGAATCTGGAAAATCTGGTTTTCTTGGTGTTTTCTCATATATTTTTTTGGTTTATGTCTCTTCTAGAACATTTTCCTTATATAGGCCTTACCTGCAGTTCATTATCGTGCTGAAGCAAGTTCTCCCATCAATGAGGGAAGTGGTGGTTGACTGAGTAACTATTGAGTTTGTGAGAGACATGTATTTTTGACTTGTTCATGTTTTTCCATTGTGCTTGAACCACGTTCTTCATCAGTTCATGGTGTAGATGTCAATGCTGATTGTTCATGTCTCGTGTAAAATGTACGAGTCTGATATAGAGGTAGTTCAAATTGGGTTAGGTCGAGGGATAGGTCCCTACACTTACGATAGCTTATAAGATATTAATGGTATGCCCCTAGGATACTAATTATCATGATCAGGGGATCAACAATAATACGAAACCAAGATTAATTTAGAATATGTCAATGAGACATATCTAAATCACAATTAATTGTCAAGGGCAAATAATTATAACTCAATTGAGAATTGACTTAGTCTTATTTCTAAAAACTTGGTGTTTGAGGAACAAATTTTTCGTATCTAGGTGCAATTAGATATTATATGATAACATTTAAAGATATATATATAGGCATTGATAGCAACCTATAGTACCCTAGAATGTTAGCTCAAAGACAGACATAATAAACCTATTTTGTGAACCCAATAGACTTTCGGGTGAGACCACTTATCAGCTAAACATCTAATACCCTTTATATTCGTAGCAAATGAGTCATTTGGCTAGAATATACAGACTTTTATAAAAATTTAGGGCTTAGAGCACCCTAGTTGTTTTGCAACATCTAATAGTTTTGAATAGTTGTCTTGGCTAAGACTCTATTAAAACACACTTTAAGGTTAAGGTCACCATTTTATGGGGTAAATTTAGGATTTGACACTTAATAGGATATGAACAAGGTTCACCTATAAGTAATGATTAAGAATCACAGACTTGTATATTATAAATTACCTTTAGTAATGATTGGAAATCATGTACTTAAAAAAGATTTCATAAGGAATGCACACATATGGTAGTTTTGAATATAAATCTTGGTTAAGATTCTATTTAAATATACATCTAATATTAAGATTGTCATTTTAAGGGATAAATTTAAGATTTAATCATTAGAAAATAATTTAATGAGTTTTAGAATATGAACAGGGTTCAACTATAATATAATTGGGAATTATTTGTTTCTCGTTATTCTAAGTACTATGATCTGTCTTTAATGCAATTGATATGTTTATCAAGAATTGTCACTAATTATGACATATATTTTGTATTACAGATGTCTACGAAGCTTAAAAATGTTGAATATCTACCATTGTTGCTTACTGGAGCTAATTACCTCACTTGGTGTATTGACGTTGAATTATTCTTGAAGTCTCTTGGTTTGTAGAAGACCATCGTCATTAGTAATAAGGATTATCCCATGGACAAAGCAAGGGATTAGTTTATCCTTCATCGTCCATAAAATCACTTATACACTTGAGCTGAGTGAGAGGAAAGTTACTAATACTAAAATAGTAGAGAAGACTTTATCAACCTTTAATGTTAATAATATTACACTTTAGAGGCAATATCGGCGAGAGAACTTGACGACTCATGAAGTCTTAATTCAGGCGCTGCTCCTCTCTGAACAGAATGATAAACTTCTGATAAAGAATCATACAATGCGGCCTTCTGGGAGTACGTTGTTGCCTGCATCAAACAATGTTCAGTTTCGGGGAAACAACTCTACACATTAGGGTCAAAGATATGGAAGGGGTAGGGGAGATACCAGGGATACAGGAAGGGCAGGAACCAGAAACCCTTTGGCCCTATGAGAGGTCAAGGATTTAAGAAATCCTGGACACCAGGCAATATAAAGAAGGAGAAGAAGACATATCAGGGATCTACTTACTTTAACTACGGTGGCATAAGACACTGGGCACAGGAATGCCATGCACCACGGGTGGCTACAGATAATAAAGTTTAAACCCACCATGCAGTTGTTGACACTAACTCTGCCCTTGTGGAGTTTATAGCGTCAGACTTTTTCGACGACATGGATGTCACCTCGGATTAACGTACAGAGTAATCCATAACGATTTCTCAATAGACATGCGATATTACATTAGAGAGAGCACTAGTAGTTTCTTTTCTAGTACAGACTTAATTTACTTTTTATTGTCAGTATTTTTTATTTTGTTGGGAATATATCATTTATATTTCAATAAAGTGCTCGTGACATACATGAGATTCTCAATTTGTTCTGAATTGTGATTATTCAAATTTATTGCTTGGGAAGTAGTTAAATTCCATGTATGATAGTTGATCTACTATATATAATCTTTCTATGGATCTATCTTCTCATTGAGCATGACCGATAATCGGATGAGTGGTGGTATACGTTTAAGTGACATTAATACAACGCACTCGATCCTTTTGAGATATATATATATATTTATTGTCTAACCTTGCGCATCAGGGATGACACGAATATCATTGGCGCATCCAATATGATAGAATACACTGAGTGAGTCACGTTATTACTCTCTAGTGGTACGATACAGGGTATTTAATCCACTTTATAAACTAGTAAATCCAACCAGATTTTACTGAGTTTAGGGAGATACATGATAATGTTTATTACATAATGACTATAAGAGAAAATGACAGACAATATTATGTGCATTTACTCCATGTCTAAAGGTTAGAACATATTTTAGAATGGTTTCTAATACACTCCTCAGGGCTCGGATAACGAGGAGGATTATCAAGATTACATCTCAACTTTCCTTAAAAGGAGAGAAGATCTAGAGAGTGTACGTGTAACGATTGCTTTCAAGGAAAGTCTATTATTTCATCCTAGTATGACCAAGGTAGAGTGAGATCTCTAACCTTTGTTCCAAACGTATCCATGGAGACACATGTAGACTTTTCAATCCACATAGTGACCCACTTGAATATTTATGGTCATAAAAGATGTATCTAGGAGATGGTATTACGTTTGCCTACTCATAAAATCTAGTAATGCAATGTTAGCACGATTTCTCACTTAGATCATTCGATCGTAGGCTCAGTTCCTCGATTAACCCATCAAAGTCGATCGATGCGACTTGACGGGGGCTTGTGAGTTGGACTCACAGGCTATTGATGATTGTTTTACTGCTAAATGGGATAGATGATTGAGCATCATGAGTACCCCACCATATCCAACTTGGGATTGGCAGAGAACCTAATCAAGTAATTTAGGATAATCGTTAGGCCACTGTTATTAAGATAATAACTTTCGGCTAGTGTATGGGATTTATATTTTGCTCCCTCAGCACTAATTAGGGTTCGTCCCTTTGTAAATCACCAAATTATTTTTCCTAAAAGTGACTAGTAACTGGTTCAGAGCCCGATGTTGCCTATCGATGAATATTTGGATATTCCGTACAGGTACCAATCGTACCACAATGTATGAAAATGGGACCCTCAACGTCAACCTAGTATTATATGGGTTATGAACCGCATTTATCACTAGATATTTGGACCCACTGACGACGTATATACTGCAAGGCAGATAATTGTTACTTTGATGAGACGATATTCCCAATATTGGGGGGAGATATGATAGTCAATACTGAGGATGTTTCCAAGAGGTCTTGGAAAACACCATCGTTGTTTCATCTAGATCCCTATACATAAGTTAGGTGGCAATAAGGTTCAACAAATTTTAAACCTCCAATAGGTTGTAAATAAATTGCTAGACACATTCATTGACACTATTGAAGTACCGTAAGTGTATGTACCTATAGGTAATATACCTACACAGCAGAACATTCTAGAGGAACTAGTACCGCAACAGAACATTCTAGGGGAATTAGTATCTCAAACGAATCTAAGGCTCGCGCTTAGTGCGAAGCACCATTAGAAGAAAGTATTATGAACCAGAGAGTTGTAGAATAAGGGACAGATATGACTAATGGTATAGTCAGTTCATCGAGGATGGAACCACCCATCGACGAGGTAATAGTAGTTATGCGACCAGTTGATGTATTACGAGACTAGCCCGGCGTGACACATATGTATGATAATAATGAGATCTCGATCTATTAAAAGTCTGCAATAAGCACAGTGTAGGATTTTTCATTAAAGATTTATCGACAAGGTATTCATATTCACTGATGTGCTTGTAATGATATATTTTCTGGGAGGAAAACCTTCGCCAATACTTGTTCGTAAGGATTGCGTAATAAAGATCTAACAACCAAGATTTTACGTGGAAAACTCAGTAGAAACTGAGAAAAATCACGACCTCGAGGAGGATTTGATGTAAAATCAAGTAGATGCTAGTTATTACAAGTTTTCTGAGTATTGCTTGTGTTTAGGATAAAGAAATATCATACTTGCGGTCCTTTAGAACCTATTCTCTGCCTGTATTTATAGTATATACATGTAGTTTACAAAAAGAAAGAAAGAGTCTCCAATTCCGGGGGTAGTGGACGAACTTTACGGATCTCTAACAGTTCCTTCTTGACCAGGCTGCAACGGCTACTTTTGGTAAGTCGAAGACTCGCGGAATCTTCTAGAATGTTAAGCTATCTTCGACTACAAAGTGTTGAGTTGTCTTCGACTATAAAATGTTGAGCTGTCTTCGACTACAGAGTGTTTGGCTTATTATTGTCGAATCTGGGGAATATGATACTATAATCGCCCCATTCTCGACAGAAGTACTTGTAGTTGTGTCGAGAAGAAATTTGGAATCTGAAGAGGTTGCCGAATATTCTCAGAAGTTAACATATGTCAGTACCGAGGTCAAGGTGAACTGTATCTGGTATTGGTGGTTTCGAGGCGTATTTAATGTGGTTCATGAAATGTAGTTCAAGGATGTTTGGTATAAATATTAGGTTTATGTAAGGTGGAATGTGGTATTGTGTGGAATGAGGTCACCCCAAGTATGGTTTATTATGTGGTCTGGGACTGAAGACGGTGAGTATTCCGATGAAACAATCTAGCGCAAATTGATAAATGAGAAATTTATATGTGAACAGATCAGAGCATTGGGGTGAGAACAAAGATCAAACAGAGACGAGATATGTCTATTTAAAATAGTGGTATCATCATGTGGTTGTGAAGGTAATGTATGGTATCAGTTGGGGGGTGAAGGGGTAACTGTTGGTGCTGGTGATGAAGATTTAAAGCTTAGATGGACGTCTAGAGATCTTGCCGAACGTGTGAGTGATTTTGTAAAAAAAAATTGCCGTTTTCCTGCTGAAGCGTCTCTTAGAAGTTCAGTGACTTGAGAGTCATTGAGTTTTGAGGACTAGAAAGAGGCTTTAATGTCTGATTATGAGTCATGGAGTTGTGTGGACAAGAAAGAAGTTGTAATGTTAGATTCTGGTAAAAAGCAAACATCAATGTGGGTTTAGATGTCGAAGTAAGTTATAAAATATCAAAAGAAATGTAATAGAAGAAATTTCAAGTTATATGAATGTAATCGAAAGAGATAGTTGTCGAATATAAAATATGAGAATGTAATCGAAGGAGAGAGATATCGAATGTAAAAAACAAGTTTAAAATAAATAAAGATGTATTTATTTAATTATTTGTTTTTGTGTTTGTCTTCGAGTACTAAATATGATTAGAACATTGTGATATAATGTTATCGAATATGTGTTATGTGCATAAAGTCGAAGGTAGTAACTGTGTGGGGTCAATGACTGATTTGGAAGATGATTGATTTGACTCTGACTGTGTAGAGTTCCAAAGCATAATAACTGTAGATGCGTTGCGTTGTGATTATAAATAGAGGTTGTAGTTGCAGAGGTGATGCATTTACGTAAGATGGTAAAGACATGAGCTCAGGCCCGGGATGGGGTGTACAAACGGGTGCAGGCGATGTACTGGGTGTTGTTCAACCGATACTTTGGTTCGCGGAGCATGGAATGGCATTTTGAGGATCCTAAGGAACCGGATGATGAAGGGATGAGCTAGGCAGAAGCGAAGGAGGCGGATGAGGAGTTTGAGTTTAATGTAAAATTTTAGTTTTGGCGTCCTTCTAAACGTTATGGTGGAATGTAGACTCGAACAAAGTTGTTGGTGAAGAGGGAAGATGAAGCGGCAGTGAGGGGTGTATGAGGAGTAAATGTTTGAGATGTAGGCTTTATTTACTAGTTAAATGATTTGGGAAAATGTAATGTAAGAAAATTTGGCAGTAGGTGTTGTTGGTCGAAGGAATGTTTATTATTTTGTCGAATGTGATATGTACTTGTCAACTGTAGGGGATTAAAGATTGTGTTTATACGAATTTTTTGTCGAATAAATTGATATTTAACTGATGTCGAATATGATTCCATAAGTATAGGGATTGGTAGGATAGTATGAATAGGGGAACGTACATGCAAAAGGAATATGGAAAGATGTGTTCCATTAGGTGATGGTATAAAATATAAAGAAAATGATGTAAATCAGCTATTGGATAAGATAGATCATGTACTGATGGATATGAATGTGTTTATAGAAATTCTTCGAGAATTTGAAGGATTGAAGTACGAATGTCGAGGTTTATTAAAGGGGAGAAGATTAAGAGTCAAAGAAGTTGAGAAAAAATGCATGAAGTGTTACATTCGAGGAACTGGACGGTCGCCAAGTGGTACGACGAACAGTCACGTGGGGTCTATAAATATGTTAGAGCTGGGCTACAGTTCATATCGTTTGCAAACTAATTTTTTTTTTAGGGAGTGAATTGTTGTTGCTCGTCGCTGAAGTGGTTAGATACGATTACTAAGGAGGAGATTCGTGTGTTGATCGAAAGGGCTAAGAGAGCAAAGGAGAGGGATACAGAATCAACACGTAAACAAGGTTACTGTTTTAACTTGAAATTTTTGTTTAATTTGATGGGTTGGGTTTAGGGGAATTAGATATGCAAATTGAATAAGATGATAGTGAACTGTAAACGAATGAATTGTTATATTTTAAGTTAGACTGAAATGAATTGTTGGAAGAATATGATAGTTTAATTGGTAAAATAAGTTAGGATCAGTGATTGAGATAGAGTGAGAGACGGTGATTTTGTTTTTCTGGTGGAGAAAAAAGGAGATAGATAGATAGTGGGTGGGCACTGTAATTATGGCGCATAGGAGGGAAATGGTGGTGATGTAGCTGGATTTGCCGAAGATTATGGTTGTTGCCGGATTTTGTGCCGGAGAAAGGAAAATCGTAAAAGGGAAAAAGTCAAACGTGTTCGAGAAGCTTTTGAGATTCCTGTAATTCGACAAAAAGATAGAAATTAACAAGTTATCGAGGTTACTTATAAAACATAGAAAAAAGATCAAGAATTAAGCAGATGGCTATTTTAATGAAAAATACCAAGATGAATTAATTTATATGAACTAAATCAAGAACTGTGGTAATAAGTATAAATATAAAAGATAATAGCATATAGTAAAGTGAATGAGGTGTTGGAGAGTTATCTCGACAACGATATCTTTATGAATATATGAATTGAGGAATATATATATCACATATGAAAGATTTTAACTGTGTTAAAATATGGAATCTGATTGACAGGTTTTAATAATGGCTGAACCCATTTTTAATGATGATAAAGACATATATGTGAATCTCGAAGATGTAGTGCCTTTGATGATTGATGTGAGGACGTGTGTGCAACAACTAGGGGAAATATAAAGTAGGGTCGAGCAGTACAGATACAGGGGGTGTGGATCAGTTTAGGATAGTGCCTAGTGTGAACAAAGTATCTGAGGAGGAAGCGATGGCGACTGGTGTAGATCACGAGCCTCAGGCGAGTGATCGAAAATAGAGTGGGGACGGGGAAGAAGATGTGGAAGAGGACGAAGAAGCATGTTATAGGGAGGGTTTAGAGACCAAAGAAATTATAAAATTTAAAAAGAAATATGGTATTCCTGAGGATGTGAAACTAGAGAAGTATCAATACGAAATGATTGACCAGGACATACCCTTAGATGGTATTCTGGTACATTGAGAATAGATAAAGAAATGGCTGAAGTTGCCCCTTAGGGCAGAACAGAAAAAATTAATGAATTTCTTTAATATAGCCCCGGGTCAATTCAATCCGAATGTATATGACCTGTTTAGGGTATGTGGTACAATAAATGGTAGACTTAAGGCCAGAGGGGATGAGGTAATAATTGTAGATGACTTGTGTGTGTACTACACAATGAAAATGAACCCGAAGTTAAAATGGTATCGTTACTTGGCGAGGTTCTTGAAGAGGCTGATGTTCTATGATATGGTGTCAACTGGAGGTCGATACACCGACGAACGTTTACTAGTGTTCGGAAACTATGAGTTCGATCAAAAAGACCCAGGGGAGCCGCTAAAAAGAAAATCGCTTTATCTAGGTCTGTGGTTAGGTAACTTAAATGATTAAGTTTGATGTAATTGTAGGTTAGATGTATGTTGTGTAAATTTGTGTTTTTTCTCTGTGTTACAGTATTGAAGGAGAACAGGAAAAAGGCGGAAGTGGAGGAAGAATTATATAAGATAAGAAGATGAATTTTTGGCAGAATCGATAACTTAGCGATTGATCAAGATTAGTTAAGTGAAAATTTTCAAGAAGCAGGTTTGAAAAGATCATGAACGAAAGGTGCAAAAGTGTCAGTTATCGGGGGGAAAATATCGACGAAGAACAAAAGAGTTGCAGATGCGAGTATGCCCCTGAACAATCCTTTGCTGACAGGGTGCAATACAGATACGGAGATCGATTCTATGTTGGGGGAGTCTTTTATCAAAAGCAATAAGAAAAGGGAGGTGAACACGGAAGCACCTTCATTGCTGAATCCAAAATGGAATACTCGACAGTCGACAGCTAAGGGTGCCGAAGTGACTGTCAAACCTGCTATCGAGGGTAGTGGGTTACCTCTACAAGGTTCGAGCAGTATGCCTCCGTAGAAGACGACTAGTGGGACTTCGAAGAAGAAAGTTATGGAGGAGTTTGACGCGGAGCTGCAGTAGACTATGAAGCTTAATTCGGTCAAGGCAGATGTGTTGAAAAAAGATATGGCGGAGTGCATGGTGGGGATTGATTGCCTGGATACCTTTTTTAGCAAGGGACAGAGGAATTTGTCGAAGGTGAGAAATCATAAAGCTTATACTCGAATGAAAAGTTTGGTAAGTCAAACAAATACTCATTATATGACTTTCATGCATATTAAGATGGTGATGGGTAAAGCAATGGGTGGTGTTGAGGGTAGCGGTAAGTTGGCGAACCGGTTGGTTGCCTACAAAAATATAGAGAAAGAATTGACCGCGGAGAATGCCAAATTGAATGTGACGCTGAATAGGTACAAGTTGAAAGCAAATAAGGTGAAGGAGGCTGCATTGGCTGAGGCAAAAAAAAGTGCTAGAGAAAGAAAAGAAAGAAGCCTTGGTAGTGTAGAAAGCTGCGTTCGAGAAAGATGTTGCCGATGTTTGTAGATCGATGGAGCTGGAGCAGAATAAACTGCTCGATGAGGTAAAAGATCGGATGAACGAAGAAAAGCTTCAAAAGTGCCATGAAGTGAGGATGCACTTTAAGGAGCAGTTCGATGAATTTGAAGAAAGGAAAAAATATTATAAAAGAGTTGTGAAGGTTGGTGGACTGTCATGTGATGACAGTTCAGATGATGATGTACCCCATATGTCAGATGTTCGTGGAGTGAGTGATGTGGTCGACAATGAATTGACGATGGAGGTTAAAGGTCGTCGTCCTGGGGAAGTAGTAGATGTGCAGGTGCCCGAAGGCACCTTAAATGAAGAGACATCTCCTTCTGAAATGTTAAATCTCGTTTAAAGAGTGTTAGTGGGACCGAAAACATTTTAAAATTGTTTGTACGAATGATTTTGGTGTTTGTTGAAATACTTTGTTAAGTAACTATTTTGCATGTGAAAATAAGTTCAAGTAGTAGACGTGATAAAGTGATATTAGATTCGAGCAGATAAGTAAAGATTGTTTGTGCGCGCGAAATGTGAAAGATGGCTAATAAATGTCAAGTAAGGAGTACCAGATGTATATCCGGAGATAGGTATCCAGATTTACATTTGGAGAAGAATAAGAGCTCATAAGAGGTTGTTCGACAAGTAAAGAATGCGAAGAAACTATCCTGTAGTGGAAAAGTGTTCGCGTGAAGTTGATTGATAGGTTGTAGGATACTTGTGGGAAGCAAGGACCTAAAACAAATCAAGATAGTAAGAAAAGTGTTTGTCTCATGCATACTTGATTAGTATTGATTGAGATCACTTTGAAGTAGTAAAGAGATCGTCTGTCAGATCTATACTTGAAAAGTATAAATTGAGAACAGATCGAAGTGGAAAAAGATCATTTGTCAGATCAATACGTAAAATGTATAGATTAAGAACAAATCAACGTAGAAAGAGACCGTTTGTCAGATCGATACGTGAAAAGTATAGATCGGGAACAAATCGACGTAGAAAGAGATCGTTTGTCAGATCGATACGTGAACAGTATAGATCGAGAATAAACTAATGTAGAAAGAGATCATTTGTCAGATCGATACGTGAACAGTATAGATCGAGAATAAACCAATGTAGAAAGAGATCATTTGTCAGATCGATATGTGAACAGTATAGATCGAGAATAAATAGACGTAGAAAGAGATCGTTTGTCAGATCGATACGTGAAAAGTATAGATCGAGAACAAATCGACGTAGAAAGAGATTGTTTGCCAGATCGATATGTGAAAAGTATAGATCGGGAACAAATGGACGTAGAAAGAGATCGTTTGTCAGATCGATACGTGAACAGTATAGATCAAGAACAAATGGACATAGAAAGAGATCGTTTGTCAGATCGATAGTATAGATCGAGAACAAATCGACGTAGAAAGATATCGTTTTTCAGATCGATACATGAAAAGTATAGATTGAGAACAAATCGACGTAGTAAAGAAGATAATGTAAACACAAATTGTTTATTTGATTCGAAGTAAACGATTACAGGGTATCATCTGTAGAAGAATTTAAGCTGAGCAGTGTTCCATGGGTACTCAAGTTGAACTTCGTCTTCAATCATAAGCCAATAAGTTCCACTATCTGTTTTGTTGCATACAATGTAGAGTCACTCCTAGTTTTCTGATAATTTTCTAGAATTCTTAGGTCGAGTATGATCTTGTATTTGTCGTAGGACAAGGTCTCCAATATCGAATTTCTATTCTCAAACTTTCTTGTTGTATGTTTTTTTAATGTATCATGGTAACGTCCCAAATTTGTAATGGCCTTGCCTCTGGTTTCTTCGATCCAATTGAGGTTATAAAGGAGACCGAGTTCATTGTCTTCATCGGAAATTTTGCGTCGAGTACTTGGGAGATAGAGGTCTGAAGGTATGACTGCTTCAGTACCGAAGGCCATCATAAATAGAGTACAATCTGTGGAGACTCGAGGAGTGGTGCGATAAGCCCATAATACACTGAGTATTTCGTCGACCCATCTGCCTTTCTTATCGTCGAGGCGCTTGCGTAAGCCAGATTTGATGCTTTTGTTGATGGTTTCAGCTTGTCCATTGCCTTGAGGGTAATATAGTGTAGAAGTTGTCAACTGAATCTTGTATTTATGAAGGAAAGCAAGGACCTTAGCGCTGATGAACTGTTTACCATTATTAGAACGTATCATTTGCGATTAACCAAACCGGGTAATGATGTGCTCCCATAGGAACTTGATGACCTCATTCTCATCAGTATGGCACAGAGGAACTGCTTCGACCTACTTGGTGAAGTAATCGGTGACAACTAGGACGAACCTTCTATTTCATGATGTTGGATGGAAGGGGACAATGATATCGATTCCCCATCGTTTAAATGGCCAAAGGACATTGCTAACATGTAAGTCGAGGGCTGGGCTCTTGATGTCTTGAGCGTGGATTTGACATTTATAACATTTACGAACAAAGTCTTCACAGTCTTGTCTCATCTTAGGCCAATAGAGTCCTTGTATAAATGCACGTTGGGCTAGTGATCTTCTAGAAACATGTGTACCACAGATACCTTCATGAAGCTCTCAGATTTTGATATGAGCTTGTTTTTGGGAGATGCATTCGATATGTGGTTCTCCTCCAGTGAGTCAATATAATATTCTATTTTGGACGGTGAATCGGGGGCACTTAACTAACAGGGATCGAACATCCTCTTTGTTACTGGGGAGGATGTTGAAGTTGAGGTAAGCATAAAATGATTTTCTCAAGTCTTCAGGGTCGTCATCTTCAGTAACGGTTATATGGAGTGTTGACAAGATATCGAGGCTAGAATGCTCGAGGATCTCAATTTCTAAAGATCATTTTTTACTGTCTCCCAGCATGGCAGCAATGTAAGCTAAGGCATCGGCATAACGATTTTCTTGCCGAGATAAATATGAAATGGTGGCATGCTTGAATTTTTTCATCTTTTCTTTGACCAGGGCTGCGTAATCAACCATTTTGCCTGTTGTCTTGAAAGTTTTATTGTAATGATTGACGACGAGTAAGGAGTCGACATATACTGTTAATTCCTCAGCTCCGAGAGTAAGTGCAAGATCAAGACCGTGCAAGATTCCTTTGTACTCTGTTTCATTATTGGTAGCATAGAATTTGAGTTTGATACCTTTTTCTATGCAATGATTAGAAGGTGTAATGAGGACTATGCCAATTCCAGATCCTTGTGGTCCTGCTGATCCGTCCGTAAAAAGTTGTCAACCGGAACTCTTGGACCATGCGTGTGGTTCTCCAATTTAGTCGTCGGTGAAGATTTCTTCGAATTCTTCCCAATCAGGGTCTTCGACGGGAAAATTGGCCAAAAAGTCGGTCACTGCTTGTTCCTTGATGGATATTTGAGGTTCAAAGGAAATGTCATATTCCCCAAGGAAAATAGACCATTATTGAATTCGTCGAGATTTTTCATTTTTGGAGAGTACGAGTTTGAGGGGGTATTTTGTAATGACCTTAATTGGATGAGCTTGGAAGTATGGATGAAGTTTTTGAGAGTTGTAAACCAAGGCGAGCAATTGCTTCTTCGTGGTAGTATATCACTTTTCAGCAGGCATAAGAGTTTTAATGATAAAGTAAATAGATTTCTCGATGCCTGCATCTTCTGGAATAAGGACAGAACTGATAGAGTCTTCACTTATGGATAAGTACATTGTGAGTATTTCTCTATCAATTGGAGTACTCATTATAGGAGGACGCCCCAAGTATCGTTTAAGATCCTGGAACGCCATTTCACAGTCAGGAGTTCAAATAGCTTCTTTTTGTTGTTTGTTCGAAAGATGAGTGGGGTTGCCACGAAGAAAAAGGTAAAGAAGTTTGCATTGATCAGGTAACTTTGAAATGAATTTGTGAAGAACAACTATCTTGCCGGTGAATTTTTGAACATCTTTTTTCGTTCGAGGAGAGGTCATTGCTATGAGTACTTTGATTTGAGCAGGATCGATTTCGATTCCTCTTTTGTTGACTAGATGGCCCAGGAATTTTCCTGATGCGACGTCGAATTGACATTTTTTTTGGTTGAGTTTCATCTAGTATTTGCGAAGGACATCGAAGATAGTTTGGAGGTTGCAGAGATGATCTTCCTTTTTCAAGCTTTTACAGATCATATCATCGATATAGACTTCCATGATTTTGTTGATCTGATCTTTGAAGATTTGGGTGACCAGTCGTTGGTAAGTAGCTCCAACATTCTTTAACCAAAAAGGCATTACTGTAAAATAGTATAGTCCTCTTTCAGTTATGAAAGTGGTTTTTTCTTGATCTTCTTCGGTAAGTGGAACTTGGTTGTATCCCGAGGCGGTATCCATCATAGAAAGAAGCTTGTGTCCCGTGACTGAGTCGAGAAGTTATGGTATTAATGGTAGCGGAAAACTGTCTTTGGGTATGAATTTGTTGGGTTCTGTGAAGTCGACACAAACCCATATTTTTTCATTTTTCTATGACACAACGACGATATTAGAAACCCACTTGGAATATTTATCTTCTCGAATAAAGCCGACACGAATGAGTTTATCAATTTCTTCGTTGACTGCATCTCAAAGTCGGGGAGCTAAATTCCGTCATTTTTGGATGACTGATTTGTTGTCTGGAAGGAGGTTGAGGTGGTGGCAAGCGACAGAAGGATCGATTTTGGGAATTTCTTAAAAAGTCTAAGCAAAGACGTCGATGTTTATCTTAAGTAGCTGTATCATGGCTTCTTTTTCGTCGATTGACAACTTGGATCCAATGAAGGTTGTGCATCCGGGGCCATCGAGTTCAGCAGTCTCAACCATTTTAGCATCATGTTGCTCAAATGTGGGTGGTGTGCCATGCTGTAATTGTTATGCCTTGAGATGTTTAGCTGTATGAGGGTTGACTGTGGTATTTTTGCACATTCGTGCGACTGCTTGACTGCCCTTGATTTCATAGACTCCGTGATCCGTAGGAAAACGTAGCGCTAAATGATAAATCGAGGGTACTGCTTTAATTGAATGTAACCAACTGTGTCCCAAAATGCCTAAATATTTGGACTGTGCATTGATGACAAGAAACTTGATGAATATGGTTTTTGAACCTACTTGAACTGGCAGGGTGATTTCTCCTGTGGCTGATTCTTTTAAACCATTGAAGCCTGTGATTATAGTTGTCGAAGCTTTTACGGAATCTGCAAGTCCCAGGACGTCGATCGCTCTGCAAAATAAGACATATGTGGCACTTTCAGTATCGATGAGAAGTGTATGTAAGTAATCTTGTCCCACTTTTAACATAATGACAAGAGGGTCATCATGAGGGTATTGTACATGACTGGTGTCGCAGTCCTCGAACGTTATCTGGTAAGGACACTTTGATTTGCTTGTGCTTGGGAGAAATTTTGTCTATTTGTCTGAGGAGGTCATTTTGCAGTAAGACGTAATACGATCGTCTTATTTTTTTTTCTTTCCTTTTTCAATCTCGATCATATACAAATGACGAGCTTGCCCCAGGACATTATTTTGCTCGACTTCCGTGGTTTTTGCTTGTTCTTTGAGAAATTTCTGAAGGTCAATGACATAATTATGGAGTCTTCCAGCTAAGAGGATGCGATGAAAGATACGTATGAGGGAGTAACAGCTATCAGCTTCATGACTATGCACATTATGATACTGACATAAAGGTTTGTTCGGAAGATCTGCAATATCTTGTGGCACGCGATAATACTCATCTCCCTTTATCGTCGGCAAGGTAGCGGAGAAGGTTGTTGTCTTTGGTGGCAGGGTTGGGACAGGTCTGTCGGGCTTGCCCTCCTTTCTTCTAATGTTATCAGTGTTTTTATCACGCAGCTTGGGTGCTGCAGTAGTGACTGCACTTTGGGACGGTGTCAAAGTTATTTCTCGAGAATGTATGACAAAGGAGTTTTTCATCTTATCTTTCTTCGATCGTTCCAGCTCTATGTAATTATTAACCACGTCAATCATTTTGGTGACCGTACGCGGTTTGTGTAGAGTAAGTTCTTCACAATTTTTTGAGTCGATGTGTAAGGCGGAGGTGAATGCTGGATGTGTAAGTTCTTCGCCATTTGTTTTTGAAGTTCTAGGACCGCGCCGTGTATATCAAGAGCTCCTAGAATGTCATGATCTCTTACGGTACTAGAATGACTTCTCAAGTTCATGTTTGTCATCGGATAGTGTTTAGATTAGAAATGGTAGAAAAAGTATGGAACTTCCCAAAGATGGTGCCAATTGTAATGATGTGTTTTCTAGGAGGAAAACCTTTGCCAATACTTGTTCATAAGGATTGCATAATAAAGATTTAACAACCAAGATTTTACATGGAAAACTCAACAAAAATTGAGAAAAACTACGACCCCGAGGAGGATTTGATGTTAAATCTAGTTATTACAAGTTTTCTGAGTGTTGCTTATGTTTAGGATAGAAAAATATCAGACTTACGGTCCTTTAAAACCTATTCTCTGCCTATATTTATAGTATATGCAGACAGTTTATAAAAAGAAATAGTATCCTATTCCAGGGGTAGTGGGCAAACTTTGCGGATCTCTAATAGTTCATTCTTGACCGGGCTACAACGACTACTTTTGGTAAGTCAAGGACTCACGAAATCTTCTAGAATGTTGAGTTGTCTTCAACTACAGAGTGTTGAGCTGTCTTCGACTATAAAATATTGAGTTGTCTTTGATTATAGAATGTTGAGCTGCCTTCGACTATAGAGTGTTTGGCTTATTTTTGTCAAATCTGGGGAATATGATACTATAGTGTTCGCCATCAATGATGAGGATTCAGAGCCACTTATTATAAATAACTGTGTGTTGTTATACATTGGCTAAAGTGGGCATCTGGAATCTAAGCGGAGCTCAGCTTGCTAGCATAATGCGAAGTGATACAATTGAGCCTGTCGGTTATAAATGGGAAAGGTACATAAATATGAGGATAGATAATTTGGTCAAGGAAAAACTAGTTTCCCATGAAATCTTTAAGAGATATGACATTGATTGCAGTGTGACCTATTACCTGGTTATGGACACTATAACGTTTTGGTACTAATCAGTCTGTCAAGTTGTCGATGACAAGTTAGATATGTGCCTGATGTAAATACCGCGCATTTATATGGGAAACGAGATACGAATATCTATATGAAGCTACCTGGGGAAGTATAAGCTTCTGGAAGCAACTAAGCCCGACACACGAGGTGTGTACGTAATAAAATTATAAAATTTATTGTTGACTTGAAGCAATCAGGGCCCATGAGACATAGTAAGTTGACTAAGTATTTGAAGGTTAGGGACTTTGCAAATATTCTTATCTGTCTATGCGTTCTTATTTAGAACACAAATATTAGCTTCACTCATCATAACAGTGTACTAAATGATTTGTATATCATTAGAACTCCGGGGGAGATCACGAGAGCTGCCGAATACCTTGGGAAGGAATTCAAAATATAAGACCTTGGGAAATCAAGTAGTATCTCGATTTGCAGATCGAACATTTTGATAGTGGTATACTCATACACCAAACAATATATATCGGAAAAGTTATCTAATACTTCGATATGGATGTAGCACATGGTGCTAAGTCATTTATTGCACGTCCAATACTTGGGTGTGGACAACGATATCTTTTACCATCCTAATGGGAGGATAAACTCCTAGGGTCATGGTGCCATAACTAGGAGGTATTTTGCTATAGTTAGTTGGGTATACTAGACCCAATAACTCATTCGCAGTGAACTGTTTGGCTTGCCATAGTTATGTTCCTACCCAAAGGTACTGGATTGAGATCAGACACATTCTGAGGTATCTGATCGGTATGAAAGATTGGGGTCTATTCTACTCGAAATGGTAAACGTAAAAGTATAGAGTACACCGTTATAGAATATTTCTCAGACCCACATAAAGGCTATTGTCAAATAGATTATGTGTTTATGTACGGGGATATATAAAGATTCTTGGCGATCGATGAAGTAGATGGCGGTAGTTACACCTCGAACCACGAAGATTCTTACACTTCGTGAAGCTGGCAGAAAATGATGGTTACGCTCCAAGATACATCTCATCAACTGAAGTTGTGGCATGTTCTATCCAATATAAAACATTGACTATGTATGAAGACAATTCAGCTTGCATCATTCAAGTCAATGGTGATTTATCAATGGCGACATAATGAAACACATTTTACAGAAGCCATTCTAACTTTATGAATTATAAAAGGTGAATGAGATTGACGTTATTCAAGATATTTTAGAAGACATCTTTGCAAATCCATGCACGAAGACTCTTGCACCACTTACGTTCAAGTAGCTAGTATACGAAATCGGCATGCAGAAGATTCACTTATCAATATTTCAGGGAGATACATCTCAGGGAGATCGACGTCAGGGGGAGTAGTCCCAGCCTGACGTGGACACATGCGTGTTGTACTCCTTTTTCTGATAGTATAGTTTTTATCCTAGGAAGTTTTACTGACTGGAGGTTTTGATGAGGCAACGTATACTCGTCTACAACCTATACAAGACATAAGATTGTACTCTTTCCCAGCACAGCTTTTTGCCCAATGGGGTTTTGCTAGGTAGAGGTTTTCATGAGGCAAGTCATCCTGGTATAGAACACTCCAATGGGGAGTGTTAGGAGTTGGGTCCAGCCCAAGCTAGGAGCCCAACAGGGCCCATAGGCCTTTTAGGGTTATGGAGAGAGTTTGAGTAGGTTAGGTAACCTATTTAATAGGGTTATCTACTGATTGTATTGCGTACAGTTTGACAGTTCTTAAAAACATCAATAAAGAATCCTCTCAATTGCTCTACAATATTACAATTGTTAATCCTTACTTAGGTTGTTTCCTAAGAGATCACATTTTTCTAACATGAGTATGTGCTCCACTTAAAAAAAACATGTGTGCCAATAACAGTTTCCAAATTTTCGACCTTACTCGTTGACACAGAGACTTGACCATAAAAACACCATCTTTCCGGAACTTTTCTCTAATAACTCCAAAGAAACTTTTGCTCCAAAACTTTCTCAAACATCTTTCTCTTTCAAGTTTCAGAGCTCCGGAAACCCTAATCAGAGAGAGAGAGAGATCATCCGCCATGGACGACATGAAGGACAAGGTCAAAGGTTTCATGAAGAAGGTAAACACTCCATTCTCATCTTCATCTTCAGGTAAATTCAAAGGTCAGGGTCGAGTCTTAGGTGGTACTAGTAGTTCCTCATCATCGCCAATTGGATCAACTAACCTAATCCCCAAAACCCATCAAACGATTCAAACCCCAAATCCCCCAAAACCTCCAAAACCCAAACCAATTCCCACACCTATAGTCGCACCAACACCCCCGAACCCCAACCCCAATCCCGACTCTAATCGTAAACTGTCGAATGGGTTTGATCCGTTTGACTCACTTGTTACCTCCAGTAAACGCTCACAAGTTGTGGATTCGGTTAACGCATTTGAATGTCCTGTTTGCGGACACTCGTATCCGTCGGAAGACGAGGTGTCTGTACATATCGACAGCTGCATTGTTGAGAACTCTAGTGTTACCAATCCGGAGACAGTTGTAGAGGGAGATGATATTAGTGTGTGTGTTGGTAAGTTTTTTAATGGGAATTCGTCGGAACGGTCGGTTGAGGTTGTGCTGAAGTTGTTGAGGAATATTGTTAAGGAACCCGAGAATGTAAAATTTAGGAGGATTAGGATTTGTAATCCGAAGATTCGGGAGACTATTGTTGAGGTTGTGGGAGGTGTTGAGTTGTTGGAGCGTGTTGGGTTTAGACTGCAAGAGGAGGATGGGGATGAAATGTGGTTGGTTATGGAAGTTCCTTTGGAGGGGCAAATTCAATTGATCAAAGAAACAGTTTCTTTATTGGAACCACAAAAGATGGTTGATTTGCCTTCCGTAGCTACCAGCAAACCAGATACTCCAATCGAACAAAAGATGGACGATTTGCCTTTCGTAGCTGCGAGGGAACCTGATGCTCCAATCGAACCAAAGAAGATAGACAGACAGGCATGTCAGTACTCTTTTTTGGTTGCTCATAATTTTACTATTGGGTATATATATGCTTTTTCGTTTTTTATATTGAAAGTTTAGACGATCTCTTAACTTCTAATAATTGCTTTTTATGACCGATTATGAGATATGAAAATAAAAAAACATACAGAAAATTAAATGCGCGTCAATAAAGTTGTCTCGATGGTGGTCTTATATTTGGTATGATTTGTATTATGATCTGATATACTGGGAGTGATAGTAATAATCGCTTAAGCTTAAATAGCATACGATGACAAACATCATACCATAGTCTTTACCCTTTGCATATGTATTGATGATTTGCAAGTATGGAAAGATGAAAGTGGGGTTTCCCGTATAGAAATGTACACATATTCAAGCTTGCCCTTAAAAAAAACAAAACTGAAAGTGAGAATACAGGTTTTTTCTGCATGACTCACAAGTTCTACTTGTTTTGGTAATCTTTTCAATTTACATGTAAAAAACCCTCAAGAGCCCCATTGATGTACTTAGAGTAGTGAGGGTGTGAATAACAACACTCCATTGAACCAAGTCATAGGCTTTTCTTAAGTCGATCTTGAAGGTGTCTCTCTCGTTCTCCTCCTCCATGTGTTAGTCTTTCATGATCTCATGAGCTATAAGAAGATTATCTGAGATGTGTCTCCCCTCAACAAAAGCACTCTGATTGTAACTAACAAGAGGCGAAAGAACTCCTTTTAAGTAATCTTGGAGATAGTTTTATATACTATATTGTAATAGGTTATTTAGTTTTATTAAATCCACCTTTTAATTGGGTTTGTAATAGCCCCTTAACTAGGTTTGTAACAACCTATTAACTAGGTTTGTAACCCCCTGTTTTATTAGCCTAGTAACAACTTCTTAATGGTTGTTGTAACTGCCCTTGTATAATCTTTATATAAAGCCTCCTAGAGAGAAGAATAAATCATTCAGTTTATTACAATTCAATCTCTCTCTACATGGTATCAGATGTAAAGTAGAGTAAAAGAAGAAAAAAATATGAATCCTGCCCTTCAGAAAAGCCTTGTTGTATTGCCCTTCGTTAGGGCTGTACAGAGAAACCGGCGAAACCGAACCGAACCGGACCGACAGTTTTTTGCGGTTTTTAACAGGGCCGGTTCGGTTTACGGTCTGAAAAGTCAGGAACCGGACTACCCCGGTTCGGTTACTGGTTACCCACCCCGGTTAACCGACCAAACCGAACCGGGGGTAAACTAGTAATTAATGATAATAGGTATAAGGTATTTAAGGCTTCAGACCTTGAGTCTCTACTCTTCCACTACAACCGAGCCGCTTACCTTCTCTATTCTCTCTCTCAGTCTCTCTCTAGTCTCTACTCTTCCACCACCACAGCTCTTAGTCCTTCTTTCTCCTTCTTCAACTCTTCACTCAACTCGGTTGGCTTACTCTCAACAATCCCATCATCAACACTAGAATCAATCCCTTGAAACCCATCTCCTAAATCAAAAACCTCATCTTTCTCTTCATCCCCAAAATTTCATGGCTTAAACCCATCAAATCCATCACCATTCACTTCTGATCCAACAAAAAACTGGGTACTTTCTTCGTCGTCTCGGTGATGTCCGGTACTCTTCAATCAGTCCTCCACCATCACCCTCCACAATCAGTCTCTCTCTAAGAAACCAATCAATCATTGTTAAAGAAGAACTGGAGACGATCTGGTTGCCGTGAAGAGTGGTTGGTTTGAGTACGGTTGATATTTATACTTTATAGTTGGTGTAATGAAAAACTGGGGTTGATTTTGTTGATGAGTACGGTTGATTTTTATACTTTATACTTTATACTTTATCTTTATAGTGGTTGGGATGAGTACGATTGAATTTGTTGGTGTAAATACATTCAATAGGTCTTGGGGTTTTGATATTTATACTTTATAGTTTAGGTTTCATGGGCTTGGGTACAAATGTCGGTCGGGCTTGTAATGAAGAACTGTAGGCCTGTTGTAGATGATCGAGGGCTTTTACGTTTAAAATATGAGGACATTGTTATTTACATGAATTTGTTAGTAAGGATGTGACAATAAGGGATGTGTTGAATGTTCAACAACCAGGATCAATTCAAGGGCTGAAGAACTCACCATTTACATGAATTTGTCTTTCCAACATCAACCTTCATGGTGTTGCAGGACCGGGAAGCCCTTTGTGGAAGTGCTCTGATGTGAGTGGGGGTGCATTTCAGGTCGAGCCGTCGCCATGCTCACTTGCTCAGAATTGGCAACCACTGATGAGACTAGCTCGTGTTCTATTCCATATTTTTAACTGTGATTTTGTATTATCCAAATCTGTTTATAGTTGTATCTGTTTTTTTTTTTAAACCGAATAGAAAACCGAACCAAAACCGGACTAACCGGTTCGGTTTTGGTCCGGTTATTTTTGGGTCTGGTTCGGTTTCGGTTCTTTATTATCAAAAACCGGGGTACACCGGTTCGGTTTGCGGTTTAGGGCCAAAACCGGACCGAACCGGACCGTGTACAGCCCTACCCTTCGTCGTTGTTCTCATGTCCATCTCTTTCTAAGGTTGTTTCTTCACACCATTGTCTTGTCCAGCCCTTTCTAAGTTTTTGTCTTATCAGCTTTTTTGTCTTGTCAAGTTCTAAGTTATAGTATTTGTTTGGTATTGCTCCTCTGTTTGTGTTAATATGACAAACCTTTCAATGGAATCTTCTGCATCAACGGAATCCACGGTCTCTAACTCTACTATTCAAAATGGCAATGAGAATCTGCTAAATTTCCCACATTCTCATCGGATTATTAGTGTTCTTCTAAATGGTCAAAACTTCTCTTCTTGGTCCAGATCTATCTGGCTTTTCTTGGGAGCTAAGTGTAAAATTGATTGTCTCCTACCTGACAAGGTGCCTTGTCCTTATAAGACCGACGCTACCTATAATACGTGGTTTATGACCAATTGCATGATTCTTGGCTGGTTTTTCAACTTTACGGAAATTGAGATTTATGAGCTCTTCACCTTTCATGAGACGGTTGATGGTTTGTGGGCTGCTCCAGTAGAAATGTATTCTACCTCTAATAATGAAGTCTGAGTCTATGAGTTATACATGGAACTTGGTTAGGCTTCTCAAGGTTCATTGTCTGTTACAACTTATTTTGGATATCTGAAAAAGAGGTGGTAAGAACTTGCAATCTATACCTCTTTGACGGATATTACTGACATGACTCCTTCCATTGCGTCTGCTATTCAAAAAAGGGAGGAAAAACAAAATGTTCATCAGTTTCTTATTGGCTTACAGTCAGACTTTAAAGCAATTCGTACACAGGTTCTCAATACTGCATCTCTTCCGAATCTTGGTGAAGCATATGCATTGATTGAGAAACATGAGCGTTGTATGAAGTTGACCTCGAAAGCCATAGTTGTTTCTGATGTTCTACCGTTGGCTGATCAGATGTCATTTGCTGCTAACTCCCGTTCTCAGGTACAATCACGAGATTCCCGTTCTACTCTTCTGGGGGAAATCTTAGGCGTACCTGACCATACTGTGATTACTGCAAACAAGATGGCCATTACAGACATACTTGTTTATAGCTTCACCCAGAGCTACGACCGAAGAAAGAGTATGACAAGTCCGGTGGAAATAAACCTCGTACAATAGCTATTTCAGAGGTTTCTCAAAGTTCATATTCAGGAGGAGCTCCAGATAAGCTAAGCTCAGTGCCACTATTGAAATGACACTGAATTCGAGCAGGTCCTTCACATTCTTAGGGAGGAGAAAACCGTTGGCAGTTCTACAGCTATGTCAGCTGCTACAGGTATATTCACTGTATGTCATGCTAAGATTATAAATTCCCTATCTACCTGGATTCTCGATTTAGGTGCCAATGATCGCATGACTGGTGAGTCTAATATTCTTGCAAATCCACATACCCCATTTAATCAACATGTTCTTATTGCTGGTGGTTCACTCACTAAAGTCCATAGTAAAGGCACAGTTCACTTGTCACCTGAGATTTCCCTAAAGTCTGTTTTATATGTTTCGCGTTTTACTCTTAATCTTGTCTGGTAATCATCTTGCCAAGAATCTTAAATGTGCTATTGTTTTCTTGTCTAATTCTTGTTACCTTTAAGATTGGAGTACGAAGTGGATTTTTGGCAGGGGGTATGAGCGTGATGGCCTGCACTACTTTGGTGATCTACCACCAACTCCATAGTCATTTGTTTTCAGTTTGCATGCTAGTGTCTTGCACGAGTCAGGCCATTATGTTTTTTCATCCTAGTCGGTCAAAACCTGGCATGACCGGTTGGGTCATGTGAATTTTCAATAACTTTGTCTTTTGTTTCTTGATTTAGTAAAACATGCAAGAAGTCTACGTTTCATTGTGAGATTTGTTCTTTATCTAAACATGTTCACAATAGTTATATTCCTCGCATGCATATATGATCTTGTGCGTTTGACTTTATTTACCTTCTCTGGTCATTGCATGGTCTGGGCATAAATACTATCTGACCTTTATTGATGACTACACTAAATTTACTTGGGTTTACTTGCTTCTTAAAAAGTTTGAGATCCTTTATTTACCCCTTTTTTGCAACTTGTTAAAAAACAATTTAATGTGGTTGTTCGGGGGATTATGTCTGACAATGCTAAGGAATATGTGTCTAATGAGTTTGTTTAGTTGGATCCTTAGTGGTAAGGCTCCTTTCCAGCTTGTGTAACCTGGCCGTGTCCTTTTATTCCCACGGTGTTTGGTTGTGTTTGTTATGTTTATGACAAGAGTCCTTCTCGTACTAAACTGGATGACAAGTCTATTCGGTGTATCTTCTTACGATACTCTCCTATCTCTAAAGGTTATCGGTGTTATGATCCCTCTCGTCGTCACATTTATCATATTATGGATGTTACTTTGTTGAGCATCTCCTTTTTTTGGTACTACTTTGTCTATACAAGACTCTTTGCCACCATCGGAGGAGGAACCTTCCGCTGTTTATTCTATGCCTGCTATTGATTTTCCTTACTGCTAAACCTTTCAAGGTGTATTCTCGTCGTCCACGTGCTCACCCTGCTCTCGTGCGATCTGCCTCTGGTAATATACTTTCTGACCTCTATGTTACTGTTTCTAATGATACACTTGTCACTGTTGATATTTCTGTCAGCGATAATACATTTCCTATTGTTCTACCTGGTATTGCATCTCGTTACCTTACTAGGGTACGTGGTCGCCCTGAAAAGTATAGCTTTCCTACTAAGCATCCCATTGCCAAGTTTGTTTCTTACCAGGGCATGTTTGATTCTTACCGTGCATATGTATCTTCCATTTCTGCGATTTGGATTCCTCGATCTGTGTCTGAGGCTATGGTAGATCCTCATTGGGTATTAGCTATGCAAGCTGGGATGGATGCCCTTGTACGAAACCGGACCGTGGTCCGGCCTGTTGGGTGTCGATGGGTGTTTAATGTAAAATTTGTGGCTGATGGGGCAATAGAAAGGTATAAGGCTCCCCTTGTTGCTAAGGGCTTTACACAGGTACCTGGACGTGATTTTGGTGCTACTTTGCTCCGGTTGCTAAACTGAGCTCTGCTCGTCTTTTCATTTCCTTGGCTGCTTCCAACTATTGGCCTCTTCATCAGTTGGATGTGAAAAATGCATTTCTTAATGGTGATCTTGATGAGATTATCTATGACTTCTCCACTAGGCTTTCACGGTGAGGGGGAGTATGCTAGTAAGGTATGTCGTCTTCGTAAGTCTCTGTATGGGCTTAAGCAGTCACCACGAGCATGGTTTGTTGATTTAGTAAAATGGTTCTCCAATATGGCTTTGTCAGATGCCATTAAGATCATAGTATTTGTCAGGTACAATTCAGGGGGTTGTACCTATCTTCTAGTTTATGTCGATGACATTATTATCACCAGAGATGATATTGCAAGAGATGATGTTGCAGGCATTTCACAGATTATAAAAGCTCTTGGGAAGGTATTTGAGGTAAAGGACTTAGGGCCATTATAATACTTCCTTGGGATTGAGGTGGCTCGATCTTCCAAGGGAATTTCCTTATCTTAAAGGAAATATGTTCTAGATTTGTTGAGTGATACATGGATGCTTGGGCGTAAACCAGTCTCCACTCATTTTCTTCTAAATAGTAAGTTGACTCCAGGATCAAGACCTCTTTTATTAGATCCATCGGCTTATCAACGTCTTATTGGACGTTTGATATACTTGGCAAACACCAGACCAGGTATTTCCTAACATGTCAGTCAATTCATGCATGCGCCGTGTCAGTCTCATTTGGATGCAGTTTATCACATTTTCCAATATCTGAAGTCATGTCTTGGTCTTGGATTATTTTATGCTACTGAAGTACAAGGTCCGCTCGAGTGTTACACAGATTTCGATTATGGTGGGTCATATGATAGTCGGTCTACTACTGGTTTTTGTGTTTTTTGTGGAAATCACCTTTATCTCATGGAAAGCAAGAAGCAAGATGTTGTCTCTCGCTCGTCTGCTGAAGTAGAGTATCGCGCATTAGCACATGGAACATGCGAGGTGATGTGGTTGCGTTTCATCTTGAATAAGTTAGGCTTTGCCGAGACAGGTCATCAGTCTTATATTGTGACAATAAAGCTGCCTTTCATCTAGCTTCTAATTCTATCCTTCATGAACTGACAAAGCATATAAAGATTGATGTGCATTTTTTGTGAGAAAGTGCTTTTAGGAATTGTGACTCCTTCCTTTGTTAGGATAAAGTCACAGGTTGCTGATACTCTTACCAAGCCAGTTGGAACTACTAATCTCCGTTCTTCGATTGGCAAGCTGGGTCTTCTGGATATCTTCGCACTAGCTTGAGGGGGAGTATTATAATAGGTTATTTAGTCTTATTAAATCCATCTTTTAATTGGGTTTGTAACAACCCTTAATTAGGTTTGTAACCCCTGCTTTATTAGCTTAGTAACAACTACTTAGTGATTGTTGTAACTGCCCTTGTATAATCTTTATATAAAGCCTCCTAGAGAGAAGAATAAATCATTCAGTTCATTACAATTCAATCTCTCTACACACTACATTACAACAAGTAATAGGTCTATAGAAGAAGGGATTGGGGACTTTAGGAATGAGGATAATAGCTGTAGTGTTAACTTTTGTAAGCATTCTACTACTGAAAAAATTCTCGACATCCTTAGTGAAATCTCTCCCTGTAGTGTTCCAATTAGTTTTGAAGAAATGAGCATTCATACCATCAGGGTAGGTGTTTTTGAGTCCCCAGTGCTGAACAAAACAAGCTTTATCTCGTCACTCTCAATGGGTTTGGTGAGACGATGGTGATCTCTTTCTTGAACATGGTTTTTGAAGTTCAGATTGTGGATGTTCTCAGGGTCAATCTCTCTTCCCCCATTATCAAGACTGTTTTGAAAATAATTAATAGCCGTTCTGCTGACAATTTGGGTTTGAAGATAGTTTGATTAGAATCATTCTGGATGGACATAAGGGTGTTTCTTGATCTTCTAGCCTTGATGGATATATGGTAGTAGGCTGTATTGAGATCTCCAAATTTGATCCAGTTGGTTTTAGACCTTTGTTTGGGCATACTATCTTCTTTACTTGCCACTTTCATGTACTCTATCATGTTGTTGTGTTCCAATAGCACTATGTTGTCATTGAGAGAGTTGTTTTGTAACTCGTTTTGAAAGGTTAACTTCAGCGCCCAAGTTGTGTAACGTGTTCTTACTTCAGACTCTCATCTGCTCTTTTAGTATTTGCAAATTGCAAGCCTCTTATACAATCTCTCCATAATGTCCCCAAAAGGCCCACAGTCCCAAGCAAGCTCAAGCATTTCTTTAAACCCCTCGCTCCAATAATTATAATACTTTAAAGTTCTTTTATTGGTAGCCTCAGCTTCGACCAATCTAACAACAACAGGACAGTGATCAGAAGTTCCAGGGGGTAGGAATTCAGTCTCCGCCACTTCAAACATGTCTCTAAGCTCCTCATTAACTAGAACTCTATCAATTTTTCCGTCTTTGCCAATCCTCTTGTTACTGCCCTTTGAATCTGATATCAAACAGTTTAGTCTTCAGGACCCAGTATAAGTCCACTACCTTGGAAAGACACAATTCCTGCCCCCCCGCCCAAACTTCTCAGTACCACTCATGGGAAAGTTGAAATCACCAAGGGCAATCCAGGCTTTGTTATAATACCTAGCAAAATTAACTGCCACTTTGTGAATATTGATCCGGATCCATCATTATGAGCCTTGCATATGTTGTTCTATCATCTTATTTTTTTGATTTATGACTATTGTGGTGCGTTATCTTGAGCTCTTTTACGATATTAAGATTACATATGCATTTCTTAACACAGTTATCTATCTAATTTCAGCTTGGTTGATTTTTTATGATTATTAGGCTTTCTTATGAATTTGAAGTCATACAAAAGTTATATTTCTTGAAGAAAAATAGCATATCGTATAGCTTGATCTTTTTACTGTGTTGCAACTTTAATTTAGTGTTTCACATCTAGTGCCCTTTAAGATTTAATTGTTGTGGTGAAAGTGTCAATGGTGAACATTTTCTTTCTTGACTGATTGACGTTAATTCAATTATTTTTCCTCGTTTTTTCTGAAAAAACTTATTCTGATTGTTCTGCCTGTGGGTTTTCCAGATTCGGGTCTTCTTTTCTGTTTCGGAAAATGTTGCTGCTAAAATCAACGTTCCAGATTCTTTTTACAAGTTATCTATGGACGAGGTGAAAAAAGAAGCTGATTTGAGGAAGAAAAAGTTGGCGGAGTCTCAACTTCTGATTCCCAAGTCATTTAAAGAAAAACAGGCAAAAGCAGCAAGGAAAAGATACAAAACCACTATTATCCGGATCCAGTTTCCTGATGGTGTAGTTCTACAAGGCGTCTTCTTACCATGGGAGCCAACTACTTCTCTATATGAGGTTAGTACTGTAAATCTATATACCACTATTGTCTTTGTACCTTTTGGAATGTTAGAATAATTATTTACTTTATGTTTATTGCATTAGCATCTCAAATGTAGATCCACTAGCATCTTGTAAAACATGCCAAACTCAGTACGATACAATAAGAAGAGATGCGATGGACTCAATTTAATTTGACCATCATCCATATTTTGGGATCAAAGGTCTTTTTCTCTGCGAGTTAGGTGCAAAATAACATGTCTGCCCATCTCCTTCGTTTGCCACCACCTATGTAACATTGACATGGGTACGCGTGCCGGTGTCCGACACGGCGGTTTCAAAATAAGTGAAAACGCGGACACGGCCTTATAACTAGAAACTAGAAAGATAATATCACGTTTTTGTATTGTGTCTTATTATATGTGAATGTATTATGAATATATAATTACGATAGTAACTTATGGGTTGATTTACAACTAATAACTAACATAAAACAATGATAGTAGTTAGTAGGGTTGAATAACATGTATAAGAATTAGAAACTTTCAAAAAGTTGTCAAAAAATTGATGATCTAAGCAAGAAGTGTCCGTTGGAGTGTCACACGAGTATCGGTGTGTCCGAGTGTCCGACACGTTTGGACACGATTTTTTTTAGGAATATGGAGTGTCCATGTTACATAGACCACCACTTCTCTCCGTTTTCTTCCTTTTCCACTACTTTTAGCGTAGGGTATCCTTGAAAATCTCCCTGGATTGTAATCGGTACCATTGCTCTGTAGCTGTTAAACCCATATGGTTAGCTATTAAACCCGTATGGTTAGAAAAACAGATACGTGAATTGGGGTATGTTCCTTTTTGAAATTAATCTTGGAACTATTTTGATAAGTATTTTGTCCTAGTATTTAGTATCACTACCTTACAAGATTTTCTAATTTTGATTTTATGCCAGTATCCTTTCTAATTTATACAAAATGCTAGTTATGTATACTTGTTTGTAAATTACGAATAAGGAACCTAGAAAACTAGCAATCTATATATAATAACAATTCAAATGTTCCATATACAGTAGAACCACTCGAAGGTATTACCATATATGATAATAAACCCCATCTTTACGACTTTCTCGTGGTTCCTGTACTATAAACATCTTATATAATAACCTCCTCATATCAATATTTTATGGGTGGTCCATTGAGTATTAACTTGGGAAACTTCTACTTGTATGTATCAATGATGTATCTACCTTGTACCTAGGTTGTTCTAGTATCGTATCTGATAGAAAACTACTAACGCAGAAGCGATTAACAAAATATAAACTACTTTGATTGATTTAAAACTGAAAATAAACTAGATCTCTCTACCTAAGGCTAAACCTTTCTCTCATTGAAACTAACATTAACAAAATAAAGCTAGAGGAGCTCTCCTTTTATAGGCATAAGGAGACTCATCACAATTAGAAAGCAATTTGGAAATACATTAGAATAGAAAACCCTAATCAGACTCCTAATAAGAATTACTAAATAGAATAAAACATAATTACTAAAATAGAGAGTGGTTGGGTGAAATGCGTGGAAACAACCCGATGTGCGTGCGTGGAGACGACCCCACAACCTATCAACTCTCCCCGTTTTTGTCAAAATTCATAGATGAATTTTGAAGATAGAAGGAGTAATCATGAGCATACAACAGTTGCAAATTCTTTCACGATATTTTCCATACCCATTAACTCTGGTTGTATAACAAAACAAGATCTTGAACTCGAAAGAGGTACCTTCGAGAAGAGGACGATTGTCAATCCGTCCACGGTACTTTCCGTATCCATTTGGTTTACCTGCAAATAAAAAAACTATTGTTTCGCCAAAAATACCGTGTTTGGCTCCGAGAATAAGACGAGTCTGAATCCATCCACAGTACGTTCCGTACCCGATGATTTTGCCTCCGAAACGATTAAACTTTGTTGTGCCAAAATTTCCTTGTTTATCCAGAATCCCCAAAAAACTATACATCGTTGTCTGCGATTGGTTGTCTTACTCGCTCCAAAACGTGTCAACATATTGCACAAAATTTCTCCCTCTTGGATTTCATATTTGGATTGGCACAAAAAGTGGATCTTTTGGGGTATGTTTGCCCAACCCAATTGCTGGACTTGCTTGTTGTGTTGGGTGGAAAACACCCACTTGTACGAAATCACACCCTTCAATGTTTCCTTCACAACTCTGCAAGTCTCCTTCTCCAGTGGCAAGTTCCTCACGATGAAAAGAAACTAGCCCATGATTCGTTGCTTTCGTTCTCCTTCGATCTTCTTCGTACTGAAAACCTAGAAGTTTTTCAATCGCAAAAGTGGGTTCGTTGTCGCTGCCGAACAAATCGATGAAAACCCACTCTTCAACTTGTTCGACTCGCTCAATCGCATAATTGGGTTCGTCGTCGCTGTCGATCAAATCGACAAAAACCCACTCCTCAACTTGTTCGACTCGCTCAATCGCAGAAGTGGGTTCGTCGTTGTTGCCGAACAAATCGGCGAAACCCTACTCAATTTGTTCGACTCAAGGTATTAGTTTTGGGGCTGTGTTGGCTTCCTTCGGTTGGACTTCATGATGATCGGAATCGTCAATCGGGTGAATTTCTTACATCAAGGTTGCGACCCTATCGTAGGAACTTTGATCGATAACTTTTCAACACGTCTTCATCTTCCCCACCTACAACATCAATCGCACGGTGACCCTCCATCTCCCTAGTCTCCTTGTAGTGATTCATCTTCAAGCCTACTCCATCGAATCTCATCAAATCCTCCATTACAACACCCGCCTCAAGCTTCGCAATCCTTATGATTGCTTCTACATACATCTCAAACCTAGGATTAAACATAGCTATGATGCAAAAATTACTGCAGCAGCGCAGAAATCACTGTAGCAGATACCGAACGGAATGAACTTCTCTCTGGTACCAATTGATAAAAAACTACTAACGCGGAAGCGATTAACAAAAGATAAATTACTTTGATTAATTTAAAATTGAAAATAAACTAAATCTCTCTACCTAAGGTTAAGCCTTTCTCTTATTGAAACTAACATTGGAAGTGTTGTTTATGAAGACCTTTAGTTAGAAGATCAGCTGTTTGGTCAATAGAATGAACAAACTGAGCCCGATGACTTCCACAAGCAACCCGTTCCTGAACAAAATGATAGTCCAACTCTATGTGTTTTGTTCGTGCATGAAAGACGAGATTAGATGCCATATATGTGGTGCTGAGGTTGTCACAATACATAGTGATAGGTGCCCGAATGGGTTGATGCAACTCCCGGAGCAAGTAAGCAATCCAAATAGACTCGACACATAAAAGAGCAAGAGACTTCAGTACTAGAGCGAGACACGGTTGGTTGCTTCTTAGCGCTCCATGAGATAAGATGAGGGCCCAAAAATGTCAGATACCCAGACGTGGAGCGTCTAGTGTCAGGACAACCTGCCCAATCAGCATCAGAGAAAACGAGAGTTTGTGGACCAGGGGATGGTCTGAAGGCAATTCCAAACTCAATCGAAACTTTTAGGTAGCGCAAGATGCGTTTAACATCAATTAAATGAGGAATACGTGGAGCACTCATAAACTAAGCCACATGCTGAACTACGTTGACTATTTCTGGTCGAGAGAGAGTAATATACTGCAAGGAGCCAAGGAGATGCCGATATTCAGTCGCGTCAGTCAACAAATCACCCTCGAGAGATGAAAGTTGTGACTTGGCTGCAAGAGGAGTGTGTGAAGTAGCTATTAAGGTGAGGGCCGTGTCCGCAATATGTCGATTCTTGCGCTCAGCAAAACCGTTTTGTTGAGGAGTGTGAGGACATGACATACGATGATGAATGCCTAGATCGCGACAAAGGGATGAAAATTGGTGGATATTCAGTTCCACCGTCACTTTGGAAAATTTTAACCGAACTACTAAAAATATTATTAACAGTTGCTAAAAACGTTTGAAAGTGTAAAAACTTCTGACTTACGTTTCATAGGAAAAAGCCATGTATAACGAGAGTACTCATCGATGAATATAACATAATAACGAAAATCAGAAACAGAAGCAACCGGGGGCATCCACACATCATAATGCACAAGATAAAAAGGGAAAGTAGCATGAATTTCATTAGTTGTAAAAGGAAGGTGTGTGGATTTACCCAACGTACACCCTTTACAAAAATCATGTGTGAGGTGAAAATTCATACTTAACATTTTATTTGAGCGTAAAAAAGATAAAACTTTAGCATTGGGATGCCCCAATCGGTTGTGCCACAATTGAGATGAAAAGGTCGATGGTGCTGGAGGAGGTAAAGATAGTGAAAGTGGATTTAACCTGTCCCTGCATTGGCCCTAAAATAATAGAACACCCGAATGTAAGTCAGAAATTTGAAAACTGTACGGATCAAATGAAACTCGAACATAGTTATCTGCGGTGAACTTAGCAATTGATAATAAATTTTTACGCATGGAAGGAATATGGTAAATGTTATTTAACTGAAACTAGACCCTAAAGTGATAGGAATGTTACCCGTTTGGGATATGTCAACTTGTCACCATTGCCAAGTAAAATAGAGGAATTACCAATATGGGGTACGCGGTTCTGCAAAGCATCTGCATTACCCATCATGTGATGAGTGGCACCAGTATCTGGGTACTTGTACCAAGAAGGATCAGTTGGTTGCGACATTTGAAGACCTGCAAAAGTAGTTTGAAGAGTATCTGAAACCGAGTATTGTAGAGAATAGCCAAAAGAAAGATGATCAATCCCACCGGATGTCTGGGAAGGAGAGCTCCCTAAAATACTCATGTTGGCTTGATTGTAGTTCCAATTGCCATTATTCCTGTAATTAGGGCCACGATTCCAGTTGTTGTTATTCCCATTGTTCCATTGTCTGCGACTCCAGTGGTTGTTGTGACCAATGTTGAACTGACAATTATACCAATTGCCATTGTTCATACTCTTCATCCGGTTTCGGTTCCTATTATTTTGATTGTTGCCTTAATTGGTTCTATTCTGCCGGTTTCCTGGATTTGGATGTTGTTGTGGGCGATTCTGGGCAGCAAGGAGAGCTATCTGAGTGACTGGGGCTGCAGCTGATGAAGAAATTTGATTTTCAAAAGAGAGCAAACGAGCTCGCAAGTCAGGAAAAGTAGGCAAAGGTGGGAAGTTGAATAGACAGTGACAATCATAGAATAATCAGGTCCAAGTCCTCGGAGAACCGTAGAAACCAAGTTCATATTGGACATTGGTTCATCGATCGAAGCTAACGAGTCAGCCATCCGTTTGGCTTCTTGTAGGTAATCAGAAATAGGCTTTGATCCCTTTGTGATGGAAAGGAACTGGAACCGAATGTTTGCAGAGTTAGCCAAAGACTGCTAAGAAAAATGGCGCCTAAGGCAATCCCAAGTGTCATGTGAGGTAGAGGTATCCACAACCATTCCAAGAATGGATTCAGACAGCGTTGCAGTGAGGTAGCTAACAATAAGTGGATCTGTACGATACCGTGGGAGAAATGCAGGGTTAACTTGTGCAAGTTGATCACCGGCTGTGGGAAGCATCTGACTAGGAGCCGGATAAGTACCTTCAACATATTTCATAAAATCATGCCCATAGAGAAAATGCTCCATCTATTGCTTCCATAGCAAATAATTGGTCTCCGTCAACTTTAAAAAGTGCGAGACATTAAGACCTGAAAGGGATACCATAGGCCCTTGCAGAAAATGAAGAAGTGGCAATGGTGTTGTTGGATTCGGCAGCCATAGTAGTTGACATGGTTAATATTGACCAAACTGGAGATTACAGAATAGCGAAGGGGTTGTCTGCTGGATTGAAACCAACAACTATATTTTGCATACCAGAGAATGGTCTCGATGGTGGGGAAAAAAAATGTTACTGGATGACTCTACAACAACTACGCAGACAACGACAACCAACAACAATAGAAGGGTTTGAACAAGAAGGCGGAAGCAACAATGTTGTTTAGAGTAAACTGCAGCGGTGGTGGTTGTTAGTGCAAGATACACTAAACACTAGGTAAGAATGAAGAAGAAAAGTTGGATCGTTAGACCCTCTGATACCATGAAAGGATTAGAAATGTTGCTTGCATTATTCTTCTCTCTATGAGGGTTTATATAGAGTTTACAAGGAGCTGTTACAAGAGCCATTAAGTGGCTGTTACAATGCTAATTAGGAGCTGTTACAACATTAACTAAGTGTTGTTATACAGCAGTAACTAAGTGGTCAGTTATATTAATAAGTAGGAGCTGTTATGCCAACAGTAACTAAGAGCTGTTATAAAACTGTTACATCTGTAACTAAGAGCTGTTATAGAACTGTTACATTAGTAACTAAGAGCTGTTACTAGTGGCTTTAACAATCTGCCTACCAACAAACAGAAGAAGGTGGACTTGGTTTAAGACACATGGAAGACATACAAATGAGTTTCATACTTAAGAAGTGTTGGAAGTTCCTCCACTCCAACTCTTTTTGGGCTACTTACATTCAACAGAACTACATAAAGAATGAAGAAGACAGCATCACTG
This sequence comes from Kingdonia uniflora, assembly GCA_014058105.1. NCBI lineage: Eukaryota > Viridiplantae > Streptophyta > Magnoliopsida > Ranunculales > Circaeasteraceae > Kingdonia > Kingdonia uniflora. The sequence goes on from JACGCM010001726.1 coordinate 6,832,473, forward strand.
CAGCAGCTTCTAAACTCTGGAAGGCAATGTCACTCTTGCAGACTATAAATGCAAAAACTAGCTGGGCTCCAGGGAAAGGAGAATTGGAGATGCAACTGGACTAGTGAGGGCACTTTAGAAGAGTTGCTTGACATTAACTGTGAGCAGAGCATCAAAGTCAAAGAAATTATTCAAGCAGATGGAAGTTGGCATTGGCATAAACTGGAGAAAGACATTCCTACAGTTTGGAAAACCATTTTCACATAGATATTTTCTTAGTGAAGATGCAGATAAACCAGTATGGGATCTCTCTAAAGATGGTGTGTTTTCAATGAGTTCTGGAGATGAGACTCAACTAAAATACCTCAAATGAAATGGATATGGCACTCTGCAATTCTAGCAAGGGGGGCATGTGGATGGAAGCTATGGCATGGCATACTTCCAGTAGATTGTCTTATACAGAAATATGTACATTTTGCTTCCAAATGCTTTTGCTGTATTTAAATTTCAAAGTAACGTTGAAGACACTCAGCACCTCCTTATTCACAAGAACATTGCTTCTAAGGTATGGTTGCTTTTCAGTAATGCATGTGGGGTGTACTATAATCAATCTCACAGTCTTTGGGCAAGATGCAACACATGGTATAATACTGCAACATAATAGGAATTCTACCTTCTCTTATTTGTTGGGAGATCTGAAGGTCAAGGTGTAGAAGCAGATCTGATGGCATTGAGATGCATGTAACCGTTATCATCAATAACATATGCAAAGCCATTCAAGACAGGTATCCCAAGATTAAAGTTTGTTTTAGTGATGTTCTCACATTGCAGATTCTTCAGCTACATCCTAAACCAACTGTTGCTATAAGAGTCAAGATTGTCAGATGGATCAAACCCAATGGGTTTTCAAATTGAATACAGATGGCTCTGCAAAGAGTTCAACAGGTTTGTATGGTGCAGGAGGGATCATCAGAGATCATAATGGAGATATGTGTATGGCTTACACCATTGGTCTTAGTAAAGGCATTAATACAATAGGTGAGCTACATGGGTTCTTCAGGGACTCAGATTTTGTGTGGAGTACAACTTCTCTCCTGTCATCATCCAAGCGGACTCTCAGGTCATAGCAAATTGATACTATAATAAGGGTAAAATGACTCCAAAATTGGCTGCTATATGAGCAGAAATATTAAAGCTCGCATCACAGTTGCAAGTGTGTCTTATACATGACTACAGGGAATCCAACAACGCTGCAGACACTTTGGCTAATATGGAGTGTGAGCAAATCTTTCAAATCTTCTGGAGATTCATGGAACTTTCAAGAAAAGCCCGGGCTTCTTTACTTATAAACAAAATGGGAATAGCTTGCATAGGAGTTTGATGTATTGTATTTAGGGGCAAAACAGAAGTCCTCCTCTTGTAATTTTTCCATTCCTTTATTCCATAAAATCTCAAATTAACCCAAAAAAAAAGGTCTTTGTTGTTAAGCCAATTTAGAATAGTGCAACAAACTCTCATATACTCTAGTGTCTGACCATACTCTAGAGCCTAAGATGCATTTGAGATAGAGAAGCTAATGTGAGTACATCGTGGAATGAAGAGTTACTACACCACACTTACGATTATTTTAATGACTTTATCTTGCATTTGCCCTAATACTCTGTCTTTTTACAGTGAATGAAAAATAAGTAGCATAACAATAATCACAAGAACTAGATCTAGGTTACAAAATCATGGCGTAAAATTGCACTAAGCCTCACATAAATTAGCCTCCAGTCGTTTTCTGAGCGGGGCTTTTCGCTCAGTCGCTATGCCCAACTTGGATGCCTTAGTGTTCCCTCGATTGCGTATCCATGTATATCATTTTTTCTTTTTCAAACATCAAAAGCCCCCAATATTTATCTACCTCCCTATCTTTCTCCCGGATATCTTCGTGGATTCGACCCCGTTAAAGCTACAACAGTGAAATCCTACGGTTGCAGGTGTTACAAGAAGGGTTTTATAACACTTTCCTACCATGTTTTTGGTGTCAGTGTCGGGGATTACAACGTCTAACTGAGTTGATTGGGCCTAATTTTTTCGATTGCCGACTAGAGACGTATAATTTTTTTTTTGAAAACCATGCTACTTTGGACTTCCTATTAAATATATCGCCTTTTGAGACTATATGGAGGCAAAATCCGTAAAATAAATAGTTCTCTTGCTGTGCAAGGTATTTTAGGGATATGAGGGGGATTCGCCATGGAGATCATCTCTCTCCTTTCCTTTTTTATTATGGTTGCAGATGCTCTTGGTACGATGATCGATAATATAGTTGTGTTACATGGAGATATGAAGGGTTTAAGTTTGGTCAAGAGAGGTGAAACACCTTCAAATGATACTTTAGTGTTAGGTGGTGCTTTCATGTATTAGTTGCGGCTATGTCGGGTTGTAATGTGTTGTTTTAAAGCTATGTTTAGGCTTTGCATTAATCTTAGTAAGAGTAAGATTATTGGGGTTGCTGAAGTCCTTAACCTGAGTTCATTAGCTAAGATCTTGGGTTGTGGTGTTGAGACTCGTCCTTCTACTTATTCTACTTATTAAAGGTTTTCGTTGTGGCCTTGTAGGTGAGGTATACGTCAAAGGTTTTATGGGAACCTTGTTACTGAGATATTCTCAAGAAATTTACTATGTGAAAGGCTAAGCTTCTATGAAAAGGTGTGAGGGTGACTGTTAAAGCCACTAGTAACAACTCTTAGTTACTGCTGTAACAGTAATGTAACAACTCCTAGTTAGTGTTGCATAACAACTCCTACTTATTGCTATAACTGACCACTTAGTTAATGTTGTAACAACTCCTAATTAGCCTTGTAACAACCACTTAATGGCTCTTTTAACAGCTTCTTGTAAACTCTATATAAACCCTCATAGAGAGAAGAATAATGCAAGCAACATTTCTAATCCTTTCATGGTATTATAGGGTCTAACGATCCAACTTTTCTTCTTCATTCTTACCTAGTGTTTAGTGTATCTTGCACTAACAACCACCACCACTGCAGTTTACTCTAAACAACATTATTGCTTCCGCTTTCTGTTCAAACCCTTCTATTGTTGCTGGTTATCGTTGTCTGCGAATTATCTGACTACTGTAATTGTAATTGCTGTAGTCTTCCAGTAACAATTTTTTTCTCCACCATCGAGACCATTCTCTGGTATGCGAAATATAGTTGTTGGTTTCAATCCAGCAGACAACCCCTTCGCTATTCTATAATCTTCAATTTGGTCAATATCAACCATGTCAACTACTATGGCTGCCGAATCCAGCAACACCACTGCCACTTCATTTTCTGCAGGGCCTATGGTATCCCTTTCAGGTCCTAATGTCTCACACTTTTTAAAGTTGACGGATACCAATTATTTGTTATGGAAGCAACAAATGGAGCCTTTTCTCTATGGGCATGATTTTAGGAAATATGTTGAAGGTACTTATCTGGCTCCTAGTCAGATGCTTCCCACAGAGGGGGATCAACCTGCATAAGTTAACCCCGCATTTCTCCCATGGTAATGTACATATCAACTTATTGTTAGCTACCTCACTGCAACGCTGTCTGAATCCATTCTTGGAATGGTTGTGGGTACCTCTACCTCATATGACACTTGGGATTGCCTAAGGCGCCATTTTTCTCAGCAGTCTTTGGCTAACTCTGCAAACATTTGGTTCAGCTCCTTTCCATCACAAAGGGATCAAAGCCTATTTCTGATTACCTACAAGAAGCCAAACGGATGGCTGACTCGTTGGCTTCGATCGGTGAACCAATGTCCAATATGAACTTGGTTTCTTTGGTTCTCTGAGGACTTGGACCTGATTATTCCATGATTGTCACTGCCTACTCAACTTTCCACCTTTGCCTGCTTTTCCAGACTTGCGAGCTCGTTTGCTCTCTTTTGAAAGTCAAATTTCTTCATCAGCTGCAACCCCAGTCACTCAGATAGCTCTCTTTGCTGCCCATAATCACCCACAACAACATCAAAATCCAGGAAACCGGTAGAATATGACCAATCAAGGCAACAATCAAAATAATAGGAATCGAAACCGGATGAAGAGTATGAACAATGGCAATTGGAATAATAGTCAGTTCAACAATGGTCACAACAATCACTGGAGTCGTAGACAATGGAACAATGGGAATAACAACAACTAGAATCATGGCCCTAATTACATGAATAATGGCAATTGGAGCTACAATCAAGCCAACATGGGTATTTTAGGGAGCTCTCCTTCCTAGACATCCGGTGGGATTGATCATCTTTCTTCTGACTATTCTTCGTAATACTCGGTTCCAGATACTCTTCAAACTACTTTTGCAGGTGTTCAAATGTCGCAACCAACTGATCCTACTTGGTACAATTACCCAGATACAGGTGCCACTCATCACATGATGGGTAATGCAAATGTTTTGCAGAACCGCGTACCCCATACTGGTAATTCCTCTATTTTACTTGGCAATGGTGACAAACTTGACATATCCCAAACGGGTAGCATTCCTATCACTTTAGGGTCTAATAAGTTTCAGTTAAATAACGTCTACTATGTTCCTTCCATGCGTAAAAATTTATTATCAGTTGCTAAGTTTACCGCTGATAACTCTGTTCGAGTTTCATTTGATCAATACAGTTTTCATATTTCTGACTTACATTCGGGTGTTCCATTATTTTAGGGCCAATGTAGGTACGGGTTATATCCACTTTCACTATCTTTACCTCCTCCAGCACCATCGACCTTTTCATCTCAATTGTGGCACAACCGATTAGGGCATCCCAATGCCAAAGTTTTATCTTTTTTACGCTTAAATAAAATGTTAAAGTATGAATTTTCACCTCACGCATGATTTTTGTAAAGGGTGTGCGTTGGGTAAATCCACACACCTTCCTTTTACAACTCATGAAATTCATGCTACTATCCCTTTTTATCTTGTGCATTATGATATGTGGATGTCCCCGATTACTTCTGTTTCCGGTTTTCGGTATTATGTTATATTCACCGATGATTACTCTCGTTATACATAGCTCTTTCCTATGAAACGTAAGTTAGAAGTTTTTACTCACTTTCAAACGTAACGTTTTTAGCGACTGTTAAGAATATTTTTAGTAGTTCGGTTAAAATTTTCCAAAGTGATGGTGGAACTGAATGTACAAACCACCAATTTTCATCCCTTTGTCGGGATCTAGGCATTCATCATCGTATGTCATGTCCTCACACTCCTCAACAAAACGGTACGGTCTTGCTGAGCGCAAGAATCAACATATTGTGGACATGGCCCGCACCTTGATGGCTACTTCTCACACTCCTCTTGCAGGTAAGTCACAACTTTCATCTCTTGAGGGTGATTTGTTGACTGACGCGACTGAATATCGGTATCTCGTTGGCTCCTTGCAGTATCTTACTCTCACTCGACCAGATATAGCCAACGCAGTTCAACATGTGGCTCAGTTTATGAGTGCTCCATGTATTCCTCATTTAATTGATGATAAACGCATCTTGCGCTACCTGAAAGGTTCAATTGAGTTTGGAATTGCCTTCAGACCATCCCCTGGTCCACAAACTCTCGTTGTTTTCTTTGATGCTGATTGGGCAGGTTGGCCTGACACTAGACGCTCCACGTCTGGGTGTCTAACATTTTTGGGCCCTCATCTTATCTCATGGAGTGCTAAGAAGCAACCAATCGTGTCTCGCTTTAGTGCTGAAGCTGAGTATCAGTCTCTTGCTTTTTCATGTGCCGAGTCTATTTGGATTGCTTACTTGCTCCGGGAGTTGGATCAACCCATTCGAGCACCTATCTCTAAGTATTGTGACAACCTCAGCACCACATATATGACATTTAATCCCGTCTTTCATGCACGAACAAAACACATTGAGTTGGACTATCATTTTGTTCGGGAACGGGTTGCTTCTGGAAGTCATCGGGTGCAGTTTATTCCTTCTATTGACCAAACGGCTAATCTTCTAACTAATGGTCTTCATAAACAACACTTCCAATTGCTACGTTTCAAACTTGTCCGTTTACGACCGCCAAGTTTGAGGGGGAGTGTTAAAGCCACTAGTAACAGCTCTTAATCACTGTAACAGTTCTGTTCCAGTAACAGTTCTGTAACAACTCCTACTTATTGCTATTACTGACCACTTAGTTACTACTGTATAACAACACTTAGTTAATGTTGTAACAACCCCTAATAAGCCTTGTAACAACCACTTAATGGCTCTTGTAACAGTTCCTTGTAAACTCTATATAAACCCTCATAGAGAAGAATAATGTAAGCAACATTTCTAATTCTTTTACAGATGTTTCTCCAACTCTTCCATTTCCTTTTAGATTTCCCTTCAAATAACTGTCAGAAGAAATGAGCAAAAGATTGTTCAAGGTTCTTGAGGATGGATTTAGGTACATGGATGTTAGATAACAGTTGAATGGGCATGGATGACTGAACTTGCTTTCTGAGAACAAGTTTAGCCCCACTAAATAGAAGTCTCCCCTTTCGGCCTTCTATCTTCTTTTTCTCTCTTTGAACAAGAGACTCAAAGAAAGAGCAAATCACCCTGTTGGGGCGCCCAAATAGATGATAGGAAGCTGTCTTAGCTGGAAACCACAACTTCATATTTTATGTTGTGAATCTTCTATAAAATAAGCAAGTATGTTGGAGATCTTTTGACCGTCAGCTCGTCAACTTTTTTCTGCAGCACTTTTAAGAAATTACAAGCTTTGGGATCCTGTAAACTGCTTTGATCTTCTAGATTTGAAGTCTTCCAAAATTCTTTCCCATTGAATTTTTATTTCAAGTAGACCTCTATCAATATATTTTCTTTCCGAAATAGATATATTCAAATACGTTTATTTTGATTGCATCTAAAAAACTCTTTTTAGCAAAAAAATTTCTTCATAAAAATAGAAATAAACAAAAAATAGTAATTAATTTTTTAATACGTGAGCTGCCTAAATAAAAAAAGAGGTAGAGGATTAGTTAATGCAAATGATGAAGGTGTAGTATTGATGAAGAAGGCATGGGCACTCACATATGATGACTCTATATGGGCTACCCTGTTCCAGCATAAGTATTTTATCGGCGCTGAATATGCTTGTTGAATATGGAAGTGTATCTGCACTGTATTTGATACGATCAAGGAGAACACTACCTGGGATCTAGGTAAAAGGGACTTACTGTCCCCCTTTTTGTTTCCAAGTTTATCGTATTTTAATTTAGATTTGTTTCCTATTATCTTGGGTAGTGTTTTGGGATGGTGGGGACTCTTCTTCTATATAGGAGTCTTGGGGGAGAGGTTAAAGACTAGTTGGAGTTCTTGAGAGAAAACCCTAGTTAAAGAGTATAGAGATAGAGATCTGAATTTTCTTTGTTAGTCAATCAATAAAGTAGTAATTACTTCCTGTTAGTTGATTTGCTTTCGTTTAGTAGTTTCTATAACTTTAAATGAAGTGTTTAGGATTGAGGTTCCTCAAAGAATTAGAGTGAAAGAGGTTATTAGTGGAAGTACTTCTTAGGAGTCACCATTTGGAGAAATTGGTTCATGGAATTGCAGTTGATTAGAGGGAGATACTTGTACGAAGGTATAGATTGTCAAATGAGGATAATGTAGCAGTTTCGGCTTTAGACAAGAATGAAACATTTACGCTAATGACAAAATGGGATCCCATTAGACTAATGGATAAGAATCTGCAGCTTGCTTGTGGTTAATATGGTATACGGGAATTTAGCTTAAGATTTAGGTTTTCATAGATACATCAAATCCTACAGAATCACGAGACAACATAGATCTTCCACAATTTAGAAAATCCTCTTTTAATTTATTCCCTAGGATTTTATTTTATGTTTATTTCTAATATAGATATATTTTCTGCGACCCTTTAATGAATTAGAAAACTTCCAGTAAAATTTGAAGGCTTGTTTTACAAAAGACAAGGTTAGGTTTTATTTTTTTTGGTTGTTTGTGTTTAGTTTTTTGCAACCCCAAATCCCAACTGTCAGCCTATGTTTAAAACTAAAAGATTCAAAGCCTAGATGATGAAAACAATATATCCAAATAATACTCAATGATTATCTCTTATTTTTCTAATTCGAGATTTAATCATATTTATATATTCACCCTATATGTATATTACGCGTGTCGGTGTCTGGTACGGGTGTGATTCGGACACGAAGAAAAAAAAAGCACCTTGAAGATATTCTGACACGTGTGTTTGCATGTACGAATATTGGTGCCGGATACATGTCAACACGAGTTAATGCATGTTGACACAAGTTAATTTTTAAGTATGCAGTATCCATTTTATTTAGGTTCTTGCTTATAATCATTTGCTTATATCCATCAACTCTTCTCATTATGTATATAATCTGTCTATGCTAGATTGTGATAGTGTGGGGTAGGTATATATTCTACACATGGTAGGGTAGTGTTGTGGTCAAGTTATCCCTACCTGCACCAACGGTTTGTGATTTAATTGAAGAAATGTGTAAAGCTATGAAGTACTTCACATACCATATTTGATGGGCGGTGCTTTCAGTTTTTTGGTAGAACTTAGTTATGTAGAAATTTAAATGACAATTAGAAACTTATACAGTACCTCAAACCCATAGTGAATTAATGAAATTACTACCACCCCCGCAATGCTCCAAAATGAAGTTGGAGATGTATCCCTTGAGCCCTTGGTAGAGCACCTGATCACCGACACGGCGACAACCACGAACTGATCTCTCCATTTGGGCTTCTCTGCTTTGATCGGACCTGTTGACTGACACCCTAATAATTGCTGGCTCATGAAACAATGTTTTTATTGATGGACCCAGAGGCTTTGTCCAAGGCTCGTCCTATTTTGGCGGGCATTGAGGGGTGTTCTGCATTACTTACCATCAATGGTGGTGTTCAAGCACAATAATAGATAAGAATGGCAAATAAATTAATTATAGTAATGCTCACTTGAATACTAAAAAATTCACTTTATGACTGGCTTCACAAACTAACAGTGCTATATCACATTAGTCCCCTCTAGGTTAGGAACACCTGCATTTTTTAGGCTATTCTTAAGAGCGATATTCTTAGCATTTATTTACACATGATAATCACTTTACATAACAACTGATCCGGTCAGTACATATCAGGCTCAGCGGCATCTGTTGTACTATGTTATTCATAAACCTCTTTTTGTTTTGCAAGGCAAGCCGGTTTTATATAGGGTATGTAACCCTGAGTTTCCAACTCCATTAGGTTTCGAATCCACGACCTCTCTCTAGGTGGAGAGGTACAACCACCGCTGGGCCAAGAGCCCAATGGTATTCATAAACCTCTTTACTTAATATTACGTAATTGATTATTTTTTCATTGAATATTCATGTTGCAAAATTTGAGTTGCCGTGAAAACTTTCTTTCTTTATTCTGTCTTATCTTTTTTTTTTTTTTTTTTTTTTTTTTCAGTTTGTCAGCTCATCACTCAAAGATCCCAGTTTGGAATTTGAGCTATGGCATCCAGTAGTGCTCAAGCGACAAGTGGTTACACAGTTTCCTGCCAAAGGTGAAAAAACACCTACACTAGATGAAGAGGATTTGGTTCCATCAGCTCTTATCAAGTTCAAACCAATAGAGACAGACTTCAGAGTTTTCACCGGATTAACCAATGAACTTCTTCAAATCAGTGAACCACTTACAAATAAAGCAACAGCCTGTCCAGCATAGCTACCCAATTACTATCAGCTGCATTATGTATGTCATGATCGATATGATTCAACTCTGCCTATGAAGGTGTGGCATCACTCTAAACTTGTGCAGGTTATACTTTTTCTCTCTTTTTTGTACTTAATAATAACAGTTCATTTTATAGAAAGTTTATCTGATAGAATTGTTCCAGAAAATAAGATCGAACCTCGATAGTACTTTCTGACCGCATGTTCTGCTTTCTTATTTGTAACTACTGTCATTGCTTTGATTTTATGTATACAAGCAATTTCGAGCTTCTTATTTGCTAGTTTTAAAATGACAAAATTCAGGTATATATGATTACTGTGTAGTTTATTTTGACGCTTTTGGAGTTTAACAGCACCTTAACATCTGTAGGTTGTCTTTTAGCTGTGATGCCAATTTTGATTTTATACGACTCTTCTTCGTATAAATGCTTGAGCTTAACCTTAAATATAAAATCATCTCTAATATCTGCTATTTGAAAGTGTAGTATTTAAAATATGGAATGCAAGTCGAGGTCTGATTGTTAATGAGATGTGCGAAATATTATACCCCATAAAATGGTTGCCAGGTTAACTATATTATATGCAAGTGAAGAAGGCGAGCCAGGAGGTGTAAAATGAATTACAACAAAACCTTTGGCCAAAGTTTATTTATTAACCAGACCAGGAATTCTCTCTGCAAAACATTAACATATGTTTCCCAAAACTCTGTATGTCTCACTCACGCACTAGCTTAATCAAACTTCTAATCAAGATTAACATTTAATTAATTAAGCCAGACCTCATTAAGCAGCAAAGATGGTGAAGTGGCCTCAAAAAGATTGAAATAGTTGGGTAGCGGTAGGCCTAGGAGGACTGCTTTTAGGCTACTTCAATGGTGCCATAGCTTTGTCGAAACCACCCTCTAGCTCTTCTTTTGAGCCCTCAAATGTGTAGAGCATGTGTTCACAAATATAATGATGGTTTGCTGTATTCTCTATATATACAAGTTTTGAACTATTTTTGGGAAACCGATGAGGGTTTTTTGAGTTTCGGTACCATATGGAACATGTATGCTTGAAATTAAAAGAAATATACTCTGTTGTAAAATTTTCTCAACATTATACCTGTAAGATGTTTTGCATGACAAAATAACTGAGAAAAATAAAAACTTCAGAAATGGTTTCTCGGTTTAGGAGTTTGGTAACCATATATAAAGTGCGAAATGTGATTTCTCAAAATTAGCAAGGTAAACAAGTGAGTTACTGTATCCACCCCACCCCACGATTTTTCATTATGAAACGGTTTCGCGAATGTTGAGGGGAATATATATATATATTTTGTCCTACCAAAGACGTCCTTGGTAAATCTCCGTGGAAACCCATCAGTTTTCAGGTAATGTGGTGAAGGTTTGTTATCTCTTTAATGAAAAAGAAGAAAGAAAACGAAATAACCTTTGCTAAAAACTCCATAGGAACCAACGGAGGTTGGTGCAAAGCTTAGGCCAGCATCACAAGAGGTCTTGGGATCGAACCATTAAGGAAGCCTCTGCGGAGTGCAGGCTTTGTAACACAGCGAACCCTTATTTTTTTTTTTAAAAACTCCAAAGGAGACCCTAGAGAAGTATGATACTTTATGAAGTTACTACTCTAAAGAGATATTCATGTGTATAAAGCAAAGCGTGGGGCAAGTCGCACCAACTTGCAAATAAAAGCATACCCCTTATCGAAGGGTCCCTAAGCACGTTATATCCGATAGGGACACATATTGTTTGGCTTTCACGGTTCAGATCATACAATAACAATTGTTGATAAAGAAAGGCAGCGAAATCAATGTTCATGTGTTACGTTTGTGGAATATTTTTACCCAGTGATGATTGTGACCTTTCATCAAGAGATTAAACCGTAGCATTATCTAATATCATAGGTCCCACTCTAAATATCTCTCATCTCCTAGCTAGGTCCCTGTTTTTATAAGGCTCTTTTAAGTAAAATTGGTTTCGCAGTTTTTAGCCAAAACTAGGTACAAAAACCGTTATAACGGTGTTATGTTTTCATTTTCTCAAATTGTGTACTAGTTTCAATTAGAACGGCGTTGTATATAGAAAAGAATACTGACATATTATTATTTATAAATGGAGCGTTACCGTTATAACGATTATTTAAAACCATCCAAATTGAGTGGTTTTGGTTTAGTTGCTGGTTTTGTCAGATCCGACGTTTAGTAATAATTAATCTGAAACATGGATGTACTTCACCGCCAGATTCCTCAATTGAGATGCCGACACGTATAGTCTCAGATACCTTTGGCGATTAATCGTCAATTTAAAATGAACAGGGCGATTCATGTGATGTGACATTGAGTCACGGTTTCCAACTATAAATAGTTGTTTAGGTTGGTTTGCATGTGTTGTACACATGTTAATATAGGTGCACAACATGTGCATGTCTTTTTCTAAGACCAAAAATATCTACATAGCAAACGTGTCAAACTCGCTCCATATTTTAATATTATTAAGAAATGTCAGAGTATTAAGGTAAATATAAATTCCTCTGCTTGTCACATCTCCACAATTTTTATTTTTTTATTTTTTTTTTAAGATTTTTTTCTCAATAAAATATTTATATAACTAAATAAATTATTCCCAATTATATTTTACATTTGTATTCTACATAACTTGAAACAATAAATAAAACCACTTAGTTAGCCTTATTTAATAATAAAATGAGGTTTAGAAATTTTCAATAATAAGGCTAAAACGAGCATTTTACATTCCCATAATCTGCTGCACCTAAAATATGTTAACTACTTTGGAGATTGCCCAACTCAACAGATTTTGTGCTGGCTTGCAAGGATTGAAGTATTAGTTCCATCAATAAGCATATGCCTCATTCTTTCTCTATTTAAGACACGGGACCATGAAGCATCAATCATGAACAAAAGGTTATGTCTTCTTTTGTCGAGATATATAGTCCCACATCATGTACATAGAGCCTTGCACCTCATAATATAACATCCTGGGGCTACTCTTCTCATAGCCAATTGGTTTTAAGATGAACCCTTCAGTTCTAATATGGTCTCAGAGCGGGTCTTTGTTCCACGTGTCAAGCCTTCTCTGAAACACGTGCTACTCCGCCACCCAAAAAGTCCGATCTGGAGACCCTTCAGTTCTATTATATGCTAATATGACTGCAATGGTTCAAGAGGGAATGGGGATTGGGGGTGCTGGGACTATGAGGATAATGAAACATATATTAGCTAAGTAACACTTAAACAACTCACTTTCTTACGCTTGTTTAATAAATCTTATCTTAATAGAGAATGGATGATAATGACCCTATCGACGATCTTAGCATTTATAGTCACTCGATGTATTGGAAATAATTTATATAATATGGAAGATGGATCAGCTATATAATATGGAAGTAATACAAAATTCATATATACAAAATTCATATATATGTAGTCACTCTAATAATTTTAGAACAGTAGGTATCCATTGATCTTTGATGTAGGGGTTGGACTCTTTGCAATATATGTAGCTTCATAAATTATGAATGACATATTTTATTATATTGGTTTATAGGAAACAATTTGACGACGTTTGCTTGAGTTACCAGATGAAGAACGAGAAACTAATATTGAAGCAAATGATAAGATTTTCAAAGATGTGATTGGAGAAGATGAACATGAACGAGCTTTGTGCAAAGGAGTAATTGCCTGTCCCAAAAATGCAAGGTCACAGTCCTCATCATCATCATTTCAAAACTACGAGGATGAGCTTGCCAAGTTACGACGAGAAGCTAACGAGAGAGAAGCTCTACACCAACAAAAAAATTGAGAATGTAAATGCCTTTGTAAATAGTATAATCCAAGTCGAAGTTAAACGATTGATGCAAATTGCAGGTATCTCATTTTCGAATAATAATTAGTATCTCCAAGTCTCAAAGCTGATCACTATTCCAAGGTAACTATGTTTTTCTTTTCTAGATAAGAAATCTTGACCAGAGTTAAATTATGTTTTTGTTGCTGCAATGCTCTCATTAGTGATTTGTTAGTGGGATTTCTAAATTTTTGACCTGATATGTTAGTATTTTAGAGCTAAAATTGGCTTAGCCAACATATGACATTTGTATACCAACATGATATAGTGCCATTTTTTGCTCTCTTACCCGTTGCGCATAGGTCCTATTATTATCTTATAAAATTTTATTTATGATATATCAATCAATGTTGATTAAAATTGTGGATAACATCCTTTTGACAGTTTTTTTTGCTTCGTAGATTGGCAATGATATTCTTTTTGGACAAAATACTAGTTGCAAGAGTCCCTAGTCCTTTCAGGTATGCTTATTCTTGGTGTATACGAATATTTTACATTTCACCATACTACGTGCCGAGTAGCATTTGGTAGTATAGTGTCGCAACTTCTAGATATTTATACTCATGCTATGAAACTATACTTAATTAGGTGTTAATATTTCTAGTTGTTAAGATTTATATATACTACCAAGCCTCGTGGTTGATATGTGATATTCAACTGTCGTGCAATTTGTGTGAATTTCATAATCTTAGGAATTAAGAGCTTGCTGTGCGTATACTGCCCTTAAACGCTCTCAAACCGAAAGCTTACATTATCCACTTGAGTGTTTATAAATTATATATGTTTTATAGTAGGTACAAAATGGAAATGTCCAATTTACAAGGGAAGTGCTACCGAGAATTTGGTAGGATTCAGTTTCATAATGTGTACTTCATGTATTATTATCTTTTGGTCTGTAATTATTTTTGAATGTTGCTGTTGATGTTGTAACAATTTGTTTTTTTGTTTTTTTTGTATTTTTTTGTTTCAGGTAGTTTCCTAACAGCTATAAGAGCGATGTATGCAAGGTTTATTCTACGCGGAGAAAATATTCGTGTTGATAGTTCCATGTTTAATGCGTAAGAGGTGGGATCATTAATTTGAATGCTCAAGTTATATTTAGTGATTGAACAATAATTTTTAATGTTATACGTGGACTAAAACCTTATTTATTTAGTTGGAATTGGTGTTTGTGGAAACTTGTAAGTAAATCGTTCTCTCTTTTAACTTAACTTGTAGTTGATGAAAGATTTGTATTGTCTATCAGGGGTGTAATTCAAGTTGTAAAAATGTTATATTTAGAATTATCTTCTTTAGGGACGATTTATTATGTCTCCATTAACATTACCGTAAGCGAGTAAATTTTGGCGCTATACTTTTAGAAAAACAAATTTGTCTCCAATGTTATGTATTAGAGATGGAATAACCAGTCTCTATTAATATTGGCGCTGGTGGAAATATTTGGCGCCATACTTTTAGAGATAAACAAATCCATCTCAAATGTTGTGTATTAGAGACAAAATAATCCGCCCCCAATAATATTGGCATTGGCGGAAAATTTGGCGCCATACTTTTATAAACAAACAAATTCGTCTCAAATATTATGTATTAGGGATGGTTGTACTCTATCCCCAAAGGAAAAACAAAGAGCTTTAGAGACAATTTTTTGTCGTCTCTAAAGCCGTCCTTAATAGTATTAAAATTGGATGTGTCCCCCACTAATGTATTTGGGATGCCACCCTAAAAGAACAACACTTTGTCATCCCTAAATACGTCCCTAATAGCTGTAGGGATGGAATAATAGCTTTTTGGGACACTTTTTAGCTATCCCTAAATGTGGTTTTCTTGTAGTATAAAACCAGATGGATGGGAATTGTTAAATACTTTATCATTTCTGTCTTGCCAAACACCCGCACTTATTGCAAAGAAAAGTAACAAAGAATAAAGTATATCTTCTTTAAAATTAGAGTTCCCATTCAGTAGCTCAAGGATATTAAAACTAAGAGTTGAGGTAAACAAACTAAATAAAGATTAAGTTGGCAGCTCAATATCACATTGAAATAATGCATTTGTATCAGTCTTTCCAGTTTGATGACAAATAAGGCAAATGTCGTTTGACACCATATAATTCTTAAAAAGTCTTACTTTGATAGGGAATATGTACTTAAGAACTTTCTACACAAATAATTGGATCCTGTAGGGAAGTTTGAGTTTCAAATGAGTTTGCTTTACTTTGCTGTTGTAGAGGACCTTGAATATTTTTTTGCTGCCTTTGTGCAGTTTAATGGAAGTCTTGATTAAGTGTTTTATATGCTGATTTAACAGAGAACTTTCTATTAGAGCATCTGCAACAACTAGGTGAAGAATGATGTGGCAAGGTGGATTGGCAGATGTAGCCACCCCAAACCCACCTTGAGGGTGGTAAGACCACCCTATGGGTAAATTTTTGGTAGACTGATGCCCCACACTTCAGAACTGCGCGTACATTGTACTCTCATGATGGAGACACGTAGACGATTGTGGTTCAAAGATGGCTAACGGCTAGTTCATGCCGTGCAGTTCTG
Source organism: Kingdonia uniflora (assembly GCA_014058105.1). Taxonomy (NCBI): domain Eukaryota; kingdom Viridiplantae; phylum Streptophyta; class Magnoliopsida; order Ranunculales; family Circaeasteraceae; genus Kingdonia; species Kingdonia uniflora. The sequence continues at coordinate 6,848,580 of JACGCM010001726.1, forward strand.
AACCAGAACTGCGCAGTTAGAGCCTGTATAAAAATTTTATCCTTCCCCTCTCCATACTTGGGATTTTTTGGTGATCAGAAGGCCTATAGTTTTGGACATACTTGTTCAACATGAAACTCAACGACTATATTTTTGGGCAAACTTGTATGGCAAGCATCTCAACGGCTAGTTCCTTGGCCAAACTTGTTTGACAAGAAGCTCAGCGACTATATTTTTAGGCAAACTTGTTTGGCAAGCAGCTGAACGGTTAGTTCCTTGGCTAAACTTTTTTGACAAGAAACTTAACAACTAGTTTTTTTACCAAACTTGTTTGACAAGAAGCTCAACGGCTAATTTTTTCATCTATAAAAACCATTCATCTTGTACACTTTATTCTCTTACTCTTATACACTCAACTCTATTCTCTTAATCTTCTAAACTCTACTTTATTATCTTGTTATCAATTTTGTCCAATCATGTGTGACCCACCACTCTCGTCTTTGTCATCACCGTCTTCATCATCATCCAGAAGCGAAGAGCTCTTCCGACGTCAAATTATGATAATACATGAGTATAACAAGGTTCTCATGAAGATGAGAGAAGTGAAAGAAAAAAAACAAGATGCAACATCATTACGGAGGCGGGGGTGGGGGTAGTAAAATGGGAAGGATTGACAAACAGAAAGGTCGTGATCATAAATTGGGTGAGTTTAGCCTTAATTGGGATCATTTTGGTGCCAACCCAGTCTTCAAAGGTATCTTATTTTATCGCCGATTCCGTATGAGCGAAGGTGTATATCAACGTATTCATGATCAAGTTATTTCTGCAAACCCCTATTTTATTCAAAGAGAAAATGCTGCTAAGATGATGGGCTTATTGTCATACCAAAAGATAACGTATGCACTTCACATATTATGTTACGGTACGAGTATAGACGCCCAAAATGAATACGTTCAGATTGGGGAGTCTACGAGTTATTTGAGTTTGAATTTTTTTTGTGAAATAATTATAATACTATTCAAAGCTCAATACCTTAGATCTCCCGATGAAAACTATATATTACACTTGTTAGAAGTGAATGGATCGCAAGGTTTCCCGGGGATGTTAGGTAGTTTAGATTGTATATATTGAAAATAGAAGAATTGTCCTACCGAGTGGGCAGGATAATATACCATGTATTAGAAAATACCGATGGTGATTTTTGAAGCGGTTGCATCGCAAGATCTTTGGATATGTCATGCATTCTTTGGGGTACCCGATACTAACAACGACGTGAACATCTTGCATCAAGGGTAGCCTTTTAACAACTTATCTAATGGAGTTGCGCCGCTATGCAATTACAATATTGGCACGATCCTGTACACTATGGGGTATTATTTAGCGGATGGAGTCTATCCAAAATGGCAAACCATTATTCAAACCATAAAAAATCCGTCCAACAATGCCGAAAGATATTTTGCAAAGATGCAAGAAACATGTCGGAAAGACGTAGAACGTGCTTTTGGGGTATTACAAGCTAGGTTCGAAATATTGGCGCACGGTACACGATTTTGGAAGCCTAGTGATATAGCAAATGTTATCTACGCTTGTATAATCATGCACAACATGATCATCAAAGATAAACATCATACTTACATCCGGCAAGTGTATATTAACCCCGAGTTTAAAAAAGCCGTGGATACTTGGAAGGAGATGTTAAATCCAATATACGCAATCAACACTATGACACAGTACATCGAGAAGATTCATAAAATTAGAAATGAAGGTTCTCATTTCCAATTACTAAATGAACTTGTCGCGCATTTGTGGAATAAAAAAGGGGCAGAGTAATGTATTTTATTTCAAAGTTTGTAGTTTTATGTTGATGTTGTAATGTATTTTCTCTACTTGATTGAAGTATGTTTTGTGGAATACTTACGATTGATAATAATTTTATTCAAATAATAAAATGACATAGAACTTAAGAACTACTATTAACGCTAATGATTACATCAATCTTCATTACTAAAAACGTCGTCATCACTTGGACACTGCTCCTTCAACTTCTTCGAATAAAGTTTAATTTGCTTCTTCATCCAATGCCTTTGTGCTGGTAGCAGGTTAGCTGTGTCTGCTGTCATCACCTTAACCAAATGTACATCTTCGATGACTTTTTTTCTAGTTATTTCCGCTTCAAGCCTCCATTGAATCTCTGCCTCTCTAGCTAACTTTTGTTCCTCTCGTGCTCTAGCTCTAGCTTCCTTTTCCTCTTTCTTCTGCTTGTCTCTCGTATTTCATACCGCCATTATGTTTGTCGTCATCTCAAACATCTTCTACCAAAAACATACACTTGACTTTACCGCTTCTTTTACCTTGTATTTTTTGCTGTCCGATCGTACTTCCTCACAAGCATATAGTGGTGCATCCATGTCGGTAGAATCATTCAGAATTATGACATTTAGAGTGCCGGAAGTAGGTGTAGAGGGATAAGTGCCGGAAATACCTGGGCTATCATTAAAATTTAACTTCCTAGCGATATTGCGGCCGGGTTGCCCGATGAGATTAATTTGTGACCATTTTGAGCAATACTTCAAAACTTTGTAAGCCTCCCCAAATGTAAATGTTTTTTTTTTTGTATTTTTATATTTTTCGAATGTCTTGTATGCCATACGTTCCTAGAAATCAAGTTTCAAAATCTAATGAGTACGATTTACCTAACAAAATTAATGAAATGAGAAAAAAATAATTACGAAGTCGTCAGTTTTAATGCCAGTAAAATGTTAGCTTTCGAGGTCTTGAATGATGCCTCTAAAAATTAAAGAATCCTTATTGAGCCGCCCCTTATATGCACAATTGACATCGTTGTATGATCGCCACATTGATTTGCCATTATAGAATGAGTTGAATTGGTCATGTACCTTGAACCAAAATATAGCAGGTTTTTAGTCGTTCGTGATAGCGAGGTTTTGAGACACTTGGCACCAAGCGCATGCGAGATTCACGAAGTCACTAGACGACCAATTTTTAGAGTTCTTATATCTTTTCTTGTCGTCATCAACTTCATCCTCAACCTCAACTACATCCTTGACTATAATAGGTGTCGGTACAATATTTCTTTTAGGCTTCACCTTTCTGCGCGTATTACTTCTCGTGAGAATCGGATTGAGAACCAGAAAGATGACTGAAGATATAACCGATGATAAATTGAGGCTTAAATAATTTAAACCCCATGTACCTCTTATCAGTGTGGTACTTGAACTTCTACCGGCGTGAGATAAAAAATATGGATTCTCCGGTTTAGAGTACGAGCCCGTATGAGGATCAAATTGAGGGTAATATAATTGGTTTTCGTAATGAGGGTAATATCCTTGGGTTTGAGATTGAAATTGATTGTTGTGTGGCAGGAATAGTTGTCGAACATGGTAATCACGATATTGGGAAGGGTTAGGCATTTGCGACGAATCATATGCGCTGAATTGCATTAGAAATACGTTCCCATGTTGGTTCATATTGGGGGATTGAGAGTGGTTTTGAGAACTAGATTGGAAGCTTGAGGATGACATAGTTGTTTTGCTTGTAAGCTAAGGAGGGAGGAGAGTGTAAAAGATTAATAGCATAGAGTGTAGAAGATGAATGGCCTTTATAAATAAAAAAAACTAGCCGTTAAGCTACTTGGTAAACAAGTTTCCACATGAATATAGCCGTTGAGCTACTTGTTCAACAAGTTTACCCCAACAAAATATTACGTTGTTGATCACCAAATAAGCCAAGTATAGAAAGAATGTCATAAAACAACTAAGTATCGCAACAGTGGTCATAAAAAAACACAGTATGGTTGAGGAAATGCTATTACAAAAGTTCATAAAAAAACTAAGTATGGAGAAGGGAAGCAAATACATTTCATACTTGGTGTTTTCAAGTGTTTAAAGAAATTCCCCGTATAGAGAAGCTCATAAAAAAACTAATGGAACTAATTTTTTTAATAGAGGGAAGGTGTTTGAGGAAATACCTAAATGAAAGAGGAGAAAAAAAACTAAGTGTGAACCAATGCACACATAATAGAGGGCAAGGGAAGGTGCTTAAGGAAATGCTTCAAATAAACTTACTAAAAAAAACTAAGTATGGAGAGGGAGGTATTTTCTTCACAAAGTTACAGGCTCTTACCGCCCAGTTGAGAATTGCGTAGCAACCTTGGGAGACACGTAGCTTAATCTGGTCTCTCTGTTTGCCATGCAGTTCTGCAGAGAGACGAGATTAAGCCACGTTCCTCCCAAGGTTGCCACGCAGTTCTGAACTTCGCGGCAAGAGCCTGCAACTTTGTGTATTGCTTCCCTTATCCATACTTAGTTTTTTTTTATGATTTTTCTTTAAGGTATTTCCTTAAATACCTGATGTGTTGGGGGTGAACGAGCAGAATACATCACCCTCACGCAATTTGGTTTTATCCATTATCCTCATGACATACAAATAATCTACCAATAAACTAGAAACAAAATTAACATGCACATAAAACACAATATTTACCGGAGGTTCACCATAAGGATACTCCCCCCACCAAGCTAGAAATCTAATATGTATCCAAGTTCAATTATAAGCCCTCAAGGGATTCCAGCAAACATGGAAATCCCTAATCTCGTAATAATCCTCACATAGATTTATAAGAGATAAAAGAAACATAAGAGATCCATCAAGAATATCAAAGATTACCTCAACAAAGGCCATGTTGCATACCTTCTTCTTGAAGCCCTTCAATCTTCTCTCGTCCTTAATTTCTCCACTTAGCAACCAAGAGGTAGTTTCCCTCTCACCATCAAATCCTAAGAGAACAACACCCTCCACCTTCTTCCTTATAAATACCAACTCTTTACAAATTCTACCACAGAGGCTATATCTCTTTTAAATCTTAAGTTTCTCACACAGAGGCTTTTAACTCATACACTGTGTTAGGAGGCTTTGAACCCATACTCTATATTTATAGACTCTCTATTAGGTCATCTCTGAAATATGCATTATGAGGTAAACCATATTAAGTCCATTTCAAAATAAACTTAAAAATAAACAAACATAGCCTTTTTTGTTCGAACGACCTCATGACTCGTTCGAACGACTTCAACGGAAACTCTGCCGTTCGAACGATTTCCCCACTCGTTTGAATGAGTTTCCCAGTTTTGAGCGCCGCAGGAGGTACTCTTGAATGTAAGATGCTAAATATAAGCCTGAGTGTGCTTAATTGATATCTATCTCTATGGCCTAGAACATTTTTTTTCTGTGACCCGAATAATTTCCTGCGATCGGCGTAGCTATTCCTCTAATTCCATTGTGGGTTAAAAGTTTTACCTCGAATCATTATATGCTGCATACCGCATTCCTTAGTTTTGATACCACAAATCATCCACACTATACCTAGATAGATACAGATGTGGTACCTGGAGGGCCAGGATCGGTAGCCGTCTATGTTCTACACTGCTTCATACTATTTCCATGAACCATCCCATATTCTCCACTTCCTCGCCGTATACCGCAATACCATAGTTTTGCACCTGAGAAGTGTGGCTAAACTCGAAGTAGGTGGCAGATATACATCGGGCCTCACTAGATCATGCCCGACCATCCATATATTTCTGGCCCTCTTCATTATACTACAACCGATCTTGGGATTTGGATGAGCCAAATGCGAATATGTCATGTAATCCACATCAGCAAATATATAATTGCGTCTATTAAAGAAATCTAGCTCTTTCAGTCCCTGATAAAACTCTCAATCGTACCGCAGAAATTCCATAATCTCTTGTGAGGGGTCATAGGCAACACTATCATGCCCGGTGTTCTGACTCATACACCGGTCTCCTTAATACCAAAGTGTACTGTTCTCGTATGGGACTAAAACTAATGAAACCCTTTTTTCACTAAGCTCTTTGGCAACTCTTACCTCTGGACGGATTGTTTGTCTAGACCTCGCCTATGGTTGCCAATCAATGTTAGTTTTGTCCTTCCATTCTATCATTTCTTTGATCACAACAAAAGAATGATGGATTTCAGACCCTGAACTAGTCCTTTCATCTCTCCATACACCCATACGAGTATATACATGGTTAAAGTTAGAAATCTTCACCAGATACATTCTAACACGATAGTACTTAAAGAACCAGAACTCCAACATAGTATAGAAGCCTATAAATGATCTCTTCCCCTTCCTATTCTTTAGAACTGAGACTTCATCTAGTCCTCGATACAAAGCTGCCATAATCGGAGTACCCCAGTTGAACCTCGACGCACCTAAAATATGGTGGTCTGTAAAAGCTACAAGATAACCAACCGGTAGAGATGTACTAGTATTTGAGAAGAAGATATTACCCATCATATATGCAATAAAAGCCCTCGCATACACGATATCCATGTCTTGGTTGTAATTGTTTGTTTCTAGATTCAAAGCCTCTTTCTAAGTTTTTAAATACCCTAGAGTGATATTACCGTACCTGATGTCATTGGCTGCAATTCTAGGGAACATCGTATGTGTTTCTCTGAACATTGAGTACTTATCGTCGTACGGGAGTTTAAGACCTACCCCAAAACACAAGCCCGTTAGCATGATAAAGTCTAACGACATATCGCCAAGTTCCCCGCAAGGGAAGTAAAATGTATGGGTGGAAGACCACCATCGTTCTACGAGAACATGAATTAAGCGGTTATCCGAGTTTCTTGCCTTAATCGACAAAAACTTTTTGAAACCCATATTGTCGACTAACCTCTTCAACGTGGGATATCTGGTAATCTATTGGTACCACTTCAATACCTTATCCACTGATCCCCTACATTATATTTCATCTCAGTTCTGCAAAAACAATACATTAACATATTGAATTTTCATTTGGGCATTTTGTTGAACATATGACAAACAAAGTTAATAACACATAAATTTTATACAAAAAGATTACCGACAATTCCTCTGATCTAATGGAAATATGAACCCAATTGTCCAAGAGAATATCCACTCAGTGCAAATCCTCGAGGATTGGGGCAGAATCATTTTCCGTGAGGTGTAACGGTCATATATTCGTGACCAATTCTTTCCTCCTTTATTTAACTTTGGAGCTTGGCCTACGTCTTGTTTTAGGAATAACATGATTGGGCTCTCCCGACATTGTTAATCTTTGGATAATGGCCTTGAATTACTGGGTAAAGGTGGGGGTTGGGAAACTTGAGAAATAAATTAGGTTTGAGAAACTTGAAGTTACAATAGTTAGTAACTATGAAATGAGAAAGGATTATGGCAATTCGAAGGCATTTCATGCAGGCTCTTGCCGCACAGTTCTGAACTGTACGACATTGAATAAATAAAAAAATTACGTGGAAAACTCTGATTGGTTCTCCCTCCCTGTAGTTTTGAACTAAGCGTTTGGATTAAATGTCTAGGAAATTGAGACGTGGCTTAATCTGGGACGTAGGCTTTATTCCCCGCAGTTCAGAACTGCGGTGGCTAATATTCACCTTAATTTTTTGGCTAACTGCTGTAGGGTGGATTGAATCTACCTAGCCTTTGAGTTAATTTACCCACCCTACTACTGTGGATACTCTTAGGTTATGGTATCCATTTAGCATAATCACTATGAGCTTGTGGGGCTAAAGTGATTGACAGTATATGTGTTGTTTTTCTGTTGAGAATAAGAGATGTATTCAAAGTTCTAGTAATCATTCTTGATGAGATCTACCACCCATTATACTAGTTATTGAGCAAAATAAAAATTGATAGGCTTAAAATTAGGTAATGAAAGAACCTAGATGCCTTTCTAAATATGGATATTCTTTTCATCTTCACTGTCATCCCAATGTATGGTTTGATACTATTTCTTGTAGTAATGATATCATACAAATATCTAGAATTTTTAGATCTCATAGTATGTAGAAAATGAGTATTAGGGAAACATTTTGCTTGAATTTTTGTGTGATGAAAGCCTCATGTTTAGTGATGAACTTATTTCCCCAATATTGTAATGTTTTGCACATAAGAATGTCTGCATATGTCTGGATTATTGATGGTAATTCAATTGTAGTTTGAAATCTATATATATGTCTTGAGTATTGTGTGAGTCAGTAGTTCTATTGTCGTTGGGAATTTAAGTAACTTCTAGTTTCTTTGTTGACACAATGGGTTTCTTGGCTCGACAATATATGTGAATTAGTTGAATTATATCGATGGGAATTTATTGGTTATTATACCTGCATATTTCTTATGATTGCCGTATGCTGTCTAGATATTATGATAGGCAATTGCGCAACTTGGATGTATTTAGTTCTATTCTTCATTTGTACACGTAGAAATAAATTAAAAAATGTTTGGACCAATGTTTAACTCAGTGTGAGAGGGAGAGAAAAGGGGAAAAGAGAGGAATGGGAGAGTTTATTTGAATAATAGGATTATGACCAAATGGTCCCTTTATTACATATATATACCACCTATGTAAGGGTGCCTCTCTCAATGACCATAACTAACCTAACCAACCCCTATTGGGCTTTCATATGCGGGATTCCAAACCCTATAACTTGGGCTTGTCCCCTTGTTATCATACTCCCCCTTTTGGGTGTTCGCATATCCTTGAAGTAGCTTGCTCTATTCAAAGCCTAACAGGAAATATAAAGGGGAAAACCTTGGATAGGAAAGTATGCAACCATTTTTTCAAGATAGCAGGAGCTTAGTGTTGCCTCGTTAAAAAAACCCTCTAGTAGGCCAAAAACCACTATGAAGGGTAAAAGGGTACAACGTGCTTTAGGCTTCGAGTACTATGGGGAATATCCCCCTGATGGAGAATCTCCCCTTAACACTTGCAGTCTGCTAAGTCTTCTTATCTCAATGTCGTTGATCATCTTTTCTAAAATGTACTATTGCTAATGCCTTGGTGAATAGTTTGGCTAGATTTTCCATCGAGTGAAGTTGCTGAATGTCAACTACTTCAGTCTCTTAAAGTTCATGTATATGGAAAACTTCGGCGATATGTGCTTCATGAGACATTCTTTGATAAATTTACCTCTGAGTTGCTAGATGCAGGTATAGTTATCTTCAAAGATTATTGTAGGTAAGCTTCCTATTGACTTTAGTCCACAACACGTGTTGACGTGGTTAATAAATGCTCTGAGCTAGAAAATTTATCTTCCAGCTTCGTGTAATGCCGCTAAGATCTTGGAATGATTAGATGATTCTACCACCATCGTTTGCTTCACTGATTTCCACGATATCCTCACACCATTTGTCATGAATGCATTTATCATTTATGATTTCACTTTGTGAAGGTCTGAGAGTTAGCCAATATCTGCGTACCCGATCAACTTGGTGCTTGCCTTTTTTGAGTAAAAGAGTCCTAAGTCGATTATTACTTGTAGGTAACAAAATAGATGCTTTATATCGTTCCAATGCCTTTGTGTAAGAGCAGAACTATTCCACTCTAATAGATTTACTGCAAAGGAAATGTCTAGCTTTGTACACCCAGCTAGGTATAGTAAAGCTCCTATGGCTCTTAGGTAAGTGATTTCGGGTCCCAAGAGTTCTTCACTCTTATTTAGAGGACAAAATGGGTCAGATTTGATGTCCAGAGAACTCGAAATCATTGGTGTTGGTAGTGGATGGCATTCATCCATATGGAATTGCTATAAAAGTTTCTTAGTATACGTTGCTTGATGAATTAACATGTAGTTAGGTAGCTACTCTTTCTGTATTCCTAAATAGAACTTGGCTTTACCTAGATCTATTATCTCGATGAGAGTCAGGTTGTCTACATATACTGTGATATAGAAAATCCTATGTTTGTCTTTTTGATAAAAACACATGGGGATATCAAATCATTGGTAAATCCACGATTTTGCAAATGCTTAGTTAACCAATTATGCTACATTAGTCTAGATTGCTTGAGTCCATATAATGATTTATGAACTGCCAGTGCATACTTATTCTTGTTTCCTAGTTTGATATTCTTTGGTAAAGGATATCTCTTGGGAATTTTCATGTATATACATGCATTCAGCTTGCCATACAGGTATGTTGTAACCACATCCATTAGACGCGTATCTAGTCCTTCTATGACTGAAAATTGAGTAAGTAATGGAACGTGATCCATTCATCACGAGGCTATTGGTTTTCTCTTAATCGATTCCTGTTATTTGGGAAAATCCTTGTGCAACTAAATGAGCTTTATACCTCAGCATATCCCCGAATTTATTACCTTTTCATATGAATACCCATTTATATCCTACTGGCTTTGTAGAATTATCCAACTGGACTATTTGACCAAATACCCCTCACTTTGTAAGAGCGTCCAACTCTACTTTGATCGCTAATTTCCAAGATGACCAATCTCGTCGTTGCTGACATTCAGTAATAGTTTTTGGATCAAGATCCTTGTTTAAAATGGAGAGAGTAACTATGTATGCTAATTTGTTATCAACAACTAATTTTGTTCGATCAAGTTGTTATCCTTTTGGCGAGACATAAAATGTAGAAACCTGATTTAGGTTATCTACTTGCAAATTTGCCTCGATTCAGACTAATTCTTTATGTGTTTTATCGGCAAGTACAACTGATTTAGTTGCTACAGGTGCCTCGATATTTATTATTGGTATTCTGCGTTATCTCTTAATGCTAACTACACAAGTACTCTATGGTTTTAATCTTTCTGTGACTTTGACAACACCATCAGCCTATGATCCTCTGGCACGTTTTGGTAAACATCCAGTAGATGCCTTCTATCACTTCTTTGGTATAGGCACTGCTTGATCAGTGTTCACCTGGGCTTTCCTAGGTCTACCATGTCTACGTTTAACCTTTGATTCATTCGCTGGAGTGGGTGTAGATACCGCTACTGGTATCTCAACACACGTTAGTGCATTTCTAGTAGGTACGTGAGATTTTGCTACTTTGGATGCATCATTGAACGCATCGGGTAGTTCAAGTACTATCCTGTATAAATGTAGTAGCTTAAAAGCCTTTTTGTCACTGGAGTTTAATGGATCTAGATGATAGATTTGTGGTATATTCTATAAGATTTCAACGTCTGGAACATCGCGCTGTACTTTCCTTAGAGATAGGAAAATTGTTTCATCAAAGTGACAATCTACAAAATGTGTAGTAAACATATCGCCCGTAGTAGGTTCCAAAAATTGAATGATTGATGGTGAATCATAACCTACGTACATTCCAAGGTGTCGTTAGGGCCCCATTTTTGTTCTTTACGGTGGTATAATAGGAACATGTACTGCACATCAAAATATGCGTAAATGGGAGACATTGGGTTCATGCCTAGTCACCAGTTATATTGGTAAATATTGATCATAAGTAGTTGGTCTTAATCCAATGAGGTTTGCTACATGCAAGATTGGATGACCCCAAGTAGAGACCGAAAGTTGAGTTTTCATCAACAAATATCTTGGGATCATCTAAAATCGCTTGATTAATAACTATGCTAAACCATTCTGCATATGTACATGGAGAACTGAATGTTCAAGGTTTATTCCCATTGACATACAATACTGACTAAATGTCCGAGAAGTAAATTCTCTTGTGCCATATAATCTTATAGATTTAATAGGGAAAGGTGGAAAGTGGGCTCGTATGCGTATTAGTTGTGCTAGTAATCTTTCAAATGCATTATTTCTGGATGACAATAAGCATACATGTGATTATCGACATGATACATCAATCAAAGCCATAAAGTAATGGAATGGTTCACTTGCTGGGTGGATTATTTTTCAGATATTACCCTGTATTCGTTGAAGGGAAGTTGGTGATTTTACTCCTACTTTGGTTATTGAAGGTCTTATTACAAATTTTCCTTATGAACACGAAATGTATGACTTTTCTTTTAATAAGTCAATTTTACAAACTTTGAGTGGGTGCCCAACTGAGTTATTAACAATTGTTGATCCAGGGCAATCATGCCAGGTACGATATATATTCTCGTTACTAATATGGAAGTTAGTAATTGCATGAGATTCATGGATAGACTAGGCAGTCTTTGACCATCCCTAATAGAAGTGATGTGAATAAATTTTGTTCTTCTGACTCGTGAGTTTCTATATGATATCCATTATGCCTGATATTTTTTGAAACAGAGTAAGTTTCGCAAAGACTTACTAGACTATAAGGCTTTTTCAATATTTAATATCGTACTTCTAGGGAGCATGATGCAAGCATCCCCTAAGCCCTTTATCAAACTAGTTGTACCAACGATAATGTCTATATTACATCCTTCTAAGGTCAAGCTTGTAAAATATTATTTCTTTTGGAATATTGATGGATAGTACCACTGTCTACAAGACATGGTTCCTAGAGTTGTTAATGGTAGCATGAAAAACATGTAGATCCTCTTTAATGCTCTACTATAAATGATTTCTATTTTGACTAATAACCAGAATTTCTTAGGTATTTTTGTTAAACAGAAGATATATATTAATATACTCTGAAATAGATAGCAGTAATTGGATAAAGTATATTATATTCACAGTAATATGGTTGTACATGCACTAGTATTCATTATCTTATAATGCAACTACTAAACGGAAATACTAATACAATATTCTAAAATAGCATCACGTACGTGTAGACGGTCCAGGCATGTCATAATCTTCGAAGAAGTTAGGAACCTCCATTGAATTTTCTTTGTCATCCACATATGCTATATGTGCTTCAGGACATTCATTCTTGGAGGGTTGGTAATGTTCCACTGCTGCCTTGGAAGATTGGCAGTCGCATGCCCAGTGACCAACACGTCCACACGTGTTGCACATGACACCATTCTTTTTTGTAGTGCTTTCATTTATGGATAGTTGGGCAAGGTTTTCCTATATCACCTTTTCCATTCTTTCCTTGGTGTCCCTTGACCACTTGTTCCATTATTTCCCTCTACGAGGCTATCTCTTAGAAAGATTTTCCTTTCCTGGTTTAAAACCAATCATATTTGTTCCTGGCAGTGGTATACTCCTAGTAGGGCCCTTTCATGATTCTATAGAAGAAAATCATTGATCTACTTAGCAATGAGTAGGACAGTGATGAGGTTAGCATAACGCTCATATTGTTGTGCTTGATACTGCTGCTGTAGTAGAACATGGAAGGCATTAAAGGTGGTGATGCTCTTTTCAATCATGTCATTGTCAGTAACTATTTCACCACATATTTTCAAGATGGTTGTGATCCTATGGACTTCAAAGTTATAGGCTGAAATTGACTTGAAGTCCTGGATCGCAGGTTAAGCCATTAAAATTTAGTCGTGGGTAACAGAATGAACTTTTGAGTATCGAACAAATTCTTCGTAGCATTCCAGAGATCATATGGATTATTAAGTTAATCATATTCAGCCTTAAGACCATCACAAATGTGATGTTGAAGGAAAATCATGGCTTTGGCCTTAATTTATGCTTGTCGAGATTCTTCATAGCTAACATTTTCATTGGTTGTAATGATCCCATCCTAGGTGGCACCCTCAGGAAGAGGTGCCACAAGTTTGGGTTTCTTTATGGCTGACTGTATGGAGTCAACGGTGAGATGCATCTTGGCATCGAGAACCCATGTGAGATAGTTGTCCCCAGACAGGCTTAGTGGGCTAAACTTCACATTCGATATACGAGGCATCTATTGGTGCATAATGAACTTATTTTAGTATTATGTGAAATAATATACTAGATTTGACTAAATTTTGATCACCATACAATATTTGTATCTAGTTCTCCTATGCTTTGATAACATTTTTGTCCTGAGTTGAACAATTTTTAGTTTTCTGGTATAAGTTATGTCTAATATTGATATAGCCTAACTAAGGTTATATCTTAAATATTGGGTCAATGATACATAACATGCTCTTATAGTATATATTGAATACTATATAATAAAACATTTAATAACACATTTAAATTTAGAAAATAAATAAGCTAATTTTGAACATATGCATAAAATAACTATCATTAATTTTTTGAAAATAAGGGTTAACCTTTATGATATAGTATAAGATTTTACAATTTTCCTATGATTTTTTATTGTACGTCATTTTCTGTAAATTTTCTTTGGTTTTTCGCTAAAAATAATTGTATGTGGATCGGTAGTGGGCCTAAGGGCACGTTCCTGATTCACTTGAACCAGTCTGGGTTGGTTTAAGTCGAAGTCAAAGTCTGTCTTTGAGGTAGGTTGACCACAATTAACTTTTATATTATTTTTGATTGTGCTAAAAATAAATGATCGTTGGTCATTTAATTGAATATACACAACATTTAATTGATGTACATATGCCTAAGGCATGGTACATGTAGCCACACATATGTGCATTTCATTGTACATCGGCACCATACCCCCGCATGGGTACATACACACATCTAGCCTCATGCTGATATCATGGGCACATGTGCCCTTTGTTATGTCATTGTCATGCCACATTGAATAAAAAGAAAAAAGAAATTCAAAGTCAAACTTTTGATGCCACGTCGAAAAAAAGGGGTTTTTTTTTATAAAAAAATTATGTTAAAAAAACAATTTTATTTTTATAAAATAGCACGTCAGACATGTATTGGCCTAATTTTTTTGCTTGTTTGTTTAGAAAATGTGTGGCAGTTATGGGGTGTGATCCCATATGGTGCGAAGTTCTGGATCAGACCCCTTTCATCTTCTTCAAGAACAATTTGTACCAAACTGTGAAACTCATATCGGCTCACTTCGAATCTCACGATGGTTCACAACGAGACGATGCCATAGGCTTTGGGGTTTCGTAGTGGGGCCGATGTGGTGGTTTTCAGTGATGTGAAGTCCAGTCGGGGTCAACTTTGAGATGGTGGGGACGACAACACCAACATCGTTGATGTTACTCGTCGATGGGGTATCCAATGTTGTCTCCGAATCTGAGTTGGGGTATCACTCTAAGCCGGTGGTTTTGGAGGTTCGATACCCCTAAAAATCGGTTGCCAGAGTCAGGTTTCGATGCCCATGACTCCGATGTCATTTTCATCGGCGATGACCCACCAATTCCGTTAGTTTCAGATTGCAGTATATAAAAAAAATTATTAATAAAAAACATAGGGACCACAAATTTTGGGGGAATATTTCCAAATTGGGTAGAAAATCAAATTGTAGGGACCACTGTACATTGGATTTGTAAAAATCTTTATAAAAATCAAAATGGTAGTATTTTTGTTGACTTACAGTGATGATTGGGATGGAATATTTCTAGAGTATTTTTTTTTCAATTTACACCCTCCAAATGATCAATCATCTCCTAGTGTCTTCCTCGGTGCAAATCCAAGTACCGATAAATTATTTGGACCAATGTTTAACTTAGTGGGAGAGGGAAAGAAACTGAGATAAGAGAGGAACGGAAAAGTTTATTAAAATAATAGGATTATGACCAAATGGTCCGTTTATTACATATATATACCCCCCTGTAGGGGTGCCTCTCTCAACTACTTAACTAACCTAACCAACCCCTATTTGGCTTTCATATGCGGGTTTCCAAGCCCCATAACTTGGGCTTGGACCCGGGTTATAACAAAAAAGATAAATTTTATAATTTAAACGAGTAAGTTTAAGTTTTCTTTTACTTTTATACATCGAATACTTAAAAAAATCTAGTGATATACAATTCCTCTGTGTGAGAATAATTGATATGCATTCAATCTTCGGGCAATAAACATCCGTAGCCAATAGGTTTTGTGTAAGGTACATTCCTCATGCATCTCTATACTAAACTCCCATCTTAACGATAATACAACATTTTAAAAAAACATAATCAACCATGTCCGAGACAAAAATCTTATATTACCATGATTTATGATAATGATAGTTGGCTATGGTATACGTAAATAGACTCATATTAACATGGGTTCACTTATAGTACCATTAACAACGCAATCGTAGAAAGTATTTTCACAATCAGAAGATATTTTTCATTTTGAAATGTTTTTTTTTTCATGGGCAATTACCTATTTAAATACTTAAAGATGTAAACTTTCCAAAATCGGACCCAGGGAACAATAAATTTCAAAATTAATATTGGCAAGATGAAAAATCTAATTTTACCCCTACTGAAGTTTATATATTACAGCAGTTAACCAACTATTTTTTGCAGGTACGTGGCCTCCCAAGTACGAATGTCTCTTTCGAAATAATACAACATGATAAATCTCATTTAAAACGACACGTGTACAAATGTAATTCGTCAATGTACACGTGTCATTATCATTTTAAGACGTGTCACTCCTTTAAACAAATTTTCCATATGTAAGCCCAAAGTCTGTCACTATTAGGGTATTATTTATCATTTGTTGGAGTGGCATGGTTATGGTATCACATGTGCGATTTACATGGGGGGATAGTTTTTGGAGCTAAAAAGGACTTAAGTTGCAATTTTTTCTAATCACATGGTTGATTGTAACCGTCCTAGGTAACAACTATTTTTTTCCGCAATCGCCGATTTGGTAGGGTTTTTTTTCTCTCTTGTGTGCGTGATTTCAGTCTGGTTGTACTTTGGGGAAATCGTGTTGTTACCTCATTATTGCCTACCAAGTATTTGATGAAAGTATGATTTTTTTTCTTTCTTTTCCTTTTTAGTCACTTGATTTGCAATGATAAAGTCTAATAAATAAGTGTATGAACAATCTGAAGAAGTGTATGAACAGTATGATGAGGAGAACTAAGCGTATGAGGGTAGAAAAAAGAAGCCAACCAATGCTAAAAAATTATACATCTCGATGTACAGGTTTAGGGCTGAGCAAAATGTTTAGAGCTCTGCCTGAGGAGGAGAAGGGTGCACTTCGTACCACCTATTTTCTATCATTACTGTTGATTAATCCAATAATGACGATGTCAACGTTGGTTGTGAAAATATTCGATCGTCATCTCTGTGATATGAAATTCAAATTTGGGGAAACGATAATTTAGATGAAACCTATCCATGTTTATCTAATTTTGGGGTTGCGTGTTTCTTATATTCACAATGATTTCACATTTGTTGATCCTAAGCATGTCACGAAGTTCAGGAATAGGCACTTCCCCAAGAAAAGGAAAATTTATGGTAAGATTCCAATTGGAAAGACATCGAGAAAATCAATGCAGCTCTAAAATAGGCAAATTGGAAAGATATCATGGTAAGATTCCAATTTGTTATTTGTTAGGTCTGCTTTATCATTTTTTAACGTTGTATTTGTCACCTTGTTGTTATCATTATAGGCGAAATTGGAAATAAATAAGGGTAAGATTCCAATTTATCATTTGTTGGGTCTGTTTTATCATTTGTTTAAATTATATTTGTTACCCTGTTGTTGTCAATATTTGTTATTTGTTGGGGTTTTCTTATTAATATTCTCTAGAGTTTTTATCATTACTTTAGACTTGTCAGTGGTTCTCAGTTTTTTTTTGTCATTTGTTAACGATGTTTTAACATTGTACTTTAAAGTTGTTATCATTAGTTTATATTAGTATTTGTCATTTGTTTCCCATTATTGATGGTTTTGTGGTTTTGTTTTTTTGCAGACGATGTTCTTCGATTAAATTTGTTAAACATTCTACTATCCTTTGTCTTTCCGAGCAAGGGAAGAAACGTAGATGCGAAGTATGTTGTTTTTTTAGATAATCTAGAGATGCTCAACAAATTCCCCTAGGGTCTGCAAGTCTATTATTTTTTGTTGAGTCAAATAGTAGAGTTTGCTGATTATCGATCAGCCGATGTTAAAAAATTAGATAAAGTTTTATCATTGCGTAAATGTACTTGGGTATTGATGATAGGAGTTTTCCTCTGTATTTCAGTCCTGATGTTTGCAAGAATTGAGGCAACTAAACATTCATTCCTTAAGCTACAGGGATGGAGGATGACATCCTTTAAGCGACATAAAATTATGGCGTTTAAAATGTTTTTTGATAATCTCTAATTGGTGGTATTATCTTTGGAGTCGTATGAGACTGACATGCAACAAAAACTTGTGCAAGAGGCTATGGTAAACTTCCCTTAATTTTTACCTCATTTTATTCGTTTGTTGATACTTGTCATTTGTTTCATGCTTATTGTTATTTGTTTGATGTCAAAACATTTATGTCATTATTAAGTTTCATTTCCACCTATATGATTCATTTGTTTGTTGAATCTTGTCATTTGTATCTCTTAATTCTTGTCAATTTTTTGATGTCAAAGCATTTTGTAGATTATATCTCTGTTATTTCCTAATATCCTTTTGTCATTTGTGTTAAGCATCTCTGCCATTTGTTTGCTACTTTTTATCATCTGTAGATTACCTCTGTCTGTTATTTCTAAATTAGTTGTTATCAATTGTTTGATTAATATCTCTTAGAAAAATTAACTCGAGGCACCTGAGATTAAAGTTGATATCGGTAGCAGCTTTATCAAAGCTGATATCGGAGCTGCTTTATGTGAAGGAATGGTTGAGGTATGCTTCTTACCATAATTTATTTGTTCTTTGAATGAATGTATCTCTTATTTTAAAAACCCTTTGTTTTAGCTACGTTATCAATTGTAGAGTCATAGTAAAATTTTGGAATGTATATTGATGTCTACACCTGGAGATAATATTCAATACCATGGAGGTAGACAGGTAGTAGGCCTAGAGGGAAATACTCTATACCTGACCAAATCTTGAATCGAAAGCAAAAGGAATAAAGTGATGAGAAAAAAGATGGGAAAAGAAAGAAAGTGGGTCTGAGAACATGACAAATAGAGGTACCACAAAAGAATCTAAAACTTAAAGAAAAGAAAAAAGTAAGAGAGAAATAAAAAGGGAAGAAGTTGGGAAGTTGAGGGATAAATTTGATAGAAAAAAAACACATAAAAAGACCAATGCCAACAAAAAGAACAAGAAGACTGAAGAAACTGATGCTCGGGCTGAAGGCATAAAAAAATCTATTACTGATGTATAATTTGATGATGTCCAACTGATCATTTTGAAGTCCTTAATACCCAAGGAAATCAAGCATAATAGAGGGCCAAGAGGGAGACTGGTGATAAGGCTAAATTTAAAATCTGATGAAATTCCATCAACTCAAGAAAATTTGATTGAGCAGATTCCAATTTAATAATTTCTTCGCGTACATTTTATCATCTAATTCAGTTGGTTTCCATGGTACTTATAAGATTAAAGTTACCCCCAGAGATGGAGTAGAGGAAAAAAAAGACTTAGAGGTAGATGATGAAGTTAAGAAGGAGGGGAATATGAATACTATATCTTCTGAATATGGTGGTGACCTTGAAGAGGTATCATTTGTTTGTATTTTTATTACCATTTGTTTGTCATTTGTTTGCCATTTAATTTGTAGTATGTGAATTTACATAAGGGTGCAGATGAGGAACCAGAAGGTATTCAAGAAGAGGAAGATAAGGAGGTATTTATCTAACATTTTTTTTAAGCTATCTATAACATTTGTGAAGGCATTCCTTGCCATTTTGTTTTATTTCTATCTTTACCATTTGTTGTACAGACTACAGAAGGTGCATACCAAGCAACTATTGAAGAGATTCTATAGGAACCTAGAGAAATGGTTGATTTTGAGAAAGCCAAAGATGTTCATAAAGCCAATAAGGTATTTATCATATAATTTGTTTTGTGCTACCTATTAGTTGTTCATTTAATTTTACCATTTGTTGTATCTATCTTTTCATTAGTTATATCTATCTTATTTTACAGATGGATGCAGAACAAGCAACTGTAGTGATCCAGGTAGATGTTGAAAAAAAAAGATATTGTGGAAGAAGCCAATGAGGTATTTAACTAACATTTTTTTGAGCTATCCTTAACATTTGTTGACCTATCCTTACCATTTTTAATCTGCTTCTTCTTTACCTTTTATTGTACAGACTAAAGAGTGTGCAGACCAAGCAAATGTGGTGGAGGTATTTATCATATTACGTGTGATGTGTTACCTTGTCATTTGTATCATATAATTTTACCATTTGTTGGATCAATCATTTACTGAAGAAAAAGATGTTTACGAAACAAATGAGGTATTAAACAAACATTAGTCGAATTGTTCATTTGTTTTATTGTACATTTATAATTTTTTTTTAATATTTATCCATTTGTTGTCTCCATCTTATCATTTGTATTTACAGATGGGTGCATAACAACCAACAACTGAAGTAGTGGTTCAGGAAGATGTTCGTGAAGCTAAGGAAGTACTTAACTAACATTTGTGCTATTAGTCATTTATTTGTGAAAACTTCTCATTTGTTTATGATTATTTTACCATTTATTGTATCACTCTTATCATTTGTAGTTATCATTTGTATCTGATTTGTAGTATGTTTATTTGTAGATGAGTGGAGACCAAACAACTAGTGTAGCAGTTGAGGAACATAGTAAAAAATTATATGTGGTTGAAGACAAAGATGATGATGATGGAACTGAAGTTCTGCAAAAAAAACCAGATCCTGAGAAAATTATAAAAGAAATGGTTGTTGAGCATACCAATGTATGAAAGTAATTTTAAATATACAATTTTGTCCTTCCTATTGAGTAATAAGATTTGAATTTTATCATTTAACATTAATATTTTATCATATATCAGATCTTATTACTTAAGTAATTCATCTGTTCCAGCTTGTTTTGCTAGAGTCGAAAGTGGTGGAGACCATACTAAAGAGGCATAAACTAACTGACGATGAGAATAATAAGAGAACATTTGTATGGGCTTGTAGAATAAACCTATTGCATGCTCACCTTGATAAGCTTCTTCCTGGTGCATTATTAGAATCTTTTATTCAAAGAACCATATACTAGGATGAGAATAACCAAGTGGACCATATTTGGTCACTCAGGAAGGGTGAATTATGTATTAACAATAGGGACTATAATAAGAGTATTTATAGGAGGATTAGTGAAGAAACCGTTTGCCTTAACACTCTTTACACCTTACATCCAAAGCAACGGTTGGGCGACGAGGTAACCCTTTGTTATTTGAAATATGTTATTAGTCATTTGTTTTGTCCATGTTTGTCTGATGATATAATATCTTTTGTTATGCTATATTTATGTCATTTATTGTGTGTCATCTGTCATTTTTCAGGTATGAAATATCATTTATTTTCACCGATGTCGTTATATATTCACAAAACTTTGTCATTTGTTTTGGTGTTTTTTATCATTTGTCTCTACGTTTATCATTTGTTGCTGATAATTTGACATTTTTTTTCTCTGTTTGTTACTGTTTACCTAGGTCATTAATGTTTACATTAAAGCCCTAAATAATTTTTTTGGTTCACAATATCATTCCCGCCCAGTAAATAAAAGGATTGTGGTGTCGGATGTATATGAGAATTAAATTATAGGCAAGGCTTTCACTGTATGGATGAGGATTATGTCTTCTCCAGAAGCTAATGAATTGAAAGAGAAATCAAATAGGATTTAAATCAAGTCTGTGGGATGGGATTCTACTATAGAGCATTCAATCGAGAATTTAAAGTGCAAAATTGTAAATTAATACTCTTTTCTTGGAATCTGAATACCAACCATTGGGTACTTTGTGTTGTGTCTTATAAAAAGAGGGTAATATTTATCTATGATTTATTGGTTAATACGAAAACTGGAAATGTAAATAAGCTATCTCTTGAACACTAGCTTATCCAAGATTTGCTATTAATGACGCTCCCGAGAATTTTGTTATGGCATGATTTTGATGATCGTAAGCCACCTACTGGTCTAGAGGTAAAATCATATGATATTAACTAGCGTTTGACAACTTATTTTGGGGAGTATCCAAAATAGCCAAATTTTAATGACTGCGAAGTCTATCTAGTAGTCTTTTTAGAGATATGAAATTGTCAGCCAAAATAAATAGTGATGAATGTCGTTACACTATAAAGGTTACCTTTTATAGATTTTGTCTTTTGTATTTATTATTATCTTATGCAGACTTGTAAACTTTGTAGTAGCCTACTCGCAGCCTTCGACAGTCGAAGCCTACGTCACAGCCTACTCGAATGTATCGAAGCCTACTCAATCCCTAAAACAGACTTTCCAGAGATCCCCTGAAGGCCGAAGTTTCGACACCAAACAAAGCCTCGAGGACGGATTAACACATCGCAGTAGACATTCTTCGACCATATCTACACATGGTCGAAGTGTGACAAGACAGACAACCAGCTCACCAGACAAGCCGTCATAATGATTGGCCTTTACAGCAACAGTAACAGGCCGACCACTGTGCCACAGTGCCGAAGTACAGAGGCACATCAGACAGCTGTCACAGCGACAGTACTGACAGGACCGACGCCCATATCCCGCCGGGATTTCCTGACAGTAATCATGTAATCCTGACCCACACTTGGTGACTCAGCATCCTGTGACTCTATAAATAGAGGAGAGGGGAAACCAAGTGGAGGTTAGAAAAATCATCTCCAGTCCCTTACATTTTACCTTCAACTTCTCTATGCATACTGTATTCGAACGCTCTCGTTACTCATCAGTAATATAATCTTTCGTAGAGTATCACATTCGGGCCTCTACGCAAGTATTCATCTTTAGTTAGTTCTTACTTTAGACCGTTTGCTTGAATCCCTTTGATAGTAGATTGATTCCACATTGTAAGAGCCAACTTCACCTCTAAACAAAGTTAGGCCCCTACAATTGGCACTGTCTGTGCTTCCCACCCTACCAATCCTTTTTTCCTTTTTTCCTCCCTTTATTTTTCAACAATCTACTGCTCCTCTTCAAATGGCACCTACACGCCGTTCCAACTAAACCCAGGAGGGCAACTCCATTGACAGAGTAGCTGCCCAAATAGCTTTATTATCTCAACAAGTCACTCAAGCAATGAAGCGCCACTATAACCAACTAAATCAGGAACGTGAAAGCCACCTCTTGGCGATGGAAACTGAACAAAATCGCCGCTTGGACGATGAAAACAGACAGATCAGAGCAATCGATAAGCTGCGCAATACCGTCAGAGAGCTACAGAGATTACAGCCCTTGGAACCTGCTCGCCCGTCCCAGACATCAAACCCATCACGCGTATCTGCCCGCGCCCTCCTAGGACCCTCACCAAACATCGATGCCAAAGGTATTCCCCGTACAATTCCCCCAACCGGCTTTATCCACCTTGGGATCTACCCCACAAAAGATTTTTCTGACACCACCCTCCGCTCCTCCTGACACCCTAGGCGCCGTTCCGCTCGAGAGCGACTTGGGGAACGCAGTGCTGAATATATACCGCATACTCAACCACACAGCCTTCGAATTCACCAATCTCCCCCTCATCCTGCATATGTTACACTGTAGGACTTTGACCACAAAATATAACTAGTCATTCGCGTTAGCGCGAGCCCATCTACCAACTACTGGAGCCGCCTCAATAACCCGATCTGCCCCAAACTTTTGGCTATCGAAATACCCTCCAACTTCCGTGCTCCCAAACTCAGCAAGTACCGTAACACAGACCCTAAATCCCATATCCTTGAATTCCAAAATGACTTGAGCCTCTACTCCATGGCTAACTACCTGTTATGTCGCCTTTTTCCAACGAGCCTTACTAACAACCCCCTTCGATGGTACCACAACCTCCCAAATGGCTCGATATGAAGCTTCGAGCAACTTTCACAACTTTTCATCGCCCAGTTTGCCTTCAACAAGGACAAAGAGGTCAGATTTGACACTTTATTCAATTTTTGAAAATCCAGTAATAAGATACTCGAAGCCTTCACCAGGAGATTCCTCGACAAATCCCAAAAAATAGAAAATCTTGACTGCCCAAACGCTATCTTGGCATATTCGTATGCTCTGCCTGATCACAGCCGAGTAAAAGAACACCTAGTTCTCCACAAACCAAAAACACTGGAAGAGATGCTCTCGAAGGTCAATGGCTATATCGATCTCGAGCGACACAAAGAATCTCGCAAATAGAGCCAGCCTTCACAGATAGCAAGCTTCAGTAATCCTCGGCAGCACCCCCACTCTGCTCCCATACCCCTGATCGTTCTTGTCTCATAGGAGACTGAGAGCCACAAATGCCCCAGCATTGATAACAGCGCCGAGGCTCGCAAGAAGCGACCAAGGCCTATTTTGCCTACACTCATTGCCCCCCTGAATACCCTTCTACCACATATACAGGCAGATCCCATTTAGCATATCCCTTTACCAATCAAAGTTAGACCAGGCAAATCTTACTGTGCCTATCACAAATACAACTGTGACCATACCAACAAATGCTTTGCCCTCCAGCGCTCTCTCGAACTTATCTTCAGAGCAGGATGTTTGCATCAGTATATTGTTGATCTTCCAAGCTACCTCGACGAGTCTTACCTCAAATCTCTATCCACCCCTACTAATGACCCAGTCGAGGTGCACATCTACAGAGTCAATTTTATCGAATTCAACAACATAGACAGTGGACATTCCAAGAGCAAACGAAATCACATCGAAGAATGTTACAAGCTCACTTAATAGGAGAAATTCCCTACCCTTCTACCAAAATCAAACTGTCACCCTCGTCTCGAAGCTATTTTTTTCATTGACTGTGACACTTCATACGTTCGTTTCTCCCATTCCAATCTATTAGTCATCATGATTAAGATCGAGAACCTCATCCTTCATACAGTGCTCATAGACACAGGGAGTGCAACTGATGTCCTCTTTCTCCAAACAATCCAAACCATGAAGAAAATAGACCTCATAACTGCAGCCAACGTCGAACTGAAAGGTTTCAATAGATCAACTGAAGTCGTTGTTGGTTGTATCAGCCTACCCGTCACCACATGCCCTATTACCTTTAAACCAGCTTCCTTGTCATTGATAAAAAGTTAGAATACCTCAGAATACTCGGACATGATTGGCTCCATGCCATGCGAGCCATACCTTCGACCTACCATCAGACTCTCCGTTTCAGCACTCACGAAGGTACTTAGAATCTGAAAGGCTCTCAACGCCTTGCCCGCTCATGCGAGCACCCAGAGATCGACCAAACCCAAAAATTCGTATGTTGTCCATAGCAATCACTGCATCTTTCTACCCCATCGACTTTGACATATATTTCCTCACCCATCAAACCCACTGTTTATATCAAACTCGATGGTCCTAGTCGAGGAACATTCATCGAAACTTTCCTTGATGAGTCAGAACGCCTTAAACTTTTAGAATTCCTTCGAGTAAATAAAGATATCTTTGTCTGGACATTTCAAGAAATGCCAGGTGTCGACCCCAACCTGGTCTATCATTGCCTCAATCTCATCCCCTATTCCTCAGTAGTAAAACAAAAGAAGCGTAACCTGGCACCACGACTTTAAGAAGCAGTAAACCTTGAAGTAGACAAGCTCATAGCTACAAGTTTCATAAGAGAAGTGAAGTACGCGGACTGGATATCAAACATTGTCGCCATTCCTAAGATGAATGGAAAGATCAGAATCTGCGTCGACTTCACAGACCTAAACAAGCACATACCGAAGGACAATTTCCACCAATTGACCATTTCAACACTCCTCGATACCACTGCTGGACACGAGCGCCTATCCATGATGGACGCGGCTTCAGGTTACAATCAGGTACCCCACCCCCCTGAAGATCAACTTAAAACTTCCTTTATAAATGAACAAGGCCTTTACTGCTTCAATGTTATGCCCTTCGACCTTAAAAATGCCAGAGCCACCTACCAACGCCTTGTCACAACCATGTTTAAACCTTTGCTTGACAAGTCTGCCGAAGTCTATATCAACGATATGTTATGCAAGAGCCTTCAGAAAAATACTCATATCCAAGACCTAACATAAATCTTCTCAATACTTCGTACATATAACATGAAACTTAACCCAGACAAGTGCCAATTTGGCGTGTCCACCCAAAAATTCTTGGGTTACTTTATCAGTAAACGTGGTATAAAGATTGAGCCCACCCACATTCGAGCCCTCATAGACATGCCTTCGCCCCAAACCAAAAAAGTCATCCAAAAAGTGGCTGGCAGGATAGCGGCCCTCAATCGTATCATTTATAAATTCTTAGATTGATGTGCTTGGCTCTTTTCCCTCTTACGAGGTCAGAGCGTCCACAAAGTAGAAAAGAAAAACAATCCTAAGATCAATTGGACCTCTGAGTGCGAACAAGCCTTCCTCGAACTCAAAACTTATCTTGGCCATCCACCCATTATCAGGACCCCTATCGAAGGCAAAACACTCTCTTTATACCTTGCTGCCACATAAACTTCTATCAGTGCAGTGCCCATTTGACTTGATTCTAATATTGAAAAACCTGTATATTTCATCAGCAAAACTCTAACCCCCGCAAAAACTCGATATTCAAAACTTGAGCATTTGCTCCTCACATTTGTCTATTCAGCCCGTAAGCTCAAACCATATTTTTAAGCTCACCCCATCCATATTATTACAAGTTGCCCCCCTTGAGAAGTACTCAGCAAAAAAGAAAAATCTAGACGAGTGCAACAGTGGTCCGTATACCTTGGCGAACACGACATTACCTTCGAGAAGCAAATATCTCAGAAAGGCCAAGCAGTAGCAGACTTTCTAGCTGACTTCCCGGTCAAAGATATCGATTGGGAAGAACATGAAGATGACTTATCAGAAGACCAACCCGAAATAGCAGATCCCTGGGACCCTCTCACTGGTTGGCGTTTATTTACAGATGGATCAGCAGGACCTAACCCGACTACGCTCTTATTGTGCGACAACGCATGAACCAGTTCCCCAAAAAATCTACAATCACTCATTACCCTCGAGGAGAAAATAGACATGCAGATGCCCTCGCCTACATAGCAGCTATGCTCGGACAATCAGAATCTCAGACCCTCCATATCGAAGTACTCGAGCGCCCAAGTATCGATCGGATGGAAATTAATACCATCAATACTGGGGGTGAGAGTCACGATCTTGACAATTGGCGAACACCGTTTCTTCATTACCTCAACAATGCCACCCTCCCAGATGATCCCAAAGCCAAACGTTCGCTGCTAGAAAACTGCCGCAGATTCTTTATCCACAAAGATGAACTACATTGCAAATCCCCAAATGGCATCCTCCTTCGATGCATATCCAAAGCCGAAGCCTTTCAAATCTTAGCCAAACTTCACGAAGGAACCTGCGGTGCTCACACTGTTGGTCGTTCTATGGCCCTTCGAGCTGTCACCCAAGGATTATTTTGGCTTGATATGAAAAAATAAGCTTCAGAATATGCAAAACACTGTAACAAATGCCAGTGTCATGCTCATAACATCCATTGCGCCTCTCAAGACCTCCATTTCAGTCAAGTTTCCTGGCCATTCAAAAAATGAGCCATCGATCTCATTGGTCCCTTCCCAAAAGCCTCGGGTAGCAGAGAAAATAACCTCATCGCAACCGAATACTTTACCAAATGGGTCGAAGTTGTACCTCTATGCCAAACCAGAGAAGAAGAAGTTATCAAATTTTTATAGAAAAACATCATCACTCGCTTCGGCTACCCCCACATGATTCGATGCGATAATGGTCCCCAATTTATTGGCAGCAAAGTTAGAAACTTCCTCAAAAAACACAACATTATTCTCTCACCCTTCACACCTTACTATCCTCAGGGAAACTGTCAAGTCAAAATAATTAACAAAGCTATTGTCGATGGTCTTAAGAAGAGAGTCGATGCAAAGATAAGACGATGGGTTCAAGAGTTCTAACATGTTCTCTGGGCCTATCAAACAACCCCAAGAAAATCTACAGGATGCACCCCCTTCCTCCTAACATATGGAACCGAAGCTGTATTACCCACTTAATTCGAAGTACCCACTCGAGACCCTAACCTCCCAAAAAAAAATAATGAGTTTGAGCTCGCATGCAACATGATATGGATCGACGAAACCAGAGACCGAGCTATCACCAACCTTGGCCGCTACCACACATCACTTCAAAAATCCTACAACAAAAGAGTTTGACCACGGAGTTTCAACATTGGAGATCTAGTACTTTGACGTGTCAATCAATCTTCGAAACCTTGGAATGTCGGCAAGTTAGCCGAATCTTGGGAATAACCTTATGTCGTCTATGATAAAACAGACAATGGTTTTTATTACTTAATGAAGGAAGACGAAGAACCTTTACCAAACCCCTGGAATATAATGCAGTTGGTCTCCTATAACAGGCCATGTCTCCAACCATGTACAGCTGATGTAATCCAGAACATTCAATAAAAAAGTTTTTCCACCCTTACTTCGTCTTCTGTTTCATTTTGAATTTCTTGGTTTAACTTAGGTATCATGTCAATCTTCGACCCGACTGGTACTTGAGGGTAATCTCGAAATTTTTCAAGCTCCCAATTTTGAGCAAACTCGAGGGGCAAGGATGATCGAAAGACCGGACCCTCAGGGATGCATTGGGATCGATCAGATATGCTTCGTTGTGGCTAAGGCCTTCGAAGTCCAGTCCATTTCCTAGTTTCTTCTAAGTATCACGTCAACCTTTCGCCCCGGCTAATACTTGGGGGCAACCTTGAACTGCTCAAGGTTCTAACATTCGAGCAAACTCGAGGGGCACGAATGGTCAAAAGACCGGACCCTCGGGAATGCGTTAGAGGCGATCAAATATTGCTTCATTGTGGCTTAGGCCATCGAAGTCCACTAAATTTTTGGGCTTCCTATAGGTATCACGGCCTGACTGATACTCAGGGGCTACCTGGAAAATTTTCAAATTTTTAACATCGTTGTGGCTTCGGCCTTCGATTTCCAGCAAAACATACAGAGTTCGATCTAAATATATTCGATACTCTTCAGGGTTCGATCATACTACAGTCATTCAAACAACAATAGTATACGCAAATACCATCTACAATTCTATCAAATACAAAGATCAATGTACATATTACCCATCAGAGGAACAGTGGCAGTACAATTCAAAGATCAATCATTAACAGTTCAAAGCAAGCAAAATTAATAGAATACGCATCCAAATTCCAACAATTCAAGGTCAGAGCAAGATAACACAATCAATCAGAAAATCATACATCAAATAAGAAGTTCAGAATCAGTATGTTCAGAATCAGTATATCTAGAATTTATTTCAGAAATACGCATCAATATGTTCAGCATCAACTTCAGAAAGACAGAAACCAACAACAAATAGTGACATAGTTCAACATATTACAACTCAACATCATATCAGTAGAAGAAGACATAAAACCCCAACCCCAAATACCTCATACCGGCGCGGTTATACCTTCTTCCTCTACAGATCCCCCAGTAACAACACCCTCAGCAGCTTCATTCGAACCTTCGGCGACCAAACCATCAATAGTTCTACCAATGGGCGCTCTAATAAGAGAAGTATATACACCACCCCCAGTACTTCCAACTGCTTCTTCAGCAATGTTTGCCTCTCCTTCCTTCATCTGCAATTCATCCCCTTAAACAAGTTCTGGAGACACAGGGTAAGGTTGCAATGTATCGGGGTCATACCCCTTATTATCTATAAAGCTTTTCAACCTAACATTCACCTTACATTCACCATCATACTGCCACTAGAAATTCACCCTCTGTTCTGCTTTCTCTCTCTCACACGCCGCAAGCTTTGCAGTCCACTCTCGCTCCAGCTAGGACCGCTAAAGCTCGAGCCTCTTATCAGAAGAGTCAGAAAATACCCCCAGATCCTGCTTCAACTTCCTGAGTTCAAACACCAATGATGCCTCTGTCCCACGAGAAAGATTCAGATTTTCCTTTGCTTGTTGCAATTTCACTTTTGCTGACTTCATTGCCTTGTTAAAAGTTTGCACCCAAGCATCCGTCTGCTAAAATATTCAAGCAGTTAGTGTACCTCGAAACTCGAAGAATTTAAAAGAAATATTAGAGTATTACAACAGAAAGCCATATATAGTTACCTGAAACATGTGTCTCTTTATTTCCTTCGAAGCCTTATCTGGGTCGTCTTCCCAGAGCTCGACCATCGAAGCCTGCTTAGCCACAACCTACTCTTGTCGTTCAGCCTCCTTCATCTCTTCATCCTCCTTCAGTGTATCATCCTCCCCCGGTGCCCTACGTCTTTTGCGTTGGCCAGCCTTCGATTGCTGCACCTTCGGGGCTTCGAAAGCCACTCAGCCCTTCCCCTTCTCTGTTTGAGCTGTTACCGTCCTCGACCCCAATCTCAAAGTATCGCTAGCCACTTCGAGCACTGGCACTGGTTGCTTCGATCCCCTCTGTGATCTCGGCACAAACTGATAATTCCTTGGCAACTCTTCCCTTCCCATTTCTTTTTTACCCTTCGAAACACCTTCGCCTCTTTTTCTCTTCGATGGCTTCGGCGTAGCGGGTATGCTTTGAAGAAGGGAATTCGCTTTCTTCCTCCTTTGCCTAATGATTCTGAGACTATCAAACACAGAATTTACCCTGTCTTCACTAGCTTCGAGCAGAGTATCAATATAATTTACCGGATTATCCCAAGACGAACTCTTCGGACCTGCAGAACAAAACAATAAAACAATTATCACTTATTCCAGATATAAATCAACAATAATCGTTCGACAAATAAACTTACTTTCATTATATACCCTATGATATAATTTATAAGGGTCATCATTTTCTACATTCTCATAATTACCCCTTACTATCAATAAATCTTTATTCCACCCTCGACCAATCGAGCACCGATCAAATAACCAAGGCTTCTCTGGGTGACATTGGATGTGATAGGTCCCCGGGTTATGACTCGCCTTCTTCGAGTAAAAGGTAATAATATCAAACCACTTAATCAAACTTCGACCCTCACTAGCCAATTTCACATTCATCCCCTCTATAACCCTCATCATCTTCTAAAAATTCCCGTTCATTTGCACTGGGGCAACTTCCCAAAAATTTAGCACTTCTTTCACCAGCCTTCGAAGTGGAAGCTCCATTCTCAACCGAATCTGACCTCTATAAGCCATAATCCCTTCCCCAGGGTCCGATTTAAAGATCAATCCTGCCCCCGTAACACTCAGATGCACACCCACCTTCGACAGTTTTAATTTGGCGGTAAACCGATCTAACCTAATCATATCTTTAGCCGAAACGACACCTTCAACCCTATCTGACTCAGTCGAATCCCCACTATCGTCACTCTGCACCTTATCTCCCTCTCCACCACCCGAAGGCCCTACATCATCCCTCTCCCCCCATATTGTTTCCTCCTCCTCACTATCCTCGGTCACTATCGTCCTTCGATATCTCGTAACCGGGGCCTCCTCAGCAGGCAGAACTATAGATAATGGGGACTCGGTTATCACATCTAACACTTCTACATCGCTACCCTCATCCATTGGGGCTCGACCAGAAATACTAGCTTTGAATTCTTCGATCTCTTTGTCTACCAGTCTCCATCTCGAAGCTTGACAGTTATGCATTTTAGCCTACAGAAGACAAGACACGCAATTAGACCAATAAATTTAACAAATTTCGTATCCATAACCCCTATCCCATCTACCCCCTCTAGAAATTTATCAAAACTTCAATCTCAAACCCTATACCTCTTCCAAAACACCTCAAACCCTATACCTCTTCCAAAATACCTCAAACCCCAGATCCATCAAGTCTCCTTACCCTCAAAAATAACCTCTAAACCCCAAACATAGAATGTCCTACCCACACACTCAAAAGGGACAAAGATAGTAAAGTTGGCATAGATCAAGTGACTTACCTGTGATTAGCAGCACTACTCTCGAATCAACAAGATCAATACAACACATGCAGTAACCACTCCCAAATTCGAAATGACGTATGTTCCCTTCTCTTCACGCTCTATGATTTTATCAGTTAACCGCACAGTAATTACTTTCCTCACACTTATATATCTTTCAAAAAACCAAAACCGCCTCGATTTTCGAAACCACTATCATTATCACGACCCCACTACTCGTAGCCTTCGACAGTCAAAGCCCACTTCACAGCCTACTTAAATGTATCGAAGCCTACTCAATCCCTAAAGTAGACTTCTCAGCGATCCCCTGAAGCGAAAGCTTCGACACCAGACAAAGCCTCGAGGACGGATTAACACATCGCAATAGATATTCTTCAACCATATCTACACATGGTCAAATGTGACAAGACAGACAACCAACTTACCAGATAAGCCGTCGTAATGATTGGCCTTTATAGCTACAGTGACAGGCTGACCACTACGGCACTATGCCGAAGTATAGAGACACATCAGATAGTTATCACAGTGACAGTACCGATAGGACCGGCACCCATATCCCGCCGGGATTTCCTGACAGTAATCATGTAATCCTGACCCACACTTGGTAACTCAGCTTCCTGTGACTCTATAAATAGAGAAGAGGGGAAACCAAGTGGAGGTTAGAAAAATCATCTCCAGTCCCTTACATTTTACCTTCAACCTCTCTATGCATACTGTATTCGAACGCTCTCGTTACTCATCAGTAATATAATCTTTCGTAGAGTGTCACATTCGGGCCTCTACGCAAGTATTCGTCTTTAGTTAGTTCTTACTTTAGGCCGTTTGCTTGAATCCCTTTGATAGTAGATTGATTCCACGTTATAAGAGCCAACTTTACCTCTAAACGAAGTTAGGCCCCTACAAACTTTAAACTCATTTTTTTGTACATTATAATCTTTGTCATTTGTTTTATCAACTCTTATCATTATTAACATGTTACAGTCATTCTGAGATAGGTCTTTTGCTATAACTAATCAGTTATTTAAATATTTGTCATTTGTTATCTTTTTTTTCTATTTGTCATCAATTTTATGTTATTTGTTATAGCATAGCTCAGGCAGGCCAGGTGGGTTCGGGCTGGGCCATCGCGGGACCAATAAAGTACAGGCCAGGCTGGGCTGAGCCGACCTAGCTTCTAAGAGACTTAGCCCGTAGCTCACTAATAGAATATACGGGCCATATGCAGGTTGGGTTCGGGCAGGGTTATGCGGGCCGAGTTCGGGTTGGGTTTGGGCCGGATAACGCAACAACTCAAAATAGCAACTGGCAGATGCAGCTCTAAGAACCTGGCAAATAATCACATAACACAAAAAGCTTGAATACTTAGAGAGGAGTAAATGAAAGTGTTGGTGACTTGGTGTTGGTGAAGAGAGAATAAAAGTAAGCTTTAAAAATATAGAGATAAAGTTTGAAGGGAATTAGGGTAAGCTTGTTATTTGTAAGCTTGAAAATAACAATTGGTAAAACTTCAGAGGGAGATTTTTTTGTAGAAGTTTGTAACTGAGAATAAAGAGGATTGCTTTATTTTAAATAAACATCTCCAACAGCTATAAATTTCTTCAACGGCATCAATTTCTCCAACGGTATAGTTGCTAGGGCTAGGCTTAGGCTAGATTCGGGTCGGGTCTAGTTTGGGCCAGTTCGGTTTGGGCCACGGGCCGGCCCACAACTATAAAAGGTGGCCTGCAGCCCGCCCATACAATCAATCGGGCTGGGTCGGGCTGGCTATGAACAATATACGAACCGGGCTGGGTGGGGTTTTTACTGGCCGGGTCGGGTCGCGGGCTTTGGCCCATATTGCCAGCCCTATGCATGCTAGGGATTTTACCATAACATGCATATTGCTCTTTACCGCTTTCCTACAATGTTTTTAAAGAATTTTATTTCTTACAGTGCATTATCTTGTTCTTAAGTCCAGTATTATCTTGTCATGTCTTTCTAACTTCGAAAGATTGTTTAACACGTTACGTTAATGATTATCTTCACAATGTATTATGTTTCTACTATATATATGAAGTTTCACTCTAGAATTAATCATAATGGATCTTGATCGCAATATGGACCACCTTGTTTGCCAGAGCCCTGACGGCCGACCATGAAATCTTCACAACCACCGTTCAAGACTATAACGGAAAACACAAACCCAACCAGCAAGGGAGTAATGCTAAACTTCAGAGGATGACTTCTCAGGGAGGGTTTTTGATTTTTTTGCGAAGCCTCAATCCGTTGTTGAGGACATTGGCAATAAGATGGCTGCTGGTTTTGCAGCCATAGATTTGAATCTTGACCGCATTGTTGAAATACTTAAATCGCTAAAGGAGAGGTTATATCTAATTTATGAGAGGTTGTTTGGTCTTTAACCATAGTTTTGCCTGTCTTCTGTAATATTGCTATTTAATAGAATTTGTAGTTCGATGATAATTGTTTGGCATTATTAATAAACCATTTTATCATTTGTTCCTAAAGAGTTTGTCATGCTAGAACCATAAATAAATGACACTCAAGATAACCAAATCGCCCATTAGATATAACGAATATTATACTTTAATCCTACATATTTCACTTCTTATTAAGATCTAGAAATTTTAACTTAGACATAAAATCTTACAACATCTCTATTTTGACCGTGGAGATCCTTAGTTGAGTGTAAGTTTCATTTGTAATAGTTTTCAGGATTTGATTTCTCCCTTGACCAAAAGTTATGATTTCTTCTGGCGTTATCGATTGTGGTGGCCTCCTAGAATCATCGAGTGTAGACACTTCTCAAAACTAAATTTTGAAGTGATAATGGTATTTTGGATAGTTTAGACACCCTAGAAATGAGACCACAATCGCACTTTTTCATCTCATCTACCCACGCCAAAAACCATACCCACCAAATTTGTGCAGGCATTGACAGAACCAGTGGTTGGGGTTTAAGCTTGTGCGTGAGAGTCGAATATCATAATTTTCACCGCACCATCAAATAAGGGAATGCATCGTTGCTTGCAGAGTATGTAATGTTTGAGAACTAGAAAGAACAGAAAGCAAACATAAGTTAAGTTGGAAACACACGTTAAGTTAGAAACACACAAAATGAAAACCCCCCAAGAAAGAGGTATAATTGAAATGACAGATTACAAATGTATAGAAGCCCCATAACAATGACAAGAGATGCGGTACAAATGACAAAAACAAATGATGTAGTTAAAGATGAAAATTTAGAGAAAACAAATGACAAATTATCTTAATCTGACATACTTCTTTCATCTTTGTTGTCGCTCATGACGTTCGGTGATAGCACAGCTTCAGGCACAAGTCTACTGTACTCATCAAAGGTATCAACCCAACAATTTTTTTCATAAGAGCAGGCTATTTTTTTGAATGATTCTCTCAAAACTCCATCCTCACGTTGTCCTTCTATTGCCTTGCAATTGCTAGATTTAGCTGTTAAAGTATTCTTAGGGGCATTTTCTAAGAACGCCTCTTTTAAATTAATTCGTAAAATAATCGCATCCGTTTCCTTAGACGTTTGGCCTCAGATTGAAGTGTGTGAAATGAATTTTCCTAGCCTCGTATTCAGACATTGAAGAAAGATCCACTAACAGATATTAAAGGTTTTCGTTTAAGATATGTGTCTAAATACTAGACCTCAATGAGGTGTCAATTCATTGCAGATAAAGGACACTTTTTATCTGAAGGATGACAAGAAAAATGAAATTATTTTTGTGGTAACAACTCATTGGATTATAATGATACTATGTGTATGAACCAATGACAAATAATCATTTTTAATTCAGATTGATTTTATGATAGACAGTCGATGTGACAAGTCAATCTTTAATACTTAATTAAAAAACTTAGCTTAAAGTCTCTTTTATTATGATTGCCACTCGTGTAAATTATGTGTACATAAAGTATATCGAAAATACTCGCGTATTGCCTACAACTCGAAACCCTGCCAAGCGTGATTCAAAGTCTCTTCTCAATAGGGTTGTACACGGTTCGGTTCAGTCCGGTTTTGACCCTAAATAGCGAACCTAACCGGATGCCCCCAGTTTTTTATAATAGGGAATCGAAACCGAACTGGTCTCAGAAATTACCGGACCAAAACCGAACCGGTCGGTTCGGTTTCGGTTGGGTTTTTCTATTCAGTTTTAAAATATCATAACTAAAGTTAATTGTAAAGTAAGATTTAGCATCTGAACATCTGCTATACACTTTTCAGCAATTAAATACATTAGCTACAATACAACCCTCTTCTTCAAACCTTACTCTGAGTACACAGTTTCCAACAAGAGTACAAGATAGATCTAAAATAATCTTCTTCTCCATACCTAACTTATTTCACTAGAAACATTGATGATATCGATTCTTGAGCTTTTCCCCAAAAATAATTTGGCTTCACATCTCCCTCGAAACTTTGTCATACAAAATAGATTTATTCTAAACATTGATGTTATCTCTTCTTCATAAATCTCAAAACACTTAAGCAAAGGGTACAAGAATAAGAGATTCAAGGTTTAAGTTGTTACCAAAGATACAAGAACAAAAATCATCCCACCAAAAGCCTAAGGTATACCCAAAATTCCAACCCCACCACAAGGATCAGTTGATTTCTTATGCCCAATCACAGTAGCTATAGTAAGGTAGAGGAAGAGAAGAGTAGCGACGAACTCAGCGATTAAAGCTCTGTAAAATAACCAAAACTTTAGTTCAGCCATGCCAAACAATGGTGCTGGTGGTGGATCTGTGTAGTCCTTCCCATG
Source organism: Kingdonia uniflora (assembly GCA_014058105.1). Classification (NCBI taxonomy): domain Eukaryota; kingdom Viridiplantae; phylum Streptophyta; class Magnoliopsida; order Ranunculales; family Circaeasteraceae; genus Kingdonia; species Kingdonia uniflora. Next base: position 6,884,908 of record JACGCM010001726.1, read on the forward strand.
GTGATGAACATGTGCATCTTCAATCACTTCTTTCGTCATCTCTGTTTTAACTTTTAAATGCTCTGTTTTGAGATCTCTCTCTCTTTAGAAAATAGTTTGAAATGACAAGAGAAGAAGAGAAAGTGAGAGTGGTGGTCCATAGTTACAGCGAAGACCATGTGAAGGGCTAATCATCTTTTTTGAGGCCCATTCATCAAACTCCAAGCCTATATTATTCTGTAAGGTTAAGTTGTAACAAGCCCGGTTCGGTTTGGTCGGTTAACTGGGGTGGGTAACCAGTAACCGAACCGGGCTAGCCCGGTTCCTCAATTTTCAAACTGAAAACCAAACTGACCTTGTTAGAAACTGGAAAAAATTGTCAGTTCGGCCCGGTTCGGTTTGGTTTTACAGTTTCTCTGTACAACCCTACTTCCCAATATAAGATATTTAGCTGAAGGAATTCGATTCCCCAATATATATTATCAATACTTAACTATTCAGACCTTAGACCCACTCTTTTCAACATAAGACGAGATAAAAAAGAAAACTAGAAATGTCGTAATCCACTCGATTTAGCCGTGTCTTTTCGAACACAACTCGAGATTGGTTTCAAGTGGTAGGGATTGAAAAGGAAGCAAATGACGATCGTCTTTCAAATTGAATAAAATTTGCCTAATGGAGAATGATTTCTCTGGTGAGAAGGTGTTACTGCTAAAAGAATATTATGAATAGTACAAGGGGAAATTATCAGTGTTTGATAAAATGGAGGAAGAACTGGATAAAGTTAGAAAAAAAATAAAGCCTATGAATTAAATATCCGTTTTTAAACAGATCAAGTCTACGCCCTAAAGTTGAACTGAGATCAACATAAGAAACTATAGGAGGAGTCGACCTACAAATTAGTTGTCTCGAGTAAAAAATCAGGGCTATGGAACATGATCTGGAATCCTCAAATAAGGAGTTGTGAAATCTCTTAGTTTTTAGTTTTTTATTATAATATGTAATTTTTTTTCTCTTGTATGAATGTTGTTTGTTTTATTTTGTATATTTTTGGCTTCGAATATTGATTTTCATCTGGCATGATAAATTTTTATGAACAAATGACATGAATCACCTGAAGTAGCATGTTAAATGCATATGAACAAATGACAAAAGTCATCAGAAGTAACATGATAAATGTTTATCAACAAATGACAAGATTCATATTAAGAAGAATGGTAAATTCTCTATGAACAAATGTCATGACTTATATTTAGCAAATAAGCAAATTAACAAATGTACATAAAACAATACATATGATCAAATTAACAAATGTACCTGACAAATGATCAAATGATAGTTTAGTTGAAATAGATGATATGTCGGCATCAAAACTAAATTTCATATTCAAAGAATGATACCTGTCACACAGATAAATGATGAGCATATGTAACAAAATTGATGGTTAAAGATCTGTAATTAAATGATAAAGAGACACAAAATACGACTTAAAATGCCCAAAATAGGAGTTCATCATAGCTATTCAAATGATAAATAGAGTACCCAAAATCTTTAGGGAAAACTTATTATAACATCTTCATCTGGGATCACAGGTGGTCAATGTTCATTGTAACAGCCGGTGCCATTATCAAACTTGTATTTTTGTCAGATGGGATTGGAAGAAGCTGATAAGAATGCCAATTGTGTCCATTTTTCTGGCATATACTGTCAAACCTTAGTTTGGTGACCAAACCTGAGATTTTTTCTCTTCTCTTCTTTTGCGTACGAGGACGACCGGCTTGAACTCTTGGTATAGGAACATGAACACGTTGATCAATTCTTACAATTTCCCACTGCTATATTCCTCTTATGGGAATCTATATCGGTTCATAAACAGCATTGTATCTATAATTTGTGTAGTACTTAGAGACACGTATAATTGGATCAACCTTAGCAATAACGAGATCACATACTCCGTATTCATAAGGTATCCTCATCGTTTACCACCAGCGACAAGAATAAGTACCATCTTTAATATTTACTGAATCGGTTCTGCCATAACTAGTCGTCTGAAAAATGATGACATGCTGTACGAACCCTGTAACATAGTGAATCTGCCACAAACTTTCTGCTCTCATAGTGATTCGTAGCCCATGGCATTAGAGAGCTTTACTTATCTCAGCTTCCTTCTTATACTTGTAGGACATTTTCAAAATAGATTTTATGCAATTTCTCAATAAAGACATAGATAGGGAGATTTTTTACTTTCATAATAACGTTATTCTAACTCTCAACGTGATTAGTGTAACCTATTCAGTACCTAAAATAATGACAAATTATGGCAAAACAATTGATAAATAAGTATGAAATGATGACAAATTGAAAAAGAACAACTGCAAAGGATAAATAATGACTAGTCTTATAATAATAAGTGCCAAGTTTATCAATAAAAAATAACAATATACCTACTTATTGAAATGCATAGATTATACCAGGTTTCCTTGGGAATACTAGTATGCATTGGAGACCCACGAGATCCGTATTTTGGATAAAATTCTTGTATTTTTCAAAATCAATGTTGGTTAGAGCCTATGTTGCCATCTTAAATGCGATCATCGTGCTTTCGAGGGTAGTTTTAATGTTGTTCGTTATGTGGGAGGCACAAAATGTATGGACATTAAATAGAAACACCTTGGATATAACATTCATAATTCCTGGGTTCCTGTCAGAAATGACGGCGAATCTAGTATTAAAACCATAGAAATTAGACCCAAATATCTCCAAGAAGTATGTCCAAATTTTGGTGGTCTCCAACTCTGTTACTAAAAATGCAAGTGGGAAAGTATGATTGCTTGGGTAAATAGAAATGACTGCTAGTAGAGTCCCGTCATATCTCCCTTTCAAAAAAGTTTTGTCAATCACTACAACGGGTCTTAATAGTTTATACATTTTTTTCGGAGCACCAAAACACCAAAAACATCTTGTGAATCTCTTATCCTTACAATTCACAATTTGTATGCCACACACCAAATCTGGGTCAACCAACCTAACTTCCTAAAGTAGCTTATACGGAGTTGGTATGCGTGCTCAAAGTATCCTCGCATATGAAGTAAATACGTTATATCAAATAAAATTGTGGAACATACAAATGATAAATATGATAGGATAAATGACGAAGTACAACGAAGAAATGGCAAAAATTACATAAACAAATGACATAAGATCAAATGATAAACATGATTCGATGAATGATAAGTTATGAGCGAACAAATGACAACTAAAATGATATTACCTATGAGTTTTCTTTTTCTTTCGCATGCTAGGCAAGCTTGCATGTTACATCAACATTGTGATTAATATGCCTATCTAAAATAATTTCTATAGGTTTATGGTTTAGGTCTTTTCTTAGTTTTCACCTGATTATAGAAACAACCAATCTACTGGACGCTGCCTTATATGCATTCCCTTTTGTAGTTTCAACTTTGATGTAGGTATGTACAGAGCAATAAGTACTTACTCTATATAGGGTAGAACCAAGCAACCTTATCGCGTAAATCTACCAAGAGCAATTATGACCTTTGCAATGTACCACGACTTTATATTCATTGTTCAGAACGTGTATGAGATTAAACTTGTTTATAACTGCATAAGCTCTTATATGATTCTGGAGTAAAATCTTATCTTAATATATATTATCAATGTTAAGCCCTTTATTGAAGTTATAAAGATCCTCATTGTACGCAGTGGATTTGTACCTAAAATCAAGGAGATCTTTCACTTTTTGGGGTTGTGACTCAAACCATAATTCAACTGAACAGATGACAAAAATGCTTCTTGGCATAATAACAATAATATGACAAATGCTAAAATCTTCATCACAAATGGTAAATCAGCAACCACCGGTTTAATTGAAAGAGCAACATTAGTTAACATAGGTTCATTTGAGAGAAAAACATTTGATCGATAAACATTAGTTACCATAGGTTTATTTAAGAGAGGAACATCAGTAGGGATAGTTTCAAAAAGTTCATTTAATTGAGGAACATCATCCACTATAGGTCCAAGCCTACGTGGATCAAGTCCTCTATAATTTGTTTTAAGGTAACCGCTATATTCAGGTTCAAGATCAAGAAATGAGTTATGACGCAAATGTCTCTCCGCTTTAAACCTCTGAATACTATTTTGGGGTAACCCTTTAACTGAACTGAAATTTAAAACAAAGTTCTGGGAAGGTACCCTACGTTCATTAACAATCCATATATGAAAGGATGTGCTGGGATTGCTTTTATGCATATTGATCATTACGATAAAGTTCTAGACTGATAAAATTGCGTATGCACAACCATGGACGAAGTTGTACAACTTACAGTTCTCATGATGGATTTCGCTTGCTTCTTCGAAGAGTGGAACAAAATCTTCATATGATGTTTGCTCTCTAAGTGAGGTAAGTTTTATACTTCCTTCATCATAACTAATGATTGATCCGATCTTTAGAGGTACGATATCCACCCTAAAATGAACAATGGTATAAAGCTCAACTCTAGCTATCCCTAAAACAAATGATATAAATTAGATAAGAGATGAATAACTGCAGATAATATTGGTGATAAAGTAGCAGAAATGTACAATAAAGATGACACAAGATAAATGGCAAAGTAGCAGAAGACAAATGATAAAGTAGCAGAAGACAAATGATTACGTACATACAATACTTTGATAGCAATGCATATCATCTTTACTTAAGATAAATATGACAAATCATGTAGGGAGAGATGATAGATGCAAAGTAGAGATGAAATTTACTTTAACGGTCGGAACGAAGGGCAACAACGATCTTTAACAATGAGAATAACCTAGGATAACAACGATCTTTCTTTTCCCAATGACCTCTGTGTGAGGACTTCAACGAATGCGCAACGATGGTTGGAACACTTGGTACATCAATGAGACAAGCAGTACACCAAGGAGAATGGAGATAATCGCCAAAAACTTTTTTGTAGAAAGAGAAGAAAAGGAAGAAGAAGAAGAAGAAGAAGAAGAAGCTACTTTTAAATAATTTTTAAGATTGGTACTTGGTAGTTTATTTTAGGGGGAATCATTCCTCTTTTTACTGTAGCTAATTAGACTACTCATCAATATTTAATGCATTAGAATAGGGTGACAGCTAGGGGATAGTAGGTGGGACCAATATCAATTTGGGAAGCACCTTGTTAAAGTGTCGATTTTAGAAAGTTTACATCTTGGAGTATTTAAATGGGTAATTGCCATATTTTTATTATGTATTTCATTTCCCCTCTCTTTCACACTCTCAAACCAAACTCCGTCATCTCCCTCACGTCTTTCTCCCTGTCATATTTCACGTTTTGTTCATTTACAACAACATCACATAGTTTACGAGTACGACAATATTTTACCAAATAAATACTAGTTAATGCACACTTTCTAAAACCAATATTCAAACAATTCAGTTCTCAAATCGATACTATCTTTCTAAAATAGATACCGGTCCGACATCTATTCCCTATTATGATTACCTAATAAGTAAATATCGGATATCTCCACGCCTAACAAGTAAATAAATATTGAGGAAGATAAGGAGAATGATAAATAGACCGAGAATAAAGTCTTAAAATTGAAACCCTAGATTTCCAAATTGAAATTTAGGAGATTTAAAATCAAACCAAATCTCATGAGAAAACTCAAAGAATATTGGATATCTCGGCGCATAACAATTTAATATGAGGAATAGGAGAGAGAGGCCCGAAAATAAATCTCAAAATTAAAACTTTAGGCTTCTAAATTGAAATCTATGAGATTTAAATCATATCAAGCCTCATGAGAAAACTTGAAGATTATCAGATATCTCGCTTTTGAAGCGGACATAACAAAGATTCAAAAGCTTTAATGAAGGAACATCTTTTTGTTTTTTTTTGTTTTTTTTTTCTCTCTCTCTCTCCCTCTCTTCTTCTCTATTTCTTTTTTGTATTCTTTTATGTTGTTTGTCTCTCTCAAAAAATCACATCATGTAAATACCGATCTTTAGTAGGGATACAAATACCTTTTCAAATATCAAGTTTTGGAATATAGATTTTGACAAATACTTGTATTTATTTGAGTAATTGCTGTTACTCGTATTAATCTAAACCAACGTTAGGAGGTCTGTTTCTACCTTAGATATGGCAAGAAAAGATACTTGTGACGTAAGCTGACGTATGTGACCATCTCGCTGAGTTTGCATTCCCATAATACCCTCCACAAAATAGATGCAACTAAATATTCCTTGAAGGATAAAATTGTCACTTCTCCGCACTTTCTCTCACTAAACTTTCGATCTCTCTCTAAATCTCTCTCCAAATAAGTTTAATTCTTACGGTTAGGGCATCGATTCAAGGTTTTGGATCATTAGCCTTCTCTCTCAGTAACTAATAGTTAGGCTTCAATTTCGTCAATTTTGGGATAGATTGCGTCGATTTTAGGTTCGATTTATTTGTTGATTGAGTCAATACTATCAACGCGAAGAAGATTAACAGGTATGTCCATTTTGTTTGTTTCTAGTAAGTATGATTCCTTGTTTACCTTAGTGGTTTCAGTTTTGTAGGCAAAATGGTGTATTTTAATAGTAGAGATTTATGAGTGGGGGGGTTGATCATGTTTGTGGGGTTAAGAATGTTACTGGCATAGAGGGGAGGATGAAAGTAAGAGATGGTCTTTTGTGGCTCCGAAAGGGATTAAGTTTTTTGGTGGATGATATGAGTGTGAGGTTTCAAAAGTAGTTTGGGAAGTGTAGTTTAGTAGTTGGGGATTCTCATGTTTGTGGATTGACTATTGCTACTGGGTATTCGGTTTGTAATAAGAGGAATGATTCGGGGCAGTTAGATGTTCTGAAAGGGTCTAATGGATTCGAGTAATCATAGTTGTGTGATTCGGAGTGTAAATGGTACAGTGGTTTGTTCAGAATTGATATACTGATATTACATTCAACATGAAATCAATTAAGATTTCATGTGTAATAACTCTGAGCCACTAGGAATATAGTTTGCATTTCATATGACATCATATAATATTGTTAGTTCCTAATAACAATAGCACCATTACATACATTGTGAGTAACCAATAGACGTAGCATCCAAACATTTATGTAAATATTATTTCAACAGAGATCGTGATCAGGATATTCAGGAATTAAAAATGTTTTCAGAATCCTTAAACACGTACATGGATGAATTTGCATAATTTGTTTAGGTGGACGAGAAGGAAAAGTCTATTTATATTAAATTTTGTACTAAATTTTTTTATGCAATTTGTTTAAAGAGATGCACCCGATTGAAAATATTTATAAAACTCCTTGAGAAATTTAATATTTTTTTTGCCTAATATGTCGTCTACCTCTTCGTAATTTGATTGTTTCTCCGGATAAACAAATGACTCGTAGGATCAAACAAGTGAAATTAGTACAATTTGATTGGCTTAAAAAAAAAGGTCACGCCGGTCTCCACCGTTTAGCGGTTATACTAGTTAAATATAGCATGATGTTTTTTTCTTTTTTAAAATTTACATAATTTTTAACCTAAATCACATGAAAAATCTTTATTAATACAGAGGCTGATTAGATAAGAATAAGATACGACTCGGCGAACAAAAAGTCGCCATCCCCGATTAATCGCGAGTTCAAATGTAGGAGTTGAAACGAGTAAAACATGTCACCAATTGTTGCAACGTGTTGCTTACAAGGTCAAACGTTTATTATTTAAACAACTTACGCACGTGGTACATCACTTGCTAGCCGTCGGATTTAAAGATTCTTTAAATCCAACGGTCTTAAGTGAGATGACAAAATGTGTCAAAACTCAAATATGCAGAAAAAAAAAACTTTCTTGATATCTCTCTCTAGAGTTTGAGCTCTGATCTTTGAAAGGAGAGAACCTCAGTGTTTAACTCTTGATTTTAGACCACCCCAAGATTGATATTTCTGTTTTTGGTATAGTTTTTGATAAGTTTCAGAGTGATGGAGAGAAACTTTCTGGGTTTGTGTTCAAAGGAACCAATTACAATATCAGAAGATGATAACAACAAGGATGGAGGAGGCCTAGATAATTGTAAGTTTTCAAGTTTGGATTTTGTTATATATATTTAATTTACTCTTTAATTGGTAAATATTTCGAAATTAATGAAATTATGGTGTATTTGTGTTCTAGTATTAAGTTTAGGTGGTTTTAATTTTGAGTTTTGTGTTTCATGCTAACATGCGCATGATGTGATGATCACTGTATGTTTTAATAATATGTATGAGTTTTGGTAAGTCTGGATGTCCTTTTCTAATCATCATCACGGACCTCAGCTTATGTTAGACTCACCTCCTTTTGTAAGTTTACTCTTGAACTGTTGGTTTTGTTTAGTTATGAGTTCTGTGAGTGTTTTTTTGGGATAAGGTGTTGCTAACATGCGCTGGGATTAAATAAGTATTCCAATGTTTAAGATCTAGGAATGCCCTGTTTTAGAGGCTACCAAGGTAATAAATTCATAAAATATTGCATTACAGATTAGGTGGTGTAATTAGTCAAACAATTTAGACTTTAGAGATATAATTTCACATGTGATCAATCTGTCTGTCTTTCTCCCCCTCTCTATCTCTTATTAGGTCTAATAACTATCCTAATTAGCGGTTGATTTGATTGACGCCGCCAAATGGGTTTGTTCTTATGGTTATTTTTGTTAGACTTTATTTATCTTTAATCGAAATTAAAAAAGTATTACTAGAAAGCTAATTTAAGGGGTTCTTACTTCTTGATTTGTTATTATGTAGTGTTCATGAGAGGATCGGGTTCGGGGATGCAGTGGCCCTTCTCAAATAAGGTTTCTGCCTTGTCGCACTTCATGCCGTTCAAGACTATTGCGGACGAGAGGTCAAAGAAGACAGTGTATGAGCCCATTGCTTTGTCTAGTTTTATGCCTGTATCTACCACAGATGCTTTTGATGCTAATCAGAAAGCGTTTGGGAGCGTTGTTCAGGTTTGATACCAGCACTTACTAAGTCAACATATACTTTTAGGGTAATGCGAGATTTGTATTCTTAAAGATTGATCAATGTTGTTGCTTCTATTGACCAGAAGAGCTTGAATCTCGATAGGCAAGAAGGGGGTAACCTTTATACCACAACAACATATCCATTACAACCTGTTGATGTACATCATCCTAGTGACATTAGGAGTTTTCCAGTCTCCAACCATACAATTTCAGTTTCAGCAAGCCATCCTTTCTTCAAATCTCACCTTGCAGCGACGGGCCACAACTTTTCTCCTACGCCTACTAAGCAGCAACAACCACTTGGAGGAATCCCGGTTACAACTCCTAATTTAATGTTTCCCTATGTTTCTTCCGTTGCTGTAACATCGGAGCAAAGGTAATTTTAGTAACTAGACAGAATTAATATTTTTCTAGAATAAATTTTTGTTTGCATTGAATGCTAAGCCAAAGTTGAATCTATTTTGCAGAAATGTATCCAAGACTGCAGGACCACCTACTCAACTTACAATCTTTTATGGGGGTTCAGTTAATGTGTATGATGATGTTTCACCCGAGAAGGTACTGAATATGCCTGTCCTTATTTTTTTTCTATAATTAGTAATCTTCCATGTGAATCATGTGTACTGTACGAATTCCTCTTTCTTATCACAAAGCGTATAAAATTACTTATTTTCTTTAAGGACTTTAGTGCTTCTGCGATTTGATTAAAACACATTATACACGTTCGTTGTGATAAAGTGATTTTGAGTTTTAGAAAATCATATGTTTTTATAATTGTATATAGTTTATAAAATTGATTTGTTACACTTTTTACTGATTTCTAATCCCATACCTAAATTTACCGCAATCTTATCGTTACCATCTTTTTGACAAACATGTATATGTTTCTGATATGATGGTATTATCCAGGCTCAAGCCATTATGTTTTTGGCTGGAAATGGGGCTTCTACCAGCCAAACCATGACAACTACTCCTAGAGCTCAAGTGCAGGGACCAACTCCCAAACCAGTGGTAGGGGCTGATGGAGCTCAGGGTAACCAGTCTACATCACCTTGTTCAGGTATTTCAAGCCCCATGTCTGTCACATCACATGTTTCTGCTCAGTCAGGGAGTGGGAATGGATGTAATGGTACCGATGAGTTGATGGCCGTGAAGCCCATAAGAGCTTTTGCAGCTCCTATCTGCCAACTAGAGCCTTCAAAGGCAGGACCTTCTTCCCGAGGATCTGTTGCTTCCCCACTCATGCCAGCAGGTATTTAAATTGGTCTTGTGTTATATTTTGGTAATTTGATGCGTTTGACATGATACACTGATTAGTTTTGCCACCAAAAAAAGAAGAAAATAAAATCTACCCTTTAACCCTCTCTTCCCTGCCCTAACAGCTCTCCCTTTTGTTCCACGCTCTCTTTCTCTCTCACAGACAAACACAAACACAAACACGCACACATCAAAGTTCCTTATGTATCTTTGATTTCGTCATCTTTGTTGGTCAACCCATATTGTTAAATACTTAAATCCCACAAGAAAAGTGAGTCGACCCATATTATTAATCCTTCAATGGGACAAAAAGCTATTCAATTCCTATTAGTTTGCAAGCGTGATGGCCTTAATGGCAACGGAAATCTGCCAAGGTCTTATTCAATAGTGGTGGATGAGAGAGTCAAAGTCTATGAAAACTTAACTAAGCTTTTATTTATCTATTTCCCTTTTATTAATTTCCATAACATGTGTGGCACTCGCAACTTTACAACTTGAGTATGAAAGAGAGCTTGCTTAGTTGGTAGGGCTAGTGCTTTGAAAACTAAGAAGTCCTTGGTTGAATTCCCATCTCACGCACCTTCTAACTCGAAAAAAATTAAAAATAAAATAATCCACAACTTGAGAGTCTATTGGTTTAGTGACCTTGAAGTTAAGTATTATTCATATCATTCATCTACTACGATAGTGACCAAAGCAATGGTTTGTTTTGCAGCAGTTCCTCAGGCTCGTAAAGCATCCTTGGCTAGGTTTTTGGAAAAACGCAAGGAGAGGTAATTCTCTTAGACTATAGATCTTGTGTTTTCATGTTCTCCACTTAAAATGATTGCATGTCTATCGTTTTTAAATTCCAAGTTCCCTACTTGATACTTTTTACACTGCAGAATTACGAATGCCACGCCATATAACATAGGCAAGCAATCATCTGAGGGTATCTTTAAAGCTGGATCGATCGATTTCAGTTTCTCCGGATGTACTGGTACAGGCTCTACTCCAGTTAGCAAGGAGCAGACACCACAATCATGGTCTCTGGCATTGACTAGAGATGAGAACAATTGCGGAAATTTGCGGACTACGTTAGAAATGTAGGTGGGAAAGGGCTTCAACTATAGTTATAATTTTGATATTTTCACTATCAAGGTTTAAGTAAGTCTCTCAAAGATATGGTTTCTTGTTTGTTTTTTCAATTCTTACTTGGCCGGAGCGTTTTTTGGCCAGGAGAAGAGCAACACGTGTAACAAAATTAGCTCAATATAGCAGCATAATCATATCTTATAATCTTCCTCGAATCATCGTATTCTTTTGTAGTCAGACTTCCATTATAATTGATGTTGCATACAGCTTGAATAGTCCATGCTAGTGCTTGAAATTAATTCATGCGGTGCAGCACATAATTAACAGCATCTCCTTGATGGATTTCTTTCAGGGGAACTGTGCCGATATATTCAGGTGCATGTAGTCCTTTACCCTTTGCAAGAGCTCCAATTAGTTTATTTCTTGCTGCTCCCAGCGCATTTGAGAGTTGATACGGAGGCTAAACTTATCCTTTGGACTTACTATTACCCTTCACATATTCTTCAGCCTCTCTGATTATATCAATGGCAGCCTAGTTAGACTCTTGACCATCACCACAGATACATTGTGAAGCATCACCTGAAAGGCCTAAAGTTGAAACAAGATTCGACCCTTCAAGAATAGGTTGACAACAAAATATTGATTTCTGAGATTCTAAATTACCAATTTGGACCAGTGGGGAGATACTTGTGAGCAATATGGTTAAACTGCACTGTAATACTTCTTGATGTCCCGAACTCTACAAACAGGATTCATTACGTAGTTGACGAATATTGCTCTTGGTTTTATCCAAAACCTGTATTATTGTTTCAAATATATCCCTAACCTGTTCTTAACCGATCTCTATGTGAAATCGAATTCTGTTCTGACCGATCACACCATTCACCACTCTTAAAATCTCAAGTCCGTCCAAGAGTTTAAGCCTACCAACAAGCAGCCTCACTGCTCATCACCAAGAGAGGGCCAAGTCTTTCTGAAAACCACTTTAAAAGAGACTTGACCCTCAGCCAAAACAATATTGAGGTCCTAAAAGAGGGTTAAGTCCAATTACAAAGTGGCATGCATGGTATCAGAGCACCTGAAAAACGGACCTAGGTATTACTTGCGTCTCCACCAGTTGGAAAATGAGTTTGGGCTGGGTTTGTTTTGTCATACCAAATCCTAACCCCCTAACTTAAACCCAAACGAAACGACTGTGAGTAGGCTGAGCTAGCGTTGTCAGAACTCAACTGAGTGTGGGGAGCTCATACTATTTTTTTTCTAGTCTGGTGTACTTTTAATTACCGTCCGGGCGGTAATCAAAACACCGCGCGATCTTTTGAAGTCCTCTTATCCATTATGGTGGGCTGAGATGAACCTGGCTACTTCTTCTCTTCTCTAACCCATTTTGGTAGAAGAGAAGTTAGTAGAAGAGAACTTGGCTACATCGTCCCAAATGGCAAACTCCGGCACCAACAGTAATAGCTTAACACTGTCGACCCCATCCTCCCAGAACCCAGCTTCAACTTCATACATCTACCAATTCTAATCTCAAATCCAATCACATACCCCACTTCTGTTTATTATGTCGCAAGGGGATACCTACGGAGGACAGTATCAAAATCCTTTTACACTCCCTCAACCATAACCTCAGGCGTTTAACCCGTATTATCAGCTTTATCAGCCCACTCAACCTCATAGTTTTTAACCTCCAAATTACTTTCAGAACTACCTATTCAATGGTGAATCTACCGAGTTAAATATGGGTTACGCAAATACTTTAATACTTGTTGACGTTACGATGCCCAGGAAAGAAAAAGGAAAAGGAAGAAAGAAAAGAGTACCTGCAAAACCAAGATAAAATGTGCAAGTGCCGGATGATGCCGAGTTTTTGGGGGAGACGGATGATAATTGACTTTATTGGACAGATACAGACTTCACGTGTCTCGTAAGGACGTGGGTAACGACTTTTGTCCAAACCATGTCCTATGATATTGATCGATTATAAATCGACGTCTTAAAAGACCCGTAAACGCATGGTGTACCGTTAAGTACAAGGGTAAGCGGGGTCGTATCCCAAGAGACTTGTGGTGCGAATTCTGTTTCGAGCTACTAATTTTATCCAATAAGAATGAGTTTTGAGTTTTTATAAGTAAAAAAATTAAAATAAAACACAAACTAGAAAAGGTGCTGATACGATTGGAGATGAAACCAAGGCGTGATTCCACTCCATCCGTTGTAACCTCAAGATAGTGTACCTAGTTAGAGTATTCACAAATTCCCGTATCGCATATCTTTGGTCGGGTATATGCAATACATCATGAGATAAAATAATTATTGATTGGGAACTACCCATAAACCAACTTATTCAACCATGGTCCGGTTGATAAGCATGGATTATGTTCTCTTCTCCATGTTCCTAACCTATCTTGTTATGGTCAAACAAGATGGTTACTTATATTTCTTATTCCTTCTAATCCTAGCTATGGTCAAGCATAGGACCAAGGAATACGAATATGCAATATTCCGGGATAAAGAGAAAGTAATTACTCTAACTAAACTACACAATCTATACTAAGGCTACATTGGGTGGAGCTTTCTCTAGCCTTGGCTAAGAAGATTAGCTACTCATCCCTTTGATCATTGCTATACTACTATTACTACGATAAAAGTAAAAGAAAAGAAAAAGAGAAGAACAAGAACTTTATTGTTTATTGAACCTTGATATTTACCATCTACAAGATCATCTCTCATGGGTGGGATTCCCCCTCCTATTTATAGAGTATAGGAAGGGTTGCTAAATATCACCATTAATATAAAATCCCCTAAACGATGCCTAAAATCATGCATATATATTACAACTCATGAGAATAATATATATATCTAATTCTCTTCAATGGGCTTCCATGTATGGGCCTTTGGTTGACAACTTCAAATGAGAATCATTGTTGGAGTGCATCACCCTTGTTCTTCGTTAAAAACTAAAAAAATGTACGACTTGTTTATCATGTGACCGATTTCTATAAATACAAACAAAAATACTATTAGTATCACATTTATTTAATAAATGACTAGGTAAATATAAATTTAGGAGTTGTATACGTAAATATTACGTGTCTATCAGTTCTTTACCGAAAAGAAGGAGACAGTTAATAGTTTATTCAAATAGAAGTCATGTCTATTCGAATAAAAGATTTCTATTCGAATAGACTTTTGTCTATTCGAATGGAAACATTCAGAACCCATCTTATTCGAATAGATCCAGAGTCTGTTAGAATAGACTTCGTTAGTCAATTTTTAGAAGGTGTTTTTAGGGACGTTGGTCTGTCTCGCGATCCGTACTTCAAGCATATTCTTATGTAATGACTTCCTATGTTTATAAGGGAGTCTAGGGTTAGTTGTTAGCCTGAATCTTGTTGTAAATTTAACCTTAAAGAGGCTAGGGTTTGAAGAGACTCCATTAAAGCTTGAGAAGCTTGAGAGATCATTGTAACCTATTTGATATCATAGTGAATTATTCGTGGGGAGTAATTTTTCATCTACAAGGGTTTTCCACTTCCCTCCTCAGGGAAACCTTCTTGTGTTCTTTACTGTTCTTTGTTGATTTACTTCTTGTGTTGGCGATTTTCACGTATCATTCTTGTTAGAGAGGAAATAGTAGCTACCTCGATTCTCAATAATTGGTATCAGAGCGAGTGTTAGGGCTTGTGTGGTGAAGAGCGATGGCCGATCATGATAACTTGAAGATCACAAAGTTCAATGGGTCAAATTTTGGAGTGTGGAAGATGCAGATAAAAGATTACCTTTATCAGAAGGATCTTGATTTACCACTGGGTGGAACTGAGATGAAACCAGTAGATTTTGATGCTGCTAAGTGGGCGCGATTGGATCGCAAAGTGCTTGGAACAGTTAGGTTAGCGTTGTCATCTCAAATTCTACACATGATCTCCAAAGTTATGACGACGAAGGGTTTAATGGAGACGTTGCCCGCTATGTACTCGGAACCGTCCGGGGCAAATAAGGTTTAGCTTTTACGGTGCTTGTTTACTTTGAAGATGAAGGAGAATGGAAGTGTGCAAACTCATATAAGTGAGTTCAATACCATACATGCTCAACTGGAATCCGTTAAAATCACTTTTACCGAGGAGGTAAGAGCATGGGCTCTTCTAGGGCAGATGCCAGAAAGCTGGGAAGGATTCATTACAGCTGTGAGGAACTCATCGGGGAAGGAAAACATCAAATTTAACACTATAGTCTCGTTAATTATGAGTGAATAGAATAGACGTAAAACATTTGAACCCTCTTCGAGTTCAAACGACAGTATGTTGAACGTCGAGGAAAAATGGAGGTCTTACAGAATAGGGCCGAAATTTGGAAGGGGTCGATTACAGTCAAGAGGGAAGTCTAAGCTGCCTGGTGCATGTTGGACTTGTGGAAAGAAGGGTCACTGCAGGCGAGATTGAAACTCTTCTTCGTCTAAAAAGATTCATGATGAAGAGATAGATATAATGAACTTTACAGAGGAGGTTAGTTCTGACGAGGCTCTACTACTATCGTGTGACGATGTTAACGAATCTTAGATTGTTCATTCGGGCACTTCCTTCCATGTTACTGCGAACATAGGTTTTCTTACTAATATTGTTAAAGGCGACTTCGGCACGGTCTTTTTTGCAGATAAGAGTACACGCAATATTACTGGAAAGGGAAACGATAGGTTATTGTTGCCTTCAGGGGGAGCATTGGTTTTACAGAGTGTGTGACTTGTACCTAAACTGGGGCGTAACCTTATATCATTAGAAAATTGGTGGATGATGTTGGATATGAGTGTACCTTTGGCACAACCTTCTGGAAGGTTACAAAGGGAGCTATGTTGGTAATTTGAGGCTTGCAACAAGGAACATTATATACAATGCAAAGCATAATTTCTACTATTTGTGCAGCTATTTCGGGGATTGATACAAGTACGTGGCACAAACGGCTCAGTTACATGAGTGATAAGGGGATGAAGAGAATCGTAACGAAGGGAAAGCTAGAGGGTCTTGCTGAGGTTGATCTTAAGTTTTGTGAAGAGTGTGTTCTTGCGAAGCAGAAGAAGGTCAGTTTCAAATTATCTAGAAGATTAAGAAAACCTAGAAAGCGGGATCTTGTACACACGGATGTTTGGGGGCCAACCAAGGTATCTTCTCTTGGTGGCTCTCATTACTATGTTACTTTTATCGATGATGCTACTCGTAAATTGTGGGTCAACTTTGTGAAGAACAAGTCAGATGTGTTCGATAAATTCAAGAGGTGGAAGGCTCAAGTTGAAAATGAAACCGGTTTAAAACTGAAGTGTCTCAAGTCGGATAACGGGGGCGAATACTGTAGTGACGAGTTTGAAGTCTTTTGCGCATCAAACGGGATTAGGAGACAAAAAACTACTCTTGGAACACTGCAACAAAATGGTGCTGCAGAACGCATGAACCGAACAATAAACGAGAGAGCGAGGAGTATAAGACTTAACACTGAATTGGCAAAGTGTTTTTAGGTGGATGCGGTTAGTACGGCGGCGTACTTGATTAACAGAGGGCCTTCGTCGGCTTTGGACTTTGGACTTCCTGAAGAAGCATGGATCAGTATAGAGGTAAACCTTAATCACTTGCAAATTTTCAGTTGTATCTCATATGTGCTTGATAATTCAGATACAAGGACCAAGTTGGATGCAAAGTCGATAAAGTACATTTTCATTGGATACGGTGGTGATGAGTTTGGATACCGATTTGGGGATGCGAAGAATCGGAAAATTATCCAGAGCCGTAATGTTACATTCAATGAGGAAGTCTTATATAAAGACTTCAAAGTACCTGTGGAAAGGATTTGAGGTAAAGTAGCGGAAAGTGTCGATATTGAAGATGATGAACCCTCTCGAGAGGATGATGTAGAAGTTGTTGTTAAGTCTGATGCACCGGATAAGAACGAGGAACCTAATGATCTAGACATTCCAATAGCACTTCGAAAGGAGCCGAGAGTTGCAAGAATTCTGGCAAGGTACGTAAATTCTTTAAATCACTTGTTACTTACAAATGGTGGTGAACCTGAAAGTTACAAGGAGACTTTAGACGTGAAAGCCAAGAGCAAGTGGGAGCTTGCTATGGATGATGAGATGCAGTCATTATCAGTTAATCAAACTTGGGATTTAGTTCGGTTACCGAAGGGGAGAGAACATTGCATAACAAGTGGGTATACAAACTAAAGCAGGAATATGATGGTTCAAGGAGATTCAAGGCTAGACTTGTAGTGAAGGGCTTTCAGCAGAAAGAGGGCGTTGATTTCAATGAGATTTTTTCTCTTGTTGTGAAGATGTATACTATTCGGGTTGTGATGAATATAGTTGTTGTTGAAGATTTGCATCTTGAACAACTTGATGTCAAAATCGCATTTCTTCACGGTAACCTTGATGAAGAAATTTATATGAAGCAGCCAGAAGGGTATTCGGTTAAAGGGAAAGAAGATCTTGTGTATAGGCTTACGAAGAGCTTATACGGTTTGAAACAAGCGTCGAGACAGTGGTATTTGAAGTTTGAACAGTTTATGTCCAGAAATGGCTATTCGAAGAGTAATGCGGATCACTGTTGTTTTATTAAGAATACGGGGAACTTGTATATTATTCTACTTCTGTATGTAGATGATATGTTTGTAGTAAGTGCTGACATGGGAAAGATAGTTAAGTTGAAGGAACTATTATTCTGGGAGTTTTCTATGAAAGACTTGGGTGCGGCGAAATAAGTTATTGGTATGCATGTTACAAGGGACAGAAAGCGGTAATAATTGAAGTTGTCTCAAGCTGAGTACATCGGCAAAGTACTGAAGCAGTTCAATATGGATGGTTCTAAAGTTGTTAGTACACCATTGGGAGGTCACTTCAAATTATCAAAGGATTGTTATCCGAAGACGCAGAAGGATCGCGATGAGATGCAAAAAGTTATTTATCAATCCGTGGTTGGTAGCCTAATGTACGGTATGATTTGTACGAGACCGGACATTGCCCAAGCAGTGGGAGTTGTTAGTAGGTATATGAGCAATCCAGGCTAGGAGCATTGGAGAGCTGTGAAATAGATACTGAGGTATTTAAAGGGGACTCAAGATATGGCATTATGTTATGGGGGTTCTCAGATATGTTTACATGGCTTTGTTGATTCTGATATGGCGGGTGACATAGATAGGCGGAAGAGCACTAGTGGTTTCGTTTTTACATTGGGAAGTGGTGCAGTTACATGGGTTTCTAGGATACAGAAGAGTGTAGCTCTGTCTACGACGGAGGCGAAATATGTTGTAGCTGCAGAAGCGTGTAGCTCAATGGTATCCCATTAATGTATAATGTGTGAACTACAAGGGGATAGTTGCTCAAGTACAATTTCGGCACGAAAGCGGGAAAACCGAAGATGATCGGGTACATTTTAATTTTCTTTAACTTAATTTCGTTTATTTTTCTTGGATATACACGTTAGTTATTTGTATTTGGTAACTTTGGGAATTGTAAGAAAATGATGCACACTAGATTTATCAAGGTTTGAATAGAGGCAATGACTACAACCATCGTTAAACATATAAGATTTTAGCAAGAGAACCTCGATGGGCTAACCTAAAGGATGATGATTTGAACCACGTGAGGAATCTACCTAGAAATGTGGCGTCGAAAGCATCATGCAATTCTTCTCTGGGGTATTCGATCGAATCAAACAACCTATCGGAGGATCCCGACAACCCACCTACACCTCAATCCGCTCCCCAAAATTTTGAATTAGATGGTTCCCTGTATGAGGGTGGAGCAAATCCCATTGGCCAAAAGTTTTTTAGAAAAAACATTATAAGAAACAGAGTGCGGATGAAATTATTGCATCCAGCCAAAATATGGCGACAATGCTTACGGAGATGAGGTTCGAGAAGAGACAAGTGAAGGAAGAAAAGGAAAGAAAAAGAATGGAACAACATCAACAATGACAAGTAAAAATAGATTTGGAAATACCAATGGAAGATCGCAAAATCATTGATAAAGACCTTACAAATCTTTCTGGACATCAATTATAATACTATATGCAAAGCCAAAACAGAGGTCATGGAACGTTTCAATAAGAATAGCGGACCAAGTACAGGTTCAGGTTATGAAATATAATTTAACAAGGTTGCTGAATGTTGTTTAATTTCCAAGAATGTAGTTTACTTTTAAATAATATAATATTTTGATTGAAGAATGTACTTTTCTATTGAAGAATGTAATCTTTTGAAGAAATATTTTTTTCGAGAATATTGAGTTAAAACAAATACAAGATTAATGCAATATCAAAAACTTGCTCAATAAGAAATCAATAATTCATAAGTTTGTACGACAATAATCATTAAATCACACATAGTTCTTAGATAATAATTGATTATAACACTTGGAAACATTATTTCACGGCCCACAAATGCTCAATTAGATCATCCTTTAGATTAAAGTGTATTTCTCTACTTCGAATTCGGTTCATTTTCGTTATTAAAGCTTTTATTGTTCCGCATTCGCGTACAAGAGGTTCCCCTTGGATAGTTGAGAGATCCTATGGATCGTGTGCATTATCATGCATGCCTTCATGACATTGTTCAAAACCTCGAGTTTCCATAATTTATTCAGATTTTTGACAATATTAAACCGTGATTGTAAAATCCCAAACGCCCATTCTACATCTTTTTGGCAATTTTCTTGTTGTTGAGCACATAATTTTTATTTCCATAACCGGATTGGAGATGGTTTGGACAAGTGCTTTCCATTTGGGGTATATGCCATCTGTTACGTAATAACCCATATCATAAGCTTTTCCGGCAATTGTATAATTGCAAGGCTGCGCGATACCATCGGCGAGGTCAGTGAAAAGATATGATAGTTGTAGAACATTGATATCATTGTTAGCCCCTGGTAACCCAAAAAAAACATGCCAAAACCAAAAATCGTGTAAAGCTACCGCTTTAAGAATTATAGTCGCCTTGGTCAGTAAATTGACCGTGCCAAATTAAGGGACAATTTTTCCATATCCAATACATGCAATAAAGGCTTCCTAACATGCCAAAAAAATACCGTGACTCTCCTATCAATTTTAACCTTTTGTCGTCGGCCGTGTAGGGACCTAACTTCGTTCGGAGGGGAAGTTGGTTCTTACAAAGTAAAACTAATCTTCAATCAAAGGGATGCAAGCAATTAGTCTTTATCATAAACTAACTATAGATAAATACTTGTGCAGAGGCCCGAATGTGACTCTCTAAGACCTCTGATGAGGATTTTTAAGATTGATTATATTACTGAAGAGTAATTGGAGGGTTTGAATACAGTGAATATTGAGAGGTCGAAGGTAAAATACAAGGGGCTGGGGGTGATTCTTCTAACCCCCTCTTGGTTTCCTCTCTCCTCTATTTATAGAGATACAGGGAGCTGAGTCACCAAGTGTGGGTATGGATTACATGATTACTGTCAGGAAATACCGGCGATTTATGGGCGCCGATCATGTCAGTACTGTCACTGCAACATTTATTAGTGATGTCTCTGAATGGAGCGGTGGTTGGACCTGTCACTGTAGTTGTACGGGCCAATCAATGTGTCGTCTTATATGGTGTGGTGGTTGTCTGTCTTATCTTGCTTCGATAGTGTGTTAGTAAGGTCAAAAGATTTTTGCTGTAGTATGTTAATCCATCCTCGAAGTTTTGTCTGATGTCGAAGCTTCGTCTTTGGAAGATCTCTGGGGAGTCTATTTTAAAGATTGAGTGGGCTTCAATATATTCGAGTAGGATATGAAGTGGGCTTTGACTGACTGTCGAAGGCTACAAGTAGGCTACTACAGGCTGCGTTTGGTGCTCGAAAATATTCCTCTTCAAAATTTCTATAATCGCAACATAAAACATTTTCATACTTATTTCTTTTGGTAGGGTAATAAATAACCCAATTGTTTTTTCCCAATTGGCTTTTTAGACAAAGTAATCATCATGTACTACTACTGCATCGAATATTCACAGAAACATTTGTTTACTCATACGAAAACATTGTCAAAATTCTTCTGGGGTATATGTGCAAGGAGTATTGAAGTAGTCCTGTATAATGCTGTAATGCCCCAATTTGTGGTCTCACATCTCTCTCTTATCCTTATGGCCTATAACATTCCCGCGGTGAGTTAAAGTTTTATCATGTACTACTAGATTTACTGCATCTTGGTGTATAACGGCCATTGACGTAGCACAATCAAATATAAGATCGTCAGAGAAGAATGATATACCTGGAGGATCATCAATAGATGTAAAGGAGGATGAGGAAGACATTTAAGGCTGTGGAGTTGAGAGATTGTGTAAAAGGTGAAGAAGGAACAAATAGAGAGAAGAGAGAAATGTGATGGGATAAAGGGAAGAAGAACTAGCCATTGTGGGAGTTCAAAAAATGCGGCGGTCTTTTGATTACTGCACGGTAATCAAAATATCGCGCGATAATCAGAAGACCGCCGCATTCCCTAAACTCCCACAACGGCTAGTTTTTCTTTTGGTTACTTCCCAGCGGCTATTTTTGGCATCCAACGACTATTATATATACGTTGGCAGAAGATACTCTAACAACAGTCTCTCCACTTCAACTCAACAGTGCTGAGTTTTTTTAGCTCTAACAGTGGATTATTTAGTAGTATTTGGCTGGAGTGAAGACTGCGCCCTCGTTGCATCCTGGCAGGAATTTGTTGATAATCCACCTCTCCGATAACTCAACTTCGATCATTTATGGGAACGAGTTCATGTCTGATTCAGGGAGCACACAAACTTTAATACCCTCCTGTAGATTTATACAACAGATAGAATATACTTAATGTTAAATGTGACGAGTTTCATGAGATATGAAAGAGTATTAATAGACGGGTCAGAGGTGTTCCATTAGTCAATATTTTGTACAAAGCCAGAGACGAATGGTATGAGAAATATAACCAACTGCTCCCGTTCGAGACTCCATACAATATTTTTTATCAGAACTACGTCCCGCCTGATCCTCCTACAAATTATTGGCTAAAAATTATGAACGGGATCCACTCTCCCTTACTGAATAGTCCGAGTTTAATCCCTACATTAGTTGTGGTTACCGAATGAATTAGACGCATAGGAAGACTTGTAATTGTATCTGTTTTTAGTTTAATTTCATGTGTAGAACTACATATTTTAAGAATTGTAATTGCATTTCCATTTAAATTTAAGTTTGAGCCAAAATTAATCGATATAAGTACTTATATAAAGAAACAAAAGTTGTATAGTACAACATTTTTAAATAGTTTAACACAAAGTCACACAATAAAAATATACGTCTACAATAATACTCATCTTAAAACTATATCTACTGAGACGGACCAATATCATATCCAGTACGCCGCGTCCTGCTGATACTACCTGCTTCCCCGGTTTGAATGCTAGTTCCACATGTCCCTGCTTAGTCATAGTGCTACTGCCATTTGGCTGTGTTACTACCTGTAAAGTTGGTATCGTCCTCGGCTGTAAGTTTTGAAATAGACAAAAAAAATTATTTAGATTTTGACAAAATAAATATGGCCTTAAAAAGTAAAAATAAATAAATAAATTTCTTACACGCGGATATAGTTGTTTATTGATAATGTTATAACCCCTCGTCAGTTCAACAACCTGATCAGTCAACGATGTGATCATCTGCTCATCCCGCGCAGACTCTATAAGAGCGACTCGCCGTAACCCAGACTCTGGTTCACAACTCCTTTGATTCGTAGGAAGGAGGTATGGGTAATGGCTTCCTCAAACGGTGGATGAGGATTATCTAGTGCCTCTTTGTCCACTCTATGTTCCACCCCAGGCCTGGTCCCATCTCTGTACTGGGCATACTAAAGTCCTGGGATAAGCTATGCACCTCTGCTGACGTAACCACAATGGGTATAATACTAGACATGAGTGCATTGACCCCAAATAGATCTATGTTCCCTATCCTCTGCGAATCTATCAACAGGTGGCCAACCTCATACGTTTGGCTTCTCCAGTAGTCGACGTAAGTTATTCTTTACTCATCCATCACAAACTGGCTATAACCAACAAAGCCAGACTCTCTCAAAGCCTCTAAATCAACTAGACTAAGATGTGGTGACATGTTGGATGGAAGATACTTCGGAATACCCACATAGCCAGTCAACTACCTCCAACATCTATCCCCCAAGTGATACTCGTAGTTTCCATTTGAAACTTGAAGTGGTATCCTCTTTAAGGACAACTCTGAAGTAATATCTACGTCATCTAACTCTAAAGCCACAAATGTATCCCAAGGATGCCATAATCAATAGTCTGGTGGTCAATGAGGTGTCTAGCTATAATTAACATGTTCCCTGCCTGATTATTTATTTTCTTCATGTTCCCATTTTCCTATGCTTTGAGATGAGGATACGACATCATCTTCAGCACATTGGGAACAATGGGGTGACCTACCCCGTAATACTCGTACAACCAATACTGCATCAGGGAGCAACATAGAAAACAATTGCAAATTCCATTTAAGATAGTTATTGTAAGATATTTGATTTATATCATTGGAAAAAGTGTTAGTATACCTCAATAAGTTACGAAAATCTAGTGACGACACCTCCGATCGTGACTACGGTATCCAAGCCATGGTACAGAGAAGCAAGAATAGCAGAACCCCAGTCATATAAGGGAACTTCATCCAAATCAGCCACGACTTCAAGATATCTAAGCGGGACAGTGTTGTTGGCCATTTAGAACCATAAATGTCCCATCATGAAAATGATAAAAGTACAAACCGCCGTACTGTCATTAGACAGATCATCTATGACGGTCAAGTACTTCCTTAGATGTGGAATGCTGATGTTCCCACTCTTTGTATTATTGGATGTAATATGGGGGAGTAATTTCATCGCCTCGGATATAACACTTCATCGGTCGTCATACGGCAATGGTGTATGATTTTTGCCGATTGGCAATGATGTAAGCTGTAGCGCCCCATTTTTTTTAATTGTGTTTTGGGTTGCATTGTTTAACTTACACTTGGGTGTACAATAGTATGGTTTCTTAGCTTTTAACTTTTGGGGAAACTTGGTCAAACCTTCACCGAAATACTCCCTGCTTCTCTCCTTCTTCTCCCTATTTCTCCTCCATCAACCTTCCCCTTTTACATTACTAAATCAGGAGAAAAGAAAACCCAACCCTAATTCCTAAACTCCAACCCCAAATTCCTTTAAACCATATCGTCTCCTTGCACTCTAAAGAGAGCTCTAACAAATCCTTTATCTATTGTTGTGGCTTGAAATTCTTGAACGAATGATCGAGAGTGAAATTTTATTGTTCTTGTAGAGGGAAGGATCATTGTATTGCTCTTCTTAAGCATTCAATCTTCAGGCAAGTATAATTATTTTTGAGCATCATATGACACATTGATATATTGTATAAATGTAATTTGGGGTATAAGCATTTGTGGTTACAGAGTGTCATATAAGTTAGCTGTGATGATTCAATTGCGTCATAATTATTATTTATAAGCTGCAATTTGTTGAACTCCTATATCTAGTATGATATGCATAAAGAACCTTCGGTAAGATAGCATTTGTGGTTACAGAGTTGTCATTATACCTTGAAATCATTATATTAGTTCATTCAACAGTTAATAATGAATAGTCTGTTATTATATAAGGGAGTAGTTGAAGATCATAACAGTAACTTTGCTTGATATACTATTATTTAACTACTAGTTGTTTCTGTTGTAGTTATAAATCCATACTATAATAGTTATTTTGATCTCACTACGGTAGACTTGTTTAGAATATTTTAGATTTGCTTAGTATATATTCAGAATACATATATATGCTTTTAAGGCAGATTTGTATATTATATAAACATAATATATATATATATATATGTTAACTAAGGCAGTCGTTGTATAAGTATACTTAGAATATATATATGGTTAGTGTATAAGGTAATTTGTATTGATATTAATTATATCCATATCAATAGCGTTGGTAATAGTAATTGGTGCTTCGTGTTCAGCCCTTAAACTATAGATGGATAGGTTGGACCTTGATGTTAAATCAAGAGGGTACTAGCATAAGCATATAATATCAGCGACTGAGACCCACTCCTATATATGTGAGGGTAGAAAGGTCAGTGAGCATAAGATCGCCAATCATATAATATAGTCTCATTGCCTATAGAGCAAGGACAGATAGGTCATTTTGATTGAGTGTCGGTCTCTTAAATCATTCATGCATAGAATAACTTAGAGTCGTGTACACAGTAGGGCTATGATGTCAGGGTCTTTGGGTTTGATTCCCTAAACAAAAGATTAGGTGATTGTTTATCAGTATTCCAGGGTTGCAAGCCTCTAAAACTCTTCCCCAGTTACATATCGGCTTTGTTATTCTTTATGAATACTCCCCGTGATCATAGATCCCTGAAAGTGAAAATAAATTAGGCTTTAGACCTGTAGGTTGAAACTCCTTGATCCGGTGATTTCCCCGCTAATTCCTGGCTCACTAAAAAGGAATCCGCCAATCCCTGGCTCGAAAATAAGGGATACATTTCTGTTGAGGACAAAAGGGTGCGAGAGTGTGGTCTCACTGAATTAAAAGTGACCCTGTGTACATTGTCTGTTAGTTATCCCCCACACCTAATACTAATAATACTTTATAACTATTTTATAATACCGGTTGGCGCCGATGCTTAAAAACAGCATTAATAATTGAACCTCATTTCCTCAATGCATTGCATCATTTATAGGATATTATATCACACTAGTACTTTTGTATAATAGATCGGTCTGTCATGTTCAGTGACCGGTAATAATTATGCTTGCTTGACGCCTTGTGCGCTATATTTTTTTAGGAGGTCGAGCATAGTAGGTTTTGCTTAGTGAGGCTTAGTTGATCATTTTCGGGATTTTTTGGAGTTTTTTGGATCGCTGAGCTGTCGTAGGGTATTTATGATTTTTACTTCAGATTTTATTGTCGTAATCTATTTTCTTGTTAGTATATTTTGTTGAGAATATTATTTATTTTATTCGAGAATTGAGTTATTTTTCCGTTGCGTTTCTTTGGTAAGTAGATGTAATTTCTGTTGAAATATAATACATCTGTGGGGTTTCATCCGTGGGATGCCCGACTTGTCAAGCCTTAGAATGTGCTTTATGATTTATTATCAGAAAACGGATTTTGGGGCATGACATAAGCGTTGTGAAATCCAATGGAGTGATCCCTTTCTTCACACATGGGAAGAGAAAAATGTGACTTGCCGGCAACCAACGCTCTGTTAGCGCCTGATCTAACCGATTATCAGAATTACCCAATTTGATATTCATGAACTTCCCGAATATCTTCACCATGGGATCCCTTATTGTCAGAATTTTGGAAATCTTGTTCCAAACTTTTATAACCTTAGTGAATGTGCCGTGCGGACACATCGAATCGCGATTATGTTCATTAGAGTATTTTGTCAAACACTTGATTAACGAAAATAACAAAGTTACCATTAAACAAAAACTTACCGTGAGATCCTTGCCAGTGTGAAATATATGCGTCACGCCATCTAGGAGAGCGGTAATAAACCGTATGTGTAAAATATCACCTTCGGTTGGATGTGATTGGCCTTGAATTTCTTCTGGTTCTTCAAATACAATCTCTCTTTTTTCTTCTTCTGGACCTCAGCCAAATTATGGCTTCCTTTGAATCTCCTTCCACTCTAAAATTAGGGCTACAACTTGGGTGTAGGTCTCCCTCTGGCATTTACATTTTATTGGGTTTGAAGTTGGTAAATTTTTTGGAAGAGTTTTGAGCACAACTGCGAGGGAGGATGAAACAGTGTGTGGAGGGAACGAATTGATTTAGTTTTTGCTTAACAGATATCGCGGTGGTGTTTTGTTTACCACGTGGTAATCCAAAACCTGCGCGGATTACCGATAAATTAATAAAACAAATCCACGTCTACCCAAGTGTTGGAAGGAAACAGGTGTGAGTTTGGTTTTTTGTGTCTGACGTGTGGGCCAGCAGTCAAAGCCCACACTCAACTGCTGAAGATGCTCTTAGTGTGTTACTACAAAATTTTTGCAGGAACAGATTCAACAGTAATAAATGAGATGGAGACTAAAGCTAGGGTGCCGGGGCAAAGTGATTGTTGCTGCAATTTTTTTCTTTCTTCAATGCCATTTTTGGACGGGCCGGTATTGGGCAAATTAGTTTGAAGTATAAAAACTCAAACCTCTATTCTCTGCCATCTAGCAGACCGTGAATAATCCCTATATATTTTTTCTACAGTTAGCCCGTTATGCCATTTTTTTTTTCTCTCTCGCTCTCTCCATGCAGCTGTCTTACTGAAGTGATGGGCTCAGTCCCAACGATGACTTTTTTTATCCACGTACGTGCAAAATGTATGTTTTGGTTATATTTAAAATAAAATGTATGTTGTTATGTGAGATGGGCAGGAAAATAGGGGGTTAACAACCTCTTAAGTTATCACCAAAACAACCTTATTAATTTCAAAGAGCTCGAAATCGGGCATTCAATACCAAGCATTCAATTAAGGAAGGTGAGCAAGAATTCTTACACCTAGAGCATTAAAGTGATATGTTTCATTTTTTTGTTTTATTAACTATCAAAACATATCTCAATTTTGAATCCCTAGGTTAAGTGACAACTAGGAATTCAAGTTTAAGTTTTTAACTTGTAGTAATGAAGTAATGTCACCAAATTTGTTTAAGTTGATGTCCTGTAGTTCAGTTTTTACATAATTACTTTCTTAAATCAGTTAGAGTTGTGATATATACATTTTACTGTGATCTATAACCTAAAATGTAAATTTGGAGGAAGCCCTTAAATATAATTTGCCAAAATATAATGCCAATTTAATTCCTCTTTGTCAATTTGGGGATTAACAGATGGATGTATGGTATGTTGCTAGTGCTAGGGATGTTGATATCCCACCAGTTGGTTCTTATGCCGACGTTTGGAGGGGTAAATTTGATGAATGAGAAGGGATGGTATTTCCTAGTGTTATACACTTTAGGGACGCCTTGGCTCGCTACGAAGTGGCATTTAAGATGTCTATAGATAAGGCAATTAACAACTCAGAGAGAGTTAAGGCATATTGCAAGGCTAAAAATTGCAACTGGCATATATTAGCCAGCAGAATCAGGAACAACATTTTGTTCCAGGTCTATACCTGTGATCTCAGCCATGGTGCGCACAGTTCTACCTAAGCGCATTGTCCTACAATTTCGTCACATCTTGTTTACAAAATCATTCTATTGGATTTTCCATCTATACCGGCACTACTCTTCAGGTCACGAGCACACATGTTAAGGTAGGTGGGACCTAGTGTTACTCTTTATTAGGGTTTAAGGGTATAATGGGAAGACCACTCTAACCCTATCAGGTTAAATAGAGAGGACGTCCATCTTAGAGGCTACAATACAGAAAACCATCTCATTAAGGTCTGCAGCCAATCTAAGGGAAGAGTCCACTCAAGAACAGGTGATTAAACAGAGAGCAGGAAAAG
Organism: Kingdonia uniflora; assembly: GCA_014058105.1. Taxonomy (NCBI): domain Eukaryota; kingdom Viridiplantae; phylum Streptophyta; class Magnoliopsida; order Ranunculales; family Circaeasteraceae; genus Kingdonia; species Kingdonia uniflora. Next base: position 6,913,741 of record JACGCM010001726.1, read on the forward strand.
AGGTTAGTATAATCTTCAATGTTAAGTTATTGATCATAGTAGATAGTATTTTATTCCTACACATTCACCCTAAGCTTAGAGATTGTCCCAACTATATATGCCCCTGCAGGACATCAATAGGGAGTACAACCTGAATATCAAATGCAAACAAGCGTAAATGAGGAAAGAGCTCTCACTTCAAAGTATCTACGGGCTGAGGTCGGAGACCTATTTGAAGTTGGGGTGGTTACTTGATAAGATTGAAGAGTGCAATCCCGGGTCCTTTACGAGAATGAACGTTGATGAGTTAGTAAGGTTTTCTTAGCGTTTTGTTGCCTTCCGTGCCTCTCTAGAAGGTTTCAGAAGAGCCTGCAAATCCATAATATTTGTTGATGGTACTTTCCTTAAAGGCATCAACAAGGGTACCTTACTCGCGACAACTACGCTTGACGCAAACAATGCTATATTTTCCATTGCCTTTAGTGTGGTATCCAGGGAGATGGCTGCGGACTGGACATGGTTTATAACTACTTTGAGGGAGACAATTGGAGAGGAGTATGACCATAGTTCTCTTGTGTTTGTGTCTGATAGGAACCCGAGCATCATCAGCACTGTTGGGGAAATATTTGGGTCTGTTAGACATGCCTATTGTCTTAAACATTTGAAAGAGAACCTTAAGAGCTTTCTCCGTGGTCCGCAGCTGTCTAAGGCCGCCAAGGATATGATGTTGAAGATATGCTAGGACAACTGAATGTTACAACTCTGTTTTGTCAATAATCGAAGTGTTCGATGTAGGTGCCGCAGATTGGGTGAGGCACCAACAACTGGAGCATTGGGCTTGTCATTTATTCTAAGGAAAAAGATCGGACTGCATGATGTTATACCACATTGAGACGTTCAACAGTTCGGTACTGGGGGCACGTAGTATGCCAGTCTTTGGGTTGGCTGATAGTATTAGGAAGAAGGTTATGCAGTTGTATTATGAACGAAGGGTGCTGCAGTGGGAAGCACCAGTTGGGTCTGCCATTGAGTCTAAGCTGCTAGATTTTGTACATGAGTGTGAGAATTATACCGTACATTATAGTGGTGTGGACCAATATGAGATCAGGTTTGAAGCAATTAGTAGGGAAACATGGTTAGAATGTCGCTGGTGCAGCTGCAGAGAAACTGAATTCACCAGGCTCCCTTGTAAACATCAATTTGTGATTATGAAGCGGCTGGGACATAACCTATACCCTTATGTGGAGAACTGGTGTAGATGGGAATGGCAAGACACGATTTACGAGCTCCCGATCAACGCGATGGACAGCACGAACATGCCAACCATGGATGAAGTGTTGGCGGACCTTGAACATGACAATATCATGCCACCCGTAGGCCGAAGACCTGGCCAACCTAAGGGAAAGAGGCACGAGTTGGTGAGCGTTAATGTTCATCAATTGCATTGCAGTGGGTGTGATGTGGTCAGACAAAATTGGAGAAGGTGTACCGAACCTGTTAACGATCCAATTCATGTGGCAAATGCTGTACTTTCGCTACAGGCGATGTTTGAAGCCTTCAATGTAGATGACAAGCTCAACTTTCATCAGACATTATTTATCTGTAAGTCACAACCTGTATCCTTGTATTTCTCTTATAAAAATATTTTTAACTTACGTGTGTTTGTTTGTTTCTATCAGCTAAGAAGTACGAGCTCAGTTTATGGATGCGAGCATTGTGATAAACTGTAGGGTGCCCTAAAGTTATGGTCTGTCTACATGTTCTGTGCCTGCATTTTGAGGATCCATACATTTTGAATAAGTTGATGTTCATGGATAGATGTTATGCATCTCTTATCTTACATGTAGACCACATAAACTACATTTTGTCTATGTGGTTATGTTACACTGTCTTATACACATTGTTGTTGTCTATGTTTAAGTGCAACTATATATGTTAAACTACTGTATATGTTATATTCTGTATATGTGAAGTTGTAGGTACATGGTCATAGTCTATGGCTGGGGATAGTGATTTTGAAGGTGTACTAGTTCACGGGCTCTAGCACAAACTCGATAACATTCAAATTAACTAACTGACATAGTTAATGACACATGATGAACAAATTATCCAAAGCACCATAGTTTAATTGACATATTAATAGTATTAACTGAGAAATTAACAGTACTAAAACCATAATAATTAAATCAAGCCAAGCAACATAATTAACAGATACAACAACAAATTAAAATTAAGCAATTAGAACTTCAAACTAAAATTAAACAAACCAAACAACAAATTTAAGTTAAACAAACAGAAATACAAACTAAAATTAGCCAGGCCATAATACTTAATTAACCAAATCACAAAATTAACAGTACTAAAACCACAATACTAAATTAAGCAGAGTAAACAAAAAATTTAAATTAACCAAAATACTAAATTAAACAAATAAAAAAATTAAATTGTTTCACCAAACCATAAGAAAATTAAAATGTTTCCCCAAACCATAAGAAAATAAACAACAACAACGCCATATCAGTTTCGTGGTGACTCATCTGCAGCAGCATCAACAATACCCTAGCACCAGCACCAGCACCAACACTAGCGTCGTCTGCACCACCCTCACCTTCACTAGCAGCAGGAACCGCATCCTACGAAGCAATAAACTCTACACCACCGAAGGGCAAAACAACTATTTGGAAATAGATCCTAAACAAACTTTAAACATGCAATTTTAAGTGACTTCAAAAAGACAAAAATGAAATAGTAATGTACTTACTCTGTTTGTGCTAGCCAAGATGCAGCTCGTGCATAATTTATGTTTCCTCTAAACAGACACTGTGACGACCTACCGAACGCCGGCCAAATCTACCCGAGCGTTTTGAGTTCTGTCCGAATGTATTTGTTCTCTATATCCTAATATAGCAGCACGCCAAGTTTCGTCGCAATCGGATTCAGTTAAGGGGGCGAAAAGGTCCAGTACGCTTCGTCTCATGTTTTAACGTTTCCTTTTGGAAGTTGACTATTTACTTAGTAGCTATATTAAGGAGGAACCTTGGTCCGATCCTCCCCATGACTAAAAGAGCTTTAATGCTTGGTCATCAAGGACCCCGGCTCATGGACTATCTACAAGGGATAGTTATGAGTTCTCCTAGGCCTAGGGTAGGCTAGGGGACATTGCCTCGCAATGCGGGCCGGTTTTCATTAGAGGGCTTCATATGGCGCCGCTATGCCCCGCGGGCTATCCGAGATGCACCGCCCCTTTCAGATGGACAGTATAATTAGTCCAGGCTCGTCGCCCCTTGAGATATGAGTCCCTAGGGTGGAAACCGGCATATTGAGCTACCCTGATCCGCTACAGGACAGGTGTGCTTCCGTATCTCGCGCGCGTCGTGAGAGATTACGCTGTAGGGATTATTGAGGGAACCTTCAGCGTTGTTGCCTTTACTGAATACATATTCAATGACCCCTCACGAGTATCCAGGATAATCCGAATGTCGCTCTAGCATCCGTGGGTTGTATGCCACTGGCGCGCCGCGCCAGTGAAGATGGCTGGTACACGCCGACATCGCGTCCGTGTACGCCGCACGGTCCCTTATTCCGCTGCACTCCGGGCACTGTAGAGTCGGTCCCGGCTAGGGCCGTGTCAGTTGGTATCAGAGCGAGAATAGCTTGTTGAAGCTTAGCTCTTGAGTTGGTAGAGAGTAGATGGATTGTGCCTACGTCTGCCAGAGCTAGACAGAGTTGGGTCTAGGCTTATCCGAGCAAGGCTTGCTGGGAGTTTGCTTGTCAGAGCGTAGATGGGTTGTGCCTACGTCCGTCGGAGTAAACGGAGTAATGATTCCCGAGTTGGTAGTATGGGTTACCCATTTGGCTGTTGTTCTCTCCAGAGCCGTAGTTGCTCCCTAGAGATGTTCCAAGCACCGTTGTGAACGCTTGTAGAGTGTGTTGCCTACATGTCAGTCGATATTGGACGCAAGAGAAAGGCTCCATATCCGAGCGCGAGATTGCTCAAGTTAAATGTGCTTTGGACAGTGACGCTAAGAGGAGGATTGAGATTTGAGTTGGACGCGATGATCTATATCGTTAGTTGTCTCTAGAAGGCTGATCAGTGTCGCAGATGCTCTATGAAGAATAGTAATAGAGCGATCTAGCAGGTTGTTATTGCATTCGGTCCGTGTCCGCGCTGCGAAGTTTAGTAACAGGTGTGATCAGGGACGATGCCCCTCAGCAGAGATCGATATGGTCAGTGTCCGTTGCCGAGTACTTTCGTGTGGAAGCCGCGATGCTTGGTTTTGTTGGAATTCCTTAGTGTCTACAAAAGAGTGAAGAATCCTGAGAGATACTCGTTGTGATTGTCCTGAGTTGGGCATTGAGACATTCCAGAGGTGAATGTCATGCGCCGAAGATGAAGCGGCATGAAGTAAGAGATGAAGACATGGTTTGGGTCCCGAGTTTGCACACAGTGATATCGTCAGGTAGACGTTGAAGGCAGAGTGATTCGTTATGACGCGACATGAACTGCGACCTCCCAGATGGGTTGTCGCTTATCCGCAGTTGGTCCCCAGCTACTTGGGACCCTGCTTTGATCACTCCAAGAAGGCAAGTTGCCGAGTGATGTTTGTTTTCTGGCTCCGAGGTGAGTTTCAGGTTTGTCGGCGTTCGAGTGCTCTAGCCGAGTTGATCCATGTTGTTCCACATGATGGTTCTGGGTCATTTTGAGCTCACAGATGGAAGATTCACGTTTCCGAAGGTTAGTAAGTTACGTGGTTGTCGCAGAACAGAGTTGAGCTTCAGTCAGTTGTGCGGGTTACCTCAGACATGATCTCAGATGGAAGATTGCTCTAGGATGAAAGATCCCGAGCAGAATTGGATGTTAGTTTTCCAATTCCTTATCACTTGGTGGTTGGCGGTAGGGATAGAGTTCCCGCGCCACGTTCTTTGTTTGTATCGATGGAGTGTCTTTAGAAGACCACATCTCCGTGACCGGTTTTAGTTGGCTGCGTTTGCTGAAGCTAGTTCAAGAGACAGAGAATGGCTACGCTTCAGTTCAAAGATGATTGCGACAGTATGAAGGTTAGTCTCCGCGAGTTTGATAGCAGTTGGACATGGCAAGCCAACGAGCTCAGGGCGACAGGTGCAGTGACAGTATCTTGTTCCCAAGTTCCCCAAGTACTCAGGTTAGAGTAGGGATGTAGAGATGGAGAAACGCTTCAGTAGTCCGTCAGTTATATGTCACAGCTTTGTTCTCGACGCGGACGTCGAGCTTATCGAGTGTGGGAAGAGCTGTAAGTTGTGACGCAGATGTACGCAGGTTCCAGCATGGGTCATTACCACCAGAGTTTGGCAAGTACAGATGCCAATGTTAAGTCCTCGTTAGAGAAGAGGCATTGAGAAGTCCTCGTCAGAGAAGAGGCATTGGGAAGTCCTCCTTGGAGAGTGAGGCAGATTAGAGTCCTCCGGAGTGGAGAGACCTTTGGGGACGCCGGAGTGGCGATCACCCTTCCTGCAGCCAAGTTAGGTGCAGATGCCATCTAGCGTAACATGGGTTAGATGATGGCCTACTACGAAGTGGTAGAGCAGAAATGCGGCTGCACAGATAGATGTCTCATGGGTTTTAGAAGTTCACACAGGACGCCTTTATGGCGGACCTCGATGGTTAGCTGGCGGTAGGGAATAGAGTACCCGCGCCTAGATAGGCTGCCTCGATGGTTTTGTTGGCGGTAGGGAACAGAGTACCCGCGCCTCGTTGAGAGTATGCTACCTTCTAGGAGCTACCCTCCCTCGCCCAAGTGAACAATGAGTACCAGTTCAGTTCTATACTGGTAAGGCTAGAGTGCCGCATCTTGATGTTGTACCCCCGATGGTCCGTAAGAAGGGCGGACAAGGTTGGAAGACCTTCGCGGAGTTGATTGAAGGGCAGTCAGGCAGTTCAGTGTGCGGCAGATGTTCCGTGCAGTTGGGGTGAGTTACCCCTTTGTTTTAGAAGACTTGCTCCTTACCACTCGCAGATGAAGAGTGAAGTTTGAAGCCGAGATTCACAGAAGTTTGAACTCTCGAGCAGCGAAGGCATTGCGCGACTCGGAGGTGAGCGCACTTTTGGACGGGATTGGAGATATCCTCGTCGGGCTGTCCGGAGGAGACGCCCTTGGTTTGTCGAGAAGAGCGACATTCCATACAGTGTCAGGGGAGAAGGCGCTTTGCAGCAGGATGCAGCGCATTTCAGAGGGCGCGATGCTAGAGTGCACCGCCCAGACATTTTTCAGAAGGTTCGAGACCAAGAGACAATACCTAGAGGAAAAGGCAGACTCCAGTCGTATGAAGGTTCAGTCACTACGCACTTCAGTGGGAATAGGCAAAGTTAAGGTTCAGTTCTGAAGACACAGTTGTCAGCATCGAGACTAGCAGTTGGGCTCAGTATCCGCTAGTACAGAAGAAGAATAGTACTCTGAACTAAGTGCGGGAGAGTTGTTGGGTTCTTGAAGATGCAGAAGATTGAATCCTTGCAGAGCCGTGTTGGCGACGGTCCTCGACGAGGACGTCGAGATTATTTTAAGTGCGGGAGGGTGTGACGACCTACCGAACGCCGGCCAAATCTACCCGAGCGTTTTGAGTTCTGTCCGAATGTATTTGTTCTCTATATCCTAATATAGCAGCACGCCAAGTTTCGTCGCAATCGGATTCAGTTAAGGGGGCGAAAAGGTCCAGTACGCTTCGTCTCATGTTTTAACGTTTCCTTTTGGAAGTTGACTATTTACTTAGTAGCTATATTAAGGAGGAACCTTGGTCCGATCCTCCCCATGACTAAAAGAGCTTTAATGCTTGGTCATCAAGGACCCCGGCTCATGGACTATCTACAAGGGATAGTTATGAGTTCTCCTAGGCCTAGGGTAGGCTAGGGGACATTGCCTCGCAATGCGGGCCGGTTTTCATTAGAGGGCTTCATATGGCGCCGCTATGCCCCGCGGGCTATCCGAGATGCACCGCCCCTTTCAGATGGACAGTATAATTAGTCCAGGCTCGTCGCCCCTTGAGATATGAGTCCCTAGGGTGGAAACCGGCATATTGAGCTACCCTGATCCGCTACAGGACAGGTGTGCTTCCGTATCTCGCGCGCGTCGTGAGAGATTACGCTGTAGGGATTATTGAGGGAACCTTCAGCGTTGTTGCCTTTACTGAATACATATTCAATGACCCCTCACGAGTATCCAGGATAATCCGAATGTCGCTCTAGCATCCGTGGGTTGTATGCCACTGGCGCGCCGCGCCAGTGAAGATGGCTGGTACACGCCGACATCGCGTCCGTGTACGCCGCACGGTCCCTTATTCCGCTGCACTCCGGGCACTGTAGAGTCGGTCCCGGCTAGGGCCGTGTCAGACACGCTCCAGTGCCAACATGTATGTGTAGACCCTTTCGAAATTGACACCACCAGCATCAGCCCACTGCTGCAGCAATATCGTTTTTGCCTGTCTGGCTGTTAACACCCAGTGCATGCAGCACAACCAGACGACGTTTGCTGATTTTCTGGCGGCGTTAATGGTGCTTACAGTGTGGCTTGACATTTTTTTATGTGTTTGTTAATGCTTATGTGTTTGTTAAAGCTTAGAAAAATAGTGGAGATTGTTAAGAGATGAGGAGGATATCATCTCTTAACAATCCAGGGGAGCGACGGTTGTTAAATTAAGACGGGAAATTTTTCGGGCAGAAGAGGAACAGTGGAAATATGCCCTTATTGGAACTATGTCCTTTGACACGGGACGTAGTTTTTCCAAATCGTAGTGGCCCTTAAAAGCTTTTGGAACCTGGAAGTGGCTGAACACACTCAGATTTTTGAACAGACGTTTAATTGCAAGACTTTTTTCCTGTTCAAATTCCGATCAGCGTATGATCTTAACAACGTACTTCTGAATCAACCCTGGAACCCTTATGGGCATACTATGATCTTGATCCAGTATACTGCTCGATCCCATATCGAGCCTCTGATGTTCAAATTCGTTCCTTTCTGGGTAAAATTTAACATTGTCGAACCCTTTTTTGGCACTCCAGCTTTCTTAAGTGAATTTAGACAAAGCCTGGGTCAGGTGCTGATGACAGAACCGAACCAGGAGAACAGACGGGTAACGAAGAACGGCTACCGTGCCCGAATTGTGATGGACATTTATGGAGCCTTCCCCCCGACAGTGTGGGCAGAATGGGAAAGTACTACCTTCCTGATTTAAACATATTATGAGAAGACACCTGTAAATTTCTGTGCTCAATGCTTCAAGATGAGTCATAAAGAATCTCGTTGTACGGGAATCCCTGAGGAGGAAGAAGAGGAGATGGGCGAGAGAGGAGAGGCACTACCTCCAACTGAAACACCGAGACAGAATATAAGTATAGCATGAGCGATGTCTGATCCGGGCCCTCCACGGAACCATCCGTTGACTGGGACCAGCAGCAAGGGACAACACCAAGATTCATATCAAGTGTCACCGCAGCCTAGGAGACATGGCATAGGAAAATGAATGATGACGAGCGGACCCCTATATCAGCAGTTTCAGGTTACCCTTCAGGGTGGAGCTGAAAGAACTGTCACACAGGAAGATCCTTCGGAAGGGACATTGGTCAAGGAGATCGAGGGGTTCTCCGAGTTCGAAGGTCTTCCAGACTTGGGGGGAACGGAGGCGGTAATGGTGCCAAATATGAGTGTGATGTGGGACAGAGAGGGTGACCGTGACGCACTAGCCAGTCTTGTGGGACATACCTCGAGACATTTTGTGATGGAGGAGGAACGTCTGATGGTTCAGGTTGAGACAGGCAATGTTGAGGGTGAAATTATGTGAGAGAACCAGTTTTTGGGGGAACGGTTTTGGGATAGAGCTGTGACAAATGTGGGGGAGGGGTCGGAGAGGATCGGGGAGGCTCGGGCAGGACTTGGGGTCGAGGAGGAGGAGACTTACCGCGATGGGGAGATGGGCAACTGTACTAGTCAGACCCCAGACTCAGATATTGGTAGGCAATCCGGTAGGGACGATGAGCTCAGCCACCAGAGAACCTGGAGTTCAGTTTTCTCGACAGACTAGACAGGCGTTATGCTCTTATTCGGGATACCCACTGTCTGCTTCTCGGGTTATCAGGCGGTAGCAGCATACTGACCTCCACCTCTCGGATTCAATGGTACCTTTTCAGATTCCTTTAGCTGGCACCCGTCGTCCGCTTCATTCTCAGGTGCGTTATCCCACTCTTGTGACCTTCTCGCAAATTCGCCGCACTTTTTACCTGATTGACCTTGCTTCTAGGGTTCGGGTGACTCCACAGAGGCCACCCGGGCCATTATGATCATTTTATCATGGAATTGCCGGGGGTTAGGTCGACCTGCGGCAATTCGTCACCTTAGGGAGCTGATCCGGTCCTCGAATGGGGACATTATCTTCCTTGCTGAAACCAAATGATCTACTGCAGAAATGCAGTTATTGGTTTATAGTTTTAAATACCCTAACTGGGTTGATGTTCCAGCCTCGGGCGTCCATGGACGCTCGGGGGGGGGGGGGGTATCTGCATAATGTGGAAGAACAATATCACTATTGATATAATTTATTGTAATAAGTATATTATTAATGTTATGATTCATTCTGAGCCGGCCGACTCTTCGTGGATGACCTCGTTCTTCTACGAGAGTCCCTATCAGCGGGATAGGAATGAGAGCTGGCGGCTGGTGGAAACCACGACACATGAGTACTCGGGGCCGTGGTTGATTATTGGCGACTTTAACACCATTTTTGACAGTGCGGAAAAACTAGGGGGCAAACCTTACCGTGCTGCGAAGAGTGCTTTTGAAATAAAGGTTAGCCAACAAGCTAGCCTTATTGATCTAGGTTTCTCGGGATACACCTTCACATGGAATAATTAACGAAAATGAAGGGCTAATATTAAAGAACGGTTAGATAGGAGCTTGGCTAATGCGGATTAGATGTTTATTTTTCCAACAGCAAAGGTCTTCCATTTACTGGCCCTGGGTTCTGATCATACCCCCTTATGCCTTGATACTTACCCAAAAATCAATTCTACAAGCAAATGTTTTCGTTTCCAAGCCATGTAGACTCGGGAACCATAATTCCCCCTTTTGATTAAAGACCTCTGGCATGTACCGGGAACCGGTTCCCCGGCTCAATTGGCTAAAGAAAAACTTTCTAACACGAAAACGGGCCTTTGAAATTGGAACAAAAAAAATTGTGGCCATGTCCCTAGCAAAAATTTTGCGCTTAAAGAAAAAATTTCTCACGTCCAAGCCCTCCCTCTTACTGAGTCTACCGCTCGACAAGAACAGGAATTGATGGGGGAGCTTGATGAGCTACATGCAGTGAAGAGATGTTTAGGCGCCAGAAGTCCAGAGTTAACTGGTTAGGTGAGGGAGATCGCAATACGAATTTTTTTTCATATGCAAACCCTTTCCCAATGGAAGAAGAACTCGATTGACTGGTTGAAAGATGAGTCTGGGAATTGGACGGGTGAGACGGATGAGATTGGCCAGATCTTCCATCATGATATGGCTCAGAACTTTCAAACGTCCGATCCAACCGGAGTTCCTGAATTCCTCCAGAATTTTAGCCCATGCATTACGGATATGGATAATCTGACCCTCGAGAGAAGAGTGACTCCGGAGGAGATCAAAGCCGCACTGGACAATATTAGTCCGTATAAAGCTTCAGGTTCAGATGGCTTTCCTGCTTTATTCTTTCAAAAATTTTGGTATGTCGTGGGATCGGATATCTGTCGACTTGTCACCAATTTTTTTAAATCCAGTTTTATGCCCTCTCACATCAATGCTACCCATGTAGTGATGATTCTCAAGAATGGATCCAAGGCCTATCCTCGTGATTTCCGGACGGTTAGTCTATGTAACATTATTTATAAAATCATCTCCAAAATCCTCTCTACCCGGCTTAGACCCCTCCTAGATAGGATTATCTCTCCCTTCCAGAGCGCTTTTGTTAGCGGGCGTCAAATCTCAGATAATGTCCTTATTGTGCACGAACTGATCCACACTATGAAAAGAAAGAAGGGTCGGTCTGGGCTCATGGGAATCAAATTGGACATGCCAAGTAGAGTGGCTCATGGGCGTCAAATTAGTTTTAGTCCGACCTGGTGTCAGTGGATCCACCAATGTATCTCCACGGTACGTTACTCCGTCCTCCTCAATGGGTCTGCTCATGGGTTGCTGACCCCGTCGAGGGGCCTCCGCCAGGGAGATCCTCTCTCTCCTTTTCTTTTTTTATCATTTTGATTGAGGGTCTATCGCGGTCGCTAGGGGCGAGGGAATCGACTAATCTCGTTCATGGCATCAAGGCATCCAGATGCGCTCCTTCGGTGTCTCACCCCCTCTTTGCTGACGATTGTCTTCTTTTCTGTCGTGCGGATATTGCGGAAGCTTTAGAGCTTAAAAAAGTGATGGACTCCTTCTGCGGGGCTACGGGCCAGCAACTCAACTTGGTTAAGTCTGGAGTCTTTTTCAGCAAAAATATCCCTCATCCTCACTGTCGGATTATTTCTCGCCTCCTGAAGATTAACATTATGCCCTCTGACGAACGGTACATGGGGACCAACCTCTTTTTCCACTGATCCAAAGCTCAGACCTTCCAGCGGATTGAGGAATGCATTGCTTCCCGTCTGCAATCATGGCGGGGGAAATTGCTCTCACAGGCAGGCCGCACGACTCTTATCAAATCAGTGACTTCGGCCATCCCTTTGTACCAGATGTTTTGCTTCGCTTTACCCCAAACTACCTGTAAAAATATCAACCGGCTCCAACGGGACTTCTGGTGGGGCCAAGGGAAAGATGCCCGGAAACCCCTCTATTTGAAAAAATGGAAGAAGGTATGTCGCCCAAAAAGGGAAGGGGGTCTAGGAATCTGGGAAGCAGGGGATACAAATAAGGCATATCTCTCAAAATTGGTCTGGCGTCTACATCAAAATCCGGATGAGCTATGGGGACGCGTCCTGAAGGCCAAATACTTCTATAACTGTGATATTTTGCAGGTCCCCAAGAACGCGGACTCTTCATGGACCTGGCGAAGTGTTCAATCATCGATTGAGACCATCATTGACCACTCTACTTGGCAGATTTGAACGGGATAGAAAAGTGAGATTTTAGGCGGAATCGGGGATCCTGCCTCATGGGAAAAGAAAACCTACCCCGCGGTCGGGTGTTGATATAGAGGAGCGTCCTCAGTGGGTGAGTCATTTTATTGACCTGGATAGCCGTTCGTGGCGCAGGGAGGAACTTTTTAGATGGTGTGACGGCACATCGGCAAATCTCATATCCCATATCTTTATCCCTCGCGAAGGAACTTTGGATGAATTGCGGTGGTGCCCCTCGAAGGACGGTAAATTTTCTATTAAATCGCCCTATCGTGCTCTGACCTTTTTCCTAAGATTTTGGAAAAATAAAGCTTCCCCTCAGGCTCAAATGTTTGCCTGGAAATGCCTGAGAGATATGGTCCCCTGTCGAGCCAAAATTACGAACCATTTATCCTTAACCGATATCTCTTGTCCCCTTTGTTCGGCCCCCTCGGAAACACTCCATCATTTCCTCCTTGATTGTGCTTTCACTCGGGCTGTTTGGTTTGGTACGTCCTTCGGAGGCTATTTACACAAGGCTGCCCATTTATCTGCTCAGGAATGGATAGCTCAGTGGATTCCCCCCCCCCCCCCCCGCCGGACTGGTCTATTGATCGAGATATCTGGACACTTGTCATCTTCTCTCTTTATTGGATGAGTTGGAAAGCTCGGTGCGCTTGAACTTTTCAAAATATTAAACCGGACCCTGCCCGTATTTCTTTTACTATTAATAAAATTATAGCCCATGAACCATTTTTTATACTTGAACGTAGTAATATCAAGGCTCCCTGGGTTAGGCCGGAACTTGGTTGGGTGAAAATAAATGTTGATGCCTCTTTCTGTAAAAATAATATTTTAACTGCATTGGTTTAGTTTCCCGCGATTCTTACAATGTGTTTGGTGCAGCCCGGTCTTCAAATTTCATATTTGCCTCTTCGGAAGAGGGCGAGGCAATAGCTGTTCTGGAAGGGATTCGATGGGGCATCATCAAGTGATTATCGAGACAGATGCTGAAGCTATTGCCACTTTTTGCAAAACAGAAGGAGTAAACATCTCATGGACCACGAAAGCTATCCTTCAAGACTGATGTAACCTGTTTGTTGATTTTGTTAATATGTCTATCTGCTATGCTAGCCGCGAGGCCCTTGGATATTTTTTCCTGTTGGACTTGGTATGATTCACCGCCAGAATGGTTGCATCCTTTCCTGAAGGCTAATCATACCTCTGTTGTAACACATTTTGCTTTCTAATTTACGGGTTACCAATCAAAAAAGAAAAAAAAGATGAGGAGGATAGAAAGTGGAGAGAATTGTATGAGTATAACCATGTCAAGTAATTTATTATTGTCAATAAACAGTCCAACTTCCCATTACCTTGTAAATAAAATTATTAAAATTATTACAAAATTCAAAGCATCTTCTCAAAAACAAATTCGTATAGATTTTTACGTTATAACTAAATTAGAAATGGATTTATACCGCACACTTGTTTCTTTGAAAGTGAAGTGAGACACATAAATCCATTGAAACAATAAAATGGAAAAATAGCATGGCACATTTCAAACTCAGACCTACAGTCCATACTATTAACTGGCATAGATATTGTCAGATGGCAAATTCAGTTAGTAGACCATAATATAAATTTGATCATAATTATAAATATCATTTTTTTCCAAACGATTATAAATATCGTTTGTCGAAGACAAAACAAGTAAACAAGCAAATGTTACAAACTGTACCATAACATGCCATAGTAGCTTACAAACTGAGACACAATATTCCAAAGTACCAACTGGAATAATAACACCATAATATCCAAAAAAGCATATACTGAAATTCATAAATGAAATAACCATAGAATATTATCATGCGACAACAACTTCACAACCCAACCAAAAATATGGAACCGCCAAAATCCCTCGCGTGGCACGCACACATGGGGTTAGTACTTTCCACCGCCCTCACCATCACCACTTCATGCAGTACCTCCATCACCACCACCAGCTGCACCTCCATCACCATCCCAACACCATCATCAGTATCTTCTACGTTCGTGGGAGCTTGGAAATGATACCCCTGCCCTGCATATTGAGGGTCCACGGAGAAATGACAATATCCTCTCCTGGCTGTGAGGCAGTGCAGTCGCTCAATGCTTTAAAGACCCATTCCAGAGATCGTTGACACCTTTGCTAAGATTGTCGTACAAGGTCAATGTCTGTGTACCCTTGCTCATAGTGTTGTAGTTGGTCAATGCTTGTGTACCCCAGGATAATGTTGCTAATGTTCACGTACCCTTCACTTTGAATGTTGTTGTTACTGCTATCCGAGTCAACCAGATGGAGAGCACTATCACAATAACGACTCCAAACACTCCCCCCACTCTCCTCACTCTCACCAAGAACTTTAGTCGTGTCATCATCAGTTATTACGATGACTTCTTCAGTTTTATCATCATCACTTATTTTGAAGACTTCACGATTAGGCTCGTCATCGTCTCCGTCTGCAAGCGGTACCTCCACCTTAGCTTCTTTCTCAGCAACTCCATCCTCCAGTTTTACTCCTAACTCAGTCGGCTTAAGCTCAAACTCAATACTCGTCATTATCCTCATCTAGCTAGTAAGCTTGAATCTTGGTAGAGTGAGTAATAACGTCAACCTCAAGATGGTGCACCCTGATTCTAGATCTCCTCATTTTATCTTTGTAGACTTTGTTTCTTTGATATTTTTGCTCACTTGTGTATCTTTCTGCAGAGTAAACAATTAGAATAAGTAAAAGCCCAGCTACACTTGTAGGTGGAAGAGTTAAATAGATTTGACACATTTCAACTATGGTGTTGGCATGCATAAATTAAGTTGAAGGATGCAGTATCAACTAAGAATAAGTGGCTGAGTGCCATTAAGGATTGGCAATGCTTTTCTGTTATACGATATATTATGAAATACGATATATCACACAATATGAAGAGATATCGTTAATTAACAACATATTAAGGGGTGTAGAAATACAGTTAACACCAATTCAACATATTAAGGGGTGTAGACAAAATAACAAGCAAATAAAACCCCAGACATAACACCAATATCATTATGTATATATTGGAAGTCTCCAACACAATCTCCCTCTGAAAGAAGTAGCATTTCTCCATCCATTATCATTATGTATATATCAGGATCATTTTTTGTTTCATATATATGCAGTTCTCATTAACACTATCAACCCAGAAGATGGGGGTAGTTATGACATGTAGAATTTTGATAAACTGACACGTATATTGGTGATTGATTATTTTGGGGGTGGTTTCATGACCCTGCTGTATTAATTGTTCCCACCCCTACAACTTCCTCTTCCCTCTTAACCTTGTTTTTTCCTCTCGGTAAAAAAACTCTCAAGCTCTAAGGGAGAAATTTGTCTGTTTACCATGACCACACCTGGTAGCATCTCTTCATCGTCATCATCAATTTCAGATCATGCAGATGAGGTTTTATTGGATTACGACACTAGCTATATTTCCTTGGACTACGTTTATGATCTTTTTATCGAAGACACTGAAATGTGGGATGCCATGATCAAACCCTAGGATTCAGAGGAAGAGAACGTGACAACGTTTAGACTGAACATAGTTGCTGTGAGGGAGGGTCGCTTGAAAACGGAGGCGAAGGTCGAGGTTGCACAACAAGTTGCGGTTACAGCCAGAGAAATTGATGCGACTGTAGAGGAACGGCTATGCAGTTTAGGACGGATGAAGAGTTGCGGGCGAGGGTCCAAAAAATTGAAGAAAGGAAGAATATTCGTATTAAAGAGGTGTTTAAAGAGCGGAAGAGGGAGGTGAGGAGAGGGGCTAACTGCAACAAGTAAAAAGAGAGGGAAGAAAATGAGGCAAGAACGGAATATGTAGAGCAAGAGAGAGAGAAGCTGTGAGTTTGAAGAAGAGGAAGAAGGCCAAGCGAAAGTTGGAACAAAGCAAGTGTTTTACGGCCAAGAGTCAGGTGAAGAAACCTCATGGTGATGAAGATGAAGATGAAGATTAGTGCCCTTTATTTTTAAGTCTATAATATCTATGTATGTGACTTGGATTGTTTTTAAGCTGTTAGTGTTATGTTTGTATTGTACTTATTAATCTAACCTCAGACCTTGTTATGTTCTTATGTTTGTATTTAATCCAAGTTTAAAATACTATTGATAAACTATCCAAAACTTGTTAAAATGTCGTGGGCATAGCCAATAAACATTGTAGTAAAATAATATCACTGTTTACCAAATGAATGGAAAGTAAAAACTCAATTTCAATGTATGCATGTGTTCATGATTGGGAACCATAGAAATGAACCCCACAAATCGAATCTACAAAAGTGACTTAAAGTCTAAATATTGTCATAATACAACCTCGATACCTAACATACATCAGTAAATTGGCAACTACTGTGGCTAACACACAAGTAGGTGGCAATGTAGTTAATTTTCTTAGATATACAAGTAGGTGGCAATGCAGTTAATTGGCAACTACTGTATGATTGTCTTAGATATGCAACCCACACTACTATTTATACTTACGTTATTGGTTGTTGAACACCCCCCCCCCCCATGTGTTATGGATGCCTGAAGATCGTTGGCCATTGGCCGGATGTACGATCAAGTTTACCCCATTGGCAGATGATTCAACCTCTTAATTAAAGTACGACCGATGATACAACCTCTTAACCTATATGTCGTGTACCTATCGTGCTTCACTTCAACATAAAGCTGGAACTCTTCCAGGCATGCAGAGTTCAAGTACATTTATGGTACTATCTCCACTCGCTTCCCGTATTAAGCCCGAGCCCTCGTTCCTGTTGTTTTAAACATTATGGGACATTTACAGTTATTACTCTTTCTTCAATTATACTAATAGGATATCTTAAACATGTTTAATTTGTCATTACTTTTTTCGGCTTTAGAGAATGTGCAGTTACAGAATGTACTAACTTCCATTAGAAATTTGTGTTTGTATGAAGTAGGGCCCCTACAAAGTAGTCTATGGCAGTTAGGGGTATAATAGTTAATGAAATATTACACGACATATCTAATATCTACGAACAGATGTAAGTCTAAGAGCATGGGCAGCAGCCTCGCCAAGTTTGCGAGCCACCCAGGCATAAATTAGGGAAAATATAACATGTAGCTAGAGCTAAATATTTTTGTCTTTTCCAGGGTGGGGACAGTGTCATTTTTATATTTTTTTATTTTTTTAATAAAAAATAATATAAAATAAAAATAAATTTGTGCGCTAATTCATTGGCGCCCAAAATTTTTAAATATTTTTTTAATAATAAAATAAAATAAAATAAAAAATACACTACGCCAATTCAATTGGCGCATGAAAATATATTTTTTAAAAATAATTTATTTTATATTTTTTTATTTAATAAAACCGAAAAGATTTAAATAAAAACTAAAATTAAATACCCATGCCAATTGAATGGCACAACGCCAATTCAATTGGCGCTCATTTATTTAAAACAATAAAATATTTTTTTTAAACATCTTTTATATTTGATTTTAATGTGGGCCACCAAACATGACCTCAAAATCAGACGCCACAATATAGCTAATAATTTTTCAAAATTCATCCGATTTTAACGATAGCTAGAGCTGAAAACTTAATTGTGTGAAATTGGATCGCTATCGTAGCGATAGCATCCTGCTGCCCATGCTCTAAATTGTCGACAAGAACAGTTATACACATATGAACTCAAATAAAATATTGTTGTCTAAATTAAAATTTTACAGGTAAAAGTAGTCATATCAACTCAATGAACCTTTCTTCGTCTGAATTAAATTGTATAACTCAATTATAGTTTTAAGTAGGATATCAACTCAATGTAACTTTTTGTCATCTAAATTGAATTTTTGTTATGAGTAGTCATATCAACCTTAGTCTACTTTTTATTTAATTAGCTGAAATTCCGTTGTGAATCGTCTTTAAGGGCTGTACACGATTCGGGTCGACCCGGTTTAGGCCTGGACCTGATCCAAACAGAGAAATCAGGTCTTCGATTTTAGAAACGAACCCGAATCGACCTATCCCAAAACTGGGAACGAAATCGAGCCAGAATTTAAGGGTCGAGTCGTCATACATTGGGTTTATACTTGTGATTAAAAAAGACTAGCCTTCTCTCCCGCAACCACTATTATTTAGATTTGCTGGATTTTACAGATAAATCAGTAAATGTAACGATATTGAACGCTTCAATCATTATGATCAGACTACACAATTCCATGAAAATTGAAAATAAACTTATATTTCACATTGTTCAACCTAAGCGAGAAAAAGTTGATTATTGATAATTAAGTTAAATAATGTGCAGTAGAAGAAGACAAAACCCAACTAGAAAAGTATACATTGAATATAACACGAAAGAAACTCATGTGAAAACATAAAACCCTTCCACTCGAGATCAAAGAACTGCTGTTTTTTGAAGCTCTTATAAATTATTGCTTTAAAAATTCATGAGTTGTGTCTGGTTATAAGAGGTCCATAGAAGTGGGGATTCATCTCGTTTAAATGGTGGCTTTGGCTCTACCATTGTTCCAGTCACACCTTCGTCCATAAATCGTCCACACCACCAATCTATTATCGCCTCCACCAAACTGGTAATTTTTGTAATAGACTAGAGATACGGATCAACAGATAAGCTTGATATGGTGGGAGGAAAGATGAGAAGATTGAAGAAATAAATACCTGCAAGAAAGAATGCAGATATGCATTTGACACATCAAAAATTATACCTAAAAGTGTAAGTAAGTTCAGAAAATTGTAAAATAGACCATGCTTGGAGAGAGTCCCTTAGTTATAGTCTTCCGAGTTCTAACCATGCTTTGAATTATAGCTTGGCAAGCTGATGAGGAGAGAGAACTGGTTTTAGAGATGATTTTAGGATAAGGGAGGAGAAGAAAGAAAGTAGATGCGCATAGGGTAAGAAGAAAGAGATTTTCTGTACTAGTCAGTTCATGTTTGGTCAGTTACCCGAGCCTGGAAACCGAATCCGAACCGCACTACAACCAGGCCTCTAAAAATAAAGTCGAATCCGAACCGACTGCTCCTCAAACGAACTGAACTGCCGGTTTAGGTCGTCCCGGATCGGTTTTCTCGGTAGGATGAACCTACCTCTTTATGTTCCTCTCCTTGTTTAAGCAATTAAAGGTGTGGCAGTGGGCGATGTGTCAAACACCCAGTGGTAGAAATTTAGGTGGCAGCGAAAGCTCCATTTGCAGTTACATATATTTTTCTTCACCTTACAACCAGTGAAAACAATTTGGTCCAATACAACTACCAAAATAATTTATGGCTATTATATTATATATTGATTACTATACTTGATGATATGTTTGAGTTAATGAGGGGGAGGATCGCCTACACTCCTCTTTGCTCAGCATCCCGATACACTCCTTCACACTGCATCTCCAACCAGTGCACCAGCTCAACAATCTTCCTCTCTCCACTCAAGCTCATTCTATTGCGAAGGACCAAAAACCATAAAAACCGCTGTCTACTCTCTCTCTCTCTTCTCTCTCTCTCTATTCCTCTCCTCTATCGGTGGTATGCCGAAATTTAAATTTAAATTTCACTCTATCTCTCTCTCTCCCGTCGTTTCCTGCCACTCAATCTCCCACTAATCTTTCATTAATTTCTCTGTCAATCTCTCTCTCATTCCTCTGTATCTCTCTCACTCCCCATTTGTGTTCTACGAAGGTAACTTCTGTAAAAAAAAATCAACTTTTCTCGCGCAATGTCGTTACGCCTTTGACCAAATTGTCCACCAAAAAATCACTCTCTCTCAACCAATATCTACTAATATCTACTCCAAAAATCAACAAAAAGGAAACAATGTGCAGAATTCGGCAAAAAGAAATTTATTGTCGAATTTATTGTTTAAGTCAAATTTTAACTAAATTGTCGAATTGTTAGAGGATTCGACAATAAATTATCGAATTGTTATAATATTCGACAATAAATTGTTGAATCGTTAGAGGGTTCGATAAGAAATTGTCAAATTCTTAGAGGATTCGACAATAAATTATCGAATTGTTAGAGGATTCGACAATAAATTATTTAATTGTTAGAGGATTCGATAAGAAATTGTCGAATTCTAACCAATTCGACAATAAATATAGCTTTGTTTTTTGCCGAATTCTGTCAATTCGACAAAAGAGACTGAGTTGACAGAGAGAGTGAGTTGTTGAGCTCAGTGGCGACCGAGACACGATGAGTAAGTTCGAGATTGAGCGAGAGAGAGAGAGCAACGAGTTGTCGGAGTGATGCAAGCGAGAAAGAAAGTTGAGTGACATAGTTGAGAGAGAGAGAGAGAGAGTCGAGTGGAAAGAGAGTAAGTTGAGTGGAGAGAGAGAGTGAGTCGAGTCGAGTAGTTCCAATCTATATTATACCTGATTATGATGGAGTGGTTCTGCTGTTTGGAATATTTACCGTAGAACTGACTAAGAGACTGAGTGAGAGAGAGAGTGAGTTGTTGAGCTCAGTGGAGAGAGCGAGGAGTTGTCAGTGAGTGAGAGACTGAGTGAGAGAGAGAGAGCGAGGAGTTGTCGGAGATGATCGCTGCAAGCAAGAGAAGGAGTTGAGTGACAGTGACTGAGGCGAGTGAGTGAGTTGTTGATTTTAGGCGAGTGAGAGAGAGAGAGTTTTTTTTTGTTTGTTTTTTTTGCTCGCCACATTGGTGCTGAGTGGGAGAGAGAGAGAGTTGTTGAGTTGGCGTTTTGGGTGGTGAGAGGAGTGTGTAGCGGGGAGAGGGTGTAGGCGAATCCTCTCCCAAGAATCATATATTTGTAACCCTTTGACGGTTTCAATTTTGTTATGATAATTTAGGAAATGTAATTACACAACTTCGATTATAAGAAAGTAGGGGTAATGGCTTATAAGAAAGTAGGTGCTCCAATAAAAAGTGTCGGACATTCTAAAATATAAATTTAAATAATACCTTTGTTTGTTTTGCTTGAACACCCTGGTTGAAGATAGTGATGTTGTTTTAGGTTTCGTTCACTTCTGTATTCATGCTTGTATTTTTCAGTTACAATTTAGATGAGGACACCACTCCATGGAAGACGGTTCAGCCCCTTAATCAAAGTGCGGTGGATATTGATAAAACAAGAGGAAGAAAAGTTCTGTGGAATTGTTTTCTTATTCCTTTTATCACTTCTACCAAAATTTA